>BSBM01000328.1:0-1270000 GCA_027924585.1 Larix kaempferi
GATAATTACACCTGACAGAGAATTTCTAATGTTTTCTTACCAATTGAATTTTGAGTGTACCAACAATGTTGCAGAGTATGAGGCCTTAATTCTGGGATTGAATGTGTTGAAGGATTTGAAAGCAAAAAAGATTGAGATATTCGGAGATTCTGAATTGGTTATAAATCAAGTAAAAGCTATTTATCAGACCAAACACCCAAAAATGAGGTCCTATAGGAATGAAGTGTGGGATTTACTGGAAAACTTCTTTGATGAACATGATGTTATCTCAATTCCCCGAGTTAGCAACACTGTAGCAGATTCTTTAGCCACTGCAGGAGCTGCGTTCAAAACTCCCGTCTTTTCTAAAAAGGAATATAATATCGAAGTCATACATAGACCATCCATTCCAGACAATGTCAAGCATTGGTAGGTCTTTGAAGATGACCAACAGATCAAACGCTTTTTGGAAATGACAGATGAGTTCAACTACAGATCTATTGATGCAGAAGGTGATGAGATGGCTCTAGATGAAGTAGATTCTCCGGAGGAAGCCGAAAAATTCAAGCACAGGATCGGAGGTAAGGATATTATTCAACTGAAGAATAATGTCATCCCTAGAGGTTTAATTCCTTTAGAAAAGCTATTTGATAAAAATGATGTGGTAAAGAATCCAAAGATTGAACCAAAACCTGAAGATGTAAAAGATTATAATTTGGGTTCTGAAAAAGATCCCAAATGGTAAAACTTTCAAAGAAATTACCAAGAAAAGAAGAAGATAAAAGTGTGGAAGTAATGAAAAGGTTTTCAGATGTTTTTGCGTGGAGCTATGAGGATTTAAAGGAATATGATATTTCTGTTATACAACATACAATTCCAATTAAACCAGGTGAAAATCCTTTTAAGCAAAAGTTGAGAAGAATAAATCCCAAGCTACTGCCAGTGATAGAAAAAGAGGTGAGGAAATTGTTTGATGCTAAGATAATTGTGTCTCTGAGGTTTTCCAAGTGGTTAGCAAATTTAGTACCTGTAAGGAAAAAGAATGGAGAAATAAGGCTGTGTGTGGATTTTAGAAACTTGAATAGATCTTCTTTGAAAGATAATTATCCACTCCCTAAAATGGACCAGGTTTTACAACAAGTTGTGGGAGCCGAGAGAATTTCCCATGCTAGATGGTTTTTCAGGTTATAATCAAATCAAAGTTCATCCAGAGGATCAAGAAAAGACCGCTTTTACTACTCCTTGGGGGATGTTTATGTACGCCAAAATGCCATTTGGTCTAATGAATGCAGGAGCAACATTTCAGAGAGCTATGGATATTGCATTTGCAGATGAAAGGGACAAAATTGTGGTGGTATACATGGATGATATCACTGTTTATTCAAAGAACGCTGCTGATCACTGGAAACATTTGGAAAGAGTCTTCATAAAATGTAGAAGGTTTGGAATTTCATTAAATCCAAAGAAATCGCATTTTTGCATGGAAGAAGGAAGGTTATTGGGACACATCATATCCAAAGAAGGAATTAAAATCGATCCGGAGAGAGTATCTGCAATACAAAAGGTGGGAATCCCTAGGAGTAAGAAAGAGATTCAGTCATTCATAGGAAGGGTAAATTGGTTGAGGAGGTTCATTCCCAGTTTTGCTGAAATTTTGAGAAATATAACTGAAATGTTGAGAAAAGATAGAGAAATTAAATGGAATGAAGAAGCAAGAAAATCCTTTGACAACATCAAGAAAGCATTGACTGAAGCACCCGGTGTTAATTAGTCCAGACTATACAAGGGATTTCATTATGTTTACTTATGCATCAGAACACACAGTAGCTGGGGTATTATTGCAGAAGAATCAAGAAGGTATAGAACAGCCTATTGCATTTTTTAGTAAAATTCTGAGAGATGCAGAATTAAAATACAACATCATGGAAAAACAAGCTTATGCTTTGGTGAAAGCATTGAAAGATTTCAGGATATATATTTTGCATTCTCATACAATAGCGCATGTTCCATCAGCAGCAGTAAAAGACATTCTTACGCAACCAGATCCTGAAGGGAAAAGAGCAAAATGGATAGCAGTATTGCTGGAATATGACCTGGACATTAAACCCACCAAATTAATAAAAGGTCAAGGTTTAGCTAAGATGATGACAGAAACAAATTGGGATTCCCTCAGTATAAATTTTATGGCTGAAAATTCGTCCGAGGATGTTCCAAAGTCACCAATAATTGAAGATTTCTCTTTATCTCCCTGGTACTCAGACATTGTATATGTCTTACAGAATCTCCAAGCACCTGCAGACATGGAAAAAATGAGGGCCAGGTCAGTAAAACTGAAAGCTGCAAAGTTTCGCATATTGGATGGGAATTTTTTTTGGAAAGATCCAGGAGGTATATTGTTAAATTGTCTTTTAGAGAATGAGGCACAGCATATTATGGTGGAATTTCATAAAGGTATGTGTGGAGGACATCATTCATGGAAGGCTACAGTAAACAAAATTCTTAGAGCTGGTTTTTACTGGCCTAGCATGTATTCCGATGTGTATAAAGAAATAACAAAATGTCATGAATGTCAAATTTTCGATGGAAAAAGAGAATTATTGCCATTTCCATTGAAACCCATTTCAGTTGAAGCACCGTTCCAACAGTGGGGGTTAGATTTTATTGGTGAAATTAACCCGAATTCTTCAGGACAACACAAGTGGATTTTGACTGCTACTGACTACTTCACAAAATGGATTGAGGCCATCCCAACCAGGAATGCTACAGAGACGGTGATTATGAACTTTTTGGAAGAAAATATTTTGTCCAGGTTTGGTTGCCCTAAAAGGATAGTGACAGATAATGCCCCAGCGTTCAAGTCAAAAAAGATGATAAATTTCTGTCATAAATATCACATACATCTAAATCATTCAACAGCTTATTATCCACAAGGAAATGGATTAGCCGAATCTTCAAATAAAAGTCTGGTGAGAATCATAAAGAAGTTGTTAGAGGATAATAAGAGGGCTTGGCACACCAAACTGAAATATGCTCTATGGGCACACAGAATCAGTTCAAAAAGAGCAATTGGCACTTCCCCTTTTCAGTTGGTATATGGTACAGAAGTAGTTTTTCCTGTTTCTTTAGGATTGCCAGTCATGAAATTGTTACAAGAAATTGATGAAGAACCAAATCATATGCAAAGAAGAATAAATCAAATGATAGAGTTGCATGAAGTCAGAGAAAAAGCATATAACAAGACCCAAATACATCAAGAAAAAATGAAAAAAACTTTTGACAGAAAAGTTAAGGAAAGGGATTTTCAAATAAATGATTTGGTTTTGAAGTGGGATTCCAGGAAAGAAGAGCACCATGGAAAGTTTGAACATTTATGGAAAGGTCCATATATTATTGCAGGATGCCAAGGAGAAAATGCATTTATCTTAAAAAATTGCAATGGAGAATTTTATCCTGGAGGGCCAGTAAATGGGAGACACCTCAAACATTATTTGTCCTAACAGATGGGAGTGAAGGAAAGTTCCTGTACAGTGTAAAAAAGAAAAAAAGAAAAAAAAGGTTATGTGGTTTGAATGCGGCCCAATGGATCAGGCACTTGGTCTACGATGTTCTTTGCTACCTCGCAGGGAGGATAGCATCCCCAGTTGGAGCCAGTTGTTGACACCAGATCTGAAGGAACCTAGAGTTTTTGCTAAAATGACCTAAAAGAGAAGAAATCATCACAAAAGGGTTGAAATAAAGATTTTTATATAAAAATATATTATAAAAACCCATATTTATAAAGTACGCCAGCAAATTTATGGAAAGGGTTGGAAAATTTTTGAGAAACAAGTATGTTTTGAAGTTTATTTTTGAAATAAAGGCAGTACAGTGATGATACCTATCTTTTGATACCAGAGATTCATGAGTTAATCAGTCTTGCAGTCTGTTATTCTCCTTATCTTTATATGTGCATGTTTACCTTCTTCGTTATATTTCCCATGATGTTTTTCTTCTATATTTAAATGAACATTTGAAATAACTTGAGATTCATACTGGTTATGCCTCATTTTATCTGCATTTAAATATCCATTTTATTCTCCAAAGTTGACAATAGATTTATCCTGGATAGATACCTATTGTTGATGGAATGTCTTTTACTTCTTTCTATGTCGCCTGAAAAATCAAATTGACTGTAACTTGATTACTATCTTGCCTCTGCGTAAATTTATATGGTGAAAATCTCCTGCTGGTTTATTATATATCTTGAAAGCCTTGACTCCATGCCCAATGTTTCTTGTTTACCTTTTCGACCAAAAAATATTTTTTGAGAAATTTTAAAGGAACCTTTGTATATTTTAGCCTTCACATACATATCAAAGAGAGAGCCCTCTCTGGTAGAGAAAATGGCTAGTTCTTCTACCTAAAGCTTGGTTTGAAATAGGTTACCTTAGGTCTTATTTTCTTACAACCGGAATAAAATCTAAGTGCTAACAGCTGGATTGGTTATGAGTGTTCCTCAGTCTTCTTTGGCCTTGTTCCTGACTATTCCATGCCTTGTTCGTGACCAAAACTCTTCTTTTCTCTTGGTTTTGAGCCTTGTTGGTTTTTACCCATTTTTGAATTTTTAGCTCATTACATTGGTTGAGTCTTACTGTTTGGGATCTGCTGAGTTGTCTTAGTGATCTCCTCTGCATTTCTATAACTAAATAGTGGGGTTTTGCTTGCATTTTTCATTTTATTATATTGAAAAATACAAAAACATAGTTTTGCATTTTCCTTTTGCTTATAAGTGAAAATACAATTTTTTTTTTACTTTTATGTACTGCATTTTGCATCTGAGTGCTTGTGCTTTCATTTAGGATATGCTTGTGCATTGAAAATATAAAAGAGTTTCATTTCTATTTCGAAATTGTTGGATTGATTTTCATTCTAGTGGCATTGTTTGTATTAGATAGATGAGTCTAGAGTTTGACGATTTTGCATACTATTGAGTCATATACATCATTAGTTTCACGACCATATCCTTTGAGTAACCACAGCCATTAAAATTAACGCTTAATCTTAAAATTGATTAGAATGATTTTTATGTATAGGGTACACCAACTAGCATAGGTTTAGGGTGTTGGAATAGATCATTGTGAGTTAACAATCCAAGACCACTAAATGAAACATTATGTGTCTAACTAGGGAGTGGTGAAATCCATGGTATACATCGGTGTTCTCAGGAAGCTCTACTCAGACCAGATTTAAGCATGAGGTCACGAGAGGTTGGTTGTAGAAATAGCCCTCCAATACCGGCTGAACGTGGGAGATATTTCCAGGATTTGTTCGTATCTGGGGACTCTTGGGGGATTTGAATCTCTTGAGTTTCAAGCTTAGCTACCCTGCCCATACGATGGATCCCACCTGCGACTGTCCCCCTAAGAATTGGTTATACTGCGGTGACTATAGTTTCCTTACCTAGGTATCGCATAGGGTGCTTTTAGTGGTTATACTGTTCGTGTCCTGAGTCAGATAGGGGTTGGACAACACAGTTATTTGTTGCTGAGGGTCTTGGCCCTTTGCACACAGTGAAGCCTGGGAACCTTTATAACTGATTCTGTTACCTCCGGCTATAGTTTGGGAGTCTCAAGCCTCTCCTAGGAGAGACATACCGGCTATAGTGTCGGGAGCTCATTTAGTCACTCTGTTTGTCTACTCTTGGCTGTAGTTTCTCTAGAGGTGTGCTCTTGATTTTCTGTTTTTGATCGATAGTTTGGCTATTAGGGGATGCTTTGATTTTATAGTCTCTTCGGAGATATCATGGCGTGGAGTCTTGCTCTTCGTCGATCTCATTGGTTGGCTGGTTTACTGGCTGTCGAGCTTACACGCCGTATTGATAGGGGACGTCGGAAGGCCCCCTCCGAGTCTTCGGATTCTTACGAAACATATATCATCGACATCATGATTGCACATTTTGGCATGGGAGAAATCCCTATGACTCCATCGGGTAGAGTCAAACACACTTCAAACACCCATACTCCTCAAGAGGCATGGGGGGGTGATCCATCCGAGACCCAACCTAGTTTGTTTGGTCCAGATCCACCCGAGGACGACCCATTCAATCCTTTGAATCCACATGATTTCTAGTGTGGGATGCTAGAGTTACATGATAACATAGGTCCTACGACCAACACTACCCCGTTCTCTTTTGGTATGCCTGATTACAAAACAATTGATCCTTCTACTCTATTTGGTAGCCATGCTGGCACTAGTCATGGTGTTAGCAACACTACACCCACTAGGAGAAATACCCTCACCGGGGGCACCACTTTTTCCACTCACACACATAGTATGGGGACTGTTCACATCCCTCCTAACAATGCAAATGTTGGAGGAAGGCCGCCTCCTAGGACTACCCATCCTAATAGGAACATTGTTCGCAACACGACTCGCCATCCACAGTTCAATACACATGCCTCTACCCATCAACCGAGGACCACTTTTGCGAATGTTAACAATCCTCCCAATCACGGGGGTGGACACATACCATATACTTTTACGTCTACTACCGCTACTAGTAATGCTAATGTAGGAGGTGGGAATATACCTTATACTCATGGTCACAACACCATCGTTCCTGCTACTAGTAATACCAATGTTGGGGTTGGGAATACATCTCATACTTATGGTCACCACACGACTGCTCACACTACTAATAATGCTTATGTAGGGGGTGGGAACATACCTTATAATCATGGTCATTACAACATGGTTCCCACTACGAATAGCACTTATATGACCCATAATTATGGTGGAAACCCTTACTATAATACAGTCGGTGCTGGCTCCCATTACAACCCACCTCAATACGGTGCACAAAATGCATATATACCTGCTTACCCTCACATGGGTCAGGTTGGAGGAGGTTATCAACCTTATATCCATGGTCAAACTTATGGTCCGTTGGGACCGTATAATCAACATTTTAATGGTCATGGTCAAGCTTATGGTCCATCTTATCCGTCGGGTCCTTATAATCAACATTTTATGGGAGCTTATAACCAAGCTTTCTAGTCACAGCTCCCATTCCTTGCACGATTGAATCTTCCAGATCTTTCGAAACTCACGAATGATCTAGTGTGTCACAATTCTAGTTGGCCTCCGGTCCCTACCAAGCTCCCTTCAGACATTCCCAAGTTTGATGGGAAGAGTGGTGAAGATCCGGGTGACCACGTCACGACCTTTCACCTTTGGTGCTCATCCAACTCATTGAATCACAATTCCGTTTGTTTGAGACTATTCAATGCACCCTCACGGGGGCAGCCGCGAAGTGGTATGTCGAGTTTCCTGGGGGCACTTATAGGCATTTCAATGAGATAGCTTTGGTTTTCTTGGATCATTTCTAGTTGCCGGTTCGTTATGATACTCGTACTGAACTTTTATCTACCTACCGTCAAAATAAGGCCACACATATTTCTGACCACGTTCAAGAGTGGCGTCGACGGAAGAGGTTAGTGAAAGCCAACATTCCTCAAGAGTTTCTATTGGAATGGTTTCTGAAGTCTTTACTTCCATATATTGCTAAGGATGTTTTGATGTCCGACATTGTGACCGAGGAACAAGCCATCTGAAAGGTCCAGCAGTTAGATTTATTATATTCTGAGTCTGGCATTTTTTATGACATTATTCCTGACGCACCGTGAACAAGACATGAGCCCAAGTCAGTTCCTAGACCACATGCCGATGGCATTGTGGGATCCGCAAGTACTCGACCTATAGATTTGGTTGCTAATCAAATGCAAAATTTGTCGCTTAACTAGTCTACCCCTGGACAGGTTCACACCTTGTCCACTTCCACCCCATCGTCCGATGTACACACTGTGCAATCGACGAACCCATTGGGTAACCAGCAGCCTGGTGGTAAGAAGAAGGGGAGAAACAACCATAAGGGTGGAAACAATGGGAACAATAATAGTAATCGCAATACTCCTCGAAAAGTGAATGCCAACCCTCCTCGGGAAGGTAGAAATGCTGGTGGGGACCGTAAACTTAGGTGGAAGGTGAAATTCCCTTGCAAGCTTTGTGGGGAAGATCATCTTACTCACTTGTGTGCTCGAATCGAAGAAGCATTGAAGCATATGGCACAGAGCCCAGCTGTGTTGAAAGATCCCCTTCCTCATCATCAGAACATCGCTTTGCATGCTCTCGCTACTGGTTATGGACCTAATGAGACTGCAACGTCGTCTTCCAATACTAGTGGCTATGGATGCGTGAATATGGTCCAATCGGAGGTTAGTGTTGCTACTTGTCAACGTGATTGTGGTGCACCACAACCAAATATGGGGAATGAGCCTCCCCCTCTTCCTGATAATTCCTTGCATATCGAGAAGCCCTCTACTATGCCGCGGATACCGAAAGGCATTCTTAAGTGCTCTACGCATAATCCCAATGCTCGAGCCGCCCATAACTACTCCATTGTAGAAGATTTGGGCCAAACTCCGTGTGCCATGTCAGATTTTGAAGTTTTACAGGAATGTGCTTCTTAAAGGCATGCCCTTTTGAGTGCTTTAGGAGTTCAGGATGGGACGAGTCCCAACGTTATCAAGTTTGACACTACTGATGTTCAACCTTGCTTACCTTACCACGTGGCTTTTCAAATCCATGTGGAGTGCCTTCATAATTTTGTCAAGAGAATGGTGGTTGACGAATGTGCTTCTACGTCAGTGATGTCTCTATCTTGTTGGAAAGCTCTTGGCTCTCCTCCCTTGTCCATGTCTAGGACCATGCTCATTACATTTGATGGTCGGTTATTTAAGCTGCATGGGATCCTTCCTTCCCTTGTCATCCGCTTGGGTGGGAAACCTGTGCCTATGGAAGTCGAGGTGGTTGATGCGCCCATCGACTACAACCTTCTACTGGGTAGGAACTGGATGTACGCTATGAAAGCTGTCACGTCTACTGTGTTCAGAGTTATTTTCTTTCCACATGAAGGCAAGATTGTGACAATCGACGAGCTAGATTTCATTAGTCCTTGTTCCACAGCATCCACGGGATCAGTGGTCCCTCAAGTTACAGATTCTCAACCGAAAACTGGGAACATGGGTGTCAGAATGTACCCTTCATTGATGGGACCTTATGATTTCCCTTCACCCATTAATTTTATAGGAACCATTTCCAATAATGCGTCTCCTCCATTAAATAATGTACCGTTTTGGACTTCATATTTTGATGATCCATGGACTTTACCGTCCACGAGTTCCATGTCTAGAGACATTGCGCACATCGAGATGTCTATGCCACTGTCTGCTACTGAGCTTGCTTATCAATATATTCAACAAGCCACAGTAGAGCCGGATCTCTCCTCTTCACGGACAGAAGAGGAAGATCCCGTTATGCTGTCGGTTTGGGCAGCTGACTCATCTTGTTCAAATGATTTCCTTGATGGTACTTTACCTTTGGATGAAGCCATTATCGATGCCATGTGTGGTAGTGAGAGACCTTGGGAGGACATGCATCATCACTCTTATTTCCTTCCCAACCTTGATCTCACCGAGCAAGAAGAGTTTAGGATGACTCTTGCCGAGATGGTTGGTCACCCTGTGGTGCTTTTGGGCTCACATGAGATTTACGCAGAGGGGAACATGGCTAATATTTCCCCGACTATACCGATCAACATCTCTCGCACTCCCGGAAAGATTGAGAACATTTACATCAGTGATGATTGCTCTACTGAGGAGGTTTCCATTTACACCAAATTGTTTACAGAACTTCAGGAAGCTTTCGCTTGGTCATATGAGGAGATGCCAGGAATAGACCCCAGTATTGTCAAACACGAGATTAGAATGTATCCTCATGCTAAGCCGGTTCGATAACCTCTTCATGCTGTTAACCCTAGGAAGGAAGCCGCTATCAAGGCAGAGGTGGAGGAATTGCTCAAGGCTGGTTTTATCTACCCTGTTCCCCTTACCAAATGGGTGTCAAACCCCGTTCCTGTGGATAAGAAGCAGGGAACGATCCGTGTATGCACTGATTTTAGAGACCTGAACTGTGCATGTTCGAAGGAAAATTTCCCCACTCCATTCATTGATCAGATCTCGGATGCTTGTGCAGGAAGTGAAATTTTTTCGTTCATGGATGGCTTTTCGAGGTATAACCAGATTCAAATCAAACTCGAGTAATAACAGATGACTGCTTTCATTTGTCCTTGGGGTACATTTGCATACCATAAAATGCCCTTCGGCCTTAAAAACACTAGAGCTACATTTCAACATGCCATGACCTATGCCTTTCACGAACTTAAACGTATAATGGAGGTTTTCTTGGATGATCTTGCTAGCCATTCTCGCAAGAGAGTGGACCACCCCAAGCACCTCCATTTGATTATCGAACGATGTATATGCTAAAAGATTCGATTGAATCCCAATAAATGCATCTTTGCTGTGAGGATAGGTTGCCTTCTAGGTTTTATAGTTTTGAAAGAGGGTATTAGAGTCGATCCTCTAAAGGTTGAGGCAATAGTTCGGTTGCCTCCTCCACGCAACTTGTTACAACTTCAGAGCCTCCCAGGGAGAGCTACTTTTCTGCGTCACTTTGTAGTGAACTATACTAGTCTTACCAAAGGTTTCACACACTTGTTGAAGAAAGACACACCGTTTATCTGGGATGAGCAAGCCCAGTAGTCTTTCGATGCTCTTAAGAAAGATTTGGTACCAGCCCCTTTGCTTAGTCCACCCGACTTTGTAAGAGATTTTATACTCTATATGGCTGCATCTCAAGAGACTATTGGCATGGTCTTAGTTCAGGTTAATGATGTGCTCATGGAGCATGTGATCTATTACCTTACTCGAAATCTAGTAGATGTTGAGTTGAGATATACTCATGTGGAAAAGTTGGCACTTGCAACTGTTCATGCAGTCCAACGGTTACGGCACTATATCATGCTTAGGAAGACCACAGTTATAGCGCATATCAATCCGTTTCAGTTTGTGCTATCACGATGTCTTATAGGGGGGAAGTACAGTAAATGGATTTTGATCCTTCAAGAGTTTGATCTTGATTTTGCTTCGGCGAAGTCGGTGAAATCCTTGGTTTTCGCTGAGCTTATGTAGGACCTTCCACGACTTGATGAGGATGTTGTCCATGAAGATTCCTTTGTGGATGAACACTTATTTCTTATCTCGTCAGAGGACCCTTGGGATGGGGATATCATTGTATATCTCCAAACTTTGAAGTTTACTTCGCATTATTCATGGGATGAGCGACGACATGTGAAACACCATGCTAAATATTATACTATCGTCGGCGACACTTTGTATCATCGAGGAAAGGATTCTATTCTCCGTCGTTGCTTGACTCACGAAGAAGTGGAGCATGTGCTCAATGATTGCCATGATGGGGCGTGTGGCAATCACCTATCCGAGCTTTCAACAGCCCAACATATTATGCGAGTGGGTTACTTTTGGCCATTGATCTTTAAATATTATGTGAACGCTATGAAGAGATGTCACCCTTGCCAGGTGTTTTCTCGGAATATACACTCGCATCCAGTGCCCCTTCATCCGGTCGTCACCGTCGGTCCCTTCACCAAGTGGGGGGTGGATTTCATGGATTGCAAACTAGCTTCGACTGGGGGGCATCACCATATCATAGTGGTCGTGGACTACTTTTCCAAATGGGTTGAGGCCATGCCTATCGTAAAAGCCAATGGTGATACAACAACCCATTTCGTATTCAATCAGATTATTATTCGGTTCAGTATTCCGAAAGAGATTGTCACTGACCATGGCAGTCACTTTCAGAACAAAATGATGGAAGATTTGTCACTCAAGCTTGGGTTTCGTCAAGAACACTCATCTTCTTACTATCCCTAAGCGAATGGTCAGGTTGAAGCAGTCAATAAGCCTTTAAAGACCATTCTCCAACGTACCATCCAACAGAGCAAGAACAACTGGCATACTATGTTATATCCTGCTTTGTGGGCTTATCGAACTGCAGTCAAGACTGCTACTGGGTTCTTACGTTTCAGCTAGCACACGGTTTGGAGTTGATTTTACCGATTGAATGTGAAATCCCTTCACTAAAAATAGCCATAGGGCTCCTCCCTATTACGTTGGGTATTGAGCAACGTTTAATCCACCTTGAGAAACTTGACGAGCAGCGTCGAGATGCCGTCGTGGCTATAGATGCCAATAAACATCGTATCAAGGTTCAGTACGATAGGTCTATCCATCCCCGACAATATGCTAAAGGTGACTTGGTCCTCTTATATGACCAAGCTAAAGAACCCCTGGGGGCAAGAAAGTTTAACCCCATGTGGCACGGTCCTTACATCGTGAGGCATGTCCTAGAAAAAGGAGCCTATGAATTAGAAGATTATGAGGGGAACATCTTGAAGCAGCCTAGAAATGGGCTCTACCTCAAGTGGTATTACGCTTGAACTTTTAATTCGAGCTAATACTTTTGTATACTATTGTATAGTTGCTTCTGTACATAGTTTAGATTTCTTTTGGTTTTTGGGTCTGTTGATTCGCTTCTGTTTGATTGACAGATTTCAACGGAATCTCCTATGTTCTTAGGATTTGTTGATGGTGCTAGCTGTCATACACAGCAGCTTGCTTCTGCTGCCTGGGTTATTTATTTACCTGACCACCTAGTTGTGTCTTCAGGAGGTGCTTGTCTTGGTCCTACATCTAACAATGTGGCTGAGTACAATTTTGTGATGGAGCTACTTCGGGATGTTATTTCACATGGTATCCAGTTTTTAGAAGTCCACTTGGATTCACAACTAGCTGTGTCTCAGTTGAATGGTCAGTACCATGTGAGGGATCCTACTTTGTTACGGAGATTCTTAAGGGTAAGACTCTTGGAACGACATTTTGTTTCCATTACATACATTCATGTTCCGAGAAGTTTTAATCATATATCTGATGCATATGCTAACTATGTCCTAGATTGGCATTTGTCACATTGTTAATGAAGCACACAAATGAATATCCATCCATACATATGTAAATACACACATATAGTAGAATTGGAGAACCATAGTTTTTTATAAATAATATGTCCAAAAAATGGTAGTGTCATAATACAAAACTGGAGCCCGTAGCCCTAAAAAATATACATATCAACACAAAAATGGGACTCTGAGATGTCTAAGCTCTATGAGGAGGCATAGATTCCACCTCGGCAGGATGCGTCTAATAGTAATAATGTACTGCGTTCGCTATACGCTACAGTAGTCGCACCCAGTTGCTTGGTACCCCCACCACATGGCGCTGCATATCCTCTGGAAGCTATGCTATCTCTATACCTGGTACCCTATTGGTCATATGTGATATGTTGACCTGCACAGTCTGTAGTGCACGCTCTGCTGCAGCCCCCACTACCTCATCACCCTTGCCCCGTCGATGATGTCTTAGGAAGCCCTGTGGTCTTACTGGACCCTTGTCTGCGAGCAAACAGTGAAATATTAATATGTAATACTACCCCAAAAAGATTTTTGCATTTACATATATAATAAAAAATCCCTAAAAAATTAATACACAAAAAACATAAAAAGAGTAACTCACCAATGTCTCCAAACGCTGCTCCTGGTGGAAGCGGCATGTCACTATCCTGACGGAAGTCTATCCCTGCATAGGGGTAGTCATCTATAGCTATGACCTGTCGGTCCCACCAGTGAAAGAACTCGTCCGTGTATGGTGATGCCTGTTGGCCACCACCCTGTCGTGTCAAGACCTCCACCCACCGGGTCAGGGCTGGGTCGCGAAGACTATGAGGAGGGACTTCAACCCTTGGACTGAGCCCCAGAACTCACTCAAAGAAGAAAATGCATAAGATACTGCCGTATCCAAATTTTTTTCCTCCCCTTGCTTGCACTCCGTTAACTGGGCCTTCATGGACCCCGGTAACGTTGTGCACCAGTCATATACCATGGGCCACAGACACTATGAGGCATAGAACATCACCGTCCTTAAAAACCTGGTGAAGAGCTACCGAACCTGTAATCCACACAAGGGTAGCCACTACAACCTTCATGCTCAAACTGACTATGGCTCTGATGGGCACCTGACTCCCCACTATACGAGTGAAGACAATACTACTCTATGTAGTCGGAAATGGTGATCCCACCACCCACAGAACGAGATCGAAGGCTTGCAACTTCACCTCTATAGGACAAACCAGTAATGAAGTAGATATCGTCAACCTCCAAGGAAAGTATTTTCCTGTCCAGGTTGAAGTTTTGTGCATCTATGTCCCAATAGCTTATCAAACGCTAGAGCAATAAGTTTTGGGCCCTCAAACCCCCTATGTTCCAAAATTTAAAAAGCCCACATGCTTATAAAGCTTGTTGTGCAGGAAAATCCTTGCGAACTGCCTCATCCACAAGGTCATGTTCCCTTTCTCTCCATTCTAGAACCATCCTGGAGGAAGAGAAAGAAAGAGTTTAGTCAATTTTATTTAAAAAACAAACTCCATGGCCGTACCCACAAGCTAATTAGCTCACAGAGGCGGGTACCTACCATCAACGCATGCATTGACCATGGGTACCTTGCCCTACCTGCTACCTGTATGCTACTAGCCCGTGGGTACCGCCATGACCAACTAGGGCTTGGACATTTAAAAAATTGAACCAATTAAAATTCAAATAAAAAAAATCAAATGAAAGGTATGGATGAGACAACTAACCTGCTCTAGACGGCTTGACGAACGGATGCCCGTAGCTCCCAGAATCAGCGATCGAAATTCAAGGTGAAAACTAACCAAAAAATTCAAATTAGGTGAATAGTGAAAATGAATTGTAAATTGTAATTTTTTCTTACTATTTATAATTTTGAAAACCCACTTGTCTATAGTTTTCACCATTTTACGCTGTTTTGGACTAATATAATGTCTTGGAGTAGTATTCTTTGACCAGATTTCTTCGGCGAGAGTTGTTTTTTATCATTTCATACCTACGGAAGGTATATTTCACACCTGGCATATAGGTTAGATGTCATTTTCACATGCAATATGCATTTGACCTTTTGACCATTTACATAAACCCTAGGTGCGACCCCGCTTCTTAACCGACACTGAACCTTCACACTGCTATAGAAGTTTCGTTATGTGGAGGTAGGGCCTTTCCGAACATGGGTACCCTAGTTAGAACCCCTTTTTGCATTTTTGGTGCCCATGCCGTTGTTTGTCCTTAAGATCGGGAGTCCTTTGTAATTACGCCATGACTTTGCGATAAAGACTCATACTCTACTTTGCCTTATGCTGGCCATCTCCCATAAGGACTCCCCCATTTATGTCGAGTTGTGATTGCATTGCATCATCCTGCTTGTGGCTTGAGCCTTTTTCCAGCTCCCACTTACTCAATTGATAGCTTGGTGCCTAAGCACATTCCCCTGTCGAGCCCTGTAGAGCTTCCATTTTCCTTTCACAATTTAATGACCTTTTGACCCCGAGGGAACACCCCCCCCCTCGAGTGTCCACATCCTGCACATGCTTCCTTGCATTGATCATAGGTATGTTCCACTACTTGGGACTAGTCTGCTCACCATTTGACACTCATTCCCTCAATTGTTGTACTATAAGCAGATTTATTCTTTTTCAAGATTTTTCAAATATGAAAAAGACCAAAAAAATCAAATATACCCAAAATCCGGACAGGATTATGGTTACTACTTCTAGTTGGCAGCTTTTGTGTTGCCTTTGAGCAGAGCATTCATTCCACTCCATACATTATGAGTCGGGACTATAGTTGGACCTTAGGTGCTGTACTTGTTTCTCGGTTTACTCCATCGATTGGTTAAGCTTCCAATCATTATGGAGAGTTGGGTCTCTAACTAGATGAGATTGGGGAAAACCCTCCTCGTCGACCCAAGTAGGCTCCCATGGCGGGAGAATAAAAGAGAGATGACGAAGAAGTAGATCCTATTAAGTTGTTTCTCGAGGAATCCCTCGCACTACATAGGAACGAGATGATGTATAATTTTGCGCAGATCCTTCGAAGGATGCCGACAATGGCAGATGCACCTTCAACGAGCAGCCGTTTTGGGGGTGCGACTCCATTCAAGGTACAAGTTAACTTTGAAATTCCCCTATTTGAATGAAAGATAGATGCAAATGCTTTAGAGAAATGGTTGAAACTATTCTAGGGTTACTTCTTTGCTCAAAAAATTTTCGACAACAAAAATATCATATTCGCGCTCCTTAAGTCCCTTCCCCATATTAAAGATCAGTGGGATAGGTACTGTGAGAGGCATGCAAGAGATGAGTTTGAACTATTCAGGATAGACCCCACCGAGGCAGATTTTTTTTATGTTGTCAAGGAATAATTCTACCATGTCGGAAACTATGATGACTAGTACACTAGATGGATGACTTTGTGCGAGGAGAGAGACCAAATAGTGCCAGAGTCTACCAACATGTTCCATACCCTGCGCTCCAAGCTAGGTATTCGAGACTTTAAATGACACTTGGTCCTAAAGTGCTGTAGTGGCATGCATAGGTACATTCAGACAGAGATGAATTTCTTGGACATATCCTCACTAGGAGCAGTTTATAGATACATCGTCAAGATCGAGTAGAAGTTTAAGGAAAAGAATAAGCGAGATTTTGGGTCTGTAAGTCAACAACAGAAGCCTGGAAAAGGTGGCCCTAATTCACAAAACAAAGGACATAGCAAGTATGGCCAAAGCCCCAAAAACCATCCCAAGCTGCAGGAAAACAAGGGTAATGGGAAATCAAAGAAGGACACTAGCAAGTGGTGTGAATTATACAAGACCCCTTGGCACAACACTAATGAGTGCCACTAAAAAAATCCTTGTTAGTCGAGACAAAATAATTGGATCCAGACTCTGACTCGGAACCTGATGGAGAGAAAGAAAAGGGAAAGCATATCATTGACACGGAACCTAGTGCCACAATCGCAACTGCAAAGATTCAAATAGAATATTCAGAGGAGACAGAGGAAGGGGAGCGCCTCTTCCATTCACAACTGTGGGTGCAAGGAACTACGCTACACTTCATTGTTGATAGTGGTATCAAGAAAAACCTTGTCTCGGCTGAGGTCATCAAAATATTGAAGCTTTTGACAGTTCCAAATCCCCAACCATACACCATCGGTTGTCTGAGCCAGGGACGAGACATCCGTGTTAGTCAACAGTGTCGCCTTTCCTATAGGATGTAGCCCTTCAAATATGAGGTAATGTGTGATGTTTCCCCACTTGAAGTTTTTGATGTTCTTTTAGGACAACCATATATATGGAAACATCATGTTGTGTATGAGTCTAGACCTCATAGTGTCATTATTACTTTGTGAAAGAATCTCTACAGGATACCAGAGACACTTCCCACCACTGCAGTGTCCCTCATCACAACTAAGTAGTGCAGGAAGGTAATATCCCAGATAGGAAAATTTGTCCTCTTCATGGTTCATTTTGAAGGTGAACGAAAGATTGTAGCAACATCCACCACCTCCATGCAGAACCCCTATATGCAAAAGAAACAGGTGGACAAGATTGTGGAAGCATACAAAGACATCTTCACCACACCCACCGGGGTGCTAGTACATTGCTTGGTCAAGCATTCCATTGATTTGATACTTGGTACTCCTTTAACTAACGAGCCAGTATACAGGTGTTCCCTCATGGAAAATGAATAAATCAAATGCCAGATTCAAGAATTGATCCAAAAGGGGCACATTCGACCTAGCACCTTACCTTGTGGGAGCCCAATTGTGTTGGTAGAGAAGAAATATGGAACATGGTGACTTTGTATTGATTATTGAGATCTAAACAAGATCACAGTCCGAAATCGGTATCCCATTCCCCATATAGATGACCTTCTTGAACAGCTCAAGGGTTCCAAATATTTCAACAATATTGATTTGAAGTCTGGTTATCATCAAGTGCCAATTGAGAAGACTGATGTTTGGAAGTCTGCCTTCAAATATTAGGAAGGCCTTTTTGAGTGGTTGGTCATTCCTTTCAGATTGACTAATGCTCCAACAAATTTCATGAGGATGACGGACGATATCCTATGTCCATTCACTAACTCTTTGTGGTTGTATATCTGTATGATATTCTCATCTACATCAGAACATGGGAAAAGCATTTGTAGCATATCCACCAAGTCCTCGGCACCTTGCGCCATCACAAGTTATATGCTAATCTAGAGAAGTGCTCATTTGGCATGAAGAGGGTTCAATATCTGAGATACATTGTGGATGAACCTGGTATTCATGCGTATCAAGCCAAGATCCAAGCCATCCATGATTGGCCAACACCCACAACTCTCACAGAGTTTCGCAGTTTCCTAGGCCTTTCCAACTTCTATCACAGATTTGTGTTGGGATTCTCTAATATTGATTGGTCCATTAGCCAGGTGACCAAAGGGGTATCTAAGGCCAATTTCATCTAGTCCAAGCCACAACAACAATAATTTGAGGAGCTGAAGCAATGATTATGTTCGACACCCGTCCTTGCCTTGCCGGATCTGCAACAACCCTTTGAGATTGAAACAAATGCTTTAGATTATGTTGTTGGTGCAATCCCCACTCAGCATGGCAATCTAGTGGAATATCAGAGTGAGACACTTTCAGATACAGTCTGCAAGTACTCCACCTATGACAAGGAAATGTATTCCATTTTTCAAGCCTGTCGCCAATGGAAGCATTACATCCTTAGAAAAGAGATAGTCATCCACATTGATCACAAGCCCCTATAGTTCATTTAAACCCAAGGGAAGTTACAAAATGACCACCACCAGAAGTGGTTCACTTACTTGCATCACTTCCACCTAAATATTAAATATAAGAAGGAAAGCACCAACCAAGTCACCAATTTCCTCAGTCGGCCTCCAGTAGTAGCACTTACCATAATGCTCCACTCTTGTGGCCATGAGACATTCGGGTGGCCTCAACTATATAGAAGTGATCCTGATTTTTCTGCCATCTATCAAGACCTATGTGCAGGAACATCCATAGCATACTTTCATCTTTAGGAATGATTGCTATGCCACCTGGGCCATCTCTGTGTTCCCTTACGAGAGCGTACGAAGATGATTTGGAAATCTCATTACAATTGGGTGGCAGGGCACTTCGGCACCGAAAAGACAGTGGCCATATTGCAGAAGTATTCTTATTGGCCTAAGCTCTGACAAGACGTTGGTCGATACATAAGATCTTGCACTGTATGTGCCATCGTGAAATCTGCCATAATAAATCAGGGGTTGTACACCCTTCTTCCCACTCCTAATAGGCCAGGGAAATCCATCTCCATGTATTACATGTATGGACTAGCTTCAACCAAGCATGGAAATGATTGTTTGTTTGTGGTCGTGGATCATTTCTCTAAGATATCCATTGTAATAACTTGCAAGAAGAACATCTATGTTGAAGCCACTACTAATCTCTTTTTCAAGCATGTTTGGGTTCATTTCAGGCTGCCATAGACTATCATTTCAGATTGGGACAGCAGGTTCCTAAGCACATTCTGGTCCAACTTATGGTCATTTATGGATACCAGGCTCACCAAATCGATTTCCTTCCACTCGCATACCGATGGAAAAACAAAGGTAGTCAAGAAGATGATTGTGCATACTCTGAGAATGTAAAATTCTAAAC
Source organism: Larix kaempferi (assembly GCA_027924585.1). Classification (NCBI taxonomy): domain Eukaryota; kingdom Viridiplantae; phylum Streptophyta; class Pinopsida; order Pinales; family Pinaceae; genus Larix; species Larix kaempferi. The sequence goes on from BSBM01000328.1 coordinate 19,556, forward strand.
ATCCCCGCACATGGGATGAGATCCTTCCTTATGTTCAACATAGCTATAATATAGCCCTTCATATCTCTATCGGCCACATCCCTTTTCAAGTGTGTCTAGGGTTCCAACCACTAGAACCAATTGATGTAACTCTTCTCATTGCATCCACATGTGAGGAATCTTTCCATGCTCAGACTGAGGCTGATAAGGCCACCATATTTGTTGAACGAATCCAACACATCCTCCAATAGGTCCATGAAATTTTGGAAAAGGCCAACACTAAGTACAAGCAGCGACATGACCAATCTCGGGTTCCACACAAGTTCCAGGTGGGTGATAAGGTTTGGTTTCATTTGCGGAAAGAGAGGATCACATGACCCCATCGTAAGCTTCGTCCACTTTGATATGGGTCATACACCACCACCAAGGCAGTTGGTGACAATTCCTTCGAGCTAAGCATTCCTCCATTCCTTGGCCTGCACCTAGTACTCAATGTGGATCTCCTTTGCCCATATTTTCCACCATTGTTGGACACCTCGGAGGTGGAAGAGAAATTGAACCTACTGAGATTAATATTGACTGCATGGAAAAGGAAACCATTGATCATATCATGGAAACACAAGTTAAGGAAACCTTCCAGCAGAAGATCCAGCTATTTTAGGTTGTCAAAGAAGGGAAACTACTTCACCAAGGCAAGTGGCTCACGAAGATTCAAGTTCAGCAGAATTTTACCCACCTGATGGGGGCACTCAACGAAATGGAGACCATTGCTTCCTAAGGGGGGAGGAATGATCCATATGGTTATAGGTGGCCACCCACCTATTCCACTGGCTCAAAACAATTTTCCATTATGGTAGTTTTCTTGTAACATTTCTACAGTTTTTTGGGACCCGAACTTCTGAGGCCATTTTGAGGCCCTAAATGAAATTTTTGGAGATTCGATGGGGCCAATAGTTTCCAATGACATTCATTAGGCCCTAGTCAAAATTTGTATAGCTCGGATAAACCTTTCCAATGGGATATCGATTACCCCAAACAGAGATCGTATGCAAAAGTTATGACCTTGAGAAGTTGACTATTCAAATAACCTCCTTAGGGCCACAAAATTTATGATGGTTCATCTTCTTGGGTTAGGTTTTTGGATGTTTAGGTTTATGTCCATCATGCTTATGATAAATAGGCTCTTTCAGCCTCTTCTTGTATTCATCTTGTGACGAATGAGCGTAACCGCCACATCTCTTCACAGATATATAACTACCACCATTCTAACTGCTTTTATTTTATAGTTTGTTCTATTTCATTTAATTAATAGAATTTGAGTTTATTGTATCGTTGTGTTTCTTTCCATATATCTGTGTATGTGAATATATATATATACTCTTTCATTTCGTTCTCACATAAATCTGGATCAACGACCTTGGCCATGACCCCGATTTGAATACTGAAAATCATTTATTTGATTTTCAGTCCCTTTCTGATCATTATGTTTAGTAGGATAAACATTTTTTTCCTGTGGATGTTTTACTTGTACTAGAATCGAATACATCTTCACTTGATTGTTTTGATTTACAAAATTTTTTATCATGGTTTTCTAGTAGTTCACTAAACTTTTCAAAAGTAATGTTATCCAATTTATCTGTAAGTTGTAGAGTCTCCAAAAAATGTTTGTATGATTCAGGAACACCATTAATCATAATTGTGACCATTAGATTATCTTCAATTTTACCAAAACTTACTTTAGTAATTTATTTTTTGATATTCTTCAACCTTGAAATGTATTCCATAACATCACCACCCTGAGTCAGTTTCTCCTGAGATAAATTTAAGTGAAGATCAATTTTCTTGGATTTTGGTTGTGAATCAAACAAATCTTTAAGAATTTTCCAGGATGACCAAGCATAAGCAGAATTTTCTATATGAACATAAACATCATCGTATATAGTACTCTGGATAAGTGATAAAGCTTTCTCATCTTTAAGAAGCATGTTGCAACCGATGGAGTAGCATGGGACGTGGGAGCAACGTGAGGTCTTGATAAGAGTATTCATGGCTGGAAAACTTTCTGCAAAAGTAAACGCCTCTGAACCTTAATATTGAATTCGAGCAGTGTGACCTCTGTCGTGGTGATCACAGAGATGGAGGAGCGAGTAAGACGACGCCTTTGCAATATTCTATCACTGCGAGCTTCCGTTGGAAAGATAGATCAAAGTCTTTACGCAAGAGAAGCAGCATTAAACTCTTGATCACAAATTAAAGGTGTTACTTCCCTTCGTGCGACAGTCTTAACTCACAGTGCATAAACCAAGCTAGCGACCGGACAACAAACTTCTTCAATCTTCTTCCCGAACAACGTGCTTGATGTGCTATTTGTGACTCCTTCAATTTTTTTATTTTGATTTCAAACAATGGTCTTACACATAATTTTCAAAAAACCAGGTGAAGAGAGATTTTCATGAATAGAATGGGAATTTCAATCATAATACTCTCATAAATTTTAAGAATCCTGCTCCAATAATTTCATCTCCCACCAACAAGTGTGAGTAGCATGCCCATGAAATATGTGCCCATACAGAAGCTTTATAGCAATACGACTACCGACTACTTATGACAACTCCATTTTTTTTTTTAAAATACAAATCTTCAATATTTACTTTTGACAACTCCAATTTTTTTAAAAATAAAAATCTTCAAGGTTTACTTCTGTCAACTCCAATTTTAAGAAAATAAAAATACCACATACCAAAATTTCTTCTCCAAATAAGAATAATTCATTTTCCCACACAATCTCGCATGAGCTTAAAAAGTAAGTATGTACGTTCAGGCCATCAGAACATGAAACCATAATCTCTAATTAGCTCAATAAGAACATGAAACCATAACTTACAATTATAATTTCGTTATTCCAATGTAAATTCCACCAAGATTTCCTCCAACTTTCTTCAATGGGAGAGGCAAACTTTAACCTTCAACATCTTCCAACCAAACCGAACCAACCATAATCGTTGCTCTGATACCACTTTGACAAAGTGTCCTCAAACACGTATCTTTATTAATATGGAAGAAAAAGTTACATAACAAACATGAGGGATAAGAACACTTCAACCTCATGCAATATGGGTTTAAATAACCCAAAAAGAAATAACTAAAAAAACATTACCTAAAACTGACTAAGGACACCTCACATAATCACGTGAGTGTGTAAGTATCCTTTTACAACAAATTTTACTAAGTTAAAACTAAAACTAGATTTTGGATCATAATTTCTAATAGTAGAATGACCTCATTGATAAATTGATTGAAACCTTTCATGTTATCCTTATATCTTACTACAGGATGTTGTTTTATCGAAAGGTTGGGATATCCATTGCCATTAGTATTTTTGGGGTTCAAGTGTTCAAAAGTGAAGGGATGGTTAAAAATCAATAGATATAACAGGTATGATTGATAACTAAAGGGTTAATTTGATAAAAACTCTACTAATTATTCACGAATAACAACTAACAAGAACTCAACATAAATAAAACCAAAATTATCTATGCATGAGAATAAACTAGTTCCATAATCAATAGAATGTAGGCATCTACATTTTCATTCTTCATAAACCAAAATATAGAAATAATTGTAATTAAATCCCTATTCCATTTGGAAAAAAAATTAGTAGGGTAAATGGGATCTTGAGTAGGGAGAACACTTTTGTCTTCCAAAAACCAAGTCAAGATCCCCTTCAGTGCCCCTTCTTATTCCCATGAAACATATGGGCATATCTATTATTTTGGATATTTGATATTGAGGGAGACTAAGATAGAAGGAAATAAAACATCTTCCTAAAGGTTTGTTAATCTCTTGAAAATAAAACTCTAGTATTGGAAGTAGACAATATGGAATTGGTATGGGAATAACTGTGTTGGGAACATATTTCAAGAAATTTATGAAAGGAGAGCACTAGATGAAGCATTCCCTTTTCCAAACAATAGGTCTCAGGAAACTAGCATCCTTTTTGGATGTGTAATGACTAATGTAGGCATATGAGAGAATATTGGGTTTGTCATGTTTGTGATAGTATCAAAGGCACTGTGATACCTATCCTTAAAATAAACAATGGTTGAATTGAACTCATGCATCCCAAACATAGAATGTTGAACTCTTTGAACCCATGGATTTAGAGTGCCTTCCCCTTTTCATACAAATGTCTAGCTAGCCAAATAGAATGAAAATTATTGAGAAGAAAATAGGGATTATTGACTCACTCGGTTAGTGAACTATTAAAATATGGGTCCAAATAATATTTGTTTTTCATCGCTACAAACCATTTTCCATTTTCATTTTTTTCCTAACATTCATGGGGATTTAGCAACATGATTCTAGTGTCAATTTTGCATCAAGTTTGCAGTAATCCATGAAAGTAATATATATGTTGCTAAAATCTGTCTTGCATCAAAGGCATTGTGTTTGCATTGTATTGCATCAAATTATCATATTATATATAAATTATGTATAACATATTATTAGCGCCATATTAGCATAATAAAAATATATTTGATAAAAAAATACATGCTATTGTATAACACAATTTCGACATAATTATTCTAGGAAGTTTCAACTGATCTTGTCAATAGTGTAGTCAACAAAACCTAATGTGAGTAATAATTGTAGCAATTTCCAAAGCATACATACTCCCTATAAACCATATCTTCTCTTACAATTTGAATTTGATACACTATGCTAAAGAAGAAAACAACAACCATTGAAATTGTTGCTAATTACCTAGTGTCATGATATACCACTTAGCCCAGATTCATGCTAGTGAATTCTTCCATGCTATCTTATTTGATTTTTGTGGGATTGATAAGATCTTTTGATATGTAAATTTAAGACTTATATCCCACTCACTTCAGGGTGAAAACATGAAGTTGGGAAACACTTTTTCCTATTTTTAGAAAGAAAATTCAAATTTTTATGTTTTTTCAACTTCAACCCCTCTAAAGCCATACTTTCCTTCAGATTTTGACTTTGAAGTAAAACAATAGTTTTAGAGAATTGTCTTAGCTCTGTACTCATAATTGTTTTAATTTTTTTATGGAAATATAGTGGGATAAATTTTATGGGCACCGAATGCATATACTTTAAAAATTTAGGCAAGGATAATGAGTGACCTATGTGCCCATGATGTGCTTTAGATATGGCTATTCAATTTAGGGAAAAAATATATGGTCAGAATCTACCCATATTGCACTCATATCTAGACTATATTTTGATTTTTTTAGAATTTCGTAGTATTTTTTATTATTTATAAAAATAACATACATTTAAAAAAGCTATCATGTCAACACATTTGGTGACACTTAATTTTATTTTTAATGTGACTCTTATAAAAAAATAAAAAATACCCTTTTGAAGAGGACATGGAAAGGAAGTGCACTATGATTTTTCCTATTATTTTTTGTTCTCATTTTGAAGATATTGAATTTTCATTTCAGGTGATTTTCATAATGGTAAAATCCTTAGGTGATAAAGTTTACAATAAAATTATTAATAAATAGAAACTCTTAACAAAAAACAACAATTCTTATATCATTAGAAATTAGATTTAATGATGAATTCATTGGTACTAAGTTTGACATATAAGATTTAAAATTTTCAGTCGTTTGACCTTGCTGAATATATAGGTTTGGGAAAACTACATGTGATTTTACAAATTTTATTGACCAAAACTATAGGACTAGAGTTTGAAAAACACTCATCCGAGAGTTTTTTAAAATATGATGATGCCATTGTCTAAAACTCTCGACCGAGAGTTTAATAAACCCTCAACTGATAGTTTATAAACTCTCATCCGAGAGTTTACGTTAACTTTTTTTGTGTGTTCTCTCGCACGTGCTTCTTTCCCCTCTGCTCCTTTCTAAAAAAATGTTTCCCAACTTTGCGTTTTCACCCTTCACCAATATGGATTCTTTGTGGAATTGAAATTTTTTCTTTGTTCTCACTTTTACGTAGAGATCTTTGTACTTTAAAATGGATACTGAGACTTCTAATCCTAGTGTAATATTGAATACCAAATATACTAGTTGGTCTCTGAAATTGCAATCAAGTCTCTGAGTTCAAGTTGTTGTCTTTAATGATTATATTTCTTTATATTTATAATGCTTTATTTTCCAAGTGCCCATTACCTGAAATACACTATGTATTATTAAGTGCATCCACAACAAATTAATGTTTCCAAATGGGAATTGATTTATGACAATGCATGTTCTTAACTAGGATGAATGGTTTATGCCCATCAACAAAACCACTATTGCTTAATGTTCAACCAACAATCTAAATTTGTGATGAAGGAGGATGTACAATCTACTCTCCATGTGTGTAAAAATAAACTTAATAAATATGCAATATGTAAGCATGTGCTCCAACAAAAAAGAATTATAACTCTTCAGTTCTACAACCAAAACTCTTAGAAGTAGATCACTCCAATATTAACAATTGACAAGCATGCTTTTGTTCAATGGCTACTTTCAACCCAAGCAATATTCATGCATTTACACGTATGTTAACTCTCAATGGTTTCTTTAATGGAAGGAAAGGAAATGGATATATGAGAATATTTGTCTCCATTGATTTTTGTCTCTCCTAGATACAAAGGTTATTGGTGATGGTCATATGAGCTACCACTCTTTATGAATTACTCCAACAACTAATGTGTTAATACTCCTTAGTTTTATGAAGAGAGGAATATTCCAACATAGTGTTGCAGCTACTCACATGACTTGGGAACTCTTTCTTTTTATAACCAATTCCTGAACACTCCAACAAAAATATGATAAAACTCAAACATTAAAGACAAATACAATCAACACTTTGGTTCAATGGCACCATTAGCTCAAAGTTGACACCATTATACAATTTCAAATTTTGGTAAGAAACATACATACATACATACATACATATATATGAATGACCCATAAATTAATGAGGGCATGATACAATTGGACAAAGTTTCAACCACTTTATTCTAGGGAGACATCGCCTTATCCCTATAACATGACCAATGAATGGCTACAAGGGCAGAATTAAGATAGTTTATAATCTAATTAAATACTTCAATTTGTTTTCCATTGGAAATTACTCAACGTACAACCAAGATAGAGAAAATACATGACTTACCAAGATTACCTATGGTATGTATGGTGGTTGTATGACCTCAAGACTCCATGACTTATTGCATACATATATGTTGGAGGTGTTTATGGCCTATGGGAATGACCAAAATGCTTAGTAATCGATAAAATACTAATGTCGAGGAAAAAAATGAACCCAATGACCTCAATGAACAATATCTACTATAAAATAGGAGCATAATTAGAAGTTTAGGAAAATAACTACAACAGACATTTCCTAAGAGCCATTGATCTCAGAACTGAAGAGTGCAATGGACAGTTGCAATGTTAGATCTATTGGAATTCACACCATATAAGGGAAAAATATTTTTTGAGTATGAGCTACCAAATACAGTTTGAAATTCATCATGGTGACCCACTAATAAAACTAAGAGAATCCCATTAAACACATATAAGAGAAGCAATAATATCACATAGAATTTACACAATCATTCATAGAGAAATTTATAATATAGTGACACACTGTTTATCTTGGGAACCCAAATAGGATAACCAAATTTGGATGGTTTTTCATCTTCATTTTAACTATATTAGGTTACAATGCAAGCTACAGGCTCATTGGCCATTCAATGATTTGATCAACTAGACTCATTTATGCATCCTCACTTCTTTGTCAAAAGACCCAGTTTGTGAGTTCCATTACAAGAAGATATAGGAAGACATGGGGGTAATGGGAAGGCCTAAAGACCCGACCATCCATTTCCCATTCCCATATCTCTTCTCTTTTATTTTCATTTTTCTCATTTATTAATTTATTCTTTTCTTTTCTTTTCTTTAAGTTTTAAAACTTGCATTGTCCTTTTTTTAACCTTTATTAATTTCAAAATTTATTTTTTGTACTTGGATTAACAAACCATTCATCTTGTTAGGATCCATTTCAGAACATATTCATATCATGAAATCACAATCTTCCAGTTCCCCAAGGATTTAAGCCTACCCATGACATAGTTTTAATCCATTGATATCTCTAGTCTTCCACTTCTTGGCTAGCTTAATCCATTAGTATTGCAATATTTTACTTATTTATAGATAGATTTAGTATCCTTTTCTTGTGTATGACCACTAAATAAGAAAAAAAATCACCATTCACATTGGTGTTAAGTACCTAATGTCATTATCTACCACCTAGCCTAAAATCATTTTAAGAAATTATTTCCTATCAATCTATTTGATTTTGGTGGCATTGGTAAGACCTTCATAACCTCAAATCACAAAATTTCAATTGATAGACACAATATATTGATCTACCCTCTCTCAGAGATAACAATTCCTTTGGAATTTACTCCCCCATGTTGAATTCTTCCATGGTTTTTTTTATTGTATTATCTCTCAATAACAAAAATAAAGAATATGTAAATTTGATAACATCATTATCTTCCATTTTTCTCAACTTGAATTCTTTAATATTTCACTTGACAAATGATTAGATAAAGGAATCCTATGAAAGAAAGATTTGCAATTTGGTTATGAAATTAAATTCACTTTGAATATTTAAAAATAGTAAAGAAATTAATTTGGTAGGTATTCTTTTGAAGGTTAAGATACATATGAATATGAAGATGAAGGTAGTCCAACATATTTTTTAGAATCTCTCTTTTTAGTGGTTTGCGTCATATGTTTCGATCTTGGAAACTTTAATTTTACAAATCTACCCACTCATTTAATTTGTGGTTTAAAATTCCTTAATTATAACCTTATACCTATATTTTATTCACACTGATTGACCACATAATTTAGCAACTAGTAGTTGCAAAACACCCTCATCTTAAAACATTGACATTTGTCGATTATAGATGGCTGAGCAATTTGAAAATCTTGGTAGTCAATATTAATTATTTATAACCTTTTAATTTATATAGAGATAAGGTTGAGGAGGTAGACAGTGTTGAAATATTGTAACTTCTAAGAATATTATATTTGTATTTTATTATTCCGGAGATGTTTCATTCCTCCGATGGGACTTTGTCATGTATTCGGAGATGTTTATTCCTCTGTGGTAACTTGGGTTATTAGAATTCCCTAGTGGGGGTCGTCCCTGTATGTGTTATGTGGGTTACAGGGTTATTATACCACCATTGTGGGGTTGGCCCTATCACATTATGTAAAGTGGTTAAGTTGGGGCCGACCTAGCTTGTGTAAAAGACAAGTCGGAGTTGTGTATAAATAGAGGAGGTGTGTTCCTCATTTAACACACATTGCACTCACTTGTGATTGGCGCATAGGTGAGGGAGAAATTTGATATGGAGGAGAAGGAGCTCATGGTTGAGGATTACATCTTTGTATTTGCTGGTCATCTATATTGAGGAAGCTTTGCTGGGTTTTCTACCCCATGAGGGTTTCCTAGGATAAATCTGTGTCTCTTGTGTTTATGCTATGCTTGTTGTTCTTTCAGTGATCCTGTATATGCTATTAATGTGAAATGGAATGTAATGCTGATATTTTCTGTCTTAGAATATTAAATCTTAACATGGTATCAGAGCTAACCTGAAGGAAGGCAATGTATGGCACTTACGACACTTGCTTCACTTGCGACAATTTGAAGGTTGGGGTTTTGTATAGCAAAAACCACTCATCATGGAACTTTCGCTATATATCCGTTTTGGAGACGTTTCAGGATCTGAAAACCTTTACAGGTCGTATATTACATCCCCCTATACCTTGTGTCCAAAGGAAAACCTATGCTTCGTTGTACTTTGTGATTTGTGATCAATACAAGTTAGGGTTTCTGCCTCTTCCAGATGTCAGTCATAAACAGGTGACCGAGGAACAAAGGTCACAACTTGGGATAGGAAGCTCCAAATGAAATTTCGTAAAATGTGACAGGTAGAACACGAGATGTAGTTTGTCAAGTAACGTTTTTAGAGGCCTAAGTTGAACCAGTGACACGTGGAACACCGTACAAGTTTGCTCTTCTATTTTATCCCATAAACAGGTCACGTTACGACACTTGGCATAACTCTCTCTTAGAAAATCCAATTGAGGTCAGACCTGTGGGTTTGGAAAGAAGATAGGTAAGGATACCACAGGACGAACTTTCAGACCCTGTGGATTCGTAATTTCAAAGATGCACCAAAAAAAATCAAGTGCATATTTCTGTCAAAACAGAATTGTTTTCTGAGCACCTTCATTCTTGGCTTATCACTGTTGCGGGAATTTAGGGCTTCAGATAAAGTTGGAATTTTTGGAATCGAAGTCCACGGCTGAATGATCCTCATCAAAATCGAAATTTAGAGACCAATATTGAATTTTTTGGTTGGGCAGAAGGTCGGGCTTGATCAAACCCTAGTTCAGGATTTTGATCGGAAAGGTGGAAAATTAGGGTTTTTGCAAAAGTTGGAATTTTTGAAGTCTGTGACCACGGTTGGAAGCTCCTCAGAAAAATCGAAGTTTAGAGCTTTGGATTTAACCTTTTGATTGGGCATAAGGGTGAGCTTCATCAAACCCTAGTTCGGGATCCTGTCCAGAAGATCCAGAAGTTTCCACGGGGGGGGTTAGTTGGTAGGCAATATCCTATCACGTCCATTCATATTGGGGAATAAACTATGATACATAAATGAGAAAATATATTTCCTTGTATTAAGGGGTCAAGGGGGCTTAATTATGTTATATGGCAATACAAATATTTAGGGTATATTTTATAACATTTCGTGTAGAAGCGATGGAGGGGGCGCAGAGGAAAAATCAGGGGATAAGGGCACGATGCATTGAGTTTGATGGACAAGGAATACTCAATTGGGATGTAGGATGGTTGATGCTAGTACTCTATTGAAGGGTTGTTATGTTGCTCATTTGCTTGGTTGGTTAATTGATCTTCAAATTGTTAATGGAATTGAGGTAATGAAGGATTAGGCTTTCTATATTTGATTTGATATCAATTTAAAGTGTAGTTTAGGTGCATATTCTGTGCCTAGAAATCATGTGTTTTTTTATGCATTTCAATGTAGCTTTCCTCCTTGAGTCTATTTGAATTTTTTTTGCTCTAGAAATTTTCTTTTGCGTGATCTCTAAAATCAACCCATCCACTAGAGAGCATCTAGGTTTGTGCATTGTGACCTTGACCCTTTCTAATCTTCCTAAAGAAAGCCTCATGCAATCCTTGGTTGACCCCATTTTCCCATTGTATAAAACACTAGTCTCCAATTCCTTCACAACTCTTATATTTTACAAAAACCAAAATACTTTTTTTTTTCTAAATTTACTCTTCATTTTCAACATGTACTCCATTGTTAAGCTCTAGTAATCCTACCCTATGGGCTCCACCTTTGAGCTAGAGAAGAGATAGCCTAGAAAGAGACAAAAAAGGTTAGGTGTTGTGACAATGTCCTCCCTCTTAGTTGTCTATAAGCTATCATTTATTTTAGGTATTCAACCTTAAGATGCTAGTTTGTGTGCTAACATGGAAGAACAAGCATCTCTAGGCTGATAGATATATTCTTAATGGTAGAAAAATTGGTGGAGGAGTTTGAAAGATACAACTATTGGGTAGGAAACAATGGCTTATATGACCATCTACTTATTCTTATACAACTAAAAAAGGAGGATAGAAAACCTTCATTTTCTTTTAAATCTAATCATGTATGGTTGGATAAGGAATATTTTAGACTTCTTATTACAAAAAATGAAAATCCGAATAACACCTCATCCAAAATTGGTTGACATGACCTCTAGTTCGGATTTCATAAGCACAACATATAACATACCCGCATTAATAACCCAATTTTTTTTGGGGGGGGGGAAATAAATGTCAATCATGCCTAGCATTTATTCTTTATACCAATATAATTGTTAGATAATAACCTTCTAATTACTATTTTAATGTTCTAAACTAAATATATTTGTTTAATTGATTCCACTTTTATAAATCGAGACTACCTCTAATCTCATTGAAGGGGGTATTATATTCATGCACATTATAAAACATTGCAAAGGTTGATTTCTAAACTCCAAAAGGATTGTCTCTCATATATATATATAATTTATTGTACCTCTCGTGTGTATATATATATTAAAAACTTTATTGTACCCATGCATACTACAAAACTATTGTAGTAAAAAAAAAAATATTAAATTAAATATGAGGGAGTACTCCCCGAGGATATCGAATATCCATTAAAAAGAATATAATAAGGATGTAATATGGTTATATTAAATTTTTTTTGCAACATCATTGTATAGGGATATTACAACCATGCATACTACGAAACTATTGTAAATAAACAATAATATTAAATTAAATATGAGAGTCTACTCCCCGAGGATGTCGAATATCCATTAAAAAGGGTATAATATGGTTATGGATTGATAATCCAAACCTTTATATTAATTAATATTACACAATGTTCACATAGTGCGCACTCTTTTCAACGTTAAATAATTTAGCAAATAAAAATATACAACATTACAATTTATAACACATATAATATAATATTTGGGTCATGTCATAGTTAATGTTTGGTATACTATCCAACTACTATAATTAATGCCAAGTCTTGGTGCTTCGAACAAAACACATACAGAATTTAATCCAGGTATGAGTTGTTGATTGCATATGCTTCTTGGAATTCTCAACGAAGATCGACGGCAAGGATTGAGAGACCGCCCAGTTCATAGTACTCACTTATTTTATAGAGCGTATGACTCTTAATGAGGTAGATGGTTTGCACGCCATTTCATATGAGTGGGTAACTTGATTTAGATTCTTTGCATCATATAATTGACTGGATTGAATGATCAAAATATCCTCAATTTCAGTATATAGGTTTATACTTTACCATATAAAAATGGAGTGTGTATTTACTCAATTTCAGTATATAGGTTTATACTTTACCATATAAAAATGGAGCGTGTATTTACTTTAAGACGAAATTTTTCTTAAATAATTATTACAGGTCATGGCCTACTTTAGGATGGGTGATGATGGGAGATTCATAGGAAATTTCTCTCCTAACAAAGTTATATAAGAGTAGTGAAACACCATGCTATCTCGTAGACAAATTTGAGAAGATATTTGACATCATATTATAAGTTAAAGAAGATTTTTATCATTGAGTATAATATTCATGTTACACTTGTTTAGAAATTTTACTAAAACATCAATTATTATTTTTCCAATTTAATTGAGATAAACATTTCTTTAATTTGATTTTGTTCTTGAGAGTTTGCATGTAGTTAATGATTTTATATCTATTTTAGTTTATGTATTAAATATCAATATAATTATATAAAAAGTTATAGACAATGTTTATTATAGATTAGTTGTTATATAAAATTAAAAAACAATTTTAATTTTAAAAAATAAAAGGTTATTTGCCACATGAAATTAAAAGAAACATAAATTTTAATTTTAAAAGATGGTTAGAGTTATTTGCAAAAAACAATTTTAAAACTTGCAAAAATATAAGATATAAATAAATATATATATATTAAAAGCCGGTTTTAAAAATATATGTTTATGCGCAATTATGAGTTTATAACTTAATTTATAGTCTTAATTAATAAAAAAATTAAAGTTATGTATTAGTTCGATATTATCTTTTAAAAATAAATCATCATGTTTTTATACTTTTATAAAATATTAGAGTAAGCCCTCAAACCATGATATTTTTAGTGCACTCACTTATGGGCATAATATAATTGAAATTTTGATTATTTAATTTTATGGGGTGTAACTTGCTTTTCTATTATGTGTGTGTGCATGTGTGTGTGTGTGTGTATATATATAGATAGGAAATGGTTAAATTCATGAAACATTGTAATAGAAACCAGTATAGATCCATCTTAAACTCGTCTTTATTAAGCACTGAGAGGGATCCGATCCAATTTCTTGAGGTGTATTTCTTTTTTTAAATTTAAACTCAAAAAAATTTAATATCTTTTGATTGATAGATCCGGGTTTAAGTTTTAAGTTTTTATTTTATAAACGAACATCTATTTTTAATTACTTTTCATAATATTTTATTTTATGAGCCAACATGGATTTTTTTAAAATACTTTCCATAATTTTTTTTATTTTATCAGCTTAATTGAATTTTTTTAATTATGTTTTAATTAAAAAAACATAATATCTCAAATACACAATTGAAAATACAGTGTTTTAATTAATGGCCGACAAAATATTTATTACATTTTATTTATTTTTACATTTTAATTAATGGCCGACAATAATAAAGACATACCTTACATGTAACGTTACAAGATCTCCCTCATAGTATTACTTTTTACTTTTTAGCCGATAATAATGACAAACTTTACATGTAACGTTACAACATCTCTCCCATACTGGGTTGTAGAGCACCTCGTTTCACTCGGTGCAACAATAGAGCACTAGGTTTTAGTTGGAGTTCAAATATCCTTGAAAGAGATCATGTGTGGTGGGTTGAGGCATCGTTCATGGTTGTTGATCCAATGATGCACTAATGAAGGCGTAAGGCCCTTGATGTCATCCCTCAACCATTGTCATGGCCTCCTAGATACATCTCTATGGTGGAAAATATCTTCTAACAATGCTCATATTTTGAATGTTTGAATGTGAGGCCACATATCCCATCTAGAGGTCATCCTTGTACTTTGAGGCCTCATCCATGTCTCTTGAGCATAATGATAACTATTCAAACCCTTAGGCCCTTGATTTATTCCCTCGACTAATGTCAAGGACACAAAATTGATATGTTTTGGTCAATTCCTATCAAACATATCTTAGTAGAATGCTTATATAAGTTAGGTGATATACCTAGGGTCATGAGTGGTGGTTTGAGGCCTTCTATATGGCACTCAACCCTCGTGAGAATTATTTAAGGCATTAGGCCCTTGATTTAACCACTTGACCAATGTCAAGGCCTTGATATTGATACATGCTAGGCCATTCATAATATTCCTAGTCAAAATCCAAGGCTCCATACATAGGTTTTGTGTAGTGGTTTGAGACCTCTTCCATGCCCATTGAGCTTGAGAATAATCAATTAGGTCATAGGGCTCTTGATTTCAACCCATGAGATTATGAAGGCACCAATACCTATTTTTGGTGTGCAATACCTCTTAATGGTGCCTATTTATTTTTGGTTGGAGGCCAACTACTCTCTACAAATGTCATGTGTATTGGTTTGAGACCTTGTTTAAAGGTGGTTTAAAGTCATCAATTCCAAGAAGCTCAATTAAGGTACCAAGTCACTCGTTTTCATTTCATCTCCATTATCAATCCCAAATATCATTTCATGGCATGCAATACCTCCTAACAATGATCATATTCCTAGTGGTAGACCAAATATTCCTTTTTGTGGTCATATGTGTTTGTTTGAGGCTTTCTTCATGGATGTTGAGACTAAGAAACCTCATTCAAGGCCATTTAAGGCCCTTGATTTCATTGCCTAACCATTGTTCCATAATATGTCTTTGGTATACAAACATAATTGTGATGCTCATATTCTCATGTCGAGATGACATATCCCCTATAAAGGTTATGATTCATGCTTGAATTAATCATTTATGTGCATCAATCATCAAACACGAGAGTCTTAGTCATCACTCACTATTACATTAGCATTCAAGTTCAAATAAGAAAAGTTTAATTTTAAACGTTTTTACCTCACTAAATTAGTATTAAAAACAATAGTTACACCATGATTAATTGAGAAAGTTAGAACTTAGAACTGGAACTTGTTGGGCCCGACATAGTTGTGTAAAGTTGTATGGATTTGGTATATTTATTTTCTAGATTATTGTCATGATCTATTTTCTTATTTATAAACTCTTGTGATTAGTATAATATATTCAACTGCTTTGCCTTGTACCTTAAATTTTTTTTGGTAAATATGTATGCTTTCATCTTCTTAATAATTACAATGTTGTTTCAGGCAGGTTTGGAGTCATCCTACTAGCTAGCACATTTCTCGGTTGTTCTGCTCTCAAATCTTGTTGGAGTCATCCTACTAGCTAGCACATTTCTCGTTTAGCAAATTGTTGTTATAGTTTATCACTTGTTAGCAAATGGTATCATTTCATGATTTGCATGGTTGTTTTGCAGGTCTCCTTGTCATCTCGAGCACCTGGTCGAGCGGAGGTAGCAAAGTCCTTTTGAAAAAGGTACCTCAAGTTCTCTTTGTGTCCACGGCACCGAGTTTTCTTTGTGTCCATTGTAATTATTATATACTTAATTACTATATTTATTAATTTAAAAAATATATACAATTAATATTATCATAATAGCCTCCATGATTGAATGCAAACACATCCGTGCACTACAAGAAAAATGGCATTTTAACCTCACATAAAATTGTTATATATTAAAATATTTAATTTAAAATAATATTTCTATAATATTATAATTATGTTTATAATATTTTTATTAATTTTATTATATAGCTTCAAAATAAAATAAAATAAATATTATTACATTGTATGAACATATAATTGGTGTATATGAAAACATATTGTACTAGACTATTGAATTTCAAATATATATTTTTTTAATATTGTCATTATGTTTATGATTTTTTTATTAATTTCATTAAATAGATTTTAAATAAAAATAAAAATATTATATTATAATGTTCGATGTTTGATAATTTATTCATTGATAGAGAAATCTAAATAAGTAGCAACATTTTAAGAATAATTATCTTACATCAAATTGTATTAAAAAGTTATTTTTGAAGTTGTTGAATACTTTCAATTGTATAGAAGAGTTCACTTTGAAGTTGTTAAATATTTTCAAATGTAATGTTTATTTCCTTTTTAAGAAAGATCATAGTTAAGTAGATTTTGTCTACTTTCAAATTAGTATAGTTAAGTAGATTTTGTCTACTTTCAAATTAGTATAGTTAAGTAGATTTTGTCTACTTTCAAATTTTATTTATACTCTATGAAGTCCCTAATTAATTTATAAAAGGAATTCTCAGTTTAGGATTACATGTTCCATCAATGTCTTTAGCTTCCAAGGATCCTTCTATATGATCATTTGACATGCATATATAGTAATTAAGTAGCAATAGAATTTTATTTATACTTTATGAAGTCCTTAATTAATTTAAAAAAGGAATACTCAGTCGAGGATTTCAAGTTCCATGAATGCGTTTAACTTCCAAGGGTCCATGTATATGATCATTTGACATGCATATATAGTTCCTTTTACATTCTTATGTTATTAATAATTGCAAATTAATATAAGAACAAACTATAAATATGACCTATTGTAATTTTGACTTGTTGAATAAAATTTTGGTGTTGACCTTTTCAAGTAAAAGCAATAAGGTCCCACGCTCCTCACCTTCCCACCTCAAAGGTCCTTCCCTTGGTGCCTAATATGGGTTCATGCGATCCCCATTCTCCACTATGAAGTCCCATCCTTCATTTATGAGTCACCTCCCCATTGCTCTTTTTTTTTTCTTTTATCAATATCATATAAACAATACAAACTTTCATGATTTCTATATTGTGTTGTTTTTATCAACATTTTTTATATATCATATAAACAATACAAACTATTATTTTATTTAGCATCTTGTTTGCTTATACTAAGATATGTTAGGGTTGTTGCTTGTTATGACTTGATAATATGATATAAATGGGGTATTAAAAATGGGTTGATAAAAACGAATACCTACAATATCTTGTGAAACTAAGGGGTTTCTTAATTGGAAAGCTATATTGGGAGGGGGGTTCAACAATACAATTTTAAGAGGCATTTTCCAATATTTAGTGAAATTAGGGATATTCTTTAATATCCCGCGAACGACCGTGCTATGTAACAAGTTCAATGAGTGAACCCCCCGTGGAAGTTTCAAAGGCAATTTTGAGGGGTCAAATTTTGGAGATTTCAAAATTGAAGTATGCTAGCTTGATCAACTCAGCAAGGTGCATCTTTCCATCCATTCAGAAGTTTGAAATTCAAAGTTTGAATTTTTAGGGTTTCTCTGACAAACCCTAATCCACCTCCAGATCCAATTTTAGCAAATCAAAGTGGATTGGGTTAAAAGCAATCTTGACAGGTATGACTTGAGGAGATACAGGTATGTGTTGAAATCTGTTCATGGTTAAGTTTATGATATGTTTGTCTTCATGTTATTGAGGTTAGTACAATTATGATTGTTTGATAATGAATGCCTGTGAATGATAGAAGGCATTCATTGATTAAGGTTATGACACTTATGATTGTACTAATGCACTTGTGGTGTTGTATGAGGATGATGTTGTCTGCTAACAAAAGACAGGTACATCAAGAAAGACAAATCAAGTTCTATGACCATGATGACATAAAGACAAAGACTTATTCGTAGTCTTTAGAAGCTCTACTTACGAGGTATGTATGATTTATTTCTAGTATGCTTAACTTATGAGATATGCAGGTTACTAGCACAAGGTCTCTAAATCATTGAAGAGAATAAAGATATTGTTTGGGTATGTTAGACATAACTAAGCATGTATACTAATCCAGGCATGTTTTTCCTATGTCAAGTTAGAATCCTACTTTGTGCTAGGATCTTAGTATACCTATGTATTAAATGATCATGACCATACATATTCAAGATTACTTAGAATCATAATGTTGTGATAATATTGAGATTATACTAATGAATGTATGTTTGTGTATGAGATCATGAGGATGACACTAGTGCACACTTGAGTATGCACAGTGGTATAGAATGAATAGAAGTTCAAAAGACATATAGAAGATCAAATGGGAGGAAACCACACAAACATAAAAGATAAGTATTTGAGTTGTTATTTGAATCTCTAAAATAGTAAATGATATTTCTTGTAATAGTTGTATGCATATTTGTATTTCTAGAATATATCATGCTGAGTGTAAACACTCATATAGCATTGAACAATATACTACTAATATGCATATGATTGGTAAGTTGGACAAACATTCCATTGTTGATTGTCTAGAATGAAACCTCTTTGCTGACATGCTGAGAGTTGTGCACGCTCTCGATAGTATGTTCTGGTAGAGATGGAAGGCATCTAGATAGCCACTGTATGCCTATAGGATAAGGAAAAGTGTTGTGACAAAGTATTGGTCAATATAGCAGCATAACTATGTAAATCATATCTATATGCATAATAGGTTATCATGTCAACATGATTTGATGATTATGAATTATTACTAATCATGTACTTAATTTTGATTTGTAGGATAGGAAAGATCATGAAGAATGATAAACACTGAACAAGTGATGGATGTTCAAAAAGAAGATTTACAAATCAAACATATTATAGAAGTCTCGTGGCTAGAAGATTCTCTTAGAAAGAGGAAGAGGATCATGACAAGATGTTTGCTCCAAGTGGCTAGATAAGACTGTTCTCTCAATGGTGTGATTGAAAAAGAAGTGCGAATCGAGAAAACACCCAGGATTCAATTGAAGAAAGCTCTGTACGGGTACCCAGGATCGATAGTCATTTGATGAGCTTAATGATCACCATGGGTGATGTGGATTTCAACTTTTTCTACAAGGTTGAAGATGGTTTCTATATACATATGACATTCTTCTCTTAGATGGATGAAAGAAGGAACTCACCATAAGAGTTCAAATGATCTTGAGGCTCATATCAGTAGACCCATCTAATGAGAGATGGCATGGATAGATATATAGAAGATCACTTAATGCAGAGTGTGAATGATGTTCAATCACAGAGAGAGAATTGATAGCCTCTTGACAAAGCTTGGGATTTACCAGAAGTAAAGTTGATCCTAAGCTTTACCTTAAGGTTATGGATGATACTATTATTGTATGTGGATGATCTCTTTCTGACAGGGAATGAGAAATAGATCATGGAAAGCAAGAAGAAGCTAGCTACAGAGTTCGAGATGAAATATCTCAGATTGATGAATTAATTCCTAGGACTGGAAGTATGGCAAGGCTCAGAAGGAATATTTCTCAACCAAGGAAAGTATGCTGAGAAATCTTGAAAAGATCTGATGTGTTGGAATGCAAAGCCATGGCCACTCCCATGGATTCCAACTTGAAACTGTTAGTTGATGACTCTTCAGAGTTAGTGGATGTGACTCTATACATAAAGATTATTGGGTCATTAATGTATCTGACAAATACCAGGCCAAACATATGCTTTGCGGTGAACACCCTGAGTCAGTACCTAGTGGAACCTAGAAGGGTTCACCTGATTGCTGCAAATCATGTGATGAGGTACCTAAAGGGTACGATAGATTTTGGTCTACATTATCGAGGAGATCATGACTTCAGATTGTTTGGCTACATAGATGTTGATTGGGTAGGAAGCGTATCAGACAGGAAGAGTACATCGGGTAGATGTTATTGTTTGAAATCTGCCATGATCTCGTGGTTTAGCAGGAAGCAGTCAAGTGTGGCTCTCAGCACAATTGAAGCATAATATATAGCTTCCTGCTCTGCTAGTTGCGAAGCGGTATGGCTTCGGAAGCTGTTATCAGGATTGTTTGACTTAAAGATGGAACCCACTGTGATCATGTGTGACAACCAAAGTTGTATCAAAATGACAGAGAATCCAGTATTCCATGATAAGTCAAAGCACATAGAGATCCGATATTTCTATATATGGGATATGGTGCAGAAAGGAGCTATCAAGCTCGAATATGTAGGCACTGATGAACACGTTGTTGATGTGTTGACCAAACCTCTGTCTCAATTAAAGTTTGAGTATTTCTAAGACAAGCTTGGTGTAGTTCAAAAGGACCCTCCTCGAAAGGGCGAGTGATATGGTTGATAAAGATATCCTTGGATACTGGAGTCGATGTGGATACCTATATCGATGATGAGATTGCCTATATTGACGGTAAGGTCAATGATGAGGATACCTGTGGATACTGTATTGATGAGGATACTGTATCATTGATGTGGATACTGTATTGATGAGGATACTGTATCGATGATGTGGATACCTGTATTGATATGGATACTTGTATCGATGATGAGGCTACTTGTTCTAATGATGAGGTCAGTGTATGGTACCTAGTTGATATGATAGGATTGCATCATCCCGGAACCACTAGTTCAAAATGTACGTGATGGGGATTGCATCATCCCGGAACCACTGGTTCAAAATGTATGTGATGGGGATTGCATCATCCCGGAACCACTAGTTCAAAATGTACATGATGGGGATTGCATCATCTCAGAACCACTAGTTCAAAATGTACATGAGAGGGGATTGTATCATCCCCAGACTTCGGTCCCTGAATTGATCTGCAGACTTATGTCTCCGTGGTCCCTAGTGGATGAGAGGGGATTGTATCATCCCCGGACTTCGGTCCCTGAATTGATCCACAAACTTATGTCTCCGTGGTCCCTAGTGGACGAGAGGGCATTGTATCATCCTTGGACTTCGGTCCCTGAATTGATTTGCAGACTTATGTCTCCGTGGTCCCTAGTGGATGAGAGGGGATTGTATAGTCCCGGGACTTCGGTCCCTGAATTGATCCCCAGACTTACATCTCTGTGGTCCCTAGTGGACGAGAGGGGATTGTATCGTCCCCAGAATTCGGTCCCTGAATTGATCCGTAGACTTATGTCTCCGTGGTCCCTAGTGGATGAGAGGGGATTGTATCGTCACTGGACTTCGGTCCCTGAATTGATCCGTAGACAGATGTCTCCAAGAAGTGGTCCCTAATGGATGAGAGGGGATTGTATCATCCCTGAACTTCGGTCCCTGAATTGATCCGTAGACATATGTCTTCGAAAAATGGTCCTTAGACTTTGTCTAAGTTGACGAGTGGACTGCATCATCCCTAGACATGTTATGGTGTCTTAAATGGATCATGTGTATTGTAGGATATGCAACTATGATACTGTTGATCGTGATGATCTAGATGACGATGACAATGTTGCTGATCGTGATGGTCTAGATGACAATGTTGTTGATCGTGATGATCTAGATGACGATGTTGTTGATCGTGATTATCTAGATGACGATGTTGCTGATCATGATGATCTAGAAGACGATGCTGTTGATCGTGATGATCTAGATGACGATACTGTTGATCATGATGATCTGGATGACGATGCTGCTGATCGTGATGATCTAGATGATGATGATGTTGATCATGATGATCTAGATGACGATGATGTTGATCGTGATGATCGTGTGATGACGATGCTGATGATCATGTGATGACGATGCTGATGATCGTGTGATGACGATGCTGTTGATCATGAGGATCTAGATGATGATGTTGATCGGGAGATCCAGACGATGAGGTTGTTGATCGAGAGATCCAGATGATGATGTTACTGTAGCTGTTCAAGTGCTGTAGAAGATGAAGACTTAGTACTGAAGATGTTGATGTTCCAGTATTGAAGACCTTGAAGATGTTCCAGTAACTGTTTGAGTTACTAATAATGTATAAAGAAAGCTTCCAATGATTTATAGATGTATCATGTATGATGTTGATGACTCCTTGCTCCTACAGATGTTGTTATAATATCCTTCTTGTTAAGGGGGAGTGTTGAAATATTGTAGCTTCCAAGAATATTATATTTGTACTTTATTATTCCGGAGATGTTTCATTCCTCCGATGGGACTTTGTCATGTATCCGGAGATGTTTATTCCTCCGTGGTAACTTGGGTTATTAGACTTCCCTAGTGGGGGTCGGCCTTGTATGTGTTATGTGGGTTAAAGGGTTATTACACCACCATTGTGGGGTCAGCCCTGTCACATTATATAAAGTGGTTAAGTTGGGGTCGACCTAGCTTGTGTAAAAGACAAGTCGGAGTTGTGTATAAATAGAGGAGGTGTGTTCCTCATTTAACACACATTGCACTCACTTGTGATTGGCACATAGGTGAGGGAGAGATCTGATATGGAGGAGAAGGAGATCATGGTTGAGGATTACATCTTTGTATTTGTTGGTCATCTATATTGAGGAATCTTTGCTCGGTTTTCTGAGGGTTTCCCAGGATAAATCTGTGTCTCTTGTGTTTATGCTGTGCTTGTTGTTCTTTTAGTGATCCTGTACATGCTATTATTGTGAAATGGAATGTAATGCTGATATTTTATGTCTTAGCATATTAAATCTTAACAGACAGTTCATCACTAACCTTCTTATCATCATCCCCTCATCTCTTTCTTTTATCCACCATCCTTCTTATTCCCACCACCATCCTTCGTATCCCTATCACCACCACCTTCCTCCTTGTCCCCCTTCTTTTTTTAGCCACCCTTATTGTCCCCTTATTTGTTGTCTTCATCCTTATTATGTGTGATGATCTCTATATACTTCATCGATGATTTGAAAATATGAATTCAGTAAATCATTGCAACATTCAACATTAAAAATAACCTGCAAGCACAAACGAATATAGTACTATACCTTTGTTCTTTTACAAATCATTGTAACCATACATAGAGTGTATTTAATTTCGGGTCTAAAGGAATAGGGGAGACGTGGATACTGTTGATGTTATCTATTTTCACTCTCTCTTGGGATGCAACAACCCATTTTCATTAAGCAATATAAACTAATAGTCCTTCTCAATGCATACTCTGTTCCACTTCATGTTGAGCATCTTCTTAGCTAGTTTCTACCCTTATATAGTTCCCTCACATTAGGTTATGCTTTCTATTAAATGTGGTGATTTGAACCATTGTTGTTACTTCTGGAATGTGCCAAAACACCAACACCAACAAGAACCTCAAAAGAAACACATATGATCCAGGTGGATATTGGTGGCCACCCACCTTTCCAACTGGCTCAAAACAGTTTTATGGCAATTTTGGTATTGTACTTTTTTTAGCAGTTTTTCGGGTCCTGAACTTCCGGGGCCATTTTGAGGCCCTAAACGACCTTTTTTGGCAATTTGGGGGGCCAAATGTCTGCCCCCGGCATTCATTTAGCCCCAGTCGAAAGTTGTAAATCTCAGATAGACCTTTCCAACGGGCTACCGAGCGCCCCAAACGGAGATCGTTTGCAAAAGTTACGACCCCGGGAAGTTGATGTACTAACTTACCCAAACGGGGCCCACATGACTTTTGGCGCTTCATCTCCTAGGGTTAGGTTTTTGGATGTCTAGGGTTTTTGACATTCCTGTTTATTGTAAAAGGCCTTGAGAGCCTCATTGTAATCTGGTTCTTGCGAAATGAGCGCAGCCATCACATCTCTTCTCAGAGATAAGCCGCCACCATTCCAGCAAGCTTGTTTTCCGTTGCATTTTACAGTTCTAGCTTATTTCTTTATTGAATAGAAAACCAGTTTTACGGTATCTCTGTTATTTTGTGTTAAGCATCTGATAATAATCTGTATTCATTTCGTTCTGCTCATAAAATCCGGATCAACATCTATGTTCAACAAATTAACCACCTTTAATTTATCTAGAGATTAGTTCACCCTTCTTGTCCTCACCATCACTTTTAGGTTCATAACCACCCTTCGTATCATCATCTCCTCCTCCTTTTTTATTTTCTCCACCATCCTTTGTTTTTGGTTGACTAAGGGGGAAATGTGTGTGGAAACTTAACAAAATACGTAAAAATACAAATTAACGTAATTTATGTTAAAATGTTCTAATTAATTAATAATACTTCTTGGTGTGGGATCTATCATGCTTCATGAAAAAATTTAAATAGCTCTTTCCTACCTTGCATGGGAAAGGTATCCCTTTTATTATGCAACAAAGGTGTACATGCACTTGTTATATATTTTGAGGGGACTATGATCCATTCCAGGAATCGAATGGAACCATTGACTACTATCTAGTCCCAGTCAAATCCTTGGTTGGATATCAATTAGGACGACTCAATCGAACTTGTGTATTAGTCGATCCATTGACTTATTCGAACTTGTGGATCATTCGATCCATCGACTTAGTCGAACCTGCAAATCAGTCAGTCCATCGACTTAGTCGAACTTGCGGACTAGTCAATCTATTGACTCAATCGACTAATGCAATCTTCTACAAGATTTGTTCATCATACATGCCCCACGATATTCAATGACTCAAACACATGTTAGTCTCATAAATCAATGGCGGACAAGAAATTTTGCACATCACAACTTCATCAACATAAATCCTTTCTGGTTGTGGGTTATTTCTAGAATTTTACCATTTTTCTTGGTTAAAGTTCAAATTAAAAAGCATTGTAGGTGAACTAAGAAGCCTTATTCATGTAATGTATAATGCATGATTAGCTACATATTACAATTTCCACATGTGAAGGATGAAATATCCACATATAATGTAGCAAATTATAGTCTAAAAGAGAATTGAATCCTTGAAAAAAACAAGATATTCAAATATATTTCTTACCCACTATTATGAGTTTTGTAGTTATTGCTACAAACAACAAGTATGCTCAACAGTAACTATGGCAAGGCCATGAACTAACTAGGAATTGCATTTGGAATAAAAACACATGTATATGTTTTGAAGTAGGCACACTAATAAGACAAGGATTCCTAAAAAAAACAAAATACACAAAAATATTCAAGGTGTGGAAAATAGGTGAGCAAGGATAGTTTACCCAACTGAATAAAAAATCAACTAGGGCACAACGATGGGAAACATTCACAACTTTAACACATGCACTGAGAACTATGTTTATCCACCTCCATGTCAAGTATAAAAACATTGGGGCTAACCAACCATGGAATTTAGACTAAGTATGGAAGAAGTATCTTTGAAGCCAACATTGCAACCAAGTTTCCATCAATAATATCAACACTAATTGAGTGCCAAGGAAATTCCATGCAAGATATATACTAAAAACATATAACCTCAAATCCAACAAACTAAGGGAAGGTATTATTAACAAGGAATGGGATCCGCAATCAATTCACACTAACAAAAATTAGAGAAGGAAAACAATTAAGAAAAATCTTTGAAATTAAGTAGAAAGCAAATAATATCAAAATTATGTGAGATGGAAAACAATAATCCTTTCATTTAGAAATTTAAAAGCAAGGACAATAGATCCATGAGATAAAAACATAACACCAAATGCATGCAACTAGAACCATGGATTTCCATCATTGGACCAAGAATTAAAAAATTCAAACCATTTTAAAAAACATATACTTCTACTCGTCAATAAATAATAATAAATGTTGACATAGAAAACGCCCATTCTACACATCAGAATCGAGGTCTACAAGGACTCTTAAGTACATACACATAAAGAAGAAGCACAAAAGCACTAGAAATTCCTTTAATCCTACAAGAAACAAGTTGAAACGCAAACTTTAATAGACAGATTGCAAATAACTACAATGTTAGATAAATACATCTCTCTTGAAGTCGGGTGAAAGTGCTAGGTGAATGATGAAACCGGAAAAATTTGGATAACTTAATATGAAATGCATAGATCATGTACAAAGGCAACAATAAAAACTTTCTCTCCAAACCCATGGTCAATCAAGGTCAATGCAATCACTGACCTCAACCAACCCTTGACTAGGAATCGAAAGAGCGAGGAAACAAGAAAGCACAATCCTAGCACAATATCAACATTTTCCACTACCATTCACATGTACACACCAACATGATGGTTAAGAGAAACATCAAAATCACAACTAGTACCAAGGCAATAACACTGTCAATACCAAGCAACCATGGCTCCAATCTAAACACATAGTAGGCCCAACAACAATATGCCATCAAGAACCATCTTTTAAATACACCTTCATAGCTAAAGGCCCATTTCCATGCACTCACTACTAAAAACAAATTGTAGCAACATTCCCCCTTCATGAAAACAAAAAAATAAGGGAACACCAGTAAAACCAACATTGCCTCCAGATCCTAGAGAAATTGATAGCTTGTGCATTCAAGAACCTAGCCTAGATATAACTCAACGAAACAATAACCAACAATAACATGAAAATGATAGAAAACCCACCAAATTGACTTTGATTCAATACCCACTACTATGTACTACCAAACACATCAATGTTTGCATGGACCGCCTTACCAAATCACATGTCATGTTAGTTTCTATTTTTTTCCTAATTTTTTCCAATATGACCTACTACCATGCCCTGCAAAAAACATAGTGATCCCAACCACTTTAGAGACAACCCACATAAACATAAACCAACAAAAAATCAAAAGTGATAACAAAACCACCCACGTCACAGTCCCCACATTCACAAATGTCTCAATCATCAAAATCATACCCAAACAAAATGAAAAAAAAACCTCCAAAACCAACAATGCACGTGGCTCGTCTATGCAAGAAACTAGTGTCAAGAACCTAACTAGTCTAGATACAATCAATGGAAACAACAACACACTATAACTCAAGAGAGATAACAAACCTAACACCCTCACATGCACCACAACCTTGAGGCACCACATCAATAGACACAACCATAAAATTGATAATAAGGGGCAACCAAAACAAACAATGCATGGAGAACCCATAACAACCATGGCTCAGGGACACAATAATTGACAATAGATCGATTTTTTGGACATAACCCATGAAATAAGTAACCAATGAGAACCCAACATTGATGAAAAACCCACCAACATGTTCCTACATTAATATAGGAATTGGATTAGTGGAGGACTTATGTTACATAGTAAAATCACACCTTAAACTCCAAATCCAATCCAAAAACATTAAATAACACAATGGAAAATAAAAGTTCTATAGTGAAAAAAAAAATACACAACAAAAATATGTAGCAGGGACTATAGAATTAGTCCATGCCTGCCAAGCAGCAGGGACTATAGAAATCGCTTCACAGAAAAATCTATTAATTTGCAGGGTTTCTTAGGCCGTTTAACCTAAAGTTTCTTAAGACCATTTTTTTTTTGGCCAATCAACTATTTGAGATCCTTATTTGGCCTCTTTGCGAGGCCACCCAAAATTAAGTAAGCGGATGGTTGTATATTGGGCTTGGTATGATTAATTGCATTATGTTGTAAGTCATATGTTAGTGCATAGAAAATTTTATTAAACCACTTCCATGTCAAAGTTTATTAAGCCACCGTCAAATTAACGTTATCGTTGATGAGTGGTGGTCTCTTGACACTTGTTTTTTTCTTATCTGCACAGATCTCACTCCTACTGCTACTAGATGTAGCACCACGAATGAAGTCTCTCTGGCTCACATTGCCATCTTCTCAGGACACCTTCTCTCATTTCCATCTTTTTCTAGACACCTTCTCTCATTCCTGTGGACACTGTTGGAAGCAAATTAATTACTACACCACTTAAACTGATGGGTGCCGAAATTGCTAAAATGCAACACCGCCCAGATTTGTAACCGAACAAGTTTTGAAAATCCTCCACTATCACACTGCCTTACCCATTTAAATATTTGAAGAGGCAGTCACCGCCTTGGATCAGATTATTAAAACTATGAAAAGCCACTGTCATTAATATATTTTGATGCTGTAGAACATGAAGAACCATGACAACAATCACATTCATCCGTTATAGTTTTGAAGGGCCAACACAGTCTTCATTTTTCAGCCTATAGAATTTCAATGTAACAGAGCATTTATTCTTGCAGATATGATTTTGTTACAAAGGGTTACTTAGCATTTAATGATCAATTAGGCTGAAGCATTATAAATACTTGCCATTGTAATCGTGATAGTGATACAAAGTTGAATACAATTAGAAGTTGAAGTTAAACTCATAATTTTTCTGTGTGTTTCTATTATACTCTGTTATTTGAGTTTGAAAACTCATATTCATTTTTGAAGTTATTTTTGCTATAGCAAGTGAAGATATTATAGTTATTTTGAGAGTTAATTATGTTTAATTGTTATTAGACAAGTTTATGAACGCAGAGGTCATCATAACATAGTTGTAGCAGTCAGCTGCAACTCAGCTGCAACAATCCTATAGATGTCTATTAGTTGAAACAGTCAGCTGTTACTGTTAGTTGTGATTGTGCTGAATATTACAATCGGCTGTTAATGTTAGCTGCGACTGTTCTATAGGTGAAATTGCTGAGTTTGGAGATCCATGTGTGTTGCTAAATTAAGAGCAACACCCCCCTGCCTTCCCACATTGGTATCAGATCCTGGTTAAGTTTTCTTTCTCATTTTTATGTTTAAAGTGATTTGGAATTCAATTTGAGATGGATACTAACAGCAGTGTAGTGCAACTACAAATTTATGTGTTGACTGAAAGAAATTATGATACATGGTTTATTAAGATGAAAACTATCTTGCGTGCTCAGGATCTTTGGGAGTTTGTTACGATTGGTTATCCAGAGCCAGCTGATCAAGTTGTTAAATTGGCTTTGTCAAATGCTGAGCGTGTTTTGTTGAAGGGGAATAGGAAGAAGGACAACAAAGCTCTTGGCCTTATTTAGTAAGGCCTAAGTAAATCCATATTTCTGAAGATATCAAGTGTTGAATCTTCAAAGAAAGCTTGGGACACTCTTGAAACTTGTTATCAAGGTGTGACCAAGGTGAAGAATGTTAAGTTGTAGAACTTGAGAAGGGACTTTGAGAATTTGAAGATGAAGGATAGTGAGACTGTTGATAATTTTATGACTCAAGTTATGAACATTGTAAACCAGCTGAGACAGTATGGTGAAGACCTCTCAGATCAACGTGTGATTGAGAAATTGCTGATATGTTTTCCAATGAAGTTTGAAGTAGTGGTTGTTCCCATTGAAGAGTTTAAAGATCTCATTCAAATGCACATTGATGAGCTGACTTGTTCTTTGATTTCTCATGAATCGAGAATGAACAGGTATGATGACACTCCATTATAAAATGCTTTAAAATCTTAGATACATGTTACTAGCAGCAGAGGCAGAGGCAGAGGAAGGTCTAGTAGCAGAGGAAGAGGAGGTCGAATTGTTGATCATAGTGACAACATAAATGATTCAAAATCTAAAGATAAGTTACAACATAATACTCCTAGCGTAAGGGGGAGTAGCAGCAGAACATGGCAGCCAAGAAATCAAAGGTATGATAGATCTAAAGTTCAATGTTTCTATTGCAAGAAATTTGGCATTTTGCTAACAAATGTTGGAAGAAGCAAGCAGATACTGGTAAGTTGTCTACACACATTACAGAGGACACTGAAAATGAAGAGAAACCTATGTTGTTAACTTGTAATGTCACCCAAGAAAGTTCAAAGGATATATGGTTCTTGGATAGTGCATGCAGCAATCATATGACTGGAAATAAGGAGTTATTTCTAAATCTAGATACAAGCATTCAATCTAAAGTGAAGTTAGGTAATGACAGTAAGGTAAAAGTTAATGGTAAAGGTGTGATTGTTGTATATGCCAAGAATGGTAAAAGAAGAACAATTCATGATGTTTATTATGTTCCTAGTTTAACGTGTAATTTATTGAGTGTGGGACAATTGTTAGAGAAGAAGTACATAGTGTTCTTTAAGAACAAGTTATGTACTATTTATGACAAATATCCAAGTAAGCAGTTGATAGCCAGAGTAGAAATGACAAAGAACATAATGTTTCCATTGATTATTAGAAATGATTTGACTAACTCTTTTAATTCTTATAAAACTAAGAGTTTAGATCAATCATGATTATGGCATTTGAGGTATGGCCATTTACATTTTGGTGGCTTAGATTTGCTACAGAAGAAGCAGATGGTAAAAGGGTTTCCCAGTATTCAGCAGCCAACAAGCTCATGTGAGAGTAGCATATTGGGAAAGCATCATAGAGAGAAATTCATCTTTGGAGTCTCATACAGAGGAAAAGCACCATTGGAGCTGGTACACACAGATTTGTGTGGACCGATGCAAACACCCTCCTTGACTAGTAATGTTTATTTTATGACTTTTATTGATGATTTCAGTCGAAAAACTTGGGTGTATTTGCTGAAACATAAATCTCAAGCTTTTGATGTGTTTAAAAGTTTTAAAGATATGGTTCAAAAGGAGAGTGACAGATGTATTAAAGTCTTGAGATCAGATAGAGGAGGTGAGTATATGTTAAATGATTTTGTGGAATTTTGTCAATATTATGGAATTACAAGATAGTTTACTGCTTGCTACACTCCACAACAAACTGGAGTAGCAAAAAGAAAGAATCAAACCATTATGAACATGGCTCGAAGTATGATGAAGGAGAATCATCTTTCAGATGAAGATTGGGGAGACATTGTTACCTGTGCAGTATACATTTTGAACAAAAGTCCAAATAAGAGCGTGAAGGATCGAGTTCCCCAGCAAGCATGGAGTGGTAAGTGTAGCAGCATATCTCATTTAAGAATTTTTGGTTGTGTAGCTTATGCACATGTACCTGAAGAGATGTGGAGAAATTTAGATGACAAAAGTCAGAAATGTATTTTTGTTGGATATAGTGAAGAATCTAAAGCATATAGACTCTATAATCCCATCACCAAGAAGTATGTCATCAGCAAAGATGTGGTGTTTAAGGAAGAAGAAGCATGGGATGGAAGCATAGATAATTTGGTTGCAGAGGACGTTGTAACATCTCACGCAGAAGATGAAGAAGATGGGCCGGGCATACATGGAGGACAGTTAACTCCACAAATGCTTACACCAGTAGTAAGAACACCTGCCAGAATGCCCAGAACTCAAGAACGTGGTGAACCATCAAGTGTTGGTGGACGGAAAGGAATAGGATCAGAGGTAAGTAATGAATCAAATCCTACATTAGCTTCATTAAGAAACAGAGTTAGAGGTCAGAAAACTAGAAGTTTAAGAGAATTGTATGAGCAACATGAAGAAGTAGATCAAGTTTCAAATTTTGCATTGATAGCATGTGATCCTGTAAGTTTTGGTGAAGCCGTTAAAAAGGATGTTTGGATAAAAGCAATGGATGAAGAAATTGATGCCATAGAAAGAAATAATACTTGGGATCTTGTAGATTTGCCTGATAATAAAAATTGTATTGGTGTCAAATGGATTTATAAGAGTAAGTTAAATCCTGATGGTGAAGTTGAAAAATACAAAGCAAGACTTGTAGCTCAGGGGTTTAGTCAACAACCTGGTATTGATTATAATGAGACATTTGCACCTGTAGCCAGACTTGATATGTCAAGGATGGTATTAGCTATTGCTGCTCATAATAACTGGTACGTATATCAAATGGATGTAATGTCTATGTTTTTTAATGGATCTTTAGAAGAGGAGGTTTATGTGAGACAACCTCCTCGATATGAAATTGATGGACATGATGACAAAGTTTATAGATTAAAGAAAGCATTGTATGGATTGAAGCAAGCACCTAGAGTTTGGTACAACAGGATTGATGAATATTTGAATAGTGAAGGATTCAGCAGAAGTCCAAGTGAGCCAACCTTGTATACAAAGGTAAAACAAGAAGGTAAAATATTGATTGTTTGCTTATATGTTGATGATTTTATCTTCACTGGAGATCTTTCAGTAGATGAGTTTAAGAAAGCCATGAAAACAGAATTTGAGATGACTGATTTAGGAATGATGAAATATTTTCTTGGTATTGAAGTAACTCGGTCTGAGGATGGTATTTTTATAAATCAAACTAAGTATGCAAATGATGTATTGAGAAGATTCAGAATGATGAATTGTAATCCATTTGTAACTCCCATTGCAACTAGTACAAAACTTAGTAAGGAGGATGATGGGTCAAAAGTTGATCCAATGTTATATAAGAGACTAGTAGGAAGTCTCATGTACTTGACTGCAACAAGACTTGATATAGTGTTTGCAGTAAGTATGATTTTGAGATTTATGGAGTTCCCAAAGAATACCCACTGACAAGCTGGAAAGAGGATTCTAAGATATATTGCTAGAACAACAAATTTTGGTATCCAGTGTACATCAAATTCAAATTTTAAGTTGATTGGATATACTGACAGTGATTTTGCAGGTTCTACAGATGATAGAAAGAGCACATCTGGATATGTATTCAATTTTGGATCGGGATCAGTAGCATGGTCTTCAAAGAAGCAGCCCATAGTGACATTATCCTCTGTTGAGGCAAAGTATGTTGCAGCAACAACAGCTGCATGTCAAACTGTGTGGATGAGAAGAACTCTTTCTGAGTTGCAACATGAACAAGATGAACCAACTCAAATTTTTTGTGACAATAAATCAACCATTACACTATCAAGAAATCACGTCTTTCATAAAAGAAGTAAGCATATTGATACAAGGTATCATTTCATTTGAGAATTGATAAACAAGAATGAAATCAGTATGGAATTTTGCAAATTAGAAAATCAGTTTGTAGACCTATTTACAAAACCTCTAGAGAAAGAGTTGTTTGAGTTTCATAGGAAAAACATTGGGGTTTGTAAGTTGTAACAAAAATCTAGTATTTCAAAGTTTTGTTTTTTGAATGTAGTAATTAAGGGGGAGAATGTTAGAAGCAAATTAATTACTACACCGCTTAAACTAATGGGCGTCGGAATTGCTAAAAGGAAACACTGCCCAGATTTGTAACCGGACAAGTTTTGAAAAGCCTCCATCGTCACACCGCCTTACACATTTAAAAATTTGAAGAGGCAGTCACCTCCTTGGCTCAGATTATTAAAACTATGAAGAGCCATTGTCATTAATATATTTTGACGCTGCAGAACATGAAGAACCATGCCAGCAATCGCATTCATCCATTATAGTTCTGAAGGGCCAACACAGTATTCATTTTTCAACCTGTAGAATTTCAATGTAACAAAGCATTTATTCCTGCAGATATGATTTTGTTACGAAGGGTTACTTAGCATTTAATGATCAATTAGGATGAAGCATTATAAATACTTACCATCGTAATCGTGATAGTGATACCGAGTTGAATACAATTAGAAGTTGAAGTTAAACTCAAAATTTTTCTATGTGTTTTTGTTATACTCTGTTATTTGAGTTTGAAAACTCATATTCATTTCTGAAGTTATTTTTGCTATAGCAAGTGAATATATTATAGTTATTTTGAGAGTTAATTATGTTTAATTGTTATTAGACAAGTTTATAAACGCAGGGTTCATCATAACATAGCTGTAACAGTCAGCTACAACTCAACTGCAACAGTCTTGTAGATGTTTGTTAGTTGAAACAGTCAACTGTTACTGTTAGTTGTAATTGTGCTGAATATTACAATCGGTTGTTACTATCAGCTGCGACTGTCATGTAGGTGAAATTAGTGAGTTTGGTGATACGTGTGTGTTGCTGAAGTAAGAGAAACACCCCCCTGCCTTCCCACAGACACATGCTCTCATTGTCGTCTTTCTTGGACACCAAAGAAAGGGCCTAGTTTGAATAATCTGTCCTACTTAATTCAAATCATAAGTCTCTTGTTTCTGTTGTTTTGACATTTGATCCCAAAATGGCCTTTCCTCAAAGAACTTTTGAATATCAATATTTGAGGTGGCTTTATGCTCTTCTTGGAAACATAGGAGATGCTATTTTGAGGTCTTTCTATCCACTTCTTGCATTCATCCTTGTGCAGATTGCAGAGGCATATTTCCTGTGTAGACATATCCAAGAGGTTTAGGAGAATGTTGATGACATTCCTCAGGCCGGATTCCCTTCAGATGTTTGCAAGGAAACTATTTTTCCTTTGGTAAACTTCTATACTTTCTCGCTGACTTGTGACTTGTTCGCTAGTATAAATGATTTGGGTGACCAAGCACGGATTTTCCATCATTTTATGGCCATTCAGAAAGGGATTATTGTAGATTCCTCTAGATCTCTGAGGTAT
The DNA here is from genome assembly GCA_027924585.1 of Larix kaempferi. NCBI lineage: Eukaryota > Viridiplantae > Streptophyta > Pinopsida > Pinales > Pinaceae > Larix > Larix kaempferi. The sequence continues at coordinate 54,282 of BSBM01000328.1, forward strand.
GCGATATAATAGATCCCAATATATTATTTTCATTGAAGCATAAGTTAAATACAATTTAAGGAGAATATTATGTGATTATACACTACAAACATATATTTTCATGCAAATCAACTCACATATCCATTGTATTATGGAATTACCTACTTCAATGTTACTATGTTCATACAAGCTGAGAAATTGATTATATAAGACCAATGAATCATACCTGGTTATACAATATTTTTCCATGACTTCAATTACTTGTGTGATCTCGTCCAGGCAATCATAATTCGATTAACAATGGCAATGAGCTAGAAATTCGCTACGGTGGTGATAGTTACTCTCTTGGTGGTCAATACTCATTCTGCTGAGGAACTCTTAGTAGAGCCATCTGTGTAATACTCTCCATAGCCATGTATGCTTCTCCACTATTTGTAATGATATGTCTAGAGTGCAGCTCCAAGTACTACAACTTCCCTTGCAGCCAACCATTATTTATGATTGAGATCAGTTGTATTTAATTACAATATATTCTAATCAACTTCTAATTGGAAATTTGATGTGCAGAGACTCGTCATTCACACCAAAAGTGTAGAATACATTGCTTTTCTACTTTCACTATTCAACTTCATCAATGCTATTGTGTGGCTTTGTTATTCTATGGTCACTCGAGATATCTTCATTGTTGTGGGCTCCCTCAGCCCCTCTTGTATGTTATATATCTCTTTTAGAGGGGGTTACTGACATTTCATTTTTGTAGGTGCCAATTGGCATTGGCTGTGTATGTGGAACTTTGCAATTTGGCATCTATGGGATTTACAGGAAATGTCATTTTAAACCTGAAATTTCGGCCATTAAGATTGAATTCCCTTAGCAAAATCAATGGACACTAATCACAGTGGCATTGCATTTATTCAAAATATACAAGAGGATATGGAAGCCATTCCTTTGAGTGTTTAGTCCCAAGGATCTCCTCTAATAGACAGAATTATTATAGATCGAATATAGTGCAGTGAGCCAAACTTTTGTTAGACCAGCATGCAGAAATCTATTTTACATACTCTCACATGTGCATACATAGACATGTGCATACATAGAACCAGGATGCAGAAAAAAGGAACAAAGGAAGAAAGCAATTTGACGTGTGGATGGAGAGCCATGCAACATGCCACCTAATATATCTAATGACATGACATATTGTTATATGACATGAGACTTGTGGCATTTTGTCAAATTATGTGTTGTATCATATTGCTATGGTTATTTGCACACAAAACGATTTGCAAAAAAATCTTTAAATATAAAAAAATAGCCTTTAAGTCAGGCTATGACAAACATGAGAACGGCGCAACATTGTTGTTGTTTCCTGCTGAAAGAAAACTAATTAAGCCAAGCAACGCTGATAGTGAAGTACGATCATGAGCGAGTTGAAGGAGCGGTCATCTATGTTAAGCGGTGAAGCATTTTGTATAAAATCAGAAGAACCACTACTGCAAAGGCACCGACGGATGCAATAGCTGCATAATGGATCGTAGATGGAGGAAAAATTGATGGTTTGTTATGATTTTTTTCTCTTAACGAAGCAACAACAACCTTGTCAGCCTCTAAATCCATAACTGCCCTCTGAAGTGAATATTTTTCACTCGAAAACTATGATACTATCAGTTTCATGGAGGAAGACAACTTTTTATCCTCCATGATCAGTTTCTCCATTTGGGATTCCTGAGTTTTTCAGTGCCTCTGAAATCCTTACTATCTCTCCTTGCATGCTATTTTTCTCAACCTTCAACGAGTCATTATCCTTCTCCAAGCTCTCTGCAAGAGCTTTGGTCGTAACAATTTCTCTAAGATGGTCACTTTCTCTACTCGGAAATCGACTCATGTTTAAACAACCCATGGGCATCATGGAACAATCAAGGGCACTACCCGAACAAACCTCAAATAATCTGAACCCGCTAAACTACCTTCATGTGGCAGTTTTATTTTTGTAAATATGGTGGCATTTTGTATTCTGAGGAGATGCCAATTCATCTATGGTGATAGTTGATTGCAAAATTATGTTAAAACTATAATAACAACAAGAAATAAGTAAATGTATAACCTGTCAAAGTGATGATATCTTGGCTTTTATTTCATTTGGGGTAATATAGCATGCCTCTTTATGAACCTATAAAGCTTGGTTTTAAACCACATAGAAATACCGACAAAGGTCCCAATATGGGTTTGCTTACCTAATCCAAACTTATATCACCTGCATTATGATCTGATTGCTTTCACATTTTAATTTAAAGCCTTTACATTTTGACATAAGCAGGGACTTGCTGCCTTTAGCAAATCCACTTGTTCTAAAATAAATCCCATACAAATTCAAATAATCATTTTCAAGATGGATAACAAGTGCTTCAATCTTCAACACAAAAAACTATCAATATAAAATAAAAAGATATCCTAACATCAAAATCTATTATAAAAATAACTATCCATATAAAAGAAAGCATTACAGGAAGAGATAGCCTAACATCAAAATCTATTGCATCTCATAAGTTACCTACTATATATACACCAATATGGTTCTTAAGAGAGTTTATGGAGTGTTCCACCCGCATGAACAACTTCTCTCATCCAAAATTATATTGAAACACTTCATAAATTTTGAGATAAGGACCAATTTATGACGCCCCAAATTAAAGACACATTTTGTTTGTTTGTTGTATAAAAGACAAACAAACGACCACCATTTTCACAATTTTTCTACCTCATAAAGGAAGAAGTCACTCTTTTGTTGACGAGAACAAATTTTTAGGCATTAACTTCTTTCAATAAATGGTTGGACTGTTGGGTGGTTATTGGATGGATATGTTAGAAGTAATACAAATTGAAATTTCATTTTAAACATGAATTTGTCAAGAGAGTATTTATGATGATAATAATTGGCAGTACATATAATAATTATTACCTTCAGGAATAAGAGTCACATTTGACAATTGCATTAACAAAAACAATTAAGCATCCACCAAGCTTTTTAATCTCCTTAATGACAATTTTTTGAATTCATGACATTGATGTTAACATATTAAAACTTTATTTTGGAAAAGCATTAGTAAATATGTTTGCAAGGTGATATTCAAACTAACAAAATTTCAAAAGAGATGATTTTTTCTTCTACAAGATTATGCATTAAAGATATCGAAAGTCAATTTGTTTGCTTGTGTTGTGGAATACTTGATTCTATGTCATGGAGATTGTTCTTTGGTTGTCACAATAAATTTTGATGAGCTTACAAAAAATCATTCCGAGTCTTCAAACAACATTTCCATACAAATGGGTTGTGTGCATGTTGATGATGCTACAATATATTTTACTTGAGATCAACCGTGGATTGTTTCTTGCTACTCTAAGAAATAATCTTTCCTACAAATATAAAGGCATAACTGAAAGTTCTCTTTTGATCATCCAATAAACCTTCCCAATTTTCATTTTTGTGCAATATTGGATACATTAGTAGCAATATTAAACAATCCATAAAACTTGATACCGCTTACATATCTGAGAATTATTTTTTCTACTCATCGATGAGACTCGTGAGATTGATGCATGATCCTATCAACCAAACTTACACCAAACATGATATCTAGTCTTATGGTATCCATATACATAAGGATTCCAATCACAGGTCTATAAAGAATGGCATTACAAAGTGAAGTTTCATATTCCTTAATCAATTTACTCTTGACCACAATGGGACTGATCACAGGTTTACAAACTTGCGTGTTAAATTATTTCAACAAGTCTTCAACATATTTGGATTGACAAATGGATACAATTGTGATTGTTTGTCCATATTCCTTAATCAATTTACTCTTCACGACAATGGGAGTGATCACAGGTTTACAAGCTTGCGTGTTAAATTATTTCAACAAGTCTTCAACATATTTGGATTGACAAATGGATACACTTGTGTTTGTTTGACCAATTTGCATACTAAAAAAATATTGCATTTCTTCCAAAACAAACATCTCAAATACATATTTCATAGCCTTTTTAAATTCCTCCACAAGCAAGAATGAGGTGCCCATAAATAATAGATCATCTACATATAAGAAAATAATGATGAAATCTAATCCAACAACCTTTTTGTACATGTGCTATTGGAAGAAAATTTAACAAAGCCATGATCATGAATATAGTTATCTACCCTAGAGTACCAAGCTCTCGAGGCTTGTTTGAGGCCATACAAAGTCTTTTTAATCCTGTATACTATGTCTTCTTTACCTCCATCAATAAAGCTTTGTGATTGTTAACCATAAATTTCTTGGACTTCAAATATCCATTTAAAAAATAAAATTTAACATACATTTGATAAAATGACAAATTTAACTCAAATGTTATCGAAAGGAAGGTTCTTATCATTTCAATTCTCACTACAAGAGAAAATCTCTCCTCATAGTCAATTACTAGCTTTTTCTTGCACATATCCTTTTGCAACTAATTGTGCCTAATATTTTGAAATACTTCCATCCTTATTAAACTTTATCTTATAGAACACTTTACTCCAATAGTGGATTTTCCATGAGGGAGATAAACTAACCCCCATGTATTATTCTTCTCAATCTATGACATCTCATCGTCCATGGCTTGCACCCATGGCTCATTAGTGCAAGCCTATTTAGAATTAAAATATTCAACATATGTCGAAGATAGAAAATAATGATTATTTTCAGCATATCTAGATGGTTCAAATATCTCCTTTAAGCTTCTTGTTTTCCCTATGCTATCCATGCCACAATACCTTAAAGATGATTGATCGGCTGTTGTGCTAGGAGGACTAGATGGAGGTGTTACATGGGTATGAACTTGCCAATGTTATTGATGGGATAGATAAGAATGCCTTTGATGGTCAACTGCATGAAGGTGAGTTTGTAGTAGTCATTGTAGAGGGTTTCACTAATTGTTCATTATTATCAAAGGTTGATTTTTCCATGTGCAAAGTAATCACTATATCTTCATTTTCATTCTTGTGGTAAAATCCCCCTTCATCAAATACCACATCTATACTAACATAAAACTTGTTAGTAAGTGGATCATAAAACCTCTAAGCCTTACATTTTTCTCAATAACCAATTAAAATACATCTAAGAGGTTTTCCATCTAATTTTTGTCTTTGTTTTGTAAGAATTTTAACAAAACATGCCGATACAAAAAAAATAGATTGGAAACACTTGATTTCTTACAAAACCAAACTTCCTAATAAGTAGAATTTTTTATTGTCTCTGTAGGACTTCTATTGAGGTTGTATATGATTGAATGGACTGCATCTACCTAGTACTTGTTTGACAAACACATTTCCTTCTTCATACACCTAGCCATCTCTACAATTCTTTGGTTTTCCTCTTTTTTACTCCGTTTTGTTGAGGATTATAAGTTGTAGTTAACTCCTCCTTGATGCCACGTGAGCTACACAATTCTTTGAATTCTTGGAGTTGAATGAACTCCACCTTATTTAGTTCTCAAATCTTTCATATAATTCCTTCTCAATAAGTTATTTAAATTTTTTAAAGCAACTAAAATCTTGGGACTTATAATTTAGGAAATATGCCCAAGACGTCCTTGGAAAAAATCTAGAAAGAGAAGAAAATACTTGTTAAAATGATTTTTTGGTCTAAAATGATGACAGGGGAAGCTATCTCTATGTTTCTTCCCTATTTCACATGTTTCACATATCTTATTTTTTGGCTCTAAGAATGAGGTAAAACCTCTTACCAAGTTCTTATTTTGCATTAAGGAGAGGGATCCAAAATTGAGGTGCCCAAACCTCTTATGCCAAAGTCAAGACTCATCAACCATGGCCTTCAAACAAGCAACATTAGATTTCATTTTTAATAGAAACACCATGTTATATGTTATAGAAACTTCACCTAATAAGCCATTATTGTTAAAAATATAGCAAAATTTTCCTTTCAAGAATAACATTTGATTTTTGAGAGTTGAGGTATGATCCTATGCTAAGCAATTTATGCTTTAAATTTAGGACAAACAATAAATCATGCATTTAACATAATACTTTCCTTCTTTAATTACTTTTGTTTAGTTGTCATTGCCAAAATTGACTTTTCCCTTCACACTATCATTTAACTTTACAAACATATTTTTATTTACATTCATGATTTTAGTAGCCACATCAAGATACCATACAAAATTTTATTTTTCTTCAAAGCTATCAAAAGTGAGAACAAATTTTGAGATTTTTCACCTTGATCTTCACCAAAGTTTGCTTGAGAGGTGTCTCTTTTCTTTTTGAAACAATATTGTTCAAGGTGGCCATATTTGTTACAATAGTTGCAAAGAAGGTAGCATTTCATAGGGTTGTTTTTTCTTCATCTACCATGACCTCCTCTTCCTCTACCTCTTTCATGACCTCCACCTCCTCTATATGATGAAATGAAGAACCATGTCTAAAGGATGAAGAAGATGAAGTGGAAGCATCATTCATGGAAGTGGAATACCACTGCTGCTTTTAATCAATGATCTTTACTTTTCTTTAGAAGGATTGATCCAAGGGATCCTCATTTCTTTTTGACATGTCTTTCCGTACTTGAAGGATTCCAACCAAATCAACAAGGATTAGCTATGATAAATATCTTGACTCTTCTATATAAATGGTGATGGGATCAAATTTTGTAGCGAGACTTCTTAACACCATTTCAAAAATTCACCTATCTTCAAGAGAATCACCATGGACATGGATGCCAACATTCACAATATTTTGCACTTTAGTATTAAGAGCTTCTACACTTTTGTTTTCTTTCATAGTAAGAGACTCCAAATTTGTTATTTAAGCATTTGGAGTTTGACAACTTTTACCTTTATAGATCCTTTATATCCTTTATATGAATTTTTACATGAACTACAATTTTTATAAATACTGAGATGTCAACCCCTATTTGAAGGATGGAAAGAGAATTGGCATCATTTTTTAATGGTATCCCTCAACTCCGTCTTTTGATTTATAGATATATCATTGTAGGCCAGTTGATCTATGTCTAGTCTATAGAGGCAAGTATCCATAGATCTTGTGAGATAAGTAGAGTTATCATCTTCATGCTCCCATATTTATAGCTTTCCTTATTGAAAAGAGAAATCTGGCATTGCATTGAATTATATTTTAGGCCATCTTCTCCTTTTTATGTTGTAATAAAACATTGTTTCTAATACCAAATATAAGAATAGGTTAATGAAAGATTTATATGACAAAGTAAAATCACACCCTAATCTCTGGATACATACAAGAACATTAATTAGCACAAATATAAAATAAAAGTTTGAAAGTAAAGATATCTCTCTCTCTATATATATAGATATAGATATTTAAAAACAATACATACAATAAAAATAATTCATCATTCTAATAGAACTCTCATAAAAATTTAAATAATCATTTTCTAAATTAATATCAAATACCTCAATCTTCAACACAAAACAATCATCAATATAAAATAAAAGATTACAAAAAGAGTGTGCCTAACAACAAAATATCTTACATCTAATAAGAAACCACCTACTCTATATATACACCACATTACCAATTACATATGATAAGCAACCACCTACTTTATATATACTAATAGGGTTCTTAACAGGGTCTTCAAGTTTTCCACCCACATGAGCCATTGTTCTCATTCATAAATTATGTTGATCCACTTCATTGTTCCGGCTACCAATTTGTGATCATATATAATGATTACATTTTTCATAATTTTGTTGACTCATAAAATAAAAACATTTTTAATGATTAATTACACTTGAAAATCATAACAATGACAATGACAACAATTAATTCTTCATATATTAATTACATTAAAGAATAAAATTATTGACAATTACATTAAAACTAAAATAACTTTAACATCAATTAAACTTTTCAACTAATACTCAACCCTCTTTGTTACCAAATTCATTCACATCACATTTTTTAATTTTATTTTCTAATTTCTTCCCACCCACTACCATTAACATTACCATGTCTTCCACCAAAAAAAATGACAAATTCTCATTCAAATACATATTTACAACCACATATTCATTGGCACAAAAAAATGACAATTACGATTAAAAAAAATATGACAAATTCCCACTGAAAGACATATTTACAACCAAATCACATCTCAGTTCAAGTTTAGAACGCTTACACATATTTACAACCAAATCACATCTCAGTTCTAGCTTAGAACGTTTACACATATTTACAACCAAATCACATCTCAGTTCAAGCTTAGAACGTTTACAAAGTACATATATTCCAACCTTCTCTTCCAAACCCACTACTGAAATTTATTTGTATTTATCCTAACCAGATTCGAGTGACGCATTCCAAATCCATGGCTGGAATTTAATTGTATCTGTGTTAACCGAATGAAACATGTCACTGTGAGGAATTCCGAATCAAAATTCCCACATGCTTATGGCAAGGTCACAGCTCAGCCCATTCATGTCTGTGAATATACTGTGACTTAAATACCCGTCACCCACCTTGAAAGTCGAACTCAGTGAGAAATCAAGACTATTTCCATTGAAATATCGATCTTTTTACACTAAAAAGATACAATATACATTGAATAACCACAACGATGATGTATATACAGTGAACATCTACGTTTCATTCGGTTGACTGTCACCGTCCCATCCCCACACAATGTCCTTGAGCCCCGGCCTGAGGACCTGGCTGCAGAGCTCACTGTACTCGAGCGTATCCCCCGCGGTCTTGCCAAGCTCCACCATGAAGAGCGAGGACGTGACTTCGAAAATCTCGGCACCAATACACAAATTCCCCTTCCGCCCCTTTTTAGAGTCCTGCAACTTCACCTTGCAGTTCATGGACTTCTTAATGCTGAATCTCAGCCCTTTCGCTATCTCCTCCAGCTTCGACATTATGCTCGATGCCGGCTGAATCGACATGAACCTTGACGACTCCTGCTTTACGACCTTTTCCTTGAACAGTCCGGACAGATTGAACCCAGGCGAGAGAGAGATTATGTCGAAGGCGTTCAGACTGGCCGGCTTGGCGGTGAAGAACGCCGACTCGACATCGTCGAGAAGCCCGACATCGACTTCGATTTTGGCTTGCGGGCGCTTGAAGCCCCGGCGGAACCAGGGGACCTCTATCAGCTTCGGGACGGTGATCCTCGTCCGGGGATTCGAGTCCATCAACCGAAAGACAAGCCGCCGGGCATCGGAAGAAAGCCAGGCCGGGCACTTGAAATCCCCCTTGTAGATCTTCTTATACATGACCATAAGATTCGCGCCCTGGAACGGCAGGTAGCCAGCCATGAGCACGAACAGTACGATACCACAAGACCAGATATCGGCCTTGGCACCATCGTAGCCTTTCTTGGAAACGACCTCCGGTGCGACGTAGGCCGGCGTGCCGCATGCAGTGTGGAGAAGGCCGTCCTGCCCGAACTGCGCCGGCAGCGCGCTGAGGCCGAAGTCGGCGACCTTCAAGTCCCCGTTTTCGTCCAATAGCAAATTCTCCGGCTTCAGGTCACGGTGATACACGCTTCGACTGTGGCAAAAATCCACCGCACTTATCAGCTGTTGAAATTACATCCTCGCCTCCTCCTCCTTCAATCTGCCCTTTTTGACAACCCGATTGAAGAGCTCGCCGCCTTTAACGTACTCCATGATGAAGTAAATCTTTGTCTTGCTCGCCATGACTTCGTAGAGCCGAACGATGTTGGGGTGCTGGACCAATCTCATAATCGAGATTTCTCGTTTAATTTGCTCGATCATTCCGCCCTTGAGGATTTTTTCTTTGTCCGTGGCTTTAATGGCAACGTTCTGGCCAGTCTCCAGGTTCCTCGCGTGGTAGACCTTGGCGAACAAGCCTTGCCCCAGCAAGCGCCCTACTTCGTACCTACCCATCAGATATTGGGCGTGATATTCATCTCTAATCAGGAGAAAAAAATCACAAAATCGGATATGTGCTCAATCGTCTTCCATGAATTGGATATGTGCCATTTTTAAGCCAAGACCTTTTTCTCCCACATGGACTCCATTCCAGGCATCGTCACTGTTTTTGTTGATATTCTGTCTCTGCTCTTTGCATGCGATATCGAGTAGAGCTCTATATTGTCTGTATATATAGAGCACTCAGCGTAATTGAAGAAGCCATTTTTTTCTTATTGGTTGGATATTAGTCGCATATTTTATAATTATGGATGAGAACTTATGTACCGTATTACAAAAGGAGTTCAATATTGAGGTGTGGCCTAAACGATAGAAATTCACAGCTATCTGTCGCCCATGTGATGCCACCTGCCATATCGTAGAGAGGCCTGTCTATTATTCTGCGACTTCGACACCAAGAAATACTTCGAGTGACCGACTGGCGTGGGAACCTGGAAGCCTTGTTAAGTGAAGACTGATCTCACCATCCACATACCGAAACTTAGATATTTAAAGCTATGTGCTGGCTTCAATCCACAAAAACTTGCGTCAAGCACTTTGCTCACACAGTAATTTTATATTCTTCTGTTTGTCGTTGTATGTTTTTTCTCATTCTCGTTGTTTTTAGTTTGGTGCAAAAGGTTCTTGTAAAAATCGCAACTAATTCATAATATCAGAACACTAGATGCCATAGGAACATTTTCTTTGTGGAAGGCAATGCTTTGGAGTGCTTTAGTGACATTTTCTTTGGAAGGCAATGCTTTGGACTATTTTAGTAACATTTTCTTTTTGAAGATAGTCATTACTCAAGAAATAGTTGAGTGAAGAAGGAGTTGCATTAAGTAGTTTGAAACTCGAGGTTTTGGGATCATCATAGGGAGATGTTTGAAGCTTGGATCATTTTTCAGGCTTCAAACGTCTCATGATGATGATCTCAAGAGGATCAAAATGTCGAGTTTCAAACTACTTAAAGCAGCTCCTTCTTCACTCAACATTTTCTTTGTTCGAATGCAATGTTTTTGAGTGTTTTAATAACTTGTTATAGGTACTTCAACTTTTGAAATGGAGATAAAGACATGGAGGTAAGGTATTATTTATAATTACACCAAAATTATTCTATTCCATTTAATGTTGTTTATGTGAAGAACTTTTGAGAAATGGAGACGAAGACATGGATGTAAGGTTGTATTTATGATTACATCAAAATTATTTCATACCATTCAATGTCGTTCATGTGAAGAACTTTTGAAATGGAGATGAAGACAGGGATGCAAGGTTGTATTTATGATTACACCAAAATTATCTCCATCTCCATGAAGACATGGATGCAGGGTTGTATTTATGATTACATCAAAACTATTCCATTTCATTTAATGTTGTTCATGTGAAGAACTTTTGAAATGGAGATGAAGATATGAATGTAAGGTAGTATTTATGATTAAACCAAAACCATTTTGAAATGGAGATGAAGTATGGATGTAAGGTAGTATTTATGATTACACCAAAACCATTCCATTCCACCATTTAATGTTGTTTATGTGAAGAACTTTTGAAATGGAGATGAAGATATGGATCTAAGGTTGTATTTATGATTACACCAAAACTATTCCATTTCATTTAATGTTCTTCATGCGAAGAACTTTTGAAATGGAGATGAAGACATGGATGTAAGGTAGTATTTATGATTACACCAAAACCATTCCATTCCATTTAATATCGTTCATGTGAAAAAAGTGTGATACCATGTTTTAGACTCTATTCCATTTAAGATTGTTCATGTGAAAAAAGTATGATAGCATGTTTTAGACTCTATGTGGTTTAAACTTTGTAATATATATCTTTGTTTTATGGAAGCAAAATAACTATTTAATATAGATATGTCTATGTTTGGAGAGCTTTATGATTATGAAACAAGTGGAAAACAATTGCAGTTGAAATTCAATAGATCAATAGTTATATGACAAACATAAAAAAAAAAAAAGCAATGGAGAATTGGAGACCTATATGATTGTGACATCAATATAAGATTAAGTGAGAAACCAAGTTGCATACCAAGTAGAAATCATTCAAGTGTTGGTATTTGATTATATACTAAGATTTATTTTTAGTCAATTTGTCAACATAGATATATTATTCGGAAAATATTGAGAAACAAATATTTTCCAAAAAAGAATCTATACCATGTGCAACCAACAATTAATCACTTAAACCAACTCATAATTAACAAAAACTTGTTTCAATACTCGCATTGCATTTAACACATAGGGACAATAGATGAGGAAACTAAAAGTTGAGGAGGATATAATTAATTTTGTTCAATGGTCATGTCCCTAAATGGCTTATGCAAACTAGCTTCAATAAATTCACCTAAATACAAGTTTTTGTGTGAAGTGGCTAGAATAAATTTACTTACATTGAATAGAGTTGTGAATGGTTAAATAACTAAAAGTTTTGTATTTCTTTTAACATTATGATACGTTTTTTTTACATTTGTGTATGTTATTTTGAGTCCTAATGATTTTACACTCTTCTTCATGGATTGATAACAATGAATCAAACACCCATAAAGTTAGTGATATAAAATAAGAAGTTTAGACTTGTTGGGTAGCAGAGAGAGAACACAAAGAAACAAATCTACATCAGAAATTAAGAGAAAATGGTGATCACATCAATCACACAAAATACACAACATTTTATGTGGTAAAACCTTAATTAGCGAAACATCTACAAGGCATATCGACAATATTCTTATTGGTAAAAGAGATTACAGATACGAACAATAGGCTTGTACAATTCTCTACACAATACTTGCCTCTACAAGCTTACTTATATAGCATATCTCCCACAGTTACATAAAATTGAACAATATAATGTGCAACCATCCATATTCTATCTTGGGTTGATTTGTTTCAACATAAGACAGAAAAATTTAGGAACTACCAAAACTGTCGTAGCCTATTCCTTAGGAAAATAGTTGTCACCATTTCAACAATCTCCACCTTGACAATAATTTACCTAATACCTTTCCTACAAGCCAAGAGAAGCCAAACACCACTACAACTTTCTAACAATACTGGTTTCATGAACATGTTTGCACGATTTTCTTGAGTATGGAATTTCTCAGGGACCACTCCACCTCCATTAATAACCTGTCTTACAAAATAGTTATTTATAGAGTGTTATTCCTTGTCCCATTTTTATAAGATGGATTGCTAGAAAAATGCAAAACACTTTGACTATGATGGAACACTTTTACCTTATCCTACATTTTTCTAAATCATAGAACTATAGAACTACAGACTAAACCACTGCAACCATTGTACGCAATACTTGTGCCTCTAAGATACCGAAGCACCCATTTCAGTACTTTCCAATTCTCTTTACCTGGATTTTCGATGTGCCCACTGACAACACCCGTTGCATGTGAAATATTTAATCCTAACCATTTCATCCCATACATACTTCCTACTATACTTGCATACAATATACGATACATATTATACAACTTGAGGAGAACTCTCTAGAGTTCTAGTTCTTTTGTATGCTACATTTAGTGGTTGTTTTTACCCTCGAATCAAATAGTGGTGCTACCAATAGCAACTTTAGTTGGGGGGTCTAAAATTACAATTTTTTTAAAACCCCAATTAACCACGATCAATGCCGTTGCATTCAACTTGTAGATTGACCATTGAATCGAAAAATGGTTCTCCTATAATCACCTTGATTTTTATTGGGACTTAAAATTACATCTTGTTTTAATCATTGGCCTTATAAACTCATGTCGCTGTATTGAAAACCCTAAATTATGCCTCGAAAATCACTTAGAATCATCATAGCACTCTCATTTTTTTTATCTGGCACTAAAATTACAATTTATTTGAAACCACAATCCTAATAACCAACGTGAACAAAATTAAAAAATAATAATAATATATATATATATATATATATAACATAAATGATAATTAAAAACTTTATTAAAACAAAAACATAAAACATTATAAAAATAATTTAAAAATTAAAACACTCTAAAAACAAAAACAAAAAAAGCATTATAAAAAAATTAAAAAGTTAAGAAACATTGTAAAAAAATTAAACATTATAAAAATAAATAACAAATTAAAACACTTTAAAAGCAAAAAATTAAAGCATTATAAAATATAAAAATAAGTAAAAATTAAAAAGTTAAAAAACATCGTAAAAAAATTAAATTTTAATAAAATACATTAAACCTAAGTCAACATTAAAATAAATCAATCAAAAAATGATGTCACGGACTCACGTGGAAGTGAGGTGGAGGAGAGGGGGTTCGGGTAGAGGGTACGATGGAAGGGTGTGGGAGTGAAGGCATAGCTTGATTATGGAATCGAGGGTGGAAGGGTGTGGGAGTGAAGGCACGCCTCGATTCTCGAATCATTCCCTCCACCCACCCTCAAGTGGCCCCATTATTTATTTATTTAATGTATAATGTATTTTTTGACTTTTGACTTATGCTTAATTTATATTTTATTAAAGTTTTAATATGTGTTAATTTTTTTACAATGTTTTTTAATTTATTTTTAATTTTTAATTTTTTATAATGTTTAAATTTGTTTTGTACTTAAAGTTTTTAATTTCTTTTATGTTTTTTAATTTTTTTATAATGCTTTATTTTGTAATATTTTATTTTATTTTGTAATTTTTTTAATGTATTCTGTAATTTTTTTAATGTCTATTATTATAATTATTATTTTAATGTTGTAAATATATTTGAAGAATTAATGTTTTTTTTTTCAAATTTTTTAAGGTTTTTTTACTTATTTTTTTTATTATTGTTATAGTAAATAAAAAAATTAAAAAAAAAATATTTTTTTATGTTATGGTTTTCACATGCTTTTTTAACCATGTCAAAGAAAGTGGTTCTATTGGTATTATCTCTTTTCAATTCAATAATTTATTTTTGTATTTTCATTGCAGTTGTATCAGTTGCTAGGGCCATTTCAAACAAGTTGTAATTTTAGTCCCGGAACGAAAAATGGGGGCATCATGGTAATTTTAAGTGATTTTGGGAGCATGATTTTAGGGGTTGCACTACAACAACATTAGTTATTAAGGCTAGGGTTTCAAACAAGATATAATTTTAACCCCAAATAAAAATGAGGGTGATTCTAGAAGGACCATTTTTTGATTTAGGGCTCGATTATCGTTTTGCTTGCAATGGAACCGACCATGGCTTATTGAAGTTTTAAAAAAATTTGTAATTTTAGTCCCGAAAAAAAAAGGTTCTACCAATAGCACCACTTTCGATGGTTGTTTTTGATGATTTTGACCCAAAAATATGAGTTTTTATGGCTAGAATTCTTGTTTTGAGTATGAAGTTATCGTTAAGTTGTATAACAATGATGGCCTCTAATATGTAGCTTCCACAAAACACATTCAATAGAAAACACCTTCACTAGAACTCATGCTCAAGCAATGTGTCATTGAACACCCCTTTGTGACCTTCTTGGAGTTCTGATATATGCCCTTCAACTCTATTCTCTAATACCACTTGTTGGGAAGTGGAGTGTACACATATAGAAACAAATCTACAACATAGATTAAGAGAAAATGGTAACCATAATAATCACACAAAATACGCAGCGTTTTACATAGTAAAACCCTAATTAGGGAAACATCCATGGGGCAAAGAAATAATATTCTTATTGCTCAAGGAGATTACAGATATCAACAACAAGCTTACAACTCTCTACATAACACTTACCTATGTAGGCTTACTTATATAGCATATATCCTATGGTTACTTAAAATTGAACAATTTAATGTGCAACCATCTATATTCTATCTTGGGTTTATTTGTTTCAACAAAAGACATAATAATAGGGATTTATAGAACTTGTTAGGATATTTTAATACTCCACCCTTGTCCTAGTTGCATTATTTACCATTTGCTATCACTTAGTGATGTTATTTTCCCCTAGTGGTGTGCATATGTCATCTAGGACCCATTAGCCACCTAATGCACTCTGCATGCATGATTTTAGGACTCTCAGAGGCAATTACCTATATTTTAGGAGCCCACTCAGTGACTCAGTTTGGTCTAACTGAGTTACACATGAGTTGGTGACTCTAATTGGGAGTTTGAGCTCCGATCACAATTGATTGTGGCCTCATGCGTCCTTTTCTGATTGATTTGCATGAAAAACTCATGGATGCACCCTCCTCGGTCAGTTAACTGATTGTATCATCATTTCACTGAGATTTGGTTCAGTTTAACTGAGTTTGGGATCTCCGGAGCACTGATAGAGGTGAAAATTACTATGCTAGGCAGACTGGGACTCAAATTCTCCTAGGTGATTCAAATTATCTCCATTGTAACATCATTGTTCATTATACTGATTATTTGATCACGTGGCATTTTTCTGTTTCTATTTGAGTTCTCATGCAGGTTCATTTGTCTTCTCTTTTTTACTGCAATTTTCACTGTAACTCAATTTATATGCTCATTCTTTATCTATGAGGTATACTCAGCTCCATGATCTGCTGTGATTTAGAATATCACATGGTATCATAGCTCAGTGAGCATAGGTTGAGAAACTACTTTTAGTAGTGCACCAAAAGCCTATGGATTTCCACAGCAAATCATGGTGCCATTGCATTGAATTCATTGGAGAAATCCTTTGAGGTCTAACCAGGTGTGAAGGATCCATAAATATGTTCCTATTGTCCTAAAGCAGTGCTCAGTAGTAGTCTATCTCCAAAATTGAGAGTTTTTTGTGGGATATTGAAGGTTTTTCAGTGCAGCAGTAGCATCGGTTCAGTTTGTATTCGCTCCAGCAGTTCATATGGAGAATTTGAATGTTCCTCTCTCTCCGAGGATCCTAACACCCTTCTATTATCTTGATTGGAGGGTTGATATGTAGATGGTATTGCACAACAAGTCACTATACATGGTCAAAATGGGAAAGGAGGTCGAACCTCAAGCTATTGTTGAGAAGTACAAGTATCTTAATAGATTGGATGAAACATTTCGTTTCATGTGTATTCATATTTCCAGATATATACTCTTCCACCTCGATTGATTGAAGACTGCAAGAGAGGTTTGGTTGAAGCTAGAGACCCTCTTCGGAAAACAAGATGAGATGAGGGGACATATTCTAGAGAATGAGTTAATTGCTCTTCAACTCAACAGTTTCGAAAATATACAACAATTATTTTCTAAATTCAAATCTTTGGTCATGCATTGCAAACAATGTGGCATTGAGAAGAAGTATGAGCAACTAGTGATATCCATTCTAAGCAAGCTTGCTCCATAATTTTCCATTTTTGTTTCTACATTCTATTCAAGGAGATTGTCAATCCCCAACTAGAAAATTCCCTCCTTAAATGCATTCACTGAATCTCTCATCCAAGAACAAGACAAACTAATTCCGATGGGTGCTTTGCAAGCCTCCAAAAATCAGGCTCTTATGGCTGGGGAGTCAAAAAGTGCAAATGCAAAAGGGAAGAACAAGGGTAAAGAGAAGAAGCAATTTGAATCCAAGCATAATGCAACGTCTAATCCATCGGAAGGAGCCTCCAGCTCCAAGAAGGATAAGCAACAGAGGTTCAAGAAGACCAAGTGTTCCTATTGCAAGAAAGGTAACCATCTAGAGAATTCATGCATGAAGAACTAGATCAAATGACCAAACTTTTTGAACAACAAATCATTGCCCTCCCAGAAGGCACAAGAGAGAATAATTCTGGAAGTGAGACAGATGATCATGAGATATTCCATGCATTGAAGGTTGGATTCTCACAATCACACACCTTCCTCATTGATTTTGGATCCTCCAACCACATGGTTTCCTCGAAAGAATCATTTTCTTCTTTAGATCTCAATGATGGTCCTAGTATTCACATGGGATATGATTCTCACACCTCTACTGTGGGGAAGGGAACAATACAACTAGAGCATGGAAAGTTCAAAAATGTTCTATTTGAGCCTTATTTTTCAGCAAATTTGTTGTCTTTTTATTAGATGACTCACACAGGTTCACCGAAGAAAGTTGTCTTTGGTACTGACACAGTTGAGATTGAAGATATCTATTCTGGAAAGATTAGAGCGAAAGGGTTTGCAAACCATGCTTCAAAGGCATATGAATTCTTTCACTTTTTTCCATACTCTTTGCCTACTCCATTGGCATCTGATGAAGGTCAGAGTGATATCTCTTCTAATGAATATGAGGATCACGATCTTGATGTTGAGAATAAAGTTCAAGCAGAACCAGATCCAGATCCAAATCCAGATCCAACACTTTCTCTCAATCCATGGCCAAGGCCAATATGGGCTCACAAAGTCCTTGTAGACGCTGGGAACATAGCTAGGGATCCATCTGACCTTAGAACCACCAGATCTCAGTATCATGCAAACCTTTCACTATGTCATGCAGATCCACTTCTCTCAAATAAGTGTGACATGATGGTGGGATTTGATCCACAATCCCTTGAAGAGACTTGCCATGGGGGATCTACAACCAAGTACAAATCTCACTTGGTTTAAAAAGGGTACTCAAAGGTTCGTTATTTGGACTACAATGAGTCATTCACTCCAGTAGCAAGAAGGGTTCCTAGAAGACTTGTTTTGGAAAATATAGCTTCGACACGGTGGGAGGTACACAAAAGGAGGAGATCCAGATCCAGATCTAGATCCAACACTTGGATTTTTATCCTACATAGCAACAAATTGCCTACATTTTTACAAAGGATTTCACTCAAGAAAATTTTTCCTTCTCTACTAAGTGTGAAGGTTATTTGAGTTCCCTACTGTTGTCCTATTTTTTAGGGGGGTTTCCCATGAGGTTTTCCCCATTACCTTGTTTCATGGGCAGTTGTTTTATTTTCACCATTTATTTGATTGTATGGGTGACCTTTGGTCTTAGTAAATAGGGCCTTGGATGCACAAGTTTGGATTAAGGGGGGGTGTTAGGATATTTTAATACTCCATCCTTGTCCTAGTTGCATTATTTACCATTTTCTAGCACTCAGTGAAGTTATTTTCCCCCTAGTGGTGTGTAGATTTCATCTAGGACCCATTATCCACCTAATGTGCTCTGCATGCATGATTTTAGGACTCTCAGAGGAAGTTCCCTATATTTTAGGATCCCACTCAGTGACTCAGTTCAGTCTAACTGAGTTACACATGAGCTGGAGACTCTAATTGGAAGTTTGAGCTCCTATCACCACTGATTGTGTCCTCATGCACCCTTTTCTGATTGATTTACATGACAAACTCATGGATGCTCACTCCTCGGTCTGTTAACTCACTGTGTCATCAGTTCACTAAAATTTGGTTGAGTTTTGTGGATTTTGGGAGCTCCAGAGCACTGATAGAGGTGACAATTACTCTACTAGACATACTGAGACTCGAATTCTCCTAGGTGATTCAAATTTTCTCCATTGTAACATCATTGTTCATTATACTGATTATTGGATCATGTGACATTATTTTGTCTCTATCCAAGTTCTCATGCATGTTCAATTGTCGGCTCTTTTTTACTGTAATTTTCATTGTAACTCAATTTCTATGCTCATTCTTTCTTTGTGAGGTATACTCAGCTCCATGGTCTGTTGTGATTTAGAATTTCACAGAACTATCGTATCCTATTCCTTAGGAAATTAGTTGTCACCGTTTCAACAAGACTTTAATAGGAAAACTGCAATTTCAAGGAACTCAATGTAACACGCCTGGTTTGGAACCCCTAGTCTGGCTATGCCAAGATGTAATTATTGTCTATAATTCCTATAAGGATAAAAATTTTGTACTTTGTAAATATTAATACTAAAAATACACAACTGGTTGTGTTGAGGAAGTATGTTGAAAATATCGGGGACTTGTGTATTCACTAGAGACAGTAAGGGGGTTGGATGACTTAGATGGGGAAAACCATGCTATAACCTTGTTAAATATTTAAGCCCCTAAAGTTTATCCTAAGTCTTAAATGAATTTAAATGAATTATATTATATTTTCAAAATCATAATTATTATTTAATTATGATTAAGTGGGATTTTGGGTGGTTTATGTTTTTATATATAAAAAAATGGGTTGAGAGGGAGATCCCACATGGTTCCAAGTGGCATGCATGAACTTATGCATGCAAGGGAAAAGCAATTCATCACCATTCTGTGCAAATGGGGGAAGAAGATTGAAATCTGAGAAAAAATTCCCATGCCTAGGTGTGTCTGAGAGAATATGGGAGATAACTGTTATTTGAGAATGAAAATTGATATGAATCCCTGAACCTATGAGCCAAAATTGATGTTAATTTGGTGCCGCTTGTCTCTCGTCAATCCAGTGAAGTCGAAAATGGTGTAAGTAACTGACTTGGTGGATTCCTGAGCATAGATGGTAGTGATGTGTTTCATTATTGTGCAGCGAGAAAGAAATCAAGGAGGCTAAGTGCACTGTTTGGAATGGAATTGGATTCAACCCATTTTTCCTGATTTCCAAGTGTTAATTTTGAAAGAGCCTGGGAATTGGAGAGATGTTTGTCTAGTGAAAGCACAAGTCTCAGCTCGGGGGTGGTGTTCCACTGAGAGATTAAGGAGCATAATTACCTACATTTGGGTGGAGCATGGAAGCCACATAGCCAGTTTCCCAATTCAAGTGTTTAACTGATAAGTTTAATTCATGAAATGGTGTTTTTAATTTTCAATTTTAATTCATGATAAAAATTTGCCATGGTTTTCAGTTTAATTTATGGATTTGTACAAAAATAAGGAATTCATGAGTTGCTTGGTTGAATTTCGGTACAAATAAATTGGTACAAGTTTAATTCTGCAATTTATTTGCTTTCTGTTTTAAATTGATGGGTTTAAAACCATGTTTAAATTTTCTTTTTAATTCTACGATAATGTTTGGAAATTTTTATGAATGCCAAAATTATTACTTAAGTTAAAGTATGAGAAATGATTTCATGTAATAGTGGTTAATTTATGGGTTCATAATTGAAATATTTACTCAAAGTATGTCGAAGAGTACAATGTCTAGAAAATTATATGAATGGATAAATAAGTAGGAATTCCAATCATTTTGATTATGGTTATTTTTCACTGCAACAGCCTGCGTTAAACTACTAGTTTTACTATGTAGTTATGTTCTTACTGCACAACTCCTAAGTTAAATGAAATGTTTTACAAAGGCTTAAACTCTTACTTTTCATATAGTTGGAAGAAAATAATTCCTAAAGGATCGAATGCTATGTTTGAAATGAGTACCCATATAAGTTCTTACTTCGCAGTAAATGTTCATGTCCCATTTTATCTTAAGAGATAAGTTAAAAACAATACCATGTGCTAAACTTGCTTGTAGTTATTTGCATCAAGTGGTATTTTTGTTTATTTTAAAACCACAAGGGGTTTTGTGTGGTAATTTTGTTTATTTTAAAACCACAGTTTGTTTGCCTTATTTACATCCACCATGTGCTAAGACATGATTATAGTATGCCTTGCAATGAACATAAGTTGAATTTAAAAACCATGGGCCAATTATGATTGGTATTTGTTTTTAATTTACAAGTATTGGAATTGTAAGATTATATACAAAATTCAATGGGTTGTAATAGTAAATAATATGTAATATAATATGTCATTTACCTTTTATGTTTGAGAAAGATTGGAAAATGTTTTCCTAAATAATTTATAGAAACTCCACCGTAGTAAGTTTAACGAAACATGTTGGCATAAATATTATTCCTTGTTTTAAATTGAAAATACAATACTTGAGGATTATTTATATATATAACTTTAGTTTCCTTTGTTCCATTGTTGTGGATCAAATTGTGCAGTTCATTTTATGCATTGGAAAGAACGGTAAATGATTTTCCTATTTTATTTAAGGAAACCCCACTTCGCACTTTTTAAAACAATTCTTACGGTGCGGTTCTTACTAGGAAGTAAGCTCAAAATGATTATGCTGAAATAATATTTTCCTTTGTCTTAATAAAATGGAAAAATAAATAACTTGAGGAATTTCCAACTATGAAACTATATTTACCTTGTTCCATTTATGAAAACATAATGGGAAATTTCCATGCAAGATCCTAATGTGAAGTTCATGTATTTCACAGTTGTTCCTATCACAATTCATTTTTCCATCATAGTTCATCTCTGTCACTTTTAATTTTTCTGTCACAGTTCATCTCCATCGAAGTTCATCTCTATCGTAGTTCATTTTTCCGTCCCAGTTCATTTCTGTCACAACTCTGGTGTCACAACTCTTTTCTCTTGTGTCATAGATCTTGTGTCATGACTCTAGTTTCATAGCTCTTGTGTTACAGCTCTTGTGTCATAGCTTTCGTGTCTCAGCTCTTGTGTGATAGTTTTTATGTCACATTTTTTATGTTTAAAGAAAAACTAAATCAGGTTTTTTTGGTGAAATATGGTTTGGCTTGGTGTAAGGTATGATTGATCTATATATGGATCTACTATGTTTCCGCAGATATGTTAATTGTTATGTAATTTTTATAAGAATTTATATAACCATTATGCATTTAATATTTTATTTAAAAAAAAAAGAAATTATTAGTATGTTTTTAATTCTTATGTAACATAGGGTGTGTTACTAATTGGTATCAGAGCTGAGGTTACAACTCTTGAACCTCTCGGATTCCATTTCTATTTCTCTGAAATGATTTTTTCATGTTGAAAGATAAAATATATATGCATATGAAATATAATATGAACTAACAATGATGGATGATATCTTAGATTGCTAGTGACAACACAATTTTGAGACCACTGTACTTGCATATTGTCAGTAAAATAGGGAAGCAGTATTGAAAAGACGGTAGAAGGACCTGCACTATTCAGCTTTGCTGCGGAAGTTGGTATGGATGTTCAAAGAATTGAATCCAATGGTCATCAATATGATATGGGAACAATGGAAGTGTTCCAAACCTTGAAGGGCATATGATTTGGGAATGGAAAATTTTTACAGAGCTTAGAACAACAAAATCAAATAAATCAACAAGTGATGCAGAATCGAGTACATAAAGGGATTGAATTTCTGATTGAATTCAATTTTGAAATCGAGTACATAAAGGGAAAAGATAACCGAGTGGCAAATGCCCTTAGTAGAAGAATTCAGATAATGCAAATTTTAGCTATCAACAATTGGAAATATGATTTAAAAATCAGGTTACAGGAGGCACTAAATGCAGATGATTTTTATTTTCAATTTGTGGCAGCATTGCAGGTAGGAAACATGCCTTTAAAATTTTCCAAATATGCATTGATTGAAGATGGAATTTGTAATGTCCCCATTCAAATAAATCTCAAAAGAGAAAATTCCACCAATCTACTAGTTTCCTAGGTTGGGGTGGAAACATTGGGATTTTGAATAAGGGAGCTGATAAACCCAAAATGGACATTAGATTGACATAAATATATTAAAAGGGGTTAAATAAATATTTATTACAGGAAAATAAGGTGGCACTTGGTCATGGAGAAACATTGGTGGTGTGTGACCCACACAAAGCTAGATTCCTCATGCCACATGGCATTCTATTCTCACCCATTCGAATCGAAGGTGGATTCTAATTTTATTGGGGAGTTTGGAGGTCAATATAATTGCAATGACTCAATGAAGGTCGAATTGGAGTGGAAGAGTAACTCCCATGAAAGAGGAAGAGGCATTTGAGAGATATTGAGACACTTGGGGTAGATTCCCTAGGTTCTATGACAACAATGATGAAGATGCTATGACACCTATGACACAAATCAGACATGATTGCTAACATATGACATGTCAGGGATAAAAATAGCCTCCAAGAGGGTGCACAAGGGAGTTATGGCAGCCAAAGAGTCACCCATTCGAATTGAGTGAAGGAGGAGGCTAGGAATGGAGGAACAAGTGACATACATTGGAATCTCTTCCTAATTTGAGTTGGAATGAATATCATGGATGGAATTCGAGATAAGGAGGTATTTGGAAGTTTATAAAAGTAAAGAACAAAGAAGGAGAGTAGCTATTGATCATTTTACATTTTTCATTTGGAGAGGAGAGCTAGTGGAGTGTTATTCTACTTGCCTTAGCACCAATTTCGAGGGTGAAATATTCCCATCCTAATTGGAAATTGGAGAGGACATTCAGACCTTTCATTTGGAGCTACAATGGAGTCATTTTTTGTAGTTTGAATCTATAGGGAAGCTCATGGTCACATCTCCTTCAGCTTGCTTCTACAACTATTCTTCCATTTCTTGTCATATTCTTGCTCCTTGAGGAGGGGCGCACTTGGTGAGGTGACGATCTCTTTGGGATGGCTATTGAAGCCACATATTTTTGTAATATGATATATACACTCTGTATTTACTGCTCAGAATACTTTCATATTGAAACTGCAAGATATTTTATGTACAAATTCTAAACTATGATTAAATGGTTCCATTTCCCCAATACCTTGTTATAAGAACTTGAAGTGGTATCAAATTCAAATGGTTTGGTCAAACTATGATATATTATTATTGTATGGAGCACCATTAATATGATGAAGAATTTTCATATTAATTATACAAGCATTTGGAGCAATATTCTCAAGTTTCATAACCATTTGTGAAGATTTACTACCATTTCCCCCCTATGTTGAAGATAGTATATAAACATCTGATTTATGGAAGTTGCAGAAGCCTTTAGGAACTTATTGATGATTTATTTGGGATCCCATTTAATTCCTTTAATAGTAACATGTCTCTGTTATGATATTTGAGAATTTCTTACAGCATTTGGACATCCATCTTTGACCACTACCCTTGGGGAATTTGAACCTCAATTTGACTAGTAAATTGCCCTATCTTTCCCTGATTATAATTGAATGTTTCTGAAGTATTTTGAGAGTGTCCAAGAATACATAAGAATCATTTTTATGTATTAATACATTCCAAACACATTCAGAACCAACTTGGAAGCATTTGGAGCCATTTGGGTCAATACTAGTCTAAGGGTTGAATTGGCCAAAATTTGCAATTTTTCCAATTTTACCAAATTTATTAAAAAGGGAAACTACAAGTGGTGTCAGAGCATGGTCCTTGCACCTGATGTGGATGACCATTCATGAGGACAATAATTCAAATAAATCATCCCCCACCCTTAGAAACTGAAACTGAAATTACTTTTGGTGAAAGGGAAGAAGTAGGAGAAGAAGTACATTACTTTTGGTAACCATGAGTAAGGATGAGAAAGGAACCTTAGAGGAGAATGAGGAGTTTAGAAAATTACCGAAACCATTCTTTGAATACATGAAAAAACAGCTAATGCAAGGGTCTAAATTGTTGGCTAGTCAATTTGGAAGCAAATTGGCAAAAAGAGGGAGCATTGGTTCTCCTTTCGAGGAAAAGAAGGAAATGGATGAAAGAATTTATATCACAAAGGAGGAACCTCATGTAATGGTGGAACATGAGGTACATGTTGATATGAAGGTTATTGAATATGCTACACTCAAACAGGAAGAAAGACAAGCACGTGTCTTTGTTCAGAGGGATTATGAGTTGCCTCATGGAGAGAGTTGCAAAGACTTGGAAGAGGCACATGATATCACAATAGCTGGACCAACCAATTATAGAGAAGATGAATTAAATATTTCGATGGGTAAGATTTGCAAAGAGTTAAGTTTGGTTCATAAATCCTCACCCCCTACTTCTTTTTCAACCACATCAATTGGGTATGAAAATTGGGTGAAAGGTTTTTTTCTAATGGTGCCACATGAGGAGTATGAAACTCCTATCTATCCTTTTGATGATGACATGACTAGAGAACTTTATTATTTACATTGGAAGCAACATACTTTATTATTTTTTGATGATACACATATTCATGGATGCATAAATGGTACTTATGTGAGCCCCTTGAAGGCTCATTGTTTTCTTTGCTACCTACTTGGTTCATATTTTAGTGGAGGTTCTTCATTCACTTCTCAAATGAAAGGACACATGGATGATTGTTTTGATGCATCTTACATCCTTTTGGAGAAGCATTATAGTACATGGGATCCTCACCTATGTCATTGGAGCATATTTGATTGGTCACTTGATGATTGTATGCACTTGGAAAATGGTGGTCTACTTGCTTGGAGGTATAAGCACCTTCATGATTCTTTGATGAGGCACCTCCTTGATGTACATTTTTATTATGTTGCTATGTACTTTGATGATATATATTTTGTACTTATGATGATTGGAAGAATGCATACAAGGAAATGTGATCCAGGAATTCTCTTTCCTAATGGTATGGGTTGGAGAGCACTCTTAATTGTTGGAGTGCAATACAAGAAATGGGACCCTGGAATAATTTTTAGTCTCATTGGTTTCAAACTTTTTGGGAAAAGAAATTTTTGGAAAGGAAGCAGGTTCTTCAAAATCCATGTTCAAAATTTCTTGAGGAAAAGCAATATTGGGTGGGGAGGACTGTAATGTCCCCATTCAAATAAATCTCAAAAGAGAAAATTCCACCAATCTACTAGTTTCCTAGGTTGGGGTGGAAACATTGTGATTTTGAATAAGGGAGCTAATAAACCCCAAATGGACATCAGATTGACATAAATTTATTAAAATGGGTTAAATAAATATTTATGGTAGGAAAATCAGGTGGCACTTGGTCATGGAGACACATTGGTGGTGTGGAACCCACACAAAGCTAAATTCCTCACGCCACATGGCATCCTATTCTCACCTATTCGAATAGAGGGTGGAGTCTAATGTTCTTGGGGATTTTGGAGGTCAATATACTTGGAATAAATCAATGAAGGTCGAATTAGAGTGGAAGAGTAACTCCCATGGAAGAGGAAGAGGCATTTGAGAGATATTGAGACACTTGGGCTAGATTCCCTATATTCTACGACAACAATGATGAAGATGCTATGACACCTATGACACAAATTAGACCTGATTACTGACATATGACATATATGACATGTCAGGGTTAAAAATAGCCTCCAAGAGAGTGCACAAGGGATTTAGGGCATCCAAAGAGTCACCCATTCGAATTGAGTGAAGGAGGAGGCTAGGAATGGAGGGACAAGTGGCATATATTGGAATCTCTTCCTAGTTTGAGTTGGCATGAATCTCATGGATGGAATTTGAGCTAAGGAGGTATTTGAAAGTTTATAAAAGTCAAGAACAAATAAGGAGAGTAGCTTTTGATCATTTTACATTTTGCATTTGGAGAGGAGAGCTAGTGGAGTGTTATTCTACTTGCCTTAGCACCAATTTTAAGGGTGAAATATTCCCATCCTAATTGGAAATTGGAGAAGCCATTCAGACCTTTCATTTGGAGCTACAATGGAGTCATTTTTTGCAGGTTGAAGCTACAAGGAAGCTCGTGATCACATCTCCTTCAGCTTGCTTCTACAACTATTCTTACATTTCTTGTCATATTCTTGCTCCTTGAGGAGGGGCACACTTGGTGAGGTGATGATCTCTTTGAGATAGATCTTGATGCCCCATATTTTTGTAATCTTATATATATACTCTTTTCTTCAAAATCCATGTTCGAAATTGCTTGAGGACAAGCAATCTTGGGTGGGGAGGACTGTAATGTCCCCATTCAAATAAATTTCAAAAGAGGAAATTACACCAATCTACTAGTTTCCTAGGTTGGGGTGAAAACATTTTCTCAAGGATAGGACCTCATAATAGATCTAATGAATTTCAGATTTCAGTAAGGCCTACTACACCTAAATTTCTTGTGGCCAAAGAAGAACCTAACACCCAATTTGATATATAGGAAGTTGTAAAAGAATGGGAAAATTTGAGTGAAGATTGTAGGACTCTACCCTTTGAGCAATACTTTAATGTTTCAAACAAACTCAAAATGAGGGAAGGTAATAGGACTCCATTTAAGAATAAAGAATTGAATTATGCCATTGGAAAAATGCCCCTTCCCACTTTTGATGGCTCATCTCAAAGTTCTGCAAATACTTGGGTACAAAAACTAGATGTGTATTTTCAGTTGAATCCAATGGTGGAAGAGGATGCTTTAAAAATGGCTATTTTGCATCTCAAAGGAGAAGCAATTGATTGGTGGTTCCATGGTCTAAAAATTTTGGGACATGATAAGGTTAAAACATATGGATAATTTGTTGACAGGATATTAGAAATATTTGAGCAAAAAGACCCAGAATTTCCTTTCAAAGAACTAGCCCAATTGAAGCAAGTTGGAACCCTTGTTGAGTATATGTCGGAATTCCAAAGGCTATCATTCAAGGTGGCTGATATATATATGGTAATATTAGTCTTTCTCTTTACTGAATGTTTGGATGAACCCTTAAAAGGTTTATTTAAATCCCACAAACCTAATTCATTGAAGGATTCCATGAACTTGGCAAGAGATTTGCAGAATGTGCTACCAATGACAAGGGTTCCCCCCAAGACCAAATTTCCTTCCCAATTCATATTTGAAAATAAGCCATGGAAATAAGATGAAATTGGAAAGGATAAGAAAGAGGGACCAAGCAGGGAAGAACTCAGAAGGAAAAAGCTATGTTACACATGCTTCCAACCATGGGTACCAGGGCATAAATGTGCTAAGGGAAAGGCACAATTCATTGAATTATTTTCTGATGATGAGTATGAAGGGGGTATGGAGGAAGGAGGGCATATTTCAGCCCAAGAAGAGGGATATTCCATAGCAGAAGAAGAGAACAAACAAGATCATCTATTACCTAACAAAGGGAGACTAGCAGTTCTTTCAGGAGTGCCTCATTTCCACACTATTTGATGCCAAGGATGTTAGGATATTCCTATACGCCATCCCAGTCCCACCAGTATTTTCATCATTTACATTTTCAGTCATGCATGCACTTTTAGGGTTTGCATGCATCATTTAGGGTTTGCATACATTCCAGTCACCAATCCAGCACCTAACCCTCAGTTAGCCAGCCCCTAAGAGCTTCTCACTGATAATTTTTAGCCCTCCAGTTGCTTAATGCGCCCTTCTTCCTTGATTTTAGGAAGCAACTCGCCCTTCTTCACCTACCAGTCCAGTTGTCTTTAGTTTATACTTAGTTACACTCAGTTACACCTACCAGACTCAGTTTGACTGATGGTTGATAGTTACTTGAGCATTGATGACTCCACTGATGATGATGAAGACTTCCAGTTGTGCTCCGATGACACTCCAGTGATCTTTTGATCACTCCATGAAGGCTAATTCGAATTGCCACCTTAGGCATTCGAATTCCTCATGCATTGTATTATTTATTTGCCCATTTGTGATTAATGAATTAGTGTGTGTGAAGTATTTTTGCTTCTATCCGAGTTCTACTGTATTATTATTATGGTGCTCATTATACTACATTGACCACTCTTCTTCTATTTTCTTGCTTAATCAATTACTTTCTTATGAGGTATAAATCATCTCTTAGATCTGCTGTGAGGATTTTCACATGGTATTAGAGCATGTTGAGAGTATTGTTTATCTCCATTCTTGAGAGTTTTTTGTAGGTTATTACCAAGATTTCAAGTGCAGTAGTTTCTGCATCTTTGCAGCAGTAGCAGTTGCAGATATTTTTCTATTGTTTTTGAAGGTCTTTTACAGCTTCCATGTATTCAGAAGAAATCTATCCTCCTCCATTCAACTATGATCCTCTTTCTCCATTCAACTATGATGAATGGAAACCAAAGATGATAGCACCTTTGAAGAGAAATGGTCTCTTTGATTATTGTTTTGAGAGAGAGTTCGAATCCTTTGAAGAAAAGATTGACTAGATAAATAATGGTGATAGAGCCATGGGAGCCATGATGCTTGCTATGTCTCGATGCTTGGTACATCAATTCATTGATGATGTTGAATCTCCAAAAGAGCTATGGGCCTACCTGGATGAAAGATTCAGCAGACGGAATGAAGGAATTGGTCCAAACCCTTCAAGAGCAAGCAAAGTGATGCATTCGCCCTCCTTGATGGTCTCTCAGATCATGAACCAATATCATCTCATATTGAAGTTGTTCACAAATAACTTGCAGATTCTACACTCATGCTCCAACTTTCTTCTCTTTCTATGCTAGCTCACACTCTAGATATTGCAGAAGGTCCTAAATCCTCTCTTGCACTAGAGTCTGTTGGTTTGCATCATGATCACATGATTATTTCAGAGGTCAAATCAGCTATTGAAGGTAATGCATTCGCTCTCCTCAAGCAATCACCTCTTATTTACTACTATATGATCATTCCATGCTTTCAAAAGGTTATTGAAGAATATGGCCATTGCTATTCGCTTGGGATGATTTCTCATGCACATCATGGTTTTGATCTCACCCCTGTTGGTTCAAAGGAGATCTCAAGAAACCATGGCCATTCGCTTGGGATAATTTCTCATCCATCTATTGGTTTTGATCTCACCTCTCATGGTTCAAAGGAGATCTCAAGAAACCATGATTCAAGTCTTGGATCTAATTTGGATTCTAAGAAATTACTACTTGAGATAATTTCTCATGCATATGATAGTTTTGATCTCACCCATGTTGGTTCAAAGGAGATCTCAAGAAACTATTCATCAAGTCTTAAATCTGATTTGGATTTCAAGCAATCATTATTATTTGATGGTTCATTTTGGCATAATCTCACCCATGATGGTTCGAAGGACAAGACAAAAGACTATCTGCATATTCATGTTTTTGATCCTACCTCAACTGATTCGAATCATAGGTTCAAGGATCATCCTCATACTTTTGGATTTGTTCTCATCACATTTGATCTGAAGAGTAAGTACAAGCACATGCTTTTTGAAAATGATCCACTTCTTCCCAAGAAGAAGATACCTCTAGACATATGACAAAGCATCACACCTGCTTGAGTTTGGAGCATTTATTTTTTATGTGTGCCTTACAGTCTGTTTTTGAGGGGGGGGTATTTTTCCCATGAAATTTTCCCCACTTCCTTGGTTTATTGACTGTTATTATTCATTGTATTGGGTGACCTTTGGTCTTAGTTACTAGGGCCCAGGATGGATTAAGGGGGGGTGTTGGGATATTCCTATACTCCATCGCAATCCTACCAATATTTTGACCATTTACATTTTCAGTCATGCATGCAATTTTAGGGTTTGCATGCATTCCAATCATCAGTCCAGCACCTAGCCCTCAGTTAGCCAGCCCCCAAGAGCTTCTCATTGATCAGTTTTAGCCCTCCAGTTGCTTAATGTGCCCTTCTTCCTTTATTTTAGGAAGCAACTCGCCCTTCTTCACCTACCAATCCAGTTGTCTTTAGTTTATACTCAGTTACACTTAGTTACACCTACCAGACTCAGTTTGACTGATGGTTGACAGTTACTTGAGCATTGATGACTCCACTGATGATGATGAAGAATTCAAGTTGTGCTCCGATGACACTCCAGTGATCTTTTGATCACTCCATGAAGGCTAATTCGAATTGCCACCTTAGGCATTCGAATTCCTCATGCATTGTATTATTTATTTGTGCATTTGTGATTAATGAATTAGTGTGTGTGAAGTATTTTTGCTTCTATCCGAGTTCTACTGTATTATTATTTTGTTGCTCATTATACTACATTGACCACTCTTCTTCTATTTTCTTGCTTAATCAATTACTTTCTTGTGAGGTATACATCATCTCTTAGATCTGCTGTGAGGATTTTCACAAAGGAGATGTAGAAGGACAAAGGGTTTCGGTATTGGTAGATGGAGGAGCCACACATAATTTTATTGATGCAGCCATGCTGGAGAGGATAAATCTACCTGCTAAACCATTCGATGGCTTCACGGTCATCATTCAAGGTCACCATACTATGGAGTGCAAAACATGGATTCCAAAGCTAGAACTCACCATAGGTAATTACACATTTTTTGATAGCTTTTATGTGGTTGATGTTGTTGACACTAATGTGGTATTGGGAGTGAAATGGATATACTCTATAGGGGAACATACAGTGAACTATCAAATCCCTGAAATGAGATTCAAAGATTCGGAAGGAAAACAAAGGGTATTGAGAGGAATGCACACCTATCTGAATCAAATAGTGTCATTCCACAGCATGCAACACAAGAATCAAAAGGTTTTGGGATACATTCCTCATGGAAGGCCACTTGATAAAGGAGGAACAAGTTTGTAGAATCCTAAATTGAGATTGCTTGAGGGAAAGCAATCTTAGGTGGGGAGGACTGTAATATCCCCAATGAAATAAATTTCAAAAGAGGAAATTCCACCAATCTACTAGTTTCCTAGGTTGGGGTGGAAACATTGGGATTTTGAATAAGGGAGCTAATAAACGCCAAATGGACTTTAGATCGACATAAATATATTAAAAGGGGTTAAATAAATATTTATGATAGGAAAATAAGGTGGCACTTGGTCAAGGAGACACATTGGTGGTGTGGGACCCACACAAAGCTAGATTCCTCATGCCACATGGCATTATATTCTCACCCATTCGAATATAAGGTGGATTCTAATGATATTGAGGAGTTGGAAGGTCAATATAATTGGAATCAATCAATGAAGGTCAAATTGGAGTGGAAGATTAACTCCCATGGAAGAGGAAGAGACATTTTGGAGCTAGTGGGACACTTGGACTAGATTCCCTAGATCTATGACAACAATGAAGAAGATGCTATGACACCTATGACACAAATCAGACCTAAATGATGACATATGACATATATGACATGCCAGGGCTAAAAATAGCCTCCAATAGGGTGCACAAGGTATTTAGGGCATCCAAAGAGTCACCCATTCGAATTGAGTGAAGGAGGAGGCTAGGAATGGAGGGACAAGTGGCATACATAGGAATCTCTTCCTAATTTGAGTTGGAATGAATATAATGGATGGAATTAAAGCTAAGGAGGTATTTGGAATTTTATAAAAGTCAAGAACAAAGAAGCAAAGTATATTTTTATCATTTGATATTTTTCATTTGGAGAGGAGAGCTAGTAGAGTGATATTCTACTTGCCTTAGCACCAATTTCGAGGGTGAAAGATTCCCATCCTAATTGGAAATTGGAGAGGCCATTGAGACCTTTCATTTGGAGATACAATGGAGTCTTTTGTTACAGGTTGAAGCTATAGGGAAGCTCATGGTCACATTTATTTCAGCTTGATTCTACAACCATTTTCTCATTTCTTGGCATATTCTTGCTCCTTGAGGAGAGGCGCACTTGGTGAGGTGATGATATCTTTGAGATAGATATTAAGGACCCATATATTTTTAATATGATATATATACTCTGTATTTACTACTCAAAATACTTTCATATCGAAATTCCAATAGATTTCATGTACAAATGCTAAACTATGAATAAATGGTGTCATTTCCCCAATACCTTGCTATTTGCACATGAAGTGGTATCAAATTCGAATGGTTCAGTCAATATATTATGTATTAATGTTTTATGGAGTGCCATTAATATGATGAATGATTTTCATATTCATTAGACAAGCTTTTGGAGCAATATTCTTAAGTTTCATAACAATTTGTGAAGATTTACTATCATTTCCCCGTATGTCAAAGCTAGTATACAAACATCTGATTTATGGGAGTTGCAGAAGCTTATAGAAAATTATTAATGATGAATTTGGGATCCCATTGAAGTAATTTATGAGTAACATGTCTCTTTTCTAAAATTTGGGAAGGTTTTACAGTGTTTTGGAATCCATCTTTGTCTCCTACCCTTGGGGATTGTGAACCTCGATTTGACTAGTAAAGTTTATCATTTCCCCCTAATTATAAATGAATGTTGCAGAAGTGTTTTAAGAGTGTCCAAGCATCCATCAACCTCATTTACATGTCTGAATACCTTCCAAACTCATTCACACCCAATTCGGAACCATTTGGAGCCATTTGGAAGCAGTTGAGTTAAGACTAGTCTAAGGGTCGAATTGGTCAAAATTGGCAATTTTTCCTAGTTTTTGAAATTCTTAAAAAGTAACACTACAGAATTCTTCAATTTAATGATAGAATTTATGTACCAGCTGAAAGTGAATTCAAGAAAATTATATTACATGAAATGCATAATGTGCTTTATGCAGGTCATCCTAGGTACCAAAAGGCGTTGAAAACAATTAAGAAAGCATATTATTGGCTAGGAATGAAGACAGAAGTGGCCATATTTATTTCTCAATGCTTGGAATGTAAAGAGTAAAAGAAGAACATAGACATCCTACTGGTTTACTCAATCCATTGCCAGTACCAGAATGGTAGTGGGATGTGGTAACCATTGATTTCATTACAAATTTACCTAGAACACTGAAACAACACGACTCCATTATGGTAGTGGTTGACAAATTGAAAAAGTCGACCCATTTTGTTTCAGTAAAGTGAACATTTAAAGAAACTAAGATTGCATAAATCTATATGAGGGAAATTGCTAGGTTGCATGGTATTCCAAAAGAGATAGTTTCGTATCGAGATCCAAAGTTCACTTCAAACTTTTGGAAGGGGTTCTTCAGAGAATTTGGAACCAAACTCAGCCTTAGTATATCTTATCATCTGCAGACGGATGGTTAGACTGAGTGATTAAATCAAAGCATTGAGGACATGCTCATAATGTATGTAATGGAAAAACCTAGTAAATGGAATGTAATATCCCTCATTCCCCCGTCACTCCATCATTGTAATCAAATATGAAATGTAAAGGAATTTATGTAATGGTTCCCAATGTGGAGCTTAATTCCAAGGACCTTCTGACAAACCTGTTAACACTAGATTATTTTAGTTGAACAATGTGCTTATCAATCATGGTGATATCGCATGTATCATGAAAAATAATGATGTAATGAAATATACCTAGGGATGAATGTGTTGGGGCAACATAAACAAAAAGGGGAACGGAATCCACTAGGGGGGAGGTTAATGGCTAAGAAGCCATGGGAATCTAGTTGATGATGACAAACTGTCATCATGGTCCCTTGAGCATGGGAAGTGAACTGTCGATGTTCACATATTCTTTCCTAAAATATTATAGGCTTAGATTAGAGCCATTCTCGTGAGTAAAAAACAAGTGCTAGCCTTGGGCATTGAAAAACAATTTAACATGATAAGGCGAAAATAATTATATTTTCTTGTGCATGAGTAAAGTGAGTTATTATGACTACGTTTTATTTCAAAATTCTTAACTACAGCAAGAGGTGGCATATAATTATCCTTAAAGCTTCTAATAGAAAGAAGCTAAGATCCTTCCATGTTAAAGAATTATAGTTGAGGTTGGTAAAGGGATAATTGTATGATTATTACAAATAGTGTTTTGGTCATGATAATATATAAATGGATAATAAACTATTATTATAGTTATATCTAACTTAAATATAGATATAAAGTATTATTTGGAAGAAGGGTTCTACTTACATATGAGAGAAGATATTTGAGAAGTTTATTATGTAAAATAAAAGGAGTGATACACCTTTACCTTAGAGTTTTCAAAACTACCTTTTGGCTACAATGATTCTTCCCTAAGGAAAGAAGTATGCAACCAATTTTAGTACGGAGAGGGTGGAAGACAACCTCTCTCATAAAACTCGAGCTACTAACATTATATTGATTGCATTGTCGAAGCATAGGGACCGAAATCCGTTGGATTAAGTATGCTTGTTTTCTGGAGCGTAGTGGCCAAATCCCATTAATGGAATTTCTTAGTTGGGGGGAACACAATAATCGAATCCTATGGATGTGTTGGAATATATTAATTATATTCCTTGGAAGGTAATAATTTCTTTGTATTATGTCGGAAGTTATCCACAATCTTATGTAAAAGAGTAATACATTATATACCATATTCATTATGGTAAAGTTTACTCTTGATATCCATCATTATATAAAGAGATGTTATTATGGAGAATTATATTATCCCACATGCAATGTGTGAGAGTAATTCCTCCACATCTCTTGGTATATAATAGAGTCAAGGGAGTCACATCACAAGTACTGAGATACAACAAGTGATAAAGAGGTATATGCTCATAGATAGTATTGACACATGGTTCGTGATCTCAAGCTCTGCTATATTTGTATTGGGGTTATTTATAATTGCTCTCTTGTAAGATTGAAGAATATTTATGGAGATAAAAGAAGACAACCTTCCTGTGGATGTAGCCCAATTGGGTGAACCATGTATATCTGGTGTACTCTTTTCCTTGTTCTCTTTATGTTCTTATTTACTGTGATATGTTATTGATTGTTAAGATAGGTAAGCTAGTTAGCTATATATATAGTTATGACATGGTATCAGAGTTGGTTGCTATGATCTAGCACCTTCTATAGCTTTCAATCAATAATTAGTATCATTTGGGAATTGTTTATTTTGTAGATTTGCTTTCTATCTGGTAGCCATTAG
Source organism: Larix kaempferi (assembly GCA_027924585.1). NCBI lineage: Eukaryota > Viridiplantae > Streptophyta > Pinopsida > Pinales > Pinaceae > Larix > Larix kaempferi. The sequence goes on from BSBM01000328.1 coordinate 90,493, forward strand.
GCTTCTCTTCAGATCTAGGCATGTTTCTGCAGTTTTTTTTATCTAACCCTAACTTTGTTGTGTATATTTTTACATAAATTTTTCAAGGATTTAATGAATGTTTTTTTGTAGATCTATATGATTTTTTCGATTCTCCTCAAGGATATCTATTTTTTGGTTGACAAATCGACAGTTTTCGTCCAATTTTGGTAGACTTTGTGCAGGTTTCCATCTTTTGTAGATTCGACACTGTTTTCGGCCTCAAACTTGGCGTTCGTGACTTTTTCTTCGTAGAACCTGCAGTTAACCGTGACTTTCCCTAATGCGAACCCGCGAGTATACTGCAGACTTGTGACTTCCAGTTAGCAAACCCACATGTGCTACGACATACTCACGATTGTTCTCACTGCTAACTCATGTTTACTTCAGTCTACTCGCTACCCTCCTGTGCAGAGACCCGTGAGTGCTTCGACATAGCCATGGATTTACTGCACAGAAACCTGCGTACACCCTATCAGAACTGCGACTTTCTCCTTTAGAGTCTCGCGAACCTGCGGCTGACTCTACTGTAAACCCGCGAGTAACTGCAACCTTTGCCGTGCAGAACCCACGAGTCTCAGTTTTTACTCGCTAGTTTCATGTTGGTAGACCTGCGAGTGACATTTCTTAGCACTTTTCAAAAGGGCTACAAGTAAAATTTTCTTTTCCTTTACTGTTTTTTCAATTGTGTTTCTGCAGTTCAATACGATAAAGTATATCAGTTTTCTATTATTCACTTTTTTTCTCTTGTCATTTCTAGCATTTGGGTTTCTTGTCAATATTTCTATCATTATGACTTTAGAAGTGGCTTTGTTCTTGAACTTGTTGGTCCTAACTATCTTTCATGGAAAATAAAAATGATTGATGTTCTCAGGAGTAAGAATCTATGGAGGATTGTTAATGGTGAAAACCAAAAACATGTTGATGCTCAAGCTTTGGCTATATGGGAAGATAATTGTGATCAAGCAAGAGGGCTCATTGGTCAAACAATTTCAGATAGTCTTCAGGTAAGTATTGAGGCAGAAGACAACCAGGTTGAGGTATGGAAAATTCTTGCTTCTTTATTTGATAAATCTAATGATGTTTCTACTTATTACCTTGAAAAGAATATTTATGAGCTAGATCCTACTAACTTTGAAAGAGTAGAAATATATTTTGCTGAAGTGAAAACTTTAAATGAAAAATTAAATAATTATGGTAAAGATTACAAAAAACAGACACTACTCTTATAATTCTTGTAGAACAAAAATTTCCATCTTGTTTTGATATGTTCATCCAAATTAGGAATAGGGCTCTTGAATTATCTTCAAATACCATGAAACCTACTTTTGATGATTTTTGTAAAGGGTTGATAAATGAGCAAGAAAGGTTAATTGTTTCAGGATAACTCTCACCTAATAAGGCTCTTGTGGCGCATAATAAGAATCCTAAGAAAGGTTTTAATAATGTTAAAGGTTCTAATTCACACACTTCAAATCCTACTAATAAATATTGTAATGCTTATAATGCACATCATGAAAATAGTAAGAAGAAGAAAGTGTATCCTCCTTGTAAACATTGTATTAAAACTAACCATCCTGAAAAGAATTGCTTTGAAGCAAAACGTTTAAAGGCTAAGGATAAAAAGAATGGTTCTAATGAATCAAAAGTAGCTTTGTGTGCTTCTGTTGTTTCGTCTAGTAGTTCTTCTTCTAATGTGGAATGGATAATGGATTTTGGTGCTTATAAACATATGACTGGTATTGCTTCTTTATTTACATCTTATGACAATAATTAAAACACATATTAGAAAGTATTTATAGTTGATGGTAAACAACTTTCCGTAATTGGTTATGGTATTGTTAATGTTGCTAATGGTCATTGGAAAACTTACTTTATATTTATCGTGCATGTAAAAAAGGATATAAATTTGAAGCTTGGCCTAATAAATATGTTCTTAAAGATCTTATCAATCAAAATTTCAAAGTAATTTCTTCTGGTCTTGTTGATCACACTGTCGATTTATATAAATTTACTGGTTTTAATTCAACTAAAAGGCAACCTTTTTATTCCTATGTTGCTCATGCTGATGAACTAAGTAAATTATGGCATGAAATATTAGGTCATTTGAATTATGGTAAAATGAAAATGTTAACTAAAATGGTACTTGGCTTGCCTAATATTTCGTCTACTAATAGTGTTTGTGAAGGTTGTATTCTTGGTAAACATCATAGAGAAATGTTTGATAAAGGTAAAGCTTGGCGTGCTAAAGAACCTTTGCAATTAATTCATAGTAACATTTGTGGTCCTCTTGAAGTTCCTTCTATCTCTAATGCAGTTTATTTTCTTACTTTTATTGATGACTTTAGTAGAACATGATGGGTTTATTTTTTGAAAAATAAAAGTAACACTTTTTCTAAATTTCAAGTATTTAAATCCTTGGTTGAGAATGAATCTGGTAAAAGAATTAAGACTTTAAGAACTAATAAAGGGGGAGAATTTGTTAAGAAAGAATTTGAAGTATTTTTATCTAAACATGGAATTCAACATCAAAAGAGTGTTCCTTACACACCTCAACAAAATGGTCTTGTTAAAAGGAAAAACAGAATTTTAGTTGAAATGGCTAGATGTATGCTTTATTCTAAAGAATTACACAAGAAATTTTGGGCCGAAGCCATAAATTGTGCTAACTTTATTTTAAATAGAGTTCCTACAAAAGCTGTTAAGTATGTTACCCCTAAGGAAAAATGGAATGGTAGAAAACCAGATATTAGTAACTTTAAGGTGTTTGGTTATGAATGTTGGGCTCATATTCCTGATGAAAAACGGAAAAAGTTAGAACCCAAGTCTCACAACTATATATTCATTGGTTATGTTGAGGATTCCAAGTCTTGTAGGTTGTTTGATCCTTCTAATTAGAGTGTCATAATCCAAAGAGATGTTCACTTTAGTGAAGTCACTCCTCCACCTAATTCTATAGAACCTCATGTTACCATGAATATTCCATAGTCTCATGTTACTCTTATATCTGTTACTCTTTCCAGTACTGTGCGTGTTCCTTCTAACCTTCCTGTTTGGGCTAGGAAAACTCTTGAATCTACACGTAATGAGGTCAGTAACCCTTCTGACACTCGTAGAACTAGATCTAACTTTTCTCTTATGACCAAAGTTTTGGCCACAAATGATCCTACCTCTTATGCTCAAGCTAAGGGTGAACTTGATTGGGAACAAGCTATGTCTGCTGAGTATGATTCTCTTATGAAGAACAAGACTTGGTATATTGTTCGTCTTCCTTCGAGAAAGAATTTAGTTGGTTGTAAATTGATTTATAAAACTAAGTTTACTATAGAAGGACAAATTGAAAAATATAAAGCTCGTTTAGTTGCAAAAGGTTTTAATCAACTTGAAGGAATTGATTATAATGAAACTTTTTCTCTTGTTGCTAAAATCAATACAATAAGAACCATCTTATCTCTTGCTTCATCTTATAAGTGGGAAATACACCAAATGGATGTTAAAGGTGCTTTCTTAAATGGTAATCTTAATGAAGACATTTATATGCAACAACCTCCTGGATTTATTAATGTTGAATCTTCAAGTTTGGTATGCAAATTACACAAGTCTTTATATAGTCTCAAACAAGCACCTAGGGCTTGGTATGAAAAAATTCATACTTATTTCTTGAATAATGCTTTTAAGCATTGTATATCTGATCGTAATCTGTATGTTAAGAAATTTGCTGATCATATCCTCATTATTGTGTTATATGTGGATGATCTTATTATAACTGGTAGCCAACTTGTTTTAATTCAAAATATGAAAAGTGATCTTCAAAAGCATTTTGAAATGACTGATCTTGGTATATTGCATTATTTCTTGGGTATTCAAATTTGGTATATGGAAGATGGTATTCTTCTCTCTTAGCTGAAGTATGCTACAGATTTATTGGTTTGTTTCCATATGAGTGATTGTAAACTTGCTCCTACGCCTTTTCAGTCCAGTGTAAAGTTAACTGTTGAGTGTAATACTTCTCTTGTTGATGCTACTCTTTATCATCAGCTCATGGGTAGTTTGATATATTTAACTCACAATAGACCAGATCTATCTTTTTCCATCAGTATTTTTTCATGGTTCATGCAACAACCTCATGAAATTCATTGGCACATAGCAAAGAGAATTCTGAGATATTTACAGGGGACATTGCACTATGGTTTTTTTTATTCGAGCGGTGCTACAGTTTCACTTTCTGGATATACAGATTTTGACTAGACATGTGACAGTTCCGATCGACGGTCAACTGTTGGTCCATTGTTGTTTATCTAGAATGAAACCTATTTGCTGACATGCTGAGAGATTTGCATGCTCTTGATAGTATGTTCTGGTAGAGATGGAAGGCATCTAGATAGCCACTATATGCCTACATGATATCGAAAAGTGTTGTGCCAAAGTATTGGTCAAGATAGTTGCATAACTATGTGAATCATATCTGTATGCATAATAGGTTATCATGTCAACATGAGTTGATGATTATGAAGTATTACTAATCATGTAATTAACTTTGATTTGTAGTAAATATCATGAAGAATGATGAACACCGAACAAGTGATGGATTTTCAACAAGAAAACTTATAAATCAAACATACTATAGAAGGCTCGTGGCTAGAAGATTCTCTTAGAAAGAGGGAGAGGATCATGATGAGATGTTTGATCCAAGTGGATAGATAGGACCATTCTCTTAATGGTGCAATTGAAGAAGAAGTACGAATCAAGAAAACTCCCAAGATTCAATTGAAGAAAGCTCTGTATGGGTACCCAGGATCGATAGTCATTTGATGAGCTTAATGATCACCATGGGTGATGCGGATTTCAACCTTTGCTACAAGGTTGAAGATGGTGTCTATATACATATGACATTCTTCTCTTAGATGGATGCAAGAAGGAACTCACCACAGAGTTCGAATGATCTTGAGGCTCATATCAGTAGACCCAGATAGATGTGCAGAACATCACTCAATGTAGAGTATGAATGACGTTCAGTCACAGAGGAAGAATTGATAGCTTCTTGACAAGCTTGGACTTTACCAAAAGTAAAGTTGATCCTAACCTTTATGTTAAGGTTATGGATGAACTTGTCATACTATTACTATATGTGGATGATCTCTTTCTGACAAGGAATGAGAAACAGATCATGGAAAGCAAGAAGAAGCTAGCTACATAATTTGAGATGAAAGATCTCAGATTGATGCATTACTTCCTATGTCTAGAAGTATGGCAAGCCCCAGAAGGAATCTTTCTCAACCAGGGAAAGTATGCCGTGGAAATCTTGAAAAGATTTGATATGTTGGAATTCAATGCCATGGCCACTTCCATGGATTCCAATTTGAAGCTGTTAGTTGATGACTCATCAGAGTTAGTGGATGTAACTCTATATAGACAGAATATTGGGTCATTGATGTATCTTGCGAATACTGGGCTAGATATATGCTTTGCTGTGAACACCTTGAGTCAGTATATAGTGGAACCTAGGCGTGTTCACATGATAGTTGAAAAGCATGTGATGAGGTACCTAAAGGGTACAATAGAATTTGGTCTATGTTATCTTGAATATCATGAGTTCAAATTGTATTGCTACACAGATGCTAATTGGGTAGGAAGTGTATCAGACAGGAAAAGCACATCGGGCGGCTGTTATTATCTGGGATCTAACCATGATCTCGCGGTTTAGCAGGAAGCAGTCTAGTGTGGCTCTCAGCACAGCTGAAGCGGAATATATAGCTACTTAATCTGCTAGTTGTGAAGCAATATGGATTCAAGACTGTTTGACTTAGAGATGGATCCCACTATGATCTCGTGTGACAACCAGAGTTGTATCAAGGCGACATCGAATCCAGTGTTCCATGATAAGTCAAAGCACATAGATATCTGATATTTTTATATACAGGATATGGTGCAGAAAGGAGCTATCAAGCTCGAGTATGTGAGCACTGACGAACAAGTTGCTGATATACTGACCAAAGCTCTGTCTCGAGTAAAGTTTGAGTATTTCTGAGACAATCTTGGTGTAGTTCAGAAGGACCCTCCTCGAAAGGGGGAGTGATATGGTCGTTGATGATGAGATACTTGTATTGATGATGAGGATACTTGTATTGATGATGTGGATACTTGTATCAATGATGAGGATACATGTATCGATGATGAGGTTACCTGTTCCGACGATGAGTTCGATGATGAGGTTACCTGTCCCAATGATGAGGTCAATGATATCAATGATAAGGTTGAGAAGTGGTCCCTAGTGGACGAGAGGGATTGTATCATCCCTGGACTTCGGTCCCTAAATTGATCCATAGACATATGTCTCCAAGAAGTGGTCCCTAGTGGATGAGAGGGATTGTATCATCCCCAGGCTTCAATTCTTGAATTGATCCGTAGACTCTTGTCTTCGAGAAAGATGTTGGTGAATGATGTAATGTGCACTCCTAGACTGCTCAGCATAGTAGTAGGTGATCATTCACAAAACTTGTAATGATGTAATGTTCGCTCCTGGATTAGCAGGTGATCATTCACAGGTTGTAAATCCTAGATTTGATCTAGGTCACACCCCAGTTTAAATAATACTAGCTCTATGGTTGTAAATCCTAGATATGATCCAGGTCACACCCCAGTTGAAATAGTATTGGCTCTATGGTTGACTAGAATGATGTAATTTTCGCTCCTGGACTGCTCAGTGTAGCAGCAGGTGATCATTCGCAGGTCCTGTAATGATGAATGTTCACTCTTATACTACTCAGTGCAACAGCAGGTGATCATTCACAGGTGGTAAAATCCTAGATTTAATCTAGGTCACATCCAGTATGAAAAAGGACTGGCACTGTGGTTGGGATTGCATCATCCCTAGACATGTTGATGTGTCTTAAAGTGATAAGGATTGATCATCATGTAAGTAGAATGGGATTTCATCATCCCTAGACATGAGAGATGTCTTAAAGTGAGAAGGCTTAATCATCCCGTAAGAAGATCGGGACTGCATCGTCCCTCAACGTTTGGTTCAAAATGTATGTGATAGGACTGCATCGTCCCTGAACGTTTGGTTCAAAATGTACGTGATAGGACTGCATCGTCCCTAAATGTTTGGTTCAAAATGAATGTGATAGGACTGCATCGTCCTTGAATGTTTGGTTCAAAATGCACGTGATAGGATTGTATCATCATTGGACTTATGTCTTAAAGTGAGCCGGATTGATCATCCTGTAATTGGATCATGTGTATTGCAAAGTATGCTGCTATGATGATGTTGTTGATCGAGAGGATCCAGATGTTGATACTGTTGATCAAGATGATCCAGATGATGTTGATCAATATGATCCAGATGATGTTGATTGAGATGATCTAGATGATGCTGTTGATCGAGAGGATCCAGATGATGATGCTGTTGATTGAGAGATCTAGATGATGTTTTTGATCGGGAGATCTAGATGTTGATGCTGTTGATTAGGAGATCCAGATGTCGATGTTGTTGATCGAGAGGATCCATATGTTGATGATGTTGATTGAGAGATCCAGATGATGATGTTACTGTAGCTTTTCGAGTGCTACAGAAGATGAAGACTCAGTACTGCATAGTTTGATGTTCCAGTATTGAATATATTGAAGATGTTCTAGTAACTATTTGAGTTATTGATGATGTATGAAGAAAGCTTCCATTGATTTATAGATGTATCATGTATCATGTAGTTGATGACTCCTTTCTCCTACAGATGTTGTTCTAATATCCTTATCGTTAAGGGGAAGTGTTGAGATATTGTAACTTCTAAGAATATTATATTTGTACTTTATTATTCCGAAAATGTTTCATTCCTCCATGGAGACCCTATTGTATATCCAGAGATGTTTTATTCCTCCGTGGAGAATGTGGTAACTTGGGTTATTAGACTTCTCTAGTGGGGTCGGTCCTGTATGAGTCATGTGGGTTAAAGGGTTATTAGACCACCCTAGTGGGGTCGGCCCAATCAACATTATGTTAAGTGGTTAAGTTGGGGCCGGCCTAGTTAGTGTAAAAGTCAAGTCGGAGTTGTGTATAAATAGAGGAGGTGTGTTCCTCATTTAACACACATTCACTCACTTGTGATTGGTGCATAGGAGAGAGAGAGATATGCTATGTAGGAGAAGGAGCTCATGTTTGGGGATTACATCTTTGTATTTGCTGGTCATCTATATTGAGGCAGCTTTGTTGGGTTTTCTACCCCATGAGGGTTTTCCAGGATAAATTGTGTCTCTTGTGTTTATGCTGTGCTTGTTGTTCTTTCAGTGATCCTGTATATGCTATTGTTGTGAAATGGAATGTAAATTTGATGTTATCTCTCTTAGCATATTGAATTTTAACAAAAATAACTAATAGTGTTGACCTATTGGTCCTCTTCTTCATTAGGTGGTTCAAGATCCTGATTTTCTTTAGGATTTTCATCAGGGTGATCAGGAGGATTATGGGATTTAGAAGCCAGAACTTTGAAAATGGAATAGATTTATTCATAATTTAACCCCTCATCAGGATTAGGAGGAGTTTGGTTCTGAGGGGGTTGGTAAGGTCTCCTAAAAGGTGGTCTTACGAACCCTCTGTTATTGGTTTGATTTTTAGTGTTGTTTTTTTTTAAATCTACCATTTCATTAGAGATCTATAGAAATTTTTTCATGTCATTCATTTCAAAAGGATCTTTATTTTGCACAGTGGGTTTAGGAGAGTTCTCTTGTTTCTTGCGGGAGGTAGATGTAAAATTAGTCATAGCAGATCTAATGAACAACTAAATCAATCACAATAGATGAAACTCAGAAAATATGGTGTAAACTGTGCAAAAACATGCATCAGTGCTCTATAATCCCAATAAGGGTGAAAATACAATACAATACTGTCACAATGAGTGAGAAATTCAAATTAAACAAGGAGGTCATTCAAATTAACTGAATGGCATAGCTTGTCTCCAACTAGGAGTCCATCTCATCAATTAGTGGTGGTCATCAATGCATAAGTAACTGTCAGCTAGGTGTCAAACTGAGTCTAATTGAGTGTAACTGAGTGTAATAAGTGTAATTGATGGTAAGTGGCACTAAAATAGGGATGGAGGCTCAGTGGATGGCGCATGAGGGCTTAACTATACTCAGAACTATCAGTCATGTCTCATCGGAGGTCAATCGGAGTGATAACATTAGTTATGGGTCAATCGGAGGTAAATCAGAGTGATAATTGAAGTGTAACTGGACTGGTAGGTGAGAAAGGCACCTTTCTTCAGTGGAAGGTGAGAACTGGGTGCATGAAAGGCTAGGAGGGCTAAATCTGAGTGGAAAGTAGCTCCCGAGTGTTGGGAGACTAGGGACTAGGTGCTGGAGGTACCATACTGATGACTAGGCAGCATGCAGATGCATGCAATGCATGCAGAATGCATGCATGCATGCAAAGTACATAAGTGAATGATGAGATATCCTAACACCCCCCTTCAAGCTATACTATGACGTAAAAAATAAAATGTAGGGCCCTGGTTACTGAGACCAAAGGTCACCCCAATACAATAATCCAAAAAATGATGAAATAAGCTAAGTGAGGAAAGAGGGAAAACCCAGTGGGAAGAAAGCCCCCCCTCAAGATAAACATAAAAATGGATCTAATCTGTCTCCACCATGATGGAACTCACGCCCAACAGTGAACGGAGGTAAGAGAAATTCTTCTTAGTGAACCTCTTGGTGAAGATGTCTGCAATTTGCTCATCGGTAGGGCAATATTGCAGAATGATGGTGCGATCATGCACCAACTCTCGAATGTAGTGCATATGAATCTCAATGCGTTTGGTCCTCTTCCGCTGAAATGGATCGGTAGAGATCTTAATAGCACTTTGATTGTCACAAAATAGGATAGTCAAAGTAGGGCTACCAAAATCAAACTCGAAAAGAATACCCTGCAACCAAACTGCCTAAATGCAGGCATTGACTGCCCCTCGATACTCTGCCTCCGCTGAAGAAATCGCAATGGCTGCTTGCTTTTTGCTTGACCAGAAAATAGGCCCATGTCCAATCATGAAAACATATCCGTAAGTGGATTTCCGATCTATGCTATCACCTGCCCAATCAGAATCAGTAAAACCAATGAAATCTAGCTTAGAATCTGCAGCATGATGTATGCCAAAACGTTTCGTACCTTGCACATACTGCAAGATCCGCTTGGTTTCCTGCCAATGAAGCTCATGGGGCTGCTTCATATATCTTGATACAGCACTCATGGCATAACATATATTAGGCCTTGAGTGTGTCAAGTAGAGTAGTGAACCAATCAACTGTCGATACATAGTGCAATCTGCAAGCCGTGTGGTGTTTCCCTCTTCAAGACTGATTCCTAAGAGGAATGGGAATGGATAAACCTTACATTCTTCCATATTAAACTTTAATAGCAGGTATTTAGCATACTTTTGTTGATATAATGTTATCCCATCAAAATTTTGAGCTATCTCCAAGCCCAAAAATTGCTTAAGCAAGCCCAAATTGCTCCTATCAAAAGCTAGATTTAAAGCGGTTTTCAGCTTGTTAATTGTAAGGAGAGTGCTACCAGTAATGAGAAGATCATCAACATATAAAACCACAATAAAAAAATTACCTTTAACTTTCTATAGGTACACATTAGGATCATATTTGCATCTTTTGAAATTCTGAGAAAGAAGGAATGAATACATCTTTGCGTACCAAGCTCTTGGGGCCTGTTTCAATCCATACAAAGATTTCTTCAATCTGCAAACTAATGATGGATCTGATATATATCCTTCTAGTTGTTTCATATATACCTCCTCATCAAGGTCTCCATGTAGAAAATCACTCTTCACATCCATGTGGTGCACTTCCCAGTGCTTGGATGCAGAAATGGTCAAAACTAGGCGGATGGAATCCATCTTTGCAATCGGTGCAAAAGTCTCAGTGTAGTCCACACCTTGGACTTGGGAGAAACCTTTTGCCAACAACCTAGCTTTGTATTTTCTGATAGATCCATCAGCAGAAACCTTCATGTGGTAGATCCACTTGCATTGAACTAATTTTCTTCTAGGTGGAAGAGAAACTAGCTCCCATGTATTGTTCTTTTGAAGAGAACTGTACTCTTCATCCATGGTGGTTTGCCATCATGGATCTTGGTATGCATGATAGTATGATTTGGGATCCAAAAAAATCATAGAATAAAATTTCTTAGATAATAATGTATCATAAAAAAAAAGATCCATACCTTCTTTTTGATAGTCTACTCTCGTTCTCCTTGGATCAGTAGGATTTCCAATGTTTGGAGCAGCAAATTGTAGAGTGTTTTGGGCCCACTTTGGTAACTGGGGAGGATCATTATGGTATGATTTCAAACCTGATATGTCATGGCCATCAAAGTTTGATATAGTATCAAAGATATCAGGTCCAATGCTTTCTTCATACTCACTTGAATCTTCTTCTTGTGGAGGGTGCAGATTGGTAGTGTTTTCCTCAACTAGTTTCAAATCTGGCAGCAGTTCTTCAAACTTCACACTTCGCTCTATGAATACCTTTTTGGATCTGATATTCATGAGTTTATATGATTTTGATTCTTCCCCATATCCTATTAGGATACATTCAATACTTTGTGGATCCAAAGACTTTCTCTTATCAGAAGGAATTCTAGCCCATGCAGTGGAGCCAAAAACCCTCAAATTGGACACATCCGGTTTGTCACCAAAGAATGCTTCGAAAGGAGTTTTACCATTCACGGATGAATGTGGAACTTGGTTCTGAATATATGCAGCAACATTAATGGCTTCAGCCCAAATATTTGCAGCTAGACCTTTTGATTCAAGCATGCAGGTAGCCATCTCTTTCAGTGACCGATTCTTCCTTTCCGCTACATCGTTCTGCTGGGGTGTGTAGGGAACTGTATGTTGGATCTGAATTCCGCTTTCGGCACAAAGTTGGGAAGAAGTCATCGATGAATGTCAGGATGTACCTCGACCCATTCATGGACATGTTGGGCAGCGAACCACTGATATCAGAATGTATGAGGCCCAAAATGGTGGAAGCTTTGCTAGCTTTTCCACGGTCGAACATGTGCTCAAGGTGCTTCCCAACAATGCAACCAGGGAAAATTCCCTTCGAGGAACGAAGTTGCGGAAGACCATCTACCATGGATTTATGTTGTAGCAGTAGAAAATACTTGTAACTAAGGTGTCCAAACCTTTCATGCCAAATCCTACTAGCCTCGTTGCCATGAGTGAGGAGAGCAGTGGAATTTTCAAGCGGCACAAAGTGAGAAAACTCATAGTATTTTGCAGTGTGATTTGCCTTTCCGACTGCAATAAGTCTTCCACTTTTGATATCAGAAATTTCAACATTGTTAGGGCTGAATGTAACTTGCTTTGTTTCACCAGTGTGTGTCATTTGATACACAGAAAGTAAATTTGAAGCCAAGGAAGGCACATAGAGAACATTCTAGAAGCTTCCATGCTCTACATGGATGGTACCTTTTCCCTTCGAAGAAATTTTTGAGTCATCTCCCAAATGGATGGGGATGGAGCTGCTTGGATCGAATGAAGAGAAGGAGTCAATGTTTTCAGCCATATGATTCGAGGCACTGAAATATATCAGTAGAGTGGTCGGTTTCAAAACAATTTCCATGAGTGCTTGACCTCTTTCATGATCATCATTCCTATCCTTCTTCCATGCACCGTCAGGAAGACATATTTTGTTCTTTATCAAAAGGAGGGCCATTTGATATATTTTTTTCTTAATGCATGAACTTTCAGGATGAAAGCCACAATTGCAATATGAACATTTAGATTTTTCCTTGCCCTCTTTACCCTTCTGCTTTTTCCTCGAACTGGATGGTGCTTCCGGTAGCTTGCCTTTATCTCTTTGCTTGGTAGGTTCGAATTTGGGCTTCTCTTTCCTTTGCTTTCCTTTACCATTCGAATTCTTGGGTCCTTGAGCAAAGAGGGTTGAATCTTTGGAGTTTATGGACCTCATTTGAATCAACTTATCATGCTCTTTTGTGACGGACTCAATGAAGGCATTCAAGGTAGGCATCTTCCAATTTGGGGTAGTTAGCCGACCGGAATTGAAAGTAGAGACAAATACTGAGTAATATTTCCCAAGATTTGTGAGCATGGAGAAGATCAATTGCTTATCCTCTTTCACAACACCAATGTTCTTCAACTGCAATGACAAGTGCTTGAATTTTGTGAAAAACTCATTTATGGTCTCGAAATTCTCAGGACTAAGAGAAATCAATTCATTTTCCAATTGAAAAGCCCTAAGCTTGTCCTGCTTGCCAAATAGATTTTCAAGTTGCTCCCATATTTATTTTGGAGTCTTCAATCCGCTAAGATGGAAGTGAAGATCCTTGGAAGTAGAGAGGCAAAGGAGACCATAAGCTTCATCAAGCTTATTGTAGTGTTTGGTTCTTTCTGACAATGTGCTTGGCTCCAATTTGAGGCCAATAGTGACTCTATAGAACCCTTTTGAGCAAAATATAATCTCCATATCATCTTTCCATTTAAAATAATTGAAAGGAGTAAGAACGGGCTTGGAAGAAGAGTATTCCATCTCAAATAGCGAGTGCACTTGATGTAGAAGAACTTGTCAAACACAAGAGAGCGAGTGCAATTAGTGAAGATGATTAACCTGCAAATCACAATCAAAACAAGAACAGTAAGGTCGAACAATCCACCCTTTTAGAGTTGCATTACACCTGGGATTGGAGATCAAGCAAGTTGAATGGGTCCAATGTATCAAATCCAGGAATTATGTGGAAAACTCAAGCTTTTGGAGTGGATTGGAGTGTATTTTTCTGCTTTGCATGCACATGAGATCTTTCATGCCAAAACTTCAGTAATTTTGAGCAAATTCACTCAAATCTTCTTGTAGAACACCTGTAGAAAAGAGATATTGTCCCTACAATGGCTCTGATACCAAGTAAAATTAGTCACAACAGATCTAATGAACAAGTAAATCAATCACAATAGGTGAAACTCAGAAAATATGGTGTAAACTGTGCAAAACCATGCATCAGTGCTCTATAATCCCAATAAGGGTGAAAATACAATACAATACTGTCACAATGAGTGAGCAATTCGAATTAACCAAGGAGGTCATTCGAATTAACTAAATGGCATAGCTTGGCTCCAACTAGGAGTCCATCTCATCAATCAGTGGTGGTCATTAATGCACAAGTAACTGTCAGCTAGGTGTCAAACTGAGTCTAACTGAGTGTAATAACTGTAACTGATGGTAAGTGGCACTAAAATAGGGATGTAGGATCAGTGGAGGGCACATGAGGGCTTAACTGCACTCAGAACTATCAGTCATGTCTCATCGGAGGTCAATCGGAGTGATAACATCAGTTATGGGTCAATCGGAGGTAAATCGGAGTGATAACTGAAGTGTAACTAGACTGGTAGGTGAGAAAGGTGCCCTTCTTTAGTGGAAGGTGAGAACTGGGCGCATGATAGGCTAGGAGGGCTAAATATAAGTGGAAAGTAGCTCCCAAGTGCTGGGAGACTAGGGACTAGGTGCTGGAGGTGGAGGTACCATACTAATGACTGGGTAGCATGCGGATGCATGCATGCATGAAAAGTACATAAGTGAATGATGAGATATCCTAACAATAGAAGGTTGATTAGATTGAGTGTCAAGATTATCTTTTAAACAAAAAATGTCCTTTTCTACCTGGATGGCTTTAGCAAAAGCCTCTTGCAAGTTATCCTTGTGTGCACTTTTGACCCACATGGAAATGGGGATAGGAAGACCCTTAATGTAATATGCAACCAATAATTCTTCTGCAAGAAGAACAGTGGTAGGGATTCTATTTTTCAAATAGGAGAATCTCTAGTTGAAATATTTAACCCTTTCTTTTCCCTTTATTTTCATTGAGGATAGATCAATGACCAGATCCTCAGGAGTTTTATCGTCTCCAAATTTTTGGATAAATAGGGTTTCAAAATCATTCCAATAAGGGATCGATCGGGATTCTAGGGAAAAATACTAGGTACATTCTTTCCCTTCAAAAGTATAAGGGAACAACCTACAGACTACATCTTCATGTATCACACTTCTTAGACTGATAGCTTGCATGGAGGTTTTAATATGGTAATATGGTCTTCCATAGGATATTTATCATCTGGATTAAATTTAGGAGGCCATTTTTCTGGGTTTTTGGGAATTCTATGTTGATCTCCATGGATGAATACAACATCCTAGTCTAACCAAGGTCTATTTTGTCAATCTCCCATTGGTATGTCTTATGAAGAAGAAGAACTTGTAGATGACTCATTGTCTGATGATTCCTCAGATGAGGATGACGATGAAGAAGGGGGTGTTGGTGGTGGTCCAGCAGATGCAACGTTGGGTTGTGGAATATTCCGATCTTGATCTGTTTCTTCAAATAATGATTCGATTTGGAAGTCAGGAAACAGTTCCTGTCGAGTTGTGTTCTGATTATCCGAATTTTGATTATCAGTGTCAATCTGTGAATTGTTGGGTTGACATTGTTGGGATAATATTTGTCTCAGGTTTATCAAGAGTGAGAGGCCCTCTAGTAGGTGATATGAAAATAATTTCAGGCCTTGTTGTTCCTTGTCCTGTTATAGGAGTAGAAGGGACTATGGTTGGATCTTGAACTGGTTGCTCCATAGATGTGGATGCTTGAGTATGGATCCTGGTAACAACCGATATTCTTGCTGGAGGAGGTATACTAGTGTTTTTTTTTAGGCATGACTAGTCATGGCCCTCCTTCTAGATCCATTTGTTGAAGCCCCAGATGTGATGTTGGAATGTTTTCCAAGGCAATCAACAGAAGGTGACAACCCAGTCTGAAAGGATTCAAACAAACCTACACAAGGGTTGTTCTATCCCCAAATTGTTTGGTGTGACTGACTCCTATGGATAATAGGCCTCCACTGGCACTTATGTGGGTGGATCCAATTGGATTTGTCTTCCTGTTAGGGAATATTAGGAAGGGTTTTATGTCTAATGGGTAAATAGTGTTAGCTTAGGAAATATCTAATTAAGTTATATTATAAAATGTGATTTGAGTTTGCAGAACAATCAAATATTAATTATTTAATAAGTATGTCAACAATTAATAAACATATGAAATGGATCTGTGCTTATCAACCGAAAAAATCAGACAATAACAATTGAATAATTTTACCCAAAGTATTAAAACATAAATAAGACTATTCAATTGTGATATGCTAATTGACAAATTAGCATGAATATAATTATGAATATTTATCAATTGCAGAATAAGATAACATGAGTTAAATAAATAAATTCATTTAACCTGTAATAACACCTGAATTGTAAGTTAAGAGAAATCCAACCTATAGATCGATGTGTTCATAAAAAATTGCAATATAGAACATAATTCATCCAACGATTGAAGTGAGAAATCAAAACCTATCAAATAAATTTGACAAATGTGCAAAAGAGATGGCCAAGAGAAACTGACTGTATTTCATAAAGTATGCAAAAATTACAAATCCTTAAGGAAACAGAGCATCTCGAGTTCTCCTTTGGTGATTTTCTCTCCCCCCCCTCTATGAGATCTAAGCCCTTTAAATAATAATTACAAAAATATTACAAGGCAATTCTCCCATGAAGATAGGGATTGAAAAATATTAACTAAGATTTTCCAAGGGAAATCCGCCACTTGGAAGATACATCTAACAAGTCTTCAATATCTTGATATCTAGCATGTTCGAGTGTTAGCTGAGTCTTGCAATTGAATGATTTAATTTCCCTTTTTTTTAACTTATCCCACTCACATTGGAAAACTTTGACCTCCACTCCTGAATTGATGGGTGACTCAATCAATTCTTTAAGCTCAACAATACCAATGTGATCCAACTGATCAATTCGCACTTTGGATTCCTTCTGTCTCTCTTCAACCTGCTGGATCATTAAATTGGGTGGATCAGACTTTTCAATGAGATTCAGAGTTGGGAAACCCAACATGGTCAACAAGTGATTGGAAGAAAACCACCTTCTGTTGCAAACTTCCTGTGCTTCGTGGATTGTAGACTCTACCTGTTCACATGCATTTTCCCATGAATCTAAAGAGAGTTTAATTCTTCTAAACTTGATGCTTTCAATAATAGGTACATCTTCAAGCTTATCTTTGATGTAATTTTTCCAATCTGTCACATCTTCAATGGTCCAAAGTGCATCCTCTCTTCTTTGATTATGTGTGAAGAGGGTATCAGATTGACATTCAAAAGCATTATAGGTCTCCCTGATCTCATCTAGGCACTCAAATAACTGAACCAAAAGGTTATTATAATCTTCATTCACCTTCAAGGCAAATTCTATTAGGATATTCCTATACTCCATCCTAGTCCTACCAGCATTTCAGTTATTTTCATTATCAGTCTTGCATGCATGCATGCAGTTGCATGCATCCCAGTCATCGGTCCTAGCACCTAGCCCTTAGTCAGCTAGCCCCAGGAGCTTCTCTCAGATCAGTTTTAGCCCTCCTAGACAAGGAGGCTCCCACTTCTCACCCACCACTTGAGAAGGGCACCTTTTCTCACCTACCACTCCAGTTGCACTTCAGTTAGTTGAGTTATCCTTAGTTCTCTCCTTGATTTAAGGATAGACTGATGCTTAACTGACTGTATCACTCCGATGGACCTCCGATGAGACTAGACTACCCATTCTGACTCCAGATAGCTCCTCATGCACCCTCCACTGAGCCTCCTTCATTCATTTAGTGCCTCCATGTGACAGTTACACCTACCACACTCAATTAGACTTAGTTAGACTCAGTTTGACTGATGGTTGACAGTTACTTGTGCATTGATAACTCCACCGATGATGAGATAGACTTCAAGTTGTGCTTTGATGACACTCCACTGATTTTGGATCTATCTATGCGGGCTAATTCGAATCACACCTAGTGTATTCAAATCCTGAGCATTGCATAATTACTGTTTTACTATTCAGATTAATGTAACATGTGTAATTATTCTGCCTCTATCTGATCTCCTTTGGATCTATGTTTGACTGATCTATTCTTCTTCTATTATTCCTAAATTATTTCATTGTGAGGTTTACATCATCTCTTGTATCTACTGTGAGCATTTACACAAATTCTTTAAATTCCTTTGCAAAAAATATTGGGAAAGAAGAAAGGGTTTCCATAGCTATTGCATCCTTCAGTTGTGATTCCAACATTGTGATCTTTTCAGCATGACCCACATTTAACAATTGTGACTCCCAAAGCTACTGTGAAAGGGCTGCATCATGTTCCTACAAATATTTAAGCTGGTTGTCATGCTCAATATTCAACTCTTGTATTTGAGACTTATGTTGTTCCTCAATTTGAGTTAGCTCATCCCTGAGCTTCTGCAGCTCTTGTTGCTTCATCTCAATCTCTTTGTTTAATGAAGTGGCTGAGTCATAATTTGTCCTTGCGAAGGTGCCCATTGCTGCAGCAGTATCAAGTGCATCCTGCTAGACATCAGTGGATGCTTTTCTCTAGATCACTTGGTTGGGAACAAGACCTTTGGAAACAATGCCTTCCTTATGCCTTTTTGTACCCTTTTTTACCACTGCTTTCTCTGTCCTGCTATAGAAATATTCTCCTAGTGAAACTATAGCATCCTCTTTGAAATCTTCCACTACTTCAACTGTAGATGTAGAAACATCAGATGTTGTGAGCAGACGAGCTATTTGGAGCACTATAGGGACTAGGATTGGCATAGTGACTTGAGTGGTGGAGATGGAGGTAGTGTCAATATTGGAAACTAAGGGTACATAAATGGGAGGGGAAATCGAGGTAACAATTTTAGGGAGTGAAACAGAGACTGAGGTTACTGTTGGTTGTAAGGATATAGTTGGGACTTGGACTTCAGTAACCTGTGGTAGTAAAGGTAAAAATTAGAGTTACCAATGATTCTTGTAAAGTGATAATAGGAATAACAGGTGGCTCAACTGTGGTGGAAAAAGGAAGTGTGATATCAACTGATGAGATGGAAGGGAGTGTGGTGGAAGTAAGTGGAGATGTATAGGTGAGTGCAACAGTCGCTATGGTGACTTATTGAAATTGGAGATATGGAAGAGGATAATCCATCACTATACTGTTTAAAATATCAAAAGGAGTTTGTGTAACACTAACCTCTTGTAAAATAGGAAGAATAGTTTGGAAATAAGATGGAAGTGTTTCATCCTCTAGTTCATTGTCATCAATCATGGTCACCTTTGGTACAAAGCTTCCAACCTTCTACTTCTTTGCTGGGGTGTTTGATGCAATAACATGAGTATCCACTACTGAACACATTTCTCCAATTCTCTTTCCATATCAGCGGCTGACTGAATCAAAGCATTAATATTTTCCAAAGGTTTTGGCTCGTGGGGTATCTTCAACAGGAGCTTTTCCCTTGTCATCATACTAGTAGGTCAACATCAAAAGGGTGTTTGCTTTATGTGCATCCTTTTCTTCCCTTTCCTTTTTATCCTTTTCTTCAAGTGAGAGCTCGAATTTTCTATATTGTAAGACCTTGGTCTTGAGCTCTTGTTGATGCTGGAAGATGAAGTTCTGCTCTTATTTAGAGGAGGTTCTACTTAAAACTTCAGAAAAAAAGTTGAATCCTTGGTAAATCGAGTCATCCAGGGCAGTCTCATGAGTATAAGTGTTTTTCATATGTTCCTGTGCAAAGTGGTTGGCCAGAAATGACTTAGGGTCATGCATTCTCTTGGGGACTTTCCCCAACTTGAGGGTGCTGATTTTATTTCCAAGTGAAATAGCATGTGTTGAGTTTTTGAATGAGTAGAGGCCTAGGTTAAGTGGGAACTCAGGCCATCCTTTTCTCTTGGCTCCAATTAATTTGGGGAATACTCCATCTATGACCGTTTGATAAGAAACTTCTTCCAAAAACAATCTATTTGGTACTATTCTGGGCAACAAATGAACATTTTCACTGCCCCAAATTTTGACATAAGAAAAGTACTCCCCCACATACTAGTCACCCATGATGGAGATAAGTGTCTTGGCATGATCAGAGAAAGTAGGTGCATCTTCTTTGAATATTTTTCTGGTAAATTGCCCCTATGAAATGGTCACAAATATCATATAGAAGAGGAACAAAATTGTCCTCCCACAGGCAAAAAAGTAAATGTGAATAGGAGGTGCAAACAGGGTCCAGTTCCATCCCATAGAAGGGAATTGAAAAGCTGAGCATAATACATCCATGACATATGTTGAATAATAAAAGGTGGGTTTTCCGGAAGCCAAAGTCTTATGGTATTTGTCGATCATTGTTATGAGTTCCACTAATAGTATTTGAGCCCAATTAAAGGAATATCCCATTGTGAGAACATGGTGTGCTAGAGGTGCCCATTCGGCCTTGAACAAAGAGCAATTTCGTAACCCATACAATATGCAAAGCATGGCTGCTAACAGGGAAAATGGTTCCTTGAACCAGGAAACATGATAGGAATTGTCAACCTTGGGCGTGAAGCTTGTCTGGTTATCCATCCAAGATTTGAGCATTTATTGAAAGTTATACCAGTTCTTGGCAGAATCAAGAAAACCCTTATTAAGGAGCTGGTTGGGTGACCTAAGGGAATAGGCCCTGACAAAGACTTCAGACCAAAAATAGGTTAATTGAGCCCCAACGCTATCATTAAATGAGTAGTATTTGGGGCTTGCATGGTCGATTATCCATTTGATAGCATCGGTATAAGGCATGAGTGTCGGTATGGACACAATGGCATGCAATTGGGATCTACTAATGTACACATAAAAGGGCTGGTTGTATTGGATTTCAGAAAATTCATCATTATTGAATATGGAGTAAATATGGGACCATTCTAAGTGAAAAGTCTCGGACACTCTGCCATTGGTTTCAGCAAGGATACTAGCATTGGGGTCTTTGTTCTTAAATTCCTTTGAGGCCGTCTTTGATCAGGTGACTCTCGAAATGCTTGGGAAACTGGTAATGTCTAATGAATGTAACAATTAATCAATCAAGCAGTTTTAAAAAACTCAACAATTTCCGCACATGAAAGGTAAAAATGGAAGAAAAACCAACCTGTGTCGAAGGAGTGAAATTGGTAATCCTTGGTAAAAATCCGCATTAAAATCCTTGGCATAAGCGAAATTTGCAAATTTTGAAAATAGTCAAAAGAAAATGAAAAATTGAAATATTTAACCTACTAGGGAATGAAATCCGGATCACAAGATCAAGAGAAATCAACGGCTGAGATTAAAACGCGAAGAGTAGAAAATAAATTGCGGGATCGACTTTTTGCAAATTTCAACTGTGACTTCCGCAACCCACAATCTGCAATGTGGGTTGCGGGTTGCAGAAGTGCAAGGTTGGGTGTAAGTAATTTTAACATTTCCACAATCCACAATCCACAATTGGATAACGAAGCAGTGAAAAGTAACAAGTAAAATCAATATTTCCGCAATCCGCAATGCGGGTTGCGGGTGCACAACTTCAATTGGTTTATGATGGTTTCAAATTTTCGCAATCTGCAATTTGTGAGTTGCGGATTTCGGAATCACGAATTTTATTATTAGAAACTAATTTATTTCCGCATTCCGCAATCCGCAATTTGCGGGTTGCGGGTTGCGGAAAAGAAAGTTTGCAATTTTATTTTCCAAGTGCTTTCTACATTCTGCAATCCACAATTGCGGGTTGTGGAAACCAGAATTTTAAAGCCTGAAAATTTTCAACTTCCACAATCCGCATTGTGAATTGCGGATTGCAGAATGCGGGTTATGGAAACAACATATTTTGCGCAAAATTGGATTTTTCGGCAACTCACAAATGCACAAAAAAGAAGGTTTTTTCATCAAACTTTAATAAGTCCAAAGCATGAAAAGGAACAAAGGTAAACTCAGAATCTTAAAACTCCAAAACAAATAAGGGAATTTTTCACATTACCTTCAAAAACAAAAGTGGGGCTCCCATTTTTATTGATAAAAATGGGATCTGTTGTACCTACAACACACATATATCATTTACCTAAATATAGCTTTGGTATAACATCCACTTCATACATTACTCATTTTCACACAGAAAATTGCATTTAAACATCATAATTAGAAAAACCATTCACATACTAACAGAATAATCCAATAGAGCAGGAAATATCTTACACATATAGAGGAACAAAAGGAAGAAGTAAGTCTGCACATTTATTCATATAGTTCCATGCAATAGTCTATGTAAGCCTTCACCCAACAAAATAACTCTTTCTCATTAGCAGAAAAAATAATTCTCATAAAAAATGGTACTAGTTCACTATTGCACCAGCCAAAATCCCCTCCCTATTCTCTTCTATCATATTCATCTTTACAAGAATTTGTCCTGAAATGACTTGTCACTTCATATTCCATCCAACTCTTGGTTTTCCACATTTTTTCTTTTGTGGTTGCACTCAAAACTAATTAATTTTTTGTTTTACAAAATTAGATCAATTGGATGGTATATTCTCTTGAATTTGAATGTAATTATCCTAGAGATTCCTCTCATAAGATATTACTTTTAGTTGTTGGGGCTCTAATAACTTCAAAGCAATTTCATGTGTAGCTAATTCCTTGATCATATCAAGTAACCCCTTTGTTGTAGCCTTGTGACCTTCTCCTAGAAAATAAGCATTTAAAGTAGCTTGCCCAATATGTTGTTGAATATCTTCCGCAATGAGTGATCCCAACTTCCTTACATAAGCAACATCTTCATCCAAACTATTCCTCAATTCTGATACACATTTTTCTTTTGGCAACATCTCATCAAGGGATTTAGGGGGCAGAAGGTGACATTTCTCGAATGCTTGGTAGATGGCCTGGTAAATGCCTTCACACTTTGTGATTGACCTATGTACTTCATTATGTATCCTCTTTGATGACTTCTGACAACTTTCTAGGAGAGCTATGTCCAATTTTTACTTAGTAGCTGCTCTTTTTGGCAAATGTGTAGGGATCTCCTTGGCTTTTCCTTTTCAAGCAATTAGCTTCTTCATTTTGTCATAAATTCCTATTAATTTTTGTTTTATAGTTGAATATTCTATGGAAATATACCTTAATCTAGTGACCATTTAATTTAACTTATAAATTTTCTCAGTAAGCAATCCCTGAGAGTGAAACAATTTTTCTTGCAATTCATAAGCATGCTCATAAAATGGTGTCATGTCTTGTTTCAAAACCTGGGAAGTTTTGAGTTGTTCTACCAAGGATTCCTTTTCTTTAGTTAATTATGTTATTTGAACCTGTGAAACTCCTTGTTCTATGATGAGTGAATTGACTCGTTTATCTAATTGAGTCTCCTTGCCTTCTATCCCACTTATTCAAGTCTTGAAATCAGTTCTTTCACCTTCCATGATGACTAGTTGAACATTCAATGAATCTCTTTCATCCTCAAGACTTTTAAAATATCACAATACCTTTTCCTTTTCCAATTCTAGGGCATCCCTCTGTCTTTTAATCTCTATTCCCTTCCTCCGAGATTCTACCAAATTTTCTTTAAGTTTGATCATCTTGAGTTGCTGCAACATTCGCTGAAGCTGTGAATCTCAGATCTTTATTAGTGCCTTCCATTACTGTACTATCTTGTATAGTGACAATATCTGGCTATGCTACTGTTAGGAACCCATGTCAACTCTTCTATTTACTTTGTTAGTATATTGTTGTTGGACACATATGCTTTGTAAGTCGTCCCTTAGTATTTGTTGATCCATAGTTTGTATTATTGTTGTTGGATGCATATGCTTTGTAAGTCGTCCCGTAGTAATTGTTGATCCATATTTTGTATTGGCCCATGGTTTGTATTGACACATTGTATTGACCCATGGTATTGGCGCTTAGACTTAGTATATAAGTTTGTGTTGAGACCAATGAAGGTACCGTGAAGTTATTTGTATTGAGCTTGCTCAAAGGAGGTTGTCCCCTCGAAATGGCTTGCGATCAATATAAAAGTGATGATGAGTTCTGTTATTTCTGCTATTTCATGTGTTTTCATTATTTAATTATTGCAAGTTCTTCACATCTAGTATCAAAGCACTTTCTTGGGCTCGTTGGGTGGAATTTTTGCCAATTTTTTTTTTCGCATCTGTTGCAAGTTCGGATATGGGAATAATCCCTATCTGCTTAACTGTGGGAAGTACTTGGGAATAAGCCCTAAAACTCATTTTGAAGAGTACCACAGGAACCCCAAAGTAGCTGTCCCATTGAGAGGACCTACCAGTGAAAAGGGCAACGACCCCTACCTGATTGACTAGTTCCCACCTGTGAGGTAAACCAAGAGCTGTCATTTGTGGCAAAGCGGTTATCAGTTTTACCTGAGCCATGGAGTGAGGGGTACTGCCCCAATAAGCAAGCCGTCAGACAACATTGGTGCCCGAGTGAAACCCCTAAACTGTTAAGAAGCCGAACATACCTGAGGTCCATATCTATTTTCAGCTGAACTATTGCTGATCACTTTCGCACCATTTCAGATCCATTCCAAGCCATTCCAGATCCATCCATTTTAGATCTATTCTGAAATCCGTTTCAAATCCAGCCATTTCATATCTCTTCTGAAAGCCCTTTCAGATCCATCCATTTTCGATCCCTTCCGCGCCGTTTCAGATCCAATTGTTCTGATCCCTTTCGCACTGTTGCAAATCCATTTCAAAGAAAAAAAAACTGTTTTTCGCCATATCTCCCTTGTTTTAACTCTATTTCCCTTGAAACTTTACGGACACCCCTGCAATCCCATTCTGCATATTTCATTCGTGAGGACCCTATCCCAAATTCTACTTCCCCAAGCCAGAAATCTCACATTTGTCTATTTTGAGGGTTTGCCATAACTTCTTCAATTTTCACCCACTCGCCTCCAAATTTTGCCACCATGTTCATTCCCTATTTCTGCTTCTTTGTCCCTCTTTGACAAATTTTCTCATTCTTTCACCTTGCTTCTGAAATCTCCATTTTTTGCTTCCCTGTCCATCAGAAAGTGTCCAGAATCTAGTCAAACCCCAATTAGCCATCTGAGTTTTTCCCAAATCCAAATTTTTCTTTACTAAATAGGCTTCTGTTTGTGTTTTTCTATCCATTCCCCCCCAACCAAAAAAAAAACTCCTGACTATGGTTGTCCCTCGCACAGGAGAAAAAACCATGGAGGAAGCACTTGTAGCCATCCAAACCAAACTCCAAGATCTGGATGAAAAATTTCTCAACCTCCATCTTCAACATTCATCCATGAACAATAACCGACAACAAGAATCATAATCTGCAGCCAATGGGTTCTCTTCTTCCAACAATTTCTGTGGTCCGACACTTGAATTTCCTCACTTCAATGGTACTGATCTGACTGGATGGATCTATCGTGCAGAACAGTATTTCAGTCTGCATAATACTTTTGATGTCCAAAAAGTTCCACTTTCATCCTTTCATTTGGAACAGGAAGCCCTTCAATGGTACCGTTGGTACATCAAGTCTCATGACGAGCCAAAATGGACAGATTTTTGCCAACTCCTTTTGCAACGATTTGGTCCTAGTGCTTTTGATGACTTCACTGGAGCACTCACCAAACTTCGTCAAATTGGCACTGTAAGAGAGTATCAGATATAATTTTAGAAACTAGACAATCACACAGAAGGATTGTCTGATGAATTGTATAGGAGTTTTTTTATCAGTGGTCTTAAGGATGAAATCCGGTCAGAGGTTAAAATGTTCTGTCCCAACACAATGATGGAAGTCCTAGGGTTGGATAAGTTGGTAGAAGACAAGCTTGCAACCCAACAGCGCTCCAAACCCACTTTTGTTCCCTTCCGAAATATGGGTTCTCAACGACCTCCCATCCTACCAGCTCCTCAACCAACTTCTATCAAGCATTTGTCTGAAACAGAGATGCAGTCACGCAGAGAAAAAGGGCTTTGTTATAATTGTGATGATAAATTCACTCAGGGACATAGATGTGTTCAACAAAATCTCTATCTCTTGGATATGGATTCTCCGCCTGCCTCTAAAATTGGTGAAGAAGCTCCAGATACAATGGATGATCAGGTCGACATTCAGGAGTCCACCTATTGACCCCCCATCTCAAGATGAACAACCAGAGATATCACTCCATGCTTTATCCAGCGTCACCACCCCCCAAACAATGTGGGTCAGGGGTTGCTTCAAGAAGCTTCCTCTTACAATACTCATTGATTCTAGTAGCACTCATAACTTCAATGACCCTCAGATCGCTAAATAGGCGGATTGTTTTGTCCATCCTTGCTCCAACTTTGAAGTCATGGTTGCCAATGGGGGCACCTTAACTTGCAAGGGGAAGTGTCACAATGTGCGTATCTCTCTGGAAGATTATAACCTGCACTCTGACATGTTTTCCTTGTCCCTAGGTGGATGTGATGTGGTTTTGGGCGTTCAATGGTTATGCACACTTGGCCCCATCTTATGGGATTTTGATGAACTTTGGATGCAGTTTTTAGTCAATGGGAAACAACACAAATTTAAGGGATTACGACAAGGGTCTCTCCGCATCATTAGTTCTTATCGCTTGGAAAAGATCCTTAAGAAAAATTCACATGGTGTCATCGCTCAACTCCATTCCATTCAGATGCACCCATCAACGGTCTCCCCTACTTCCTTGGATAGATATGCAGGTGTCTTTGCTAAACCAGTGGGCTTGTCAACTTTAAGAGACCTTTCCAGTAAGAATTTAGCCGCATCAACATCTCAGCAGGACATGATGGCTATTTTGCATGTATTTCAAAAGTGGCATCCATCCCTACTAGGAAATTATTTATGCATCAAGACTTATCTCCAGAGTCTGGAACATTTTCTGGAACAATGGGTCTCCTCACCAGCACACAGGAAATGGGTTATCCAACTCATGGGTTATGACTATGAGATCACTTACAAGAAGGGTAAGGATAATATGGTGGCAGATGCTCCTTCTCGCCAATTTGATGACTCAATTTCTCTTACAACTATTTCTTTGCTTGCTCCAAATTGGTTGCAATTTGTTCAACAGGGCTATCTCTTCTATGAACTCCATGCTTCTTCATCGGCAGGGCACTCTGGGTTCCTCAAAACCTATGACCGGGAACAATGTAACTTCTTTTGGCAGGGACTGAAAATTAAAATTCACCAGATGGTGGTTGAGTGTGATACTTTCCAGGTCAACAAGGGTGAAACGACACTCCTTTCGGGACTGCTCGAACCCTTGCCCATCCTTACATAGATGTGGACAGCTATTTCTATGGATTTCCTAGAAGCACTCCAGTGGTACAATACCACATCTAAAAGGACACCATATGAAGCAATTTATGGACAGGCACTGCCGGTTCTTCTTCCATACACACTCAGCAGCTCCCCAGTTCGGGCAATTGACTCGGTTCTTCGAAACCACGATCAGATTCTTCTCATTCTGTATGATAATCCTCACATGGAAAGAATTCAACTGAAACAACAAGCCGATCAACACCGTTCTGAGCGCACTTTTCACGCAGCTAATATGGTCCTTCTTCATTACAGCCTTCCAAGCAATCCTCCTTGAAACTCAAAAGGCATTAGTGGGCCGTAATGCAACCCGAGGATGCTACAGGGGAACCACTCCTTCATATTCTGCATCAATTTCCACATCTAAAGCTTTGAGGACAAAGCTTTTTCTAAGGGAGAGGGGATGTTAGGAACCCATGTCAACCCTTCTATTTACTTTGTTAGTATATTGTTGTTGGATGCATATGCTTTGTAAGTCATCCAGTAGTATTTGTTGATCCATAGTTTGTATTATTGTTGTTGGACGCATATGCTTTGTAAGTCGTCCCATAGTAATTGTTGATCCATATTTTGTATTGGCCCATGGTTTGTATTGACACATGGTATTGACCCATGGTATTGGCGCTTAGACTTAGTATATAAGTTTGTGTTGAGACCAATGGAGGTACAGTGAAGTTATTTGTATTGAGCTTGCTCAAAGGAGGTTGCCCCCTTGAAGTGGCCTACGATCAATATAAAAGTGATTTCGAGCTCTGTTATTTTTTCTATTTTGTGTGTTTTCATTATTTAATTATTGCAGGTTCTTCACAGCTACAATATTCAATCTCTTTTATGTCCTTCTTAGAATGGTCTTCCTTTTGGGATAAAAAAATATAGTATCCAGTTTAGCCACCGAATGTTTTTTTGAAGGCGTGAATGGCATGAGTCAAAGCTTAGCCAATGGAAGGTGACCTCCAGTGAGAGTTACTTCTGGATTAGGACCAACAGGACCGTCTATGTCCATGTCTTTTTTATCCTGACTCTCTTCTTGATGCCTTTTATCTTCCATGGATTTCTTGATCCTTTCGTCATCTTTTCGTTTCCTTTTAGCCTCATCTTGCAGTATTTTTTCCTCCTACTCGAAGCTTCTTTGTTATCCTTTTCCTGCTATTCTTTTATTCTTGCCTCTTGTTCTCTTTGTCTTATTTCTTCCTTTTTCTTAGCCATGTATTCTTCTTCCATCTTCTTTGCTAACTTTTCTTCTTGCATCTTCTTTGCATTTTTTGCTGCTAGATCCTTCTCATTGGCTTTGTTTTGATTTTCTTATCTCAAGTCTTCTTTTGATTGGGTCGAGCTTGCCTCTATTTTCCTGCCTAAATTTTTATCCAAATATTCCATGTTCTTCACCCTCATTTATACTTCTTCATCTTTCAAGAAGTGATAAAAAAATTCAAAGTTAATTAATATGCATGATGCACAATGTTTAGCTACCTTCTGTAGACTATCATTTCTAACGAATTTTTTTCTCCAAAGTGATAATCTTCTAACTCTTTTACAAAATTTTCAGCCCCTTTGACTTTGGTAAACTTGTAGGATATGATGGTGAACGGAAGTGGAGGATATGATGCTTTTCTATTCTCATTCAAATAGTGTCCAACTCCATTCACAAACACTTGACTTACTGCCTCCTTCAAAATAATATAGTTTGTAACATACATAGGCATCAAAGAAGGACTCTTTGTACCTCCATACATTCTGAGATAGGTACCTTCTAGATTAAAGTAATAATCTCCATAGTCAATGATTACCTCTAAGGCTGCATCTAACATACAATTCAATTCTTTATTAAAAAACAATCAATAAAGAGGTATTATAAATTCTTCGCAAATTATCTTGTAAAAAATAGCATGTTTATGTGCCCACATGATCTGATATGCCACATAGATTGGAGCCTCCTCTGGAACCCAGTAGCATCCTATCATATGGAAAGGATTTATGATGAGAATGCAATCAATTAGGTATGATTCCATGTAGAACTCAGCTTTGTTTTTCTTCAATCCTTCTTGAGCTTTAGATATAGTTTGAGCCATATTTTTTGAGATGATATCTGCCCAGTTGAATATGGTACCATGTGTGGTGACATGATACATCAGCGAAATCCAATTAAGTTTGTAATTGTTTGCAGTTGCTTTTCTGTAGATCGTGCATAGAAGCATTGCAACAATCCTAAATGGAGTTTTCATATTTTTTGTCTCATGCTCCCCACTAGCTCTCTGCCTCAACTGTTTACCTAGGAGTAGAATTTGTTTTGCATATTCTGAGTGATATATTTTTACAGTCTCAACCCAATCATCTGTTAGGAATGCTTTGGGAGATGGAAAATTATATTCTTTGCTTATATGTGTGGGTTGGAATGAAGCAATTCCATTTTCATTAGCTTCCGATATGATCTTGAATCTTGCATCTACATGCAGTAGGATCCAACCAATCACTTCAGAGCATGGGAAAAACTCTGGTCGCGTAGAATCCTTGTGGAGACTAGACTTATTTATATTATGATATATCATGATCTCCTCTATTCTTTCCTTTGGCATATTCTAATCCCTTATAAGTTGATAGATTTCTCCCCATTTGTATTCAGATATTACTCCAGTGACAGCCTTCATGTCCTCAAATTGAGTTTCCATGGTGGATTCTGGGACCCTCTCGATGTTTGAATCTAATTCCACCACTTTGAATTTGCACTTAGAAATTTGTTTAGACATATCTGGATCTTGAAACATAAGAGGAGTATCAAAGAGTAGCATTGGTTCAAAATAGATTGAATGACAATGATAACAAGAGGATTTCAAACTAAGCACTGAGTATAATATTTATTCATTTTCAACTCTTCTCAGATTTCCCAAATAAGTTCGAATGTTTATGTTACCAACTATGCATAAAATAGTTTCAATGAAAACTACTTCTGAAGCAAATGCATATTTGGAATATATTCTAATATGCGATCATGCTGAAAACAAATACTCAGATTAATCAATTTTTATCAACTAAATGACCATGTCAAAAGGAAATCAAATAGATCGATCAACACCTTTTTGGGGATGGTTGGTGTTATAGGTCAGTTTTCAATTGTTTTCTCAACCAAAATCTCATATAATATAGGGTTTCAATTCTTCCTTTAGTAACCAGGTCGTGAAAGATTTGATGTCTAGGGCTTCAGTGGGTAAAACCCTCATTCGAAACTTGTTGAAAATGAGTACTCAGTTTGGATGCTCATAGGTCAATTTGTACGAATAATAAGGGCACAATGAAGGTTTTATGAGTGCTTCTATTAATTAGGGTTCAAGAATTTCCTCCTCACACCAAATCCTTCAGCCATCGACTAATTAGCACAAAGGGAAGATAGGCACACTAGGGTTTACAGTTTTCTTGGAAGCAAAAAAGGGAAAATTTAAAGGTCTTAAAATTGTGAAACTAGAGAAAAGAAAACGGCCCTAACCTAATCCTTTAACCTTAAATAAAAAATGAACACGTTCATCAAATAAGACAATAGGAACCTACCTAGATAGTGTGTTTTCCAAGATGGTGCTTGATTTGTCAAAATATTTCTTCCAGGTGGTGTGATAAAATGGTGTTTAGAAGTTGAAGGCCAAAACAGGACAACTTTCTTTCCCTAAATATACCTTCAAACCCTCAAATCATAATGAATGGTTAGTGGAGGTCAATAGCTCTTTTCGCATGACTTAATCGCAAACAATGTGGTTTTTGTTCCATTTTAAACTTATAACCAAAAATGATCCTTGGATCAATTTAAATTTGACATGTTTCGGGATACAAAACTGTTTTACACCGCATGTTTCGGGCCACAAAACTATTTAACACCGACATATTTCGTCAATTAAATGAGATATGGGCTCCATAACAAAATGATAAACCCGTCGATAAAAGGAAGATACAAGTCGAAAACTTTCACTGAGTCGATGCTCTTCGGATCCAAATGAGAAATGACTCTAAAGTGTGTCGATTGCAAACCTAAAATGATATCTAACTACTAGGTTCTTTAAGGAAACATTAAGTGTTAGAGCACTCTGAAGTTCGATTGAGACCAATCCCAATCACCTCAATGTAAAATCTAAACATGGATCAACTGGATCTGCGTAAAAATTAAGTTCGGTTCTGAAAGTATATTTAACTTCAATTATATCGGTGCTACATTTACTTTCACCTCGACCATTTAAGTTCAACTCAAAGTTTGGTTGCGACCATGTTAGAGAAAAACTGGGTTTTTCTCTGACCGTTTCGGTCAAAAATTGATTTCGACAGCGACTATTTTGGCGAAAAAATGGATTTTCTTCCAGCCATTTGAGCGCAAAAATAAGTTTTAGTCCGACTATTTCAGTGCCAAAATGGATTTTTCTCCGACTGTTTCGATGCAACTTTTTATTTTTCCCCGAAATAGAAAAACTTAGGAAAAATTCTAAGTATAAAATTTTATATGGGAAATCAATTCTAAAAAGGAACTTAGAAACTTAAAGAACCAAAGTTAAAGAAAAAACCAAAAGTTAACTCAAGACATAAGGAGCTGCCCTAAATTCTCAAAATTTTTGAGGAAGGGGTTGCAGCTGCAACAAACTGATAGCTCAATCCTGGAGGAATCCCCATGAATGACTAGCTCTCAATAATTGATATGCACATTGAGAACTAGCCAAGTGGCATGCATGGATGATGGGAAATAAACAAATGGTATACATGGGATTTAACACTTTTTCCCCTCTAATCCCAAGCTTAGGATAATTAACTCAAGATTATGGCTAATGTACTTTAATAAACAAGGATCAATAAAACATAGGATTAAAGGAATAATAATGATAGTGACTTGAATTATTTTAATCCCACCATGATCCTCTCAAGTGTGTAGCTTGAATTATTTTTCTCCCACCCGTTTAATTTTATATGAAGGAAAGGTTGGAATATTTTATATTAGGTTTGGCCCTGTTAGTTTTTCACTATTTAATTCAATAGATCTAGGATCTTAATTGAACGAATAACATGTACAGCATATCAAACATAAGAGACAAGAGACAAGAGACACAAAACATTTCACCGAGGAAAACCAAGAAGGTGAAAAACCCTGCAACTTCCTCAGAGATAGAATAAGCATCAATACAAGGATCACCATGATCAAACCCAAGAGATAGATAACTTTAGCAGCATGCTCCTCCTCCACTTGTGCTCACTCCTCCTCTCTCTCACTAATGCAAAGTGAGTGAATAATAGAATGTGTAAAATGAGAGAGACACACTCTCTATTTATACACTAACTTGACTTTCCCTTTAACTCTAACTAGGTCGACCCCACACTTAACATAATGTTGACTGGGTCGACCCCTCTAGGGTGGTCTAATAACCCTTTGACCCACATGACTCATACATGGTGGACCCCATCAAGGTGGTCTAATAACCCATCAAGTATAAGTTACGACACTTACAATATAACTTGTGACACTTGCAAGTACAACTAATGACACTTCCAATCGGAGGAATAATACATCTCTTTTGGGGATACAATAAAGTACAAATACAATATACAAGTGAATATATTCTGAAGTTACAAATACATCAACAATCCCTCTTAAATAGTAAGGTATTCTCTTGACACAAGTCACCAATACGTATAGGCACACGTCTTCAATTTTGGAGCTGGATCATCATCACTGGATCACGGAGCATCATCATCATCACTGCTGCTGCACTTGAAATCTCGATCACTGGGCTATCTCTGAATTATTCTCGTCATAGGAAGTTATACAGAGCCATCCCTTTTTCATGTTTGATGTAGGCCCACCTCTGGTAGGTCTTCATAAACATTGGCCATGCTGTGGAATCCTCAAGACTTATTATGTGCGTCACAATGCCTCGAAAGAGTATCCCAGGATCCTTCATGTGCCAAAGCACGACTAGAAAGATCTCCCAGGTCAACTTACATGTGACTGTCACAAAAACTTAAAAGAGTGTCTTGCCTAGCAAGATCTCTAAAGAGCATCCGAGGCCTTTTACGTGACTAACACAACTTGTCCAGATCTCCAGGACGTATTACATGTGACCCCCACCAGAAAACCTTAAAAGAGTGTCTTACACAACAATATCTCTAAATATCATCCGAGGCCTTTTATGTGACTAGCACAACCTGTCCAGATCTCCAGGACATATTACATGTAGTCCCCACAAAACCTTAAAAGATTGTCTTTCCCAACAAGATCTCTAAAGAGCATCTGAGGCCTTTTATGTGACTAGCACAACCTATCCGGATCTCCAGGATGTATTACATGTGGTCTAGCAAAACCTTAAAAGAGTGTCTTGCCCAGCAAGATCTCTAAAGATCATCCAAGGCCTTTTACGTGACTAGCACAACCTGTTCGGATCTCCAGGACGTATTACATGCTACGCTCGCACAACCTGTCCACGACCACAAAGTATCAACCTGATACTCACCATACATCATCCTAATGTATATCATCACATGATCATCCTGATCATTATCACTAGATCATCCTGATGCATATCATCCAGAGCATCGTCCTGCTACTCATCACACATGATCATCCTGATCATCGTCACTGCATTGTCCTGATGCATATCATCCAGAGCATCATCCTGATACTCATCACACATGATCATCTTGATCATTGTCACTGCATCATCCTGATGCATATCATCTAGAGCATCGTCCTGATACTCATCACACATGATCATCCTGATCATCGTCACTGCATCGTCCTGATGCATCATCTAGAGCATCATCCTGATACTCATCACACATGATCATCTTGATCATTTTCACTGCATCATCCTGATGCATATCATCCAAAGAATCATCCTGATACTCATCACACATGATCATCCTGATCATCGTCACTGCATCGTCCTGATGCATATGATCCAGAGCATCGTCCTGATACTCATCACACATGATCATCCTGATCATTGTCACTGCATTGTCCTGATGCATGTCATCATACATGATCCAACTGATCATACAAAGCATCCAACTGATGCATATACAAAGCAGTAATTGGAGCATCGTCTTGATGCTCATCACACAGTGCTTACATCCATATCCATGGGAAGGATCCTCCTCTCACCATGCTTGGAATGGCTCTCGCAAATGTGTCCCATCACTTCTTCCTCGAAGTGTCTTCAATATGAAGAACACCAAGCCTCTCTCTGAAGTACTCAAAATTCAATCTGGCTAGTGGTTTCGTCAACACATCTACAACCTGCTCATCTTTCGCAACATACAGGAGCTTCATTGCTCATCTCTGCACCATATCCCTGATATAGTGATATTTGATCTCAATGTGCTTCGACCTTTCATGGAACACCAGGTTCTCTAACAACTTCACACAACTTCGATTGTCACAATAGATATAGGTAGCATCCAATGAGAGATCAAATAACTCAGATAGTAGCTTCCTCAGCCATACTACCTCACAACTAGCCGAACAAGCTGCGACATACTCTGCTTCAGCTATACTCTATGCTACGCAGTACTGCTTCTTGATAAACCAAGAGATGACACCTGATCCCACATTGAAGCAGCACCCAGAAGTTCTCTTCCTATCTGTAGCAATACCTGCCCAAAAGAAATCAACATAACCCTCTAGGTTAAACTTTTGATTCGCATCATACTTGAGCCCATAATCAATTGTACCCTTCAGGTACCTCAGAATATGCTTTACAGCAACCAGGTGAACACCTCTAAGATCCGTCAGGAACTGGCTCAATGTGTTCACTACAAAGCAAATATCTGGTCTCGTG
Source organism: Larix kaempferi (assembly GCA_027924585.1). Taxonomy (NCBI): domain Eukaryota; kingdom Viridiplantae; phylum Streptophyta; class Pinopsida; order Pinales; family Pinaceae; genus Larix; species Larix kaempferi. The sequence continues at coordinate 125,536 of BSBM01000328.1, forward strand.
TTCGTCAGGTACATCAAGGACCCAATCATCTGATGATACACTGTGACATCAACCGGATCAGATGAAGCATCACACAGAAGCTTCAGGTTCGATGCCATAGGTGTGGACATGGCCTTGTAGTCCATCATCTTGAACCACTTCAAGATCTCTACTGCATACTTCCCTTGTCCAAGGAAGATTCCATCTACACTCTACCACACCTCCATGCCTAGAAAGTAGTGCATTATCCCCAAGTCCTAGGAGCTTGCTTCAAGCCATACAAGGATTTCTTCAATCTACACACATATGACTCCCTGTCATGTGTGTCTCAAAACTGAGTGGCTGCTTCACGTACACTTCCTCTTCGACTACACCATTCAAGAAAGCTATCTTGACGTCCATCTAGTGTATCTTCCACTTCATCACTGCATCCAAAGCAAGTACTGTTCTAATGGAAGTGTATCTGGCTACAGGAGCAAAAGTCTCTTCATAATCTATTCCCTCTTTCTGGGAGAAGCCACGAGCTACAAACCTCGCCTTGTATTTCTCTATGCTGCCATCTGCAGCATGCTTGATCTTATAGATCCACTTGTAAGTCACCATAGACTTCCCTTCTGGTCTTGGGATCACATCTCAAACATCATTCTTCATGATCGACTGGTATTCCTCGACGATGGCATCCTTTCATTACCGCATCTCGAATCTTGGGAACTTCAGATTCTTCAATATCTTCAATAGATAGCTTTGTTACTGTAACAAATGTTGTAGTCCTTATTTTGTAGGTGATTGTACACAATCTTTCCTACAAGTCAAATTCAATTGCATGATTAGAAACTTCTCATAGTTTTTCAAAAACACATTCTTATGCATAAAGAGATATTTCATACAGTCATGCAATTATCTTAGTCAATGCTTCAATACAACATTTATCCATATCCCATAACTTTCTAGATGCCTTCCATCTCTACCAGAACATTTGTTAAGAGTGTGCACAACTCTCAACATGTTAGCAAAGAGGTTTGATTCTAGATAAGTAGCAATGGAATGTTGTACAGTACCATAGGCCACTTACCCATTACTTGCATATTAGTAGTATCTTGTTCATTAATGCAACTTTTCTAATATGCATAATACATATCTTAAATCTAGGAACATAAGTATGTACATGACTGGACAACATCATTTAAGTAATCATATATACAAGAAATGATAATTCAAATACTTATCTTTGTTTGGTTGTATGGGTGGACTCCCTCTCAATCTTTGGTTCCTTGCAGGAACTACTGGAGTGTGCTCCCTCTTGACCTTTGCTTCCAGGATTACCTGTCCTTGAACTTATATCCATCATGGACCACTATGCATGCTTAAGTGTGTGCTAGTGTCATCATTGTTTTATCCTCAAGATCTCATACATAACCATACATATATTAGTATAATCTCAATACTATCAAAACATTATGATCCTAAATACTCTTAACATCTATGGTCATGATCATTTCACACTCAGGTAATTTATCACAAGCATTAGTATTCAAGGTTTCAGGGAGGGATTCTATTACTCATCCATATTCTTATTGACCATAGGACTCTTCTGGTTAGTCATATCATCAATCAAAGTAAGAAACATAATATGCATAAACTGTTGATTACTTAAACTTCTAACTTCAAGAATAATCATTACCATTCATAGAAAAGTATAAGATCCTAACATAAGGATTCTAACTTGATATAGGAAAAACATACCTAGATTATCATGCTTGCTAGTTGTGTCTAAGATACCCATATAATGTCTTTTTGTTCTTCTTCAAAGACGTGTGCTAGTAACCTGCATAACTCATAAGTTAACCATTGTAGCACTAAAATTATACATACCTCATAAGTAGAGCTTCTATGTGATCCATGACTATGGATGAGTCTTTGTCTTCATGTCACCATGGTCATATGTTCTTGATCTAGAACTTGATTTGTATTTCTTGATGTACCTTTCATGTTAGCGGACAATATCATCCTCATACAACACCACAATGCATTAGTACAATCATAAGTGTTATAAACCTAATCAATGAATGTATTCTATCATTCACATGCATTCATATTTTTACTAGGATGTTAAGACAAGTCTAACATTAATCAAGATTGTACTAACCTAAATAGTATGAAGACAAACATATCATAAAATTAATCATGAACATACCTGTATCTCCTCAAATCATACATTTCGATATTGCTTGTAGCATTCTTATGTAAGGCCTTAGCCTCATCTCCTTCTGGAACTGGAACTTCTTCGCTTATGCAGGTGTCCAATTCATTCTCTTATAGGATTAACCCAATCTACTTTGATTTGTTGAGATTGGATCTGGAGCTGGATTAGGGTTTGTCAGAGAAACCCTAAAAACTCAAATTTTGAATTTCAAACTTCTGAATGAATGGAAATATGTGCCTTGCTGAGCTGATCAAGCTAGTATACTTCAATTTTGAAAACTGCAAAATTTGACCCCTCAAAATTGCCTTTGAAACTTTAAGATTGTCTAGACAGGATCCCGAACTAGGGTTTGATAAATCTCGGTCTTCTTCCCATCCAAAAGGTTCGATCTTGTGTTCTAAACTTTGATTTTTCAGAGGAGCTTCCAGCCATGGTAACAAATTTCAAAAATTCCAACTTTTGCAAAAGCCCTAATTTTCCACCTTTCCGATCAAAATCTCGAACTAGGGTTTGATCAAGCCCGACCTTCTGCCCAACAAAAAAATTCGATCTTGGTATCTAAATTTTGATTTTGATGAGGAGCATTCAGCCATGGACTTTGATTCCAAAAATTCCAACTTTCTCTGAAGCCCTAAATTCCTGCAGTAGTGACAAGTCAAGAATGAAGGTGCTTAGAATCCAATTCTGTTTTGATAGAAATATGCACCTGATTGTTTCTGATGTATCTCTAAAATTATGAATCCAAAGGGTCTAAAACTTCGTCTTGTTGTATCCTAACCTGTCATATTTCCAGCCTCACAGTTCTGACCTCAATTGGATTCTCTAAGAGACAGTTATGCCAAGTGTCGCAAGTGACCTGTTTATGGGATAAAACAGGAGAGCGAACTTGTATGATGTCCCATGTGTCACTGGTTCAACTTCGGCCTCTGCAAAACTTACTTGAGAAACTACAGTCCGTTCTCTTACTGTCACTTTTTACAGAATTTCATTTGGAGCTTCCTAGCCCAAGTTGTGACCTTTTTAGCTAGGTCACCTATTTATGACTGAGATCTGGAAGAGGAAGAAACCCTAACTTGTATAGATCATAAATCACAAAGTACAACGAATTAGATGTTTTTCTTTGGAGACAAGGTACATGGGGATGTTATCTACGATCTATATACGTTTTAGAGCCTGAACCTTCTCCAAAATGGATTTATAGCGAAATTTCCACGATGACTGGTTTTTGCTATATCAAGCCCTAGCTTCCAAATTGTCGCAAGTGCAACAAGTCTCATAAATGTCATACCTTTCCTTCCTTCAGGATAGATATGATACCATGTTATTTTTTCATTATTTAATTCAATAGATCTAGGATCTTAATTGAACAAATAACATGTACAACATATAAAGCATAAGAGACAAGAGACAGGAGACACAAAACATTTCACCAGGGAAAACCAAGAAGGTGAAAAACCCTGCAACTTCCTTAGAGATAGAATAAGCATCAATACAAGGATCACCATGATCAAACCCAATAGATAGATCACTTCAGCATCATGCTCCTTCTGTGTGCACTCCTCCTCTCTCTCACTAATGCGAAGTGAGTGAATAATAGAATGTGTAAAATGAGAGAGACACACTCTCTATTTATACACTAAGTTGACTTGCCTTTTAAATCTAACTAGGTCATCCCCAACTTAACCACTTAACATAATACTGACTGGGTTGACCCCTCTAGGGTGGTCTAATAACCCTTTGACCCACATGACTCATACAGGGCCAACCCCATCAATTATAAGTTACGACACTTACGATATAACTTGTGACACTTGCAAGTACAACTGACGACACTTCCAATCGGAGGAATAATACATCTCCATTGGGGATACATTAAAGTACAAATACAATATACAAGTGAATATCTTTCGAAGTTACAAATACATCAACAGGCCTTAAATGACCAAGCTTCCTTTAAAATGTGAAATATTCAAGTGATGTTGGGAGCTCTTGCACTTTTAAGGCATAATTTCTTCAGTGGGTTTTTTGTCTCCTATCCATGCTGAAATAAGAGAATTTGTAAAACTTGTTGTTGATTATTCTTGTTTTTTATATTTTAGGTCTTTGACCTCCCTTTATGGCCATATGTTTTAGTCCCATGAATAAACTTTGATTTCTTATTAGAGATAATATGCAAGGTGTCATATTTCCATAAATTTGCAATTTCAAATCCATAAGATATGATAATCTTCTTTGTAATCGTATACCCTTTCATGGTTACAAAATCATAATTAGAAATTGTGGTGGGAGTTGAGAAATGTGACTTTGATATCCTTCTAGGAAAATGAAGGTCGTTTACATTAGTCATATATTTTTCAAATTAGAGATAGAAAATATTAGGAGTTAATAGAACTAGTAGGTTAAAGCTAGGGTAAAGATCTAAATCATAAACCCTCCTAATGGTGTATTTATCATACCTAAAAAAATATCCATACCTGTTGGGGGATAAAATTCAAATCCAACTTACATTATTCTATAATTTGGGGAGGCCGATCGAGCAAAATCATTAAAAATGCAAGTAGAATGACCTCATTAATAAATTGATTGAAATGTTTCATGTTAGCCTTATATCTTACTAGAGGATGTTTTTTGGGGGTTCGAGTGTTCAAAAGTGAAGGGAGGGTTAAAAATAAATAGATATACCAAGTAGGATTGATAACTAAAGGGTTAATTTGATAAAACCTCTACTAATTATTCACAAATAACAACTAACAAGAACTCAACATAAGTAAAAAAACCAAATTTCTCTTGGAAAGAGATTAAACTAGTTCCATGATCATTAGAATGTAAGCTTCTGCATTTTCATTATCTTCATAAACCAAAATATAGAAATAATTGTAATTAAATCCATAGTCCATTTGGAAAACATTTTAGTAAGGTAAATGTGATCTTGAGTTGGGACAACACTTTTTTCTTCCAAAAACCAAGTCAAGATCCCCTTCCATGACCTTTCCTATCCCCATGAATCATATGGGAATATCTATTATTTTGGATATATTATATTGATGGAGACTAAGATAGAAGGAGACAAAGAATCTTCCTAATGGCTTGTTAATCGCTTGAAAATACAACTCTAGTATTGGAAGTAGACAATATGGAATTGGTATTCGAATAACTGTGTTGGGAACATATTTAAAGAAATCTATGAAAGGAGAACACTAGATGAAGCATTCTCTTTTCCAAACAATATGTCTTAGGAAACTAGCAACCTTTTTAGATGTGCAATGACTAAAGTAGGCATATGAGAGAATATTGTGTTTGTCATGTTTGTGATAGTATCAAAGGAACTGTGATACCTATCCTTAAAATAAATAATGGTTGAACTGACCTCATGCATCACAAACATAGAATTTAGAACTCTTTGGACTCATAGACTTACAGTTCCTTCCCCTTTTCATAAAAATGTCTAGCTATCCAAATAGAATGAAAATTATTGAGGAGAAATTAGGGATTATTGAATCACTCGGTTAGTGAACTATTAAAATATGGGTCCAAAGAATCTTTTTTTTCATCGTTGCAAACCATTTTCCATTTTCATTTTTTTCCTAGCGTTCATGGGGATTTAGCAACATGATTCTAGTGTCAATTTTGCATTAAGTTTGGAGTGAATCCATGACAATAATATAGATGTCACTAAAATTCATCTTGCATCAAAGGAAAATTGTTTGCATTGTATTGCATCAAATTAGCATCTTATATATAAATTATGTATAACAACTTATTAGCACCATATTATCACAATAAAGATATATTTGATAAAAAACTACATGCTATTGTATAACACAACTTCGACATAATTATTCTAAGAAGTTCCAACTGATCTTGTCAATAGTGTAGTCAACAAAACCTAATGTGAGTAATCATTGTATCGATTTCCCAAGAATACATCCTCCCTATAACCCATCTCTTCTCTTCCAATTTGAATTTGATACACTACGCTAAAGAAGAAAACAACTACCATTCAAATTGTTGCTAATTACCTAGTGTCATGATATACCACTTAGCCTAGATTTGTGCAAGTGAATTCTTCCATCTTATCTTATTTAATTTTTGTGGGATTGATAATATATTTTGATATGTAAATTTGATACTTATATCCCACTCACTTTAGGGTGAAAACATGAAGTTGGGAAACACTTTTTCCTATTTGTTTAGAAAGAAAATTCAAATTTTTATGTTTTGTCAACTTCAACCCCTTTAAAGCCATAATTTACTTCATAAGTTGACTTTGAAGTAAAAGCAACAGTTTTAGAGAATTGTATTAGCTCCGTACTCATAATTGTTTTAATTTTTTTATGGAAATATAGTGGGATAAATTTTATGGGCACCAACTGCATATACTTTAAAATTTTAGGAAAGGATAATGAGTGACCTGTGTGCCCATGATGTGCTTTGGATATGGCTATTCAATTTAGGGAAAGAATATATGGTCAGAATCTACACTTATTGCACTTGTGTCTGGACTATATTTTGATATTTTTTAGAATTTCGTAGTATTTTTTATTATTTATAAAAATAGCATACATTTAAAAAAGGTGTCATATCAACACATATGGTGACACTGATTTTTTTTTTTAATGTGACTCTTATAAACAAATGAAAACTACCCTTTTGAAGAGGACATGGAAAGGAAGTGCACTATGATTTTTCCTATTATTTTGTGTTCTCATTTTGAAGATATTGAATTTTCATTTTAGGTGATTTTCATAATGGTAAAATCCTTAGGTGATAAAGTATAGAATAAAATTATTAATAAATAGAAACTCTTTACAAAAAGCATTAATTCTTATATCACTAGAAATTAGATTCAATGATGAATCCATAATACTAAGTTTGACATATAAGATTTAAAATTTGCAGTTGTTTAAACTTGCCGAATATATAGGTTTGGGAAAACTACATGTGATTTTACAGATTTTGTTGACCAAAACTCTAGGACTAGAGTTTGAAAAACACTCATCCAAGAGTTTTTAAAAATACGATGATGTCATTGTTTAAAACTCTCGACCGAGAGTTTAATAAAACCTCATATGATAGTTTATAAACTCTCATCCGAGAGTTTATGTTGACTTTTTTTGTGTGTTCTCTTGCACGTGCTTCTTTCCCCTCTACTCCTTTCTGAAAAAAGTGTTTCCCAACTTTGTGTTTTCACGCTTCACTAAAATAGATTCTTTGTGGAAATGAAATTTGCACTTTGTTCTCAGTTTTACGTAGAGATATTTGTACTTTAAAATGGATATTAATACTTCTAATTCTAGTGTAATATTGAATACCAAATCTACTAGTTGGACTGTAAAATTGAAATCAAGTCTCTGAGTTCAAGTTGTTTTATTTAAGGATTATATTTATTTATATTTATAATGCTTTATTTTCCAAGTGCCAATTACCTGACATACACTATGTATTTTTAAGTGCATCCACAACAAATTAATGTTTCAAAATACCAATTGATTTATGACAATGCGTGTTGTTAACTAGGGTGAATGGTTTATGCCCATCAACAAAACCACTATTTCTTAATGTTCAACCAACAATCTAAATTTGTGATAAAGGAGTATGTATAATCTACTCTCCATGTGTGCAAAACTCAACTCAATAAATATGAAATATGTAAGCATGTGCCAACAAAAAATAATTATAACTCTCTAGTTTTACAACCACAAATCTTAGAAGTAGATCACTCCAATATTAAAAATTGACAAGCATGCTTTAGTTCAATGGCTACTTTCAACCCAATAAATATTCATGCATTTATACGTATGTTAACTCTCAACAGTTTTTGAATGGAAGGAAATGAAATGGATATATGAGAATATTTGTCTCCATTGATTTTTGTCTCTTCTAGATACAAAGGTTATTGGTGATGATCATATGAGATATCACTCTTTATGAATTATTCCAACAACTAATGTGTTAATACTCCTTAGTTTTATGAAGAGAGGAATATTCCAACATATTGTTGTAGCTACACACACACACACACATGTTAACTCTCAACGGTTTTTGAATGGAAGGAAATGAAATGGATATATGAGAATATTTGTCTCCATTGATTTTTGTCTCTTCTAGATACAAAGGTTATTGGTGATGATCATATGAGATATCACTCTTTATGAATTATTCCAACAACTAATGTGTTAATACTCCTTAGTTTTATGAAGAGAGGAATATTCCAACATATTGTTGTAGCCACACACACACACACACACACGAATGGATGAAGTACAATTAAGAGAGTCTATAATCAAATTATTTCACACACACACATGAATGGATGAAGTACAATTAAGAGAGTCTATAATCAAATTAAATAATTCAATTTTTTGTCCATTGGAAATTACTCAACGTACAGCCAAGATAGAGAAAAGACATGACTTAGCAAGATTACCTATGGTAGTATGGTGGTTGTATGACCTCAAGAATCCATGACTGTGGTTGTATGACCTCAAGACTCCATGAATGTGTTTGTATGACCTCAAGACTCCATGACTTTTTGCATACATATATGTTGGAGGTGTTTATCGCCTATGGGAATGACCAAAATGCTTAGTAATTGATAAAATACTAATGCTGAGGAATGAAATTAACCCAATGACCTCAATGAACAATAGCTAGCTATAAATTAGGAGCATAATTAGAATTTTAGTAAAATAATTGCAACAAACATTTCCTAAGAGCCATTGATCTCATAACTTAAGATAGGAATGTACAGTGGAAATGTTAGATCTATTGGAATTCACACCATATAAGGGAAAAATAATTTTTGGGTATGAGCTACCAAATACAATCTAAAATTCATCGTGGTGACCCACTAATAAAACTAAGAGAATCCCATTAAACACATATAAGAGAAACAATAATATCACATAGAATTTACACAATCATTCATATACAAATTTATAATAGAGTGACACATTGTTTATCTTGGAAACCCAAATAGGATAACCAACTTTGGATGGTTTTTCATCTTCATTTTGACTATCTTAGGTTACAATGCAAGCTACAGGCTCATTGGCCATTCAATCATTTGATCAACTAGACTCATCTATGCATCCTCACTTCTTTGTCAAAAGACCCTTTGTGAGTTCCATTACAAGAATATATAGGAATACATGGTGGTAATGGGAATGCCTAAAGACCCGACCATCCATTTCCCATTCCCATATCTCTTCTCTTCTATTTTCATTTTTCTCATTTATTGATTTATTATTTTCTCTATTTTCTTTTCTTTTCTTTAAGTTTTAAAACTTGCATTGTCCTTTTTTTTAACCTTTATTAATTGCCAAATTTATTTTGTGTACTTTTATTAACAAACCATTCATCTTGTTAGGACACATTTCAGAACATATTCATATCATAAAATCACAATCTTTCAGTTTCCCAAGGATTTAGGCCTACCCAAAACATAGTTTTAATCCATTGATATCTCTACTCTTACACTTCTTGGCTAGCTTAATCCATTAGTATTGCAATATTTTACTTTCTTTCTAGATAGATTTAGTATCCTTTTCTTGTGTATGACCACTAAATAAGAAAAAAAATCATCATTCACGTTGTTGTTAAGTACCTAGTGTCGTTATATACCACCTAGCCTAAAATCATGCTAAGAAATTATTTCCTATCAATCTATTTTATTTTGGTGGCATTAATAAGACCTTCATAACCTCAAATCACAAAATTTCAATTGATAAACACAATATTTTGATCTACCCTCTCTCAGAGATAACAATTCCTTTGGAATTTACTCTCCCATGTTGAATCCTCCCATGGTTGTTTTTATTTTATTATCTCTCAAGAAGAAAAATAAAGAATATGTACATTTGCTTGTTGGTTGTGGAGCCTGATCGCCAGATTCAGAGATATTATTATTCAGCCATGTCTGTACCCTAGGTTTTCTTATGATCCCGGCACGATCCCCAGGGGGTCCAGGGAAGTGGTTGCACTCCCCCGGTTGGGGGGAGCGGGGGCCAGCAGGCTCCCATCAGGGGTTCAGGGGCAGCACCCCCGAGGAAAAGTTTTGGGGTTGTTTTCGCCACCATTTTTCGGGCCCATGGTTTTGGGTAACCCGTGGTATTTTCCCATTGTATTTCCCTTATAAAAGAAATACATTGTAATATGGCTAGGGTTGATGTATTAGGTTTTATGCATTGTAAAGATCTCTGAGATCAGGAGAGAGACTGTGAGACAGTGAAGAAGAAGTGCAGCGGTTGTGCTGCAGGTTGTATCCCTTCACTTTGTTGGACGAAATAATAATAAGGATTGGCAACTTCAGTGTGGACATAGCCCAAGTTGGGTGAACCATGATATATCTATGTCTCTCTGTAATGTATATGTGTGATTATATTTGCATTTCTATTTATTGTTATTGCTCTGCGATCCTATTTTTCTAACAATTGGTATCAGAGCCAAAGGTCTATTTGGTAGATAAACCCACAGGAAACTAGGGTTTCCGATTTGAGTGGGAGCAATGGAGGAAGAAAGAAAGTTTAAGGTCGAGAATTTTAACGGCCAAAACTTCCAGTTATGGAAGATGCAAATGGAGGACTATCTGTAGCAGAAGGATCTATTCCTACCGTTGGGAGGAAGAGCAAAGCAGTTGGCACCTATGAAGGACAAAGAATGGGAGGTTCTTGACAGAAAGGCTCCGGGAACAATACGATTAATCCTAGCTTTGTCGGTGGCTTTCAATATCTCAAAAGAAACGACAACGGAGAATTTGATGAGCACACTGGGTAAGCTGTATGAAAAACCCTCGACCTCCAACAAGGTATTTCTAATGAAGCATTTATTTAATATGAAGATGTCTGAAGGTGGATCTGGTACTGATCATTTAAATGAGTTTAATATGGTTACAAATCAACTAATTTCTGTAAGTGTGAACTTTGATGATGAGGTTAGGGCTCTTCTAATCTTGTGTTCATTTCTAGAAAGATGAAATAGCTTGGTCATGGTTGTAAGTAACTCTATCTCTGGTTCAAACACCTTGAAATTTGATGATGTTATTGGTGTTATTCATAATGAGGAAATGTGAAGAAAAAGCATAGGTGAGACATCAGGTAATGCGTTGACCATGGAAAGCAGGGGAAGACAAAAGGAGAGAGGAAAGAGCCAAGGTAATCGCAGCAACTCTAAAAAGGGCAGATCCAAGTCCAGAATGGGAAAAAAAGAGTGTTGGAACTGTGGAAAGAAAGGGCATATGAAGAAAGACTACAGATCTCTAAAGAATAAAGGAGATGCACAACAGGAAACTACCTAGGAAGCAAATGTAGCAGGCGATGTGTTACAAGATGCTTTGATTCTTGCATTAGATAATACTAGTGATTATTGGGTAGTAGATTCAGGGGCTTCTTATCATGCTACACCCCATAGGAAATATTTTCATGATTATGTTCCAGGTGATTTTGGACATGTTTTATTGGGTGATGATGAGCCATGTAAAATTGTTGGAATGGGTAAGGTATGGATAAAAGTTAAGAATGGAATTGATTGGTTGTTAAAATATGTTAGGCATATTCCTTCTATGAAAAGAAATCTGATCTCAACAGGGCAGTTGGGAGATGGCAGCTGTCTATCTACATTTGGAGAAAAGTGGTGGAAGATCACTAAAGGATCAATGGTGATAGAAAAAGGAGACAGGGTAGGTATGTTGTATTTATGTCCTCATAATACTGACCATTCTATCTCTTTATCTTCCACAGGAACATATACAGCATTGTAGCATCATACGCTTGGCCACATGAGTGAGAAGGGGATGCAGATTCTCCACTCAAGGAAGTTGCTGCCAGATTGGAAGCATGTAAGTTTGGAATTTTGTGAGAATTGTGTTTATGGAAAACAGAAGAGAGTCAGATTTCTTAGGGTTGTGAAACAGAAGAAGAATGAAAAGTTAGAGTTTGTGCATACAGTAGTATGGGGACCAGGTCAGGTACAATCTCTTGGTGGCTCTCATTATTATGTTACATTTATTGATGATGCAACTAGGAAAACTTGGGTTTATTGCATTAGACAGAAATCTGATGTGTTTGCTACTTTTAAGAAGTGGAAAGCTTTGGTTGAGAATGAGACAGGAAAAAGGTTGAAGTGTCTCAGATATGATAATTGAGGTGAGTATTGTGGCAAGGAGTTTGATAATTACTGTTCATACCATGGGATTCGTAGAGAGAAGATAGTCCTAGGAACACCACAAGAAAATGGTGTGTCAGAAAGAATGAACAGAACGATCATGGAGCGTGAAAGGTGTATGAGATTGCATGCAGGGTTGCCCTTACAGTTTTGAGAGGATGCTGTAAATACTGTTGTTTATTTAATAAACATAGGACCTTCAAGTGCTTTGGATGGTGGTATTCCAGAGGAGGCATGGACAGATAAAAAGGTAAACTACTCATTTTTTAGAACGTTTGGTTGTGAAGCATTTGTCCATATTGATAAAGAAAATAGAACAAAGCTTGAAGCTAAATCCAAGAAATGTACCTTTATTGGATATGGAGTTGATGATTTTGGTTATCGTTTATGGGATTATGAAAATCACAAAATCATTAGAAGTAGAGATGTCATATTCAATGAAAAGGTCATGTATAAAGATCAGTTGCACGGAAATAAATAGGAAAAGGAAAACACAGAGTACACAGTACTTGATGAAATTCAATAAGATGAATTTCCAAAGGTGCCAGAAAATCAAGAACAATAGCAAGTGCCTGAAACTCCTACAACTGCAAGAAGATCTACGAGGTTAAGTAGACTCCCTGAACGATACTCTCCTTCAATGTATTATTTATTGATGAATGATGCTAGTGAACCAGAGTGTTATGAAGAAGTAATGCAGGTGGAAACTAGAAATTAGTGGGAGAAAGTCATGAATGAGGAGATGGACACATTGGTAGGAAACTAGACTTGGGATCTGGTTCAGTTTCCTACTGGTAAAAGAGCATTGTAGAACAAATGGATTTACAGGTTGAAGGAAGAAGAAGGAGGTAAGAAGCGGTACAAGACCAGACTTGTTGTAAAGGGGTTTTCCAAGAAGAAAGGTATAGATTTTGATGAAATATTTTCTCTTGTTGTTAAGATGACTTCAATTAGGACTATCTTAAGTCTAGTGGCAGTGGAAGATTTGCATCTTGAATAGTTAGATGTAAAAACAGCCTTTCTCGATGCGGATTTGGAGGAAGAGATATATATGCAGCAACCACAAGGGTATGAGGTCAAAGGTAAGGAGAACTTGGTATGCAGGTTGAAGAAGAGCTTGTATGGATTGAAGCAAGCTCCAAGGTAGTGGTATTTAAAATTTGACAGGTTTATGACAGAACAAGGTTATAGTAGATGTCATTCTGACCATTGTGTTTATTTCAAGAAGCTAGACAATGAAAGATATATTATCTTGTTATTGTATGTGGGTGACATGTTTGTTGCAGGGTCTAACATGCAGGATATAAATGTACTCAAAAGGAATCTAGTTAATTCATTTGCGATGAAGGATTTGGGTGCTTCAAAACAAATCCTTGGTATGAGAATAACAAGAGACAGAAAAAATCACAAATTGACATTGTCTCAGAGTGAGTACATGCAAAAGGTGTTGGAGAGATTCAGAATGCAGAAATCAAAACCAGTAAGTACACCTTTAGCCAGCCATTTCAGTCTAAATAAGTAAATGTGTCCCAAGACACGGGAAGAGACAGATTACATGTCCAAAATTCCCTATCAATCAATAGTTGGAAGATTGATGTATGCCATGGTGTGCACAAGACCAGATATTGCACAAGCAGTGGGAGTTGTGAGTAGATATATGAACAATCCAGGTAAAGAACATTGGAAGGCAATACAGTGGATTCTCAGGTATTTGAGAGGTACTACCACTCAGGCATTATGTTTTGGAGGTTCAGACACTGTTCTACAGGGATATGTTGATGCAGATATGGCAGGTGATAAGGATAGCAGGAGGAGCACCATAGGGTATGTGTTTACTGTAGGTGGAACAACAGTAAGTTGGATTTTGAAACTGCAGAACGTTGTTGCACTTTCAACAACGGAAGCAGAGTATGTTGCTGTTACAAAGGCTAGTAAAGAGATGTTTTGGTTGCATAGGTTTATGGAGGATTTGGGTAAGAATTAGAAGGATAACAGGTTGTATAGTGACAGCCAGAGTGTCATTCATCTTGCAAATAACTCAGCATTCCGTTCCAGGACTAAACATATACATCTCAAGCACCATTTCATATGCTCTGTTCTGGAAGATGAACTGTTGAAGCTGGAAAAGATACATACTAGCCAGAATCCTGCAGACATGTTCACAAAGGTAGTGACCAGAGATAAACTGAGTTATTGCTCGGTTTCAGTTGGCCTTCTAGCATGAAGGTGAAGAGGAGAAATTTTCCAAGTCCAAGGTCCAGCAAGTGCAACAGCGGTGGAGTTGTTGTGATCAGTCTCCAAGTGGGAGATTGTTGGTTGTGGAGCCTGATCTCCAGATTCAGAGATATTATTATTCAGCTGTGTTCGTACCCCAGGTTTGGTTTTGATCCCGGAACGATCCCAGGGGGTCCAGGGGAGTGGTTGCACTCCCCCGGCTAGGGGGCGCGGGGGCCAGCGGGCCCCCGAGGAAAACTTTTGGGGCTATTTTTGCCACCAATTTTCGAGCCCATGGTTTTGGGTAACCCGTGGTATTTTCCCATTGTATTTCCCTTATAAAAGAAAGACATTGTAATACGACTAGGGTTGATGTATTAGGTTTTATGCATTGTAAATATCTCTGAGATCAGGAGAGAAACTGTGAGACAGTGAAGACGAAGTGCAGCGGTTTTGCTGTAGGTTGTATCCATTCACTTTGTTGGACAGAACAATAATAAGGACTGGCAACTTCAGTGTGGACGTAGCCCACGTTGGGTGAACCATGATATATCTGTGTCTCTCTTGTAATGTGTATGTGTGATTATATTTGCATTTCTGTTTATTGTTATTGCTCTGCAATCCTGTTTTTCTAACAATGATAACATCTTTATCTTCCATTTTTCTCAACTTGAATGCTTTAATATTTCACTTGAAAAATGTTTCTAGATAAAGGAATTCTATGAAATAAATATTTGCAATTCGGTTAGGAAATTAAATTCACTTTGAATATTTAAAAATAGTAAATAAATTAATTTGGTAGGTATTCTTTTGAAGGTTAAGATACATATGAATATGAACATCAAGATAATCCAACATATTCTTTATAATCTCTCTTTTTAGTCGTTTGCATCCTATGTTTCGATCTTGAGCACTTTAATTTTACAAATGTACCCACTCATTTAATTTGTGGTTTAATTCCTCAATTATAACTTTGTACCTATATTTTATTCACAATGATTGACCACATAATTTAACAACTTTTAGCTGCAAAATACCCTCATCTTAAAACATTGACATTTGTCGATTGTAGATGGATGAGCAATTTGAAAATATTGGTAGACAATCTTAATTATTTATAACCTTTTAGTTTATATAGAGATAAGGTTGAGGAGGTATCTAGCTCATCACTAACCTTCTTATCAACATCCCCTCATATCTTTATTTTATCCACCATTCTTCTTCTTCCCACCACCATCCTTTTTATCCCTATCACCACCACCTTCCTCCTTGTCCCCTATTCTTCTCATCCCCCACCCTTATTGTCCCCTTCTTGGTTGTCTTCATCCTTATTATGTTCGATGATATCTATATAATTCATCGATGATTTGAAAATATGAATCCAGTAAATCATTGCAACATTCAACATTAAAAATAACCTACAATCACAAAAGAATATAGTAAAATACCTTTGTTCTTTTACAAATCATTGTAACCATCCATAGAGTGTATTTAATTTTGGGTGTAAAGGAATAGGGGAGACATGGATAATGTTGAAGTTATCTATTTTCACTCTCTCTTGGGATGCAACAACCCATTTTCATTAAGCAATATAAACTAATGGTACTTCTCAATGCATGCTCTGTTGCACTTCATGTTGAGCATCTCCTTAGCTAGTTTCTACCCTTATATAGTTCCCTCAAATTATGTTATGCTATCTACTAAATGTGGCAATTTAAACCATTTTTGTTACTTTTGGAATGTGCCAAAACACCAACACCAACAAGGACCTAAAAAAAACACCTCTATGTTCCACAAACTAACCACCTTCAATTTATCTAGAGATTAATTCACCCTTCTTTTCCTCACCATCACTTTTGGGTTCATAAACACCCTTCTTATCATCGTCCCATCCTCCCTTTTTATTTTATCCACCATCCTTTGTTTTTGGTTCACTAAGGGGGAAATGTGGGTGGAAACTTAACAAAATATGTAAAACTAAAAATTAACGTAATTTATGTTAAAATGTTCTAATTAATTCGTAATAATTCTTGGTGTGGGATCTGTCATGCTTCATGAAAACATTTAAATAGCTCTTTCCTACCTTGGCTGGGAAAGGTATCCCTTTTATTATGCAACAAATGTGTCCATGCACTTTTTATATATTTTAAGGGGACTATGATCCATTCCAGGACTCAATTGGCACCATTGACTAGTGCCTAGTCCCGGTCGGCTCCTTAGTCGGATCTCAATCAGGATGACTCAATCAAACTTGTGGATCAGTCTATCCATTGACTCAGTTGAACCTATGGATCAGTCGATCCATCGACTTAGTCGAACCTGCAAATCAATTGGTCCATCGACTTAGTCGAACCTGCTCGATCCATCGACTCAATCAACTCATGTAATCTTCTACATGATTTTTTCATCATACATGCCCGCGACATTTAATGACTCAAACACACGTTAGTATCATAAATCAATGGTGGACAATCAATTTTGCACATCACAACTTCATCAACACAAATCCTTTATGGTTGTGGGTTATTCTAAAATTTTACCATTTTTCTTGGTTAAATTTCAAATTAAAAAGCATTGTATGTGAACTAAGAAGCCTTCTTCATGTAATGTATAATGCATGATTAGATACATATTACAATTGCTACATGTGAAGGATGAAAGATCCACATATAATGTAGCAAAGTATAGTCTAAAAGAGAATTGAATCCTTGAAAAAAACAAGATATTCAATTATATTTCCTACCCGCTAATATGAGTTTTGTAGTCATTGCTACAAACAAC
Organism: Larix kaempferi; assembly: GCA_027924585.1. Lineage (NCBI taxonomy): Eukaryota > Viridiplantae > Streptophyta > Pinopsida > Pinales > Pinaceae > Larix > Larix kaempferi. The sequence goes on from BSBM01000328.1 coordinate 142,874, forward strand.
AAGTATGCTCGATAATAACTATGGAAAGGCCATGAACTAACTAGGAATTGCATTCAGAAGAAAAACACATGTATATGTTTTGAAGTAGGCACACTAACAAGACAAGGATTCCTAAAAAAACAAAATACACAAAAATATTCAAGTTGTGGAAAATAGGTGATCAAGGATAGTCTACCCAACTGAATAAAAAATCAACTAGGGCACAACGATGGGAAACTGATTCACAACTTTGACACATGCAATGAGTACTATGTTTATCCACCTCCATGCCAAGTATAAAAATATTGGGCTAACCAACCATGGCATCTAGAATAAGTGTGGAAGAGGTATCTTTGAAGCCAACATTGCAACCAAGTTTCCGTCAACAATATCAACACTAATTGAGCACCAAGGAAATTCCATGGAATGTATATAATAAAAAACATATAAACTCAAAGCCAACAAACTAAGGGAAGGTATTATTAACAAGGAATGGGATCTGCAATCAATTCACATTGACAGAAATTAGACAAGGCAAAGAAATAAGAAAAATCTTTGAAAGTAAGTAGAAATCAAATAATATCAAAATTATGTGAGATGAACAACAATAATCCTTTCATTTAGAAATTTAAAAACAAGGACAATAGATCCATGAGAGAAAAACATAACACCAAATCCATGCAACTAGAACCATGGATTTCCATCATTGGACCAAGAATAAAAAAATTCAAACCATTTTAAACAACATATACTTATATTCATCAATAAATAATAATAAATGTTGACATGGAAAATTCCCATGCCAAACATCAGAATCGAGGTCAACACGGACTCTTAAATACATACACATAAAGAAGAATGTCACACAAACACTGGAAATTCCTTTAATCCTACAAGATACAAGTTGAAACACAATATTTAATAGACAGATTGCAAATAACTACAATGTTAGATAAATACATCTCTCTTGAAGTCGGGTGAAAGTGCTAGGTGAATGATGAAACCGGAAAAAGTTGGATAACTTAATATGCAATGCATAGATCATGTACAAAAGCAACAATAAAAACTTTCTCTCCAAACCAATGGTCAATCAAGGTCGATGAAATCACTGACCTCAACCAACCCTTGACTAGGAATTGAAAGAGCAAGAAAACAAGAAATCACAAGCCTAGCACAGCATCAACATTTCCCACCACCATTCACACATAGACACCACCATGATGGTTAAGAGAAACATCAAAATCACAACTAGTACCAAGGAAACAACACTGTCAAGACCAAGCAACTGTGGCTCCAATCTAAACACATAGTAGACCCAACAACAATATGCCATCAAGCACCATCTTTTACATTTACCTTCATAGCTAAAGGCCCATTTCCATGCACTCAGTAGTAAAAAAAAATTGTAGCAACATTCCCCCTTCATGAAAACAAAAAAATAAGGTCACACTAGTAAAACCAGCAATGCCTCCAAATCCTAGAGAAATTGATAGATTGTGCATTCAAGAACCTAGCTTAGATATAACTCAAGGAAACAATAACCAACAATAACATGCAAATGATATAAAACCCACCAACTTGACTTTCAGTCAATACCCACTACTATGTACTACCAAACACATCAATGTTTGAATGGACCACCCTACCAAATCACATGTCATGTTAATTTCTATTCTTTTTCCTAATTTTTTCCAGAATGACCTGCTACCATGCCCTACAAAAAAAAATAGTGATCCCAACCACTTTCGAGACAACCCACATAAACATAAACCAGCAAAAACTCAAAAGTGATAACAAACCCACCCACTTCATAGTCCCCACAATCACAAATTGCCACACTCAATGCCAAAATCATCAAAATCATACCCAAACAAAATGAAAAAAAAAACCAGCAACCCATGTGGCTCGTCTATGCAAGAAACTAGTGTCAAGAACCTAACTAGTCTAGATACAATCAATGAAAACAACAACCCAATGAAACTCAAGAGAGCTAACAAACCTAAGACCCTCACATGCACCACAACCTTGAGGCACCACATTAATATCCACAACCTAAAAATTGATAATAAGGGGCAACCAAAACTAACAATGCATGCATAACCCAAAGAAACCATGACTCGGGGACACGATAATTAACAATAGCTCGATTTTTTTGGACACAACCCATGAAATAAGTAGCCAATGAGAACCCAAAACTGATGACAAACTCACCAACGTGTCCCTACATTAATGTAGGATTTGGATTAGTGGAGGACTTATGTTACATAGTAAAATCACATGCTAAATTCCAAATCCAATCCAAAAACATTAAATATCACAATGGAAAATAAAAGTTCTATAGTGAAGGTAAAAATAAATAAAAATACACAACAAAAATATATCATTATTCTAACATAACTCCCATACAATTTCAAATAATCATTTTCAAGATTGATAGCAAGTTCTTCAAGCTTCAACACAAAAATAACTATCAATATAAAATAAAGCATTAGCAGAAGAGATATCCTAACATCAAAATCTATTACAGAAATAACTATCCATATAAAAGAAAGCATTACGAGAAGAGAGAGCCTAACATAAAAATATATTATACATCTTATAAGAAGTTACCTACTATATGTAAACCAATATGGTTCTTAAGAGATTTTATGGAGTGTTCCACCCGCATGAACAACATCTCTCATCCAAAAATTATACTGAACCACTTCATAAATTTTGAGATAAGGACCAATTTATGATGCCCTAAATTAAAGACGTTTTTTTGTTTGTTGTATAAAAGACAAACAAACGACCACCATTTTCACAATTTTTCTACCTCATAAAGGAAGAAGTCACCCTTTTGTTGACGAGAACAAATTTCCAGGCGTTAATTTCTTTCAATAAATGGTTGGACTGTTGGGTGGTTGTTGATGGATCAGTTAGGAGTAATACAAATTGAAATTTCGCTTTAAACATGAATTTGTCAAGAGATCATTTATGATGACAATAATTAGCTCTACATACAATAATTATTACATTCAAGAGTAAAATCACATTTGTCAATTGCATTAGAATAAAAATTTAAGCATCATCCAAGCTTTTCAATCCCCCTTAATGACAATTTTTCGAATTCATGACATTGATGTTAGCATCTTAAAACTGTATTTTGGAAAAGCCTTAGTAAATATGTTTGCAAGGTGATATTCAAACTACCAAAATTTCAGAAGACATGAATTTTTCTTGTATAAGATTATGAATTAAATGATGTTGAAATTCAATGTGTTTGCTTGTGTTGTGGAATACTTGATTCTTTGTCATGTAGATTGTTCTTTGGTTGTCACAATAAATTTTGATCTCAACTTACAAAAAATCATTCCCAAGTCTTCAAACAATATTTCCATACAAATGGCTTGTGTACATGCTGATGATGCTACAATATATTTTGCTTGAGATGTAGACTGAGCAACTCTGTATTATTTTTTGTTGCTCTAAGAAATAATCTTTCCTGCAAAGAGAAAGGTGTAACTGGAAGTTCTCTTTTGATCATCCAATAAACCTTTCCAATTTGTCTTTTTGTATGTTTCAATATTAGATAAATTAGTATCATTATTAAACAATCCATAAAACCTGATACCACTTACAAATCTGAGAATTCTTTTTGCTACTCATCGATGAGACTCATGAGATTGATGCATGATCGTACCAACCAAGCATACACAAAACATGATATCTAGACTTAGGGCATCCAGATACATAAGGATGCCAATCATAGGTCTATAAAGAATGTCATTACAAAGTGAAGTTTCATATTCCTTAATCAATTTACTCTTGACGATAATGGGAGTGATCACAGGTTTACAAGCTTGCATGTTAAATTATTTCAACAAGTCTTCAACATATTTGGATTGACAAATGGATACAACTTGTGTTTGTTTGACCAATTTGCATACTAAAAAAATATTGCATTTCTCCCAAAACAAACATCTCAAATACATATTTCATAGCCTTTTTAAACTCCTCCACAATCAAGAATGAGGTTCCCATAAATAATATATCATCTACATATAAGCAAATAATGATGAAATCTAATCCAAAAACCTCTTTGTACATGATTCTATTGGAAGAAAATTTAACAAAGGCATGATCATGAAGATAGTTATCTACCCTAGAGTACCAAGCTCTCGAGGCTTGTTTGAGGCCATAAAGAGTCTTTTTAATCCTGTAGACTATGTCTTATTTACCTCCATCAATAAAGATTTGTGATTTTTAACCATAAATTTCTTCCTTCAAATATCCATTTAAAAAAGAAAATTTAACACACATTTGATAAACTGACAAATTTAACTCAAATGTTATCGAAAGGAACGTTCTTATCATTTCAATTCTCACTACAAGAGAAAATCTATCCTCGCAGTCAATGCCTAGCTTCTTGTTGCACATATCCTTTTGCAACTAATTGTGCCTAATATTTTGAAATACTTCCATCCTTATTAAATTTTATCTTATAGAAAACTTTACTCCAATAGTGGATTTTCCACTAGGGAGATAAACTAACCCCCATGTATTATTCTTCTCAATCTATGACATCTCATCATCCATGGCTTGCACCCATGGCTCATTAATGAAATCCTATTGAGAATTAAAAGATTCAACATATGCTAAAGATAGAAAATCATGATTATTTTCAGCATATCTAGATGTTTCAAATATCTCCTTTAAGCTTCTTGTTTTCCCTGTGCTATCCATGCTATAATACCTTGAAGATAATTCATCGGTTGTTGTGATGGGAGGACTATATGGAGGTGTTACATGGGTGTGAACTTGCCAATGCTATTGATGGGATAGATAATAATTCCTTTGATGGTCAACTCCATGAAGGTGAGCTTGTATTAGTCATTGTAGAGGGTTTCACTAATTGTTCAATATTATCAAAGCGGCTGATTTTCCATGTGCGAAGTAATCACTATATCTTCATTTTCATTCTTGTGGTAAGCTCCCCCTTCATCAAAGACCACATCTATACTAACATAAAACTTGTTAGTAAGTGGATCATAACACCTATAAGCCGTACATTCTTCTCAATAACCAATTAAAATACATCTAAGAGGTTTTTCATCTAACTTTTGTCTTTGTTGTGTAATAATTTTAACAAAACATGCTGATCCAAAAAAAAATAGATTGGAAACACTTGATTTGTTACAAAACCAAACTTCCTAATAAGTAGAATTTTTTAATGTCTTCGTAGGAGTTCTGTTGAGGTCGTATATGGTTTAATGGATTTCATCTACCTAGTGCTTGTTTGAAAAACACATTTCCTTCAACATACACCTAGCCATCTCTACAATTATTTGGTTTTCCTCTTTGTTACTCCATTTTCTTGAGGATTATAAGTTGTATTTAACTCCTCCTTGATGCCACGTGAGCTACAAAATTCTTTGAATTCTTGGAGTTGAATGAACTCCACCTTATTCAGTTCTCAAAATTTTCATATAATATCATGATTCCTTATCAATAAGTTATTTAAATTTTTGAAAGCAACTAAAATCTCGGGACTTATAATTTAGGAAATATGCCCAAGATGTCCTTGAAAAAGCATCTAGAAAGAGAAGAAAATACTTGTTAAAATGATTGTTTGGTCTAAAATGATGAGAGGGGAAGCTATCTCTATGTTTCTTCCCTATTGCAAATCTTTCACATATCTTATTTTTTGGCTCTAAGAATGAGGGAAAACCTCTTACCAAGTTCTTATTTTGCACGAAGGAGAGGGATCCAAAATTGAGGTGCCCAAACCTCTTGTGCTAGAGTCAAGACTCATCAACCGTGGCCTTCAAACAAGCAACATTAGATTTCATTTTTAATAGAAACACCATGTTATATGTTATAGAAACTTCACCTAATAAGCCAATATTGTTAAAAATATAACAAAATTTTCCTTCAAGAATAATATTTTAGTTTTGAGAGTTGAGGTACCCTATGCTAAGCAATTTATGCTTTAAATTTAGGACAAACAATAAATCGTGCATAACATAATACTTTCCTTCTTTAATTCCTTTTGTCTAGTTGTCATTGCTAAAATTGACTTTTCCCTTCACACTATTATTTAACTTTACAAACATATTTTTATTTACATTCGTGATTTTAGTAGCCACATCAAGATACCATACAAAATTTTATTTGGCTTCAAAGCTATTAAAAGTGAATTTTTTTTTGAGAGTTTTCACCTTGATCTTCACCAAAGTTTGCTTGAGAGGTGTCTCTTTTCTTTTTGAAACAATATTGTTCAAGGTGGGCATATTTGTTACAATAGTTGCAAAGAAGGTGTCATTTCATAGGGCTGTTGTTTCTTCATCTACCATGACCTCTTCTTCCTCTACCTCTTTCACAACCTCCACCTCCTCTATATGATGATGAAGAACCATGTCTAAAGGATGAAGAAGATGAAGTGGAAGCATCATTAATGGAAGTGGAAGACCACTGCATCTTTTAATCAATGATCTTTACTTTTATTTAGAAGGATTGATCCAAGGGATCCTCATTTCTTTTTGACATGTATTTGCATACTTGAAGGATTCCAACCAAATCAACAAGGATTAGCTATGATAAATATCTTGACTCTTCTATAGCAATGGTGATGGGATCAAATTTTTTAGCGAGACTTCTTAACACCATTTAAAAAATTCACCTATCTTCAAGAGAATCACCATGGACATGGATGCCAACATTCACAATATTTTGCACTTCCGTTTTCTTTCATAGTAAGAGACTCCAAATTTGTTATTTAAGCATTTGGAATTTGACAACTTTTACCTTTATAGATCCTTTATATGAATTTTTACATTCTGCAATTTTTATAAATACTGAGATGTCAACCCCTATTTGAAGGATGGAAAGAGAATTGGCATCATTTTTTAATGGTATCCCTCAACTCTGTCTTTTGATCTATAGAGATAGCATTGTAGGCCAGTTGATCTATGTAGTCTATAGAGCAAGTGTCCATAGATCTTGTGAGATAAGTATAGTTATCATCTTCATGCTCCCATATTTATAGCCATTTCCCCATTGAAAAGAGAAATCTAGCATTGCATTGAATTATATTTTGGGTCATCTTCTCCTTCTTTATGTTGCAATAAAACATTGTTTCTAATACCAAATATAGGAATTAGGTTAATGAAAGATTTATATGACAAAGTAAAATCACACCCTAAACTCTGGATACATACAACAACATTAATTAGCACAAATAACAAATAAAAGTTTGAAAGTATATATATATATACATATTTTGATGTAACAAATAAAGTATTAAAATAATATGAATAATATATATAATAATATAAATAATAAAATAAAACATAATGTTAATTATATTAACTAATAGACATAACCCTTGGTGAGTAGTCACCATATAAGTGTTGGAAAACGGTTTGGTAAGGAAGAATCGCAGCATAGCCTATGCTGCGACACGTCAGAAGAGGTCATGGAAGGAAGAAGGCTCTATTATTTTATGTTTTTTTTGAGCTAAGTATACTGCAATAGGCGGGTATTTGGGTCATTTGGACTGCGTCAGTTAGATTTTGGGTCATTGGTCCAGGAGTCGGTTAGGAAGTTGTTAGTAAGTGGACAAGCATTGTAAAGGAAGAAGCCTATATATAGACAGAAAGTTGTAGGTCGTAAGATAATCGGAGAGAGATTTTTGGTATGCATTTATGTGCGTATGTTCGGAGATCAAGAGATATTGCTGAAGTCTGTGATCTGCAAAGGCATTGTATTGGGTTTTTGCAGCAATAATATGATGCGATGAAACTGTTTTTGTGCAATCCTGGTGTGTCTTCTGTCTTTTTGATGGTAATGCAATGTTTCTTTGATGCAATAGTCGCTTTACTGTTATAATCTGCCGCAACAATGAATGTTTCCATTAAATGATGCTATGAATACAATAATGTCTAAGTGAATGCATAGATCTATTGTTGAATGTTGCAATAAGAATAAGTAGTTGATGCTGCATACATCTTTCTTCATTCGGAGGAAACATGGTTCCGTCCACTCTCCCTTGATCACCTCGGGTGAGATCTCATCTACTTTGCAGGTGTTGCTGGGCAGGGTAAAACCTGTCTGGGCCGGTGCTCAGGGAGATCGCGGTGGGTCAGTGTCAACAGTGATGGGAACCCCTGTCGACTGGGTTTGAGTCAACAAATGGTTCCATTGCCAGGACCGTGTGCGAAGTGAAAGGAGGATATGTTGTGGCACCCGACAAAACCGGAGATCCAAGAACGGTTTGATCAGAAGTTGCAGGAATTTGCTGAAAAAGAAAGTAGGAACACTTGACTGACAATAGACCAGTGGGTGGATAGATATATTCATGACGGACCACACGAGTGGTTTTTCTGTGAATTCCCAGTCATTCTATATGAGTGGTTGGCGAAGTTGACCTTCCAGAAGAGGAACTTCCAAGGTGGTGAACCGACGACCTGGACCCTGGAGTTGATTCAAGAGCTGCAGGAAGTTGATAATAAAGCGTCGCGGGCTGTCGAAGTGTGGTTCGATATCATCCTAGAAGGCTATATCACAAAATTCGCGGTTGATACTCAGACGTCCTATAGTGAAGCCGAAAGATATTTTTTTCGCGAACCATAGGGCAGGTTTCTGTTGTCGCTTCGACTGTCGATTAAGATGCTTATTTGCAAGAAGGGTATATTGAAGATGCATCTTGATCAGTAGACAGCCTGGTGGGTGGAGGCCGTGGGTACTGCGATAGTTGGGGGGTGGTACATGGAATGATAAGGGGTAAATGGGTGCAGGTCATGACGAGACTGTGAGTGAAGCTGAGGAAGAAAGTGGTCTTACGAGGGGAGGAGCGAGGTTCCGACAGGAAAAGATGCAGAGGACAGGAGAAGTTCCTGCTGCAGTTGAACCGCAAGGCCGTGAAGGAAGACCACATGGGAGGAAGTGACCTCATAGTCCTGACAAGGACAACCAGGCTATTCCCAAGATAGAGGTAGGACCAAACCCCAGCACCAACGTACCCACACCTCCACTCACGATCTCTCAGATAGCAAGAAATACCACTTCGACACCGCCGAGTTCGTCGATATCACAGAAGTTAATCGGTAGTAGTACAACGAAAGGAGGAAGGAAGCCCAGAATGGTGGGCGAGGATACTAAGTTACCGTTATTCCAAGGAAGTGGAATAGATAACCCTGAACAGTATTGGTTTCTATGTGAGGCTGTATGGATTGTCAAACAGATCACTGATGATGATGCTAAAAAGGGACAACTGGCGACGACTATTCGAGGTCGTGCCTTGGACTGAAGCACAATACATCACAAAGCTTAAAGAGATTAAGTAGTATCCCAATGAGACTGTGTGGGATTTTGATCAGCGATTTAAAATGTTGATGGCAAGGGTCAGTTTTGACATGAGTACCGTCCAACATAAGGAATGGTTTATCGCAGCCTTGCTTCTGCATATTCGGCTACCACTAATGCAGTAGAACATCACCACGCCGAGTGAAGATTTGGAGATTGCGACGCGGTTGGAGGCATCGCCCATTGGGGAAAATGCAACTGGGATGTCGCAGATCTAGACAGAATTGGCTAACCTGACCATCCAGTTATAGGATTTGAAGAAAGGCAAGGAGCAACGTGAAGAAGTCTGGCATACACAATGTCGGGGAGAAGGACATACTAAGGATAATTGCCTGGACTTCCGCAACTATCTAGTTTCGGGAGCACCAAATCTATTGAATGGTGGTAGCATGCCGTGGTGTCGCGTCTACCACATATACGGGTATAGCCATGATAATTTCCCATACATGCCGAAAATGGTCACAACCCTGAGGAATCTTTATTGTACATTTTGCAAATCGGTGGGTCACGATGACAAGGATTTCTGTGCATATGGATTGCTACAAGAGAGAATGTATGATGCGTTCTATGTAAAGGATGACCAGCATGCCGTACAACAGTCACAACCGCAGCCACAGGTAGCCCAACCGCTACCTCAACTACAGATGCAGTTTTGTACCGCCGCAATTCATGCCGCAATATGCTCCGATGCAGATGGCTCCATAGCAGCCACAATATGTACAGCAACCACAATATGCACAACAAGGGCAAGGAGTGCAACTGGCACCATTGCAGCAACAATTCAACCAACCACAGTACCAGCAACAAGGAGGATTCCGGGGAGGATACCGGGGAGGACGTTGTGGAGGATTTGGTCGTGGAGGATGACGAGGCAGTCACGGACCTGTTCAATGCTATCACTATGTAGTATGGGGACACTACCAGCGAGACTGTCCACTGCTGCAGAACTAGTGTACGTTCTCTTTTGTTAATGATCACAAGGTTGAGAATTGTCTGCAATTGATTGCGCAATGGCAAGCAGGAAATACTCCCCAGTTGCAGAACCAGCCCCAGGCACAACAGCCTGCCCAGAACCAAGTGCAGCAACCAGTGCAGAACCAGAATATGTGGCCAAATTAGAATCAGAACGTGAACCCACCCGAGAATCCACCTCTAAACCAGACCCAGGGTGCGAATATGGTGACAATTTCTGCAGAGCCAAGACCACAAGATGCTTTTGTTGTTTTGGTCACTCGCAGAGGCAAGACGACTGGAGAAGACAGCTCACTAATCCGGTTAGTCGGACAAAAGAAGGTATCATTTGACATTGATGCGGAGTGGGAGGCATTTCTTCAAGCACGTCATGCATTAGAGAAAGACCGAGGTAAAGCTGTTGTGTACGACATGCCCTCTACTTTTGATGCTACTTCAGAGCTTGGCCCGTCGTGGTAGTCCAACACACTTCAAGCTTTTTTGGAACATTGTTTATCCCTGGCAAGAGATCCCAATGTTCTTGCTGTGATTGAAGCTCTGTTGCGATGACCGGCCCAGGATCGACAAGAGTTCACGGTTAATTCCTTATAACGACGGAAGATAGGTAAGGAGATGCGGATGAATGTTCAAATCGACGACTATGATGTTGATTCAGTTATTCTGGATCTTGGTTCGGATGTCAACATCTTGACCAAGCAGGCTTGGCAGAAGATGGGGAGTCCCCTATTGAGCTGGTCTCCTGTACAGCTTCAGTTCGCTAATCACGCTAAGGTGACACTGATTGGGAGAGTTCCATGAATTGTGGTGGACATCGAGGGAATGAAAACATATGCCGACTTTGATGTAATAGAAGTAGTTGATGGAGGAAGCTCTTATCCCGCATTACTAGGGATTGGATGGACTAATGATAGTGGAGCTATAATCAACTTCAAGCGATGGATGATGCTTTTGAAAATCGCGATCTCAGAGTTATCGCCCCGTTGGATCCGGCTGAAGGATGCCGCTACATAGAGCCAGTGAAGGATGAGCTGGGATGGCGTAGTGACAACTCTGCGTCTTCCAACCCTGATGATGCACTAGAATATTGGCAGAACCGCTTGCACGAGGTGTCGCTCCGTAAGTGTGGGTTGATCGCGTACTCGTTATGCTGAGTCATAACTGAAACGGTCACACTACCATTATATGAAGGATTGCCTAGCTTATCTGACTTTCTGACGGAGTTCGAGGAAAGAGTTTCTAAACCATAGTGGTTGCTAGTGTTGAATGAAGCACTGAAGGCTGCTCCAGCACACTGGTGGGCGACACACAAGGCATCAATTGATGGATGGTCGAAATGCAGAAGATTGATGATGGTATGCTTCGGTGATACTGAGGTTTACCACATTGGAAATTATGATGGTCGGAACGATCCTGGTGGTCACTTGATGGAGTGTCAGCGGTTATGGGTATCGCGACTAAGAGACGAGTGGGTCCATGCTTTTATCCATACTTTGGATGAGATGCCACAATCATGGTATACTGTAGTTGAGTTGCGAGGAGAAATTTCTACTTGGTTGGAGCTCACAGTGTGTTTTAACCATACATTTAGTTTTGTGGATGCCAATCCAGAGATCAATAATGCATTACATCTCATCCGTGATGTAATTCTGCAAGTTGTTCCGGTGGCATATCCTATGGATCCGCAGAAACACTGTCAGATGCAGTCTCTCATGGAATGCTTCAATATCAGTGGTGGGCCAGAAGATGGTGATGATCCACAGAATGTGAATATCCCAGGATTAGAAGGAATTCGTGCTGTAGTACCACCTAATGCGCCAAGCGATTCGATTAGTCAGCTGCTGAAGATCGGCAAGATCAACATTGGGACAGAGGACAATCCGAAGTTTGCAAATGTTAGGGATTACTGGGATGATGAGCTGATAAGCAAGGTCACTAATCTGCTCCATGAGTTTTAGGACTTATTTCCCACAAAGTTTTATGACATGAAGGGGATTCTGGGCAACTTATGGGAGATGAAGATTCCATTAAAACCAGATGCTAAGCCGATTTGACAGTGACCCTATTGATTGAATCCGCAACATAAGGAGAGGGTCAAGGTAGAATTGGATCACATGTTGGATGCTGGTATCATTGAACCAGTTGAGGAGTCAAAATGGATTAGTCCTATGGTGGTAGAAGATAAGAAGACTGGTGAAGTCCGCATTTGCGTCGACCTCAGGAAACTGAATGATGCATGTTTGCATGATCCGTTCCCAAACATGTTTACTAACGAAGTACTCGAAGGTGTGGGTGGCCAGGAGATGTACTCCTTCACAGATGGGTTCTCTGGCTACCATCAGATCCGCATTGCAAAAGAAGATCGCCATAATACAACTTTCGTGACCGAATGAGGCTGCTTTCAGTACACCATGATGCCGTTCGGCCTGAAGAATGCACCTACGATATTTTTGCAGGTTTTCATTGCTACATTCAAAGATTTCATTCAGAAGTTTTTGCAGGTATACATGGACGATTGGACAGTCTATGGTTTGGTCTGCGATCATCTGGCGAATCTGCCGTTGATGTTGGAGCGATGTCGGCAGCACCAGATATCGTTGAACCTCAAGAAATGTATCTTCTGTGCACCGTTTGGTATACTGTTGGGTCATATTGTGTGTAAGCAAGGATTGTTGGTCGACCCAGCAAAGATTGCACTCATTCTGATTTTGACACTGCCGACTACTGTTAAGCAGTTAAGGGCGATGCTGGGACACACAGGGTATTATTGCAAGTTCATCAGGGGTTATGTTGTGATTATCGCCCCTATAGAGAAGTTGTTGAAAAAGGATGCAGTATTACAGTGGAGCCCTAAATGTCAGGATAGCTTTGAGACACTAAAGACGAAGATGGATTCAGCGCCAATATTGGTATTTCCTAACTGGAGTAAGGAATTCCATGTTCATGTTGATGCCTCATTGATCGTGCTGGGAGTGGTATTGGCCCAGCCTAGCGAGGGGGATAATGATCACCCCATTACTTTTTCCAGCCGAAAGTTGTCATCTATAGAAAGAAACTACACTACTACGGAGAGGGAAGGTCTGGCGATGGTTTATGCGTTGCAAAAGTTTCTCCATTACTTATTAGGAGGCCATTTCAAGATGTTCACAGATCATTCTACGTTGAAATACCTAGTCAATCAGCCTATGTTGAGGGGGAAGATCTGTCGATGGCTACTTATTTTTCAGGAGTTCGATTTTGAAGTAATTGTGAAACCAGGGTGGTTATACACTGGCCCAGATCATCTCTCACGGATTGAAACAGGAGAGGAGCCGGATAACATTGAAGATGGGTTGCCTGATGTGCAATTATTTAAAGTTGAAGTCACTGATGGCTATTTTGAAGAAATCATTCAGTTTTTGACGATAGGTACCACACCAGAGGAATTCACCACTAATCAGAAGAAGCAGTTGGTAGTCAAGGCTACAGACTACCAGCTAATCGAAGGAGCGCTATACAAGATGAGTGCTGATGAGATATTGCGACGGTGTGTCTTGCCACACGAGCAAGAGAAGATCCTTTCTGAAGCACATGCAGGAGTGGATGGAGGGCACTATGATGGTCGTGCGACGGCAAGGAAGGTGCTTCGAGCAAGGCTCTAGTGGCCTATGCTGCATAGTGATGCGACAGATTATGCACGGTCCTGCAACAGTTGTCAGAGAACCGGGAAGCCATCCAAACTGGATGAGATGTCATTGATGCCTCAGTTGACATTGCACCCATTCGAAAAATGGGCAGTAGACTTCGTGGGACCTATCAATCCACCGGGTAAGCACACTGGTGCTAGGTATATCATCACGGTGACAGATTACTTGACTCGATGGGTGGAAGCTGCACCAGTCATTGATTGTTCCGTGGCCATAGCCGCGCGGTTTCTCTTTGACCACATTGTCACTCATTTTGGCTGCCCCAAGATATTGTTGAGCGATCAAGGCAACCACTTTCTCAATCGCACCATCAGCGCATTGACGGAGGAGTTGCATATACAACATAGAAAGAGTACACCCTATCATCCGCAGGCGAATGGCACAGTGGAGGCTTTCAATAAGATATTGGAGCATGCACTGACAAAGGTGTGCAACGTGAATTGTGATGACTGGGCTCTAAAAATCCCAGCCATATTGTGGGCCTATAGCACCACATGTAAAAGGATGACAGGGCAGACACCATTCAAGCTAGTGTATGGACAAGAAGTGGTTATGCCTATGGAGTGTATCATTCCGATTCTGCGTATAGCAGCAACAACCAGTATGGATACTGCGGTAGCATTAGAGGAACGTCTTGCACAGTTAATACAGCTTGAGGAAGATTGCTTTATCACCAGTTTCGATCAGGGTGTGGAGAAGGATCGCCAGAAGGCTTGGCATGATCGCCACATCAAGAACAAACAGTTTCAGCAGGGTGATTTGGTGTTGTTGTATGACAGCAAGTTTATGAAACATCCAGAAAAATTGCAGATGCATTGGCTTGGTCCATATCGCACTAGTAGTATTACTTCAGGAGGAGCGCTACAGTTGCAGTAGTTGGATGGGGCGATGCTCCCCAAGTTGATTAATGGTATCAAGTTGAAGCCCTATCGGTCGGGCTTGGAACAGCGCGATGCCTGAGTCGCATCGGATGAAAAAAAAAGTGTAGATTGATTGGTGGCAAGATGGTGCACCAACAGGGATGGAATGCGGAAGTAGGGAGGCTTCTTCCGCAAGTTAGGAGCAGTCCACGACAGGTGGCAAGGTCGCGACCGAGTCAAATCAGCAATAAATACCAAAAGTTAAAATAGTTAATTACCGGCACTTGTTCAAATGATGGGCATTAATGGTGGATTTGGCCGATCGGCTGATAGGATCGACGGTGGATTTGCGTCATTAATACACTATTTTGGTTGAGTTAATGCATGATTTAGTGATGATTACGGAGGATTCGGCTAGAAGCTATAAAAATGGGTCGACGTTGGTCGGAAGGCACCACGTTTTTGTTGTTAAGTGCCTGTGCAAAACCGACGAGTATTGTTATAAGCTTGGCGAGTATAGTTGTGCATTGGCCAAGGTTCAGTTGCATTTACAGAGTGCTGTTAGGACGAAGAAGCGCTAGGTAAGGTATGCCACAAGAGCTAGAAACAATGGATATTAGTAGCGAGGTTGAGTCTCCTTTCCTCGGGATTGTAATTGAGGAAGAAGTTGCATCTGCGGGAGATGTCAATCTTGAAGCAGAAGTCGCAAATATGCCGGTGGGAGCATCAGTCATCGTTAAGAAGCATCGAGGGGGTCAGCATTCTGAGTCCCCACAAAGCAAGAGGCAACTGAGATCATCCGCCGAGGTGGTAGGAGAAGCTCAGGTGCATGTCGGGCAGTCTAGTCGTCGTGTTGATGAATCTACCCCATGGGAGGGACTGTCGGTTGTTGACATCCTTGGGTATATCCCTCCCAGTCGGCCGGATGCAACCCCGCTCAAGCTGAACCCGAAGCAGAAGTATGGTGTGAATATGCCCGCACTCCCTATCGGAATGGAGTGCTCTGCTGATATTGGGCCGGTGTTGATGCGCCTACAATACAATGATCATGATATGGTGGCCTACCCAGAAATTGTATCGGCCCTGTATGTTCCTAGATCACAACTTACTGCGATGCCCATTTCGCAGGACTGGGCCCAAGGATTGAAGCAAGCCGACTTGTTAGGGCTTATTAACATGCCGCATTTTGGGCGACTGACAGAAGTTAACGCTTGCGTGCTTCCATGGTGGTTCGTTGTGGCTGGACAGCGAAATCCTGGTCATTGTTGATTTAATTTCGCACATTACCGGATTGCCTAAAGATGGGGTCGACCCATCGCAGTTCTTCCAAGGGAAGGCGAATGACAAAAAGAGCGCAGAACAGCTCGTAAAGAATTATGGCTTGGTAACAGATGGCCATGGGTATCGCACCAGTAGTATCAATGATAAGGCGGTACTCACCGGCACCAAGATTTTATCCTATAAGGTGTTCAAGGGTGGTTGTCCTAACCAGTGCAACTCAGGGATTATCGCATGTGCATTCTAATGTGTGGAGGGCATCCAAATGAACTGGTCCTTATTTCTGTTGAATCAATTAGCAGTGGATGCTGCGGTAGTTCAGGCCGGTAAGGGCTCATTTACATATAGCTAGCTGCTGCTCTTGATTGCATTCATGGCTTCGAAGGATCCTGACACATACCAGGGCATGGAAGTTAAGGTTGCAAGAGAGTGGCGGGGTGCGCGCTATCAGAACTTATGGTATGTACGGGAACCTAAGCGACTCTAGGATTTCCAATTGCTATTCTGGCTCTACTGGGAGATGCTTTGCAATGCCACAATGAAGGTACCGTGGATATCTGAAGAAACTGCAGCAAGATTTAAGCCAATCATGGCGTATGCGGTTCGGTCGCATGCTATATATGTGCAGGAAAGGCGTGACCCCGGTCATCAATGGTTGCTGAACCCTTACAAGGTAATGGCTGAAGCACTGGAGACTATCGTGAATGACTGGCCAGCGGAATGGCGTGAACTTGTGACGTTGGTCGAGATTGAGGCTGGCGAGCCGACGAAGGGTCCAGAATATCGTATATCGACACAGGACCTGCCCAGTCATCATGATTCTAATCAAGAGTCCATCAAAACATTGACGAACAATGATAGTGACCGCACCTTGGAAGAGCACAGGAGAAAAGGGCACCAGGACTCGGCGACAATCAGTGGCCTGCCCCTGTCGACAGAAGCACACTTGGGTCAACTTAAATACAAGTAATTACTGATGCCTCCACTGCAGCAGCTCAGAAGATGACAAGGGCGACAAATGAAGGATTCCATGCATTCATTGCTCGTGTGGACTCTGTGTATAACATGGTTTCACGACAAGCACCAGACGATGCAGTGGCACCACAAGTTAGCATAATTAGCACCGAGCCGCGGGTGAGGAATGTGGAGATTCCCCCGATTGCGATTGTGACTGAAGACGAGGCTGTGAACGCCTTGATGTAATAGCTGAAGAAGGTGACCATTAATGTGAACGCATTGCCAGCGGAAGGGTTGATCACTATGCAGACAGCTACCAGCCGGGAAACGGTAGACTAACTGAGGGAGATCAGTGACATGTGCGTACAATTGCAAGCGAGTGAGATCGATGCGAAGCGCACCATTGAAGAATTGAATGGCAGTGCTGCTTCAGCATGGCAGGCTGTGAATGAACTCGACGAACACATTAAGAGAGAACGGGCTAAGAAGGCACGCGAAATCGAAGGACTAAAAAGGGAACACAATTTCCTTATTGCGGAGAAGGCCCGTATGTGGGATGATAGTGTACGGGTCGACCGGTCTATCATGGAGGCTTATCAGCATGTGCTGGAGCCCACTGAAGAGGTGAATGTGCTCCAACGGGTGCAGCGGCTGGGGGCTGCCATTGTCCAGTTGCGACAGGACAATCAAGAGTTGAAGGCTCAGGTGAATCCTGGTACACCTTAAGTTGAAGTTGACGATAGAAAACAGGAAATTGAGGAGGTCGCCACTCAGTTGGAGGAGCTGGAAAAGGCCACAACGAAGCTCACAGCTGACACTATGCAATTCTGGGGCCGGATCGTCCAAGACAAGCAGGTCAAACAACTAATGAAGGAACGTCAGGAAGCGGAGGGGCAATTGGCGACACTCAAAGTAATGATGCATGTAATGCCATCCATGGAGCAGGTTGCGAAGGTTATGGAATTGAAAGATCTGCAACAGCGTGTCGCCAAGGCGGACGAGTGACAGAAGAAGCGTGCTGCGCAATTGGAGCAGTTTTAGGATGTTGGGGGATAGTTCATGACCAAGGCAAGTGAAGCGATTTAGGTAGTACAGAAGCATCGTCAATAGGTGACAACAAAGATCACTGAGCATCCATCCGCAGAATATGTGGTCGACAGTCAGTGGTGACTACGGAAGTCAATGAAATGGTGATGACAGTCGTGCAGCAGTACGAAGACTTCAAAGTGAAGACCACGGAATACACCATGTCCAGTTGACGTGGCTCGAGGGCGAGCCACAAGATTGTGTTGGGGGCCTGTTGGCAGGCAGTTTGGTAAGGAAGAATTGCAGCATAGCCTATGCTGCGACACGTCAGAAGAGGTGGAGAAAGGAAGAAGGCTCTATTATTTTATGTATTTTTTGAGCTAAGTATACCGCAATAGGCAGGTTTTTGGGTCATTTGGACCGTGTCAGTTGGATTTTGGGTCATTGGTCCAGGAGTCGGTTAGGAAGTTGTCAGTGAGTGGACAAGCATTGTAAAGGCGGAATCCTATATATAGACAGAAATTTGTAGGTCATAAGATAATCGGCAAGAGATTTTTGGTATGTGTTTATGTGCATATGTTCGGAGATCAAGAGATATTGTTGAAGTCTATGATCTACAAAGGCATTGTATTGGGTTTTTGCAGTAATAATATGATGTGATGAAATTGTTTTTGTGCAATCCTGGTGTGTCTTATGTCTTTTTGATGGTAATGCAATGTTTCTTTGATGCAATAGTCGCTTTACTGTTATAATATGCTGCAACAATGAATGTTTCCATTAAATGATGCTATAAATACAATAATGTCGAAGTGAATGCATAGATCTATTGTTGAATGTTGCAATAATATTAAGTAGTTGATGCCGCATACATCCTCCTTCATTCGATGAAAACATGGTTCCGTCCACTCTACCTTGATCGCCTCGGGTGAGACCTCATCTGCTCTGCAGGTGTTGCTGGGCACGGTAAAACCTGTCTGGGCCGGTGGTCAAGGAGATCGCGGTGGGTCGGTGTCGACAGTGATGGGAACCCTTGTCGACTGGGTTTGAGTCAACAATAAGCCCTATATATGCGGCTACATCCTCATTGTAAAATCATCATTATTTATCTTATCAATTATATATTCGATTATTTGACCATTTATGGATCCTTTGTATTATTTACATTGGTTATGTGTATAAGAAACGATTTTACCATTTCCTTTGAAAACAAAAAATACAATAAAAATAATTCATCATTCTAATAGAACTCTCATAAAAATTTAAATAATCATTTTCTAGATTAATATCAAATACCTCAATCTTCAACACAAAACAATTATCAATATAAAATAAAAGATTACAAAAAGAGTGTGCCTGACAACAAAATCTCTTACATCTAATAAGAAACCACCTACTCTATATATATACCACATTACCAATTACATATGATAAACAACCACCTGCTCTATATATATACCACATTACCAATTACATATGATACTCATCCACCTACTCTATATAAACTAATAGGTTTCTTAAGGGAGTCTTCAAGTTTTCCACCCACACCCCACATGAGGAATTGCTCTCGTTCATAAATTATGTTGAAAAGAAACATTTTTAATGATCAATTACACTTGAGTTGAGAATGATAGCAATGACAATGACAACAATTAATTCTTCATATATTAATTACATTAAAGAATACAATTATTGACAATTACATTAAAATTGAAAGAACTTTAACATCAATTAAACTTTTCAACTAATACTCAACACTCTTTCTTAACAAATTCATTCACTTCACATTTTTAAATTTTATTTTCTAATTTCTTCCCACCCACCCACTACCATTACCATGTCTTCCACACAAAAAAATATGACAAATTCTCATTCAAATACATATTTACAACCACAAATTCATCGACACAAAAAATATGACAATTACCATTACAAAAAAATGACAAATTCCCAACGAAAGACATATTTACAACCAAATCACATCTCACTTCAACCTTAGAACGTTTAGAAAGTACAACTATTCCAACCTACTCTTCCAAACCCAATACTGAAATTTATTTGTATTTATCCTCACCAGATTCGAGTGACGCATTCCAAACCCATGGCTGGAATTTGAATGAAACATGTCACTGTGAGTAATTCCGAATCAAAATTCCCACATGCTTATGGCAAGGACACAACTCAGCCCATTCATGTCTGTGAATATACTGTCACTTAAATTACATTACCATACCCGTCACCCACAATCAAGACTATTTCCATTGAAATATCGATATTTTTACACTAAAAAGATACAATATACATTGAATAACCACAACGATGATGTATATACAGTGAACATCTACGTTTCATTCGGTTCACTGTCACCGTCCCATGCCCACACAATGTCCTTGAGCCCCGGCCTGAGGACCTGGCTGCAGAGCTCACTGTACTCGAGCGTATCCCCCGCGGTCTTGCCAAGCTCCACCATGAAGAGCGAGGACGTGACTTCGAAAATCTCGGCACCAATACACAAATTCCCCTTCCGCCCCTGTTTAGAGTCCTGCAACTTCACCTTGCAGTTCATGGACTTCTTAATGCTGAATCTCAGCCCTTTTGCTATCTCCTCCAGCTTCGACATTATGCTCGATGCCGGCTGAATCGACATGAACCTTGACGACTCCTGCTTTACGACCTTTTCCTGGAACAGTCCGGACAGATTGAACCCAGGCGAGAGAGAGATTATGTCGAAGGCGTTCAGACTGACCGGCTTGGCGGTGAAGAACGCCGACTCGACATCGTCGAGAAGCCCGACATCGACATCGATTTTGGCTTGAGGGCGCTTGAAGCCCCGGCGGAACCAGGGGACCTCCATCAGCTGCGGGACGGTGATCCTCGTCCGTGGATTCGAGTCCATCAACCGAAAGACAAGCCGCCGGGCATCGGAAGAAAGCCAGGCCGGGCACTTGAAATCCCCCTTGTAGATCTTCTTATACATGACCATCAGATTCGCGTCCTGGAACGGCAGGTAGCCAGCCATGAGCACGAACAGTACGATGCCACAAGACCAGATATCGGCCTTGGCACCGTCGTAGCCTTTCTTGGAAACGACCTCCGGTGCGACGTAGGCCGGCGTGCCGCATGCTGTGTGGAGAAGGCCGTCCTGCCCGAACTGCGCCGGCAGCGCGCTGAGGCCGAAGTCGGCGACCTTCAAGTCCCCGTTTTCGTCTAATAGCAAATTCTCCGGCTTCAGGTCACGGTGATACACGCTTCGACTGTGGCAAAAATCCACCGCGCTTATCAGCTGTTGAAAGTACATCCTCGCCTCCTCCTCCTTCAATCTGCCCTTTTCGACAACCCGATTGAAGAGCTCGCCGCCTTTAACGTACTCCATGATGAAGTAAATCTTGGTCTTGCTCGCCATGACTTCGTAAAGCCGAACGATGTTGGGGTGCTGGACCAATCTCATAATCGAGATTTCTCGTTTAATTTGCTCGATCATTCCGCCCTTGAGGATTTTTTCTTTGTCCGTGGCTTTAATGGCAACGTTCTGGCCAGTCTCCAGGTTCCTCGCGTGGTAGACCTTGGCGAACGAGCCTTGCCCCAGCAAGCGCCCTACTTCGTACCTACCCATCAGAATATTGGGCGTGATATTCATCTCTAATCAGGAGAAACAAATCACAAAATCGGATATGTCCTCAATCGTCTTCCATGAATTGGATATGTGCCATTTTTAAGCCAAGACCTTGCTCTCCCACATGGAGTCCATTCCAGGCATCGTCACTGTTTTTGTTGATCTTCTGTCTCTGCTCTTTGCATGCGATATCGAGTAGAGCTCTATATTGTCTGTATATATAGAGCACTCAGCGTAATTGAAAGCCATTTTTTTCTTATTGCTTGGATGTTAGTCGCATATTTTATAATTATGGATGAGAACTTATGTACCGTATTACAAAAGGAGTTCTAATATTGAGGTGTGGCCTAAACGATAGAAATTCACAGCTATCTGTCGCCCATGTGATGCCACCTGCCATATCGTAGAGAGGCCTATCTATTATTCTGCGACTTCGACACCAAGAAATATTTCGAGTGACCGACTGGCGTGGGAACCTGGAAGCCTTGTTAAGTGAAGACTGATCTCACCATCCACATACCGAAACTTAGATATTTAAAGCTATGTGCTGGCTTCAATCCACAAAAACTTGCGTCAACTCACACAGTAATTTTGTATTCTTCTGTTTGTCGTTGTATGTTTTTTATCATTCTCGTTGTTTTTAGTTTGGTGCAAAAGGCTGTTGTAAAAATCGCAGCTAATTCATAATATCAAAACAACATTTTCTTTGTGGAAGGCAATGCTTTGGAGTGCTTTAGTGACATTTTCTTTGGAAGGCAATGCTTTGGAGTGTTTGAGTAACATTTTCTTTGTTTGAAGGCAATGTTTTCGAGTGTTTTGATAACTTGTTATAGATACTTCAACTTTTGAAATGGAGATGAAGATATGGATGAAAGGTATTATTTATGATTATATTAAAAGTATTTCATTGCATTTAATGTTGTTTATGTGAAGAATTTTTGAAATCGAGATGAAGTTTAATGTTGTTTATGTGAAGAACTTTTGAAATCGAGATGAAGAAATGGATGTAAGGTAGTATCTATGATTACATCAAAACTATTCCATTTCATTTAATGTTGTTTATGTGAAACTTTTGAAATGGAGATGAAGACATGGATGTAACATTGTATTTCTGATTACACCAAAACTATTCCATTCCATAAATAATGTTGTTCATGTGAAGAACTTTTGAAATGGAGATGAAGATGTGAATGTAAGGTAGTATTTATGATTAAACCAAAACCATTTTGAAATGGAGATGAAGTATGGATGTAAGGTAGTATTTATGATTACACTAAAACCATTCCATTCCACCATTTAATGTTGTGAAGAATTTTTGAAATGGAGATGACGACATGGTTGTAAGGTTGTATTTATGATTACACCAAAACTATTCCATTCCATTTAATGGTGTTCATGTGAAGAACTTTTGAAATGGAGATGAAGACATGGATGTAAAGTAGTATTTATGATTACACCAAAACCATTCCATTCCATTTAATATTGTTCATGTGAAAAAATATGATAGCATTTTTTAGACTCTATGTGGTTTAAACTTTGCAATATATATCTTTATTATGTGAAGAACTTTTGAAATGGAGATGAAGACATGGATGTAAGGTAGTATTTATGATTACACCAAAACCATTCCATTCCATTTAATGTTGTTCATGTGAAAAAATATGATAACATGTTTGAGACTCTATGTGGTTTAAACTTTGCAATATATATCTTTGTTTTATGGAAGCAAAACAACTATTTAATATAGATATGTCTATGTTTGGAGATCTTTATGATTATGAAACAAGTGGAAAACAATTGCATTTTAAATTCAATAGATTAATAGTTCTGAGAAACATAAAAAAAAAAAGCAATGGGAAACTGCAGATCTATATGATTGTGACATCAATACATGAATAAGTGAAAAACCAATTTGCATACCAAGTAGAAATCATTCAAGTGTTTGTATTTTATTATATACTAAAATTTAGCCAATTTTAGTATTCGAGTGTTTGTATTTAGCCAATTTTGATGTATTATTCTACAACATAGATATATTATTCGAAGAATAATGAGAAACAAATCATTTCCAAAAAAAATCTATACCATGCAACCAATAATTAATCACTTAAACCCACTCATAATTAACAAAAACTTGTTTCAATACTCGTAATGCATTTAACACATAGGGACAATAGATGAGGAAACTAAAAGTTGAGGAGGATATAATTAATTCTGTTCAATGCTCATGTCCCTAAATGGCTTATGAAAACTAGCTTTAATAAATTCACCTAAATACAAGTTTTTGGGTGAAGTGGTTAGAAATAAATTCACCTACATTGAATCCTTGAGAGTTGTGAATGGTTAAATAACTAAAAGTTTTGTATTTCTTTTAGCACTATGATACGTTTTTTTTACATTTATGTATGTTATTTTGAGTCTTAATGGTTTTACACTCATCTCCATGGATTGATAACAATGAATCAAACACCAATAAAGTTAGTGATATAAAATCAGAAGTTTAGACTTGTTGGGTAGCAGAGAGAGCACACAAAGAAACAAATCAACATCATAAATTAAGAGAAAATGGTGATTACATCAATCACACAAAATGCACAGCATTTTATGTGGTAAAACTCTAATCAACGAAACATCCATAGGGCATAGCAACAATATTCGTATTGGTAAAGGAGATTATAGATACCAACAATAGGCTTGTACAACTCTCTACACAACACTTGCCTCTACAAGCTTACTTATATAGCATATCTCCCACAGTTACATAAAATTGAACAATTTAATGTGCAACCATCCATATTCTATCTTGGGTTGATTTGTTTCAACATAAGACATAATAATATGAACTACCAAAACTGTCATAGTCTATTCCTTAGGAAATTAGTTGTCACCATTTCAACAATCTCCACCTTGACAATAATTTACCTAATACCTTTCCTACAAGCCAAGAGAATCCAAACACCACTACAACTTCTCTAACGATTTTGGTTTCATGAACATGTTTGCACGATTTTCTTGAGTATGGAATTTCTCAGGGACCACTCCACCTCCATTAATAACCCATCTTACAAAATAGTTATTTATATAGCAATATGCCTTGTCCCATTTTTATAAGATGGATTGCTAGCAAAATGCAAAACACTTTCACTATCTTGGAACACTTTTACCTTATCCTACATTTGTCTAAATCACATAACTATAAAACTACAAACTAAACCACTGCAACCACTGTAGGCAATACTTGCCTCTAAGATGTACCAAAGCACCCATTTCACTACTTCCCAATGCTCTTTACCTGTATTTTTTATGTGTCCACCCACAATACCCGTTGCATGTGAAATATTTAATCCTGACCATTTCATCGCATACATATTTCCTACTATACTTGCATACAATATACGATACATATTATACAACTTGACAAGAACTCTGTAGAGTTCTAGTTCTTTTATATGCTATATTTAGTGGTTGTTTTTACCATCGAATAAAAAAGTGGTGCTCCTATAATCACCTTGGTTTTTATTCGGAGTTAAAATTACATCTTGTTTGAATCATTGGCCTTATCAGCTGGTGTTGTTGTATTGAAAACCCTAAAATTATGCTCCGAAAATCACTTAAAATCACCATGTCACTCTCATTTTTTTTATCTGGACTAAAACTACAATTACTGTAATCCTAATACCGACATCGTTGGAATGAAAAATACAAAAACAACTTCTTAATTGAAAAAAGATACTACCATTAACACCAAAAACCACAATATATATATATATAAACATCTTAATTTTAAAAACAAAACAAATTTTACAAAAACCATAAAACTATTAATCTTTAAAAACAATTTTTAAATAAAATAAAACATAAAAGATAATTAAAAATTTTATTAAAAAAAAAATTAAAACAATATAAAACAACAAAACATGAAACATTATTAAAATAAATAAAAAATTAAAACACTCTTAAAAAAAAATTAAAAAATTAAAGCATTATAAAAAAAAAAGAGTTAAAAAACATTTTAAAAAAATTAAACATTATAAAAATAAATAAGAAATTAAAACACTTTAAAAACAAAAAATTAAAGCATTATAAAATATAAAAGTAAGTAAAAATTAAAAGGTTAAAAAACATGTTAAAAAAATTAAAATTTCAATAAAATACATTAAACCTAAGTGAACATTAAAATAAATCAATCAAATAATGGTGTCACGTGGAAGTGAGGTGGAGGGAAGGTGGAAGTGAGGTGGAGGGAAGGTGGAAGGGTGTGGGAGTGAAAGCATGGCTCGATTCTTGAATCAAGCTCTTCACCCCACCCATCCTCAAATGGCCCATTATTTATTATGTCCCCGCAGGGGACTATTATATTTTTCGATCACTCTTATTAATCTCGTAGTACATGGTATAAATATTTTTGTTTTCCTATGTTTATGATCTAGTTATAAATTTTCCTATCAAAATTTAAAAAAATATATATATTTATTTCTATTTTGATTGGTTTTTGATTGCTAACGTTGATTTCGATTTTTGGTGCCCAGGCCTCGGTGGCCGGCAAACGTCAGCGAGGTGTGACGGGTGTACCATTGTTTTAATCAGACGGTACTGTTTCTAATTTATTAAACATGGTGGATTGTCTAGTTCTAAAGCCAGGATTAAATGCGAATGTGCTGAGTAGTCTGATTCACAATGCGAATGACAGTTTTTAATGTCCAGCTCTCCGATTTTTTCAATTAATGTGACTTTTTACTTGAAAAAAAATCTATCAGAGCTTTCAAATCGTGCAGATTTAACTGGAGTCTGGAGTCATCTGTAATGCAAATGCAGATCCTTGTATATACCTCAACATAACGCAAAAACTACACACAATTTTTTCTTTTTTCCTTTTTTATTCTTTTTAAATAAAAAATAAAATTTATCGATTCTCACCTTTATCCAAAAAAAATTGTATTTAGTCTAGGTTTCAACCTGCAATGTCCAGGAGTCAATAATTTATGGCTTGTTTTATCTGCTAAAATTTAGTGTTTTGGGAAATCAGAGAGAGTTTCTCCAAAAGCCGATGTATACAGTTATGGGATATTGTTGTTTAGATTAGTTAGATGATAATTTGACTTAATTTTAAAACTTATTAAATTGTAATAATATTTTAATTATAATATTTCTATTTATATATAAATTTGATACTTTATTTTTTTTTATTTGTTAAATTTTCGAGCGAATTTTATTTGTCAAATTTTGTATTATCATATATATAGAGATATTTTATTTTAATAATAATATTATTATTATTATTATTTGTTAAAAAATTATATGTTTTTATTGTAATATGTAATTTTTCAAGTACTTTTTAGATAAGGTTATAAGTTCTAAGAGTATAAACCTTATAAATTTTTTTTTTAATTTTATATATATATATATATATATATCATAAACAAATTACATATTAAGATTAAATGCAAGTCTTTGTATAGACCTCGACATAACGCAAAACCTGCACATGATTTTTCCTTTTTGTATAGTGGCGGGTGAAGTAAGCGCATATGTTGCATCCAACAATGGTCAATCGATGGTTAGGACTGCACTGGCCTAGTTCCCCTTCTCACAATGGCCTATTCTCTTTGGCTTTTGTAGTACAATTCTAAATGAACCAATATGCGCCTGTATAAATGTTTTATTTATTTAGTTGTGTTCATCATTTATTAGGAAAAATCATACGCAAAAGCTACAAAATCAACATAAAAAAAGAACTATTAATCAAATAAATAAAGAATAAACCTAAAATCGATATAATAAAAATGTTGAAATAAATAGGAATATACACTTGCGGAATGTAAATGAAAGAAAGATAATGGACAAAATGAGAATAAATGGCTAGGAGAAGGTGTTTTCGATTATTATTTCACAAAAATGGCTTCATACAACCATGTTTAGACATTTACAAAACCATATGGAACAAGCAAACAAGTCAGCGAAGAAAGAAACAAGGCATGCTTGAGCTCAGGTAAATCTATGAGGTCTGAAGTTCTAAGTTTCAGTTCCTTCATTAGCATCCATTGATTAATACCAATGTGCCATGATAAAAATACGCTGATGTTAAACAAAAAAAACACAAAATATACGTCAAGAAATATCATGCTTAGATCTTAGCTTTCTCATTCCTTGAACAAACTCTTCCTATCAACAAATAATGTAAGACCCTGTAGCATATGAATGTTTGAGGTATGAAATTAGAACGAAAATAGTATTTATCTTTGGCGTACCCTTTCCCATTGGGTGAAAAAAAAATCACCTAATGTATTTGGCACTTGTTATTTTTTAAGAATCGTTGGGCGGTGGTGTTAGTTAAGCAAGGAAACTTCAAGAATTGTTTTTCAAAACCCATAAACCTAAAATGCTCGATGGACTTGGGTCAAGGTTAACCACCAGATTAGGAAAATCCACAAAATACAATGCATACAGGTGTTGAAAAGAGAAGCCGACACATATGCCACTTGTCCTTGGTGTATGTTTGTTTTCCACCACACTCTACCTGCTTTGTTTCATTGTACGCCTGTTTGGTGTATAGCTTGTGTCTTATAACAATATTTATTATTGTTATTGTGGCAAGAATATCATATTTCTATAGCTTTTGTCTTGTACCAATATCTATTATTGTTTTTAGCAATTGCGGAGACATTGCCACCTCGTGGCTCTTGTTTATTAGTTTAATGTATAATGTATTTTTTGACTTTGGACTTATGCTTAATATATCTTTTATTAAAATTTTAATTTGTGTTAAATTTTTTACAATGTTTTTAATTTATTTTTTATTTTTAAATTTTTTATAATGTTTTAATTCGTTTTGTATTTAAAGCTTTTAATTTGTTTTGCATTTAAAGTTTTTAATTTCTTTTATGTTTTTTAAATTTTTTTTATAATGTTTCATTTTGTAATATTTTATTTTAATTTTTAAATTGTGTAGTGTCTGTTATTATAATTATTATTTTAATGTTGTAAATATATTTGAAGAATTAATGTTTTTTTTCAAAATTTTAGAGGTTTTTTTAATAATTTGTTTTATTACTATTGTTATAGTAATTTAAAAAAATATATATATTTTTTTATTTCATGGTTTTCAAATGTTTGTAATTTTAACCTTGTCAAAGAAAGTGGTGCTACGTATACTATCTCTTTTCAATTCAATAATTGATTTTTGTATTTTTATTGCAACTATATCAGTTGTTAGGGTCGCAATTTCAAACAAGTTGTAATTTTAGCCCTGGAACGAAAAATGGGCGTGTCATGGTGATTCCAAGTGATTTGGGGAGCATAATTTTAGGGGTTACACTACAACGAAACTGGTTGTTAACACTAGGGTTTCAAACAAGATATAATTTTAACCCCGAATAAAAAGGAGGGTGATTCTAGAAGGACCATTTTTTTATTCAAGGCTCGATTATGGTTTTGATTGCAATGGAACCGACCATGGCTTATAGGGGTTTCAAAAAAATTGTAATTTTAGTCTTGGAAAAAAAGGTTCTACCAATAGCACCACTTTCGATGGTTGTTTTTGATGATTTTGCCCCCCGAAAATGAGTTTTTATGGTTAGAGTTCTCGTTTTGAGTATGAAGTTCTCGGCAAGTTGTATAAAGATGATGAACTCTAATATGCAGCTTTCGCAAACCACATTCAATAAAAAACGCCTCCACTAAAATGCATGATCAAGCGATGTGTCAACCAACACCCCTCTACAACCTTCTTGGAGTTCGGATATATGCCCTTCGACTCTATTCTCTAATACCACTAGTTGGGTAGTGGAGAGTTGTATTATCCTGAATTTTGTTGATTTTATTGATGTTATATATTGGGCGTAAAGCCCCTATGCATATGATTTATTTTGGTATACTGGGTGTAAGCCCCAATGCACATGTTTTACTTTTATTATGCTGGGCGTAAGCCCCAAAGCACATGACGTATCTTAGTTATAGATATACATATTTGGGCATGGACCCTGACAGATGCAGGTTATTGTTATATATTGGGCAGAAAGCCCCAATGTAGTTGATTAATGTTTTATTATGAGATTGGGTACAAAACTCTAATATACTGAGATGATCTTTGTTATATACTGTGCAGAGTTATGATATGCATGACTGAATTTTATGATGTGTTGAGCGTGGACTCTAGAGCACATGGATGACCTATGTACTGGGCATAAGCCCCGATATACATAGAGGATTTTTATTATGTACTGGACGTAAGCCCCGATGCACATAGACTGTTGGGCATAAGACCTGGAGCACTCCAAATTGATGTTGAGCATAAGATCTGGAGCATCGCATCTTTGGCCATTGTATCCCTAGGTGTATCTTACAAATACATCCTAGCACTAGTATTGAGCAAAGAGCTCTGGAATTGCACTAGCGTAACACCCATGTAAAAGTATTGAGCCTAAGCTCTGAATAGCACTAGGGATTACTATACTTAAGAAGGTGTTGAGTTGAGGAAGGATCTGAATAGAACAAGTCATCATACTTATTTTATTCTGACTAATTGATTCATTACTCATCTCATCAAGAACGGAGGAAACTACAACGGAAAACGAGGTAATCTGAAGCAGATAATTATGTCTTCTAGGGAAATACCCAATGTAAATAATGTAAATAATGCATAAAGGAATATAATAGGATAAATGATAATATAAAAGATGCTTATTGCAATGGTTTGGTTGCCTTTAAATATGGCCAGACCTTTAAGACGAGAAGACACGTCTTTTCCTAACTATTAAACTATTAACTATTTAAGTATTTAATTATTTCCTTATTTATGTTCGTTACATTGCCACTCTCTTAGAAAGGCTTTGTCCTCAAAGCCTTATAATTTTGTCGCATTGTTCTTTGCGATGTCGTGGCTGGCGAAACATGTCGATACGAACTACTAAGTGTAGAGCATAACTTCCGATATGTGGATGGATCAATCCATCCCAAATTGATTTGTTACTGATTGCTGGGATTCCCTATTGATCTCTCAACAGGAGCTTTGATCACATTAGTACCATTATCTTTCGACATTTCCCACTTTTTAGAATATCGGTTTTTATGGTTGGGGTGTCGATGGGGAATTTTCGTAATGTCATTTTCTTTTACGAGTGTCGTCTTTTGAGCGTTGATCTGAGCTGGAAGTTGTATTTTTGTCTCTTGAGGCTTTAAGGTTTCGTTTTGTATATTTTCCAACTGCATGTTATTATTTTGAAACTTCTTAATCACTTTTACTTGCGATTTTCTGTCATCTTCCGACTTCTTAAGTTGTTCCTTAAGATCTTCGTTATGACTTCTGATGCAGCTATTTTTTTTCTACGTGTCTAGAATTTTTCTTTCAATGTCTTCCGTAGATTGATCTACCTTCCGACTATTTTTCAACTTCTTAATTTTTGTGATTTTGTTTTACTACTTTTTGTGATCTATGACTTATGAGTCTTTTTAGACTCATCATTTTGTTGTTGAATAACTTTTATCTGTTGTTGATATTGGTCGACCACTGATTCTTGATCCTCTAATTTCTTTTGTATCTGTGCCAGTTCGTCATCCTTGTTGTAAACGATTTTGTTCAAGCGTATTATTTCTTCTTTGTAATCATTTATTTCTTTCTTTATATCTTGATTTTTCAATCTCTGATTGAAATCATTTCCATTTTTTAATTCCTCAATTTGTGTAGATAATCTCTCAATATGGTTTTTTTTATAATGATTCTCTTGTTCCGTTAATCTCTTAGACATATCCTGCTTCATTATGTCAAATGCTTCTTTTAGTCCGGACTGCAATTCTGCTTTAAAATTCGCCATAATTCCTGGCTTGGGACGATAACTTGGTCTTCTTTGTCGACAACACGTCTCGACTTCTTGATAAGTCTTCCTTCACTTTGACTTCTTCAACGATAAATGATTGTCGTTGGATCTTGACTTCTTGGCTTCGTTCTTTGACTTTGAGTTTATTTTTCTTTTCTCTTTTTTTTTCTTCCAAAAAGAATTATTATTTTAATAAAATAATAATAATAATTTCTTTTGAATAATAATAATTATTAATTAATTAATTAATAATATTATTATTATTAATGTTTATAAACTATATGAATAGTTTAATATATATATATATAATAATTTTGTATTAAAATTTTAATGAAAATCTTTTATAATCATAATTTTTATTATTAAAAGAATTTAAATATTCTTAGAATTAGGGTTTGTGGAGGAGGTTGACGTAAACTGTGTGGAGGTTGGTGGAATCTAGAACAATGGATTGAGAGGGAGAAGCGTAGGGTAAGGAGGAGTGGTAGGGCTTCGTGAACTGGAAGGGAGGGAGTAGGAACAACGTGTAGGGAGCAACGATGGGGGAAGATGCAACTAAAATGGAGGGAGGACAGAGTGGGATGTAGGCGCAAAGGAATGGGAGGAGTATGGACGTGATGGGAGAGGCGTGGATGAAGCATTGCAGGGAAAGCAGGCAAAGCGGAGGAAGATGGAGTAGGCATGGGGAGTGCGCAAAGGGAAGTAGGGGAGAGCTGGAGCGGAAGGTGGCAGTGGAAGGGAGTTGCGTGAGAGGGAACGGTGGCAAGGGATGAGGGAGGTTGATGGTTGGAGAAGGCATGGAGATTTAACGTGAGGTGGGAGAGCAACACGAGTGGGAGAGCAGCATGAGGGCGGAAATGGTGGAGAAGCAGGGAGATGGCAGGATGAGGATGTATGTGGCATGGTGAAGGGTGGTTGCAGAGGTGGTTGCTGGTAGAGCGTGGCGTAGAAGGTGGATGGAGTTCTGGGTGTGGAACTGAGTGGCGGCGTTTGGGAGGAGCTATGCATTAAGGGGAGTAGGGTTGGAGGGAGCGTGAATTGGAAGGAGGCAGCGCACGGGGTTTGGAGCGGGAGAAGAGGACCAATAGCCCGATAACTGGTCAATGACCAATAAACGAGAGAAACTCTCAGTAATAGCCACTAGCCGGAATCACATGCCCAACAAGGGGCTCTGATACCACTGAAGCAGATAATTCTGTCTTCTAGGGAAATACCCAATGTAAATAATGTAAATAATCCATAAAGGAATATAATAGGATAAATGATAATATAAGAGATGCTTATTACAATGGTTTGGTTTCCTTTAAATATGGCTAGACCTTTAAGACGAAAAGACACGTCTTTTCCTAACTATTAAACTATTAAACTATTAATTATTTAATTATTTAATTATTTCTTTATTTATGTTCGTTACATAATCCAACATGCAAAAGGGACCTAGAGCTACCTAAAGTGAATAAGTATAAAGAGACTCACTCATAAGCAAAAAATTATACATAAATATATGTATATGAAAGATATTAATTCTAAGTAAAAGATATTACTTATAAATATAGTAATATAAGTAAAAGATAGTACTTATAAATAAATATAATATTCATAAGCAAAAATATAATTATTATGTTAAAAGATAAACATCAAAGTCCCTTTAATAAATTTATAAATGAACAAGTTTAAAAGTTCTAGATAAACTAAAGTTATAATTTTCAATTTATATATATAGTAATTCAAAGTGAAAATCAACTTAAGTTAATATTAAAGAAATTAATATTCTCAACTGCTATTTTCAAAAGTTCACCTATAAAAACTAGGACAATTCCCAAAGAGAGGGCATCTATCTTTTTATCATTCTTTTATGGTAACAAGAGAGAATTGGTCCCACGGAACTGAAAGAGTAAATTAATCCAAGATTGGATTATCATCAGCTGCCTGCCCTAGGTCCTCTAGTTTTCCTATTGCATGTTGGAAGCAGCCCGGGGGGAATCGGATTAGAATCAGGAATGGTTCCGGTTTATGGTTGGGAGGAACGTGGTAGTTCCAAAGTCATTTAGTTACCATCCTACAGGTCAGCTAAGCATAATTGTTTTCATTAATTAGTGTTTGAAGTGTACAGGTCTGTGCAAGGAAAGGATCCCAGCTGCAAATTCAGGTATGAGTTACTTTTATGTTACAAGCTGAAAGTTTATAAATTAAATTCCATTACTGTAATCTCTTTTCTGATTAAATCCAGGCATTGGGAGCAAGGGCTATTGAATTGGCTCCTTGGGTTAAAATAATTATATTTCAAGTTTAAGTTCCTGTTTAACTTTTCAAAACCCTAGCTAAGACGAAATAGTAAAGAGTTTACAAACATAACCCAATTAAAAATTACAGCAAAGACATCTCTTGCCAAGAGATTGATTTGCTTGGTCTTCCCAAGCCTAGAATACTAGTTTTCCAACTTAGCTAAAATCAAACCCCATACTGTGCAAATATTTCAATTAAAATAATAATATCAATCTCTAACAGAGATGCGTAGAGTCTTGCCCAAACCATTTTTTAAAAATCAACACAACATGAACATTAACACATAGATAAATCATCACCCATAAACTCATGTCTAACAAAGAAAACCACCCCAGTTTTCTTTCCCTGAATTCGCCAATACAGGTTGTTACGTTTAGGGCACGTCTTTAGACTTGTAGTTCTCCTAATAAAAGTCAAGACTAGGGATTGAGTCCTTTGCACAAACACTTCTAAAAATCTACAAATTACATAAAGGGAACATGCTACAGCGTGGACTGCCATCCGACTCATCATAAATATCAACCACAAAGAAAATTATAAAATGAATACGATTTTTATGCTAAGGGCTCTGCCCATAAAATCCACATGAGAATATTCAAACAAAGAATTTAACTCTGGGTCATTCCTTACTACAGTCAACACAGATATAACATGTTACACAACAATTTCATCCCCGGAACATTAAAACGATTCTTTTTATAGAGGTTGTAACTCTCTAAAACTAAAAATGCATTTGAGTTAAAAACACACCGAAGCCCTGCTTCCGGTTGGAACATAAACTCATTCTTCATAATTAAAAATCATATTGCATAATCTAATTACCATACGCAGAAGCAAAACAAAACGCACAACTAGTTAGGGCTTGCCCTTTAATAGAAATTAACAACACTTCAAACATTCATTCCATAGAGAGATTCGATTTCCAGTTCAAAACGCCTAAGTTAAAATGACGAGAGTAAAACTAAGAACACATTAAATTAAACACCGACAGGAGCTTCACGCCCAGTCTTCACCCAACGAAATAGTAAAAACCTAGGTTAAACATAAAGATTCTGAGAGTCACACAGGGTCAAATGCTACTCACAATAGCTGTAAACAAATTAAATTATATCCACAATTATGACTGAGGTCAATTAAAAAGACTTCATATTAATTATTAAATGGAATTTTCCAAAAAACACCGAAACCACAATCGATTGTACAGGAGTCAAAGTTAGGACCTCCTCTAAACCCAAAAACGCCATATAGGCTACAACTTAATCAAAAGTATGGATTATATAGAGCGTGCCATAGAACCTGGCCACGTTTTCTCATCGCAACTTAGCATCACATTAAAACCTCATAAATTTTGAATGGGTAAAGCATTCCCAAAACTCTTACATACTGAGCAAATAAACAGTACAGGCAACCATTCGCATGAGAGGAGAAAATGGTCACAGAGGACCAGGCTCACCATGTCCATCATAGCTGTGAATACCCCATCATGCCAAGCTCAATTTTCCAACATTGTAGATCCTGTCACAAAGTCAAATTCTAAACCTTAGTCACCATTTTCTCAGTAAAAACAAAAGTGAAGAACCATTAGTTAAAACAGAGAATAAGATTTCAGAAGTTACCTCATAGGGAAGCTTTCCCTCACGCTATCTGGATGAGCGCAGGCCTGAGAGAAATGCTCATGGACAACGTTGGTCTCATGGCCTCACTTCGCAACGCTGAGAGCCCCATACTCTTACCATCAAACTCGCAGACCTAGAGCTCTACATCAAAACACAATAACAACGAAAATGAACTACAACGAAAGCCACCCTTATTGCTTAGTACCTTACCATTCTCCAGCTAGATAGCATAAACCATGGTAAGTGCATTAAATGCCACCAAGCCCCACTACTCCTTAGATGTTTACCCACTCTCTATAGTGGAGAGTGTCACCCACTTTAAAGTTCAATTTTGTCACCTTGGATTGTTTTCATTTGAATGTGATGGACTATTATCACAATAAACTTATCCTTGGTTATAAAACTCTAGAATGTTAACTTTAAAGTAGTCCTTTAAAAGAGTACCTACAAAACAAAGGCAAAGGAAAACCTTAGCATAAAGCTAAGTAAGCCAAGCCTGTGCCACCAAGTTCATCCCCTCAAGCTCATGGAAAGAATTACAAAAATACAATTTCACATATATCGAAACTAATCCATTTTCTTAGTCTAAAGCATACATCCAGTTTGACATTGAAACAATAAATTATAAACCAAGATGTCGATATAAAACCATTAGAGTTTAAGCATGTGCAATAAAACCGAAATATAGCTACTAACCCAATGTGGATCTTTAGAACATCATTCCCATGCATCCCTTCCGAAGCCAACCACATCAAATAAATCCAATAGTGAATCATGAACAAAAGTATAAACTATACTTTTACATCGCATGAATAAGTCTTTCATTTATTTCCCAGTACTGGAGTTAATTTACTAAACATTTGCTTAAATGGAAGTTGTTAGCCATACAGGAATTTTTTTTAATTTTTACAGTTTAGGGACATTACAAGTGTTATCAGAGCCCATTTACAACACTAAGAGACCTTTTGGGCTCACTACAAAAGACATCCGATGTTGGAAACATATATTTCGAAAATGAACTTATGAATTTCTTTTTATATATAAACTAACAGAAGTTTGTTCCTACTAATTGATGGAACATTACAGGTATTTAAAAACAATCTATAGCATGAATGTAGAAGAGGACAGTAGTAGACATGGGAACTTGAATTCCCCACCACGAGAACAAGAGATCGTGGTGGAATTGAACTTAGATCTAATGAAGTCAATCCAAAGTCTACAAGCAGAATTACAGAGCTTCAGAGATGACAATATGCAGGAAAGACGGGAACAACAAGTAATAAATCAAGCTATACTTCAGAGCTTAACATGGGAAAACCCCATGGATAGTCCACCTACTCAACAAACACATCCAAAGAAAACAACTGTCACACAAAAAGATCCATCAGTCCTAAAGAGGATGAGTATGAAGAACACATACTTGATTTCATGGAAGAGGACTGTAAGATCTCTTCTAATGATGATGGTTCACCTTCCCCTTGCAAGAAAAGGAGGAAAAAGGATGATAGTTTGCAGGGAGAGTTACGGAAAATTAAAGCCCCAACTTATGATGGAGAGATAAATACTGGGGAGAAAGCTGAGGAGTGGCTGTTAGGAATGAACAAGGATTTTAAAGTCCACAATTATTCCAACGAAATGAAAGCATGGTTGGCCATTTACAACTTAAATGGTAAAGAAGCCAAGTGGTGGAGAGACTTGAAACATACAAAAGGGCACGAAGTAAAAGACATTAGATGGAGTGGTTTCAGCAACTTGTTCCAAGACAAGTACATGTCAGAACGGTTCTTTGACAAAAAGATCAAAGAATTTCATGAACTAAAGATGGGCTCCCTAACTATGGAAACCTTCATCAAAATATTTATGGATCTACTACATTATGTACCATACATAAAAGATGAAAAAGTCAGGATACAACAATTCTTAAGATGCCTACATTCCAATTTTTGAGAGAAAATTGAGTTTGACATGCCTAAAACTTTAGACGTGACTTTGCACAAAGCTAGACTCTGTTATGAACATGGACAACCAAGAAATGAAAACATAAACATAAACATAGATATATTCAGAACTTTTTCAGACAACTGAAGACCAGGTTTTAGGCCACCACCTTACCGAAAGAAAAACAATAGTTTTACTCCCAACAGAGGTTTCAACCGACCTCATGCACGGCCAGATGCGCCCGCACCGCATACCAACAGACCAACTTTTAACAAAGGAGCAAAAGCTGCCCCACCAACCATTACTTTCTGGAAATTCCAAGGGCCCCACTATTTAAAAGATTGTCCCAACAAGATGAACGGAGTTTTAGACAACATACAAGAAAACCCAATGGTAGGGGAGATGGAAAGAACACCAAGAATTTATGCCGCACTTGATGGCCGACAAGTAGATTACCAAGCTACTATGATCGAAATTGAAGGTAAGGTTTCAAACATAGCTATTTCAGTTTTGATCGATCCTGGTGCATGCTGAAGCTATGTTTCCCCTAAGAGTCAACACTTGTAAGCTAAACCGAGAGAAACATGAGAAACCATGGCTAGAAACTAGCCACTGGTACCAAATAGAAGGTCTCTAAACTAGTTAAAGTTTGCAAGATAGATTTGAACGGGTTCTCAACTAAGGTAGATTTAAATGTCTTACCACTAGGGTCGTATGACGTACTTATAGGCATGGACTGGTTGGAACAACATCATGCCCTGCTTGAACAAGTCAATATTATGCACGGATAGCCAAGGGAATCAAAGAAAGATTCAAGGCATACCTAAGAAGGTTTTCGTCAGACAGATATCCGCCTTACAGGAAAAGAAGTGCGTAAGAAAGGGTTGTAAACTCTTTGCAGTTAACATCCAAAACATAGAAGCCGATAGGGAACAAAAGATTGAGGACTTCCTAGTTCTTGTAGAGTTCAAGGATGTATTTCCCGAAGAAATACCAAGGTTACCACCCAAACGAGACTTAGCCTCTTCTATAGAATTGACACCTGGGTCAGTACCAGCTTCTAAAGCTCCTTACTACATGAGCGCACTAGAGTTAGTGGAGCTCAAGCTGCAGTTACAAGAGTTGATTAAAAAGGGATACATTTGATCGAGTGTGTCTCCTTGGGGAGCACCGATACTCTTTGTCAAGAAGAAGGACGGGACGATGTGGATGTGCATCGATTACCGCCAACTCAACAAATTAACTGTCAAGAACCGTTACCCACTCCCTAGGATTGATTACTTGTTTGATCAAGTCGGAGGAGCAAAGATCTTTTCAAAGATCGACCTGCGATCCGGATATCACCAAGTAAGAATCCGTGACAAAGACATCAATAAGACCGCCTTTCAAACCCGATACAATCATTACGAGTTTGTGGTAATGCCATTCGGATTGAAAAATGCACCCGCAAATTTCATGTGCATGATGAACATCTTTAGTTAATACCTAGACAAGTTTGTACTAGTCTTCATTGATGACATTTTGATCTACTCCAAAAGTGAGGAAGAACATGAAGAAAATCTCCGAATAGTGTTGCGAGTGCTACGAGAACAACAACTTTACACTAAGTTTAGCAAGTGTGATTTCTACAAACCAAATATACAGTACCTAGGTCACATTATTTCTGAGAAGGGGATAGCGGTCGACCCCAAAAAGATTAAAGCCATAGAGGAATGGCCTACACCTACTTGCGTAACCGACATAAGATCATTCTTAGGTTTGGACGGATACTACTGGAAGTTCATTGAGAAGTTCTCGCGGATTGCTTGTCCTATGACTGCCTTGTAGAAAAAGGAAAACAAGTTCCTTTGGACAACAAAAAGTGAGAAAAGCTTCCAGAAACTAAAACAACTTTTGACGAGTGCACCTATTTTACAAATTGTTGATCCCAATGGGGACTTCATTATTTGCACAGATGCAAGCAAAGAAGGACATGGTGGAATCCTTATGCATAATGACTTCACCATCTACTATGAGTCAAGAAAGTTGAAGGAACACGAACAGAACTACCCCGCGCATGATCTTGAACTAGCCGCCATCATCCTGTTAAGATTCAATATGCTAAGACAGAAAATATCAGCATTGCATTTCATTTCACAACAATAGCATATACATGATCACTGAAAGAACAACAAGCACAACAAAAACACAAGAGACACAGATTTATCCTAGGAAACCCTCATGGGGTAGAAAACCCAGCAATGATTCCTCAATATAGATGACCAGCAAATACAAAGATGTAAACCCTAGACATGAGCTCCTTCTCCTCCATAGCAGATCTCTCCCTCACCTATGCGCTATTCACAAGTGAGTGCAATGTGTGTTAAATGAGGAACACACCTCCTCTATTTATACACAACTCCGACTGGACTTTTACACTTACTAGGTCAACCCCAACTTAACCACTTAATATAATGTGACAGGGCCGACCCCACTAGGGTGGTCTAATAACCCTTTAACCCACATGACTCATACAGGGCCGACCCCCACTAGGGAAGTCTAATAACCCAAGTTACCACATACCTCACGGAGGAATAAAACATCTCCGGATATACAATAAGGTCTTCATGGAGGAATGAAACATCTCCAGAATAATAAAGTACAAATATAATATTCTTAGAAGTTACAATATTTCAACACTCCCCCTTAACGAGATGGATATTATAACAACATCTGCAGGAGCAAGGAGTCATCAACTACATCATACATGATACATCTATAGATCATTGGAAGCTTTCTCAACATCATCAGTAACTCAACCAGTTACTGGAATATCTTCAGGTCTTCAATACTGGAGTATCAGCATCATCACTATTGAGTCTTCATCTTTTGTTGCACTCGAATAGCTACTGCAACATCATCATGATCATATCGATCAACATCATCATCTCGATCATCTTGATCATCATCATCTAGATCATCTCGATCAACAGTATCATTATCTCGATCATCATCATCTGGATCATCTCGATCAACAGTATCATCATCTCGATCATCTTGATCATCTCGATCAATAGTATCATCATCTGGATCATCTTGATCATCATCATCTAGATCATCTCGATCAACAGTATCATCATCTCGATCATCTCGATCAACAGCATCACGGAAGTATACCCTACAACACACATGATCCAATTACAGGATGATCAATCCTGCTCACTTTAAGACATCTCTCATGTCTATGGACGATACAATCCAGATCTTACTTATAGGATGATCAATCCTGGTCCATTTAAGACACCTCTCATGTCTAAGGACTATACAGTCCTTGATCCATTTAAGATAAATCTCATGTCTAAGGACGATGCAGTCCATGATCCGTTTAAGACAAATCTCATGTCTACGAATGATGCAGTCCGTGATCCGTTTAAGACAAATCTCATGTCTAGGGACGATGCAGTCCGTGATCCGTTTAAGACAAATCTCATGTCTAGGGGTGATGCAATCCCAACCACAGTGCGAGTCCTTTTTCATACCGGATGAGACCTAGATCAGATCTAGGATTTACCACCATAGAGCCAGTCCTTTTTCATACTGGATGTGACCTAGATCAGATCTAGGATTTATCACCACAGAGCCAGTCCTTTTTCATAATGGATGTGACCTAGATCAGATCTAGGATTTATCACGTACATTTTGAACTAAAATCTCAGGGACGATGTAGTCCTATCATCAATTTTTGAAGAAAAATGTCTACGGATCAATTCTAGGACCGAAGTCCGGGGAAGATATAATCCCCACATTCTCGGAGATGGATATCTATGGATCAATTCTAGGACCGAAGTTCGAGGATGATGCAATCCCTCTTCTTTCTTGGAGACAGATGTCTACGGATCAATTTTGGGACCGAAGTCTGGGGATGATTCAATCCCTCTTCTTTCTCGGAGACATATGTCTACGGATCAATTCTGGGACCGAAGTCTAGGGATGATGCAATCCCTCTTCTTTCTCGGAGACAGATGTCTACGGATCAATTATGGGACCGAAGTCCGGGGATGATGCAATCCCTCTTCTTTCTCGGAGACAGATGTCTATGGATCAATTCTGGGACCAAAGTCCAGGGATGATACAATCCCTCTTCTTTCTCAGAGACATATGTCTATGGATCTCTTTTAGAACATGTGTTCAATGATGATACAATCCACTCATCAACTTAGACCCTGTCTAAGGACATTTACCAACCTCACTGTCGGTATCACCAATATAGGTATTCACATCATCAACCTCATTGTCGATGCAGGCAATCTCATCAATAGTGACCACATCACTCCCCCTTTCGAGGAGGGTCCTTCTGAACTACACCAAGCTTGTCTCAGAAATACTCAAACTTTACTCAAGACAGAGGTTTGGTCAATACATCAGCAACTTGTTCGTCAGTGCTCACATACTCGAGCTTTATAGATCCTTTCTGCATCATATCCCGTACATAGAAATATCGGATCTCTATGTGCTTTATCATGGAACACTAGATTCTTATTCATCTTGATACAACTCTTGTTGTTACACAAGATCACAGTGGGGTCCATCTCCAAGTCAAACAATCATGATAACAATTTCTGAAGCCATATTGCTTCATAATTGTCAGAGAAAGCAGCAATATATTCCACTTCAGTTGTGCTAAGAGCCACACTAGACTGCTTCCTGCTAAACCACGAGATCATGGCAGATCCCAGACAATAACATCCTCCCGATGTGCTCTTCCTGTCTGATACACTTCCTTCCCAATCAACATCTGTGTAGCCATACAATCTGAATTCATGATCTCCAAGATAACATAGAACAAAGTCTATGGTACCCTTTAGGTACCTCATCACATGCTTTGCAGCTATCAGGTGAACTCGTCTAGGTTCCACTAGATACTGACTCAAGGTGTTCACGGCAAAGCATATATCTGATCTGGTATTTGTTAAATACATCAATGACCCAATAATCTATCTGTACATAGTCATATCCACTAACTCTGATGAGTCATCAGCTAATAGTATTTAAGTTAGAATCAATGGGAGTGTCCATGGCCTTTCATTCCAACATATCAAATCTTTTCAAGACTTCCACAACATACTTTCCCTTGTTGAGAAAGATTCCTTCTGGCCCTTTCCATAGTTCCAGACCTAGGAAGTAATGTATCAATCCAAGATCTTTCATCTCAAATTCTATAGCTAGTTTCTTCTTGATTTCCGTGATCGTGTTTCTCATTCCCTGTCAGAAAGAGATCATCCACATACAATAATAGTATCATCCATAACCTTAAAGTAAAGGTTAGGATCAGCTTTACTTTTGGTAAAGCCCAAGCTTGTCAAGAAGCTATCAATTCTCCCTCTGTGACTGAACATCATTCACACTCTGCATTGAGTGATCTTTTGCATATCTATTCGTGTCATCTCTCGTCAGATGGGTCTACTGATATGAGCCTCAAGATCATTCAAACTTCTTGCATCCATCTAAGAGAATAATTTCATCTATATATAGACACCATCTTCAACCTTGTAGCAAAGGTTGAAATCTGCATCACCCATGGTGATCATTAAGCTCATCAAATGACTATCAATCCTGGGTGCCCGTATAGAGCTTTCTTCAATTACACCATTAAGAGAATGGTGTTATCGAGCCACTTGGAGCAAACATCTCGTCATGATCCTCTTATTATTTCTAAGAGAATCTTGTAGCCACGAGCCTTCTATAGTATGTTTGATTTGTAATTCTTCTTGTTGAACATTCATCACTCATTCTTTGGAACAGGTGTTCATCATCATAGCACATGATCTTTTCTACAAATCAAATTTAATCACATGATTAGTAATGATTCATAATCATCAAATTATGATAATATACTATGCATACTGATATGATTCACATAGTCATGCAACTATCTTGACCAATATTTTGGCACAACACTTTTCCATATCCTGTATGCATACAGTGGCTATCTAGATGCCTTCCATCTCTACCAAAACATACTATCAAGAGCGTGCACAACTCTCATCATGTCAACAAATAGGTTTCATTCTAGATAAACAACAATGGAATGTTTGTCCAATCTTACCCATCACATGCATATTAGTAGTATATTGTTCAATGCTATATGAATGCTTACACTATGCATGATATATT
Organism: Larix kaempferi; assembly: GCA_027924585.1. NCBI lineage: Eukaryota > Viridiplantae > Streptophyta > Pinopsida > Pinales > Pinaceae > Larix > Larix kaempferi. The sequence continues at coordinate 186,389 of BSBM01000328.1, forward strand.
CTAGGAATACAAATATGTATACAGCTATTACAAGCAATATCATTTACTATTTCAAAGATTCAAATAACAGCTCAAATACTTATCTTTTATGGTTTCATCCCGCTTGATCTCCATATGTCTTTGAACTTCTTATCCATCCTGGACCACTATGCATGCTCAAGTGTGCACTAGTGTCATCCTCATGATCTCATACATAATCATACATTCATTAGTATAGTCTCAATACTATCAACACATTATGATTCTAAATGATCTTAAGTATGTATGGTCATGATCATTTCATATATAGGTATACTTACCTAAGATCCTAATAAAGTAGGATTCTAACTTGATATAGGAAAACATACCTGGATTATCAAGCTTGGTTATGTCTTAACATACCCAAACAATATCTTCTTTGTTCTCTTCAATGATTTAGAGACCTTGTGCTAGAACCTGCATATCTCATAGGTTAAGCATAGTAGAACAAAGTCATACATACCTCGTAGCTAGATCTTCTATGTGTTCAAAGACTATGGATGAGTCTTTGTCCTTATGTCATCATGGTCATAGAACTTGATTTGTCTTTCTTGATGTACCTGTATCTTGTTAGCAGACAACACCATCCTCATACAACACCACAAGTGCATTAGTACAATCATAAGTGTCATAACCTTAATCAATGAATGCCTTCTATCATTCACATGCATTCATTGCGCCGAGAGGCGCTCTACAACCTAGTATGAGGGAGATCTTGTAACATGTGAGTGTTTGTTGAGTGTTTGTCAAGTTTGTCGAGTTTGTCGAGTGTTTGTCTAGTAACAAAATAATACAAAGTAAACAAAAAAGAATAATACAAAGTAAAAAGTAAATATGAGACTTAAACTAGAGACTTTAAAGCTTAGGATTAGGTGATAAATTTTATGTCGGTCATAAACAAAAAAGAATAACTCAAAGTAAAATGTAAATATGAGACTTAAACTAGAGACTTTACTTTTTACTTTTAATACAAACTAAAAAGTAAATATGAGATTTTAGAGTGTTTGTCCAGTAACAAAATAATACAAAGTAAACAAAAAAGAATAATACAAAGTAAAAAGTAATAAATATTATGTTGGACATAAACAAAAAAGAATAATACAAAGTAAGAAGTAAATATGAGACTTAAAGTAGAGACTTTAGAGCTTTGGATTAGGTGGCCCAGGTATTGCACTCAAGGAGCTATTGAAGGAGAGGTTTGCACCTCGGGAGATTTGATCCCTCTGGGCGCTTGATAGAGCCTAGGATTTGGATCTATGTTGGTTATCAAACAATCATAATTGTACTAATCTCAATAACATGAAGACAAACATATCATAAACTTAACCATGAACAGATTTCAACACATACATGTATCTCCTCAAGTCATACCTGTTAGGATTGATTTTAACCCAATCCACTTGATTTGCTGAAACTGGATTTGGAGATGGATTAGGGTTTGTTAGAGAAACCCTAAAAATTCAAACTTTGAATTTCAAACTCCTGAATGGATGGAAAGATGTGCCTTGATGAGTTGATCAAGCTAGCATACTTCAATTTTGAAATCTCCAAAATTTGACCCCTCAAAATTTCCTTTGAAACTTCTGGATCTTCTAGACAGGATCCCGAACTAGGGTTTGATGAATCCCACCCTTCTTCCCAATCAAAAGGTTCAATCCAAAGCTCTAAACTTTGATTTTTCTGAGGAGCTTCCAGCCATGGTCACATACTTCAAAAATTCCAACTTTTGTGGAAGCCCTAATTTTCCACATTTTCAATCAAAATCCCAAACTAGGGTTTGATCAAGCCTGGCCTTCTGCCCAACCAAAAAATTCGATCTTGGTCTCTAAATTTCGATTTTGATGAGGAGATTTCATCCATGGAATATGATTCAAAAAATTCCAACTTTCTCTGAAACCCTAATTTCCCACAGCAATGACGATTCAAGAATGAAGGTGCTCAAATTCCAAATCTGTTTTGACAGAAATATGCACCTGATTGTTTCTGGTGTAGCTTCAAAATTACGAATCCATAGGGTCTTAAACTTATTCCTGTGGTATCCCAACCTATCCTATTTCCAACCTCACAGGTCTGACCTCAAATGGATTTTCAGAGAGAGATTCATGCCAAGTGTCACAATGCGACCTGTTTATGGGATAAAATAGGAGAGCGAATTGTACGGCATACCACGTGTTACTGGTTTAACTGCGGCCTCTAAAAATGTTACCTGAGAAACTACAGTATGTGCTCTACCTGTCACATTCTACAAAATTTCATTTGGATATTCTTATCCTAAGTTGTGACCTTTTTTTCTAGGTCACCTGTTTCTGACTGATATCTGGAAGAGGTAGAAACCCTAACTTGTATGGATCATAAATCACAAAGTACAATGAATCTGAGGTTTTCCTTTGGACACAAGGTACATGGGGATGTTATATATGACCTGTAAAGGTTTCATAGCCTGAACCTTTGCCAAAATGGATTTATAGCGAAAGTTCCATGATGACTGTTTTTTACTATATAAAACCCTAAGCTTCAAATTGTCGCAAGTGAAGCAAGTGTCGTAAGTGCCATACATTGCCTTCCTTCAGATTGGCTCTGATACCATGTTAAGATTCAATATGCTAAGACAGAAAATATCAGCATTGTATTTCATTTCACAACAATAGCATATACATGATCACTGAAAGAACAACAAGCACAACAAAAACACAAGATACACAGATTTATCCTGGGAAACCCTCATGGGGTAGAAAACCCAGCAAAGCTTCCTCAATATAGATGACCAGCAAATACAAAGATGTAAACCCTAGACATGAGCTCCTTCTCCTCCATAGCAGATCTCTCCCCCACCTATGCGCTATTCACAAGTGAGTGTAATGTGTGTTAAATGAGGAACACACCTCCTCTATTTATACACAACTCCGACTTGACTTTTACACTTACTAGGTCGGCCCCAAATTAACTACTTAATATAATGTGACAGGGCCGACATCACTAGGGTGGTCTAATAACCCTTTAACCCACATGACTCATACAGGGCCGACCCCCACTAGGGAAGTCTAATAACCCAAGTTACCACATACCTCATGGAGGAATAAAACATCTCCGGATATACAATAAGGTCTTCACGGAGGAATGAAACATCTCCGGAAAAATAAAGTACAAATATAATATTCTTAGAAGTTACAATATTTCAACACATCCACGCCTTAAAAATGTGGAGGCATTACCTTCTGGGAAAGAAGTTCCTATTGAAGATGGACAACATGAGTTTGAAGTACTTATTTGACCAACCGGACCTAAATTCCAAGCAAGCTAGGTGGTTAGCCTTCCTTAGCAAGTACCACTTTGAGCTAAAACACATAAAACGAAAGGATAACAAGATCGCCGATGCTTTAAGTCAACGAGATCATATGTTATATGAGGTGGCAGTAAGTCAGACTGACTCAGACATGCACGACAGGATTAGAATGACATGTAGGAATGACCGATTCTATGTCGAGATCCTTAAAACATTCAGGAGGATAGGCTATTCTAGCAACAAAAGGAATATAAGATAGACGAGTCAGGATTGTTATGGTCGAAGGAGAGACTTTATGTCCCGGACAACGGAGACATTAGACCTAACATTCTCACACAGTTCCATCAAAAACCCTACTCAGGACATCTGGGATATCAAAAGATGATATCGTCGGTAAAGAAACACTTTTTCTATCCTAATTTGAAAGCCAACATAGCACTATTAATCGCTAAGTGCCAAGAGTGCCAACCGATCAAGGAAGAACACCAGCACCCTTCAGGATTACTGCAACCGCTACCCATCCCAGAGTGGAAGTGGGAGGTCATCAGTATGGACATCATTACTGGATTACCAAAAAGCAAGAGACAGAACGATTCCATCTTTGTAGTAGTAGACAAGTTAGCTAAAGCGACACATTTCATACCGGTGAAGTCTACTTACAAAGCAGTCCACATCGCGAACATTTTCCTAAAAGATATCTTCTGATTGCATGGAATACACAAGGCAATCATTTCAGATCGAGACACAAAGTTCACTAGTAACTTCTGGAGGTCCTTGTTCTCCAGCTTGGAGACACAGTTAAATTTCAGTACCCGCCTACCACCCGCAGACTGACGAACAGATTGAACCAATAAACCATATCCTTGAGGATATGCTTAGGATGTATGTTATGAACAATCCCACGAAATGAGAGGATTATCCACATCTCACAGAGTTTGCATACAACAACGGGTACCAGACTTCTACTAATATGAGCCCCTTCAAGCTACTCTATGGAAAAAAAATGTAGGACACCGGTGAATTGGGATAGCCCGGTAGACAGATTGATGTTGGGTTCGGATTTACTAAAGGACTTGGAGCAACTAGTTACCAAAGTACAACAAAAATTAAAAGAGGCGCAAGACTACCATAAGAGCTATGCAGATAAGAAAAGGAAAAACAAGGATTACCAAGTCGGTGAGCATGTCTTCTTAAAAGTGAAGGCAAAGAGAAGCTCTTTGAGCTTGGGATGATGTGGAAAGTTAGCCCCCAGATTTTGTGGACCCTTTGAGATACTGGCTAAGAAAGGGCCAATAGCATATGAGTTAGCTTTACCAGGTCATGTAAAAGTTCATAATATTTTTTCATGCATCTCTATTAAATAAATATGTCTATGATACTAAGCATGTGATTGATTGGTCCTTATTACAGGTAGAAACCGAGGGGGAATTCATGCCATATCCCCTCCACATTTTGGACAAGAGGGAGGTGCAACTTAGGAGATGAACCATCGTCCAATTGAAAGTGCAATGGAGGCACTTCGGACATGATGAGGCTACATGGTAAAATGAAACCACCATGAAGGAGGCTTACCCCACCTTATTTCATGACTTCATTTCTAGTCCCTAGAAAACCGGGACGGTGTTGTTCTAAGAGGGGAGGGATGTAATATCCCGAATTTTGCTGTTTTTATTGATGTTATATATTGGGCATAAATCCCTGATGCATATGATTTATTTTGGTATACTGGGCGTAAGCCCCAATGCACATGTTTTACTTTTATAATGCTAGGTGTAAGCCCCGATGCACATGACGTATCTTAGTTATAGATAAACATATTTGGGCATAGACCCTGATAGATGTAGGTTATTGTTATATACTGGGCAGAAATCCACAATGTATTTGATTGATGTTTTACAATGAGATTGGGTACAAAACTCTAATATACTGAGATGATCTTTGTTATATAGTGTGCATAGTTATGATATGCATGATTGACTTTTATGATTTGTTGAGCATGGACTCTGGAGCACATGGATAACCTATGTACTGGGCATAATCCCTGATGTACATAGAGGAATTTTATTATGTATTGGGCGTAAGCCCCGATGGACATAGAGTGTTGGGAATAAGCCCTGGAGCACTCCAAATTGATGTTGAGCATAAGCTATGGACCATCAGATCTTTGGCCATTGTATCCTTAGGTGTATCTTACAAATACATCATAGCACTAGTGTTGAGCAAAGAGCTCTGGAATTGCACTAGCGTAACACCCATGTAAAAGTGTTGAGCCTAAGCTCTGAATAGCACTAGGGGTTACTATACTTAAGAAGGAGTTAAGTTGAGGAAGGCTTTGAATAGCACCAGCCACTATACTTATTTTATTCTGACTAATTGATGCATTACTCATCTCATCAAGGACGGAGGAAACTACCACGGAAAACGAGGTAATCCAACATGCAAAAGGGACCTAGAGCTACCTAACCTAGTCGACCATCCAAACCTACCAAGGCTTTGTCAAAAGAGTGGACCCTAATTAAATAAAAGGATCAAAGTTATAATGCTCTATACCTACTTGATTTAATTAAAGTGAATAAGTATAAAGAGCCTCACTCATGAACAAAAGATATACATAAATATATGTATATCAAAGATATTAATTATAGATAAAAGATATTACTTATAAATATAGTAATATAAGTAAAAGGTAGTACTTATAAATAAATATGATATTCACAAGAAAAAATATAATTATTATGTTAAAAGATAAACATCAAAGTTCCTTTAATAAATTTATAAAGGAACAAGTCTAAAAGTTCTATATAAACTAAAGTTATAATTTTCAATTTATATATATAGTAATTTAAAGTGAAAATCAACTAAAGTTAATATTAAAGAAATTAATATTCTCAACTGCTATTTTAAAAAGTTCACCTATAAAAACTAGGACAATTACCAAAGAGAGGGCATCTATCTTTTTATCATTCTTTTATGGTAACAAGAGAGAATTGGCCCCAAAGAGCTAAAAGAGTAAATTATTCCAAGATTGGATTATCATCAGCTTCCTGCCCTAGGTCCTCTAGTTTTCTTATTGCATGTTGGAACCAGCTTGGGGGGAATCGGATTAGAACCAGGAACTGTTCCAGTTCATGGTTGGGAGGAATGTGGTAGTTCCAAAGTCATTCTGTTACCATCCTATATGTCAGCTAAGCATAATTGTTTTCATTAATTAGTGTTTGAGGTGTGCAGGTCTGTGCAAGGAAAGGATCCCAGCTGTAAATTTAGGTATGAGTTACTTTTATGTTACAAGCCGAAAGTTTATAAATTAAATTCCATTACTGTAATCTATTTTCTGATTAACTCCAGGCATTGTGACAAGGGCTATTGCATTGGCTCCCTACGTTAAAATATTTATATTTCAAGTTTAAATTCCTGTTTAAATTTTCAAAACCCTAGCTAAGCTGAAACAGTAAAGAATTTACAAACATAACCCAATTAAAAATTACAACAAAGACATCTATTGTCAAGAGATCGATTCGCTTGGTCTTCCCAAGCCTAGAATCCTAGTTTTCCAACTTAGCTAAAATCAAACCCCATACTGTGCAAATCTTTCAATTAAAATAATAATATCAATCTCTGACAAAGATGCGTAGAGCCTTGCCCAAACCATTTTTTAAAAATCAACGCAGCATGAACATTAACACACAGATAAATCATCACCCATAAACTCATGTCTAATAAAGAAAACCACCCCAGTTTTCTTTCCCTAAATCCGCCAATACATGTTGTTACATTTAGGGCACGTCTTCAGACTTGTAGTTCTCCTAATAAAATTCAAGACTCAGGATCAAGTCCTCAACACAAACACTTCTAAAAATCTACAAATTACATAAAGGAAACATGCTATAGTGTGGACTGCCATCCAACTCATCATAAATATTAACCACAAAGAAAAGCATAAAACGAATACGATTTTTATGCTAAGGGCTCTGCCCATAAAATCCACATGAGAATATTCAAACAAAGAATTTAACTCTGGGTCATTCCTCACTATAGTCAACACAGAGATAACATGTTACACAACAATTTCATCCCCAGAACGTTAAAATGATTCTTTTTATAGAGGTTATAACTCTCTAAAATTGAAAATGCATTTGAGTTAAAAACACACCGAAGCCCTGCTTCCAGTTGGAACATAAACTCATTCTTCATAATTAAAAATCATACTGCAGAATCTAATTACCATACGCAGAAGCAAAACAAAACGCACAACCAGTTAGGGCTTTCCCTTTAACAGAAATTAACAACACTTCAAACATTCATTCCACAGTGAGATTCAATTTCCAGTTCAAAATGCCTAAGTTAAAATGACGAGAGTAAACCTGAGAACACATTAAATTAAACACAGATAGGAGCTTCACGCTCAGTCTTCACCCAACAAGATATTAAAAACATAAGTTAAACATAAAGATTCTGAGAGTCACGCAGGGTCAAACTCTACTCACAGTAGTTGTAAAAAAATTAAATTATATCCACAATTCTGACTGAGGTCAATTAAAAAGACTTCATATTAATTATTAAATGGAATTTTCCAAAAAACACCGAAACCACAATCGATTGTACAGGAGTCAAAGTTAGGACCTCCTCTAAACCCAGAAATGCCATACAGGCTACAACATAATCAAAAGTATGGATTATATAGAGTGTGCCATAGAACCTGGCCAGGTTTTCTCATCACAACTTAGCATCACATTAAAAACCCATAAATTTTGAATGGGTAAACCATTCCCAAAACTCTTACACACTGAGCAAATAAATAGTACAGGCAACCATTCTCATGAGAGGAGAAAATGGCCACAGAGGACCAGGCTTACCATGGCCATCATAGCTCCAAATACCCCATCATACCAAGCTCGATTTTCCAACACTGTAGACCCTATCACAAAGTCAAATTCTAAACCTTAGTCACCATTTTCTCAGTAAAAACGAAAGTGAAGCACCATTAGTTAAAATAGAGAATAAGATTTCATAAGTTACCTCGTAGGGAAGCTTTCCCTCACGCTGTTTGGATGAGCGCGGGCCTGAGTGAAACACTCATGGCCAACGTGTTAAATTTTCAGAATTCACTTCAATCTGATCTAGGATCTTAACTGAGAGAACAACATGTACAGCAAATCTACATCATATCAATCATGGAAACAATAATGCAAGCACACAAGAGACACAGAGTTTACTTGGGGAAAACCATAAAGGTGAAAAACCCCAATAACTTCCTCAGAGATAGATAGAGCAATGATACAACCAGAATACAAGACATAGTCTTCTCCTAGCAGCAGAGCCTCCTCCTCCACAAGTGCGCCACTCTCCAAAGTGTGAGTGAGAGAATAGAATGTGTAAAATGAGAGAGACACACTCTCTATTTATACACTAACTTGACTTGACCTTTACTCAACTAGATCGGCCTCAACTTAACCACTTAACATAATGTTGACTGGGCCGACCCCCACTAGGGTGGTCTAATAACCCTTTGACCCACATGACTTATACAGGGCCAACCCCAACAAGGTGGTCTAATAACCCATCAAGTATAAGTTACGACACTTACAATATAAATGACGACACTTCCGTATAGAGGAATAATAACATCTCTATAGGAATACAATATACATATATGTGAAATACATTCCGAAGTTACATATACATCAACACTCCCTCTTAACTAGGAAGGTATTTCTCGACACAAGTCTTCTTCTCTGGATCATCGTCATCGTCACTACTACTGCTATCTCAATCAATCTTTGAATCTACTCGTCATAGGAAGTGCTACAGAGCTAGTCCTTTTTCATACTGGATGTAGGCCCACCACCTGCAAGTCTTCATCATGAATGGCCATACTGTGGAATCCTCAGGACTTATTACGTGCGTCACAAAACCTAGCTGCAGCATCCTAGGCTATTACAAGCACACATCTCTACCTATCGGATCTCCCAGGAGCACATTACATGTGACCCATCACAAAACCTGGCTGAATCATCCCAGGCTGTTATGAGCACACAGCTCTACCTGTCAGATCTCCCAGGAGCACATTACATGTGATCTCACCACAAAACCTGGTTGAAGCATATAAGGCCTTTTTCATCCTATCCAGATCTCCCAAGAGCAAATTACATGTGGTCCACCACAAAACCTAGCTGAAGCATCTGAGGCCTTTTTCATCCTGTCCAGATCTCCCAGGAGCAAATTACATGTGGTCATGGCAAAACCTGGTTGAAGCATCTGAGGCCTTTTTCATCCTGTCCAGATCTCCCAAGAGCAAATTACATGCCATAGGACAAAACCTCACAAGAGCATCTCAGGATGTTACGAGTACACAACTCCGACCTGAAGATCTCCCAGGGCACAAATTACATGTCCTCCTAGAGCAATGTCTCGAAAGAGCATCCCAGGCTATTATGGGTACGTAACTCCAACCTATAGGATCTCCCAGACATCCTCATCTGCACAACCTGATCCATGGCCACAAAGTATCATACTGATACTCACCATACATCATCTTGATGTACACATGATCATCCTGATCATCATCACTACATCGTCCTGATGCATGTCATCTGGAGAAGCTCCTCATCCACGATCATCCTGATCATACAATGCATCCACCTGATGCATACCAAGTATCTACCTGATACATATCATCATATACAATGTATCTACCTGATACATACAAATACATGATCCACCTGATCATACATGATACATATCAACAGACATGATCTACCTGATCATACAATGTATCCACCTGATACATATACAGATACATGGTCCAAGCATCCAACATGATGCATATACAAAATACATACAAATGATCCAACTGATCATATCCAACATCCAACATGATGCATATATACATAAATGATCCAACTGATCATAACAAGCATCCAATATGATGCAATGATCCAACTGATCATAACAAGCATCCAACATGATGCATATACATATATAGAGTAGTAATTGGAGCATCGTCCTGATGCTCATTATCCATGATCCTCCTGATCATCATAGCATCGTCCTCTTTAGATCATCTCATTGTCCACAACGCACAGCCCAGATGCACATCATCCAGCACTTACACCACCGACATAGGAGAACACATCTACCACCATTCGAGGAAGTCTCCAGCCCTTAGTTTTTCACCATGGGAGAACACATCTACCACCATGTGAAAAATGGCTCAGCAATTACATCACGACCAAGGGAGAACACATCAACCATGTCAAAAAATCTCATGTGCATATGCATCTTCCGGACTCATCACTTCCCTTTGGAAGGAACCTCGATCTAAAGTGCACCAAGCCTCTCTCTGAAGTACTCAAACTGCACTCTGGCCAACGGCTTTGTCAATACATCTGCAACCTGCTCATCCGTCGCAACATACTCTGCTTCGGCTGTACTCAGTGCTACGCAGGATCGCTTCCTGCTAAACCAAGAGATCACACCTAAGCCCATACTGAAGTAGCACCCAGATGTGCTCTTCCTATCTACAGCACTACCTGCCCAATCTGAATCAACATAACCCTGCAAGTTAAACTTTTGATTCGCATCATACTTGAGCCCATAATCAACCGTACCCTTTAGGTACCTCAGAATATGCTTTACAGCAACTAGGTGAACATCTCTCGGATCCATCAGGAACTGGCTCAATGTGTTCACCGCAAAGCAAATATCTAGTCTCGTGTTCGTCAGGTACATAAAGCACCCAATCATCTAAAGATACATCGTGACATCAACCGAATCAGATGAAGCATCACACAGAAGCTTCAGGTTTGATGCCATAGGTGTGGCCATATCCTTGCAGTCCATCATCCCGAACCTCTTTAGGATTTCTACTGCATACTTCCCTTGTCCAAGGGAGATTCCATCTGCAATCTATCACACCTCCATGCCAAAAACAAATAGTGCATCAAGTTCTTCATATCAAATTTAGCAGCAAGCTTCCTCTGCGTGTCGGCAATCAATCTATCCTCACCTGTTACAAACACGTCATCCACATAGTAGTATCACTGGATTACCTTCCTCAACCTTGTAGTGAAGGTTGGAATCCACTTTACTCTTGGTAAAGCCCAAACTGGATAGAAAGCTGTCTATCCTACCATACCAAGTTCTGCACATATATGACTCCCTGTCATGTGTCTCAGAACCAAGTGGTTGCTCCACGTACACTTCTTCTTCAACTACACCATTCAAGAAAGCTGTCTTGAAATCCATATAGTGTATCTTTCCTATCATCACTGTAGCTGGAGCAAGTACTGATCTAATGGAAGTGTATCTGGCTACAAGAGAAAAAGTCTCTATGCTACCACTTGCAGCATGCTTGATATTGTAGCTTCTCTTGGAAGTCACTACAGACTCCCCTTCAGGTCTTGGGACTACATCCCAAACATCTTCATGATCGACTGGTACTCCTCGATCATAGCATTCTTCCCAAATCTTGGGAACTTCAATGTCTTCAATATTTTCAATAGATAACTTTGTTGCTGAACAAATGTTGTAGTCCTTCTTTTGTAGGTGATGGTATACGATCTTTCCTACACAACAAGTTAAATTGCATGATTAGAAAAAATCTCATAGTTTTCAGAACAAATTCTTACACATAAAGAAATATGTCATACAGTCATTGATCCGGATTTATGTGGGAACGAAACAAAAGATAGCATATACAGAATCATATACAAAGATATATTGCAAATAACACAGTGATACAGTAAACACATATTCTATTAAATAGCGGAAATAGAACAGACTGTAAAATACAATAGCTAGAATGGTGGTAGCTATCTCTGAGAAGAGATGTGGCCGCTATGCTCATTTGTGCCAAGATGAATACAAAGAGAGGCCGAAAGGGCCTATTTATCATAAGCATGAGGGAAAGAATCCCAAACATCCAAAAAACCTAACCCTAGAAGATGAACCGTCATAAAGTTTGCGGCCCCAAGGTGGTTAGTTGAACAGTCAACTTCCCGGGGTCATAACTTTTGCATACGATCTCCGTTTAGGGCGCTCGGTAGCCCATTGGAAAGGTCTAACCGAGATTTACAACTTTCAATTGGGCCCAAATGCATGCCGTCGGAAACCATTTGGTCCCCCAAATCGCCAAAAAATGTCGTTTAGGGCCTCAAAATGGCTCCGGAAGTTCAGGACCCGAAAAACTGCTAAAAATAGTAATTTACAAAAATTGTTAGAAGACTGTTTTGAGATAGTTGGAAGAGGTGGGCCGCCACCAATATCCACCTGGATCAATCCTCCCTCCTTAGGAAGCAATGGTCTCCATTGCGTTAATTCCCTTATCATATGTTGAGCTGTGTGTCGAGTTGAGCTCTTGGTGCGACATTTGCTGAAGTGGAAAGGTTGCCTTACTTTGACATCTTCAGAGGGTTGTAATTGTTGTTGATGGATGCGCTGGAGCTGTTCAACAGTTTTGGTTGTTGTGGTATCTTTGGTATGCACCGGTGTGGATGGTTTCTTTTTGGAGGAGCACCTTGAATGCGTGGCCTTGCACTGTAGAGGTACCCGAATAGGCGATGCGGCATTGAATTTGTGTTCTTGTTTCTGCTGAGTAGAAGGATAATCTACAGAGGTTGTGGATGTCTCCGCGATCTGATGTTCACCTTTAGTGGCAATTGCGAATAAGGAAAATTTCCCAGTGTGGGAGATTATCTTCCTTCCCTGCTCGTTTGGGGTAGGTGCAACTATCTCTGGTATCCGATAGAGTTGTCCTCCCAAAGTGACAATGACACTGCGAGGTCGTGATTCATATACAGCATGACGCTTCCACATATATGGTTGTCCCAAAATAACATCACATACTTCGAGTGGGGCCACATCACATAATACCTCATCTTTGAAGGGCTTGATGCCATATGGTAGGCGACATTGGTGACTGACACGGATCCTTCGTCCTTGGCTTAGCCATCCAATGGTGTATGGTTGTGGGTGTGGCGTTATTGGTAGCTCCAATCTCTTGATGACTTCTTCTGAGATCAGGTTCTTCTGGCTGCCGCTGTCCACAACAAAGTGTAGGGGAATTCCCTTCACCCACATCTGTGAGTGGAAAAGGCGCTCCTCTGCCTCGGACTCTTCAGGTTCCTCTGGTTGAATCTGTGTGGTGGCAACAACGGCACTGGGTTCTGCATCAATGATCTGCTTCCCTTTTTGCGCAGATGTGAAATTAGGTTCTGAGTTGAAATCAGAACTGGGATCTGATTCTGAAGCTTTGATCTCAGCCACCAATGATTGTTTTGAGCGACATTCATCAGTGTTGTGCCAGGGGCTTTTGTGGAACTCGCACCACTTCCCGGTGTCCTTCTTTGTCTTTTCTTTACCCTTCTTCGCCTGTGGTTGGGACTGGTTGTCCTTTTCCTGCCCCGTGTTCTGCGAGCCAGAGTTTCCCTTGCCATGCTTCTGCGCAGGTCCGAAGTCACGCTTGTTCTTTTGCTGAAATTTCTGCTCAATTTTGACAGCATATCGATAGGCGGATCCGAGTGAAGAGATTTACAGGAAATCCATCTCTGTTCGGATGTACCGGTGTAGGCCACTGCGATATTTCAGTACCAGGTGCCGCTCGGAGTCCTTGATACCTAGCTTTGTGCGCAAGGTATGAAATTTGTTGGTGTAATCCGACACCGTTTGGTCCCTCTCTTGATGCAGAATGGTCCATTTTGTGTACTGGTCATCATAGTTCCCAACAGGGTAATATTGTTCCTTGACGGCATCTATAAAAGAGGCCCAAGTGGGATTGGAATATTCAAACAATCCAGACTCGTCTGATGAGTTTTGCTCACAATAAGTTTCCCACCAATTTTTGACATGGGGGACGGCCTTAAGGAGCGCAAAGATGATCTTTTCCCTGTCGAAAAATTGGTGGACAGAGAAATAACCTTCTAGTAGATTCAACCATTTATCCAGGGCATCGGCATCGATTTGGCCTTCAAATAAAGGGATATCAAAATTAACTTGTACCTTGAAGGGAGTCGTATTTCCGAAATGGCTGCTCGTTGAGGGTGCATTTGCCGTTATTGGCATGCGTTGAAGGATCTGGGCGAAATTATCCATCATCTCGTTCCTCTGTCGCGCGAGGGCTTCCTCGAGCAACAACTTGATAGGATCTACTGCTCCGTCGTCTCTCTTTTCTTCCACCATGGGAGGCCGTTTGGGGCGGCGAGAGTGGTATTCCCCAAGTGAAACTAGTTCGAGACCCAACTCTCTGTATCCTAACCTCGTCGGGGACATGCACCGAGAAACAATCAAAGAGCAGACCGCTCTGATACCACTGATCCGGATTTATGTGGGAACGAAACAAAAGATAACATATACAGAATCATATACAAAGATATATTGCAAATAACACAGTGATACAGTAAACACATATTCTATTAAATAGCGGAAATAGAACAGACTGTAAAATACAATAGCTAGAATGGTGGTAGCTATCTCTGAGAAGAGATGTGGCCGCTATGCTCATTCGTGCCAAGATGAATACAAAGAGAGGCCAAAAGGGCCTATTTATCATAAGCATGAGGGAAAGAATCCCAAACATCCAAAAAACCTAACCCTAGAAGATGAACCGTCATAAAGTTTGCGGCCCCAAGGTGGTTAGTTGAACAGTCAACTTCCCGGGGTCATAACTTTTGCATACGATCTCTGTTTAGGGCGCTCGGTAGCCCATTGGAAAGGTCTAACCGAGATTTAAAACTTTCGATTGGGCCCAAATGCATGCCGTTGAAAACCATTTGGACCCCAAATCGCCAAAAAATGTCGTTTAGGGCCTCAAAATGGCTCCGGAAGTTCAGGACCCGAAAAACTGCTAAAAATAGTAATTTACAAAAATTGTTAGAAGACTGTTTTGAGACAGTTGGAAGAGGTGGGCCGCCACCGATATCCACCTGGATCAATCCTCCCTCCTTAGGAAGCAATGGTCTCCATTGCGTTAATTCCCTTATCATATGTTGAGCTGTGTGTCGAGTTGAGCTCTTGGTGCGACATTTGCTGAAGTGGAAAGGTTGGCTTACTTTGACATCTTCAGAGGGTTGTAATTGTTGTTGATGGATGCGCTGGAGCTGTTCAACAGTTTTGGTTGTTGTGGTATCTTTGGTATGCACCGGTGTGGATGGTTTCTTTTTGGAGGAGCACCTTGAATGCGTGGCCTTGCACTGTAGAGGTACCCGAATAGGTGATGCGGCACTAAATTTGTGTTCTTGTTTCTGCTGAGTAGAAGGATAATCTGCAGAGGTTGTGGATGTCTCCGCGATCTGATGTTCACCTTTAGTGGCAATTGCGAATAAGGAAAATTTCCCAGTGTGGGAGATTATCTTCCTTCCCTGCTCGTTTGGGGTAGGTGCAACTATCTCTGGTATCCGATAGAGTTGTCCTCCCAAAGTGACAATGACACTGCGAGGTCGTGATTCATATACAGCATGACGCTTCCACATATATGGTTGTCCCAAAAGAACATCACATACTTCGAGTGGGGCCACATCACATAATACCTCATCTTTGAAGGGCTTGATGCCATATGGTAGGCGACATTGGTGACTGACACGGATCCTTCATCCTTGGCTTAGCCATCCAATGGTGTATGGTTGTGGGTGTGGCGTTATTGGTAGCTCCAATCTCTTGATGACTTCTTCTGAGATCAGGTTCTTCTGGCTGCCGCTGTCCACAACAAAGTGTAGGGGAATTCCCTTCACCCACATCTGTGAGTGGAAAAGGCGCTCCTCTGCCTCGGACTCTTCAGGTTCCTCTGGTTGAATCTGTGTGGTGGCAACAACGGCACTGGGTTCTGCATCAATGATCTGCTTCCCTTTTTGCGCAGATGTGAAATTAGGTTCTGAGTCGAAATCAGAACTGGGATCTGATTCTGAAGCTTTGATCTCAGCCACCAATGATTGTTTTGAGCGACATTCATCAGTGTTGTGCCAGGGGCTTTTGTGGAACTCGCACCACTTCCCGGTGTCCTTCTTTGTCTTTTCTTTACCCTTCTTCGCCTGTGGTTGGGACTGGTTGTCCTTTTCCTGCCCCGTGTTCTGCGAGCCAGAGTTTCCCTTGCCATGCTTCTGCGCAGGTCCGAAGTCACGCTTGTTCTTTTGCTGAAATTTCTGCTCAATTTTGACAGCATATCGATAGGCGGATCCGAGTGAAGAGATTTCCAGGAAATCCATCTCTGTTCAGATGTACCAGTGTAGGCCACTGCGATATTTCAGTACCAGGTGCCGCTCGGAGTCCTTGATACCTAGCTTTGTGCGCAAGGTATGAAATTTGTTGGTGTACTCCGACACCGTTTGGTCCCTCTCTTGATGCAGAATGGTCCATTTTGTGTACTGGTCATCATAGTTCCCAACAGGGTAATATTGTTCCTTGACGGCATCTATAAAAGAGGCCCAAGTGGGATTGGAATATTCAAACAATCCAGACTCGTCTGATGAGTTTTGCTCACAATAAGTTTCCCACCAATTTTTGACATGGGGGACGGCCTTAAGGAGCGCAAAGATGATCTTTTCCCTGTCGGAAAATTGGTGGACAGAGAAATAACCTTCTAGTAGATTCAACCATTTATCCAGGGCATCGGCGTCGATTTGGCCTTCAAATAAAGGGATATCAAAATTAACTTGTACCTTGAAGGGAGTCGTATTTTCGAAATGGCTGCTCGTTGAGGGTGCATTTGCCGCTGTTGGCATGCGTTGAAGGATCTGGGCGAAATTATCCATCATCTCGTTCCTCTGTCGCGCGAGGGCTTCCTTGAGCAACAACTTGATAGGATCTACTGCTCCGTCGTCTCTCTTTTCTTCCGCCATGGGAGGCCGTTTGGGGCGGCGAGAGTGGTCTTCCCCAAGTGAAACTAGTTCGAGACCCAACTCTCTGTACCCTGACCTCGTCGGGGACATGCACCGAGAAACAATCAAAGAGCAGACCGCTCTGATACCACTGATCCGGATTTATGTGGGAACGAAACAAAAGATAACATATACAGAATCATATACAAAGATATATTGCAAATAACACAGTGATACAGTAAACACATATTCTATTAAATAGCGGAAATAGAACAGACTGTAAAATACAATAGCTAGAATGGTGGTAGCTATCTCTGAGAAGAGATGTGGCCGCTATGCTCATTCGTGCCAAGATGAATACAAAGAGAGGCCGAAAGGGCCTATTTATCATAAGCATGAGGGAAAGAATCCCAAACATCCAAAAAACCTAACCCTAGAAGATGAACCGTCATAAAGTTTGCGGCCCCAAGGTGGTTAGTTGAACAGTCAACTTCCCGGGGTCATAACTTTTGCATACGATCTCCGTTTAGGGCGCTCGGTATCCCATTGGAAAGGTCTAACCGAGATTTACAACTTTCGACCGGGCACAAATGTATGCCGTTGGCAACCATTTGGTCCCCCAAATCGCCAAAAAATGTCGTTTAGGGCCTCAAAATGGCTCCGGAAGTTCAGGACCCGAAAAACTGCTAAAAATAGTAATTTACAAAAATTGTTAGAAGACTGTTTTGAGACAGTTGGAAGAGGTGGGCCGCCACCGATATCCACCTAGATCAGTCATGCAATTATCTTAGCCAATGCTTCAATACAACATTTATCCATATTCCGTAACTTTCTAGATGCCTTCCAATCTCTACCAGAACATTGTTAAGAGTGTGCACAACTCCTAACATGTAGCAATGGAATGTTGTTTAGTGCCATAGGCCACTTCCCATGTATATTAGTAGTATAATGTTCATCAATGCAACTATTTTAATATGCATAATACACAACCTAATTCTAGGAACATAAGCATATACATCATTGAATAACATTATTTAAACAAACAACTATGTAAGAAATGACAATTCAAATACTTATCTTTGTTTGATTGTTGGGTTGACTCCCTCTCAGTCTTTGCTTCTTTTCTACAACTCCATTCTAATGTGGATTGTGAGAAGTGGTCAACTCCCTCTGAATATCTGCATCCTTGCAGAAACTACTGGAGTGTGCTCCCTCTTGATCTTTGCTTCCTGGATTACATGTCCTTGAACTTATATTCATTCTCGATCCCTATGCATCCTTGTTAGTATCATCATTGTGTTATCCTCTAGGTCTCATACATAATCAAAAATTCATTAGTATAATCTTAATATTATCAAAACACAATAATCTAAAGCATGTATAGTCAGGATCATTTCAAACACAAATAATAAACATTAGTATGCAAGGTTTCAGGGAAGTCTTCTTTTACCCATGCATATTCTTATTTGATCATAGGACTCTTCTGGTTAGTTAAATCATTAATCAAGATAAGAGATATAATATGCATAAAACTTGTGATTACTCAAACCTATACCTTCATGATTCTTCTAGTTAGTCATATCATCAATTATGGTAAGAAACATAATATGCATACAACCATGACTATTCAAACCTATGACTTCATGAATAATCATTATCAACAACACAACAGTATAAGATCCTAACACAAGGTAGGATTCTAGCTTGATATAGGAAAAACATACCTGGATTAGCATGCTAGCTAGTTATGTCTAACATACCCGCATAATGTCTTCTGGTTCTCTTCAATTACTTGTGCTAGTAACCTGCATGTCTCATAAGTTATCCATTGTAGAACCAAGTTATACATACCTCGTAAGTAGATTTTATAAGTGATCAATGACAATGGATGAATCTTTGTCTTCATGTCATCATGATCATATGTTCTTGAACTAGAACATGATTTGTCTTTATTGGTGTACCTTTCATGTTAGCAAACAACATAAACCTCATACAACATCACAATGCATTAGTACAATCATAAGTGTCAAAACCTTAATCATTGAATATCTTCTATTAAGGTAATACAACAAGTCTAGTAATTAATCAAGATTGTACTGTGATGATATGAAGACAAACATATCATAAACTTAACTATGAACAGAATTCGAAACATACCTGTAACCCATACTTGTCAAGATTGCTTGTAATCTTCTTATAGAAGGCCTTAGCCTCATCTCCCTCTGAAACAGGAACTTCTTCACTTATGCAGGTGACCAATCCATCCTCTTCTAGGATTAACCCAATCCACTTGATTTGCAGGAACTGGATCTGGAGTTGTAATAGGGTTTGTTAGAGAAACCCCAAAAATTCAAACTTTGAATTTCAAACTTCCGAAAGGATAGAAATATGCGCCTTGATGAGCTGATCAAGTTGGTATATTCAGAATTTGAAAACTGCAAAGTTTCACCCCTCGAAATTGCCTTTTAGATTTTCGGATTCACTAGGGAGGACCCTGAATTAGGGTTTGAGTTTCCCGGAGCTTCACCCAACCAAAAGATTTGATTCAAAGCTCTAAGCTTTGATTTTTCTAAGGAGCTTCCAGCCTTGGTCACAGATTTCCAAAATTCCAATTTTTGCAGAAGCCCTAATTTTCCATCTTTCCGATCAAAGTGCCGAACTGGGGTTTGATCAAGCCCGGCCTTCTGCCCAACCAAAAAATTTGATCTTGGTCTCTAAATTTCTATTTTGATGAGTAGCATCCATCCGTGGTCTCCGATTACAAAAATTCCAACTTTATCTGAAACCCTAAATTCCGGATGCCATGAATGAAGGTGCTCAAAAATAATTCTGTTTTGACAAAAATATGTACCTGATTGTTTCTGGTGTAACTCCGAACTTTTTGATCCACAGGGTCTGAAAATTTTTTCTCAGATATCCCGACCTGTCATCTTTCCATCTCGATAGGTCTGACCTCAATTGGATTCTCTGAGAGAGAGTTATGCCAAGTGTCGTAACGTGACCTGTTTATGGGATAAAATAGGAGAAAAAAATTGTACGGCATGCCACGTGTCACTGTTTCAACTTTGGCCTCTGAACAATTTTCCTGAGATAGTACAGTCTATCTACTACCTCTCACTTTTTACGAAATTGCATTTGGAGCTTCCTAGCCCAAGTTATGACCTTTTTTCCAAGGTCACCTATTTTTGACTTAGATCTGGAAGAGGTAGAAACCCTATATTGTACAGATCATAAATCACAAAGTACAATGAATTAGAGGTTTTCCTTTGGACACAAGGTAGATGGAGATCTGATATTCTACCTGTAAAATTTTCAGACCCGAAAACTTCGTCAAAACGGATTTATAGCGAAAGTGCTATGATGACTGGTTTTTGTTATATCAAGCCCTAGCATCGTAAGTGCAACAAGTGTCATACATGCCATATCATGCCTTCTTTCAGGATAGCTCTGATACCATGTTAAATTTTCAGAATTTACTTCAATCTGATCTAGGATCTTAACTGAGAGAACAACATGTACAACAAATCTACAGCATATCAATCATGGACACAATAATGCAAGCACACAAGAGACACAGAGTTTACTTGGGGAAAACCATAAAGGTGAAAAACCCCAATAACTTCCTCATAGATAGATAGAGCAATGATACAACCAGAATACAAGAGATAGTCTTCTCCTAGCAGCAGAGCCTCCTCCTCCACAAGTGCGCCACTCTCCAAAGTGTGAGTGAGAGAATAGAATGTGTAAAATGAGAGAGACACACTCTCTATTTATACACTAGCTTGACTTGACCTTTACTCAATTAGGTCGGCCTCAACTTAACCACTTAACATAATGTTGACTGGGCCGACCCCCACTAGGGTGGTCTAATAACCCTTTGACCCACATGGCCGACCCCCAATAGGGTGGTCTAATAACCCTTTGACCCACATGACTTATACAGGGTCGACCCCAACAAGGTGGTCTAATAACCCATCAAGTATAAGTTACGACCAATATAAATGACGACACTTCCACATATAGGAATAATAACATCTCTATAGGAATACAATATACATATATGTGAAATACATTCTGAAGTTACATATACATCAACACAACGCTAGTCTTAGGGCCTCACTTCGCAGCCCTGAGAGCCCCATACTCTTACCATCAAACTCGCAGACCTAGAACTCTACATCCAAACACAATAACAACGAAGATGAGCTACAATGAAAGCCACCCTAGTTGCTTAGGCCCTTACCACGCTCCAGCTATATAGCATAAGATAGGGTAAGTGCATTAAATGCCACCAAACCCCACTGCTCCTTAGATGTTTACACACTCTCTATAGTGGAGAGTGTCACCCACTTTAAAGTTCTATTTTGTCACCTTGGCATGTTTGCATTTGAATGTGATGGACTATTATCACAATAAAATTATCCTTGGTTATAAAACTCTAGAATGTTAACTTTAAAGTAGTCCTTTAAAAGAGTACCTACAAAACAAAGGCAGCGGCAAACCTTAGCATAAAGCTAAGTAAGCCAGGCCTGTGCCACCAAGTTCATCCCTTCAAGATCATGGAAAGAAATACAAAAATACAATTTCACATATATCGAAACTAATCCATTTTCTTAGTCTAAAGCATACATCCAGTTTGACATTAAAACAATAACTTATAAACCAAGATACCAATATAAAACCATTGAAGAGCTGCATGCATTGTTAGAGCCATATATGCTCGAAGAGGTGACACAACCATGCTAATGCAGTCAGAAAAGTCGGAATGCAGATGAAAAATCATTTGAACAGTAAGTCTGAGGCCAAAAGAAATATGTTCTAACTTTGAAGATGCTAATAAGGCCTTTCGAGTGTCCTCCTCTGCAAGTAAGTTCTCTACTTGCCATGTAGCTGATATGGAAATGGTAAGACTTTCTTCATTATGGTCCTTGCCAGATTGATGAGATTGGCCTCTCCCTTTCATCATATTCCATTTTGTGGACATTTTCACTGGCCATTTAGTTTTCCTCTATGATTTCCGTGATCTGTCCTGTTTTGACTTATTCACTTCACTTGCAACGTTGCCAGAACCAACAATATTTGAGGCATTCTGGAGAAGTTTTGACAAAGTTTCTAGGAGATCATGAAACCCGCCCCATGCAAGTATTAACTTATGAGCTGCTCTAAATTCTTCCTATTTTTTTTTATTCTGAAGAACAACGCTATAGCTATGTTACCAAAAACGAGAAACGAGAAACGCAGTTAGAAGGTTTCGCCCATATAAGAAACGAGGAGAGAGAATTTATTCTAACATGGATTGAATCCACCTTCATCCATGTCCCAGCAATATAGTAGAGTCGGCACCTTTGTCCTCTCTCATTGTAATCACTTTGACAACATTTCATGAGCACAGGTATGCTCCCATCGTTTGTATAAAAACTATTCTTTATTCCAGCTCCAACGATCGTCACCAGCAATCTTCCCCCATGGGAGATCTTACTTTTTCCACACATGCTTCATTCTCCAGAATAGGAGATAAATAACAAGAAACATGATTCATTATCGACTCTACGGTACCCTCCAAACCTCATACATCAGGGGGCATCTGTTAACACCTAAAAATTGCACACATGTGACATTTCGGCAATTCATCCAATAAAGCATCATCAACATAAAGAATGAATCTCACTACATGCATCCTCAACAGATCCAAAGCACAGTATGATTCCACAATTTCCCAGAAACAGTCAAAACAAAGGGTAGCACGAGTATTACACAGGTTACCCACGCTATAGAGCAGGTTACCTGAACAATTCCCGCACTAATCCCACGTGGATTTTCCTTCGATAGTTGTGCAACTGTCAAAATGGTGGGACCACTTACTTCCAATGGTGCATTGAAGGCTCAATACTCCCCAAGTATCCCAATTTGGCTCCTCACACACTTGGTGGCATTAATAAGCCCCCCTTGTGTACCTTGGAACCAGTTCATGAAGGAGGAGAGTTCACAATTGGATCTAGTTGGTTTTTGGCCACCTCTTGGCCTATAAAAAAAATCCATTGGCATGCATTTTGTAGGGATAAATTAGAGCAAGGTTATGTTGTTGGATTTGAGTTGGATCTTCCTCATAACCCACCATTTCCTACCATTGTGAGCATTTCCAATCTTTCTTTCCACCTACCATCAAGGGGCAAGTGTTTCTCTCCATTGTTATTCCATCTACTTAGCATTTAGTTTGGACAAGAAAGGCCTCCCTATGGGAGATTGTTGGCTTCCCTTGAATCCTTCACCTCCTAGGTGTTGTATAGCTATTCCATTGGGAAATATAGGAGTGGTTTAGCATACCTTTGGTTGTTGTTGGAGTTTGCATCTTTCCGCCATGTATTTCATTTTATTTTCATCAATATTTTTATGTTTGGATGTGAACTACACTAATAATCTCTTACAGGATCACTTGGAGGAATACCAACAACCATCAAAAGGGGCTCCAAGGACTAAGGCCTTGCAACAACCTACAAGGCTTATCCCCTCACCAAGTGGAAGAATGCACTTGTGAAAATTTTTCCATAACGCCCCAGCTATGATCAATACACCCAATCAAAGGGTCACACTATCGTGTTCTCTTTGCAGGAAGTAAGGCCACGCAACGAACTTGTGAAAACATTATGCATTATCGTCTCTACAGTACCTTCCGAACCTCATACATCAGGGGGAATCTATTAAAGCCTGAAATTTGCACACATGCAACATTTCGACGATTCTTATAGTAAGGCGTCATCAACATAAAGAATGCATCTCACCATAAGCATCCCCAACAAATACAAAATACAACATGAGTCCATAAGTGCCAAAAAGTAGTCAACAAAAAGGGTAGCGCGGGTAATACACTATTAACCCGTGTTATAGCGCAGGTTACCTGAACAATGACCTCTCTACACCCACACGGCTTTTCCGTCGATAGTCATGCTACTGTGAAAACGGAGGGACCACTAATTCCCAGGGGCACATTGAAGGCTCGATCCTCTCCAAGGATCCGAATTCGAATCCTCACACACTTGGTGGCATTAATTAGCTCCCCTTGTGTACCTTGGAACTAGTTCATGGAGAAGATGAGATCACATTTGGATCTAGTTGTTTGTTGCCCACCTCTTGTCCTATAAAATGAAGCCATTTGAATGCATTTGGTAGAGATATTTATCAAGAACAAGGTTATGATGTTGGATTTGAGTTGGAGCTTCCTCATATCCCACCATTTCCCATCATTGTGAGCATTCCCAAGCTCCCTTGCCACCTTCCTTCAAGCGGCAAGTGTTTCTCTCCATTGTTCTACCATCTACTTAGTATTTAGTTTGGACAAGAAAGGCCTCACTAAGGGAGATTGTTGGCTTCCCTTAAAGCCCACACCTCCTAGGTGTTGTATAGCTATACCATAGGGAAATACAAAAGTGGTTTAGAATATCTTGGATTGTTATTGGAGTTTGCATTCTCCCCCCATCTCTTTTTTTTTATCAATATTTCTTTGTTTGCATGTGAACTATAGTAACAATCTATTGCAGGATCACTTGGAGGAATACCAACCACAGGGGCTCCAAGGACTAAGGCATTGATGCAACATACAAGGATTATCCTCTTACCAAGTGGAAGAGTGCACTTGTGCAATTTTTTTCACAACAGAGGTATATGGCAGAATGGACTGCATCTACTTAGTATTTGTTTGATAAATAGATTTGCTTCAACATACACCTAGCCATCTCTACAATTCTTTGTTTTTCCTCTTTTCTACTCCATTTTGTTGAGGATTATAAGTTGTAGCTAACTCATCCTTGATTCCATTTGAGCTACAAAATTAATTGAATCCATTGGACTTGAATTCTCCACATTTGTCAATTCTCAAAAATTTCAAATAATAATGGTTGATTCCTTCTCAAAAATTGCTTTAAATTTTTGAAAGCAACTAAAATCTTGAGACTTCTCACTTAAGTAATATACCCAAGACATCCTTGAAAAAACATATAGAAAAAGAAGAAAATACTTGTTAAAAGGATCACGTGCTCTAAAATGATGATGGGGAAGCTATCTTTATGTTACTTCCTTATTGCACAAATTTCACATATCTTAATTTTTAGCTCTAAGAATAAGGGAAAACCTCTTGCCAAGTTCTTATTTTGCATAAAAGAGAGGGATCCAAAATTTAGGCTCCCAAACCTCTTATGCCATAGCCAAGACTCATCAACCATGACCTTAATCAAGAAACGTTAGATTTCATTTTTAATAAAAATTACATCATGTTATATGTTATAGAAAGTTCACTAAATATTCCATTATTGTTAAAAATATTACAAAACTTTCCTTCAAAAATAATCTTTTAATTTTGAAAGTTTAGCTACCCTATGCCAAGCATTTTAGGCTTTAAATTTGTTACAAACAATAAATCATGCATATACAATATACATAATACTTTCCTTCTTAGTTTCTATGGCAAGAGTGTTTTTTCTCTTTACTTTTGTTTAGTTGTCATTGTCAAAAATGACTTTTCCCTTCACTCTCATTTAACTTTAAAAATATTTTTATTTCCATTCGTGATTTGAGTAGCCATATTAAAATACCATACAAAATCTTATTTGTCTTAAAAGCTATTTAATTAAGAGTGAGAAACAAAATTTGAGGTGTCTCTTTTCTTTTTGAAACAGCATTCTTCAAGGTGCCCTTTTTTATCATTTAACTTTAAAAATATTTTTATTTCCATTCGTGTTTTGAGTAGCCATATTAAAATACCATACAAAATCTTATTTGTCTTAACAGCTATTTAATTAAGAGTGAGAAACAAAATTTGAGGTGTCTCTTTTCTTTTTGAAACAGCATTGTTCAAGGTGCCCTTTTTTATTACAATAGTGGCAAAGTGACATCTCCTAAAGCTATTGCTTCTCCATCTACCATGACCTTCTTTACCTCTACCTCTTCTACAATCTCTACCTCTTATATAGGATGATGAAGAACCACCTCTAAAGGATGATGGAGATGATGTGGAAACATCATTCATGCAAGTGGAAGAGTACTGCTTCTTGCCATTAATCTTGATCTTTAATTTGCTTTAGAAGGTTTGAATGCAAGTGGAAGACTAATGCTTCTTGCCATTAATCTTAATCTTTAATTTGCTTTAAAATGTCATTAATCTTAATTTTTAATTTGCTTTAAAAAGCTTGATAGAAGGGCTCCTCATTTCTTTTTGACAGTACTAAAGGCTTCCAACCAAATCAACCAAGGTTAACTATGATAAATATCTTGACTTTTCTATAACGATGATGAGAAGATCATTTTATTGGAGACTTCTCAGACACTATTTCAAAAATTCACCTAGATTCAAGAGAATCACCATGGCATGGATGGCATTCACAATATTTTGCTCTTTAGTAATAAAAACTTCTACACGCTCGAATCACCATGGCATGGATGGCATTCACAATTTTTTGCACTTTAATAAAAAGAGCTTCTGTACGCCTTTGATAGTAAGAGACTCTGTGCTAAGCATTTGAAGTTAACTTTTAGTTTGATAGAAGTTTGAGAACTTTTACCTTATAGATCTGATGCAGTCACTCTGCAGCCAAAGACTTCAGACAACTGAAAACAGAGAACATGTCTAACAACAGAGAACATGTCTAACACAGAGAAATTAATACAACGAAAGGTTAATAATCCGCCAGACATAAATTAATATTCATAGTTTAGATCTGGAATACAATCTTAAACTGAAATGAGATCTGGAATATATTCATAAACTGAAATGAGAGACAGGTAAGACATTCAGGCCCCTTATTTATCTAACTACGATTTAGATCCAGGCTCAGAGGCCCCTGATACTAAAACAAACTAAATCCCAAGCGATCTAACAATTACAAAACGAATGAGTCCCCCAAGACTATGCTACAGCATAAAAACACAGGAAATCTCCGTCAGACAATATTGAAGGGTACCAAGGCCTTCTTCCTTCAACCCCAACTCATTTGACTCACAGGACTCCCTAAAGACAGCAAGCCTTCTTCTCCCCTCTCATGATCGCATCAGCTGTCTTTTTATAGATGATGCGCTGGCTGTCAAAGCTCGAAGACAATGCTGTGGAGTGGAGGTGAGCGTGGATGCTCCGCATCAAGATCACTTGTAGACATTCTACAGTCTGCAATCTTTGGCACCATTTTGTATATAGACTTGTAGGCAGCCTAATCCATGTAGCCTCCGAAAACAAGTGTGCAAAGATCCATGTAGCCTCAGCCTCCGAAAGCAAGTGTCCATAGATCTTGTGAGATAAGTTTAAGTGTCCATAGATATTTCTACCGGTCGAAGTCAATGGGAAATCAAGACTATTTCCATTTAAATATCGATCTTTTTACACACGCCTTTCGTATAAATTAAAAAGATACAATATATATTGAATAACCACAACGATGATGTATATACAATGAATATCTACGTTTCAATCGGTAGGCTGTCACCGTCCCATGCCCAGACAATGTCCTTAAGCCCTGGCCTGAGGACCTGGGTGCAGAACTCACTGTATTCGAGCGTATCCCCGCTGGTCTTGCCAAGCTCTACCATGAAGAGCGAGGACGTGACTTCGAAAATCTCGGCATCAATACACAAATGTCCCTTCCGCCCCTTCTTAGAGTCCTGCAACTTCGCCTTGCAGTTCTTGGACTTCTTAACGCTGAATCTCAGCCCTTTCGCTATCTCCTCCAGCTTCGACATTATGCTCGATGCCGGCTGAGTCGACATGAACCTTGTCGACTCCTTCTTTACGACCTTGCTCTTGAACAGTCCTGACAGACTGAACCCAGGCGAGAGGGAGATTATGTCGAAGGCATTCAGACAGGTCGGCTTGGCGGTGAAGAACGCAGACTCGACATCGTCCAGAAGCCCGACATCTACATCGATTTTGGCTTCCGGGAGCTTGAAATCCCGGCGAAACCAGGGGACCTCCATCAGCTGCGGGACGGTGATCCTCGTCCGGGGATTTGGGTCCATCAATCGAAAGACGAGCCGCCGGGCATCGGAAGAAAACCAAGCCGGGCACTTGAAATCCCCCTTGTAGATCTTCTTATACATGACCATCAGATTCGCGCCCTGGAACGGCAAGTAACCCGCCATGAGCACGAACAGTATGATGCCGCAAGACCAGATATCGGCCTTGGCACCGTCGTAGCCTTTCTTGGAAACGACCTCCGGTGCGATGTAGGCCGGCGTGCCGCATGTCGTGTGGAGAAGGCCGTCCAGCCCGAACTGCGCCGGCAGCGCGCTGAGGCCGAAATCGGCGACCTTCAAGTTCCTGTTTTCGTCTAATAGCAAATTCTCCGGCTTCAGGTCTCGGTGATACACGCCTCGGCTGTGGCAAAAATCCACCGCGCTTATCAGCTGTTGAAAGTACTTCCTCGCCTCCTCCTCCTTCAATCTGCCCTTTTCGACAACCCGATTGAAGAGCTCGCCGCCTTTAACGTACTCCATGACAAAGTAAATCTTGGTCTTGCTCGCCATGACTTCGTGGAGCCGAACGATGTTGGGATGCTGGACCAATCTCAGAATCGAGATTTCTCGTTTAATTTGCTCGATCATCCCGCCCTTGAGGATTTTTTGTATGTCCACGGCCTTAATTGCGACGATCTGGCCTGTCTCCAGGTTTCTCGCTTGGTAGACCTTGGCGAACGAGCCTTGCCCCAGCAAGCGCCCTACTTCGTACCTACCCATCAAAATATTGGGCGTGATATTCATCTGTAATCAAGAAACAAAAAAATCACAAATCCGCTAGTGCAATTGGATATGTGCCATTTCTAAGCCAAGACCTTGCTCTCCCAAATGGAGTACTCCGTTCCAGGCGTTGTCACTGTTTTTGCTGATCTTTTGTCTCTGTTCTTTGCATGCGATATCGGCTAGAGCTCGCAGACTGGCGTCTTGGACATCTTACAACATTGTCTCTATATATAGAGCACTCCGCGTTTTTGTGAGTATAGGCAGAGAAGATAATTGAGAGCCATTTTTTTCTTTCTGCTTGAATGATAGTCGCATATTTAATAATAAACGATGAGAATATTGTGTGCCGTATTACAGACGGAATTGGAACATTGGAAGGTATTGGGTCATTACCAGATATCTAAACGATAGAAATTCACACCTGTCTGTGGCCTATATGATGCCACCTGCCGTATCGTACAGAGGCCTGTCTATTGTTCTGCCACTTCGACATCAAGAAACACATACTGATCTGACTTAGATATTTAAAGGTGTGTGCTGGCAGCTTCAATCCACAAAAACTTTGCGTCAAGCACTTTGCTAACACAGGTATCTGGGGTGATCCCAAATTTTATATTCTTGCGTTTGTCATTGTTTTTATTCATTTATATTCTTCTGGGTGATCCCAAATTTTATATTCTTGCGTTTGTCATTGTTTTTATTAGTTTATATTCTTCTGGGGTGATCTCAAATTTTATGGTCTTGTGTTTGTCATTGTTTTATCCTTTTATATTCTTGTGGGGTGATGCCAAATTTTGTATTCTTCTGTTTGTCATTGTTTTTATTCATTTATATTCTTCTGTTTCTCGTTGTGTTTATTCATTCCGTCCTAATTGGATATTAAAACTCGCACACAGCATTCAAAATAGCATTGAAAAGTTGATTCCATTTTGCCACTAATTAAATATAGGTAGTGCTTTCTCAATCAACTTCACTCTTCACTCTTCCGCCATATCCATTGAACATCTTCTTTGTTGCTTCCAACGACCAATATCTTGTCTTTTGTTTGATAAATTGATCACGTGTTTCTTGCAACGCATTTTTAGTCAACGTTCATGTATCTAAAGAGTTTTCTGAAGTGGTGAAACATGATACTAATGCAAGGTCTCGGAGCAGGGAAATCCATTAACTGGAATGATCCTGCGGGCAGCACATAATCGCTGAAACACTGACATCGTAAAGAATTCTTTACCAGATAAAGGGAGGGTATAAAGCCCCATGTACGGAGCAGCACATAATCATAGGAACACAATTTTGTATGGAACTCAGTGTGATACGCTGTGCATCTGCAAGAAATGATCCGAAATCAAGAAATGGAATGTTGTTGCCCTTGGGGTTTCCAGTTGCTCTCTTTTAGGGATATTGCCATGTGGTGGGTGGTTGTAACTTTCACAGGTTGTTATCATAATGGTTATGACTAGTAAAGCCGTGATCCCTGATGAACGTTCATAGGAATGGGCCGTTCTCCATTTTTTTTTTTTTTTTTTTTTAATAAAATAATAATAAAAATTATATAAAAAGATACTTTTTTCCATTTTTCTACTGCACTTGCATTTAAAAGAAAAAACATTAAAAAAAAAAAAAACCACATGACAGAATTGGAGTAACGTGGCCAACATTTATGATAGATCATGCTATCAAATCTCAACCATGAGTTTGATGGAGACAACTATGAATATTCATCATTATGAAATCAAAACCACCAGATTCATAAATACAATTAAAAGCATGCAACAGGAATCCATGTATTGAAATAAGTACACCTTATCAACCTAAAAATTTATCTAAAATATAACCATCTTTTAATAATATAGATAAAATTTGCAATGAAAAACAATTTGGAGTAAAATCTTATAAAAAATTGCAGTAAAAAAAATGAAGAAGAATCTCATACTAAAAATGTACACAAGGATGTTGTAAAAATTATAACTAAATGTTATGAAATTACATACTAGCAATAACCACTTTTAAATGTGGTTGATAATAGCCAATCCATATATCAACCATGACCATTAATATTTTAATAAAAATGTTATTTGAAATAAAAATAAAAATAAAACGTATATTAAGTTTAAAAAAAATTTAAATATATAAAATAAATTAAAGTAAATTAAATAAAAATAATAATAATATTAAAATAAATAAACTAAAGTAAATTAATACATTAAAGTAAAGAAAAATACAGTAAATAAAATTAAAATTAAAATAGAATAAAAACATACTAAATTAAATTAAATAAAAATAAAGTAAAGTAAAGTAATTAAAGTAAAAAAATTAAATAAAAGTAAAGTATAATAAATAGATCTGCTGGAAAAAAAAAGTATAATAAATAGAATAAAGAAATAAAAAGTAAAAGTAAAATAAAGAAATTAAATTAAAGTCAATTAAATTAATTAATTAAAATGAAAAAATAAAGTTAAAGTAAAAACTAAAAAAAATTAAACGATTCATTTTTAAATTAATTTAAATAAATAAATTTAAAATGTTAATATCAACCAACCGCTTTTAAATTTTAATTTAAAAGTTAATTTATTTTTAAATGTCGTTGATTTAATATGTTTTAATTTAATATTAAATATTTTTAAGTTATATTAATATTAAATAATTTAATATTAATTTTGATATTTGTTTAGATATTAAATAAATTAAATAAATTAAGTTTTAAATATTAGTTTTAGTTTTAAATATTAGTTTTAGATATTAGATATTAGTTTTAATTTAATATTAGTTTAGATATTAGTTTTAGTTTTAAATATTAGATATTGGTTTTAGATATTTAATTTAGATATTAGTTTTGGATATTTATATTATTATTTACAACTTAAATTTTATTATTATTATTATTATTTTATTATTAAAAAAAATATTTTTAATGAAAACATAGGAAAAAATAATATAAGTAAATAGATAATAAATAAATAAAAATTAAATAGTTAATAACAAAATAAGTTCAATTATTTATACTTATTTCAGAATGGTTGACCTTAATCCATAGTTGACATTCAACCAAGGTACACTTTGAACCATGGTTGACCATTGTTTAGGCATGGTTGAATTTAGTGTTTCATGGTTGACATAACCAAGAGAACATTGATGTGGACCATGGTTGACATGAACACAAGAACATGGCCAACCATTGTTTGACCATATTATGAAACCATATTAAAAAGTCAATCCATAGTTGACTTTGAAGTAAGGATGACTTCAATCCAAGGTTGACACCAAACCATGAATGAATTCAATCAAATGTTGACTTCAAACCATGGTTGAATTCATTCCATAGTTGACTACAATACAAGTTTGACTTCCATGGTTCACTTCAATCAATGGTTGACTTCAATCCAAGGTTAACTTCAATCCATGATTGAATTCAATCTAAAGCTCAGTTGAATTCAATCCATGGTTGATTTCAAACCAAGGTTGACTTCAGTACTTGGTTGACTTCAATCCATAGTTGACTTCAACCCATAGTTTTTGTTTAAACATAGTTGAATTCAATCCATGGTTGACTTCAATCTAAGGTTGACTTCATTACTTCTTTGAATTCAACCCATAGTTGACTTCCACCCATAGTTTTCGTTTAAACATAGTTGATTTCAATCCATGGTTGCCTTCAATCTAAGATTGACTCTTAAGAAAGGCTGAATTCAATCCAATGGGCGAATTCAATCCAAGTTTGAATTCAATCCATATTTGACTTCAATCGATATTTCAATTCAATCCAAAGATGACTTCAATATGTGGGTGATTTGATTCTGTGGTTGTCTTAAAGGTTGACCATCCTCCAATGGCTGACTTTAGTCCATTAATAATACCAACATTAATGATTCAATCCATGTTTGACTTCAATTCATAGTTGAATTTTAAGTAAGGTTGAATCCAATCCATGGTTAACTTTTAAGTAAGGTTTTACTTGATTATGGTTTACTATGAATTTGGTTGACTATGAGTAGATACAATTTGATTGACTATGAGTGGATACAATTCGGTTGACTAATTGAGTATGGTTTACTTTGGGATACAATTTTTGGTTGACCATGTTAACATTGTGTGCTTTCGTTGATTTTGGCCCTTACATTGTTTGGTTGACTATGTTAACATTGTTTGCTTTGTTTGGTTAACCATGGTTCACTTTGGTTTACATTGTTTGGTTTACCATGGTTGACTTTGGTTGACATTGATTAACTTTGGTTGTTTGGGTGTGGTTGAGTTTGGTTGATTTTTGTTGACTTTGGTTGTTTGAGCATGATTGAATTTGGTCGTTTTGGATAACTTTGACTGTTTGGCTATGGTTGAATTTGATTGGTTAGGCACGGTTGACTTTGGATGAATTTGGTTGTTTGTGCATGGTTGACTTTGGTTGAATTGTTTATATATCATTTACAATGTTTTATTGACCATGTTTACATTGTATGGTTTGTTATGGTTGACTTTGGTATACATTGTTTGGTTGACCAATCAATTACTGCGTTACGATCATCCACTGGCAGAATGGCTTTGTTGGATAAGCGACCAGTATGAATAGAGCAAGTATTAAATGTGAAAAGGCATTCGGCCTTGAAAATGAGAGAGTACATCTCTATCCACATTAGATAGGTCAGAAACGTTTGTTGGACAGTCTGCCTCGATCATGGCATTTAGGCATTTAGGTACTTTTATTATTATTATTATTATTATTTAATTATTAAAAAAAATTACTTATTAATGAAAACATAGGAACAAATAATATAATTAAATAGATAATAAATAAATAAATTGTCACATCCCCAAATTTCATCAAAAATTAAAATTTTCCTAAGTGGTCTAAATACCAATAATTTCTATGGGGAAATATGAAGTGTGTGTTCACTTTCTTTAAATACTGCTTACAAATAATAAAACTTTGTGACTTTTATTCCTTTTATAAATGTCTTCATGATAACCAATGAAAAGATCCATTTAATGAAATTTATGTGCAATGAGTACTATCTTCCATCATATTTGCACAAATAAGATAGACATCTTATTTTCAACTATAATCCAATTCTTAACTTGAAATGTCAACCATTTCTTAAATCTTCCGGAACATAAAAACTTCACTGTGTCTTAACATACCTATCTCTTCTAAATTCAACACATGGTTTCTTCCTTTTGAAGAAACTAACTCTTCCTAAGTGTGCACAAGATACAACTTTCAAAATTTAATATTAAATAACGATAGTTTTAGTTTTACTAAACCTTTTTCCTTCCTAAGGATATAGACCAAGAAACCAAAGACAACTATATTTAAGCCCCATACTTCATTTAAACAATTCATTCAATTTATTCGTCGTATTAATAAAATGCACTTCAAGATATTAATTCATTTTTAAGAGGCATGTACATCTTTTATCAGTTAATCCTACCAAGAGAACAACCTAAATGATAACAACATAATTAACATAATCATAAGGGTAATATATTAGCATTATACATCATATAAACAACCAACCTTCTATATGAATCGTATATATCAAAGTAATCATAAACATTTTAAGAAAGAAACAAGTATTCATACATAAAGACACATTGAGGAACACCATTAAGTACACCATTATACCGTGGTTCACCTGCAACTTGGGCTACATCCACAAAAAGGGTTGTGTCATATTATTGATTCAAAAGAGGTTTTGCATTTGCAACACAAATCGCTGCCATAGTTACCAAAAACTGTAAGATCCATTTTCTTTTCGAATCAAATTAGAATATCTATTTCAATTTACTTAATTAGAATATCTATTTCAATTTACTTAAGGAGATTTGGCCAAAGGCTTAATCTTTGAAGTGGCAACCATTAATGAAGGTTGATATATATCTTAAAGTTCACATAACTATAATAATTTATAAACTATAACATGCATTAAAAAGACTTTGCCCCTTTTCATAATTCTTCTTGAATATTAAACTAGAAAGTAATATTAAGCGATGACCCTCATAGTCGATCATACACACAAGGATATTTATAAAAGAAAACATACCGTAGATATAATACTTATTTTTAGAATTCATTTTTATTATATATATATATACACCTATGATCATATAGGCATAGTAATTAACTAAGATACGATTTTGTCAAAGTGTTTCTTTAAAGTGTTGAGGAGATAAGTTTTGTCAAAGATTTATATATTCATGTATACCTAAAAATAAGTATTAGACGAAAGGATATATGTATCTTAGTTAATTACTATGCCTATATGATCATAGGTGTACGTATTAACTCCAACCTAAATATTAAGATTCTCTCATAAGGTCAAAAGGACTCTAAGTACTAAGAGGTTCTACTTTCCTTTACCAATCTTTATGTTAACACATATATTATTATAAGGTCGTGAGGACATTATACCTTCTTCACAACTTAATATACAGCTTTATTAACTATGAAATGTGATATTGATTGTACTCAACTTATTTATAACAAGGACCTAACTAAACCATCTAACACCTATAACCGTAAAAAATCTATTAACTCAAATAGCGATCTGACCTACCTAAACCATCTAACACCTATAACCGTAAAAAATCTATTAACTCAAATAGCGATCCAAACAGAGTGTGCATTTTCTACGGGAATTCTCAAAATCATAAAGCTAAGGAGTTTCAATCTATGCATTTCTTATCTTATTTTGAATACTTGTATCATACCCTATATCAAGCTGCATTTAAAAACCCAAACCCTTTAAATATTTATACATTGCTTACTAGGTAGGAGTAATTCTATGCTCATACTATGATGCTGAGGTTAAGCTAACTCGGAGGTTTCTGCGTTTAAACCGTAATTCAACAGTTTGATAAAATAATGAGTAAATGCAAAGATACTGTCAACCAGCCTTATGTTAATTCCTACATGCTCTAAGAAGGCGGCCAAATTCTACCTCCAAAAGGACATCTGTCAGAGTCGAAATGACAAAACGGCAGAGTAAAACATTATGGAGACAAGTAATGGATTACTTGGCACTCGCTGGTGAGGTGACTGGTGTCTAAGTTAATGAAGAGGCACAGCCCTCCCCATATCTCTCGTCGAGATACCTCCATTTGGTAGTCCCATGAGTTCACCATAACTCACCACTTGGAAATGTTCGGTAGAACATGGGGACAGGACCCTAAAACTTAGTAATGGTGTTTTGAGGCGAGATTCTCTTCTTAAAACAGTTTCCTAACAATGGCCTCGGTTCACCCCACCTTGAGAGACCATATCAACGAAACCCTAAATTTTAAAAGGGTATATATATATATATATAAATATATATGTATATATAATACTTTTTGTCAAAATTTGTTGAGATAGGAATAAAAAAGATACTGAATTCTTATTTAGGTCATTAATAGCTAGGCCATAGGATCCTAGTTGCAAATGATTTTTTTTGTTATCCTAACAAAAGTTTATGAAAGGAAAGTTATTTTCATATATTTATTTAATTCCTTATTGTTATTTTTGTACATAGCTCTGTATGTGCAATTATGTATACCTTTATATGTATATGACATATATATAAGTTTATATAATTAATATGAAAAATAGTTATCTCAACTATACATAAATAATATGTATTCGTTTGTTTGTTTTATAATGCATTTCTGATCCTATTTCAATATCTCTTGTATGGTTAATATAATATTTTGGCTTAACTTGCCAAATGATAATAAAAAAACAAAATAATATTGATCAAATAAAGAGGAAGTTACTATTTTTATCTAACACACTTTTTTGTCGAAATGCTTAAAACAAAATGATTTTTTAGTTTAATTAGGATCAGCTAAACTTATACTTAAATTTGTTTTTCCCTCATTAAGACCTTGTAGATATTTTCTTTGGCATTTTGTACTGAGATCAAAAGATTATAATATCTATTATTATGGCTTAGTTATTGAAGTTAATCTAACTTGTAACAGGTAATCGTTATCCCAACTTAAGTGATGACCTTATCACCTAAGGCGCTAGTTAAGTTGATTTACTTTTGTTAAAGTATTAGCACTACTATGATGATCCATCGTCATCATTCATTCTTCCCTTAGTGATTTTAGTTGTCGTCTTTTAGATGCATCATCTCGAAGTCTCCTAAAATAATACTATTGAGCATGATATTAATTTTAAGGTCCATTGGTGGGGCCTTGGCCTTGAGCTTCTCACAAGTGCCTTTTACATAATTACAATTACATTTACTGAAGGTAATACAATAGGAGTCAAATTTGAGGGATGTTACATAAATAAAAATTAAATAATTGATAACAATATAAGTTCATTTATTTATACCTGTTTCAGAATGGTTGACCTTAATCCATAGTTGACGCTCAACCAAGGTAGACTTTGAACCAAGGTTGACTATTTTTTTAGGCATGGTTGACTTTAGTGCTTTATGGTTGACATAACCAAGAGAACATTGGTGTTGACCATGGTTGACATGAGCAGGAGAACCACGGGGACTTCACTCAATGACTGCCTACCATAGCACATTCATTTGTGGCATATGAAACAATACCCCTAATTTCAAAAACTATTGGAAAAAACTTCCCAAAATCGTTTTTTTTAACCCCCTCCCAATATGCCTTCCCAATTAAAAAACCCCTATTTTCCCTATATATTGTATGTATCCATTTTTTCATTTACATTTTTTATACCCCTTTATATATCTTCCTAGTATATTGCCATGATCGTGGGATTGACTAAACCTCCCAAGGCCTGTAATAGGCACGAGTGGTTGGGTATTCAAGCCCCCAAGGCCTATCGAGGGCCTATAATAGGCCCTGGAGGCGTAGAGCCTCCCAAGGAACCCTGGGGGCTTGGATACCTTCATGGTATACAAACAAGTGAATATGGGATAAGTAAAACACAACAATTTAGATATGTCTCAGATGTGGACCTCTACAACTCCAAGACACTAAATACAACTAAAGACACTAATTACCGTCCCGAAAATTTATAAAGCTCTTAAATCCTTCATTGGAATCCAAGAAGGCAGGGAAGAGTAGGGACAGTCGATCTAGTAGAGCCATATGATCTTTGGTGAGTGCACCCAATTAGTTAATATGCTTTCTACAAAATCGCTAGAGTTCATGAGGATGCATCCCCTGCATACTAAGGACATAGGAATGGGGTGGGGATATCCTGTGCATTTGGCTATTGACTGAGAATGCCACAGGAATGTCCATTAGTTGTGGCAGGGGTCAGTCTGAGGCTAAATGAACTATCTTGAAGTTCTTCTAATGGTGAAACAAGGGAAGCCAAATTGGAGAAACAAGAAGCGGGAGTGCAACAAGAAGAGAGATTGGTGGAAACTCATGCCCAACTAAAATCCAGGCAGAATTTGCAAAAGCTCCTTTGCAAAATCCCAGTAGAATCCCTTCTTCAATATGTGACCCCAAACAAAATCCAAAGATCAAACCTGAACCACACATGAACCAACACAATTGAAATTGATGACTAAATTAAAATGAATTGGCTATGTGAAGTAACAAAATTAAAAATTATTTCACTCATTCGGAGTGGGTACTTACGCCTCATCAACATTGGGATGGTGGATCTTATTCACAAAACCAATTGATGGTGATGAGTATGGCCCACACCCCTCAATTACCTCAATTCTGTGTTACATTGTCTGTGCTTGCTGGAATTTAGTCTAAGTTGTAAACTTGCAAAACTCAGATAAGATTGGTGTCAAAGCCAAGTACATTTCCCGGAAAATGAGGAAAGGGAGAGCCTTTTGACTACTAGTTTGTTAAGAGTGAAGAAACATTACTTGGAATGGAAAACAACTCACTAGTGAAAACAAAATAACAACTTAGATGCTTCATACCATGGGGAGAGGAGAGATTCCATTTCCAAAACGGATGAAGGAGACAGTCTTCAAGATACATTGAACCATTTAAAGCAAATTCAACACATTCATCAAGAGATGAAAATTAGAAATAAGCTAAACCAGTAAGAACAGGTTCTGAAATTCTGAAGGCTATGCAAGTAAGAATGAATTTGGGAGGTGATGTTTCAAAATTGGCAACTAGAGTTGTGGCAAGTGAGGTTAATAGTAATACAACCAATATCACATCTTCTGTAAGCTGATGTTCACTCTCAAAGCCCTCCAATTTCATTTCTTTTCAAAATAGAGAATAAAATAGAAATGCAACTATTCAATGGTATGCTTTAAATCTTAACAAAATAGATGATTCGCAAATTGCCAAAAACATTAAGATCGTATTTTTCTTGTCATGAATTCAATGAGATGTAAAGAATCTACCTTATGTAGAATAATCTTAACATGGGTGAAAGATTTTTAGAAATGGAGATGAAAGGAACAACAATTGTCTATTAATAGCTTTGAACAAATTCAAACAGATAATGAAGTTCTATCCTCCATGGCATTAGAAGAACCTATTGATCCAAGTGAAATTTCTGAAACCCAAGCCAAAGCAAAAGCTCCAAAATCCTAATTGATGAAATCTATCCGCCATCTATAAATCTTAATATGTAAGAGACATATGCTTGGTTAAAGTTAAGTACATCAATGGTTTGTATATTAGTAAGGAAGAATAATTGAATTTTTTCACAACTCTTCATATGAAACTTATACTTTCACCAAAGAGATAGATGAAAAGTAGAGGAAAAATAAATTAATTCACAACAAATAAACAGTCTGTAGCTGTACCACCTAGTGACAAAGTAAAGACAC
This sequence comes from Larix kaempferi, assembly GCA_027924585.1. Classification (NCBI taxonomy): domain Eukaryota; kingdom Viridiplantae; phylum Streptophyta; class Pinopsida; order Pinales; family Pinaceae; genus Larix; species Larix kaempferi. Next base: position 225,931 of record BSBM01000328.1, read on the forward strand.
CAATGAAACAAGAATTGATGGAACAAGAAAATAATTTAATAGTCATAGCATGGAGGAAGATCATGGCACACTCTAGAAGACTGCAAAGCTTGGACAACATGGAAACCATGAAACATGGTTGGTTGTTTCATCCTGAAAAAAGTAGCCTAGGGATGCAACAACTATGCATGGACAAGACCGGGTATCAGGAAACCAGGTTCATACTTCTAACCATATTCAAACTAATTCTGCTATGGGCTCATTGTAAACAAGAGAGGAGTTCAGAAGGCGAAAGAGAACTCTTTGTCACCAATATACTAATCAAAGGAAGAGATAGTTAAATGTTATGACAATCTTTGAACCTTGCACCCAAAAAGGAGCTTGCTCTAATTGGCATTCAAACTATTCATGAAGCTTGAACAAAACCCATGTACCTGGAACTTCTGGAAGGATGGAATCCATGTTGAAGCACATCAACCCTTACACCTGTATTGTGGAAAGCTCAAATGAATCAGCTAAGTGTAATCCACAAAAGAATGTTCTCGGCAAAGAGAAGCATAAACAAAATTTGACCAATATCATCCAGAAACCTGAATCTGTGTATGGAGGCAATCATCCTCACAGGGCGTGTGAACATTACAAGTATGGACATACTAAGAATGAATGTTGTCATGTACCCCAATTACTCCAGTATCATTGTTAACAAAATCCTCTTTTGAATAAGGTCTATTTAATGTTGAGGCTGGCTAGAAAAGCAACCCTTTCAGCACAAGCCTGACAAATAGCTTTGTGATTAGAACTTTACTTTTGATGCCAAGGGTAACCCACAGAAAGTCTCATTTACCCAGTTAAATATGACAAGCCGTGCCCTATTGTGGTGGGAGAGCTTTTTCCAGTAACACACGCAATAAGAAAAATGTCTCATCCTCAACTGAGTAGAGTTTGAGAAAATATTGCAAAAGACAATCTACCATACAGGGTATGAACATAAGTGGGAATCCAATGGAAATACCTTAGGAAAAGACTATGGTAGAAAGTTGATGCTTATTACCCTAAACTCCTTAAGTAAAGAGATTTTGTTTCATATTTCTATAGAGGAAAGAGATAGGGCTGCATAGTTATATTTGAAAGGAGTTTGCTCTATTTGATATTCAAACTCTTCATGAAACTTGTACAAAATCCGTGTACCTGTAACTTCTGAAAGCTAAGAAGAAGCATATTAAGACTTACACCTCTATTGCAAAAAGCTCATATGGATCAGCTATATGTGCTCCACAAAAGAAGGTCCTTAGCAAAGAGAAGCAGAAGCAACCATCCTCATAGGGATTGTGAACATTGTGTGAACATTACAGGAAGCATATGAAAAATAAGGATGAATGTTGTCATGTACCTAAATACAAATTTATTATCCAAGTAAACTCTATGTCAATGAGCTAATTTGTTTGTAAGCTCATAGTTTTCTAAGAATGTTTTACTCATTGGTTTTTATGTATATATTTCAATGATTGAAAATGTCACTTTCATGGAAGAATGGCCTGAGTACTACATAAAGGTAACCTCGGCTTTAAGTTATGGTTTCTCTCTCCTTTTGTGGAAAACAGGGTTTCCAACTTTCTACCCTCTCAGTTTCAACATTTTATTTCAGATAACTAATCAACAAACCTCTTTATAGATCTAAATCTGGATTTGAACATGCAATCCAATCTCTGTCCTTTTGGCTAATCCAGTGGAGTCTTCTGTTGAGACAAATTTTGTAACTATGATCACCACACATCCCAGAGGAGATTTAAGAAACTTCATGAATGCAATAACCAAAAGATCCATTTGAATCTATAACAAACCCTACAAGTTCAGCTTATGCGCATGCTACAGAAGGATATGTCCATTGAAGAATCCACTTAATGGTCAAGACTACACAACCACCTAACCTAGTTCATAGCATCTACATATCAAACCAAAGTTTAGAAATCAAAATGAAGGTGAGACTATTTGGAACTAATTCTTTACATAAAGTCGTCGCTATAGCTAGGAGAGCATAAAAACATGTTAAATCTTTTAAAAATAATACTTTTTGTTTGAGTAGGAGAGCTTTTGTACTTTATAAGAAGGCTAAGAAAGAGGGATTGAAACTTCAAAAATCCTTACTTGTGGCATAGGGATGTTGTCTACATACTATAAACATAGGCTTCGCTATACTGTAAGCATAGAAATCATAAGTAAAAGCCAATAAAGGATTGAATGCTTTTTAATTCATTCCACTCTTCCATACAAAAGTGTTAATATACAATTTATGTAAACAAATCAAGCTAAGAGGCTTGTAATTGCCTCACAAAAGTTGTGTTAATTATGGTGACACATGGATGGATCAAGTGACAACTCTATATTTGGGTCATGTTATCACCATCCATAGTAGCTAGTCTACCATGATGTTTCAAAGCAGTTTGTCCCAGACATGAGCTATTCCTTAATTGAGATGAGCGTGAGATGAGCCTACCTTTTTGTCAGTGATGATCAGTGGTAGAGTATGTTTCGAGGAAGCCAAAGTTGCAAAGCAGTTTCATCAGCTTGGCCTCTGTCACTTTTGAGCCTTCATGATCCCTGAGAGACACTTGTTATACCATGGTTTCACTTTAGTAGTGTAGTAGAGTAGGTCGCTAATAGATCTTCTTGTGCCCAAAATGAAGGATTGAGGCTATTGGAGTGCCTAGGTCTGCTCTTCGTGTCCATATCCATGCCCAGAATTGTTTCTTAATGTTATTTCAACCCTCAAATTCAACCCAGCATTCCTCCAAACCTTTTGTTGGTGGCTGTTAATCACTTTTCATCGAGATGGAACCTGAAGTTGACATGTTTGAATCAGAAGCAATCAATTAGAATCATAAATTATATAGCAGCGTTAGAAGCCAAACTGGTTATGAATATTACATAGATCGATATTTGGCTTACCTTCTGAATAGTGGCATGTACATGTTCTCCTTGCAAAAGAAATGTGCAGTCCCTGATCTCAAAGTGTAGAGACCTATCAATATCAAGAGGTAATTGGCTCACAGACAACAACCCACGATTTCCACATTGAGCAGGGAAGAGCCAGTTCTCATGCTCTTCATATGCCATGTACATATATCCATGTACATGTCTCCAAAGTACTTGATGTTGAATTTTAAGGGTTATAGGAGTTTTTAATTTAAGTAGTAAACTTTAATGCATGAACATATAAAATCAGATTCAGAACAGTACTGCTCTAATAAAATTCGAACTATAATAAACAAACATAATTTTCTCCTCTTTCAACTTAACGCTCCATTATTTACTGCGTTAAATTTGGTCCTCGAGAATCATCAAATTCCATGTACAGTAACAACATGATAAAATAATGTACAGTAGATATCAACAGTAAATTATCATAACCAATATTTGAATCAACCATATACTCAGATTTTTTAGATTTGATCTTGTCACCGAAGGGACAAGTCAATCTAGCCAAACAATTTACATACCTTGAGAGAGATCCAGAGAGGGTTAAAGCAGAAGCATACTAACCACATACTGACCCAGACTTCTTAGTCAACAAGCACATTCATACCCAGTACAGTCATGCGGACAAAGGACACACAATCATGCTGGGTAAGGATGCAATCACATACTGCAGAGACACACAAGCATACTTTGCACAGTCATGCATGAAAAAACACAGTCCACCCATAAAGTGAAACTCACTGTCATGCTGGGGAAGACCCCACAATCCACACAAGAAAACAGGCTCATGGTCACGCTAGGGAAGGACCCACAGTCCACCTGAGAAAACAGATAGGGTATTAAAACATTAATAAACATAACCTATGGACCATGTAAGATACACATAAGATAAAGGATCATGAGTCAACCGAGGGGGCCACAACAAAACAAACCACAAACCCACAAGGTCAAGGTGAACTCATGGTGAACTATATAAGGTGGACAAGCAACTCCTTTATAGGACCAACAAGACCAATAATCTTTTCTCTCTCTTAAGGTACATTGTTTTATATATTTTTGTCATCAATGTATAAGATTCATTAGTTATAGAAAGTAGAACCCACGTAGAACCAAATGTACAACTTATACAAGGAAGAGGAGTGAAATCCATAAAAAGTAGTTAGATTGGAAACTGCAACTGCAACTAAAATACATAAATAGGCATCAAAGAAACTGCAAACAATCTCAAACAAACATAAACCATGACAAACGATGACAAAATAGTACTAGAAACAAAATAGTATCATTTTAACTAAACAAGATAAGTTTAAAGCATAATTTTCATCTGTTTCAACTTTAACACTCCCTAAGGTCCCTGTGTTAAAGTTGAAAATCATACAAAGACAATAAATAACAGTAGTAATAAATCTAACTCAAAGTACAAAGAAAACTAATACGATAACCGACTATGAGAGTTGAAACCTTCCTTATACTCAGCTTAGCACACCCAGACAGTGAAGCAAAGATATCAGTCCACACAAGTCCGAACGCATAATGTTCATCTCTTTCAACTTTAACACTCCCAAAGGTCCACATTAGGGATTATTAAAGTTTAAACAGATGAAAATTATGCTTTGAACTTATCTTTTCTCACTCTTCTCTAGTTACAGCTAAAAAGCATACAAAGATAATAAATAACATCAGTAGTAAATCTAACTCGTGTCTAACTCAAAGTACAAAGAAAACAAATAATATAACCCACTAGGAGAGTTGAAATGTGGTTGAAACCTTCCTTATACTCAGCAATATTTTTTTAGATCAGATCTTATATATTAAGAGACAAGTCACTACAGGATCAAAGGACCACCAAAGGACATACCTGAGAGATAATAAATTCAGTTACCTAGTCAACAAACAAGGAATCCCTAATTAATGGAGCATCAGAGCAAGGAATCCCCGTGGCTTAAGCAGGTTTAAGTGGACTAAGATATCTATTGCACTGTATGAGTGTTTGGTTCTGCTTAAAGTGAACCATAAGGAAACCCCAATTACTGGAGCAACAGACCCATAAACAACAATCCATAAAATATCAGGTAATGATGAAATTGCACACACAAAACGTGCACAAACCAGATCTCTGTTTGTATCCCATACAAAGCCCATGGATTTCTTACAACTTAGCACACTCAAACAGTGCAACAGAGTTATTAGACCACTCACGTATGAAACCACGGGGGTGTCGCTGATGGACCAATACCATATCACGTCCGTTCATATTGGGGGCTTAATAATTATAAAAAAAAACATTATATTGCGAAAGTTATAAATCAATTTCATATTGCTATATGTTTGACAAATTCATATAATTTGGGGCAAATTCAAACACAAACAATATTAAATTGAATTATAACTTTAACAAAAACTAATGGTTAGATCTACATAAACAGTAATCTGGAAATTCAAGACACCATAATAGAAATATGTTCTATATCATCAATCAATTTTTAGATCTATATAGTATAGACTCATAAGGCAGGGTAAGGCTAATGTCAAGCATGGTTGGTGACAAAATTTTCTAGAATTCACCCTCATACAAATTCATACATAACAAGAGACCACAGAATAGATCACAATTTCATATGACAATTTCTAAGTTATACATGACTCTTTGGCCATGGAAACATTGCTTCATCATATTCTAGTTATACAAGTGATAGCAAATTCCATAGTTGTCGTAAAGTAAACATGGTAGTAAAGGAGCTGCAGACAAACCAGTAGACAACTGCAAGTAAATGCACCTAGAAAGCTGATAGATGATGCCCACTCTACCGCATGAAACTTCAGTGCACGAACTTAAGCATCCTTCTATCTTGACTAGCACTGATTGTTCTTTATGTGTACATACTAAAACCTTGTTTCTAAAATCTAAGGTATGTAAAAAATAGAGTACATTGAAAGAGGGGACAAGCTTGTGTGTCTGAGAGATGTAGGCTATCCCTGCAAAGGGGCCAGAGTTGGCCACTAGAACCATAATGGTCCCTGTATAGCTGTATGGTTGTTGTTGCATATGGAGAATGAACCAATTTCTCACCAGATGTGTAGAGATAGTTGTCAATAATGTTTTATAGTCCCTAGTGAGGTACTAGTCAAAGAGAAGAAACAGGATTAGATTCTAGAAGAAGAATGGAATACCCATACACATGTATTTTGTTTTAAGGAATTCGACAAATTACATGTCTAGTGACCAAAGGTGACAAAAATTCCTTTCAGTTGTCTATGATGATTTCAACTCTTTGGTTGTAGCTACAGAGAAGGCAGTCCCTGAATCTTATTCTAAAGTACTCAAAATAACTAATACATGAGTGACGAGTCCAAAACAATTGAAATTATGGGTTTCATCAATTTTCCATGACCAACATAGAGAGCTTCTTAAAAATCAAATTAATAAACAATAAAAGTAAAATATATAATTAACACTTACAACAAATGAAGCAGTTGAAGTGCCTGAATCTTTATTCTTGGTTTTGTTGGAAGAATATTTTGAACCTTTGAGAAAGCTCCATTGAAGAGCTGCATGCATTGTTAGAGCCATATATGCTCGAAGAGGTGACACAACCATGCAGTCAGAAAAGTTGGAATGCAAATGAAAAATCATTTGAACAGTAAGTTTGAGTCCAGAAGAAAGATGTTCTGACTTTGAAGATGCTAATAAGGTCTTTTGAGTGTCCTCCTCTGCAAGTAAGTTCTATACCTTCCATGCAGCTGCTATGGCAATGGTAAGACTTTCTTCATTATGGTCCTTGCCAGATTGATGAGATTGGCCTCTCCCTTTCATCAGTGAATGCCTTCTCCCATTTGGTTGCACATTATTACTCTCATTCTGAGATAGGGCTACAACATTCTTTAACATTGAATTTCCATGATTAAAATAATAATGCCTTATTGAATCTCTACTTCTAATTGCTTGGATAGAGCATCCTTCAACGTATAATGTTGCCCTATTTTCTACCCTATCAGAATGCCTTCTCTGCTTCTTTACTTCTTTTTCTTCAAACTGCCTTTGAGATTGTGCATTAGCTTGCATACCCGAAGGAGATGATCCTATAGAATTCATCACGCTATTTGCAGCCATGGGATATTTACCTTCATATATTTTATTGCTTGTTTGCTACAGGAAAGAGAAAATAATACATCAGCCATTCCATTAGTGAAGGACTCAGGGTATCTCCAAGTTCATTAAACAATATAAATAACTTACTGATACAAGTTATCAATGAAATAACTAAGAAAAATGAAAAATAATTTAGTTGAATAAAAATTTACACTTCAAAATGTGATCTCTCCACTGCCCTAGACGTTGTTAATATTTGCACGGCAATGTAAGGAGAAATTCCCTAGATTGTTAAGTATACAACAATCTACAATGTAGTAAGTACAACCAGCCCTACTTGTTTAATCGATGTTCACTATACTCCCTATGTAGTGATTGGAAAAAAACCTAATCTACAAGGAGAATGGGCAATTAGGTCTATGCCATCTTGTAAATCCCTAGCTCAACTCCAAACAAAAAAATATATATAATTGAAAAAATTACTACCAACCCTACTTGGCACTGTTGGGAGTAATGCCTATGTCAAGTATAGAACAATCTACAATGTCGTAAGTAAAAGAAACCTTAGTTAGCTATTAAATAATCACTTTTGTAGATGGATAAAAATAAAGCTTAATCTACAAGAAGAATGAAAATTACATATTTAATATCTTTTAGAATGTACTCACTTTCAGGATTTCAAATTATCCTGAAACCCTGGAAAATGAATGCATACTATTTGTACTTACTTTGAGGATTTCAAATTATCCTTAAACCCTGGAAAATGAATGCATACTGTTTTAACCGTGATTTTGAGTTTTTTAAGCCCAAGGCTCAATTAAATATAACTACATGCATTCAAGCATAATATGATTGGTGATACTTGCCGTAGACATGCTGATCACTATCAGTAAACAATTTTTTTCCCAAAAATTCTATTGAGTTAATAATAAAAAATTATTTTACCTCTACATAGGCTGAGGGAAGTCCTTAACCATACTGGTATTGGCCATAAACATTAGAATCTCAAGCTCTAATAGAGCAGTAACCAAATAGCAAAACTAGTAAATGAAGGCCAAAAATACACTAAATATGTTACTTGTGAGGGAAATTGAGACCATTTTCCTTCGAGGAATTCTTGAGCATGTCTTAACTTCGAGCAATGATACATTTCGTATATGTCAGTCTAAGGAAAATAGATAACGAAAAACTCAGAATCAGTGGACATAACTTTGTTGATGATGCCCTGCCACCAACAGCCTTTATCAGAAACTTCAACTGCATCCCCGATGGAGTAAGTGTAATTGCGGGGTGTGTGAGGAGGAATTCGAAAAATTACATGTCTAGTGATCAAAGGTGACAAAAATTCCTTTCATTTGTCTATGATGATTTCAACTCTTTGGTTGTAGCTACAGAGAAGGAAGTCCCTTAATCTTATTCTAAAGTACTCAAAATAACTAATACATGAGTGACGAGTCCACAACAACTGAAATTATGGGTTTCATCAATTTTCCATGACCAACATAGAGATTCTTGAAAATAAAATTAATAAACAATACAAGTAAAATATATAATTAACACTTACAGCAGATGAAGCAGCTAAAGTGCCTGAATCTGTATTCTTGGTTTTGCTGGAAGAATATTTTGCACCTTTGAGAAAGCTCCATTTAAGAGAGGCATGCATTGTTAGAGCCATATATGCTCGAAGAGGTGACACAACCATGCAGTCATAAAAGTTAGAATGCAGATGAAAAATCATTTGAACAGTAAGTTTGAGGCCAGGAGAAAGATGTTCTCACTTTGAAGATGCTAATAAGGCCTTTCGAGTGTCCTCCTCTGCAAGTAAGTTCTCTACCTGCCATGCAGCTGCTATGGCAATGATAAGACTTTCTTCATTATGGTCCTTGCCAGATTGATGAGATTGGCCTCTCCCTTTCATCATATTCCATTTCATGGACATTTTTACTGGCCATTTAGTTTTCCTCTGTGATTTCTGGTGATCTATCTTGTTTTGACCTATTCACTTCACTTGCAACGTTGCCAGAACCAACAATATTTGAGGCATTCTGGAGAACCATGCAAGTATTAACTTATGAGCTGCTCTAAATTCTTCCTGTTTTGTTTTATTCTGAAGAACAACGCTATAGCTATGTTACCAGAAACGACAAACGGGAAAGGAAACGAGAAACGAGAACGGAACGAGAAACACAATCAGAAGGTTTCGCCCATATAAGAAACGAGGGGAGAGAAAAAATAATACTACTAAATAAAAAAATAAGTTTTGAAGAGACCGCCTCCTCATCGAAAAAAATAAGTTTTGAAGAGATCGCCTCCTCATCGAAAAAAATAAGTTTTGAAGAGACCGCCTCCTCATCGAAGATATTTCCTACATTACTCGAAGAGACCGTCGTACTAGTTGTTCTCGCTGCTTGTGGAGAGTTATCTTCACTCTTCTTGATACTCAAAGGTTTCGAAGATAACTATATTGTTAATCTTTATATATCTGATCGATACAGTAACCACTTCATATACGACAACATAGTCACCAAATAGATTGAGGGTGTATCAGAATTATAACATTTCGGTATAATCCCTCTGCTGCTATGAATGCATGATAAACCATCATCATCAAGCTTCATTGCAACGTATGGGAATTTAACCCACGAAACAGAGCTAGTAGCTCCCAAACATCCCAGCAATTTAGTGCTGCCTTGTTTTCGCAGGCTATCTCCTACATCTGCACCCTGGTCCTTAGGGTACCCTGGGATACACATAGAAACAAAAATTGCATTACTGCCGTTTGTTTGAGATCAGCCTTGGATCAAGCAAGGTACAGTTATTGGAGTACGGGTGGTTTTGATTCCTCGCTAAAGTCTTTCTCACCAGAAATCCTTCATTGTTAGTCGCATAATCTCTAAACCTCATACAAACGGAGTGGATTACTAAAAAAAGTAAGAAGAAACGATCAGTGTTCTCCATCGTTTCTCCGGAAACGGTTTCTCATGCCTAAAAACGAGAACGGCCGTAAAAAACGGCATTTTCCATCTCGTTTCCGTTTCTGGAGCATTTCTGCAGCAAAACGGGGATCGCTATAGTCCATGATAAGTTGGGTACAATGTTTAACAACTTATGATATGTCTTTGGGTGGAATAATTGGCGCAATATTCAATATAGCTGTGTAAGCTGATGGAGTACTAGCAGAACTTAACATGCAATTGAAGTTATCAGATGAAAATAATTCACAAAGGGCTATCTTGCATGACTGGTTGTTGGCTAAGCTGCAACAAATATTTCTAACTGCAAGCAAGATGCCTTCTTTTTCCTTGGTATCTAAATCTGTCGGTATCATGAGAAGACTAATTAAGACTTTTACTAATTCAATGAGAGATTTTGGAGGAACCCCTTCAGACAGAGCATATTCACAAACCTTGCTGCTGCGAGGGGAGATCTTTTTACCAGAGTAATGAAACGACTGCATGCCTCGGATATTGGCACTTTGGAGGGGAAGTATGATGGAATTAGAAGCCTAGTTAATAGTTGGTCGACCAAACATTGGTCAATTGCAAGAGAGCATAGTATGGAATCCAGGTTCACCACCTACATTGAAAAAAAAATTGAAATGAAACGATGAATAGCAATGCACTCCAGTTGTTTTATAAAATGAGGAAGCATTCTTCTAAGTTAACCAAGTGCTTATTTGCATAATAACAATCATGCTATGCAATTTTCAAGATGCTCAACCAGCAACCAAAAATGAAGGACATAATTTATGAAATTGAAGTGCTCTAATGTCTTTCAGGGTTAAAAGGAGATCTGCAACCGTTGTCCTTACAGACAAGACAGGATCATCAAGCAATGGTGCCAACTTTGGAAGTAGTACTTTCAGCAACTCGTGACTTTGTGGGTTATCAAGTCAATATATCATTCCATCCACTACTACAGTAGGGGGTTGGCGTTCATGGAATGCCAGAATTTTTTCAGATAAAATCATTGATGAAATGATGCAACAGCATGATGCTGACACTTTGATGGAAGTTGATGTTCAGGGAACGACATAAATTGTTTCAGATGAAGTCAGTTATGAAAATACATAACAACATGCCAGAGACACTTTGATGGAGGTTGACATTCAGGGCATGCTAGAATTTGTATCAGAAAAAATCAATAATGAAAAGACTGAACAACATAATGTAGACACTTCAATTGATCTTGATGTGCAGGGTACGCCAATATTTGTATCAGATAAAATCATTGATGAAAAGACAAATGAACATACTGTAGACACTTTGATGGAGGTTGATATGCTGGACAAAATCCAAGACATTCCAGATCCATTTCAGGGTACGGAAAACAAAAAGGTTGGGATCATGCCGATATCAAAACAGTTAACCAACAAGATAGTGGGCAACTAGAACAAATATCAGATTCGATGAGGGGTGAAATCAATTAGGATAGTTCAGAGAAGCATGCCAGATATTTTTCTTGCCAAGATATTAAGTTAATAGAAATGCAAGTAATTCTGGATTCCTCATTGGATGGAATTAATGAGCACGGTGGAGGGACACATGTCATTGGGACCTCACCCAAGGTTCTTTCACAGGCTTGTAATGATGAGCAATCAAATTCTGGAGGTGAGGAAAGCATGCTGGGTAGTGATTATGTAGTAAGGCGTCTCACCAGTCCTATAGACAGAACAATATATCTCAATAAAACAAAACTCCATACATGCCTCAATAGAATGGAGTTGCTAAAAGAATGAATGAAACATTAATGGAGAAAGTAAGGAGCATGCTCAGTGGTGTAGGTATCGCACAAGAATTCTGGGCAGAAGCAGTCGAAATAGCATGTGACCTAGTGAATAGGTCATTTTTTAAGGATCTGGTTGATAAGAATCCATATGAGGCATGGGCTGGTAAGAGGCCCTCTCTTGAACATCTCAAATTATTTGGGTGTGATGCCTTTGTGCATGTACCAAAGAAGAAAAGAAGCAAACTGAACAGCAAGTATGATAAATGCATCTTCATCGGTTACAAGGATGGAGTAAAATGGTACAAGTTGTTGAATCTAGTTTCAAGGAAGGAAATTTATAGTAGAGATGTGATATTCATAGAAGTCGAAGGTACTTAGTAGAATTCAGAAGGGAAAAGGAACTAGTAAAGTCAGAATTTCAAATGAACTACGAATATCTGGATTCATATGAGTTGACTGAATCCAACAATGAGGTGGAACAATAGACTATGGTTTTCAGGAGGTATGGTAGAGCAAAGACACAACTTGAAGGTATATTCCACATGATTTTCACTCTTATTTTGCATTATCTTCCACAAAAGGTGATCCCAGTTTAGTTAAAAAAGCGATCGACTCAATAGAGGGTAAACTCTGGAAAAGGGACATGGAAGAAGAAATGGAGTCCTTGAGGAAGAATAAAACATGGTATCTAGTTGTGTTTCCAAATGGAAGGAAACTTGTCAGCAATAAGTGGGTATTTAATAATAAGATGAATGTAGCAAGACCGATCGAGAAGTACAAGGCTCGACTGGAAGAGAAGGGATATTCCCAAGTTGAGGGAGTTGACTTTGGTGAGATTTTTTTTCATGTTGCAAAGTTAACTTCCATTAGAGTACTAATGTCTTTAGTTGCAGCATTTGATATTGATATAGAACATATGGATGTAAAGACAACATTTCTTTATGGTGATCTTGAAGAAGAATTTTGTATGAAGCAACTTGACGGTTTCACAGTGAAAGGAGAGAAAGAGTTGGTCTATAATCTCAAGAAGTCTCTCTATGGTTTAAAGCAATCACCCAAGATGTGGTACCTAGAAGTTTGATATGTGTATCTAGTAGTTAGGGGTTGTGAGAAGTTAGGCTAATAATTGTGTGTATAGCAAGAAAGTCAGTGATCACTTTATATATGTAATTTTGTATATTGACACCATGGTGTTGGTCAGAAATAATGTGGATCTAATCAAGGAAGTGAAACTATAGTTGTCCTCCAAGTTCAACATGAAGGATCTCAGTGCAACTCATTTCATTCTCGGAATTGAAATAAATAGAGATCAAGCAGATAGAAGGATTTGGTTAAGTCGGAGTAAATATGTTGAGACAATTCTGAAACGTTTCAACATGAAGTAGTGCAAACTGGTTAATCTCCCTATTCTTGTGGGAGTTGAGTTATATGTTGAGTATTGTCTTAAGACACACAAATATATAGAGTACATAACACATGTGCCCTATGATATTGTTGTAATAATTCTAATGTGTGCAATAGTTTGTACTCGACCTGGTATTTCTCGTGCACTAGGAGTATTGATCAAATACATGTTGACACCCGGAAAGGAACACTGGACCACAGTTAAGAGAGTATTTAGGTATCTACGCAACATGACAGGTTACGCAATATTCTATCAATGGATACCTAAATTCAACAAGTAAATAACTGTACATGGTTTTGTCGACTCCGATTGGGCCGGATATATCAACCGCAGATAGTCAACTAGTGGATTTGTTTTCAAGTTATTTGGTGGGGAAACTAGTTGGATGAGTAGGAGGAATTCAATCATTGCACTGTTAACTGCTGAAGTTGAATACATGGAAGCCACTCATGCAAGAAGGGGGGCGGTTTAGCTGCAAAGATTGTGTTAAGAGGCTGGTTTCAAAAAACATGTTGTTAGGTTTGATTGTGAGATTCAAAGTCCAATATTCCTAGAAAAGAACCTGGCATATCATTCAAAGACAAAGCATATAGATGTGAAGTACCATTTTGTAAGAGAAATGGAAGAGAACCAAAAAGTGTTGTTCGAAAAGGTAAACATGGTGAAGAATATTGCAGACTCACCAACCAAGTCTGTGAGTACTGATAAGTTTACTTGGTGTAGGGAATCAATGGTCCTATCAAGCTTGGTCAAGTGAACTGAAGTTATGAATATCATGTTAATGCAAAGAAAAAAAAGGGGGAGAATGTTGGGTTTGTTATTATATTCTTTGCATGGAAATCAATGGTCGAAGTCGATAATTGATTAGTTAACAAGTTAATTGGAATTGAAGTCGACAGATGGTGTAATTTTGGTTAATTGACCGACTAGAATAGTCGACTAGTCGATGACCATGACTGGTTGATTGAAAGTCGATGAGCATAAAGTGAGAAGGAATTTGATGAACACTTGGATGACGAGAATCTCAACTGACAGTTGACCAAGGTTGACTTAGTCAAATCGACTATAACATAATAATTGAAAGTTGTTAGGAAGTTATGGTTCACCATTAATGAGCAATTAATTGTAACTAACTCAGGTATCATGAGCTAGTGTATGTGTTGCATCTATAAATATGATGTAAGGAAAAAAGAATATCATCATGTTGTGAAGGACTGTATGGTACTGGAATAAGTGTAGTGAATTCACAATTAATTTGTTGTGATCTAGTAAATAGTTGTTGTAAACACTAGTTAAGAGTGTTGATAATATATGAGTGGTAAAGCTCATTGGCTTATTGTTTTTTCCATGTAAATAGTTTTCCAGGATAAATTTATGTGTATGTTGTGACTGTGTTTTATGACATTGTTTAATTCTATTTAAATGTAAGTATCATTATGCATACTTGTTAGAAAAACAAGATCGCAGAGCAATAACAATAAACAAAAATGCAAATATAATCACACACACATTACAAGAGAGACACAGATATATCGTGGTTCACCCCAACTGGGCTACGTCCACACTGAAGTTGCCAGTCCTTATTATTATTCCATCCAACAAAGTGAAGGGATACAACCAGCAGCACAACCGCTGCACTTCCTCTTCACTATCTCACGGTCTCTCTTATTGGTTTTAGAGATCTTTACAATGCATAATACTTAATACATCAACCCTAGACGTATTACAATGTCTTTCTTTTATAAGGGAAATATAATGGGAAAATACCACGAGTTACCCAAAACCATGGGCCCGAAAACTAGTAGCGAAAACAACCCCAAGAATTTTCCTCGAGGGCTACACCCTCGAACCCCCATTTTCTCAAGGCCGTTGCCTCCGAACCCCCGTAACTTGGGGGTGTTTCCCCCAAGCCCCCTTTCTCAGGGGCGCTGCCCCCAACGGGAGCCCGCTGGCCCCCGTGCCCCCCAGCCAGGGGAGTGCAACCACTCCCCTGGACCCGCTGGGGATCGTTCCGGGATCATAACCAAACCTAGGGTATGGACACGGCTGAATAATAATATCTCTGAATTTGGATATCAGGCTCCATAACCAACAATACTCACTGTAATAGGTAATACAAATCAATAGACACAATTCTTAGGCACTTACTATTTGAGAGGATTAAGGTGTTGGGGCTCCTAGATTTGGTATTTCCATTGGTAATGGCACTCTAGGAGATGATTATTGGCAAGGTTTACAGTAAAAAGGGAAACATTGAGGACATACACAATGCTCCAGGGTTCAAACAAGGGCATTAATCTGCTCTGCACTCTATGGTGTATATTGATTAATTAGGTGACCTTATTTTAGAATACGTGGTTACTTTCTCATAGTGATTTACATTGTTCTTTTATTGATGCATACAAAAAAATTATTCTATCCCACATAGTTTCACATCTCCAAAAATAATTAGGCACTTTCTCTCATTCTATGATGACCATGCTTGCAAGTCAACCTTAGTAAAATTAAGATTATGACCTTTAATATGCCTAAAAAGGAGACATTCAATATTTCTCTAATGTATAAAGACAAGTGGTGGAGGTGATGAAAAGGTGTACTCTTGCTTTGTTGACTTTAGCAAATCATTTAACACAATCTCTAAGCACTTATTATTTGTGAAGCTTAAGGTGTTGAGGACTCTATATTTGGTGATTTCATTTGCAATGTTTCTATATAAGATTATTATTGGCATGGTTCATACCAAAATAGGCAACATAGAGAACATACACAACATTATAGGGTTCAAACAAAGGTGCCTATAAACCCCAAACACTGTGCTCATTTATCATAGCCATGTTATTCTCTTATATTTTTATTGCTTGTCTCATACCTAAATTTTATTCAAGAAAGAATTTACTAGTCTCAAAGCAACCAAGTTCTAGAGATGTCGGCATGCTTGAATTTCAAATGTTTTGCATTATTTAACTAGATTTCCTTTCATGGGTGCTAGCTATGATGCCACCTAACATAAGAGACACCTATAGACTTATTATTTGATCTCTTTAAGAGAAGTAATTAGTCAATTACCTCCATTACATTGGGGCCTATATCCTAGGTATATTTTAGATGATTTATACAATGTAGGTGCATTGAAAAACTATTCTATATTCAACATGTAAATACAAGTAATATGTTTACAATGTGGAACTAGATATTCATTTTTTTAAATGTGACCACCACAATCACCGATGTGAAACTTTCAATAAAGTAAGTCCTATGCTACTAAAGGAAGGAATTATATACATCATATTGTTGACATAGATATCAACTGCCTAGATATGTACACGTGTATTATGTGTATTATCATTTGCATAGTGTATAACATGCAGGTAATACAAATGTACTACATTCATTGAATATTTTATTGGAAAGATAAATAATACCATTGCACAAATGTCAATAATACTTATGTGTGAGAAATGTCAGTCGAGCAAGCCACATTAATTGTCGTGTCAATGTTGGAAACTATCATTGATGCATCTCGAGGATGTGCGTGAGTATTATCTGATAATAGAAAATACACATAGGAAATAATTAGATATTTAAAAAAATGACATAATAAAATACATACAAAATTATTCATGTGTGTGTATGCATGCATGCGCGCACACACACACACACATAATCAGTGAAGTACAAAGAGATGATTTCATACTAACCTCATCCATGAAATTCTATATATAAAGGCCTCCATCGACCCATAACAAGTCTACCCACAACTTCAACCTCAATGAGGATCACATCAACTAGGCTAAAGATGGCTAGTCTATCCATGTGACCTCACCTTTATAGACTATGTTGCATAGAATGAAGGCCCAATCCTTCCCCCACCCTTGGCTAAAGATCCCTCCTGGAAAGATAAAGAAATAAATGTACTATGATGTAGTAGCATATGGGTCAAGGTGGAAATTGAGGTTTGGCTTGGCGAATGTGAAATGGTAGGATATTGGGTAGGGGGGTTGGACCTCATCCTAGGAGGGTGATGCCCTATAAATAGGTCACACTTGGCATTTTTTCAATTTTGCACAGACCCATGACTCACCCCTTGGAATTCACCAATGCCAAAAATAGTTGACATGGTGACCTATAACAAATTTGGCCCACAATTTTCTAATGAAATACAATGGAAAAACCTGTTATTGTAGGGAAGTTTGTCAAAAATCATAAACCACCTATCCATCTAGTGTTCTATAAACAATTTGTATGTGTACCAATTTATGCAAATACATTTCTTTGTCATCGGAGGGTGTAAACCAATTATGGGGCCAATAAAGAAGGCCATGGGATCTTGTTTTGAAATTTGTAGATCTCTCAACTAGTTTCTATCTAAACCCATCTATAATATTCAAGCATCTTGGCTTTATAATTGGAAATATAAGATAATTGCCCTTGGGTATTGGCAATGGAAGATACAATGGTATTCAATGATGCATCTAATGAAAGGCATTAGGGCTCTCTAGTATTCCTAAAATCTCATATTATATTTCTCAATGACTCGAGGTGTAAGTCTTAGTGTTTGTCTATGGTGGTTGGTATTAGGGTTAGGTATTTATTCATTTGGTGATGGTAGGTTCATGTTCTATTGAGGTGCAAGTTCCATGATAATGTGAATTATTTGTTATATTTGAAGAGGAAAAAAATAGTTTTTATTTCTTTTTATAATTTGAGGAATTTATGAAAACAAAACCTACGAGTAAACTTACTACAAATTGATGCACGAAACTATGAACACAACAATATCCTCATGGTGTTCAAATGCACTAATTGAGAAGTTTGCAACATAAAACAACCTACACCCTTATTTAATTGGGAAGTTTGCAACATAAAACAACCTACACCCTTATTTTATTAATGCAAAGAGGGACATACATGTTTTTAGTGTATGCATGTTCTTAAAAGCGTGCACTCATTCTTCAACATATGACTTGACAAGCTAGTTGACATCTTGCATGGTGGCTTAGAGGACCTCAAACCAATAGGGAAAAGAATGTATACATATTCTTGAAAATGCATGTGCATTCAACATATGACTTGACAAGCTAGTTGACATCTTGCATGGTGGCTTAGACTTGACAAGCTAGTTGACATCTTGCATGGTGGCTTAGAGGACCTCAAACCAATAGGGAAAAAAATGTATACATATTCTTGAGAATGCATGTGCATTCCTACATAAGTGCATTCATAGGCCATTCCCACTTTTTCGACCACTAACTTCTTGAGAGAACCCATATATTAATATATGTTAACAAATGCATATTATTACTAATTTCAATGTTATATGTTGAAGTTGAAGCTAATTAAGTTGAGTAACATTAACTATGTCCATACTTTAATTAACTTATATTTATGGTGTCTAAAGTTGATTGATGCAATATTCAATGTTGTTGCATTTGATTGACTTTAATGTGACTACAATGTATACAAATATTGACTAAGTCCATACTTTACTTGTGCTTAATACCAATTGATGTTGTAGCATCTTTTTTACTTTAATGTTGCAATAAATACTAATACTGAGTAAGCCCATTTAAGTTAATAAGATTGGAGTTAATTAGGTTTAATAGTATTAAATAGAATATATTAAGATTAATTAGGATTACATTACATTGAGATGTTTAATAAGGAATATATGGAGGTTATATTGCATTATGGTATTCAATGAGGAGTTAAAAAAGTTATGCGGTATTGAATAATGCTGATTACTATTAACTTATGTTAACTAATATTAGCTCTTGTTGATTATTAGCTATCTAATAGTCTAGTGCCCAACCAAGAAGTTAAAGAACAAGAATGCACCTTTCAAAAGGAGCAACCTAGATGAAAGTCCCTAACACTAAGAAATGGTGTCATTATTAGAAGTCATATTGGTACATAACCAAAAGCACTTTGAGTGCACACAACCTTCATTGCAACACAAGAACCTTCACAATGTATTGCATGTGAAGATGTGTCGGCGTCAAATTACACAGGTGTAGAAGAGATTGCATGTATTCCATATATTTCAACAATACTTATTTCTTTTGTGGTTCGTGCAAACCTATCCATAATGTAATAGAATGCAATGAAATAGCAGATTTCCACACGTGTCTATACCTTTTAGTACCATCATTGACAACAATAATTAGAAGAAACTTAAAACTCTATTGATATGCCCAAATATATTAAGTTAATTGTTACACCGCATTAAGAACCCTACAACCTAAGGTGAATGAAAGATATGAAGTAATTGTAATTACAAACGGACAATGGTTCTTGTATACATTCCATGGGATGCATTATGTAATCATTTTTAATATTGCATAGATAAACATATGTGACTAACCATACCTTTGGAAGTGAAGTGACATGGGTGTTATCATTTAAGACCACACAATTTTATTGTATAGATTGAGGTACTCACTATTTGACATCACTTAAGACCACACAATTTTATTGTATAGATTGAAGTAAAGTGATTCTCAATTAAGTATAGATAGAGAGGTTCTCACTATTTGACATGTATTATGTAATTAATATGTAATCCAGAATTCCTTGATTTTTAATAGATTTTTAATAAATAATAAGAATATATATTTTCCTAGTAAAAAAAAAAAACATTAAAGCAAAGTGATACCACTTTATCTCTCACTAACAACAATACTATGCACTCTTTGTCCTAACATTAATACAATATGAACCATTACTATTAAAAAATAGTATATAGGCATATTTTCCTTGACCAAGAACAATATTATTCACTCTTTGTAATGTGAACAATTCCTATCAATAGTATCCCAGGAATGCATGCCTGGAATTACCTATTATTTGCAATATCGTTCACCATCCATACCATTTCATCACTCTACAACTACATGGACAGCTAAAAGTTGGAGCACATAGCACTACCCGTGGGGTCCAAGGGATAGCCATGACTTTATCACTCTTCAAGTGCATGCCACTAACTAAAGATTGAGGTTCATAGCACCAACTATGGGGTCCAAGGTAAAGCACTCGTGGCAAGGGTGTGGGAAAAGCACACTTGGTGCCGTATAGCCTCTACAACATTTAACACACCAAGCTCATATAGTCTATCCATATCCACACACTTTTAATGCCTACGTGCACACGTTATTCTAATATGAACTCTATCCACACACTTTTCGATGCCTACGTGCACACGTTCTTCTGCATATATGAACTAGTTTTTTCGTAACTTCAAATTCACTTTCTCCATTGCCATGCAGTCCTTGAGACCAGGTTACTTCCAATTTTGTCTACCCTCCGGGAAGTAATATAGGAAACTCGCCCAAAAAAACAAGAAATTAGAAAGTTTTAGACGGATGGATGGAAACGAAAAACAGGTAAAATATTAATATGTATATGTTATTAATGACATCCATAGGTGTTTAGATATTATCAGAGATTTTGGACTTCTTTGAGTAAATCAACAAGATTAGCTTGAGTATAACAAGTGTATAGTGGGTATTCATTTTATGGTCGTTGTATCTTGTTATGTTCAAATGCATGTTAATTAAGATTTAAATAAGCTTAAATTAAGCACGATGGTTAAGAAAAAATGTATCTTTATTAAATAATATTTGTTTTATGTTTATATTAATTAGTTTAATGTTTATATTAGTTTAATGTTTATATTAATTAGTTTAATGTTTAGTCTTTATTTAACAACTAATCATTTCCACAAAACTAAGTGGTTAGCTACACCTATCATGTTTACCTACCACTTTACTTGTGACTGTGTTAGTTTAATAATCTTAATAGAAGATATTTAAATTAACAAGATTAGGTATTTGAACATGAATGTTTTCACAGTTTTAAAATATTATGGAAGATTTCTTAATTAACCCTATTAGGCATTTGAATATGGATGTTTTCACAATAATGAAACATTATGTTTATATATTCTTCTGAAATTATACTGTGTAACATTATATTTATATATTCTTCTGAAATTATACTGTAATAAATAATTTAGAAAACACTGACTGTTAGTTTCTGGTGGACAGTCTACTCAAACAGTGGAATTTCAAAACATATATATATTAAATATGGAAGCATTGACGAACATTGATGTATGGCATAAGATTAAAAGTATAGTTGTTCTTGCCAAACTGGTGGCTAAATCAATTTAGCAGCGGTCAGAGTCCAGTAGCAGTGGCATTTATTACAGTTTTTTTTCACAGTGGGGAAATATGTTATATTCGGAGAGAGAAATGGATATATACCAAAAACCCCTTGAGGTTAAATTGCTTTTTGGTAGAGCACTCTCCAAGCTATCTTGTTTGACTCTCTGTTTAATGGATAGTCTCTCAGTATTCCTAGTTGAAAAAAAAGAGAGAGTAAGGGATAGTCTGAAACCTATTCATGTTGTTACTAAACTGTAGATAGGTTTTTTGTTCAGAACTAGCATGATTTGCAGGAACCATTTCTTTTTGTCGTGCTAACGAAAAAATATTATCCAAAATATAACAAACAAACAAACAAAAAACGCAGCAAAACAGCAATCCAGGCCATTTTCATTGAACAATTCCATTGAAAAATCGTTCTTTATAGTATAGTATATACACAGAGAAGGCTCGGCCTAAAACAAAAACACGAAGTAATCGGAAAAATTACGATGATAATATATATACAGTTAATATTTACTGTATATTCAACTGATTATCACCGTCCCATGCCCACACGATGTCCTTCAGACCCGGCCTGAGGACCTGCCTGCAGAACTTACCGTACTCGACTGTATCTCCTTCTGTCTTGCCCAGCTCCACCAAGAAAAGCGAGGGCGTTAATTCGAAAATCTCGGCATCGATAGATAAATGCCCCTTCCGCCCCTTCTTGGAGTTCTGCAAGTTCACCTTGCAGTCCTTCAACTTTTTAACGCTGAATTTCAACACTCTCGCTGTCTCCTCCAGCCTCGACATTATTCTCGACGCCGGCTGAAACGATGTGAATCTCGACGACTCCTGCGTTGCGAACTTGTCCTTGAACAGCCCGGAGAGATTGAAACCCGGCGAGAGGGAAATGATGTCGAAGGCGTTTAGACAAGCTGGTTTGGCCGTGAAAAACGCCGACTCGACATCGTCCAGAAGGCCGACATCGACATTGTTGCTGGCTTGCGGGCGCTGGAAGTAGCGACGGAACCAGGGAACCTGCATCAGCTGCGGGACGGTGATCCTTGTCCGTGGCTTCGGGTCCAGCAACCGGAGGATCAGCCGTCGTGCATCGGAGGAAAACCAGGGCGGGCATTTGAACTCACCCTTGTGGATCTTTTTATACATGACCATTAGATTCGCGCCTTGAAATGGCAGGTAGCCCGCCATGAGCACGAACAATACGACACCACAGGACCAAATGTCCGCCTTGTCTCCATCATAGCCCTTCTTGGTTATGACCTCCGGTGCGACGTAGGCCGGTGTGCCGCACGCTGTGTGGAGAAGGCCGTCCTGCCCGAACTGCTCCGGCAGCGCGCTGAGGCCGAAGTCGCAGACCTTAACGTCGCCGTTGTCATCTAATAACAAGTTCTCCGGCTTCAAGTCCCGGTGATACACGCCTCGACTGTGGCAGAAATCCACCGCGCTTATCAATTGTTGAAAATACTTCCTCGCCTCCTCCTCCATTAGCCTCCCCTTTTGGACAACCCGGTTGAAGAGCTCACCGCCCTTCACGTACTCCATGACGAAGTAAATCTTGGTCTTGCTCGCCATGACTTCGTAGAGCCGAACGATGTTGGGGTGCTGGACCAATCTCATAATCGAGATTTCTCGTTTAATTTGCTCAATCATGCCGGTCTTGAGAACTTTTTCTCTATCCATGGCTTTAATGGCGAAGCTCTCGCTAGTCTCCATATTTCTGGCGTGGTAGACCTTGGCGAACGACCCTTGCCCCAGCAGGTGTCCTAACTCGTATCTCCCCATCAGAATATTGTGTCCGATCTTCATCTCACATCGGTCTAGACTCTACTCAACCGTGGTCGATGTATTGTGTTTCATCGGTTTCGAAGCGGAGATTTTGCTCTCCGACATACACTCCATTCCAGGCGTCGTGATTGGTTTTGCCGACGTTCTGCACGCGAGCCCTGCTAGAGCTCGCCGACTAGTAGAGGCCTGGACATCTCGCAAGCAACATATTACAGCATTGTCTGTATATAGATAGCGTTTTGCATTTTTGCAAATAGAAACTGAGATGAACATTCAACGAGGATTTTTCTACTTTATTTTAACGGAGATTTAGGAGGTCGGTTAAGGAAAGGTTTGAAGGTTTGAATGAGAAGGAAAGCAAACAAATAACAGGGAAAACACTTGGTAGTTGGTAACAACTGACTTCGACATTAAAAAATCCCACCGACTAGTGTGGGAAGACTGGTAAGTTGAGAGTGATCTGGTTAAACTAATTGATGAAACTTTTACCTACCACATGATTTACGATTGTATCTAACTTAAGGTAGCGTAAAAACTTTGCGTGAAGCACTTGCTAACCTAATCGAGATCTCAATTTTGATCCCACATTAGATATTTTCAATTGTCCCACATTAGATATTTTCAATTTGTTGATACCCTTATTTCTTCCCCTTGTGTTTGAATGTGAAATTAGCAGCTAGTCCTTGTCTTATTTGTTTGGTCAACTATTCATGCAAAGGCCAAACTAACTAGTAGGGACGCATCATTTTTAATTATAGTGGGAATGCATATGGTACACTAGAAATATATCAAAAATAGGGAATACATATTAGAAATATAGCATTTTAATATATAATTGGTGAACTATTCATGGATAGAATATACTATTAGATAGCATATGATAGAATATACTATTAGATAGCATATGGTACACTAGAAATATATCAAAACTAGGGAATACATATTAGAAATATAGCACTAGGGAATACATATTAGAAATATAGCATTTTAATATATAATTGGTGAACTATTCATGGATAGAATATACCATTAGAGAAAGTAGGATATTTATGAAATATAATGGGAATGCATATGTTACACTAGAAATATATCAAAAATAGGGAATGTATATTAGAAATATAGCATTTTAATATATAATTGGTCAACTATTCATGGATAGAAGATATCATTAGATAGAGTAGGATAGTGTGAAGTTTGGAGTTGTATTTTTTCTAGAGAATTATAGTTATGAAGTTTGGGGTTTTAGCCTTGGTAGAGAATCTTTGAGAAGGATTGAGTAAATTTGTAAATGTTTTAACTTAAAATCTTAAAATTAAAAGCAATACTCTATATCATATTTTGTTCATTGAATTGGGTTTTTTCCCCATTGAAAACATAGCTATGACTAGGTACTTAATGTATAAGAAAAAATGAAATAACTCAAGAGACCAAACACTTCAGTCAAAACCAATTAAGGCTCAAGCGAGGTTGGCATAAAGATGTCATGTTTTTACACCGAGAGTAGCGAGGTGCTCTACACCTAGTATGGGGGAGATGTTGTAACACCTAACTTTATGTAACATTATGTAACATGTGGATGCAAGTTAGGAACTGTGTTATTCTTGAATTTTCTCGACATTTCGACCCCAGCCTGGGATCATCCTCAGGAGACAAGATAGCCTAAATTTTAATATGTTGATCTGTGATATAAATATTGTTTTCCTCTTCTATTGATATTCAAGTCGGCTCAATCATGCGAGATTTCCAAAGGTTGTGAAGCAATGGGGTCCAAATGTCACTCAACTTCTTTCCTTCATCCCTATTCAAGCACGCTTTGTTCATTACAATTTCAATTTTCTCCCTAGTTTTTATTTTGGTTAGGTTCTCTTCTATTGCTACAACTGTTGCTTTCTCAATGCATATTTGGTGCTTTGTGAAATGGGAATGCTCCTCTAATGTTGACTTCTTGTACCTATCGTGTTTCAAATCAGTACAATGTTCTTCGCACCTTACCTCAATGGATCTGCTCGTGTCTCCTATATATACCTTGCCACAAGAGGATGGTATGGAATACACGCCTTTGTGTTCGCTTGGTTTGATCGGATCTTTTAAGGAGTCCACCATTTTTCTGATTGAATTCGCGGGTGTAAATATCACTTTGATGTTCCTTCTTTTCATGATCTTGGTAATTTTATCCGTGGTGCCTTTAATGTAGGGAAGAGATATCCTTAATGTGTTGATGTCATCATCTTTCTTCCTTTTGGCATGAGTTTTCCTAGCGGCTTTGACAGCTTTATTGAATGTATTTTTCTCATAGCCATTGTCTTCAAATACCTGTGATAAGTGCTCTATTTCTTTGTCCAAATGCTCAACATCTAAAATCCTAAAAAAGAAATAAAAATGTAAATGATGTCGGCTTAAACAAACAAAAAAAGATTGATTTCATCTTAAACCTAGATATATCAAACACTAAGAAGCATCTAATTTTTTAGGTGTAAATTTTCTCTTATGTATAAAGAAATTAAGAGAAAAAAATTACACCTCAAGAAATTATATTAGTACTTCAAAGTTCAAAGAGAAGTTGTTGCATAGTGAAACAAGGCATTAAACCTTTCCTAAAACTCTGAGTTGAAAGGATATGTCATCTTTGTAAAACTATGAGTGTTGAGGACTTCCTCTTAGATTTCCATGCATACATCCACATAAGATCTCACTTTAAAAAAATTGGTTACAATATGAACCTACCCAAACACTCCTCTCCAAGTTTTTTTAGCAAGAAAATAAAACTCTAAATTAAACCAAGTAGTTCCTTACTTTTTTTTCTTTGCGAAGAGTAAAAGTGCTTTCCCATTTCTACCACCAAAATCCAGATAAACCACGGCTAAATTTAGACTTTGCAAAATGGAAAAACAAAATAGTCGTCATTTTTAGACATCTCCCTTTATTTATAGATTCAAAAACACAATCTTAACATTTCCATATTTAAATTTTATTAAAATAAATAAACTTAACTTGTATTAACAAAATATATATATATATGTATATTCATATTCTTATGAAATAATTCACTGTTATAATCACTAAACAAACACTCCACAATTCACTCTATCACTATTATCTCAATCTTAAATTATCTCTACTTAAATATAATCATATTAACAACATTAACAATTATTCTTAATTAAAGTAAAGAAATGCCATATGATTCATTAACCCAACTCTAAAGAATGCCCTAATACCCCCGCCACTATCGATAAAATCTTTGCTGCATATTCTCATTACATAGCCAATTATTATATTTTCTTGAGCTCTACAGCGGAACATATTCAACATCTAACCAATTAAATTAATGATTTTCTTATTTTTTGAGCTCTACAACCGAACATATTCAACGTCCAGCCAATTATTTTAATGATTTTCAAGTATTTTCTTGAGCTCTACAACCGAACATATTCAACATCTAACCACTTTTGCAGAGCTAGCCCAAAGGTGCGGAATTGGATGATCTAAGGATCCCAAGATATCTCAATATCTAACTATTTTAGTTGAATTTTTGGGAGTCTTATAGAAATATGGAAAAATTCAAATGCAACCCCATGTATGGTTGGAAAAACGTAATTAAGAGTTGATTACGTATTTAGTCTACACCGGCTTTGTCAGACACTCAGTTAGTCTTTTTGTCAGTTTGCAATGCCAGTCAGTGAGTAAGTTTGCAGTCAATCTGGCGCACATCAAGTTTGTATTTATGTAACCGTGTTTGTATTTTACATGTCAAGAATTCTTAGGTAGAAATTTATTGCAGTCTTTAATGTATCACAGTAGCTTCGAGGTGAAGTGATCTTAAGTCGGTGGTTATGCATTTCCTATATATAGAAGAAGATAATTGAAAATCAAATAGAGATGTGTGAGGGAAGAAGAGGAGTGAAGAGTCGTGAAGTGTATGAAGATCCCACCACAAATTACTTAGTTTTACTACGGGGCTGGTGCAAGGTAATGCTACCCAATTATGACACGATAGTTGCAATGACTTTCTGGAAAAACAAAAATATTATCATTAAAATGAATTATTAGGGGTACCTACAAAATATTTTCGGATTAGGTGTAAAAAGATGAAACGTAGAAAAATGGATGACCTTTCGTAATATATAACTTTTATTTATGGAAACGTTGTATAACCACCCCAAAATGTCATTATTCGAAGATTGCTATATTATTTTTTTTCTAAAACATAATGCACATGTTTTTGTTGAGCCACCTGTTTGCTATGTAAATTTTCAATTTACGAGAAAAAAAATATGTAGAGGCGTAGGCAATAGAAAAATCTTGTGCGGGGTTATTTTTCCAAAATTTTAAAAATCAATTTTATATTTTTTTTAAATTATCGAAGTCAGTGAAGCCCTAAAACGACATGGTCAAGTGTTGAGCCACCATATCATGGTCTAAAAATAATCAAAATGCATTTCTTCTTTTGGGTTGTAGGTATTTCCGTGCTCTTGTGTGGGTTCTTTTCCGTTTTCAAAATAGGTAAGCCAATGAAAAGTTATAGGCCAAATAAACGACCTATGTTTTTTACGAATTTGACATGAGTGCAGTTTAAAATAAATTAAAAATAGAGAACAACAACAGATCTATTAAAAAATTATATATTTAGAATCTACACACAGAGCTCGACAAGTGCGTGCAATTTCATCTGCAGTGCACTCGTGGAGCTTATGCAGAACTAGCTGTGAAAAACAGGAAGTTGCAGCGTTTGATGTGTTCTTCCATAAATCACAGATAAATCATACCGAGCCTAAAGGTGCAATCCGAAGCTAATTCCAAGCCTGCAAGAGCACCAAAAACAATTTGAATTCGTACACGCGTGCGCGCAAAGAGGCGCGCACGCGTCCATGGAAGCACGCACGCGTGGTTAACAGCGCGCACGCGTAGGTGCGCGTACGTGTTCATTTAATTTCCTTTATCAAGGGGATACATAGAGTTGATGAAGATGTGATGATGAAGAAGATGACGATGATGGAGATGTTGATGAGTAAGGGGGAGATGACAATGATGATTAAGATGTTGATGAGGAAGGGGGAGATGACAATGATGATGAAGATGTTGATGATGATGATGGTGATGATGATGATGATTATGATCATCATGATCATCTTCATCATCATCATCACCATCATCATCATCAACATCTTCATCATCATTGTCATCTCCCCCTTCCTCATCAACATCTCCATCATCGTCATCTTCTTCATCATCACCATCTTCTTCATCAACATCATCATCATCTTCATCACCATCGTCATCATCATCAACATCTTCATCTCCATCATCATCATCTTCTTCATCCTCATCACCATCACCATCATCATCATCTTCATCATTTTCATCATTATCATTATCGTCATCATCAACACCATCATCATCATCGTCAACACACTCTTCTTCCTCATCATCATCAACATCTAGGTCATCATCTTGATCGTCAACGTCAGATCAACATCATCATTATCATCCTCATCATCACCATTGATGTTGATGATGATGAAGATGATGATGATGATGAGTACGATGACCATCAACATCATCATCAACTTCATCATCGTACTCATATTCATCATCATCCACCACCACCACCATCATCATCATCATCATCTTTGTCATCACCCTCTTCCTCATCAACAACATCTTCGTCATCATCATCATCATCATCATCATCGATGATGATGATGATGATGATGATAGGAAGATGATGACGAAGATGTCAATGATGAATATGATGACGAAGGTGGCGATGATGAGTATAATGAGGATGATGAAGATGAGGATTATGATGACGAAGACAACGATTATCGTGACCATGATCATATGATGATGATGGTGATGGTGAGGATGAAGAAGATGGAGATGATGATGACTAATAAAGATGATGATGACGAATATGATGATTTTGATGGTCATGATGATGATCATCATCATATTCGTCGTATTCGTATTCATCATCATCCACCACCACCATCATCATCATCATCATCATCATCATCATATCATCATCATCTTCATCATCCTCATCATCATCCGCATCCTCACAATGACGATGATGATGATCATGATGAGGAAGTTGATGATGATGATCATGTTGTTGATGATGATGAAGATAATGATGATGTGCTGCATATTCCTCATCATCTTCATCATCATCATCATCATCTCCAAATAAGTCATCATCATCATCGTACTCATATTCATCATCATCCACCATCATCAGCATCATCAACTTCGTCGACGACGATGATATGAAGATGTCCATGATGATGATGATTATGATACGAAGATGTCAATGATGATGATGATGATACGAAGATGATGACGAAGATGTCAATGATGATGATGATTATGAGGAAGATGGCGTTGGCGAGTATGATGACGAAGATGAAGATGACTAAATTATGATGACAAAGACATTGATGATCGTGACCACGATCATATGACGATGATGATGATGATGAGGATGATGATGAGGATGATGATGATGATGATGGTGGTGATGATGATGACTAATGAAGATGATGATGACAAATATGATGATTTTGATGATGATCATATTCGTCATCATCATAATCATCCACCATCGTCATCATCATCACCATCACCATCATCATCGTCATCATCATCATCATCATCATCATCATCATCCTTGTCCTCACAATGATGATGATGATGGTGATGATTAAGTTGATGATCATGATCATGGTGTTGATGATGATGAAGATGATCATGATTATGAGGATGATGTGCTGTATATTCGTCATCAACGTCATCATCATGTCCATTAGTCATCATCACCATCTTCATCGTCATTGTCATCATCATCATCCCCGTCCCCACAATGATGATGATGATGAAGATGGTGATGATGATGACTAATGAAGATGAGTATGACGACGAATATGATATTTTTGCTGATGATCATCATCATCATATTCGTCATCAACATCATCATCTTCATCATCATACTCATATTCATCATCATCCATCATCATCCATCATCATCTTCATCATCCTCATCATCATCGACGTCCTCACAATGATGATGATGATGATGATGACGATCATGGTGTTGATGATGAGGAAGATGATGATGATGTGCTGCATATTCCTCATCATCTTCACCATCATCATCGTCGTCATCATCATCATCATCATCTCCAAATTAGTCATCATCATCATCGTACTCATATTCATCATTATCATCATCTTCGTCAATAATGATGATACGAAGATGTCAATGATGATGATGATTATGATACGAAGATGTCAATGATGATGATGATGATGATGATTAGGAGGAAGATGGCAATGACGAGTATGATGACGAAGATGAAGATGACTAAAGACAGTGATGACGAAGACAGTGATGATTGTGACCATGATCATACGATGACGATGGTGATGATGGTGATGATGATGACTGGTGAATATGATGATGACAAGTATGATGATTTTGATGATGATCATATTGTTGATGATGATGATCATGTTGTTGATGATGATGAAGATGATGATGATGTGCTGCATATTCCTCGTCATCATCATCTCAAAATTAGTCATCATCATCTCGAAATTAGTCATCATCATCATCGTACTCATATTCATCATCATCCACCACCATCATCATCATCTTCGTCGACGATGATGATATGAAGATGTCAATGATGATGATGATTATGATACAAAGATGTCAATGATGATGATGATGATATGAAGATGTCAATGATGATGATGATTAGGGGGGAGATGGCGATGACGAAGATGAAGATGACTAAAGACAGTGATGATCGTGACCATGATCATATGATGACGATGGTGATGATGATGATGATGATGACGAATATGATGATTTTGATGATGATCATATTCGTCATCATCATCATCATCTTCTTCATCATCGTACTCATATTCATCATCATCCACCATCGTCGTCATCATCACCATCATCATCATCATCATCCTCATCATCATCCACGTCCTCACAATGATGATGATGATGATGAGGAGGAGGAGGAGGAAGTTGATGATGATGATCATGGTGTTGATGATGATGAAGATGATCATGATGATGAGGATGATGTGCTGCATATTCATCATCATCTTCAACATCAACATCATCATCATCTCCATTAGTCATCATCACCATCTTCATCGTCATTGTCATCATCATCATCATCATCATCCTCGTCCCCACAATGATGATGATGATGATGATGATGATGATGATGATGACGATGAAGATGGTGATGATGACTAATGGAGATGATGATGATGTTGATGATGAAGATGATGATGAATATGCAGCACATCATCCTCATCATCATGATCATCTTCATCATCATCAACACCATGATCGTCATCATCAACTTCCTCATCATCATCATCATCATCATCATTGTGAGGACGTGGATGATGATGAGGATGATGATGATGATGATGGTGATGATGGTGATGATGACGACGATGGTGGATGATGATGAATATGAGTACGATGATGAAGAATATGATAATGATGATGACGAATATGATCATCATCAAAATCATCATATTCGTCATCATCATCATCATCATCACCATCGTCATCATATGATCATGGTCACGATCATCACTGTCTTCATCATCATTGTCTTTAGTCATCTTCATATTCGTCATCGTCATCTCCCCCCTAATCATCATCATCATTGACATCTTTCTCATCATCTTCGTATCATCATCATCATCATCATTGACATCTTCATATAATCATCATCATCATTGACATCTTCGTATCATAATCATCATCATCAGATGATGATGAAGATGGTGATGATGATGACTAATGAAGATGAGTATGATGACCAATATGATGTTTTTGCTGATGATGATGATCATCATATTCGTCATCAACATCATCATCTTCATCATCGTACTTGTATTCATCATCGTCCATCGTCATCATCATCATCATCATCATATCATCATCATCTTCATCATCCTCATCATCATCCGTGTCCTCACAATGATGATGACGAGGAAGTTGATGATGACGATCATGGTGTTGATGATGATGATGTGCTGCATATTCCTCATCATCTTCACCATCATCATCATCGTCATCGTCATCATCATCATCGTACTCATATTCATCATCATCATCATCTTCGTCGATGATGGTGATACGAAGATGTCAATGATGATGATGATGATACGAAGATGATGACGAAGATGTCAATGATGATGATGATTAGGAGGAAGATGGCGATGACGAGTATGATGACGAAGATGAAGATGACTAAACATAGTGATGACGAAGACAGTGATGATCGTAACCATGATCATATGATGATGATGGTGATGATGGTGATGATGATGACTAGTGAAGATGATGATGACAAGTATGATGATTTTGATGATGATCATATTGTTGATGATGATGATGATCATGTTGTTGATGATTCATCATCATACTTGTATTCATCATCATCCATCGTCATCATCATCATCATCATCATATCATCATGCATCAAAATATTTTCATAATGATGATGACGAGCATGATGATTTTGATGACGATCATCATCATGTTGTTGTTGATGATGATCATGTTGTTGATGATGATGAAGATGATGATGATGTGCTACATATTCCTCATCATCTTCATCATCATCATCATCTTCGTCGACGATGATGATACGAAGATGTCAATGATGATGATGATTATGATACGAAGATGTCAATGATGATGATGATGATACGAAGATGACGACGAAGATGTCAATGATGATGATGATTAGGGGGAAGATGGCGATGATGAAGATGAAGATGACTAAAGATAGTGATGACGAAGATAGTGATGACGAAGATAGTGATGATATGATGACGATGGTGATGATGGTGATGATGATGACTAGTGAAGATGATGATGACGAATATGATGATTTTTATGATGATCATATTCGTCATCATCATCATCATCTTCTTCATCATCGTACTCATATTCATCATCATCC
Organism: Larix kaempferi; assembly: GCA_027924585.1. Lineage (NCBI taxonomy): Eukaryota > Viridiplantae > Streptophyta > Pinopsida > Pinales > Pinaceae > Larix > Larix kaempferi. The sequence continues at coordinate 259,075 of BSBM01000328.1, forward strand.
ACCATCGTCGTCATCATCACCATCATCACCATCATCATCATCATCATCCTTGTCCTCACAATGATGATGATGATGATGACTATGAAGATGGTGATGATGACCATGTTGTGGATGATGATGAAGATGATAATGATGAAGATGAGGATGATGATGAGGATGATGTGCTGCATATTTGTCATGATCATCATCATCAACATCATCATCATCATCATCATCATCTCCATTAGTCATCATCACCGTCTTTATCATCATCATCATCATCTCCATTAGTCATCATCACCGTCTTTATCATCATCATCATCATCCACCTAGAAGCATTATTCTTGATGTAATACATATGTTTATAATTCAAAATTAAATTAATGTTTTGAAATTAAAATATATATTTGTAAATATACCCCTAAACACCTAGAAGCACTTAAATGCACATAGGGATTATGGGTTAGAAGAGGTCCTAAAGGCTTTTATGGGGGAGGGGCTCTAGGACTAACCTGACACATTTATATCTCTTGGGTAATAAATGCACTGAATGTTTCCCACCAAACAATACAACGTTCAGAAGGGACACGCACGCGCTAGATGTGCGTGTGCGTCCCTGTTGAAGATAAAATTTAGAAAATCACCCGTGTTCTTTCTCCCGCAATTTTTTCCTCATTTTCACGTTCTCTTCGTTGGTTTCACGCACAGTCCGACAAGCATTTAAATGGTAGATTGAATTCATACACCATTTGGTGCTTCCTTGACCATTTGGATAGAATACACAACATTTTGGGCTCTATTTCGCTCCTTGGATTGAATACACACCTCTTGGGCTCTATTTGGATCAATCGAGTGAATACACTACAGTTGGACTCTATTTGGCACCTTGGATTGAATTCTCATACTACTTGGACACACATGAAGTCTTCTTACATATAGTGGACACATCAAAAGAGCATTTGACATTTGAGGCAAAGAGAAATCATAATTCTTGAGGTATGGTGATAATTTTATCTTGTTAAATGTAGTTTAGTCTTCATTCACTTGTTTGAATGGCATCTATTTTGTTTTTTCCTCATGAATTGTATGATAGATCTATTTTAGTTTTCTTAATCTTCAACATAGACAATAAAAACATCTTACCAAAAAAAAACTACAAAATGCACCAAGCAATGCTTTCAACCTTTCATGAAGATAATAAAAAAAAATTACTTGCATCACCACCAATACCATTTCATAATCACATTCTTCCATCTAGTAGACAAACATTTGTTGAATTCCTCATGGTTTCACTACAACAACTCACACAAACACCTAGAGAATTGAAAACTCTTAATCTTTTGGGGCTATTTTCCCTCATAGGGAAGTTACTCCTACTAACATCCCATACCACCATTCAATACCATCCAATACCATCCTACCAAGTTCCTAGAGGTGTCGTTGCAATTATATGTAGGGAATTCCCAATAGCTTTTAAGATTATATGAAAACATTCTCACTAGATGTTGTTGTACATAATCAATTGCTACATCGAGCTTTAATAATCATGTGCACATCGAGTTTTAATATCTTATTTGTTGTTCATTCTTGCAGGGGTGATATTTTTTTTTTTTTTTTAAATGCATTGAATATGGGAAACAGACGTAATAATAAAAGAAATTCTAGAAGGATGGGGCTGCCCCCTGAAAAGGCCCATGAGATAAGAGAAAATGCCAGGTTGTACATGCAAAACTATAGAAATCAAAATGTTAGTGCCTTAGATCCATCAACAAGCAATGACGAAGTGGTTGAAGCCAATCAAATCTTGCCTGATGTCAAGTATGAAGGGATGGACGTTGAACAAGTTCTTAATTTGCAACCTCCCCAAGAAGAGCACAGACATGCAGAACACACTCCCTTGCAAGATCAAGTTGTGAATGAAGGGCCACAACAAGCCGTTGACGGGACTCATACTTCCTTGCCGACTCCCTTGCCTCGACTATCAAGCGGACGACGAAGAACTCCCAAACGTATTCATGTGGATGAAAGTTCATTTTTAGGACTTGAAGGTAAGATCCCCAAATGCACTATTGATTTCCATTGTAGCAAGATAACGAAAGAATTTTTTGAATCCAAAACCGATGCAGCAAAATGTCAATTATTTCTTGCTTTGTTAAAATCACATTGTCTAGCGAATGTTAGGAGAATTTTGGGCATAAAGGTAGTTAGAAGTTCAGATGTCAACAATCATGTTGTTAGAAATCTACAATCTGCATTTAATTTGATTGGAAAAACTTCTCGTACAAAAGATTTTAATGCGGATCATCGTGTACTGTCAGAATCGATTGTAGACAAATCCACAAGGCAACGTCGCCTACTATCACACACATGTAAAATCTTTAAAGTAGACAGAAAGTCTCTTCAAAAGTATTCTACCATTAGAGAAAAACTTGAGACCCCAGGCCAAAAATATTGTTGGGCCTTTGTTGGTAGGTTACCTCATTCAGACATGAAGCTCATTGATGCCGTTAAAGAACTAGTGCAGAAGTTTTGGCATGATAACACTAGACCATCATCGAATCAAAAAGATATTTTAAAGTTGAGAAAAGGTGTTAGGGGGGGTGAACCCCATGTCAAGCACTTCCTTGAGATGACACAAATAGAACTCTACGAGAGGTTCAAGAATGAGCACACACAATTGAACTTGGGCCAAAGGTCCTTTGAAAAATGCAAACCCTGGTATGTTAAAATTTGCAATGATCGCAATACATGTTGTTGTAGATACCATGTGGAATTTGAGTACTTTTATGATACATATAGACATATATTTTGTGATTTGCATACTAACATTGTGTAGGATTGCACATCGTTACAACCACCGAATGCATCTAGAGAATTTACACATAGCATAATGTGTCCAAGACCTGAAGGACAAAAATATTATAAAAGATCATGTTTATATGGGACGTGTTCCAATTGCAGTGGATTTGCATTATTGAGCCCCTGCATCCACGCAACCGTGGAGCACGCATTTGGGAGGATTTCAATAGAAATGCAGAACTTCCAGTACATAACATATCAAGTAGATAGTTCGAAGGAAAGCAAAAAAATTGCATTGGTGAAGTCACAGGTAATCTAAGTTTGCATACTTTCATACTGTACATGTTGAATTTGTACATATATAGTCACATTGAAAATGTCACGTTGTATTAATGCCCTTGGTTTTGTGGCGCCAGGTACAAATTTGCAATTTCATGAAGGAATTCTACCAAAAGACCCAGCAGTATGTACATCATGTCCATGTAGGATGATGGCAGGATGAATAGTACAGACAGTGCAGGGACACCTTCCCCAATGGAACAATATTGTCGGTTGTGGACTTTGCTGAAAACTATACCCTGCAGCCACAGAATGAGATTCAAAGTCAATACTACCATTCAAACCAAGTTAGCATAATGTTCCATATCACATATAGGCATGCGCCAGAGAGCAGCAACAACAGGAGGATAATATTGAAAGAGACCAACTTCTACATCAGTGACGACAGGTACCATGACCTGCATTATGTGCAACATTGCTTCAAAATTTTCTATGATCAGCTGAAGGAGAGAGGTATACAGATGGATCGACATTGGATATGGTCAGATGATTGTTCAGGCCAGTTCAAAAATGCACGTGTATTACAGTGGTTGAGTATTTTGCACAAGACTTGTGATGTGTTGCATGTGTGGAACTATTGTGAGACCGGGCATGGAAAGGGAGAGCACGACGGTGCTGGGGCATGTCTCAAAACTGACCTACTAAGGGAAGAGATGAGGTGCACAAGAAACCCTCATATTCGGGATGCAAAAACCATAGTTCAATGGTGCTCTACAAAAATGTCAGATCGAACCACGGAGCAACACATACCAACAGGTAGAGGACATGTTGTCAGAAATTTATGGCATGTAGTTGATATAGACCAATTGCATTCTTATAGTTGCAGTACTGTGCAAGGAACTCGTGGATTTCATTCGGTTCAAAGCTCAAACAACCCCTTATTTTAAATATGGACGCGAAAACTTGCTTGCTTTTGTGGGCCTTGCAGCAGTTGTGAATGGGATGAATGCGAATTAATGGATTGGGTTGATGAATGGGATCATGTATCACTTGCAGTGGACCCACATGCAATGGTTGAAACAATCCAGTTAGAGGAAGGCCAATCCTCTATTTCAAATGAATATGATCATATATCTGATCTAGTACAGCCAGGTAAACATTTCTGCATGCATATCTCAGTTCCCTCCTTGTTTATATGTAATTATCCAAGTTATCAAACCACTACTTGTTGGAATATGACTGTAAAATGCATCTTTGTAGGACACATCTACATAGTTGTCGCCCCGACAGACAGTGCAATTGGGACGAATTATTGGTTGGAATAATGCATCCAGGGGAAGCAAACCCTCCTCGCATCAGTAACATATAGTGAAGGCATTACCTTTCCCACCGGCTCGATGGTTGTTCAGGGGGAATATCTTACAATGGATGGAAAGGGACCAAAGAGAAATGGCTACACATACACAGATTATAGACCAGGGTCGCGGGTGTATCACTTTACGCACTTGATCGTTGGTACAAACATCCAACTACAGACAATATCAACGAAGTCATCAAACAAGGTATGCTACTTACTACCTCATGCAGAGCACGAGAGGTTGTTTGAGACAATAAAAAACCAAGAGGATCCAGAAGGCCTAATTGCTTGAGGTACATAGTATAGTAATGATGTGATTGTTTATTCATGCATGTCCAAAGTTATTCATGTTAGATAGTTTATTTGATATCATTATCTTATATCGTTTATTTGATGTTTGAGTTATGATTAAGTTATGATTTATAGCCATGTGATTGTTTATTCATGCATGATCAATGTTATTCATGTTAGATAGGAATTTGATATCGTTATCTTATATCGTTTATTTGATGTACATGAGTTATGATTAAGTTATGATTTATGTGAATATGTATGTGGTTCATGTGATGCAATAACTTCCATATTGTCCTGAGCTACTTCATCATCTCCTTGAGCAAATTTGATGGTCAAATGCATAGAGATCTTCTAGACTCTTAGATATGTATCCTAACAATTTATTTTAAAACATGCTCATTTATGGTTGAAGATTGATGCTTGATTCCTATAGAAAACCAATTAGATACATCATCTCCATCATCATCATCATCTTCTTCAACATCATCATCTTCTTTGTCATCATCATCATTATCTTCATCACCATCACCATCATCATCAACGTCTTCATCTTCATCATCATCACCATCTTCATCATCATTGTCATCTCTAGGTCCCTCACCAACATCGCCATCATCATCACCATATCCATCATCTTCATCATCTTCATCATCATCAACATCATCATCATCATCTCCATCATCTTCATCATCATCATCATCATCTTCATCACCATCGCCATCATCATCAACGCCTTCACCATCATCACCATCTTCATCATCATCACCATCTTCATCATCATTGTCATCTCTAGGTCCCTCGTCACCATCTTCATCATCATCACCATCTTCGTCATCGTGGTCATCTCTAGGTCCCTCATCACCATCTCCATCATCATCTTCATCACCATCGCCATCACCATCAACGCCTTCATCAGTTATCCGCTAGCCACAAGTGCCTGGGGCAGGATTTTGCAAAGTTGACCCCCGTGTGCAAAAATTGCACACTCCCTCACTGAGCAAAACCCTAGTTTCCAAGATGGACCTACAGGGTAACACCCGAGCCACAGGAACGGAGGGGAGGGGCACCCCTAGCACTATCCTGACGTCCTAAATCCAACAGAGTCGACGGTTCGTCGATCGGAGCCACGGTCGTCGTTCTATGGCTCGCTCTGTCTCGCATCTGAAAGGCCTTCAAGGACACATGTTGGATACCTGTCGGAGACATAGAACTGCAACCGTGCAACAGAACCGGGTTCTGGTGAGTCTTGCAAGTGTGTCTAGGGAGGTTCTAGCTGGGGACGCTAGCCACAAGTGCCCTGGGGAGGATTTTGCAAAGTTGACCCCCGTGTGCAAAAATTGCACACTCCCTCACTGATCAAAACCCTAGTTTCCAAGATGGACCTACAAGGTGACACCTGGAGCACGAGACTGGAGGGGAGGGGCACCCCTAGCACTATCCCGACGTTCTAAATCCAATGGAGTCGATGGTTCGTCAATCGGATCCACGGTCTTCGTTCTATGGCTCGTTTCGTCTCGCATCCGAAAGGCCTTCAGGGACACTTGCTGGATACCTACCGAGGGCATAGAACTCCAACTGTGCAATAGAACTGGGTTCTGGCGAGTCCTGCAAGTGTGTCTAGGGAGGTTATGGCTGGAGATGCTAGCCACAAGTGCTCGGTGGACGATTTTGAAAATTTGACCCCATTGTGCAAAAATTGCACACTCCCTCACTGAGCAAAACCCTAGTTTCCAAGATGGACCTACAAGGTGACACTGGGACCATGGGACCAGAGGAGAGGGGCACCCCTACCACTATTTGGACGTCCTGAATCCAACTAAGTTGACGGTTCATCAATCGGAGCCACAGTATTCATTATATGGCTCGTTCCGTCTCGCATCCAAAAGGCCTTCAGGGACACCTACTGGATACCTGCCGGGGGCATATAACTCCAACCATGCAACAAAACCTGGTTCCGGGGAGTCCTGCAAGTGTGTCTGGAGAGGTTCCGATTGGGAATGCTAACCACAAGTGCCCAGTGGACGATTTTGCAAATTTGACCCCATTGTGCAAAAATTGCACACTCCCTCACTGAGCAAAACCCTAGTTTCAAAGATGGACCTACAAGGTGACACCGGGACCATGGGACCAGAGGAGAGGAGCACCCCTAGCACTATCCCGATGTCCTGAATCCAACGGAGCTGATGGTTTGTCGATCAGAGCCACGATCTTCATTCTATGGCTCGTTCCATGTCGCATCCAAAAGGCCTTCAGGGACACCTGCTGGATACCTGTCGGGGCATAGAACTCCAACCGTGCAGTAAAACCTGGTTCCGGGGAGTCCTGCAAGTTTGTCTAGGGAGGTTCCGGCTAGAACATATAGATCTTAATAGGATTTATACAATCTCTATTTTACGAGGAACTAACCTTAGAACTTCTCATAGCAATGACAATGAATCCTTCATTTTGCATTTGTTAGGAGAAGAAGATCAATTTTTGACAAAACAAAGTAGTTATTACATGTGGAGGCAACGGTTTCTCATGGAAAATGAGTGTAGGGTTGAGTAGAGGAAATATGTTTGGAAATGGGATATTACATTAGCTTTTCCAATGGGCAAGCCATTTACAGAAGGAAATATGGCGGCTGTAGGTATCATTAGCTTTTATTGCTGAAAAATGGAAGGGATTTTCAAGTCACCTGCAAAACGCTCCTTTGTTGAAATATCTAAGTTCTTCTAACAACATAGATTTGGCTAGTGTATCAACTGCTGCCGTCCACACCAGAATTTATCTTTTGTCAAAGAAGTTGCACATATTATGGCTAACCAAATGGTCTCGAGAGTTTAGAAGTGCCGACAAATATTATTCCATGCCTGAATCTACCCAGAAGGAAATTATAAATTTAGATCCTCGAGAATGCCTAAATCTACCCAGAAGGAAATTATAAATTTAGATCCTTGAGAAGCTGAGAAACTGTATGAGTGGTTGAATTAGTATCCTAAAATTACAAGCTTTCTATCTCAAAGTTTGTTGAGCAGCTCCTGGATGTAGTATCAGACTCAATAGATAGTAAACTTGTTATCACCACTAGAATGGCCCCAGGGTTTCAGCTAGGGGACCCCCCAGAGTGTGCCTCGAAGGCCCAGAAGCAATGCCAATGGGCCATCCGCGGAGCTAGGGTTTTGCTTAGTGAAGGCCATTCCAAATTCACTCAAGGGGGGCATTTCTTGTCCGGAGGCCCCTGGGCATGCATGGCCATCGTGGGTAGGTCCACTATGGCCACGTGGACCTGTGGGAGTCGACGGAATCTGACTCCGCTCGCAAGTTTGGGTTCCGTGGTCGTAGAGCAAATGCCCAAAGTGTCCCTGAATGGCCCCGGGGTGCCCGACTAGGATGCTCGTAGCACCCGAACCATGGCTTGGTTCACGAATCCATCGATTCTGGTGGGTCCGGGATGCTAGGTTTCAGGGGACCCCCAGAGCGTGCTTCAAAGGCCCGGAAGCTGTGCCAATGGGCCATCCTTGGAGATAGGGTTTTGCTCAGTGAAGGCCATTCCAAATTCGCTCAAGGGGACCATTTATCATCCGGAAGCCCCCGGGTATGTGTGGCCACCATGGACAGGTACACTATGGCCACATGGACCTATGGGAGCTGATGAAATCCAAGTCCCCTCGCCGGTTTGGGTTCCGTGGCCGCGGAGCAAATGCCCAAAGTGTCCCTGAATGGCCCCGGGGTGCCCAACTAAGATACCCGTAGCACCCGAACCATGGCTCAGTTCGCGAATTCGTTGACTGCGGTGGGTTTGGGACGCTGGGTTTTAGCTAGTGGACCCCACACAGCGTGCCTCGAAGGCTTGAAAGCGGTGCATCCCCAGAGCTAGGGTTTTGCTTAGTGAAGGCCATTCCAAATTCGCTCAAGGGGGCCATTTCTCGTCTAGAGGCCCTCGGGTGTGCGTGGCCACTGTGGACAGGTCCAATATGGCCACGTGGACCTGTGGGAGCTGATGGAATCTGATTCCGCTTACCAGTTTGGGTTCTGTGGCCGCGGAGCAAATGCCCAAAGTGTCCCTGAATGGCCCCGGGGTGCCCGACTAGGATGCTCGTAGCACCCGAACCGTGGCTCGGTTCACGAATCCGTCAACTCTGGTGGGTCCGGGACGTCGAGTTTCAGCTAGGGGACCCCACACAACATGCCTCGAAGGCCCGGAAGCGGTGCCAATGAGCCATTCCCGGAAGCGGTGCCAATGGGCCATCCGGGGATGGCTCATTGGCACCGCTTCCGGGCCTTTGAGGCATGTTGTGTGGGGTCCCCTAGCTGAAACCCAACGTCCCGGACCCACCGGAGTTGACGGATTCGCGAACCGAGCCACGGTTCGGGTGTTACGGGCATCCTAGTCGGGCACCCCGGGGCCATTCAGGGACACTTTGGGCATTTGCTCCGCGGCCACGGAACCCAAACCGGTGAGCAGAATCAGATTCCGTCGGCTCCCACAGGTCCACTTGGCCATAGTGGACCTGTCCACGGTGGCCATGCACACCCGGGGGCCTCTGGACAAGAAATGGCCTCCTTGAGCGAATTTGGAATGGCTTTCACTAAGCAAAACCCTAGCTCCAGGGATGGCCCATTGGCACCGCTTCCGAGCCTTCGAGGCACGCTGTGTGTGGTCCCCTAGCTGAAACCCAGCGTCTCGGACCCACCGGAATCAACGGATTCGTGAACCAAGCTACTGTTCGGGTGCTACGGGCATCCTAGTCGAGCACCCCGGGGCCATTCAGGGACACTTTGGGAATTTGCTCCGCGGCCACGGAACCCAAACCGGCGAGCAGACTCGGATTCTGTCGGCTCCCACAAGTCCATGTGGCCATAGTCGACCTATCCACGGTGGCCATGCACACCCAAGGGCCTCTGGATGAGAAATGGCCCCCTTGAGCGAATTTGGAATGGTCTTCACTAAGCAAAACCTTAGCTCCGGAGATGGCCCATTGGCACCGTTTCTGGGCCTTCAAGGCACATTGTGTGGGGTCCCCTAGCTGAAGCCTAGTGTCTCAGACCCACTAGAATCGACGGATTCGTGTACCGAGCCACTGTTCGGGTGCTACGGGCATCCTAGTCGGGCACCCCGGGGCCATTCAAGGACACTTTGGGCATTTGCTTCGTGGCCACAGAACCCAAACCAAGGAGCAGACTTGGATTCTGTCGGCTTCCACAGGTCCACGTGGCCATAGTGGACCTGTCCACGGTGGCCACGCATGCCCAGGGGCCTCCGGACGAGAAATGGCCCCCTTGAGCGAATCTGGAATGGCCTTCACTAAGCAAAACCCTAGCTCTAGGGATGGCCCATTCACACCGCTTCCGGGTCTTCGAGGCACGCTATGTGGGGTCCCCTAGCTAAAACCTGGCGTCTCGGACCCACTGGAATTGACGGATTCGTGAACCAAGCCATGGTTCGGGTGCTACAGGCATCCTAGTCGGGCACCCCGGGCCATTCACGAACATTTTGGGCATTTGCTCCACGGCCACAGAACCCAAACCGGTGAGCGGACTTGGATTCCGTCGGTTAGAGTTAGAGTTAATGATGATGATGAAGATGGTGATGCTGACGAAGACGTTGATGATGATGGTGATGGTGATGGTGATGGTGATGGTGATGGTGATGGTGATGGTGATGGTGATGGTGAAGAAGATGGTTTAGTGCTAGGGTTTGGGTGAGGGTTAGGACTGGAGTTATAGAAGGAAATTGAGTTAGGGTTAGAGTTAGAGTTAATTATGATGATGAAGATGGTGATGATGATGATGATGGTGATGGTGGTGGTGATGGTGATGGTGGTGATGAAGGAGATTGTTTAGTGCTAGGTTTTGGGTGAGGGTTAGGGCTAGAGTTATAGAAGGAAATTGAATTAGGGTTAGAGTTAGAGTTAATGATGATGACGAAGATGATGATGCTGACAAAGATGTTGATGATGATGGTGATGGCGATGGTGATGGTGATGGTGATGGTGAAGAAGATGGTTTAGTGCTAGGGTTTGGGTGAGGGTTAGGGCTGGAGCTATAGAAGGAAATTGAGTTAGGGTTAGAGTTAGAGTTAATGATGATGATGAATATGGTGATGAGATGGTGATGGCAATGGTGATGGTGATGGTGGTGATGAAGGAGATGGTTTAGTGCTAGGGTTTGTGTGAGGGTTAGGGATAGAGATATAGAAGGAAATTGAATTAGGGTTAGAGTTAGAGTTAATGATGATGATGAAGATGGTGATGATGACAAAGACGTTGATGATGATGGTGTTGGTGATGGTGATGAGGGACCTAGAGATGACAATGATGATGAAGATAGTGATGATGATGAAGGCATTGATGATGATGGTGATGGTGATGGAGATGGTGATGAAGATGATGGAGATGGTGATGATGGTGGTGACAGTGATGAGGGACCTCGAGATGACAATGATGACGAAGATGGTGATGATGATGAAGATGGTGATGATGATGAAGGCGTTGATGATGATGGCGATGGTGATGAAGATGAGGATGATGAGGATGATGAGGATGATGATGATGGAGATGTTGGTGATGATGAAGATGATGATGATGTTGATGATGATGAAGATGATGAAGATGATGGAGATGGTGATGATGGTGGCGACGGTGATGAGGAACCTAGAGATGACAATGATGATGAAAATGGTGATGATGATGGCGATGGTGATGGAGATGGTGATGAAGATGATGGAGATGGTGATGATGGTGGCGACGGTGATGAGGGACCTAGAGATAACAATGATGACGAAGATGGTGATGATGGTGATGATGGTGATGATGATGGAGGCATTGATGATGATGGCGATGGTGATGAAGATGACGATGATGATGATGAGGATGATGATGATGATGATGGGGATGTTGGTGATGATGAAGATGATGATGATGTTGACGATGATGAAGATGATGAAGATGATGGAGATGGTGATGATGGTGGCGACAGTGATGAGGAACCTAGAGATGACAATGATAATGAAGATGGTGATGATGATGAAGGCGTTGATGATGATGGCGATGGTGATGTAGATGGTGATGAAGATGATGGAGATGGTGATGATGGTGGCGACGGTGATGAGGGACCTAGAGATGACAATGATGATGAAGATGGTGATGATGGTGAAGGCGTTGATGATGATGGCGATGGTGATGAAGATGATGATGATGATGATGGAGACGGTGATGAGGGACCTAGAGATGACCACGATTGCTATGTATATTAAATAATGTATCAAATTAATCATTAAATTATTAATTAGTTTAATTGAAGGGACGTAACCCTTCTTAAGAAATGCTCCAACCTTATAAAAGGCGAGCTCTTGTAAAGCGTTAAGCATCTTATCAATTGAATTATATATATCTTATTAAAAATGGATCTCGTGTCCTAGTTTTCTGTGTCGCATTTGGTATCAGAGCTCGGCGATCTTCTCGGTGTTCTTCATTGAGCAGCTCCATCCACGTCCTTCCCCCTACGCTCCTTTCCCCTCCTGCAGCCTCCACGCTCACGCCACACCCACATCCACCGCTCCCCTGCTGGGACTCCCGCGCGCCACCTACGCCTGCTTCCCCGTCCACCCTTCCACGCTTGTCCTCCCCACCTCGCTACATCGCTTAATCCTTCCCTTGCTCCAACGCTCCCGTCGCCTCTTCTTCCCGCCCCCTTCTGCACCCACGAAGCCTCCTTTCTGCACCCACGTCGCTCTTACTCCCATCTGCTTCGCCCACCTTCACACTCGTCCACGCGTTTCTCTTCCCCTCCTGCACCATCCGCCGCCCTCCATCCTCCACTTTGCGACCTCTGCGCAATCCCCCACACTCCACGTCTGCCGCCTGCATTCCGCCCCCTCCACGTTGGTCGCTCCCATCCCTGCACCCTAGCCTCTGCGTCTAACCATCAACGCTGCCACCTATGCGTGCGCCCTTCCACACCCTCCTCCACGTAAATCCTGCCAAAAAAAAAAAAAAAAATCAAACCAAATTAATAAAACAAATATTATTATAATAATATAATATTATTATATAATATTTTAATTTTATTAAAAATCTCCACTTATAATAAATATTTAAATATAATATTTATTATTTTACTATTTTTATTATAGTAATTATCATTGCTATAATAATTATTATTGATCACCATTTTTTCAAAGATCTTTTAATTGCCCTCAATATCCCATAAAGCCAAAATTGCGTCCAATTATTCACCACCACACCTAAGAAGCATGACGACAGAGTTCAAAGCCCAAATGGAGAAAATAGAGAAGGATTTCCGAACCTTCAAGGAAATGATCACCAAGAGCCAGGAAACACTTAAGAAAGAAATTAAGGATGAAGTCATTCAGGTAATGGAGCAGAAAATAGACGACAAGTTCGACATTATAAGCAAGGAACAAAAAATGTTAGATCAAAAAGTGACTGAGAGCCAGAAAGGTATCGAGGAGATATTACAAAAAATGAAGGATGAGGGAAAAAATCATAAACAACATGACTCGGATATGTCGGTTACCCCATCTTCCAATTCTGAGTCACCAGAACACAACAGGATGAAAGGTACTCAATACCAACCATTCGTAATGTACCCGCCGAGAGCAAAAATAGAGATGACGAAATATAATGGAGGAGAAGACCAATGCGTCGCTTGGTTGAATAAAGCAGAAGAGTATTTTGACATATATAACATTACAATGGACGAAGAAAAGGTCAAGTATGCTTCAATGCACCTTGAAGGATATGCCTACAACTGGTATATGTGGTGGAAGGGAGACAACTTCGCATACACTTGGAACTTATTCAAGAATGATTTCTTAAAAAGGTTTCAAGGAATCACAGAAGATGAATTCTTCTCAAAACTTACCAGATTACAACAAAAGGGAAGCGTCGAAGAATTCACGCATCAATGGGAATCCCTCGCTACCAGAGTATTTGGGCTATCCGACAAACAACGGTTGGAAACCTACTTAAGAGGACTAAAACCATACATACAAAAAGAGTTAAAAATGCATGACATAACAAATGTCGAGGCAGCAAGACGAAAAGCAAAAGCAGCCGAGGCCAAATTTGATAGTTTTCAATCAAATAAAGGGAAGTCATACTCACAAAGAAACATCCAGTCGACTCCAGAGGATGATACAAACAAATACATCCCTCCACCTAGAAGGGACGATAGGAAGAGCCTCGAGAATCAACGTATGAGGGAAGGAAAATGTCGACGATGTGGAGACAAATGGAACCCTAAACATAGGTGTCGCCCCGAGGACAACTCAAAGAAATTATATACTTGTGAAGCAGAGGAGAATAGTGAATCAGAAGAAGAAGAAGAAGAAGAGCCAGAAGATGAAGAGGAGGAAACCGCAAATATGGCAGCCGGGAACGACGAGAACCCCAAAATCTCCCTAGCAGCCATAACAGGCATTAGTCAACCACAGACTCTCAAGTTAAAAGGGCATATAAAAAATGAGAATGTTACAGTGCTAGTAGACACTAGAAGCACTCACAACTTTCTTGATATAAGAGTGGCACGAAAACTCAAGTTGTCCGTACATCCAGTTCCAGACATGAAGGTGATGGTTGCAGATGGCAAGAAGATCGAAAAAGTTGGAAAGTGCCACAAGGTGAAACTTCAAATACAAGACTTCGAACTGGAATCAGAACTCTACACCTTACCGTTGGGAGGAGTAGACATCGTTTTGGGAGTCCAATGGTTACAAACATTGGGAACATATTCTGCCAATCATCAAAAGCATTTCATCAAGTTTAAGTGGCAAGGGAAAAATTTTAAGCTATATGGTTTTCATCCACCAAACACACAAGTAGTTTCATCTCAGCAAATGGAAAAACTCATTCGAAAAGGGGCATCAGCATACGTAATACAATGTCATCAATTGGAAGGAAAAGAGGAGGAATCAAATGAGTTCAAAAAGGAAATCCAAAAATTACTCCAGAAACATGAACACATATTTCAAGACTTACCCATGCAGCTACCACCAGAAAGGAGTATAGAACACATAATCGAGATTAAACCGGGGTCAAATCCTATCAAGGTTAAACCATATAGGTATCCCCACCACCACAAAACAGAAATATAAAGGTTGGTTCAAGATCTACTGAATTGTGGTGTCATCACCAAGAGTAGAAGCCCTTATGCAGCTCCAGTTGTACTAGTACGGAAGAAGGATGGATCGTTTAGATTATGTATAGATTATAGAGGATTAAACAAAATAACAATTAAGAACAAGTTTCCAATCCCCTTCATCGATGACATGCTGGATGAACTTCATGACGCAAAATATTTTTCGAAACTCGATTTAAGGTCAGGGTACTATCAAATCAGGGTCAGATTAGAGGATATCGCAAAGACTGCTTTCCAAACTCATGAAGGACATTATGAATTCAAAGTAATGCCTTTTGGGTTAACTAATGCCCCTGCCACATTCCAGGAAACTATGAATGAACTATTTCAGCCGTACCTAAGGAAATTTGTGTTAGTATTCTTCGATGACATCCTTATATATAGCAAGACATGGAAAGAACATTTGACGCATCTAGAAGAGGTTCTATCTCTTCTGAAGGAAAACCAGTTCTATGCAAAAAAGTCAAAATGCACCTTTGGGAAGCAAGAAGTGGAGTATCTCGGTCATATAATCTCAAAGGAAGGAGTTAAGGTGGACCCAAAGAATATCCATGCAATGAAGGAGTGGCCCGAACCAAAGAATGTTTCAAAATTGCGAGGATTTTTGGGATTAACAGGTTACTATCGAAGGTTCATCAGGAACTATGCACATGTCACTGCCCCACTAACAAATCTCCTAAAAAGAAATTCTTTTCAATGGGATGATGAAGCAAGAAGATGCTTTGAAACGTTGAAACAAATTATGTCTTCAACTCCCGTTTTGGCAACACCTGATTTTGCAAAACCATTCGTAATCGAATGTGATGCTTCAGGGTTTGGGATAGGAGCTGTGCTAGTGCAAGAAGGTCATCCAATCGCTTTTGAAAGCAGGAAGTTGAACAAAAGAGAATACCTACAGTCTACCTACAACAAGGAAATGCTTGCCATCATGCATGCATTAACTAAATGGCGACAATACCTTTTGGGAAGTAAATTCCTAATCCGAACAGATCATAATAGTCTACAACACTTGTTACAGCAGAAGACATTAACAACCGAGCAACAAAAGTGGATAGAGAAAATCTCTACCTTCGATATGGAGATCCTACATAAAAGAGGGAAGGACAATGTAGTAGCTGATGCTTTATCAAGGAAAGATGAAGAGATACAAGTCTACGCTGTATCCATGGTGATCCCAGAATTTTTGGGCGAAATTCGTAAGGAATATGCCAAGAATTCATAGGTTTGCTCCATAATTAACAACATAAATCAGTATCCGAAGTTTGAATGGAAGAATGAACTGTTATGGTACAAAGGACGTATTTACTTAAGTTCCAATTCCAGTTTTAAGACCAAGGTGCTTAAAGAATCACATGATTGCCCAGCCGCTGGTCATGTAGGAATTTTTAAAACCTACTATAATGCAAGGCAATCATTCTTTTGGAAGGGTATGTATGCTGACATTCACAAGTATGTTGCAGATTGTGACATTTGTCAGCGGAATAAAACTGAGAATATCTCAAGTCCGGGGTTACTCCATCCGTTACATATTCCGAATAAGAAATGGGAGGAAATTTCAATGGATTTCATTGAAGGTCTACCCATATCAGATGGAAAAAACAAAATACTAGTTGTGGTAGACAGGCTAACCAAATATGCACATTTTGTTGGAGTGAAGAAAACTGATTCGGCAAAAGAAACAGCCGAAGTTTTTTGTAAAAATGTCTACAAATTACATGGTTTTCCGAAGATTATAGTAAGTGATAGGGATGCCAAGTTTAAAGGGAACTTTTGGAGAGAGTTTTGCAAGCAAATTGGAACGTCTCTTAACATGAGCTCAGCTTATCATCCCCAAACAGATGGACAGACAGAAGTTGTCAATAAATGCTTAGAAACCTACCTCCATTGTTTTGTGACTGATAAGCAAAATAAATGGTTCCAATGGCTACATATTGCGGAATGGTGGTACAATTCTACTTATCATACATCTGCAAGAATGACACCATTTCAAGCACTATATGGATATGAACCCCCAAAATGGAAGGATTTCATCACCAACCAAGCAAGGGTCGCATCAGTAAATGACCATTTAGAAGAAAACCAAAAGGTTGTCCAAGTACTTAAAGAGAATTTGAATACTGCCAGGAATAGAATGAGACAACAAGAAGATCGACATCGAATAGAACGAGAATTTGAAATTGGAGATTGGGTATATGTAAGACTACAACCCTATAAACAATTATCTCTTAAACAAGGTGGAAAAAATAAGTTGGCTCCACGTTTTTATGGCCCATATCAAATCAATAAGAAGATTAGTCAGGTGGCATATGCATTGGAATTGCCAACTACAAGTCGCATCCACAATGTCTTTCATGTTTCATGTTTGAAAAAGATGATAGGTCAACACCAGAAGGCACAAACAATACTTCCCTTGTTAGATGAAGAAGGAAGAATCATATTCGAGCCAAAATCTATCATTGCTACTAGAGAGAAGAGATTAAGAACACGAGTCATTAAAGAATACCTCATTAAATGGAAAAATCTTCCCGAAGAAGATGCAACATGGGAATCAGAACAATTTCGACAGTTACATCCCTCATTACCATTGCTTTGAGGACAAAGCTCTTTAAAAGGGAGTGGCAATGCTATGTATATTAAATAATGTATCAAATTAATCATTAAATTATTAATTAGTTTAATTGAAGGGACGTAACCCTTCTTAAGAAATGCTCCAACCTTATAAAAGGCGAGCTCTTGTAAAGCGTTAAGCATCTTATCAATTGAATTATATATATCTTATTAAAAATGGATCTCGTGTCCTAGTTTTCTGTGTCGCAACGATGACGAAGATGGTGATGATGATGAAGATGGTGATGATGATATTAGATGCAGTGATCATAATCATCATGAGGAGAATTTTTTTATCAAATTCCACACAATCATAGTTGTAATAACCATAGTCACAATCCCAAAGGTGCATAATTGAACCACGAGCAACATCAACTAATTGTGGCATCACATGAACATGGTAAGAATAACCATTGATGTGGGCGAGGGTGGGTATAAACATTGTGTAGATGATATAGAGAAAAACGTTGGTGCTCTATAGAGGTTAAATGAGATGACCATATCCAAATGATGTATGATGATGAATTTGGGAAAAAAACTTTATTCTCACTAAATACACAAAACACCTTACCATCCTTGAAAAACTAAAAAAATGGTTAGTTGTTTTCAGAGGTAGTATATAACTATTGATGGAAATTTCTTTTATGAACCATGTTTGGAAAACTACTATAATGGTTTGTGTTGTATGAAGTGAGAGTCCCTGGGATCCATTTGTTGGAAATAAAACTTCCATATTAGATTCTGAATGTCTACAATGACTTGGAAAAAAATTTCAATCCTTTAATCAACTTTACTTGCAAAAATTCATCTTAACCCCCAATCTCTTTCATGCCAAGATCTATCGAGAAAGTGTAGAGTGTCTATCTCAAAATTCTTAGACTTAAGTCCTCAATTGTTTGGATAGGGTTAAGATCAATTTGTGTATCCCAAGGGGATAACTCAATGATTTGTAGCCATTTTTTATGGCCATTTCACTAATTATGTTCCAACACATGCTCAGTTCAAATCCCCCCAGGTGATGCACACAAATTTATGTTGATATGTTTACTAAAAATGCAATCCTTGAATATGGGGAAGTGTCCCTTCAATTTCCTCACAAGGTTTTCTTTAGAAAGGAAAAGATCAACTTGTGATATCAAAGCAGTCAAATAATGTATTTTGAAGGTTAGAAACAAATATGCTCTAAACTACGAAATATTGTCCATCAACACCCATGTAGATATTCTATAAGTAATCCCAAGATAGTCTGTAAGTTATCAACAATGGCCTTCATTGTGCATAAAATCACATAAATCAACCAGTGATCAAGCATGGAGTATACACTACACATCCATCACCATTGCACTTGAATAAAGGTAAGTTTATGTAGACTATTCAGGTGTGGATAAGTTATAAAAGTGGTTCCACAACCGATTTTAGCATGCTTTTGATTGGTTGAAACAATCACAAACATATTCTCAAGTAGTTAAATTTATCAAAAACAAGTCGAATGATCATGTACTAAAAATCCACCAACAACCCTACAGTGAATCATATACTATGCATATCTTTTTGAATGTATTGTGGAAAAACATTTCAATCATTCCTAGCAATTATTGAACATTTGCAAGTGCAAAAGAAAAAAGGGTTGAGTGTTTCTTAATTATAAAGCTACACATCCAACATTATTGCACCTCAATGAGGATAGTTTATAGAGACAATTCAGGCATGGATAAGTAATACTATAAAAATTGGTCTTCCACAACCGAGTTTAGCATGCTTTTGATGGATTCAAAGAATCATAGACATATTACTAGATGACTAATGTATCAAAAACAAGTTAAGGAATAATGTACAATCTAAGCAAGTTCTCTAATAAAATAGTTGAACATAGTCAAATGTCATTCATTGAAATTTTAAGCCTAAAACAAAGATTTTTAAAACAAATGTCAAATATACATGATATAGGGGTACCTAAAAAATGTCATGTTATTTAATGCACTACAACACTTACGCTTTGGATGCAAAGGAGTAATCAAAGACATGATCATGATTTCATAACACAATTATAATTGTAATGTATTAAATTAGCAAACAATGTACTATTTTTATAGGTGCGTGTATGCCAAAAATATTAATATTTTCCACTCTCCTATACGACAATCATTTATTTGATATTAACCGCTTGACGTTAAAAAAAAACCAAAAATATATATATTCGACTAAAACATACGATAAGTTTGTCAATAATGACACTCTAGTATATCCATTGACATTGATTCCTTATATGGACTGAAAAATATTGTATTTGTCATGTTTTCACACACATGCCTATGCACTAGGTTTCGTTTATGTGTATTTTGCAATAGTGTATGATTTATTTTTGTTTACAAGTATTGGATTCAATCCTATCTAAAAGGATGCCTATTTTGTCTGATTTTCTCATTAGTGAGGAATTTTGGACATGCACATCCATTTTCTACTATTTTCAATTGCATAGATATCCAATACACACACACACACTATGATATCCAAGTTCTCTTCTAAGATCTAGGCAAAACCAAAATTTAGACAACATCACATCCTGATACACACAACATGAGACAACGAGATTAGACAATGAGATATATAAATCACATAACTGAAAATCCATGTACATCGAGGCTACAAAACTCATCCAAACATATACAATTTCTGGTAAATAGTGGAACATGGTTCCCAATGTATGTACAGTGGCAACTCGTGCCCTAAACAAAATGTGACAACTCATGCCGTAGATCCAAAATACATGGTAACTCGTGCCGTAGATACAAAGTACATCAAAACTGGTGCAAAAAAGTGCCCATCATGGCTAATGTACATAACACATGGTGTGTCAAGCATTGTGACCACCCCCGTCACTCCCAAGCGCATCTCCAAAGTTGATCTTCCTACTCTTCGAGCTACTGGTACCTCGGGTCTTGCTCCATCTAGGAGTAGACCATCTCTCCGGGCTCTGGAACAAATGATATAAGATACCATCATTTTCAAGCATTTGCAACATTTACCACATTTATAAAACGTAGAATTCGAATCTTAAATAAATCACCTCTGATGTGACTGAGAAACGTTGGACAGTTGTCCTGGATCTACGAAACCTCTCCGCAATTCCAGCCTACAACATTTACAACAATCATTTCATTGAAAAGTAATAATTGCTTAAATTAATTTGTGTTAATGGATCAAAATATTTTCATAAATTAGTTTGATTCTCACCATGTACACCTCTGACGATGGACATGGCTGGGCTTCTGGGCTAGCAGGTGGAGTAGATGGCTGGACAACCACCTCCGATGCAGTGATGGGGGGGGCGCAGATGTAGTGGCAGCCACTACAGGTGCAACCACTGGAGATACGGATGAGGATAGTGTAAGGGTAGATGCCACAATAGTGGCGGGAAGTGGGGATGATATGGTGGGAGAAGAAATGGTGGTATGGGGTGGAGGAAGACGTCGTGGACGACGAACCCCTACCGGTTGTACAATAGAGGGTATCAAACCAAAAGGGCTAGGGGGGATGTTGAGGGATGGTGCATGGGAGGGAAGTCCTGCATAGAGGGAGGAGGATGGACGGAAGGGAGGTTGTAGATGAAGAGGGGAAGCTGGAAGGAAGAGGGGATGTGGATGAAAGGGGGAGGATGGATAGACAGGGGGGCGTGGATAAATTGGGGAGGATGTATGGATGGGGGGGAGTGGTTGAGTTGGGGGGTATGGATGGAAGGGGGAGTATGGATGGAGAGGGGAGGATGGATGGAAGGGAGGGGGTGGGCGTAGGGAGGAGTCTAGATGGAAGTGAGGGGGGGGACTCATGGGAGAGAGTGGATACTTAGGACTAAAATGGGGAGTTGCAGCTGTTGGTGGCACCTACATATACATTTGTAATATCACAATTTAGTAAACAAACAATAAATTAAACCATAGTAAGTCGCAACAATTCAAATTAAAAGTGTGCTTATAACTACACATTGTACCTGTGTATGTGGTGATCTGCCAATCCCTGGCGGGGGTGGTTGATCACCGTAGTCAGGGAACACTTGTGGACACCAAAATGCATGCATGTTATGGACATGTTAAACAAGTCATTATTTAGGAAATCAAGATATTCAAAAACATTGTACGAACTATCAATGTGTATGCCATAAATATAAATACTTGAGTAATATAAATGACATAAGTAATAACAGTATTGTGCCAGCTAGTGAAAATACCTCCGTGTGGGGTGCCGCAATTTCAGTTGCAACTGCCATTGCTACATCCAGGTTGGGAGATCCTACGTTCTCCCATGTTGGTGTCTCAGCTCTGAATAATTGTACATTGAAATAATAGTTTAAGTCAAACAAAAATACTTTAAAAATACTTTACAAGTTATAAAGTGATGATTGAAAACACATTAAAAAAATTGTTGACCTGATCCATATAACAACCCTCGATCGGGCCAGGGCAAGTGTGCCCGCAATGGGGACAAAGATGTGGCATTGTCCCCGTCGAACTGGAATTCCCAGCATGGCTACCATCATTCATGGGTCTATCCTAGCCCTGTTGTGAAGGCCTTGCACCTGGATCTCTATCAAGGTCACCAAACCTCTCCACTGTAGTCGCTGCTACAAAGGAGGTGTGTCTGAGGAGACCACATGCAACATTCCTCATTGCCACCTCGATCTGATCAAGCTTATGGGGAAACTGAGGTGGCTGGGGAGACGGGTTGGGGTCGCTCCTCGAAGTTGGTGGCCCTCTCAGTGGGTTCCTCCTGGCAGTAGGTCGATCTTGGGCAGAGCCACGCCCAACACCCTGGAACTCGGTTATGTCAAAATAGTTGACATGTAAACCGAGGAAAAACTCATCCCACAGTTGGTGAAGGAAGTACTGTGGAACCTCCCTATTATTGCAGGGAGGTTTATCGTACACCATAAACCACCTCTGCATCCAATTGTCCCTCCACAGTTGGTAATGACACCAATCCATGCAGACACGTGGCTTTGTAATGTTCGGTGGTTGGCCTGTTTTCGGCTCGGTGAACATACTATATAATTGGGCTTTTGTAATGTTCAAATCTTTTATTGCTTCCTTGGAGATGCCCATGGAGTATTACTCCCACATCCTAGCTCTAAATTGAGTCATGTCTGTCAATTGCTGGTGTGCATGTATGAGGGAGTCGACTGAGTTCTCAATTGACGTGGCAAGAGACAATCGAGATGGTTCACCCGAGTTTCTAAGTTCGCGAGTGTGCACTCGCATTTCATTTACATAGTGGTTAAGGTCATCTTGTTCAAAATTTGGTTGTGGGTTTTGGTTTTTTTTCGGCATTGGGTCCAAGGTTCGGGTCTTCTCGTGTTCCACCGGACTCGAGGTTAACATCTTGTTCATTCATTGTCTCAATTGCAATCTGCAGTTGAAAATTGGTTCATTGTTTTCAAAATTTGGGAATTATTTACAATTACATAAACAAAAAAAATACAAAAATTGACACAAATAATGAATAAAATTGAAAAAAAAACGTGATATTTACCTATTAATCGAATTGGTGACGAGTTTGTGGGTGTTGTTGGGTGGTTTTGGAGTGGATTTGGCCTCCGTTGGTATTTGAATGGACGCGTACGTGGAGAGGAGGACGTGCTCGGCCGACCAAATGAAAAATGGAGAAATTGTGCACTGTTTTTTATATATTTTTAACAGGGGCGCATGCGTGTCTTCTTTGCATGTACGCATCAGCAATGCGTACACGCCATCAATGCGCATGCACCTCGGTTCGGTATCGAACCTAGAGGTGCGTGCGCGTCTCATTAGGTGCGGTCGCATTATGTTTTTTCTCCGCTAGCGCGGCCCTATTGCAACGAATTTGGGGAGCATCTTCGTGCGCCCGCCCTACGGTAATATATATAAGTTCATAGAAGTTTATGAATTCATTCTCAAGAATGTTGAATGTTGCATGCTGAACATCTTCTCCATTGCGTGAATGTTATTTACATTTATTGTTTGTAAAAGAAATCAAGATTTCCCAAATCTTTCACGGTGGTAAAAGTTGTTTATATTTTATTGAAAAACTTGTTTAAGATTGGGTTATGTGAAGTTAAAGTAGTATGCGAAGTTAACTTGTGCAAAGTTAATCAATTTATGCAAAGTTAATTGGGCATAAATGTGAAGTAAATTAATGAAATGAGCAGTTTCCAAGTTGCCAAGTTAACTTATGAAATGCGCAATTAATTTCCGCGAAGTTAATCTGTGAAGTAAAGTGTTCAGCAAAAATCAGAAGTTTACTTCACAAAATATATGCTAGAAGAAGCGAAGCCCTAAAGGGAAGAAAAATAAGTCTCTCATTTACTGCACAATTCATCTTTATAATTGCGCGGTGTGCTTTTCCCTTCATCTGGTATCAAACCTTGGTTTACGGAAAGTAGAAATTCAATTTACAAAAAGCGCAAAACAATTAAGAATGGATTCCACTTCTGGTAATTTGCAAACTCCAATATTTTCAGGAAAAAATTATGAATATTGGTCAGTAACTATGAAAGCTTTGTTCAGAGGTCAAGATGTATGGGAAATAGTCCAGAATGGCTATGTAGAACCAGGAAACCTAACAGCATACAACAATCTCACACAAGCTGAGAAGGATGTCTTGAGGGAATAGAGGAAGAAAGATGGAAAGGCATTGTTCCACATACATCAAGCGACACATGAATCCATACTCCCAAGAGTAGAAGAAACGACGTCAACTAAGAAAGCATGGGACACACTAGAAACTTCTTATCAAGGCTTGAACAAGGTAAGGACTGGGAAACTACAAATCCTTAGAAGAGATTTTGAATCTATGTTGATGAAAGATACAGATTCAGTAGAATCATTTTATACTCGTGTTATTAGTCTAGTTAATCAAATAAAGTCTCATGGAAAAAATCTAAGTGACCAAAGAGTTGTTGAAAAATTTCTTAGATCTCTTCTAAAGAAATTTGAATCTTTAGTTGTGACCCTGGAGGAAAACAAAGATCTGTCCCAATTTACCATTGATGAGTTGCAAGCCTCACTCCTCAATCATGAACATAGAATTAGCATATCAGATACATCATTAGAAGTTGCATTCGTAGCACAGTCATCCATAAGTCATGGAAGAGGCAGGGAATATCAAACTCTAGAGGTAGGGGAAGAAGTTCTTTCAGAGGAGGTCGCAACAGCAGCCCTGCATAGGTGGTTGGTAGAGGTCAGAATCAGATTCCCACTCAGCCAAGTGGACAGACGTATGATAAATAAAAAATTCAATGTCATTACTATAAGAGGTTTGGACACTTCGCATATGAATGCAGGAAGAAGTAGTATGACCAAGAAAAGCAAGGTCAAACATAGTCAAGCAACACCAGCACTCCGACCAACTCCATGTTTTTAGCATGTGCATCACCACTTGAATGCAATGTTGTCCAAGAAAATCCAAGTGACATATGGTATTTAGACTTAGGTTGTAGCAATCATATGACTAGTAATTTAAATCTATTCTCTAGTTTAGATCAATCAGTTCAAACTGATGTCACACTTGGAAATAATATTCAAGTTAATGTTTTGGGTAAGGGTACTGTAGATATTCTAACCAAATAGGGGAGCAGAAAACTATGTCTGATGTTTATTATGTTCAAGGTTTGAAGCATAATTTGATGAGCATTGGACAACTGATGGAAAAAGGTTATAGAGTTCATATGACAGGAAAGCATTGTCTGATCAAAGACATATATCCAAGCAATCGCATAATAGTTGAAGTGTAGATGAGAAGCAATTGCTTGTTTCCTTTGAGGATAAGACCAATCATAAAAGGAAAAGAAACTCAAGTTGGTCATGGAAGTCAGAATGAAAATTCCAGAACTACATTCAAAGCAGAAAGTAAAGAAGCAAAAATTCACTACGACAAGGAAGAAAAAGACAGCAAAGAAATGCAAGCAGTGTTTCAAACATAAATAAAGGATGAATCCTGGTTGTGGCACTTTAGATTTGGACATATGAATTTTGGTGGGCTGAAGCTACTACATATGAAGGACATGGTAAAAGGATTGCCATTAATTGAAAATCCAGAGAGAATTTGTGAATGCTGTATTTTTGGAAAACAACACAGAGAGACTTTTCCAGTCGGAAAGTCATACAGAGCTCGCACACCACTTGAAATTGTGCACTCTGATATTTTTCCACTGATGCAAACACCGTCCATGGGAGGATGCACTTACCTTCTCACATTTATTGATGATTTCACAAGAAAAACCTAGGCATATTTTATAAAACATAAATCTAATGTGTTTGGATGTTTTCATCCGTTCAAGGCACTTGTGGAGAAGCAGAGTGGTTACAACATCAAGATCTTAAGAATAGATAGAGGTTGTGAGTATGTTTCAAATGATTTCTTAATTTTTTTTAAAAATCATGGCATACAGAGGCAATTCACTGTGCGGTATACACTACAGCAGGATGGTATCGCGGAGAGAAAAAACAGAACCATTATGGAGATGGCGCGCAGTATGTTGGAATCCATGCATCTATCAAATGAATACTGGGATGAAGCAATGGCAACTATTGTATACATCATGAATCAATGTCCGACAAAGAGCATGAAGAACAAAGTTCCGAAGGAATCCTGGACAGGTATGAAACATAGTGTTTCACATTTAAATTTTTTTGGTTATGTAGCATACGCACATGTTCCAGACAAGCTAAAAAGGAAATTAGACAATAGAGGACAGAAATGCATTTTTATTGGGTATTCTAAAGACATAAAAGCATACAAGTTATATGACCCTGTCACAAGAAAAGTTATTATCAGTCGAGATGTTCAGTTTGTAGAAAATGAAGCATGGGATGGAACCGTAGAGAAGAATATTAAAATCGTGTCACATGTTGAACATGATGACATCGTAGACGATGTGGTTGAGACTCCGCATGTGAATCAGAATGTCGTAGCTCCATCTACTCCCAGGACTGCGTAGCATGTTTCATCACAAGGAATTCTGACACAAGTCGCAGTTCAAGCTACTCCGACAAGCACACCAAGTGCGCAACAAATCCCTCTAGTAGTTTGTGAAGTTCGACATCATCAACTCTGACAAAGACAAGAAGTCTGACTGCGATATATGAGACTAGTACACCTAATTCATTCTCAGTTTTTTCATTATATTCTCAAGTTAATGATCCTCTAACACTTGAAGAAGCTATTGAAGATAAAGTTTGGGCACAAGCCATGGATGAAGAAATAGAATGCATTGAGAAGAATCAAACATGGGAACTAGTTGATGTTCCTAAGGACAAGGATGTGATAAGCGTCAAATGGATTTATAAGACCAAGCAAGATGTTGATGGAAATGTGCAGAAGCACAAGGAAATATTGGTAGCAAGAGGGTTCACACAACAGCCAAGCGTAGACTTAAATGTAACTTTTGCACCTATAGCATGAATGGACACTGTCAGAAAAATTTTGGCCGTCGAAGCACAAAAGAAAAGGCCTGTTTATCAAATGGATGTTAAGTCTGCATTTTTAAATGGTTATTTGGAGGAGGAAGTATATGTGGAGCAGCCACAAGGCTACGAAGCTCCATGGCAAGGACACAAAGTATACAAGTTGAAAAAGGCACTCTATGGTTTGAAGCAAGCTCCTAGAGCTTGGTACAGTCGCATTGATTCTTACCTCATTCAGAATGGATTTCACAGAAGTGAATGTGAGCCAACACTGTACACAAAAATAAACAAGCAAGGTAAGAAGCTAATTGTCTACCTGTATGTAGATGATTTAATATTTACTAATGATTTTGGCATAGAAGAATTTAAATCAGTCATGGAAAGTGAATTTGAAATGACTAATTTGAGGCTTATGAAGTATTTTCTGGGCATTGAAGTCCAATAGACTGCAAATGGTATATTTATATCTCAGTCGAAGTATGCAAGTGATGTCTTGAACAGATTTAAGATGTTAAATTGCAAGACAGCTCCAACACCAGTGATAACAGGTTTGAAATTGAGCAAGGATGATGATGGATCCAATGTAGATCCTAAGTTGTTTCAAAAGGCTTTTTGGCAGCCTTATGTATCTAACAGCGACAAGGCCAGACATCATGTATGGAGTCAGTTTAATCTCAAGATTCATGGAGTCACCAAAAGAATCTCATTGGCAATTAGGTAAAATAATTCTAAGGTATGTAAGTGGAACAAAAGACTTTGGTATTTTGTATTCAACCTCAGAAAATTTCAAACTCATTGGCTACACTGACAACGAAAATGGAGGCAGCATAGATGACATAAAAAGCATATCTGGGAATACATTTCATTTAGGAACAAGTGTTGTATCATGGGCTTCAAAGAAACAACCCATTGTAACTCTTTCTTCAGCAGAAGCAGTGTATGTCGCAGCTACAAGCGTTGCATGTCAAGTTGTTTGGATGCGGAGGATGTTAAGTGATCTGTCGCAGAATCAGCAAGAACCCACAGTCATTTACTGCAACAACAATTCAGCTATCGCACTTTCAAAGAATCATGTGTTCCACAAGAGAACCAAGCACATCGACACAAGGTATCATTTTATCAGAGAATTGATCAATAACAAAGAGATCTGTTTAGAATTTTGCAGGTCTGAAGATCAAGTAGCAGATATATTTACAAAACCATTGGCAAGGGACACATTCCAATATCTGCGAAGTTGTTTGGGAGTGACAAGTTCTGCGCAATGAACTTCGTCATGCACAGAGCATGTTTCAACTCTGAAATATTTGGTAAAATTTTATTTTTGTTTAATGATCCCCACCTGCTGATAATTAAGGGGGAGTGTTGGAAAAATGTAATTAAGAGTTGATTGTGTATCTAGTCTACGTCGGCTTTGTCAGACACTCAATCAGTCTTTTTGTCAAACTGCAATGTCATTTAGTCAATAAGTTTGCAGCCAATCCGGCGTACGTTAAGTTTGTATTTATGTAACCGTGTTTGTATTCCGCATGTCAAGAATTCTTAGGTAGAAATTTATTGCAGTCTTTAATGTATCACAGTAGCTTCGAGGTGAAGTGATCTTAAGTCAGTGGTTATGCATTTCCTATATATAGAAGAAGATAATTGAAAATCAGATAGAGATGTGTGAGGGAAAAATAGAAGGAGTGAAGAGCCGTGAAGTGCAAGAAGAGCCCAAGCTCTGTAAGAAGCGAAGGTTCATAGTAAAATCCCACCTCCGTGTAATGCGACAAGTTACTCAATTTTACTATGGTAATATATATAAGTTCATAGTTTTATGAATTCATTCTCAAGAATGTTGAATGTTGCATGCAACACATCTTCTCCATATTTACTTGCGTGAATGTTATTTACATTTACTGTTTGTAAAAGAAATCAAGATTTCCCAAATCTTTCGCGGTGGTAAAAGTTGTTTATATTTTATTGAAAAGCTTGTTTAAGATTGGGTTATGCGAAGTTAACTTGTGCAAAGTTAATCTTCATGAAGTTAAAGAAGTTTGCAAAGTAAATGTTATGCCAAGAACGAAGTTGCACTTATGCAAAGTTAATTGCTGCGAAGTTAACTGCGCATAAATGCGAAGTGAATTTATGAAATGCACAGTTGCGAAGTTAACTTATGAAATGCGCAGTTAATTTCCATGAAGTTAATCTATGAAGTAAAGTGTTCAGCAAAAATCAGAAATTTACTTCGCAAAATATATGCTAGAAGAAGCGAAGCCCTAAAGCGAAGAAAAATAAGTCGCTCATTTACTGCGTAATTCATCTTTTTAACTGTGCGGTGTGCTTTTCCCTTGATGTATTACAGAAGATTGTCCAGTTTCCTGATCAATTTGTCTATGTTGAACAACACAAAGATTTATTGGTTGCATAAATTTATTGATTGAAAACCAAATTCGTTATAAAATGTATGACTTTAAATCCATTCTCTTGGTCTGCAAAATCTTTGCACGAAGTTTAAAAGACCAAATTCATTAGAAAATGTATTTTACTTCAAAGCCTTTCTCTTGGTCTGCAAAAGCTTCGCACGAAGTTAACAAGTTAAAAGAGATTTGTTGAAAATGATCAGCTCTTACACTTTGTTTAAATGGCCCATTCATCCTACAAACATATGTGTCTGCAACGAATTTGGGAGCAGTATTATTAGTTCAGAAAACTGAAACTGAAGAAATATCCGTGTATGCCAGTGGTCAGTTTAAACCTAATGAGAAAAACTATTGTCCAGTTGAAAAAGAAATCCTAGCAATTATGAAATCGGTTGAAAATTTTCATTATTTCCTTTTGCGAGAGAAATTTATCGAATCTGGTAGTAAGAATTTTAAATGGTTTATGTCAAAGAGCATCTTGTGCAGAACTCTATCATGGTCGATATGCATGGTGGCAATCTATTTGTCTCAATATGATTTTGGAGTAGAGTAAATTCCAGGCAAGCAAAATAGTCTACTAGATCATTAAGAAGGAAATGAAGACGTTTAGAGCTTATTTGCAACAACCAAAATAAAGTATTAGTTGTAGCTCTTATCTACAACCACCAAGGGATTACAAAGAATTTTCTTTAAATCATCCTGAAAATTGTTAAGAAGATTGCATGAATTTCATCTCTATTGTTGTGTTCTTTATGCAGTAATTGATTGAGTAATCAAACATTGTAAAAGAGTCTCAACTATACTCAATCAAGGTCAACTAAATGCCAACTATAATTAACTATTATTAACCATGGTAAACGATAATCAACCATGGTTAATTATAGTTAATCATGGTCAACAACATCAACCATAACCAAACATAAACAATTAAAGTCAAATATATTGAAGCAAAATTGACCAAAAAAGAACATGGTCAACCATGGTCAATATTATTCAAACATAATCAACCATAGCCTATTATGGTTAACCTAAGTTAATCATAGTCAACCATGGTATTACTTGATTAACCATGGTCAACCATACCCAACCAAACTCAACCATGGACAACCATAATCAAACTTGATCAACCATAGTAAACCATGGTGAATAATAATAAGCCATGGTTAAGTGTGTTCAACCATGATTCTATGGTCAACAATGTTACTAGAAACAACCATATTCAACCAACCCATGGTCATACATCATAAGTAATACATGGTGAAATATCACAAGTTTTAGTCAACCATCTTCAACCATGGTGAATCATAGTTAACCAAAGTCAACCATATAGAACCATGGTCAAACATGCTTAACCATAGTCAACCATGGACAAACATGGTTAAACAAAGGAAACCATAGTCAAACATGTTCAAACATATTTATCCTTAGTCAACCACAAAAAAACATGCTTAAGCATAAATAATCATGATCAACCATGGTCAACCAAGTTTGACTAATGTCCACAATGTGAATCACAATCAAGCATGGCCAACACATGTTGAATCAAAATGAAACATTGTCAAATGTTCTCAACTATAGTCAATCATGGTAAATTAGATGTCTACTATAATTAAATATTATTATCAACCACGATCAACCATAGTCAACCATGGTTCACCTAAGTCAACCATAGTCAACCATATCCAACAAATATTTACCACAGACAAACATCATCGAACATAATCAACCATAGCCGACCATGGTCAATAATAGTAAACCATAATTAATTGTCCTCAACCATGCTTCCATGGTTAACAATATTATTATAGTCAACCATATTCAACCAAAGTCATCCATAGTGAAACAATCGATATAATCCATGGTCAATAATTACAAACTTTATTCAACCATCTTCAACTATGGTGAAACATAGTCAATCAAAGTCAAACATAGAAAACCATGGTCCAACGTGCTCAACCATAATCAAACATGGACAACCATGGTCAAACATGGCCAAACCATGGTCAACCATAGTCAAACATGGTGAAACATATTTATCCATAGTCAACCATGGTTATCCATAGTCAAACATGGTGAAACATATTTATCCATAGTCAACCACAAACAAACATGGTGAATAATCCACCATGTCAAACATGTTGAGTCACAATCAAACATTCTCAACTATAATCAATCATGGTCAACTAAATGTTAACTATAGCTAACCATTATTAACCATGATCAACCATAGTCATCCATGATTAACTATAGTTAACTATGGTTAACCAAATCAACCATAGTCATATATATCCAAACATATTCAACCAAAAGTTGACCAAAATGAAATATGGTCAACTATGGTCAATATTAGTTAAATTTAACTTGGTTGATCATTGACCATGGTCAACTACGGACATTATTTAGCCAAATATAACATAGTCAACCAGGGTTGACATAAGTCAAACATGGTCAACATGAGCCATACATAGTCAACCATGGTTCACCTAAGTCTATCATGGTCAACCATTGTTTTCCAAAGCCAGTCATTATCACACCATGGTTTTGTGGTTAACCATACTACAAAAGTGAACCATATTCAACTAAATCAACCATACTCAAACATAACAAAATATGGTCAAACATGATCAATCATATTATTATTATTATTAAAAATATATAAACTTGAAATAATAATAGTATTTTTATTTTTATTTTAAAATAAAATAGCATAAATATTATTGATTTATCTCTCTAGATATATTTTATATTTACTTTTATTTTTATAATAATAATAATTTAATTTTAATGATGTTAATTAACACAACCACATTTTAATATAATTTTTTTAATCATTATTAATATTAGTAATTTAGTTTAATAGCTACCACAAGATGTACTTGAGAAAAATAAGTTACACAATATTTTGTTGCCATGCAAAAGCCTTTTTGAAAACCTAGTATGGAAACAATTTTTAACGACTTGCCTCAATCAGGGAAAACAATAATTCGGTTTATTTATACCAAATATCCTTATGTCATGTAGATGAAGAGCAATTGCAAGAAGTTATTTCTTATGCACAAGATCTATTGAGAGATGTGGACAATATACAACAATTCATTGTCAAGATTGTTTATATATTATAATTTTTAAAATGCTCTAAATTAATATATAGTGTTATTTTAAATTTATCTAGAAGGATCTAATGTGTAAATTTTTTATGCATGAAGAATTTTTTTTTAAATTGTACTTAAAAAAATTTAATCATCGATTTGATTTTTTTTAATAACATGTTAATTTTGTATTAATCATCTTTAATTTAATTTTTAGTTTTACTAATAATAATTGATCATCTAAATTAAATGAAGAGACACTTATTGACTTTTGTAATGTGAAATAATAATTTAAATACACAACTAGATATTTTGTGTTGTGTTGGGTTCGGATTTATGTCAATATTTATCACTGAAAAAGGATTCCAAAGCACCAACTGAATCAAGTGAAAGCGTAGGATAAGTGAATCAATATGAGACCGGAGTCACTTTTTTGGGTAATAATTCTAGTCGTCCGATTGATTTCTAATTATTATTATTATAATTGTAATAATAATAATAATAATAATTATTATTATTATTGTAATTATTATTATTATAATTGTAGTGAGGCAGTATAATATGTGATCCATTTGTTATCAATTATATTAACATAATTC
The DNA here is from genome assembly GCA_027924585.1 of Larix kaempferi. Lineage (NCBI taxonomy): Eukaryota > Viridiplantae > Streptophyta > Pinopsida > Pinales > Pinaceae > Larix > Larix kaempferi. The sequence goes on from BSBM01000328.1 coordinate 292,054, forward strand.
AAGTAAGAATATTGATATGAATAAGATTTAATATGGAAAAAATAAGTAATGAAAAAATCTAGTACTAATAAAATAAAATAATGAAGTAGACTCCTTACATATAATAATTTTAATCAAAACATACCATAAATTTACATAAACATTTATATAATAAAGTTAAACATTTATTTAAAAAACAAAAGAGTGTGAAAGAGTCCAAAAAGTTACTAATAATTATTTTAATAAGATAATATTAAATTGAATGATATTTTTGTTTTATAATGTTTAAATAATTAAAATTAGGTTTTCTTAAATTGGTTTTAAAAATTTAATTGTTCACTAATAAAAATCCAAACAAATTCCAATTTGTTTAGAATTTCCGTACAAGAACTACTAATACTGTTGAATTATGCTACTATGTTGTCAACCACCATAAGTTGGTGCTTTGACTAAAAAATTATCCAAAATTTTCTAACATTTACATTAGAGACTCAATTTTTTTTTATTTTTCCAAATTATTTTAATTCATTTGTTTGCAATGCCATTAGTTGATGACTTCGGGGTCTTATTGTCGGAGTGAAGACGGAGAGGTTTCTTGGAATTGATAACATATTTAAATCTGAAACGTATCCCAATAAGTTTGCTTCGTCCTCTGAGCCCACCGCCAGTGCGTCCACGGCCTCTGTCAGGCCACCGCCTTACCACCTTTGTCACTGCTAAAGCATATTCCTTGACAATGTTTTATCTCAAGCAGATACAAAAATTGCATTGTGCTCTCCCATCCACCGTTGAATTAATATGATGGGCTTCTCCACATGCAAGTATATAACACAACACAGAAAGGGCAAGTAATATGTTGGGCTTCTTCACACGCAAGTACAGAACACAACACAAAAAGGGTGCGACATGCAAAACCAAAAACATAACTTAACTACTGGCGAAGCTTTTCTCAAAAGCATGGTGTAAAAAAATATCTGGTCAAAAGCATGGTGGTACAGAACACAACAAAGAAAGGGCACAATGTGCAAAACAAGAAACATAACTTAACTACTGGCGAAGCTTTGCTCAAAAGCATGGTGTCAAAAAATCTCTGGTCAAAAGCATGGTGTCGAAAAGAATAGATAGAAAGGCAGGTAAAGTAGAAATAAAAGCAAAGCAAGTAGATGCACAGGTAGTTTCCCTCTAGAATTCTATTTATGGCTTTGAGCACATTTTAGTAGCTAATGTTTTGATTCTATGTTCTGAATTTTCTCACTTATAGTAAGTTTTTTGGATGGCCTAACTATTACATTATCTAGAAAAATTATTGTCATTCTATAACTTGTAAGCATATGACTTTGAAGAGAAAGCGACTTACCATAGAGGAAAGTGCTACATAAATAAGAAGATTCACCAGCATAATCCCCATCACAAAATCCTTCTCCCTCCATTCGACATAATTTTTTGGGCAGAGATTAGTTGCATTGGACCAAGGAGATGAAGATTGATGCATTGGACTAAGAAAACGAGGATGGAGACCCAATCCCGTTCAATAGAGTTTGCAATTCTATCAGTGCCATTACCACCACCAAGTGCAGAGATGGGGAAACCAACATTCAGAGTCTCCAAAAGGAAAGAATATACATGCATTCGAACTACTCATTCTTCTGCAACAATCTCTATGATGTCTCCTCTGTACATTTTTCCATATTTGGCGATAACAATGGCACCTTTAGTGTCCAATACCAAGTCTCTAAGATTCGAATAGTCCTCTTCTGATCCCTAGTTGACAAACACCAATTCTATGGAAATCTTCAACATCTTAGGCAAATCTTCAACATCTTGACAAATTGCAGGCCATCCATTACCTGGGTAGCATTATTTCAAATCTGGGCCATTTGAGTTTGTTATCTCAAGTGAAGACCAAATTTAAAGCGTTTTCTTAATCAAACAGATTTATGTGCAGTAGACCAACTCCCAAGTGTGCTCAGCTCTTAGTTTCATCCTAAAAACAATATAAATTGCCTCCATCTACAAACCATGGAAAAAGGAATTCAATTTTTTGTTTAAAGGCCTCACAAGTAGTAATTAAAGGTAACGATCTCTCTGTTGGTCGAGTTTGGAGGGTGAATTTAGCGATCCGTGATCGAGTCCTGTAGCCTCTCTGAGAATTGCATCAAAAAAGGGAAAAGATGACTTGTAACTCCGGCACTGAGCTATTACCACTCGGGTGTTATCAACTTGCTTTAGTATACATAGAACTACCTACCATCGTCGAGTGCTTCTAGGTGCATAGTGCATGACTTGCATGTGGAAAAGGGTGTTTTGCAACGTCATTGCCATATCCTTCACACTTGATAGTTGTTTCCACACATTTTTTAAATTGCAGTCACTCGTAGTGGCCGACCAAGCCTATTTTTTGTTTTGAGTTTGATACAGTTTAAATAGGTGGCATATTAAGGCAATTGATTTTGGTTCACTTATACAATTTTTTATTTGTAATTTTTCATTCTATTTCCACAATGAAAAAACATAATCCATCTACAACATTAAACCCAACAATGAGCCTACTGAGATTTATTTTCCCACAAAAAAGCATAGGCCATCAAATGTCAATAATTATGACAGAGTGCCATGGCATTGTCCAGTGTAGTGGGAAGGCAATTCTCCTTTGGATGGGAGGGATATAAGTCTAATTACTTGCCAAAGCTAGACACCGAACCAACTCACTATCGTATTTAACGACATAAATTTAAAATGGACTTCCATCCCTATTATGAACAATTACACACATGTGCTGACTAAATTCAACTGCAAGCACTATCAGTGGGTATAATTCAATCAGGATTCATGGTATCATACCCTTTTAAATAATTTAGACTCGGGGATTAGGCATTTCCAATGTTTGTACAAAAAAATACATTGTCAAATATATTGAATTGTTTTTACAATAAATATGACTCATGCGTGACACCTGTGCACGTCAAGTTAGTATTTATGTAACCGCATTAGTATTCTGCATATCAAGAATTCTTAGGTAGAAATTTATTATAGACTTAAATGTATCAGAGTAGCTTCAAGTTGAATCGATCTTAAGTTGGTGGTTATGCAATTCCTATATATAGAAGAAGTTAATTGAAGATCAGAGAGAGATGTGTGAGGGAAGAAGAGAAGAAGTGAAGACCCATGAAGTGTATGAAGAGCCCAAGCTCTGTGGAAGGTGAAATATCATCTCTGTGTATTCCGTTAAGTTGTTATGGTTTATTGCGGTAATATATAAGTCCATAGTTTTAGGTATTCATTCTTAAGAATGTTAAATATTGCATGTCGCACATCTTCTCCAAATTTACTTATGTGCACATTTATTCGAAATTCAACTCCGCAGTTAAAAGTTGAAATGCGCAGTTAATTTGTGAAGTAAAAACCAGCATAGATCCATCTTAAACCCATATCTATCAAGCACCGAGAGGGATCCAATTTCTTGAGGTGTATTTCTTTTTTTAAATTTAAACTCAAGAAATTTGATATCTCTTGATTGATAGATCCGAGTTTAAGTTTTAAGTTTTTATTTTATAAACGATTTTTTAATTATTTTTCATAATATTTTATTTTATGAGCCAACATGGACTTTTTTAAATACTTTCTATAATTTTTTATTTTATGAGCCGACATGAATTTAGTAATGGCCAACATAATATAATTTATTACTTTTTACTCTTTTTTTACTCGTGTAACGTTACTGGACAAACGTTACAACATCTCCCTCATACTCGTGTGTAACATTACATGGACACACGTTACAACATCTCCCCCATACTGGGATGTAGAGAACCTCATTCCACTCGGTGCAATTAGAAGTTTACTTCACAAGGTATATGCTAGAAGTTGCAAAGTCCTAAAGAGAAGAAAAAGAAAAGTTGATCTATTTACTACGCAGTTCATTCTTTTGAATGCGCGGTGTGATTTTCCCTTAATCTGGTATCAAAGTGTGGTTTACAGAAAGTAGAAATTGTATTTACAAAAGGGAAAAGTGATTAAGAATGGCTTCCACTTCGGGTCATTTGCAAACTCCAATATTTTCTGGAAAAATTATGAATATTGGTCTCTAACTATGAAAGTGTGACAACATACAACAATCTCACACAAGCTAAGAAGGATGTCTTGAGGGAACAGAGGAAGAAAGATGGAAAGGCATTGTTCCACATACATCAAGCGACACATGAATCCATACTCCCAAGAGTAGCAGCAACACAGTTAGCTAAGGAAGCGTGGGACACACTGGAAGCTTCCTATCAAGGCTTAAACAAGGTAAAGATTGCCAAACTACAAATTCTTAGAAGAGATTTTGAATCTCTGTCGATGAAAGATACAGAGTCAGTAGACTCATTCTATACTCGTGTTATTGGTCTGGTTAATCAAATAAAGTCTCATGGAGAAAATCTAGGTGACCAAAGAGTTGTTGAAAAAGTTCTTAGAGTTCTTCCAAAGAAATTTGAATCTTTAGTTGTAACCCTGGAGGAAAACAAAGATCTGTCCCAACTTACTATTAATGAGTTGCAAGCCTCATTACTCCATTATGAACATAGAATCAGGATTTCAGATACATCACTGGAAGGTGCATTCGCAGCACAGTCATCTATCAGTAGTGGAAGAGGTAGGGGAATATCAATCTCTAGAAGCAGAGGAGGAAGTTCTTTGAGAGGAGGACGTAGCAGCAACCCTGCACATGTCACTGGTAGAGGCCAGAATCAAATCCCCTGTCATCCAAGTGGACAAAGGTATGATAAAGAAAAAATTCAATGTCATTTCTGTAAGAAGTTTGGACACTTCGCGTATGAATGCAGGAAGAAGCAGTATGACCAAGGAAAGCAAGGCCAAACACAGTCAAGCAACAATAGCACTCCGAAGAGCTCACTATTCTTAGCATTGGCATCTCCACTTGAATGCAATGTTGTCCAAGAAATTCCAAATTACATATGGTATTTAGACTCGGGCTGTAGCAGTCATATGACTGGTAATCTAAATCTATTTTCTAGTCTAGATAAATCAGTTCAAACTGATGTCACACTTGGAAACAATATCCAAGTTACTATTTTGGGTAAGGGTACTATTGATATTCTAACCAAACATGGGGAGCAAAAATTTATGCCTGATGTTTATTATGTTCAAGGTTTGAAGCATAATTTGATGAGCATTGGACAACTGATGGAAAAATGTTACAGAGTTCACATGATAGGAAAGCATTGTCTGATCAAGGACATATATCCAAGCAATCAATTAATAGCCAAAGCGCATATGACAAGCAATCGCTTGTTTCCTTTGAGGATAAGGCCAATCATAAAAGGAAAAACAACTCTCAAGTTGTTCATGAAAGATAGAATGAAAATTCTGGAGCTGCATTCAAAGCATAAAGTAAAGAAGCAAACATTCACTGCGACAAGGAAGAAAAAGACAACAAAGAAATGCAAGCAGCATTTCAAACAGAAATAAAGGATGAATCCTGGTTATGGAACTTCATATTTGGATATCTGAATTTTGGTGGGATGAAGCTACTGCACATGAAGAACATGGGGAAAGGATTTCCATTGATTGAAAAGCCATAGAGAATTTGTGAAGGCTGTATTTTTTGAAAACAACACAGAGAGACTTTTCCAGTTGGAAAGTCATATAGAGCTCACACACCACTTGAAATTGTGCACTCTGATATTTGTGGACCAATGCAAACACCGTCCATGGGAGGATGCACTTACCTTCTCACATTTATTGATGATTTCACAAGAAAAACCTAGGCATATTTTCTAAAACACAAATATGATGTATTTGGTTGTTTTAAACGGTTCAAGGCACTTGTGGAGAAGCAGAGTGGTTAAAACATCAAGATCTTAAGAATAAATAGAGGTGGCGAGTATGTTTCAAATGATTTATTAAATTTTTGCAAAAATCATGGCATACAGAAGCAATTCACTACACAGTATACACCACAACAGAATGGTATCACAGAGAGGAAGAACAGAACCATTATGGAGATGGCGCGCAGTATGTTGGAAGCCATGCATCTGTCAAATGAATACTGGGCTGAAGCAGTGGAAACTGTTGTTTACATCATGAATCGATGTCCGACGAAGAGCGTGAAGAACAAAGTTCCACAGGAAGCATGAACATGTATGAAACAAAGTGTTTCACATTTAAAAGTTTTTGGTTGTGTAGCATACGCACATGTTTCAGGTGAGCTAAGAACGAAATTAGACAATAAAGGACAAAAATGCATTTTTATTGGGTATTATGAAGACACAAAATCATACAAGTTATATGACCCTGTCACAATAAAATTTATTATCAGTCGAGATGTTCAGTTTGTAGAAAATGAAGCATGGGATGGAACTATAGAGAAGAATGTTAAAATCATGTCACATGTTGAACATGATGACATCGCAGAAGATGTGGTTGAGACTCCGCATGTGAATCAAAACTTTGCAGATTCATCTACTCCCAGGACTGCGCAGCATGTTTCAGCACAAGGAAATCCGACACAAGTTGCAGCTCAAGCAACTCCGACAAGCACACCAAGTGCATAGCAAAATCCATCAAGTAGTTCACGCAGTTTGACACTAGCCAACAAAGAAAAGAACTCTGCGTCAGATATATGAGACTGGTACACCCAATTCATTCTCATTTTTTGCTGTATTTTCTCAAGTTAATGATCCTTTAACATTTGAATAAGTTGTAGAAGATAAAGTTTGGGCACAAGCCATGGATGAAGAAATAAAATGCATTGAGAAGAATCAAACATGGGAACTAGTTGATGTTCCTAAGGACAAGGATGTGATAAGCGTCAAATGGATTTATAAGACCAAGCAAGATGTTGATAGAAACGTGCAAAAGCACAAGGCAATATTGGTAGCAAGAGGGTTCACACAACATCCTGGCATAGACTTCAATGAAACTTTTGCACATATAGCTCAAATGGACACTATCAGAACAATTTTGGCCATTGCAACGCATACGAAATGGCCTGTTCACCAAATGGATGTTACGTCTGCATTTTTAAATGGTTATTTGGAGGATGAAGTATATGTATAGCAGCCACAAGGATACGAAGCTACAAGACAAGGACACAAAGTATACAAGTTGAAAAGGCACTTTATGGTTTGAAGCAAACTCCTAGAGCTTGGTACAGTCACATTGACTCTTACCTCATTCAAAATGGATTTCACGGAAGTGAATGTGAGCCAACGGTGTACACAAAAATCAACAAGAAAGGTAATAAGTTAATCATCTACCTATATGTAGATGATTTAATATTTACTGGTGATTTTGGCATAGAGGAATTTAGATCAGTCATGGAAAGTGAATTTGAAATGACTAATTTGGGGCTTATGAAGTTTTTCTGGGCATTAAAGTCCAACAGACTGAAAATGGAATATTTATATCTCAGTCAAAGTATGCAAGTGATATCTTGAACAGATTTAAGATGTTAAATTGCAAGACATCTCCAACGCCAGTGATAACAAGTTTGAAATTGAGCAAGGATGATGATGGATCCAATGTAGATCCTACGTTGTTTAAAAGGCTCATTGTCAGCCTTATGTATCTTACAGCAACAAGGCCAGACATAATGTATGGAGTCAGTTTAATATCAATATTAATGGAGTCACCAAAAGAATGTCATTGGCAAGCAGATAAAAGAATTATGAGGTATATAAGTGGAACAAAAGACTTTGATATTTTGTATTCAACCTTAGAAAATTTCAAACTCATTGTATACATTGATAGCGATAATGGAGGCAGCATGGATGACAGAAAAAGCACATCTGGGAATACATTTCATGTAGGAACAGGTGTTGTATCATGGGCTTCAAAGAAACAACCTGTAGTAACTCTTTCTTCAGCAGAAGTAGAGTATGTTGTAGCTACAAGCGTTGTATGTCAAGCAGTTTCGATTTGGAGGATGTTAAGTGATCTGTCGCAGAACCAACAAGAACCAATAGTCATTTACCGCGACAACAATTTAGCTATCGCACTGTCAAAGAATCATGTGTTCCACAAGAGAACCAAGCACATCAACACAAGGTATCATTTTATCAAAGAATTGATAAACAACAAAGAAATCTGTTTAGAATTTTGCAGGTCTAGATATTAGGTAGCAAACATCTTTACCAAACCATTGGAAAAAGACCCATTTCAGTATCTGCGAAGTTGTTTGGGAGTGGCAAGTTCTGCGCGGTGAACTTTGTCATACACAGAGCATGTTTCAGCTCTAAAATATTGTGTAAAATTTTATTTTTGTTTAATGATTCCCATTTGCTCATAATTAAGGGGGAGTATTGGATAAATGTAATTAACAGCTGATAGCGTATCTAGTCTGCGCCAGCTATGTCAATAAGTTAGTCAGTCTTTTTGTCAGTCTACAGGGTCAGTTAGTCAGTCAGTTTGCAGCCAAATCGACGCACGTCAAGTTAGTATTTATGTAACCGCGTTAGTATTCTGCATATCAAGAATTCTTAGGTAGAATTTATTACAGTCTTAAATGTATCAAAGTAGCTTCAAGTTGAAGTGATCTAAAGTAGGTGGTTATGCAATTCCTATATATAGAAGAAGTTAATTGAAGATCAGAGAGAGATGTGTGAGGGAAGAAGACAAAAAGTGAATACCCGTGAAGTGTATGAAGATCCCAAGCTCTGTGGAAGGTGAAATATCATCTCTGTGTAATTCTTTCAAGTTTTTATGGTTTACTGCGGTAATATATAAGTCCATAGTTTTAGGTATTCATTCGCAAGAATGTTAAATATTGCATGTCGCACATCTTCTCCAGATTTACTTCTATAAATGTTGTTTACATTTACTGTGTGTAAAAGAAATCAAGATTTTCAAATAGTTCACCTTGGTGAAAGTTCTCTTTTAATACGCAGTAAAAAGGATTTGTGAAGTCAAGTTCCACGAAGTTAAAGAACTGCGCATTTATGCAAAATTCAACTGCGTAGTTAAAATTTGAAATGCGCAGTTAATTTGTGAAGTAAAAATTAGAAGTTTACTTCGCAAGGTATATGCTAGAAGTTGCGAAGTCCTAAAGCGAAGAAAAAGAAAATTTGATCTATTTACTGCGCAGTTCATTCCTTTGACTGCGCGGTGTGCTTTTCCCTTGAGAAATTCAATCCCTAATGATGCTATAAATCTCTGGGCGCATAGCCAAGTAGTCTTAAGGATTTCCATGCAAGATTGTATTTCTCTCAATTGATTCACCAAAGGGTCTTTCGCTCAATCAATCCATCCCTTGATCCCTCTCTACAGCAATCCCTCAGCTGGGCCTGGCTACGGTGTGAAACTTTCCATGGAAGGAATATAAACGGAAAATACTATCGCTTGCCAACCCAACTACCCCCAAGCAATTGGCTTTGTCTTGATGGCTAATGGGATGATACATTTGACTACACTAGATGACATCTTCTTGATTGGGTACCTCATTATTTAGACCTTATGCCTACTTGTCATTATTTAAATGTTACCAACAACCCTACTTATTGATAATGCCCCAAACTCTTGATTCAGCCAGGAATCTTAGTAGCAATAAGCACTATTGATATTTTCGAGGAGAGGGGACGAGTTGAACCCAGACAACCAACCAGATATGATCAATTAATTAATATAGCCCCAACATTGCTAAGATATGATTTCATGTTAGTGACTGAACTTTTCTATTTAGCCACTTACTATATATACTTACTTGCCTACCTTAATTAGACTTACATTTCTAAGACATGCTTTCATGTTAGTGCCTGAACTTTTAAATTCACCCACTTACTATATATACTTACCTACCTTACTTAAAATTACAACATTTGATTAGATGGAAGGACTTCAACATAGAGCATTGGTGCACGGGCATTCGACAAATAAATAATACTAAGGACTTTAGTTCAACAACAAACTAACACTTATATAACAAACTGATGCTTCTTCCTAGTAATCAATCACGATAGGTATCCACTACCATGCAACCTTGTTATTAATGTGATATATTGATCTCTGGAAATCATTAGACAGAGTTAATCTTCCATACAACACAACATTTGAAACGACAACTGTAAACCTTCAAATGCTCACCTTCACATGCACAATACATGGAATTAATATCAATGCAGATGTGCTTACATAAGCACATCGCTGCCCCTAGGGGTACAAAAATCTATGATGACATCATTGTGGAAGAACTAATCAATTATAAAATAAATAACTTAAAAAAAATTAAATAAAAAACTAATGTTAAACATTAACAGAAAAAGAATTTAAATTAGTACTATCAAAATAATATAGCTCACCGATCGCTATATGTCCCTCATCAAGGCCATAACAATTTTATAATATACATGCCAACTTGTTGATGTCCATGGATAGAGACCGATGTTGTCAAAACACAGTTCAAAGGATATCACACACATCTTGTTTGGGTCATTGTATGACATCATTTCCATGGTGTACAAATTTAGTGTTGGTAGAAGTTTTTGAAATTATGTTTTAAATACTCGTGGGTGTGTGCAAGAAGATGAGGGTCACTTTAGATGCAATCCTAGTTTTTCAAAACTCGTTTTCAATACATAAAAACATAACGCATTTCTGATACTTAGCACTTGGTATGGTAAAACCTGAGCCTGACATTTCATTAGACATGTAGGCTAGGTAACCAAAACACATACGCGCTATAGAACTACAAAACACGTACGCATTATGTAGTTACAAAATGCGTACGCGTTTTGTAAATCTAAAATCAATTTAAATACATAGTCCCAACCACCCCTGACCACCCACGGCGCATTTCACGCATCAGAAACACGAATTCGAGCTTGGACGAGGACGGTTTGTGTGCCCTGGAGTATCGGAGGAGCTCGATTTCATTGGAGGGGAGGCAAATTCACCAATGGATTGTCATCAGTTAATTCATTCACCCATACTATTTTTTTGACATTTCTTAACCTAAATTACCATTTTCTTATAGTTTAAAACAACTTAATTTTGTAATATTTATAAAATTGGAAATAACCCAATCTCTAATTAAATTCACATCTCCCTCAACCAAGATGAGTGAATAATTACAATGAATCCTTTTTCAAAAACTCAAAAATTCCTAATCCAACCAAAAATCGAAAAAAATAGAACTCCTCCCTTTCTACAATGTATCCATCCACATGAAACCCAAATTTCCAACCCTCAAAGGCCATTTCCCATGATACTAATTAAATAATTTTCCTCAGAAATGGCCATAACAAGATGAAATGCATGCACAAGCGTGAATAGAAAAAATGCATAAAAAATTAGTAACTTGGTTTCTCAAAATTTCATCACAATCCTTTGTCCATGAACATAATCAAAATTTCATCACAAGTGTATGTAGCTATACATTGCCTCTTAGTTCAGCACCCTTAACTAAATGCCAAAACACATTAACAAAGTGCCTCTTGGGCTTGCCCTATCCACACCCTCAATCAATCTACTCAACGCTTAGGGACCGTCGATGCAACTCAAAGACTTCATATAGAAAATCACTATGTTTTTTATTTAATTTTCTGAACTTGCCATACAATGTAGAGATCGATTTTGCAAAGAGAAATTGTCTCTGTTTTGCTCCAAGGAATTGTCACTTTTGGTTGGTTTCCATGTTTTTAGAACAATGGAAATGGTGAACACCCATGAACTACCTACAGTGTGTCGTGAGAGTGTTTCCAACTATGATCGAGTTAATTTTCACTCCTTTTCTTGCCTCACATATCCTAATAGTCACTCACCCCTGTCGTTTACATATCCAATAATACTAATCTACACTCAGAAAGACTTGCGGCCCTGACCTAGTAACTACTCCTAGAAACCTATCCTAAAACCCTTCTAACATTCTTACCTATCTTGGACCTTCTTCCCTTGGATGTTGTACTAACCCTACATCTATACTAAACTTCCATCCCTCTTAACGACTATGTTTAAGACATGGGTCTGAGTTTTACCACCTGACATGCCCCCGGGCATGTTACCTTAACCATCTTTCTAATCCTAACAAGTCATATCCTATTCTTACTTATTCAATAACTAAATGTAGTCACAGTCTTAGGACTATGACATTTAAAGTTAGTTGCTCTATCTCAACTTAATCTTCATCCTCCTAATCAACCATCTTGTCATATCAATCACATTTCATAACACTTGGATCAAATTAATAAATATGCATGTGATAATTCTGAGATAACACTATCATATTCCACTTGTGATATCTTATTAAGTTGACATTGTTGTTATTGTCATTCTAGTCACAATCTCTAGTTGATTATTCAACATCTTAATCATTGATATTCATCTCAAGTACATATGTAATCATATTGGCAAGACAAACTCATACATATCCATTTCATTCCATGCCACTTTGTCCTCCCCTCCAACCACAAGGCGTAATATGTTGAAATCAATAAATTTAATGTTGGCTTATGAAGTTGATGGAAATATTGTTTTCTGCAAGGGACGTAAAGGCCAAAACATGTCAAAATAACACTCCTAAATTCTAAGAAGTTTAAACCCTAGTTTGCATGGAAAAATCACCAATGTGGGTTAAGAAGTGCCTTAACTTCTAGAAAGAAGTTGAACGAAACTTACTTTTTAATTGTTAAATGTTTAATTTTAAGTTTTAAATGTATGTAAGTGAATGCCATTAAATTGCTTACTTGAGTTTGATTTAATACATTTTCAATTTTGAAGAGATGTCACTATATACCATGTATATGTTTCTAATGATTTTCGTATTGATGTTTTTATTACAGTTGCGGCTATGGACACAAATGCCGAGAGACTAATTGAGCTTGCCTGCTTGAGGGGCATTAGTGCAGCTTTTAGTGGTGGTGACAGGATTTGCCACTCACTTGCATCAACCTTGGATGAAATTATTGACACCATTTTAGAATCTAGCAATGTACTATATGATATTACATCATATAGAGAAAGAAAAAGACAAGAATGTGCTGATGGGCTAGACTACAATGAAATAAAAAAAGTTGAAAATATCCAAAGAGCTCATATCTGCATTGTTTAGGGACCCTCGATCGGGGGAGATCCCAAATGCAAACAAGCCTCATATCTCCATTGAGTGGTGCACGTTTCAACCATTTGTTGATAACTAGATGGATAGATGGTACATGGCTTTTGATATGCCACCACATAACAATGGGGAAATTCCCTTGTATTTCCTTCGAAAGATGTATGTAGAGTTCGTGTTACATAAACACGTAAACTATTTTGATATCTTGCAGTTTCAGGAGATTGGTGGGGGGATGCCCCAAAACCAACCCAATGCGAGGCTTCGAGACCAAGATCGCCCTATCGCTGCACCTTGCAGGCAATTGCCTAGGCCAGATGTCCCACCTGCACATCATGTTATTCCACAGACACGTGATGCGTTTTTGAGTTTGGCATGGGCAGTTGTTCGCCATGGCACTATGGTTTAGCATATGGGTAAGGAAGGGACATATGTCCCTAGCGTGGTACATACACAAGGCCGTCACCATGCAAGACCATCGTCTAGTGTAGGACCATCCACTAGAGCAGGACCATTAGCACATCCCCAACCTAGTATTGAGCCTTATGAGTGCACATCATGTGGTCATCCCTGCTATGGTCTTGCCTCAGATGTTGCCTTCAGTGGATTTTTGAGTGAGGTATGTAGATGGTTAATTGTAATAAATTCTTCATTTATTTTCATCTTTGTACCGATATATATAGTTTGAGCTAATATATTAATTTTGTGAACTTGCAGTTGATGCTTTATGCCGGCAGCGACGCCCCAGAGTCATATGCTCCAGACTCTACATGGGGGCATGACATTCCATCCATTAATCTCGTCGTTGGTGGAGGGATTCATGATGCTACCCATTTGGCAAGCCCATCTTATATAGCACCCATTTCTGTATCTCACACCGAGGTAAACATTTTAAAATTTCAGTTTTTTAATACTTGTCACCTTGGAGGTCCATCTTGGAAACTAGAGTTTTGCTCAGTGAGGGAGTGTGCAATTTTTGCACACAGGGGTCAACTTTGCAAAATCCTCCACTGGGTACTTATGGCTAGCATTTATGAGGAGATGTTGACGAGGAACCTAGAGATGATAATGATGATGAAGATTTTGAAGATGATGATGATGGTGATGATGATGAAGATGTTGATGATGATGGTGATGGTGATGGTGATGAAGATGATGATGATGATGATGATGAAGATGATGATGGAGATGTTGATGAGGAAGGGGGAGATGACAATGATGATGAAGATGTTGATGATGATGATGATGATGGTGATGATGAAGATGTTGATGATGATGGTGATGGTGATGAAGATGATGATGATGATGATGAAGAAGATGATGATGATGGAGATGTTGATGATGAACCTAGAGATGACAATGATGATGAAGGGTTTTGCTCAGTAAATTTATCAAGCTTTTGAGTTTTATGATAGTGGCACCATTGTGGAGAGGGTGAAGAGACCTAGTGTTACTTGTAGGGATATTAGGACATATTGGAGGAAGTATCTAAACGGTACATAGGGTTTAGTGGGCGGGCTTGGTTGAGGGTTAGGGTTAGAGTTATAGAAGGAAATTGAATTAGGTCATTTCTCTAATGTATATTTTATATTAATGGTATGGCTTGGTCTAAGGTGGTGCTCTCAAATAGCTAATTCATTATGAAATATTTAACAAGACATGAATTAAATTTAATATAAGTATATTGTTAAATATATTGAGCATTGAGCATGGGAAACCAAATCTATGAATATGTGTATTGTTAAATATAATTTTGTTGGGTGAAGCCAATAACCAACATAATATAATCTTAGGGCTTATTGATCATATGTAAAAAATGGCATATTCATAAACTTGACATACAAGAGAACTTTTGGCATATTTATAAACAACATAAATGTAAATTTGGCATATCAAGAACACAAAATTGGCATATTCATAAACAATATACATGAGAAAATTGAGCATATATCAATATTCAATTACAAATAGTATAAATAGTATAGTATTAAAAGTATGTAACATACCTCATCATGCTAGATCCCGCCTATTATCATACAACCAAGCCCTCCAGATCATCTCTTATACTGATGGTTTCCATTAGTCTCTCATGCTCTGTATCCGGTAAGAAGTAGAGTACCTTCAATGTATTTTAGCTAGGCATTGTTCGTACCTGGAGGTTTGTACCAATGATTAAGTTGGTAAAGTGATACACACTTGCACTTGGTTTGTAATCCCTGTAAACATATCCACCCTTCTTTCTTGTATTGTTGTCCTTTGTCAAGTATTCAACTTTAACAACCATAGACCCAGTTGGGAAGTGGTCGTTTTCATCGTCAATCATGGACACAATGAGGGTTTCCTTTCCATCTATACAGCGTGCCAACCAATAATCACCACCCCATTCATTATCTTTTGAGGCAACCACTGCGTATATGTGCCATGCATAATATGATTGTAGGTATATGATCAAAATATTTTCGTGCGATACAAGGCCATTAATGTGCATTTGAAGACTACGTAAATAAACAAAAAAATGTTAAGGAAATGCATCATACCAGGTTGTACAAGGTCTGATACATAATCAAAATATGCAGAAATAGATGATTGGTCTTCTTCCAACGGAGTTAACTCAACAATTGCACGATGATCAAGTGGAAGTGATATGCGATCCCATCCATCAACCCAATCCAATGATTCACACCCATCCTAGTCACCATCACAACAAGGCAAGCAAAAACAAGCTAGTTTTCTAGTCCAAATTTCAAATAATGGGTTATCAGAGCTTCGAACCAAATGAAAGCCATGAGTCCCAGGAACAGTCTTGCATTCCCATGCATATGAACGATCTATGTCTACCACCTCCCAAACAAATCTCTCCACGTGTCTCTTTCTTGTGGATTCTACTCGCATAGTTGATTCCTCTCCCATTACTGACGTGCACCACCTAACTATAAATTGACCATTTTGAATAGTAGATTCTGTAGATACTTTCAATTTCACTCTTCGTAGGGTTGTTTTGACACATGCTCTGGCTCCATCATGCTCTCCTTTACCATGCCCAGTCTCAAAATAGTTCCACATATGTGGCACTTTGTAGTTTTTATGCAATGAACACAACCACTGAAATATGCGTGCATTTTTTAACTGACCAGCACATCCATCAGACCAAATCCAGTGTCGATCCATTTATATGTTCCTTCCCTTCAAGTGATCATAGAACATGATGAAGCAATGACGTACATAGTGGAAGTCATGGCACCTATCATCACTTATGTAGAAGTGATATTCCTTCAGAATTTCTCTTTGCTCTTTAGTTCTATTTGGGCCATGCCTATATGTGATATGGATCATCAAGGAAACCTGCTCAGAGTGATAATACTGACTTTGGATCTCATTTTGAGGTTGCAGAGTGTAGTTCTCGGCAAAATCAACCACGGAAAGTATAGTACCACGGGGAAATGTATCTATGCATATTCTAAATTGTTCATCCTACCATCGTGCCAAGTGGACATGATGAACATAATCATGTGTCTTTTCAATAAATTCCTTGACGAAGTCACTAACTGGTACCTGGTGACACAAAATGATCTCAATGTTAGTTTTTTTTGTAAGCAAGGATTGAAATGTAACTGTTCAAACATAATTTTATAGATATAAATGCATACTTGAGATGTCACCAATTGTATTTTTTTGCTTTCTTTCCCTGAGACTATTTCATAGCTGATATATTTGAAACTTTTCATGTCTACAACCATTTCCCCAAATTCACTGTCTCCACTCTCGTGCATACATTGGCTCAATAATGCCATTCCAGCACAGTTGGGGCATGTTCCATCCAAACAAGATTTTGCATAGTATGTTTGCCCCTCAGGCCTATTGCACATGATTATATGAATGAATTCTCTTGATGAAGTCAATGGTATTGTCAAGGAGCAATCCTACACATGGTTAGTATGCAACACACGGTGAATGTACAAAAATATTTCATAGTAATATTCATATTCTACATGGTATCTACAACAACAAGTGTTACGAAGAGTATTTATTCTAACATACCATGGCTTATATTTCTCAAAAGATCTTTGCCTCAAGTTCAATTGTCTATGTTCATTCCTAAATTTCTCGTATAAATATGTCTGTGTTATATCAAGAAGATGCTTAGTATGCGGTTCACGATCCTTTGAACCCCTTCTTAGTTTTAGTACATCCTTTCGGTTTGAAGAAGGCCCTGTGTGATCATGCCAAAAACTCTGCACTAGTCCCTTTACTGCATCAACTAGCTTCATGTCACAACGTGGAAACCAACCAATCAAGGCCCAAAAATTTATCTAATCGGTTGTGTCAAGATGTTCTCTTCTAATAGAATACCTACGGAGGGTTTTTACATTCAAATTAACTAGTTTGGATGTAGGCCTAAGAATACGAAGGACCTTGGTGTTCTTATTTGCAATTGCTTGTGACAACACATGACGAGCCGCATTGCGATCCTTTGAACGTGTGTTCTTACCAATTTTACCAAATGCATCTACTAAGCTTTTAACTATATGAGAACTTGGTTCAGAATTCTTTATCATCTTTATCCCTAACTTTTTCCTAACAACATTCATGTTCCTAGATTTTAACAATGATAAAAATAATCTACATTTATCTCCATCACATTTAGAAACAAAATATTTATCAAGTATCTATTGAGTTTGATAAGAAATACTACGTTTAGATAGCGTACCTTCAATGGAATTGAGGAGACTTTCATCAACTTGTATACACTTCGGAGTTCTTCAACATGTGCTTGCTAATGGAGGTAAGGGGGTTGGAATTCTACCATGTAGCGCATCACCAAGATGCTCCGGCGTTTCAGTAGTAGCTTGGTGTCCTTCATTCTCTTCTTGGTAGTTAGATGGTGGAAGTCCAATATCCTCATTGATGGTCTATGGAAGTCCAACATCCTCATCGATGGTCAGGATAACATTTTATTCTTCAACAGTAGGAAACATGTCCAACGCCTCTCTGACTTCATCACTTGTATAACCACATCCGAATAACAAATTTTTTGTTTCTTCATGAGCTTCAACTTGAGATGGTAACTTATCACTTTGACTTGAAGTGGGAATTGAAACATCCCCTAATGAGCACCTACGTTTTGCTTCTTGATTACTTCCATGGGGTGCTTGTTCAACAACTATTGTGGAAATTGAAGGTCCCTCTTGTCGTGGATTAATAGGATGAACCATGGTATCCTCTACAATTGGATTTGGATTACTTTCCAAAGAAAGCCTCTGATTCATCATGTGTATTCTTTTCTTTTCTTTCTCTTCTTCAATGACTTCTTGAGGTCTCTTCTTTCTTACTTGATTTTCTTCCTCGGTTACGTGGATTCCCCATCACCACAATGATCAATTCAATATAGTTTGTTTTTGTTGCTCCTCAATTACAAGCTTTCAAACCTTTAGTGCTTTCTAGAACTATATATCCTTCAAGGTGCTTCAATCTTCCTTCTCAAATGTTCATCTTTCCCATCAAAACAATTATGAATGAGAAAATTTACCTTTGGTGCTCTTCAATAATAAGCAAATGAAAATTAAATCATAAATTGTTTGGGCTCTTTGATTCTCTTGTACAACTGTGTATATCCACCATCACCATGAAATGGTCTTGAAGCTTGATATCTTATCTTGTGTGCTCCTCAAATATAGGCAAAATAAATATTTCAAAGACCTTATCTTTGGTGTTATTCAATTGGAGATTCTTCAAGCTTGCTGATTATCTTCTTCAAATATGACCATATAACCTAACACCACACCGAGCAACCATGAAAGATATCCTCAATGTTGCACCTGCATAACAAAAATAATGATGGAGATGGTGTAAATTGTGAGTATTTCCAATGGCGGGATCGTGTTGTTCAAAAAAATCATGGGATTTTTTCTTTTGGCTTGGACAGAGAAAAGTTGCTCTCGGACAGGGACAGACCACTGTTTATAGAGTTACAAAACGAGCACGCGTTATATAAAGCTAAAACACACACACAATATGAAGAATAAAAACACGTACGCGATATGGTTAAGCACACTAAATAGGTTAGGTGCACGGCTAGAGCAACGAATAAAATAAAAAGAAAACAAATATTTTGTATGGTTACATACAAAACAAATGTTTTTAGTGTGGGACAAATGTTTTGTATGGTTTAATACCCCCCTAGCTCTCTCCCAATAATCCCTAGATACCCCCTATCTCTTTCTAAATATATGTCCCTCATTCTCTCTACATCCCTCCCTACATGTTTATTTCATGTTTCTTTCTTTCCCTTACTCCATCCATGTCCCTACCACCCCACTCTCCATCTCTCCACCTTCTCTTTATCTTCGTCATTATCCCTCCCTATAGCACTCTCTCCCTTCATCTCCCTTGATCACTAACCCTCTATGCCTCTATCCCTCCCCCTCTACCCTCTCTCTCTTACCTTGTTCCTAGAGCCCCTCCCCCATAAAGGCCTTTCGATCCTCTTCTAAACATTAATCCCTAAGTACATAAGTGCACAAGATGATGATGAGGAGGAGGGTGATGACAATGAAGATGATCATGATGCAGATGATGATATTGGTGAAGATGATGGTGATGACGATGAAGATATTGAATATGATGACGAGGGTGATGAGGATGATGATGGTGATGAAGAAGATGACGATGATGGAGATGTTGATGGGAAAGGGGGAGATGTCAATGATGATGAAGAGGAGGATATAAGATGATGATGATGATGACGATGGTGGAGACGTTGATGATGATGATGATGGTGATGATGAAGATGTTGATGATGATGGTGATGGTGATGGTGATGAAGATGATGATGATGAAGAAGATGATGATGATGTAGATGTTGATGAGGAACCTAGAGATGACAATGATGATGAAGATGGAGAGGATGATGATGATGAAGACATTGATGATGATGGTGATGGTGATGAAGATGATGATGATTATGATGAAGAAGATGATGATGATGGCGATGTTGATGAAGAAGGGGGAGATGAAAATGATGATGATGATGCCGATGAAGATGATGATGATGGAGATGTTGATGAGGAAGGGGGAGATGACAATGATGATGAAGATGTTGTTGATTATGATGATGGTGATGATGATGAATATGTTGATGATGATGGTGATGGAGATGGTGATGAAGATGATAATGATGATGATGATGATGAAGATGATGATCACGATGGAGATGATGATGATGATGATGATGGAGATGTTGATAAGGAACCTACATATGACAATGATGATGAATATGTTGATGATGATGATGATGATGGTGATGATGATGATGATGATGATGATGATGGAGATGTTGATGAGGAACCTAGAGACGACAATGATGATGAAGATGTTGATGTTGATAAAGATGGTGATGATGATGAAGACGTTGATGGTGATGAAGATGATGATGATGATGTTGAAGAAGAAGATGATGATGATGGAGATGTTGATGAGGAACCTAGAGATGACAATGATGATGAAGATGTTGATGGTGATGGTGATGATGATGTTGATGTGATGGTGATGGTGATGGTGATGTTCAGATGATGATGATGACGATGAAGAAGATGATGATGATGATGGAGATGTTGATCTGATGAGGAAGATGATTATGGTGATGGTGATGATGATGAAGATGTTGACGATGATGATGATGGAGATGTTGATGAGGAACCTAGATATGACAATGATGACGAAGATGTTGTTGATGATGATGATGGTGATGCTGGTGATGGTGATGGTGATGGTGATGAAGATGAAGATGATGATGATGATGATGATGATGATGATGGAGATGGATATGTTGATATGATGATGATGAAGATGATGATGATGGTGATGATGATGAAGATGGTGATGATGATGGTGATGGTGATGATGATGAAGATGTTGAGGATGATGGTGATGGTGATGTTCAGATGATGATGATGATGGAGATGTTGATTTAATGAGGAAGATGATGATGATGATGATGATGGTGATGATGATGAAGATGTTGATAATGATGGTGAAAGTGATGAAGATGATGATGATGATGAATATGATGATGATGATGGAGAACCTAGAGATGAAAATGATGATGAAGATGTTGATGATGATGATGGTGGTTATGATGATGAAGATGTTGATGATGATGGTGATGATGGTGATGGTGATGAAGATGATGATGATGGTGATGAAGATGATGATGATGATGATGATGAATATCATGATGATGAGGAAAGCGGAGATGACAATGATGATGAAGATGTTTATGGTGATGATGAAGATGTTGATGATGATGGTGATGGTGATGAAGATGATGATGAAGATGATGAGGATGAAGAAGATGATGATGATGGATATGTTGATGAGGAACCTAAAGATGACAATGATGATGAATATGTTGATGATGATGATGATGATGATGATGATGGTGATGATGATGAATATGGTGATGATGATGGTGATGGTGATGAAGATGATGATGAGGAGGGTATCCACCTTATGTATATATTCAAAATTATCCAAGTCCCTATAGAACTCTCTCCCTTCATTCACCCTTAATAACTAACCCTATGTGCCTTTATCCCTCCCCCATGCCCTCTCTATCTCACCTTGTATCCCTCCCTCCCTATCTCTTTCTCTAGATCTGTACCTAGATATGTCCCTCACTCCCTTTACCTCCCTCCCTCTATGTCGCTTTCTCTCCCTTACACCATCTTCGTCCCTGCCACCCCACTGATTCCTCCTTCCCTATCACACACACACACACACACAACCTCCCACTTTCTTTGTCACTCACACCTCCCTCTAGTATCTCTCTCCCCAACCATCTCTCTCTCTCTCTCTCTCTCTCTCTCTCTCTCTCTCTCTCTCTCGCCACAACTCCCTGCATGTTTCCCACCAACACTTTCTGTCCCTCCCTTCCTATCTATTTATTTCGTTCTATCCCCATCTATCTCTCACTCCCTCTAAATCCAATCCTCCCCATTGTCCTTCTCCCTCCCTCGATCTATGTCTCTCCCCCCCTTGTATTCTTTATTTATCTCTCACATCCCCCTTGCCTCCGTCCATTCTCCCTTGTCACTCAAGTCTCACTTTCAAATTCTAACCCTATACCTCTTCAGAACCTCTTCTACTCTTAATAGTGCTCTCAAGCTCCACTTCCCTTCACCCCCTGTAGTGCATCATGTTCTCATTCCCTTCATCTCTCCCCACTCAAGCTTCCAACATCCTTCTAAGCCCTTGACCCTTTCCCACCCCTATTAAATATTAAACATAGATTCCCTTGACCCTTCCCCACCCCTTCTCAAATATTAACCAAAAATTCTCTTGAGTCTTCCACACCCCCTCTCTTTCAAGTATTAAACACATATTTTATAATTTACATAACGCAAGCGCATTTTGGCACTACATAACGCGTACAGGTTATGTAGTTATATAACGCGTGCACGTTATTGAATTCTAAAAGCGCGGCAATATTTTTGAATTTAAACAGGACGTGCTCGTGTTTTGTAGAGCCTAAACCAAGCCAACTCACTTGCTCGCATGTCAACAATACTCATATGTGTATACTTTGGAGTTTGCTTCGGTAATTCCAAACCTGTGCTATGTTAATGATAAACCAAAGCTAATTGGGTATTTCTTCCAGTTTCTGGAGAAGCCTGTGCTTAGCCACTCGTTACAGTATGCTACACACAGTCATTTTTGACGAAATATTAAACACAAATAGCATTTTTTCTACAGATTCCAAATATGTAACTTTTATTTTAAAATATTAATTTTTCCTATTTTCTTTCAATTTTTTTTGTGTCCTACCTCCTTAACTTGTGAAACACACCGTTAGTGTTTCTTCCATAACTTTTTCAATTCTTGATCATTTCAAAAAAAAAATGTATGGTGCACAAGAGGACACTAACCTCCACGTTCTATGAAAAACCTACTTCAAGATATTTGCATTAAGACCTTCAAAGGCTGCACCCACAAAAGAGGTACTATTTTCGAGGTTTGATCACTTAGACAATTATAAAAAAATTATAAAATTACTAATTTAATTTTCGAAAAATAATGGCTCACAAGTGCTATATGTTCTCTACATGCATGCCCATTTTTGTAGCTTGATTCTATCATTTAGGCCTTCAAAGGCTGCACCCACAAAAACATATACCTTATCATTTGCCTGAAAAATAAAAAGTGTCTATTAGGAAAAATGAAACTTGACATAGCTATGCAAATTTTCAATACATAAAAGTTATATATTCGGAAACGTGATTCAATTTCCTACATCTCATCTTTTTTACTCAATGAAAGATATTTTGGGTAAGTATCTCAAAAAATCCAAGTAAGTTGAGAGATGACTAATTTTTCAGTTTTCTATTGCATCTAACGCGCCAAAAGTGACCCTCATTAGCTTGCACTGACCCTTGTATAGTTTCAAATTTTTATACTATGATGATGCCATGCCAAGTTATGGAATTTTAATGTAGAGTTTCAAATTAAAATGAAAACTTATTTTCAAATTATGGAATATGTTTTTCATTTTTGGAGATTTTTTTACAATGACATCATTTTCATGTAATATTAATGTATTATTTTAAATTAACTTTTAAAACTATGTTTTTGTGTTTTTACTAAAAGAAAATTGTTATACCTATTACATATTGTGTTCTTTGTATTCAATTTTTTTTGAATTATTGTGTTTGTTATTTAAAAAAATTAAGTTGAGTATGTGTATAAAATTTATGGTTTTAACTTATGAGTATAATAAAATTAAGATATTAAAAAGAAGTCACTAATCCTAATTTAAAAATTTTAAAATATATTTTTAACATTAAATCATTTTCAAAATATTTTTAAACTTAAAAATAATTAGATTATAAATATATTTTTAACATTAAATCATTTTTAAAATCTTTTTAAACATAAAATTATAATTATAAAATCATCAATTAAGTAATTAAATAATTGACGAATTGAATAACTTTTTTACATTTTAAAACTTTATTCTAAAATGACACCAATGTAAATTTTAATATCAACTTAAAACCATTCTTATATATTACTCCATGCATCATCACTATATTTAAAATAATGCAATTTTTATATATTAAAATAATGTATTTCTAAAAGCCATCACTATATTTAAAATAATGTAATTTTTATATATTAAAACAAGTGAAATTAGCAGCAAAGTTGCTTATTACCGATCCTCTAAAAAAGAATAAAATAAAAATAAAATTAATTTACAAATAAATAAAATTCTTTACATTGAGTTATAAAAAAACTAGTTGTGTGGTAAAGATTTATAGCTCAAAATCATAGCTATTTGTAGGTTATTAATAAATTGTTATTATAGCGGTTCAAACATGCAAATAAATAATCACTTTAGATATTGCAAAATACATGAGATTAACATATGACCCAAATTTCAATTTTCAATCTTGTATAGAAAACACAATTTACTTTAGGTGTAATAAATTAAAATTGATAATAGGTACAAATATGAAAAATTAAATACTAATCAAATTAGTTTATAAATAAATTACATTAACCAAAAAATCATCTATATTAATAATAAATTAGTATATAAAAATATGGTTTAGAAGTGGAAAAAATAAAAAATAAATAAATAGATTAATAAATTAGCTAATTAGGCTTTAAAAAAAATTAATAATATTATTAAATTTTATTCATACGAAGTTTTTTTAATAGTGATTTGTATTTTCTGTAGTTGTTTATTTTGTTTCAAGGGTTTGGAAATAATATGATAACCCAAATTTTTGTAATGATAATTTCTTAAATTACATTCTTGAATTGTTGATATGTTGGGACATAAAGGATATGATATGTGGATAATCATAACCCAACATTCTATCTCTAGGAAAAATAAAAATAATGGAAAATATAGTTTAAAAACATCCAAACCATGGCATACTTAAACTACTCCCTTGTACTTTTTATACAGCGAATGTCGAAATGAAATTTGATGGTGCCAAAAACTATTCAGTAAATTTGATTAAAATGATTGATAGATGTGTCAAAACTGTAAAATTTTCTTTCCAAATTCTAACCTGGCCGTATTGATAGATGAAGTCCAGGCTAATTGATACCATCACGTGAAATGGGATTGTGTTCAGTGAATTGTAAGTTCAATTATACAGCAGCATTGACAAGTGTATGTGAATTTATGGGCGATCAAGAGATATTGGTCTACGGATTTAGTATCCCAACGCTGCCATTAATATGATTAATAGCGTATTCTGTATCCTGAAAAATCCAGAAAGTCATAGATCATAAGGCATATCTATCTACCACTAATTACGTCGTATAGACACAAGGCATCTGGAGTTGTTAAGCGAATTAATGGAAGAAAAAATCCAGTTTTATTAATAAAACATGATGTACTAAAGCCAAATGGTAAGTAATTTTTATTTTTTTTCCAGTTTTGAATTTTGAAATTATTTTTTATTTTTCAAAATTTCACATTCCAGACATAAATAATTAGTTAATTCATTGTCAAATCATGGTTTTAGCCAATCATAAAATAGGAATTTCAATTTAAAAATATTTAATAAATCATTTTCATTTTCAAAAAAGGGTGAATCCACGAATGTGGTTCACCATTTTTGGCGGATCGCATGGGGAAAATTCATTTTTTGGACCCTCGATCGAGGTTTTAAATGCTCGGTTGAGGGTTTAAAAATACCTCGAACGAGGGCTCTAACATACCTCAATCGAGGGTGTTTTAAACCCTCGATCGAGGGTTTGCTTGATCCAACAGGGAAAAAAAAACAAAACAGGGCCCGGTCAGTTGTGCAGTGGTTTGACAGACCCTCGATCGAGGGTTTGGTTTTCTTGATCTGACAGGGAAAAAAAAAAACAAAATAGGGCCCGGCCGGTTGTGCAATGGCTTGACAGACCCTCGATCGAGCAAACCCTCGATCGAGGGTTTGGTTAGACCCTCAATCGAGGGTTTGCTCGATTGAGGGTATGCGACAGGGCAAAAAAAAAACAAAACAGGGCCCGGCCGGCCATGTTTTGTGTAGTGGCTTGACAGAGACGGAAACAACAGCGACCGGGGACCTTGACCGAGCACACGCCCAATGCCACCTCCCCACACGGACGCCATGATGTCATCTATTCCACCAGGGGGGTAGAATTCCACCATTTTTTTTGTTATTTAAAAAAAAATATCTTTTGTGTTTGTTGTATAAATTTGTGTTTTTGATCAAATCTAGTTTTAATTTGGTTTTCTATAAATGGTTAGGATGTAGGCATTGAAACTAAACCAATATTGAAACCGAAAACCACCATTGAAACCAAACTAATTGAAAAAAAACCCATTTGATTTAACTAAAACAAAAACCCATTTCAAACCAAAACCATTTGAAATTTGAAATAGATTTAGGGTTTTAGATATTTTGCAGTTATTTGTTTAAATTATTTGATTTATTTTTGTTTATATATCAACCGGTAGCATTTCACCACATAAATGCTACCAGTTTTATTTTAAAACGTGTTTTTACAAGCAGAAATGCTGCCCATTTTTTTTCAATCCTCCGAGAATGCCAAGAGGATTGAAAAAAAAAACCATTTGAACCTAAAACAAAAAACCATTTCAAAACAAAAACCAAAACTATTTGAAATTTGAAATAGATTTAGGATTTTAAATTTATTTTGCATTTATTTGTTTAAAAATTATTTGGTATGTAAATTTGTTTATATATCAACTGGTAGCATTTCACCGCATAAATGCTACCAGTTTTATTTTAAAATGTGTTTTTACAAGCAGAAATTCTGCCAATTTTTTTTCAATCCTCCGAGAACGTCAAGAAGATTGAAAAAAAAATCATATATTAATATTAATATTAGAATATAAAAAATTAAAAAATGAATATTAATAATATATATAATCATATATTATTTATTAATTTTCACTTAATTTATTTTTAAAAAATAATATTTAATATTAATAATATAATATAAAAAATTAAAAAATGAATATTAATAATATATAATCATATATTATTAATCATAACCATAACCAACTTGCCAAATTGTCCTAAATAGGATCCCCTCTTAGGCCATGAAAAGTATGTCCACAATGTGAGCACCAATGGAGATAAATTGGCTTGGAACCATAATGGATAGCTTGGAAACATTCCCAACATCAGGTGGTCTAACATCATTAGATGATGTCTCTAAATGATATAAGCCACTACAAATGCATTTTGTTGGACTAGACTACATGTGTTTGGATTAGATTTTTCCACCATCTTTGTGGAATACAAACTACAATTCAACAATAAAAACACCTTTTTAAAAATATGGACATTTCTAAAATGTAAAAATTATAAAAATGGCTAGACAAATAAAACTTACGGAAATGCTCCTTGGAAATTGGCAATGGATGACTATAGGTCCTCTTAGAACAAGCTCATATTACCTAACATTACTTTGTCAACCTTATTATTTATAAGGAAAATACAATGAAAGAATATTATTTTATTTCTATCCTTTAAGTCCCTTAACCATAGCTTTATGATTGTTATTAAAAAATATTGGGACTAGCGGTCAAAGAGGGATACATGGATTTCTCATGAAGGCATGTGGTCTATCCTTTGCACGAAAATAAAGTTCCTGAATTTTGGGCATGCACGTGATTATTTGAAATTCATTCATACTAGATTTGAGATCATAGCCTAGGCCGCCATAGTTTTTACAAACATAGAAATTATTCAAACAAGTACAATCATTATGAGAAAATTACGCACAAAAAAATGGTCATGAACAATACAAAATAATTCCTCCATTATTTAGTGAACTAGAAAATAATTATTGCTAGAACTACAAACTTTTCCCATTCGATCCGCCCAAAATGGTGAACCACATTCGTGGATTCACCCAAATCTTCTTATTGCTAGAACTACTCTATTGGTGTTGAACTCTAGATGTGGATCTTGATTTAGTGGAACATTGTTGCAAGTTGGTGTTAGTGATATGAAACCATGCAGTCTTCATTCATATCTGAACCTTTGGTACAATTCTATCCATGTGAATGATTTTGTTAAATTCGAGCATGGGAAGAAATCATGGATTACTGTCCATTGACGTATGGCGTTAATCAACGTGAGACAACTAACCAATAATGAAAATGAGTGTCAAGGTACCTTAGTGCATTTTGACAGGTATGAAATGATATATTGAAATCGATTCCCCCGTAGAATATGATAGTCAAGATGATAGAATATGATAGTCAAAATTAAAAAATTACAATGTTCTCCCTAAATCTGATCTAGGTATGTGATATTCTTGGTGAGTGTGTCTGTGGTGAATTTATGAGTTCACCCCACAAAAAATATTATATACTTGTCTCTTAGATCTTAAATATGGTTTTTAAACAACTTGTGGCAATTTATAACAAAATATTGTAGATGGTCAAGTCAAAGTAGACATTACAAGGTTTTGAGCTCACTACCTTGTAGGGGGTAAGCTTA
Source organism: Larix kaempferi (assembly GCA_027924585.1). NCBI lineage: Eukaryota > Viridiplantae > Streptophyta > Pinopsida > Pinales > Pinaceae > Larix > Larix kaempferi. Next base: position 320,578 of record BSBM01000328.1, read on the forward strand.
TCACCTTCTCCATAATGTGTTAGAACTGGACGTTATAAACATGTCCCATCAAGAGATCATGCACTCATGAATTGCAAATGGATTTAACTTTTCAGAAAACCCCGACAATAGAATTACAAGTTGATATAAAGACTTCTATCCATATTTTTCTTTTCTAATCTTCCAAATCACAACTAGACATAGGAAGAGAGCATACTCATGAATATGGCATGACTCTCTATATTTTGAAATCTACAGCTTTAAAATCATAGTAGAAAAAAATTCACCTCGTATGCAAACCTCAGACTTTTAGCTCCTGAAACTCTACTTGTTTTTCCTCCTTCATATGCATCCCTTCATAATTTATCCTTCCAATGGTTAGTGGATGGGGTGGTTCTCACTGCACCACCAAATGAAATTGAAATAATTAAAAAATACTCTACCATTTATATTCAAATGAAATAAATCTATAGAAAACACACCCTACTTAGAAAATTCCAATGCAAAACTAATCATGTATTTGTATTCCTTCATGCTACTAAGACCATGTTGTCACCAAGTTCTCTATTGACATGAGTTAGATTTGTACTTATCAATCTGGGGTGTCTATAAAATTATGAGATACCAACAAAATATATGCAGAACTAGGCATCTAAACTAATGCAACTTGCTTAATAGATCATTTCCAGAAGCCAATATTAAACATTGAGGCTATATTCATTTAGTTCACTCAACAATTCAAATAACTCGCTTAGCTCTATCAAACACCAAATCTGAAAAAAATAAATCTTGCAAAATTGAATCCAAAAATCTAAAACAATGATTGTAGGAACCTTCCTCTCACTCGATGGTTGAGGATCAATAGGAGCAAACTCTAGTCCAGTGGTGGCCTTGAATTTGAATTGGAATTGAAATTGAATTTGGAATTGAATTTTAAATTTAAATTTGAAATTTGAAATTGAAATTGAAATTTGAATTTGAATTGAATTTGAATTTGAAATGTGAAATTTGAAATAGAATTTGAAATTTGAATTGAATTTGAAATTGAAATTGAAATGTGAAATTTGGAATAGAATTTGAAATTGAAATGAAAAAATTTGAAATTGAAATGTGAAATTTGGAATAAAATTTGAAAGAAAATTAAAATTAGAAATTGAAATGTGATGCAGATAGTCCTGAAGAGAGAGATTCAGTGCTTCGTGCTCCACGAAGCACAAGAGGATTTGACGTCTCCCAATAGGGCGTCCATCGGCAACGCTCCCATTCACCGAGGAGTGATGCCAGGCCGGGGTCGGCTGCCACTAGTGGCGGCAGCAGGAGAGATAGTGTGTCGGTTCATCCCGACGACATACATGTGGATCCCTACGAGGAGGATGTGCAACAAGACACGAGTGCACCAGGTGCGTATTTTTTGTTAGCACATTTTCAGTAAATTTTTAGTATATAATGCATTGAATTTCAGCTGCAAGTTATAATATATATTTTTAGTAACATTTGTGTTTTGGTTTGGATCACAGGTGCCCCATTAGAGGGATCGTACGATGATGAGGTCGCATAGATCACTCTTGCTGATATCATTTCCCAGCGAGAGTGGGTGAGCTCATGTGTGTGCAATTTGAGGGAGGATTCTCCCACACAACAATCTTTGTCGATGATGTTATCAGCAGTTTATGAGATGTTGGCCCTCTACAAGAGGGTAGGACCTCTCAGTGACATTTGGCGACATTCATGCCAGAGGAGGAGACATGGTGTCATTGGGATCCACAAATGGGAGGATGTCAAAGTCACCATAAGAGGGAATGACATCAAGGGTTCTTTATTCGACATTCCTCGTGACCGTGCCCCCGATCAACAGCTGAAACTCACGGATTTTAAGTTGGAGGTCGCTGCACCACATCTATATGATAGATTTGTGGGAGCGTGGGGCATGTTCCCCACCATGACCAGGTACCATTATACTTTGCAAAACATGTTTATGCAGAGTTTTTTTTGGACATGCACCCGGATTACACTAACACAGGGTCCCAGTTCTATGGGGCTGGTAGGGGACGCTCCTACCAATGTCCTGGAGCTCGGAGAGACCCTGCCTTTGTGGCACCCACTCCGAGGTTGGTACCGTTTCCAGACAAGACGGTTATTAGGTCGGGGGATGTGGCACAATCATCCTAGCTTGCTGTAGAGTCTAGACAGGACCTTGCATAGTCGTTGTTCACTGCCATGGGCAGTGCTATTGTTGTTGTGCATGGAGAGGCATCTAGACCACCCCTTCCACCTGCAGAGCCAGAGATAGAGTATGTCTCTAGTGACATGCTCAGGAGTTTCGATGGCGAGACCCTACTACGATATGCTGAGTCAGCGCGAGATGCATACTTTCAGTTATATCGTAGATGCATCACTACAGGAGAGGTATACTTTTGTACAATTATGTATATATGTTCTTCATGTTACATCATATCAATGTCACAAATTGAATGGTAAATAATACTTAGGGAGTTGTATTCTATTGATCCATGTAGGGGACCCCATTCATGGATCAACTCTCTGGTAGCGAGCCATCGATTGGTCCATCCGCTCGTCCCCACCTGCAGACGACAGTAGTCGAGGTAAGTTATAATTTATGTTCCAATTTGATTTGTGTTTGAATATTATTGCTCAGTCTAAATAATTTGTGTTTATTTCTTAATTTTCGAGATTTTATGTTGTAGATCTTAACTTCAAATGAATTTCAAATTGTACAGGGCAAAGGAAAGGAGGTAGACCTTGATTATGGACATGAGGACCGTGAAGGTCCTGACGAGCCGGATTCAGAGACACATGTGAGTTTTAATTTATGTTCCAATTCATGTTATTTAGTCACATTTAGTAATTGATTTTTGTACTTTATGTTTCAATTTTTTATGAATAGCTTTTAAATTATGTTAAATTTAGTTTTAATTTTTAATAAATCTAACTTATTACATGTAATGGCATATTACACAGGCATCGCTACAGGTGGGTGTCAATGCTGCAATGGATTTCACACATGGTTGGGATGTAGCTCGAGTACATGGTCCTGATGAAGGGCCATCTACCCGTATTCCTACCTAGATCCCAGATATCACCATTGACACGATGGATATGGAGGAATTTCTTGAGGATTTAGAGTCTCAAAGATAGCAGCGGGCTGCTGCACACGAGGGCAGTCAGTGGGACGATCACAGGCCTCGTGGGGGTAGTGGCCGATGAGTTGATGATCTATACATTTCCATGTTTTGGATATTTTCATATTTTATATATTTTCATGTGTTTGGATGATCTATATATACGTTTTCATGTTTTGGATATGGATTTCTATCGTTTATACATGGACTTTTATCATATATAGACTTTGGATATGGACTTTTGGATATTTTGTACATTTTATCATATTGATGTCTTGATGTGTATTTTGTATCGAATTTGAAATCCATTTTTTTTATATTAAATCTGGATATAGTTATTACATTTACAAATTTATGTTTTGTCGTTTCAAATGCAGATTTAATGTGTAGTTACAATTTAGTTCAATTTAAAATGCAAATTTTGACTACATTACAGAACATATTCGAAAATTTAGAATTGAATACATACATTACGTTTTAAGATTGAAATTACAATTCCAATTCATATACAATGTAAAATTTCAAATATAATGTGTAATTTCAATTCCAAATCAATTACAATGTAAAAGCTCTTTTTCAACTACATTACAATTGCATAAATGAAATCAAAATGTAAAATTAGAATACATTTGAAATTAAAAATTGAAATTGCAATTACATTATGTTGTCTACACATCACAATTCAATTACAATTTACACATTCCAAACAATTTAAGATTAAAATCTCAAATTTAATGTGTAATTTCAATTGAAAATTCAATGTTTTTTTGATGCATGTAATCCAAAAATTGAGAAGGTTTGATGGTTAAAAATTATAGTGAATGTTTGTGAAGTTCATATACTTTGATTATACAAAATGTGAAGTTCATATACTTTGATTTATACGGAAAAAGGTAATATAAACCATTATTGCAATTTATATGTCTCACAAAATAAATACTTAGGCAACAAAAGTAATGAAATGTTTATTAAAAGCAAGCATGTAAAGTAGTGAATGTTCACATCAACATACAAAATAACATTTTATTGAATGCGAGTATGTAAAGTTAATGAATGCTTACATAAACAAACAAAATAATTTTTTGTGAAACTATGCTTCCCAACTACTTATGACAAAACCTTACAAATCGTTTTGATGATATGGACGATGTAATCCTCATCTCATCATGTCTTGCACTTGATGCCATCAAGGACATAGTTCACCGTGATACAAGATTATAACAAATGAAGTCAAGAATTATGTGGATGCCATACAAGTGTCAAGCAAAGGGATTTTCAACCACCAAATCACCATAACTAAATGTCACCCACGAATGTAAAAATTCTACTAGCAAGGTCAATCTAATTATTAATCAATTGCTTTGGAAGGAAATCAAATTGAAGGAGTGTTTTGGTGCCCTTCGTTTCCCTTAGTAAGCAAAATTCAAAACTATGGATTGATTGCGGTCATGTCCCAAAAATTATAGCTAAGGAAGAGTCACATATATACCACACATGGGTATGGATGAGACCTCTGGTTGAAGCTTCAATGATAGACTATGAACAATCAAGGGAAACACAATAGTCCTAAATAGTAAAAATTCTAGGTTACCAATACAAGAATGTGTGGTCCAAACAATAATTATAATGCCCAAAATTTTCTAAATTCATATATTAAATAATGTTGCACAAAATGGTAATCAATCACCAAATTCAAGTTCAAGGTAGGTGACAACATTGAGTATATATTATATAAAGCATTGTCACATATGAATACAAGTGACATAGAAGAGTCTAGAGGTTTAAGGATCAAGTCTAGAGCCATATAAATTTCCCTGAAGGTGTGGGGACTCTCAATTACATAAACAATGTATTCCTTAATCATCGTACTCCTAAATTGAATTAAGTAGCATGCATTGCATGCTAACCACGGTAGTTATCTCTCAATTCCTTTTTGCTTGTGTTTCAATTCCTTTATGCTTGTGTTTCAGTTGTAGAGATCCAAGCACCAATAAAGTAGTGACTTAAGTTATATATTAAAGATTGTATATGAATTTATATATAGCATTCTACAACACCCAAACCTTTTGTATGGAATTTGATACATCACTCTAAATTATGATACTTATGTGTTTTCAAGGTACCCAAACTCATTTCAAATGATTTCCATACTTATAAATATGAAAATACAAATTAAGTTTTGGCCATCATGAATTTTACTTAGTTGAAGCAATTATTTAGTGACCTAAAACCTAAAATACATAAGTTTATTGATTTTGGTTTAACCTGAATTATAATGTATAAAATTTTGCAAGTTTGGAATCAAAATTTAAAATTACAATACATTGTACAATTCAAAACTTAAATTTTACAATTCCACATTGTATAGATGTATTTTAAATTCTCAATTACATTACAATTGTATTTGAAATCAAAATTTAAAATTAGAACATGTACATGTTCAAGTGTATTCACATTGGAGCACCATGACCCAAATTTCACAAAAGCCTCCCATCTAGTATTTGTATTCTTGACATTAAAGCATCTACAAAAATACATTTATAAAACAACCTCCAAAAATATATTACACAAGACAACATGAAAACTATGTCAATGATGCAAGTGGCATACATGTAACTCATTCATCTGGCCAATGGGTTATAGGAATGCAAGTCTCCATAATACGATCATGGTCAGCTTCTGTCATCTTCTATCTCTTTGGATCACCTCTCTTCACCTTGATTTCTATTAGAGGTATCTGAGCGGCAACCACCAAATGATTGTATTGACATGATATATATTCAGGCATAAAATCTCTGTAAATAATGTGAGCACCCTGTTTTTTCACTTTTTCAAAAAAGTGTCCCATTAGAACCATGTCTCCAGTCTGATATGTGAAGTCCCCATCTTGGTAGGGTCGCACCAACCTACTCTTTATTTGCGTGCACCACATCAAATAGTATGCAACATTTTCTTAGTTGTGGAGGGGTGCAATGACAATGAATACATCACCTGCAAGATACATTACAAATATTATTCAAATGTCCTACGTGCAAATTTCTACAACATTTGTATATGTGTAATATATAATGGACTAATTAACTTAATGAAGACTCTTGTACCTTCCCTAACCATATCAGAAACTCGATCATGATATAATGAGACCATTGCCTCTTCAGTGTGCATCTCTTGCCATGTTGGAATTGGATGTGGGCCCTTTGGATTAAGAGAGACATATTTCCATGGTTTCACATATACATCATTTTCACAGTGATCAAGCCCGCATCCATTTGCATCAATGCAAAAATCACAAAAACAGGCATACTTCCTCGTTTCAATGGAAAATATGTCACCCATGTCTTTACTTCAAACAGAATGTAATTCCCTCGTACCAGGGATGGTCTCACAATACCTTGGAATGGATCTATTAACATCTCCAAGGGAAACATCCCAAAAGAACCTGCATGGAATTCAGTTTGTCATATGTAAATTCCTATCGAGTATGTGTTCTTTTGGAAATGATGATATTAAATGTTATTAGTTTATTAATTGAGTTTGGAGTTTATTACCTGCACACCGGCCTTGCTTGTTCGCGACCTTGATGTCCCAAATGATGTGTGCACCAATCAACTACTTCAGTGGAGAATTTGAGTCGGGTTGCACCATGACTCATCTGGTACCTCCGAAGTGCTCGTTTCACACATGCACCTGCGCCATCATGTTCACCCTTTCCATGCCATGTCTCAAAAAAGCTCTAGGTGTGTCGGATTCCTGTCTTTTTGTGAAGGTGACTCAACCAATAAAATGAGCATGCCGATTTGAATTGCCCTGCACACCCATCTGACCAAATCCAGTGTTCAGTAAATGATACGCCTCTCTGTCTGAATGAATCATAAATCAACCCAAAGCAGTGTTGAACGAACAATGTGTCATGCTCACGATAATCACTAACATAAAAATGGTACTCCTTGATCACTTCACGTGACTGAGGAGTGCTATCCCTACCATCAATGTTTTCCTAAGCATGTCTGTACAATACATGTACAAAGATAGACACCTGGTCAGAGTGATAGTACTCACTCTGTATCTCTCTGTGAGGAGCAAAGGTGTAGTTCTCTACAAAGTCTACCACTGATAAGATTGTGCCCGACTCAAATACCTCACGGGAATGTTTGAATTTTGAAGCTTGCCACCTAGACCTATGGGAGTTCTTTATGTATTTATAAATCTGACTTTGAAACTTCTCCATGAAATCTGAAACGGGAATCTCATCATCGAGCAAGTCGATCCTCTTAAATGGCACAGATGAAAAAGATGTTGGATTCATGGTGACATACTCATACCTCTTCCACCTAACGGTGATATCTGACAATCCATGGTGTGTTGGATCGATAGGAAAGTTCCTATGGAACAATGTCAAATCACTGCATTCATGGCATTTTCTCCCACCTACACACCTCTTATTGAAAAAAACGTGTTCAAGATTCTTGTTGTATAGTATCATACAAATAAAATCTTGCACTGTGTGAGGAGCTAATACACCGTTCCAATGCCTTTTGCAAAAATCTAGAAATGTGTCATAGTATAATTGAAATTCAACGTGGTACCGACAGCAACAAGTGTCGCGGATCGTATTCGGCCTAATATACCATGGTTTCAATTTGTTGAACATGCTAAATGATATTTGAACACCAAGATTGGTTTCTTGGAATTCATCGTAAAGTGAAATTCCTGTAATCTCCATCACATGCTTAAAATGCTCCTGATAAATGCCTCTGGATAAACGTTGTCACAGGACATGCTTTCGATCTAGAATAGCACGAGAATGGTTATCGCAAAACTCTATCACCTTCTCTCTAATGCCTGCTGCCATCCTACCTTGATAGGGTTCCCTACAAATAAGAGCCCAACAAGTAGCTTCATCATTTTCATCTATCCGGACCCTGAATTTAGTATATTTGAGCAATGTTCTTTTTTAAACATTGAGCAATGATGCCAGTGTTGATACCATTCGATTTCTTGAGGTGCTTTGTGCCACAACAGCCGTTGTAATTTCCCTACGAGCAGTTCGGGTATCATTGTTTCTTGATTTTCTAAATGAAGATAATGCAGTTCTTACATTTTCTATTGCATTCTCACATGTCGTTTTTGTTTTAACATCTTGAAAACCCAACAACTTTGTGGCACATTTCAATTTTTTGTGTTTTATCAACTCATGTAGGATTTGAGCTTGTGCCATTGTTGAATGTTGTTCAAAATATGACTTGATTATGTTATTGACATGCTCTCTAACTCTTCGACCAGGGATCGAGTTCCCAATCTCTTCTTGTGCAGAAACAACTGCACAATCCTCTAGAAAAATTCCACCCCTTCCAACCCCACTGCAACTCCCAATTATATTTTTAATGTGAGAGGGAAAGGTGTCATGTGATGGCCGATCAGGATCATGAGGGGGCACAGGGTCATGTGATTCTTGATCACCATGATGTGATGTCTAACCATAATCTCTCCCTACATAACATGTAAATTAACAAACTGAAAATTGGTTACTTGATAATTGTGCATTGAACTTTAAAATTGCTAGTAACTTGAAATTTGATGTGGAAATTGAAAAATTGAAAATTGCATGTGAATTGAATTTTCCAACTAATACATTTAGCTTGAGAATTGTTCTAAGTAAAAATTGAAATTGCTAGTAACTTAAAATTTGAAATTGCTCAAGTAGCTTGAACTGCTAGTAACTTGAAATTTGAAATTGCTCAAGTGATACGAACCGTTACACCAAAATCCCAAGGTGTTAGTGAAGGTCTCTTACTAGGATCTTAACATCCCACCACGCTCCGCAGTCCAAAATCTAGGATGGATGTGCGCCCATATGATGGTGTCCCCTCTGCGTCGTACAAGCCCTGGACGAACACTGCAATGCCGACATTGGATCTGAAATGGCGTGGAAGTGATCGACAACAGTTCAGCTGAAAATAGATATGGACCCCAAGTATGTTCAACTTCCTAACAGTTCAGGTGTTTCACTTGGCCACCAATGTTGTCTGACGGCTTGCATATTGGGGTAGTACCCCTCACTCCACAGCTCAAATAAAACGGATAACCACTTGGCCACAAATTATAGCTCTTGGTTTACATCACGAAAAAAAACTAGTCAATCAGATAGGGGTCGTTGCCCTTTTCGCTGGCAGGTCCTCTCAATGGGCCAGCTACTTTGGGGTTCTTGTGGTACTCCTCACAATGAGTTTTAGGGCTTATGCCCAAGTACTTCCCACAGTTAAGTGGACAGGGATTATTCCCAGATCCGAACTTGCAACAGATGTGAAAAACAAATTGGCAAAAATTCCACCCAACGAGCCCAAGAAAGTGCTATGATACCAAATGATACGAACCGTTACACCAAAACCCCAAGGTGTTAGTGAAGGACTCCCACCAGGATCTTAACATCAAGTAACCTGAAATTGCTAGTAACTTGAAATTTGAAATTGCTCAAGTAACTTGAAATTGCTAATTTAATTAAACTTGAGAATTGTTATAGAAGTAAAGTTTGATATTCCCAATAAAATTTGAAATTGCTTGTAACTTGAAATTGGTAGTAACTTGTACATTTAACTTTAAAATTGCTAGTAACTTGAAAATCAACTATATATATTTAAGTCAAGATAATTATTAATATCTTGATAAAAATTATTGTGGGCATAAAAATTAATATAATTTACAATCATCACATTATATAATTGTGGGTAAATTTTCTTTATGCAATTTATGTTCATTTTACTTTTACATTACAAGAAAATTGTTATTTTAATTTTATGGTATAATTTATAAATAAATAAATATTTAAAATACAAGTTACAAATCACCATGCAAAAAATAAATGATTACAACACTTCTACCCTAGAATTTCAAAGACAACATCATGCATCCCATGTTGTGTATACATGAAATAAAAATTTAAGATTGATTTTCTACCCATCATAACATATCTATTATACTCTAAATGTGGGGAAAAAAACATTGATTTAGAGATGAATACGATATTTAATTAAAAACATTGCAGTGATATGATTGAGGAGAAATTCATAATTTTTAATGCAAAATAACATTTTCATAAGTAGATGATTTTGCAATTTCAACAATAAACATTTAAATGAAAATTGTAATTTTATCATAAATTGCAATTTAAGGATTTTTTATTAATAATGCTTCACATATCAATGCAAGGTTGCAAACATTGCAAATTTAATTATTTCCAATTTGTCCTAACAAATTATATGATTCTAATCATCAATCTTATCATCGTGATATGTCATATTATGCAAATAAAAATATATGTGATAGATGGAAATTTTTTTAAAGTAAACATTATAATTAAATAGCTCTTTGAACATTAATTTGTATTCAAATATTCAATACTATGAAAATATTGTCAACCACCATAACTATGAAAATATTCATTCGTTTGTTTTCAAATTGAATAAATTCTAACTAAAACATAACTATCAAACATGTAAATTTCAAAATATTCATTCATTTGTTTTGAAATCGAATTTTCTAACAAAACAAGAATTGAAATTACATTTAACTTGAAATTGTTAGTAACTTAAAAAATTGCAATTAGTTAAATATGTACAATTTAACTTGAAAATATAATGTTTAAGTGTACATTTAATTTGAAAATTATTCTAAACATTGAAAATTGTTAGTAAAGTTTAGAAATTTGAAAATAGTTGATGTGTACATACATTTTAACTTGAAAATAGAATCTAAGTGTACATTTCATTTGAAAATTGTTGGACAATAAAATTGAAAATTGTTGGCAAACATTGAAATAATTTGAAAATTGTTTTAAAGCAACTTTGAAGCATAATTTGAAAATTGTTAGGAACTTTGAAATAATTTGAAAATAGTTAAAAATATGTTCATATCTTAACATGAAAATAGAATCTGAATTTACATGTTTCATTTGAAAATTGTTCTAATTTAACTTTTGTTTAAAGCCACTTGAAAATTGTTCATTTAACATAAAAATTGTAGCAAACTTTGAAATTTAAATAACAAATTGATGAAATAAATAAGAATATAATTACAAATAAACATGAAACAAATGAAATTATGAAATTTAGTTAAATTTATTGGAAAATTATTACTAATTTTGTAAATTATGTAGCATGATATTTAAATTATGATAGCATGTAATTCAATAATCTATCTTGGTTGTCCTCCATTGGAATTTGTTGCACCAAATGTGCATCTTCTCTTTGTTGTCTCATTCGTTCTCTATTGTACTCACGTTCTTTATTGGCATTTTGTTGTCTAGCATGTTTTCTTTGTCTTTTTTTTTATTCCCCATCAATCTACAATGAAAACAATCAATTTTTTTTCAAAATGTTATAAAAAACAACAATATGTTAGTATGAAATCTTGAAACATGCCTACGAAGAAATCTTACATGAATCAATCTACAATGAAAACAAACAATTTTTTTTTCAAATTGTTATAACAAACAACAAAATGTTAGTATGAAATCTTGAATTATGCTTATAAAGAAATCTTACATGTCTAATGAGGTCTAATTCAGTAATATGAAAATGACAAATCTCTAATTCAACAAGATCAAATTGACAAATCTCTAATTCAACAAGATCAAATTGGCAAAGCTCTAATGGAAAAAGAAAACTAGAAATAAGGTAAATTGTTGTTTGTGAATCCTTGTTTGCTAGTTATATATATGTTCGTTGATGTTTCTACAAGGGAAGGGTAGTTGGAAACATTAATTGTTGCCAACTCCTTTCGCGGTTTCGCCCCGGTTGGTTTATATATATTTTTTTACACAGACGAACCCTCGATCGATCCTATTTGACAGACCCTTGATCGAGCAAATACCTCGATCGAGAGTTTAATAACACCTCGATCGAGGTCTTGTTAAACCCTCAATCGAGGTATCGTTAAACCCTCGATCGAGATTTTGTTAAGCCCTTGATTGAGGTATTTAAAAAAGCTCGATCGAGTGCTTAAAATACAGGCCGAGAGCCATTTTCCCTGCAGAATGGAATATTTGTCTACCTTCCACAGAGTTAAACCATGTCATTAAATGCTCATTAATGAGCGGACTTGATACCATTGGATTCATCAATAAATCATCTATCCAGATATATAAAATTTATGAAGTTTTATCTTGATATAGTCTTTTGTTTTTAAATTTCTACTTAAACTTGCCCTAAAAAACCATGCCGACAACTTCGATTGAGCTCAAAGATAAATCCACAAAATTCAAAATACACATCCAAAAAATTTGAAAAAATACACACGCCTCAGATAAACGCGTCCTCTTTAAAATTGTATTTTTAGTTTTGCAAATTATGTAAAAAATCAAAAGATTTCATGCACGCACACACATGTGTGCAAAATACGACTTAAATATTCATTCGTCATTTTCAAAAAATAATAATAAATATATTTTTTCGAGAAAAATATGTAAGCCCTAGTGCATTCTGTCTAGATCATGTTCACATATTTCATTTTTTTAAATTATTACTTTAACATTAAATTATTGTGCACATAGACAAACTACTTGTTAATTGCTCTTCAATTTTTTAAATACACACGTTTTATTAAATGAAAATTCAACATGATATATGACATTGGTATATTTCGAAAAAAATATCATTGGAAAGCCAACATAATTCTCTACATTTTGTTTTCAACCGCATGTCAAAATTCATGTGTCAAGTATGAGTTTCGAGGGCTTCAGTTTAATACATAGATAAAAATTTTGTTTTTCACCGTCATATTGAGCAAAAAAGAATTAGCCATCTCCATGAAATCACCCAAAATTTAATTTTATATAGAATTATTAAAAAACATTTGAAAATATAATAATTTTAAAAATTATTAATACAAAACTCAAAAAATAAATTCCACCAACACGTTGCTATATTACGTAATAATAATGTATTCCTAAAAGCCATTACTATATTTAAAATAATGCAATTTTTATATATTAAAATAATGTGTTCCTAAAAGCCACCACGAGGGTTAGTTCAAGTATTTATAATTAGACCTGAGATCTATCATCCCAAAAGTCAAACATTAGAAGTTACAAATTGAACTCTCTTAATTCCTTGGAATTTTAACCCTATAATTATAGGAAAGTAATTAGAAAGGGAGACTTTAGAAGTTTTTTATTTTATTTTGCAAAATCTAAATTTAGCATTTAGATTATGCAAATTTCATAACAAATATATATGTTTTTTTAAGATTTTTTATAATTTCCAACCAAACTCCAAACAATACAAGCATAGGAAAATATACTCTATAAAAATTTGAACTTAAAATAATTAAATTTATTGGGTTGGTGTTTCTCTTAATAGACTTAAGTTGAGGTGAATTATTTGCTCCATTATTGTGTTGGTGTTTGTGTATTTTCATTTGGTATTAGAGTTAAAAATCCAACCTCCCAGAAAATGCTATGACCAGTTGTTGCATCATCAACGAGTCTATCGTCTTCCTCATTGTTTTGTTGATGTATTTAGTCTTTAAATTGTTTAAATAGAACTCTTATAAAGAAAAAGGAACGACTTCTAACGGATTGGAAAATTTTTCACTTGATTTTTCTCTCGATCCGCTAGCCAAACAAGTGGACTATTCAACAAAAGGTTCATTTCCTCAATTGCTTGGCTTAATGAATGAACTAGCAGCCGTTGGTGGAAAGAGATGGGCATTGCACCATTCGTTCTATATCTTCGAACAGCCAAAGTCTTATAGTGAAAGGAAAGGCAGTAATTTACAGTTTATTTCTTTCTTTGGAAAATACGTGAAGCTGTAGCAAAGAAATGAAATTGCCTCGTCTGCTTCAAATTTCATGCGTTATTACAGCAACATGTTGTTGTCAAGCTCAATTGTAGATCTGCTTGAAATTGTGATGACATTCTGAGCAGTGTAATGGTGTAAGAAACTATGCAAAGAGCAGAAACAACCGATAGGATAGAATCAAGGCTTGAGGCATAAAAATTTACATGGGAGAGACTCTAGAATTCCCCATCTAGATTTTTCGAGCCTACTGTTCCAATTTCCATATGTGTTGCATCTTCACCGATATATCTAATAAACATTAGAGCTTCTTAATCAGTGTTTTAACACTATCCCTTAATGTTTATTAGGGTTAGATTAATAAGGGCATACTTCTTTAAGCCCTAACATGTTTCTAAACTTTTTAAATTTAACAATACTTAATGGTTTAGTGAATATATCAGCAACTCGGTCTTCTGTTTTACAATACTTCAATATGATATTGCCTTCTTATCTTTGTTCACGAACGTAATGATGATGGATTTTAATATGTTTGGTCTTTGCACGAAATACTGGATTTTTTGTCAATTGCATTGCGCTTTGATTATGACAATAAATAGTTGTAGTTGTTGTTTGATAATGATTTAGTTCAGCAAGGGTACCTCTTATCCATGTAACTTCTTGTGTTGCAAGTGTTGCACCTTTATGTTCAACTTCCGTTGATGATAAAGAAATTGTAGCTTATTTCTTGCTACTCCATGAAATTGCTCCCAAATCAATCTGAAAAACATATCCAGAAGTTGATATTTTGTCTTCGGCATCTCCTGCCCAATCAAAGTCAGTGTACCTAGCTAGTTGAACGTTTCCACCATATTGATATTCAAGTCCAAGTTGATGTGTTCTTGATGTATCTAAGGATTCTTTTAGCTACCTTCCAATGTTCAAGAAGAGGATCTGTCATGAATCTAGAAACCATTCCAACTGCATATGCAATATTTGGTCTAGTGGGTGTTAGATAGAGAAGACTTCCCACTAGTTGTCTATATAGTGTACCATCATTTTTTTCAGAAATAGAGTTACTTCTCAACTTGCCCCTGTATTAATTGGAGTGGGAGATGCCTTGCAATTCTCCATCTTAAACTTCTTTAATAGATCAAGTGCATACTTTGGTTGTGATAGAATAATCATGTATTTCTCTTACCTAACCTGAATGCCAAGAAAATAATGTAACAACCCCAAATCTGTGATATCAAACACATTCTTTAATTTCCCCTTGTAGTCATATACATGACTTACATTGCTTCATGTAATTATCAAGTCATCCACATATAGGACCATAATTATAATATCGCCATTACAATTTTTGATATAAAGATCAGGATGATTAGGACTTCTCTTGAATCCTTCCTTCAAGAAATGTTCATTGATGACTTCTTTAACTTATAAACAAGATTTTCTTGGCCAATTTTTCTAAAACCAAAGGGTTGTTGCATATAGATTTCCTCATGTAGATCACCTTGTACAAAATCACTTTTTACATCCATTTGATGAATTTCCCAACCAAAGTTTGCAATTAGAGAAACTACTATTTGGATTGTAGTCATTTTAGCAACAAGAGAAAATGTTTCATCATAGTCAATACCTTCTTTCTATGATTATACTTTTGCAACCAACCTAGCCTTATGCTTCTCAACTTTTCCATCAGATGTGAACTTTGTCATGTATACCCTCTTGCAACCAATGAGATTTTTACCTTCTGGAAGAGGAGTCAGCTCCCAAGTTTGATTCTTCATTAGAGAATCACATTCCTCTTTCATTGCAGCATCCCATTTAGGTTTTCCTTGAGCTTCTTCAAATACATGTGGATCATTAACATTCATCACTCTAGTCATAAGAGCATAGTTAGCATGATGCCTTGGACCTTCTTGGTAAACCTCTGAATACTCTTTAATTTTTTTAAAGAACCATCATTTTCATCTTGTGTATGTGCAACAACAATCTCTTCTTCACAAGATTCAGAACATTCTTCATTAGTCATGTCATCAAAACTTTCTTCAATAATTGGGTCACCACAAATTGATGAAGACACAAGAGTAGAGGAAGAAGATTTGGAAGATGTTATACAACTTTCATCAAATATCACATCTCTCCTAATAAGTATTTTATTTGTATCAAGATCATACAACCTATAGGCCTTAGATGATTCACTATAACCAATATATTTGTGGTTTTTTTTGTCTAGTTTGTTCCTTTTCTTATCTATATGAACATATAGGCATCACACCCAAAAAATTTCAAATGGAATATAGTTGGTTTTCTTCTACTCGAAGTTTCTTCAGGAGTCTTATGTTTGACACTAATTGTAGCTGACCTATTGAC
Organism: Larix kaempferi; assembly: GCA_027924585.1. Taxonomy (NCBI): domain Eukaryota; kingdom Viridiplantae; phylum Streptophyta; class Pinopsida; order Pinales; family Pinaceae; genus Larix; species Larix kaempferi. The sequence continues at coordinate 336,849 of BSBM01000328.1, forward strand.
AATATAAGATGCAGTATTTACAACTTCAACCCAAGATTTTGAATCCAAATTTCTAGCATGGAGCATACACCTATCCATCTCCATAAGAGTCTTATTCTTCCTTTCAGCTACACCATTTTGTCAAGTTGTATAAGGGACTGTATGCTCTCTTTTAATTCCATTATACTTACAATAATTATCAAAACAATTGTTCACATACTCTTTTCCATTATCTATCCTTAAAATCTTAATAGATTTCCCACTTTTTTTTTCTACAAAATGTCTTAAATTCCTTCAACTTCTCAAATACCTCATCTTTGTGCTTTAGAAAATAACCCAAATCCTTCGACTATAGTCATCAATAAATGTCAAAACACATATGAAACTTGACATGGACGGATGTTCCAATGGTCCCATAAGGTCACTATGAACCAAATGAAGTGGAGTCTTGGCTCTCCATGATTTACCTTTTATAAAATTTTCCATATGTTGTTTTCTAAAGAAGCAACCTTCACAAATTCCTTTCCTTTTAAAGATTTTGGGTAGTCCATACACCATTTCAAACTTTTTCATTAGATTAAGACTTTTATAATTCAAATGAACCATCCTTTCATGCCATGGGTGGGTACACGAAGTTGGGTCCACTTTTTTGTGCTACCAGATTTAAATATTCCAAAATACAATGCTCTATTGTTTCTTTGTAACTTTTGACTTCTTTCACAATTTCTCAAACAAATTATATGGTGCACTAGAAGAAGGAGATCTCTATACACTCATATGCCTCATTTTTTCAGGGTTTTCTGACTTCAATAAATCATAAAAAAATGAAAACATCATGAATAATTTCGAAAAGATAGTCTTGCACTAGTACAACATATCCTCTACATATGTAAAAATAATAATTCAAAAATACTTTCAATTAGTTCATATAGTGATGCATTCACATAGACATATATGCTATATTATGCTGAAAATTTAACAAACAAATTTTATAAACGACTACAAAAAAATTCTAAAAGTAAAATTTATATATTAAGAAACCTTATTGATTTTCTATATTTTGTCTTTTTGCATCGTCCTAAAATTCATTATGCAAGTACCTCTAATTGCCTCTTGAAGTTTGAAGTTTCTATTTTTTCAGTTTATGTGGTAACTAAAGTGTCTTTAAAGAAGCTCATGATTGTGCATCAGCCCCCATAACCTACTCACATTATTTGTTTCTACAATCAAAGTCTTTCCATTTGTGGTGAACCTTCCAAACTTATAAAGTCCATTTTCTACCTATCCAAAAACAACCACATTATATTTATTATTAATATATTTAATTAAACATTTGTCTTTATAAAACTCAACCTTGTAACTTTGATTTGCAATTTGAAACATTTCCATTTCCAATCACATGTAATGTTGTATCATCTCCAAGAAAAAATTTCTCCTTATTGCAATCATTATCTAACAAAACAAACTTCTCATTTTTCTCCTATAGAATTTTTATGTCTTGAAAACTTACGTCGTCTTTGTTGTATATCCCATTGTTTCTTACGATAATCCTTTGCACAATGCTCCGTCTTTCCATAATAATTATAATTGTTATTAAAGCTATAATGATGCCTCTTTTCTTTAAGCTGATTTGAAAACTGACATGTCTTATCATTTGGCTTATCATTTAGTTTCTTTGTATATTGGTATGATCTTCTCTTGGAGACAAGTGCATGACTCTCATCATTAGATGACTCCCTTTGCCAAACCATTGTTCTTCCTACAATAACTTGGTAGTAAGATCAGCTATAGAAATAGTAGGAATTTTATCAATAGTATCAAGACTTCTAATAAAAGATTGATAAGAACTAGGAAGGATACTAAGAATGATATGCACAAACTCATTTTTTACCAATGTTTTGCCAAGACTCTCTAATTCTTCATTACGTATATCTTTCAACTTTGTTAGATGAGGTGCAATTTCTTAATTATTAGACAACTTCAAATTGTGTAAATCATTAGTGAGATTTAAGATCCAGTACTCACTTGTATTATGATACAATTTTTCAAGCATCTTCCATATCTCAATGCCATCTATCAAATGCTTAATTTCAGCAAACACTTCATAAGATACACCAATTTTAATATATGCACCAACTTCCTTATTTCTTTGATCTCATTTGAAAAAAATTCAAGAGCCCTTTGTTTAGTAAGAATCATTTCTTTCCCACTAACCAAATCATACAATGTTTCCTCATTGTTAAGAAAGGTTCTATTTTATGAACCCATTCATTATAAAAAATTTAAACAGTTTCCTTTACTCAAATATAAACACTCGAATTATTGATTTTACTCCACCAAAGATTTATTTTAACTAGACAGACATATCCACAACCAGAAAATTTATCAATCACAAAGAAAAATTCCAATATGTTCTTTACTAAAATTGAATCCAGTATAACTATAATCAGCTTCACATCGATTTTAGAAACTTCAAGGAAATGGTGTCTCCAACCAGCAAGCTGCATAGCTCTCAGCGTTGTGATCTGCACAAAACTTATTTTCAACAGATCAACACGATTAAACACATAATACCAAATTTTAATGTAATACTTCAATACTTTGATAAGGGCACAGTTGAGCGTTGTTTTGGGAGCGAAAACAATCTTCCTCTTCTAGAGAGCGAACACAACGATCTCACAACAATCCGAAGCAGCGATTCCACAGCAATCCTCCAAGCAGCTAGCTACTTGACAGGAATTCACACACGCTCAAAATCAACACACAACAATTCTCTCATCCGACCGCTTCACAACATTTCACAAACAACAGTTCATCCGCTCAGCATAAAAGAAACAGCCTCAGCGCCCAGCATCCACATGCAGGCTCTGATACCATAAAGAAACTATGCAAAGAACGGATAGGATAGAATCAAGACTAGAGACACATGTTTACAAACAACTGTGTCCAATTGGACGAAATTGGGTTCTATTTATAGATAAAAATTTACATGGGAGAAATTTTAGAATTCTCCATCGAGATTTTTCTGAGCCTACCAACAGACTACTGTTCCAGTCTTCACATTTATTTTGGAATTCTCTTCATCAACATATCTAATAAACATTAAAGCATCTTAATCACTAACCCACGGTCATTCTCCTGGGCTTGATAAACTAACCCGCTGGATGTCCGATGTTATGCATGCGTGGAATCGACTTCAATCACTCAGAACGTGGTAAAAGTCAATCTAATGTGTCATGTTCATTTGACCAGAGGGTAAGTGTGTTAACGCCGATAGGTGTTATTAGTTTGGAAAGGATGGAGGGTGTCAGATTACGGTGGTGATTCATTCAATGGTCGCGTCTCTTTTAATCTCGTTCAACAATAAAATTGTCTGGGTTTTAACATCTAAATGGATTTTCAAACCAAACAAACCATGAAACCCAAGAATAACGATCGCTCGATTAGCACTCTACAGGATTTAAACAGAATTCACAATTTCCAGCTCAAATATTCAAATCAGATGCGATTTGATTGAAAAGAAACACTTGGGGTCGCCTTCCACCAGATGTGATTGAAATTGTTGGAGCTAATTACTTCTCCAACAACCCCAGTGCTGGTGTATAGCAGTTTTGTCTCAGACTCTTGCAGCTTGGCAGCTTATTGATGATGGCATGGTTCAATCTATTTATGGTACACGACAGCCATTCTGTTATTTTTGTATTTGTGCAGGACAGGGATGGGCTCCCACTGTTCAAGGATGGGTCTATTTATTTCCCCCTTTTTCAATCATCTAAATTCTGCAGGGGAGCTGAAAGCTGTGCGAACGATGCTCTTAAATTCCAATTTTGAATCTATAACACGCATTTATTGCCTTTGCCCTATGAGGCTTTATATAAATGTTTTGTAATCTGTATTTCTGATATAATGAAAAGGAGTGTTCTGTTTGTTTTCCTCTGTTTCTACGCAATTTTCATTTTCTCTTTCTCTCATTTTGGTATCAGAGCCGAACTTGCACTTCGTTCCCTCTGAAATTGTGGACACAATGTTCCATGTTGGATTGTAGCTGGACCAGCCAGTCGTGCTGAAGAAAATTAGAGGGGAAATCAAGCTGCCTAAGAGTCTGTGTGGTGTATTTTTCTTCCCAAGAGGCACACCATGGAATCTCAGATCCAAAATTTCCCATAGATGGCATCGGGTAGTCTAACCCAGCTAGTGGTCCATGTTCTCACAAGGAAGAACTATGACACCTGGTGTATTAGAATGAGGACCCTGCTACATTCCCAGGATTTATCGGGTTATGTTTCAGTGGGTTACCAGGAGCCTGATGATTATGCAGCTGAAATGGCTTTAACAAATGCTGAGTGTGACCAGCTGAGAGAGAATAGGAAGAAAGATTGTTATAGGTCAAATCTGCACTTCTCCATCCGTGATCACGTTGCTCTGTCAATTACACAAAAGGACACTATGGATAGAAGAGCTAGGTTGACCTGGATGACTTATTGCTAGAACCACACTCTTCAGCTGATAATTTTACTGTTGCTACTGATTTCACAACATGCGCGCTACTATTCTATAGTAAACTAGCGCACACCTTAAAAGATGCGCTGCTTTGCTCAAGGACAACCAGCGCACACCTTGAAAAATGTTGCAAACACTTGTTGCAAAGTACAAGAGTTGCATACTGTGCACTACTCTGGTTGTATGAAACCCGCACACATCTTAAGATGAAGTCAAAAAATATATTGAGATTACGAATTGGGATTAGTTGAAGTTGGTTCTGCAACTTCCCTAACCTCCCAATTCAAACATCTCTCAAATCCAACTGCCTATCTTGTCCCATAAATACAAGGAGGATCCATGAGAGAGGAACTTAGAAAGAATGCTTTAAGGGTTGTTACGCTGGAGGAATTCCCAAGTCATTGTGAAGAGAAGGAGCCCAGGACTCATTTGCAGAATTTTCTTGATCGATCAGGTATATTTGTACGGATTCATGTTTCTTTAACAATAAAAAGGTGGAAATACCCTTCCTGTCCCAAATCGAATGTCTATTGGATTGTATGTTCATTTGGTTTAATATCTTATTGTAGTTTATGTTTGATCGCTTTCAATTTCATCATATTTATTACAGTCAAGATACGTTGAGGAAGGTTTCCTTTGTGTTGTAGGTTCATCATAGCAGAAGATCAAGCGAAAGCTAGGACCAGTCGTCGATAAAAAGGTATATCTTTCGATATCTAGATCTCTTTCATTTGTAGGAACTAAATGCAATGCAATGAATGTATTTACCTGTCACCCCGCCCAAGTTGGTAGTGTCTTCTCCTCACTATAAGGTATTAATCCTGCACAACAGACTGGCGACTCCACTGGGGAATAACCAGTAGTTTTTCTGCTCTAGGAGACCTTGTTAGGTTTTTCCTCCAGTCTATTTCAGTTTATTTGTTCTTTGAGAGGTCTTATAGGTCATTGTTACCTGTTCTTTCTTGCTTGATTCATCTCATTCCACTGCTGCAAAGTTGTTTTGTTTGCTTCTAAGCCTTGTGCGTTGGTTTACCCTACACACAGTAGCGCATTTTTTCTGATGAACGCTGCTTTGTCCACTGCACAGTAGCGCATCTTTCCTAGTGTGTGTTGGTTTCTTACTACATGGTAGTGCATTTTCCTGTAACTTTCAGTTCACTGTTAGGGTTTGATTTCCAGTTGTTTGGGTTCATTTCCATCCTTTTGCTTTGCTTCCCTGACTGGCCCCTGAGACTTTTATGTCTCTTTTGAGTCTTGTTTGCCTCTCTGAAGTCCTTTAGTTTTCCTTTGCTTGCTTGAGTACTTATTTAAAGTGTCTTTACTATTTTTAACCCTTTTGAAGGTTGTGCACTGTTCTCTGTTAGACATAGCTACAATTTTTCTTGCCCTAGATGCTTGTTGCAGTCATATAGACCTGCGTTCTTAACGTTTATTGTCTGTGGAAACATTAGCATGCTTTGACTGTGTCTTGTCCTTTTGTTTAGGGTTTGATCCCAGTTTGAGTCCTTAGGGTGGCTTTAAAAGGTTGTTTGGTCTAGATACTTTCTGATTGTCTTTTCAGTTTAGTCCAAGCGAGTTAAAGCTTTATAGTTTGCTTTTCTTTTGATTCTATGTGTTGGTAAGGTCACTTTTGGTTCGCTTACCTACTCATTTGCTTGGCTTAGTGTTTTCTTAAGTTTTTGGTGCTTAGGAGCAGCCTTTTAGGTCTACCTTTCCATTACGAGCATCTATTTTCCTTGCTTCTTTTACACTTTGCTTCCAAGCCCAAAGTTTTTTCTTTTGAAACAACTTGGTAGGTTGAGTCTTTCTCAAGTCTTTGACTTGATTGTTTTGAGCCTTTAGGTTGTTTGTCTTACTCACACTTTGTGTTAGGTCTTACTTGCTCCTTTCCAAGTTCTTTTTCTTTTACAATTATCAGAAAAAGACAAAAAATGGATTCAGTAGCTTAGCAGTAGGATTTATCATTGTTTTGAAGTAGCATAGTTTGCTTTGCTTCGAAATTTAAAAGAAAAATACAAAAAGGAAATTTGATTTAGGAGTGCCTAGTTTCAGTTTTTGAAAGAATACAAATGAAAGAAAAGAGTCTTTTGTGAATTTGAATGCATTTTTTCTTTATGCACTTTGCTTTCTGTCGAAACCATTCCACACACCGCATTGCCCTTATTGAGTAAAAAGTAGCCCTTAAAAAAAAATCGTAATAAAATTAACTAGCAACATTTTTCTTTTTAGGTATACACATCATCAACTAGCTTAAGCTAGGATTTCGGGTTTAAATCGCCTTAAACCACCCAAAATCAGCTTCATTACTCAACATTCGTAGTACGACTATCTATTAGGTAAATCCATCTCTATCAAATAGTCCTGGGATTGTCTACTCAAACCAGAGTTAAGCACAAGGCCGTGGGCGATTGGAATTGTTGAGGATACCCCCTCACTTTCCCATCAACCATAAACCAGAGTTGACTCGCGTACAGGGGTCCACTAGTGCTTTTTAAAGTGTTTTTGGATTTCGGGATTTGCTACCCTGCCCATGCGTTTCGACTAGGCTGACGACTGTCCCCCCAAGTTATTTCGTATTGGTGGTAGCCTTAGTATCATAACCTTTAGGGCTCTACACAGGTAGAGTGGAAGGATATTCCCACTTCACCTCGAACAGACGTGGAAGGTAACCCTTTGGCAGTAATTCCAGGAGGGCGGTTTGGTGATTCAAACGCTTGCACCCAGAGGACCTCCATTGGACGCCACATAACTAACCGTCGGTACTCTATTAGTCTGATCTGGACTCTAATCATCCCAGACTTACTTATGAGAGTATTTGTCTTGTATTGCTTGGTTTGACCACTTAGGAAATTTTTTAGTGGTATGTTGTTTGCTCCTTAGTTGTAGTGGCCACTAGGTTTTTTACCTAGTTTATTTTTATAGTTGTGGAGGACAAACATCTTCGTCGGTCTTGGAGGTTGCAAAACCTTCCCCCACTCATTGTAGAGCCTCCACCGCCACCGCAACGCTAGATGACAGATTCCCATGGTTCTTTTGAACTTACGGGCGAAACAGAGGTTCTTGGAGAACCACAACCCAGAAACCCGGATCGACAAGTCTTTGATATTGTCGAGGTTGAGGACCTAACTTCTAGAGAGTTCAATACTCCTTTCAAGCCTCCTTTTACTGGACCCAACGATCCACTTTTGGTACCTATAGGATTTCAACAACCTAAGTACAGTGCGTACTTGTTTACACCTGGTTATACTATGACTAACCCAGGAGACAAGCAGGGAGTTCCTCAAACTCCCACAACTTCTATGGCTACAAGGATTGTTAATCCTTCTTTCACAAACACTACCACACCGAGTTCATCGCAGGCTGCTTATGCTTCAACTCCATCCTTTAGTTTTAATGTTGGTACTCTAGGCATGCAGAGCTCATTAGCTTCGACATCTGCCTCAGTTTCTACCCCCACTTTTGGACCAAACAATGTCCCTTTGTCAGGGATACCCACAGTGAATTTTACTCATTCTTCTGCTACACAACAGTTCCAGGGTGTAACTCAAGCTATTGCTTCCACTTCCGTTGTAGGATCTATCCCTTCTGCATCTATACCTATTATGGGTACGATGACGACACCGTCTGTTACTGCTACACCTGGCTTTAACCCTTATGCAGGTTACAATGTTAATCCATCAAATATACCTGTAGGGAGTATCCTTTTCTCTTTGTTTGTTGGAGGAGGGGGTAATTTTGTTAATCCACAATACGGTGGGGTTAACACCTAGCCGCAATGGACCACTGCCTCGGGAAGTAATCCACTTTCTTTTGGGTGGAGCAATTTTAATCCATTCATTTCACAGCCGATGCCTGGGGGAAACCCCAACCAACAGTACACGAATCAGGTAGTGGGAAATACCCAATACCAGGTTCTGGTCTATCAAATTCCATCGGCACGACCACACTTACCATTTCTGGCAACTTTAAACTTGCCATATCTTTCAAAACTCACAAACGACCATGTGCGCCATGATCCTACATGGCCACCTATTCCCACTAAGTTGCCCTCAGACATCCTGAAGTTTGAAGGTAAGACTAGTGAGGACCCTAGTGACCATGTCACAACTTTTCATCTCTGGTGCTCCTCGAATTCGTTGAATGATGACTCCATCAGGTTGAGGCTCTTTTAAAGAACCTTGGCAAGTGTCGCAACCAAATGGTATATTAAACTACCGGCAGCTGCTTATGGCACCTTTTGGGATCTAGCCACTGTTTTCTTGAACCACTTTCAACTTCCTGTCCAGTACGATGCCGGCACAGACCTTCTGTCGACCTTTCGACAGAACAAGGCCACTCATCTATCTGATCACATTCAGGAGTGGCGAAGGCGAAAGAGGCTCATTAAAGCCGACATACCTCCTGCTTTTTTGTTAGAGTGGTATCTTAAATCACTCCTTCCTTATATTTCTAAGGAACTCGCAACTTCAAGGGTGTCCTCCGAAGAGGAAGCCATTTTGAGAACCCAACAGCTTGACTTGGTTTATGCTCAGTCTGGTCTCTTATATGAGATTATTCCTGATGCACCGAGGTCTAACATAGACTTAGGTAAACCAAAACCTGGACCACATGCTAATGGAATTGTGGGTTCAGTAGACTCTGCAGCGTTTGATGCCTTAACAAAGTAGGTTCACGCCTTATCAGTAAAAGAGTCTGCTGCAGAAGCAACTGTTGTTGCATCCTCTCCTTCCACAACTGAATCTTCACAATAGGTACAGACAAACCAAAAGGGTTCTCGGCAGCCCAATAACAAAAGAAATGGCAAGAAAGGGGAGGGAAACCAACAAAATCCCAAGAACACACAAAATGTCGAGGAGGGTAAAAAGGCCCAAAAAAGGAAGTTCAAGTTCCCTTGCAGGCTATGTCAAGACGACCACCTTACCCATCAATGCCCTCTAATGGAAGAAGCCCAGAAGCTGATCCGTGAAAAGAAACCTGCTGTCTTAAAAGACCCTTTCCCTCATGGACATAGTTCAGCTTCTGGCAGCTCTAGTGCTCGGGGCACTACTCGTGCCAACTCAGCTAATCAGTCATTCATTAATATGGTTAATTTAGATGCTCTTTTGCAAACTTGAGCTAGAAATTATACCCCGAACCCACAGCAGAAGGATGTTCCTGAGTCATCTACCCCTCTCCACATCGAAAGACCGGTGGATCCGGTGGAGAATATTCCAAAAGGTGTCTTCAAACGGGTTGTGCACAACCCCAATGCGCAGGCTGCCTCCAACTACAATGTAGTGGAGGATTCAGCCCAAACCCCCTGTGCCATGTTCACTTTGGAGGTACTGCAAAGTTTCCCATTGCAACACAGTGCACTCCTCGCAGCGATTGGAAGTGTAGATTCATCCAACATGCTTGCTCGTTTTGATATGAAAGATATCAAGTTCCGGCTGCCGTACCACATCGCTCTCCAGATAGAGGTCGTCCATGGTCCCATGACCATTAGACGAGTTGTTGTAGACGAGGGAGCATCCACGTGCATAATGTCCATCTATTACTGGAAGGCTTTAGGTGAACCTGAGTTAGCTCCCTCTAATACGGTACTTATCGCCTTTGATGGAAGATCTTTCCGTCCACACGGAGTCTTACCATCATTTGATGTTGAACTTGCAGACAAACTAGTATCAGTGGAGGTTGAAGTTCTGGATGCTCCGCTTGATTATAACTTGTTGTTGGGTAGGAGATGGACATATGCCATGCAGACAATATCATCAATTGTTTTCCGGGTCATAATGTTCCCTCACGAAGGCAATATCATCACAGTTGATCAACTTTCGTTTTCCCGGAAGACCAACCAGACTTCATCGGATTCAACTATCTCGTTGGTTGATCAGTCCTCCCCAGTTACTGAGAGTTGGGAGTAGGTCTCTATGTGTCATTAATAGGCACTTTTGACCTACCTTCTCTCGTTCATTTTATTGGTTCTGAAGAATGTTCTTCATCCGAGATTTCCACGGTCAGTTCAACGACTAATCCTTGGATTCTCCCAACTGAATCAGAACTAATTGTGCCTGTATCTTTTGCAGAAGTTGCTTACTTAGATTCAAAACATGTTGCAACAGAACGTATCGTGACTCCGTTGGTCTCTATTGAGTCAGATATGGACTATGCTCCTGCATGGTCAGTGGACTCTACCCACTCTCGTGATTGTCTAGACATAGTTTTTCCTTCTGACGAAGCCATTTTGGAAGCAATGGTAGGCCTCGACCACCCTTGGGAACATTTGCACCCCAGGTCCTATTTACTTCCCATTCTAAACTTGATAGAGAGAGGTGAGTTTTCTCCGAGACCCAGTGAGAATGCTGATTTGTTCTCTATCCTTTCTACTTCACAAGTTGTTTATGCCAAAGGAAATATGGCGAATATATCAAGAACCATCCCGATCAACATTTCCACTGAACCTGGGGTCGCGAAAAATATGTTTATTGGAGCAGATTGTTTTCTTGACGAGATCGTTCTGTATACCAATATTTTTAATGATTTCCGCGACGTATTTTGCTGGACTTATGAGGAGGTTCCGGGCACCGACTCTACCTGAAGAAGTACTATGCTTAGGCATCCGTGCTTTTTCATGTATTATAGTTGTACATTTTTGTAGAGTTAGTTTTGTTTATGGTTGTAGTTACGTCTTATGCATCTATTGCTTTGTGTTTCAGATGTCGACTGAACACTTTATAGGGTTTGTTGATGGCGCTAGCTGCCACACCTGTCAGCTGGCCACAGCTGCTTGGGTTATTTACTCACCAACTGGCCAACTGGTGTCTTCGGGAGGGGCTTGTTTAGGTCCCACAACGAACAATGTGGCTGAATACAATGCAGTCATAGAGCTACCTCGAGATGCTCTGTTCCATGGCATTTCACATTTGGAGGTACGGCTCGACTCGCAGTTAGTTTTTTTTTCAGTTATTGGGTGTTTATCAGTTTAGAGATCCTACTTTGTTACGTCAGTTTCTACGCGTTAAGTTGCTTGAGAGACAGTTTGATTATATCACATATCAGCATATTCCAAGGAATTTGAATGCATTAGCTGATTCATTTGCAAACTACATTTTAGATTTGCATTTGCATCATTCACACACATAGTAATTCATGCATAAAACACAATAACACGCATGTAAATAACCAATACTGTATATATATATATATATATATATATATATATCCGTATCAAAAAATAGTATCAGTTTGGATCATAAGTATGTCACAGAGTCATGTCATAAGATATAAAATTGGGCTTGATGTCCTCAAAGATATACATAGAATATCCTTCTTCTATGGAAAAGGTGAGGCCTCATCTACCTCTGCTCCCTCTCGATAGCATATGACCAACCTAGCTACTTTCCGCAATAGCCTAATCCAGGCTGGGGGCACACCAACCACATCCTCCTGCATGTCGAGCGACATCTGCTCGATCTTGTAAGTTGGAATGTCATGAGTCAACTGACTCATCTTTCTCTCTATGTTTCCCAGCATGGCATCAGCTGCACCCACTACCACTAGTCTCACGAAAGTACAGGGGTGTCCCTCGAGACGTACTGGTCCAACATCTGCATATGACACTTTGTTTTAGTACCTCAAACTCATCATAAAAATCATATATATAAAATATAAAAATGAAATAATTTTTCAAAAAGCATAAACATACCTATATCTCCCCAGGCTTCTCCTAGAGGAAGTATCAGCTCAGGATCATGACGGAAGTCTACGCCCGCATATGGAAACTGCTCAAGATCTGGCACTTGCCGTTCCCACCAACCCCAGAAATCATCCTCATGGTAACAGAAGTTGCTCTCGCCACCACCCTGGTGGAGGAAGATCTCACCCCAACGAGACAACATTGGCTCATGAGGGTTGACCGGGGGCAAAGGCATGCCCAAACTGATAGCAAGCACCCTTTCAAAGAAAAAGGTGCAAAGTATATTCCCGTACCCAAAATCATTCATCCTCCCGGTCTTACACCCCGAGAGTTGAAGCTTCATGTTCGCCAAAAGAATTGAACACCAGTCATATACTCTATCGTGCAAGCATTCAGTACCTATGTGCATATAATGTCTCGAAGCAAGATGTTGCATAGCACTCCCTCCCATCCGGTTAAGAATACTCATGATGACTTTGAGGGGGAAGCTTGCAATAGTTGAAATAAGAATTTGACTACCAGATTTCTCAGTTCCCGATAGGCAGTATGCATTCACATACTCTTGCACGGACAAGGCACCCACACTACGTGAGGACCCTTTCAAGTTCACAAAGCATCCCCTCTGAGAAAGACCCGTGATAAAGTAGATGTCATCTATGGTGAGTTCCAGTATTTCACCTTGGATATTAAACACCAATGCCTCGGCATCCCAGTATTGGACAATCCTCTCAAGCAAGCGGATTTGCGCCTGCATGTTGACCGTTGTATAAAATTTCAACAATACACATCTTCGAAGCACATGGAGAGTCACTGGATCCTGTAATGCTATTCGATCCATGTCCTCATGCTCCCTTTCACGCCATACAAGAACCATCCTGCCAAGCAACAAGTCAAATTTTAGTTTTTTTCAACCTTTTACCATACTTTCAGGGGTGTGCGCTACTGTGTGTACTAGACAGTCACGCTTGAATGCTTCTTTTCTTGAACTAAACCAGCGCACTTGGCTAGTATACGCTACTTTTGCTCACACGCAGAAACACGTTGTGAACATTGCTAGAAAGTGATTTTAACCATGAAAATTGACAAAAAAATGCATGAAATTGCAAGTGTAGGAGAAAATAACTTACTTGGTGGAAGTAGAAGATCGTTTGGTGGTCCAGTTTGATCGCAACGAATGGAGGAATATCAAGGTTTTGCTCCACTTTGCCCTAAAAACTCCAATTGTGATATTTGATTTTTCAATTTGAAATTATTTATATAAAATGAACTTTGATTTTTACCCACTTTTTTCAAAAGTGTATAGTTTCAAGTTGTCCCTAAAAGGTTTTATTTAATCACTAATACCTACAAATGTTAGTGAGTTAAATTTAACCTAGATATTTCAATTTTTCCCTCGAGTTTCATAGTATTAAAATCGGAAATGACTTGTTTTCTTTATTGATAGACCATGTTGTCATTATTATGTCATTGAGAAAATTTGTCGATAGTTACTAACTCGATTGTTGAGATCCTATTCTTTGGCAAGTCATGAACGTACGATCCTAGAAGCTGTCTTTTAAGTCGTTTTAAGCTCTTGTTTGGACTATTTAAAAACTAAACAAGATTGTCGAGCATACTTGTTCTCTTCAAGCTCGTTAAAGGAATTGAAGGTACATCCGCTTAGGTATAAGTTTAACCCTTTTCCGGACTTTTGTTGATTACTTACGAAAAAGGAATACTCTAGTCATATTTGGCTAGAAGAGTTCTTCTCTCATCGTTTGAGACTTTTTTGGGGGAGGAGACTAACTGTACGAAAAAGGACTTTTGGAGCCTTCTTTAGGGTTTTCAGGCTCTCGAAATATGAAAACACCAAGCGAGCACTCACCTACTCGGGCTCGATGTGAAATCCACGAGAGGGTATATAGAGGATTGTTTAATTTTTTCAGACTCTATAAACAAGAAAACAACGGTGAGCATATACCAACCCGGGCTCGATATTAAAATCCATGGGTAGGTGTATGGAGTTATTGTTTAAGTTTTTCAGACTCCTTAAAATTGAAAATACCGGCGAGCAAGAACAGATCTTGGCTCAATATTAAAATCCAGAGATCAGTATTATAGAGTATTCTTCTATCTCTTCTTCGAACTCTGTAAACAATGAAGAAGGTCCCGAGTCTTCCTCCCATGGGCTCATTAAAAATTTACATGGTTGGACTTATTAAGTTTTCTTTCTTGGACTCATTAAAACAACAAGAAAGACATTCTTTTACCAAAACGAATAAGGGATGAGAAGGGTATATCACATATTTTCAATTTCAAAGGCAGTTAAGTCAGTCATGTCCTTGAACACAACACCTATTTGAGTCTATCATTTTAGTTGGGTATTATTTTTTGACCTTAGGGTGAACTTGATCTCCGAGTTCTTACTCCCCCAGTTGGTTATTCTTCCAACCATATGCAGGGTCTGTTAATGTCTCCTACATTGCAGGCTTATATCATTTCCCCTTCATGTTGAAAACTGCCTAAGTCACTTTGTGTCATGCTCACTATTCAAGGATACAACCTGTGTCGGCCATTTTGCAGTTTACCTTGACTTCATGTGTCAGCCATCCTAGTGTCAGTTTGTTTCATCTTGTTACTTGTCCTACTCCATATCAGCTCATACCTTTTTGAGTGTTCCTCGTGTTGGATGATGGAGGATGCATTAAGGCCTCCCTTCCAGCTGACTTCTTCCCATCGACTTCAACTCATTATGCTCTGGGAATGAAGTTTAGAGTTTCGGTTAGTACCTTGGGGATTGCAATCATAAGTGGCAGTTTCCCTTGCTGTTGAATAATGGGAATACATCAATGTCTCTTATTCGACAGGTTCCTCAAGTGTTCGACTTCAAGTCCACTTATTCACACATGTTGGAACGTACTAGGTACCTTGGACCCCATTATCATTATTGATGGAAGTCCTCGCATTTGTTAACGGTATACATCAATGGCCGGTAATCAAAAGATACCCCCCATGTTCGACCTCAGCTCATTTATTCACATGGTTAGGGTTTGTACCTTGGGTTGTTTTGGATGAAGACCTTGGGACTATGACAACATCACCATATTTATGTTATCACCCAAGTTGTGTAGGATTGAGCCTCACTCATTTTGGCTCTTCATGAGACATAGATCCAGTTTGTTGTTATGGCTATGATCTCTCAGTTTGACATGGATCCACGCTTGTATTTCAGTGGCCATGCTATATATACATCTTCTAGTTATGTATTGGAGATCATGTTTCTACACATCTATATGATGTCACGATTGTAATTGCTCACTGAACTTGATCGTTGTTTCAGGTACTTTTGTGACTTAGTTCTGCGGTTTCTTGCTCCTCCTCTGACTTGGAATTATAATGTATTTCGGCCATCGTTTCCCTCTGACCTCACACATTAGGGGGCATCTGTTACAGGTCAAATTTGCACTTCTCCGTCCGTGATCACATTGCTCTGTCGATCACACAAAATGACACTATGGATGGAAGAGCTAGGTTGACCTGGATGACTTATTGCTAGAAATACACTCTTCAGCTGAGAATTTTACTGTTGCTACTGATTTCACATCATGTGCGCTACTCTTGCTATAGTAAACCAGCGCACACCTTAAAAGATGCGCTGCTTTTCTCAAGGACAACCAGCGCACACCTTGAAAAATGTTGCAAACGCTTGTTGCAAAGTACAAGAGTTGCATACTGTGCACTACTTTGGTTGTCTGAAACCCACACACATCTTAAGATGAAGTCAAAAAATATATTAAGATTACAAATTGGGATTAGTTGAATTTGGTTTTGCAACTTCCCCAACCTCCCAATTCAACCACCTCTCGAATCCAACTGCCTACCTTGTCCCATAAATACAAGGAGGATTCATGAGAGAGGAACCTAGAAAGAATGCTTTAAGGGATGTTACGCTGGAGGAATTCCCAAGTCATTGTGAATAGCAGGAGCCCAGGACTCGGTTGTAGAAGCATCTTGATCGATCAGGTATATTTGTACTGATTCATGTTTCCTTAACAATCAAAAGGTGGAAATACCCTTCCTGTCCCGAATCGAATGTCTTTTGGATTGTATGTTCATTTGGTTTAATATCTTATTGTAGTTGATGTTTGATCGCTTTCAATTTCATCATATTTATTACAGTTAAGATACGTTGAGGAAGGTTTCCTTTGTGTTGCAAGTTCATCATAGCATAAGATCAAGCGGAAGACCAAGCGAAAGCTAGGACCATTCGTCGATAAAAGGTACATCTTTCTATATCTCGATCTCTTTCATTTGTAGGAACTAAATGCAATGCAGTGAATGTATTTACCTGTCACCTCGCCCAAGTTGGTAGTGTCTTCTCCTCAATATAAGGTATTAATCCTGCACAACAAAGATAATAGGGCACTGGGTCTTATTCAACAAGGCGTGGATGACACCATTTTCCCAAAGGTGTCAAATGCTCTGTCTTCAAAATCTGCATGGGATATTCTTGAGACATGCTATCAGGGTGTGTCCAAAGTAAAGCTTGTAAAGCTACAAAATCTCAGGAGAGACTTTGAGAACTTAAAAATGAAGGAGGTAGATACTGTAGATCAATTCATGACCTAGGTCATGAATGTAGTAAATCAAATGAGGCAGTTTGGTGAAGATTTCTCAGACCAGAGAGTGGTTGAGAAAGTTCTTAGAATCCTTCCTAAAAAGTTTGAAACTATTGTAGTTGCCATAGAAGAGAAAAAAGACATCATTCAGATGCAGATAGATCAGTTGACAGGATCCCTGGTTGCTCATGAATCTAGGATGACAAGGTATGAAGATAATGCATTAGATCATGCATTTAAGTCTCAATTGACAGTTTCAAAAGGCAAAGGCAGAGGTAGATTTGGAAACAGAGGAAGAGGGGGTAGAAGCCAGGACCAAAGGGAGTTCAAAGATGATTATGAGACTGAAAAGAAATCTCATCATAACCCTCGGAGTTCAAGGGGGAGTAGTAGTAGAAATTGGAAGCAAGGAGGCCATAGGACTGATAAGTCAAATGTACAATGCTACTACTGTAAAAAATTTGGGCGTTTTGCTAACCAATGCAGAAAGAAACAGGCTGATACAGGAAAGCAATCAGAAAACACAATAGAGGATTATGAAGAGGGACAAAAGGCAGTTTTCTTAGCATGCAATTTGTATCAAACAAGCTCCAAGGACATCTGGTTCTTGGATAGTGGTTGCAGCAACCACATGACTGGTGACAAAGGGTTGTTTGTCAACCTTGATGCTAGCATTGACTCGGAAGTAAAACTTGGCAATGACAGTCTGGTGGCAGTGAATGGAAAAGGAGTAATTGCAGTTTATGCCAAGAATGGTGAGAGAAGGAGAGTCGAGGATGCCTATTTTGTACCAGGGTTAAAGTGCAATCTCTTGAGCATTGGACAACTCATTTAGAAGGGTTACAAGGTGTTTTTCAAAAACAAGGTGTGTACAATCTTGGACAAGCATCCTAGCAAGCAGTTGATAGCTGAGGTGGAAATGACTAAGAACATGATGTTTCCTCTTACCATGAGAGATGAATTGACAAGTTCTGTGAATGCTTGTAAGGCCACAAGTTTGGATCAATCCTGGCTGTGGCATCTCAGGTATGGTCACTTGCATTTTGGTGGCTTGGATTTACTGCATAAAAAACAAATGGTGAAAGGCTTTCCTAGTATTCAACAGCCTAATAATTCTTATGAAAGTTGCATCTTGGCTAAACATCCCAGGCTGAAGTTTGATTCAGGAGTCTCTTATAGAGCCAAATCTCCATTGGAGCTAGTGCACACAGATTTGTGTGGGCCAATGCAAACACCCTCATTGGCTGGAAATTATTATTTCCTCACATTCATAGATGATTACAATTGAAATACTTGGATATACTGTCTGAAAAATCATTCTGACTCTTTTGGACTATTTAAGAGGTTCAAGGCTATGGTTGAGAAAGAATCTGGCCACTACATCAAGGTTCTAAGATAAGATAGAGGAAGAGAGTTCAAATCTAATGATTTCATTGTTTATTGCAGGTTTCATGGAATCAAAAGGCAGTATACTACTAGGTACACTCCTTAGCAGAATGGTGTTGCTAAAAGAAAAATCGGACCATAATGGAAATGGATCGAAGTATGCTAAAGGAGAGACATCTGCCAAATGAATATTGGGGTGATGTCATTGTATGTTCAATCTACATACTGAACAGAAATCCAACAAAGAGTGTTAAAGATAAAGTTCCAGAGGAAGCATGGAGTGGTAGGGGCTGCAATGTATCCCACATGAAAAAATTTGGATGTATTACCTATGCACATATCCCTGAGCAAACTCAAAGGAAGCTTGATGATAGGAGTGAAAAATGTATTTTTCTAGGGTATAGTGATGAGTCTAAAGCCTATAGGCTTTATAACCCTATCACCAAAAATCTTGTGATCAGCAGGGATGTTCAATTCCATGAACAAGAAGCATGGGATGGAAGTAGTGATGATACTGTTGCAGGGACTGATTTGAATTTTAATGATGATGATGTTCAAGATTAGCAGGCTGTTAATGGAGGACAACAAATCCCACAACTTGTTATACCTTCTAGCATTGCACCTAGACTACATTCTCATGAAGGAAGCTCAAGTCTATTCAAGGCACCCAAAACACAGGAGCATGGATAGACATCAAATCTTGGTGGACAACACTCTATAAGCTCTGAGGTAAGTACTGATTCAAACCCCACTTTAGCAACTTTGAGAGATAGAATAAGGGGGCAGAAACTAGGAGTTTAAGGGATCTGTATCAGCAAGAGGATGAAGTGAATCAATTTACAAATTTTTCCTTGCTTGCTTGTGATCCCTTGAGTTTTGATGAAGCAGTGCATGAGGAAGTTTGGGTAGATGCAATGGATGTCAAGATTGCATCAATTGAAAAGAATAAAACATGGGAACTTGTAGAGTTACCTGAAGGGAAGAAATCCATTGGGGTAAAGTGGATTTATAAAACTAAGTTGAATGCTAATGGAGAGATTGATAAACACAAAGCAAGATTGGTGGTCCAAGGGTTTAGTCACAAGCCTGGGATTGACTACAATGAAACATTTGTGCCTGTGGCTAGATTAGACACAGTGATGATGGTTTTAGCCATTGTTGCCCATAATTGCTGGAGTGTGCACCAAATGGATGTCAAAACTGCATTCTTGAATGGTTTCTTGGAGGAAGATGTGTATATAAACAACCTCCTGGATATGAGATTGATGGGAAGAAAACAAGGTTTATAGGCTCAAGAAATCCTTGTATGGCTTGAAGCAGGCACCAAGGGTATGGTACAGCCGCATTGATGAATATTTGATTGGGAATGGATTCAGTAGGAGTCCAAGTGAACCTACCCTATATACCAAATTGAGTCATGAAGGTAAAACTTTAATTGTATGCTTGTATGTAGATTATCTTATATTCACTGGTAATCTTTCCATTGATGATTTTAAATCAGCTATGAAAATTGAGTTTGAAATGATAGACTTGGGGCTTATGTGTTATTTTCTTGGCATTGAGGTAAATCAATCTTCAGCTGGTATTTTTATTTGTCAAACCAAATATGCCAAAGATATATTAAAAAGGTTTAGGATGGAGACTTGCAAACCAATTGCAACCCCACTTGCAATTGGTACAAAGCTCAACAAATTTGACAATGGGTCAAGTGTTGATCCAACCCTGTATAAGAGGCTGGTTGGAAGCCTTATGTATTTGATTGCAACTAGACCTGGCATTATGTATGCAATTAGTTTGATTTCTAGGTTCATGGAGTCACCCAAGAACAACCATTGGAAGGCTCGAAAAAGAATCATAAGATATGTTTCAGGGACAACTGAGTTTGGTATCTTTTATGTTGCTGGTTCAAATTTCAATTTGATAGGTTACTGTGACAATGATTTTGCTGGCAGCTGTGATGATAGGAAAATCACGTCTGGATATGTGTTTAATTATGGATCAGGGGCTGTAGCTTGGGCATCAAAGAAACAACCTATAGTAACTCTGTCTTCAACTGAAGCAAAGTATATGGCAGCTACAGGGGTTTCCTGTCAGCTAGTATGGATGAGGATAATTCTTCAAGAGTTGTTGCATGGACAGGAAGGACCTAAAAAAGTGTTGTTTGACAATAAATCCGCCATAGCTCTGTCACGAAATCATGTATTTCACAAAAGGAGTAAACATATAGACACCAGGTATCACTTCATCAGAGAATTGGTTAATGCAAATGAAATCTCAGTGGAGTTTTGCAGGTCCGAGGATCAGTTGGAAGACATTTTAACAAAACCTCTAGCAGTTGACTTGTTTAAATTTCATAGAAAGAACTTGGGAGTTTTCATGCTACAGGCTATAGCTGCATCCTCTCAATAAATCTTTGTTGGAGAATTAATTAAGGGGGAGATTGTTGGAGCTAATAACTTCTCCAACAACCCCAGTCCTGATGTATACCGGCTTTGTCTCAGACTCTTGGCAACTTGGTAGCTTATTGATGATGACATGGTTCAATCTATTTATGGTACATGACAACCATTATGTTTTTTTGTATTTGTGCAGGACAAGGATGGGCGTATTTATTTCCCCCTTTTTCAATCATCTGAATTCTGTTGGGGAGCTGAAAGTTGTGCGGACGATGCTCTTAAATTCAAATTTTGAATCTATAACAAGCAATTATTGCCTTTTCCCTTTGAGGCTTTATATAAATGTTTTGTAATCTGTCTTTCTGATATAATGAAAAGGAGTGTTCTATTTGTTTTCCTCTGTCTCTACGCAATTTTCATTTCATCTTTCTCTTAGAAATGCCAAGGTTGAATGGCCATGGTTGAAACGCCTGGATTGAAATTCCGGATGTGAATTCACTATTTCACGGTTCATAATTTGAATGAGAAAGAAATGCTTGAAGTCGTCGTTGCCGGAGGTAGCCGTCGTTGCAATGGACTACCTCCCATTTGGCCCGATCCTGTTTCAAAAAATATTCATTTCAGTTCATTAAGATTAAGCACGAAGATAATCGGAGCCTACACATCCAGAATATGGTTGACACATTAACACATTTGACTCCTAATCTGTGCATTTTCTGTCATCCATTTTACCTGGGGTACCTGTGGCATCCATATTTTAAGTGATCTCTCGTCTCTCTCATGGACATCAATAGATAGGGGATAATATTCAAGGTGCTTCAGAGCTAGTAAACATGCCACAGTTTCAAAGCTTGACCTCTCCTCTTCCTTATAAAGTATCAGCCGTTGGCATCCGTTGGAGTGACACCCATTGTGATCGTTGCAGGCTAGAAACTTATCTGCCATTAATATTTATGTATTTGGTCCAGTGTTCTACATATTAATGTATATTGGAAATAAGAGTAAACTCTTGGAAATAGGTGCATACTTGTTTTCTTTTATATGGTGCTTTGTAAAAGAGATCAAGAGGTGTGCAATATTTATAAAAAATCATATTTGTGTATACATGAAAAAAACTATACTGATTTTGTTTTTGGTTTATGGATTATCAATTACCGAATAAGATTGCCATTTGAAAAGCGAGAAAAATTATATGTTGTTTAATGAGAAATTTGAAATTGCATATTGCAAGGCTACTAGTTTATGGTTATATGATTTTTAATGTCACATCCACGAGTTCATATCTAGATGCAAGGCTACTAAATTTTGTGAAGCCGAATTTATAATGATGCGGGGTGCTTCTTAATTCCATTGTTGACTTAGGAGATTTTTTTTAATATTTTTTAAGTTAAAGAACTTACATTTTCCTATGTTTATTATGTTAATTTATTTTATATTTTATATTTTATATTTATTTTATTAAATATTTTTCAAGGTTCGAGATTACACTTTCTGTTTTTTATATTTATATTTATTATGTTAATTTATTTTATTTTTTTCATTTTTATTTTTATTTTTATTTTTATGATGTTAGTTTATTTATATATTTATTTTTTATGGAATATTGTTTATTTTAGTAAATTATTTTATTAAATTAAATTAAATTTTCATTTCTTTTTCTTCATCAAAATTATTTAATTTCCGTAATTTGGTAAAACTTTAATGTTAAAAAACACAATAAAGTATAATTTTATTGTTGTAAATAACTTTTTTTAAATTAATATGATCAAAATATTTAACAAAATTATAATCTTAAATATAGGTAGCTAGTTAGCTTTTCCTATAATCAAAGTAAATATTTTTATCAGTAATTATCTATTTATAATAAGTTAATATCTTTTGCAACCTTAGCATTAAACATTATCATGTTCTAGTCAAAACCAAGGAAATGTGTATATTAAAAGTACATGGACACACTTCATTTTTCCAAAAGAATTTATGAAGTGTTCATTTTAACTATGTACCATTATTCATAAATAAGTAATAAATTATTTCATTCATATCTCATTTTCATTTTCCAAAAAAAAAAAAAAATCCATTTTAACTATGTACTATTTTCCATAAATAAATAATAAATGATCTATTTCATATCTCATTTTCATTCTTCAAAAGAAAACAGATTACGCTGCATCATATCCATTTTCATTCTTAAATAAATTTGTTTTCATTCTTAAAAAAATCCGTTTTCATTCTTAAAAAAACTCCTCTAGCAAATGATATAAGAACTCTACCTTTAAAAGCCATGTCTTATAAGATAGCTTTTGAATCCATTCATAATCATCACATTATATAATTGTGTCCTCTAATCAGGTAGCTTTTGAATCCATTCATAACCATCACATTATATAATTGTGTCCTCTAGAAAATGATATAAGAACTCTACCTTTAAAAGCTATGTCTTATAAGGTAGCTTTTGAATCCATTCATAATTATCATATTATACAATTCATGTCCTTGTAAAATAATGTCTTATACTACTTATTTATATATTATAAGAAAAATATTATTTTAGTTTTACGATAAAATAAATAAATGAATAAACATTTAAGATGCCCACACACATATACGGTGAATATCGCCACAAAGAATAAATAGTTACAACACTTCAACCTTAGAAGTTAAAGGGAAATACCATGCATCCTATGTTGTACATAAGTGAAATAAATTAGAATTGGTTGTTTTCCGATCATAACAATTTTATTATACTCCATAGAGATTAATATTATATTTAATTTAAAAAGTTGTAATGATGAGAATATAATAAGATCTCAAAAGTTCATCAATTGATTGATTGCAATTTCAACTACAATTTCAATAATTGGAGAATTATAGAAATTGTAAACTTTTATGACAAATTGCATTTTCAACATCTAGAAATAGCAATTTCAACAATGAATTGATTGTACTTTTGATAATTGCATATTGCAGTTTAAGGATTTTTTTAATTCAAATTGCAAAAAAGTGCAATTTCAATAATTGATTGATTGTAATTTCAACGATGAGAAATTGCAATTTCAACAATTAGAGAATTATAGAAATTACAAATTTGATTGATTACAATTTCAATGATGAGAAATTCCAATTTCAACAATATGAGAATTATAGAAATTACTTTTTTTTAATGAAAAAATGCAATTTTAGAGTTTGGCAATTTCACTAATTAATTGACTACAATTTCGATACTTGTATATTGCAATTTATTTATTTTTTAATTCAAATTGCAATTGCAACTTCATAGAAATTGCAATTTTGGCATTTAAAAGTTCACAACTTCAACAACATAAGGATTGAGGGGAAATTGCAATTTTGATAATTTTATTAATTGATTGGAATTTTGACAATCACATATTGCAATTTAAGGTTCATTAGAAATTCCAATTTTAGCAATAAAAAATTACAAAATGTCAAAACAATTTATGTCTTTGAAAAATTGCGAACAAGCTCTTCCTTGGAAATATATGTGTGTGTGGACTTGATTTTTCAAAACACTTTTGAGGATTAAGGATAGAGGAAGAAGAACTATATGACTTTGGTGGGGATCCTTCTAGTGTGAGAATTAAGGGCTCTAGATTTTTTTTCTCATGAGGGAATCATGGGAGGTTGGCATAAGGATAAATTTCAATTTCAGGAAAATGCAATTCTAACAATTCACAAATTCAACAATCAAACTAGTGAGGAGAATTCGCAATTTCAACAACTACAAATTTGAAATTTCAACTAGTTATATGATTGAGGAGAAAGTTGCAATTTTTTAATGAAAAGTGCAATTTCAACAATTAAGAAAAAGAATTTTCAGTGATTAAGATTTGTAGTTTGAACAAGTGGAGAATTATGAAAATGCAATTACTAGATACATAAAATTGCAATTTCAACAATTAATTGATTGCAATTTCGATATCTGCAATTACAAAGCCAATAATAAAAAGATTGCAAAGAAAATCCAATTCTAGTGACTACAAATTCACAATTTCAAAAGTATATGATTGAGAAAAAATTTACATTTTTTTTAACAAAAATGGAAATTTCAACAATTGATTGATTGCAAATTCAGTGACTAAGAATTGCAGTTTCAATGGAGAGTTATAAAAATTGCAATTTTGGCATCCAAAAATTGCAATTTCAAAAATTAATTATTAATTGATTGCAATTTCGATATTTGAATTTTGCATATTGCAATTGAAATTGAAATTTTGGTAGTTCCAAAGTCAACAACAAAAAATGATTGAGCTAAAGTTGTTCGACCTGAGAGAAATCTTTCCTTTTCTAGAGCAATGTTTCAATGGGAATTCAACCAAACCTTTTTCCACTCTGAAACAAAAATTATTTCTCATTAATTTGCACTACCAGATCGTGTAATACATCGTGCACAGAGAAGATCACCACCTATCCATCAACATCCTTAATACACCCTTAAAACTAGCTTCAATCATACATCGGTCCACTAAAAAGCTAGAGTATGCCCTTCCAACTTCTATTGGATCTTTACCTTGTTTTGTTGATAGGAGGCTCGCTCCTATCCACAAGTTTATGACATCTTGCACATACATTTCCTTGTCCTCTTTGGAAGCACCTACATAAAGAAAGTAGATATGCAAAGCAAAATATATTGCGAGGTGCGCAAAGCATCATAACCCATTATCAACCGATTGTAGTGTTTCTTGTCTATGTGAGGGTCATGTTTATCCACATTTTGGGGTTCTTTTAAAGTCATTTGTCATTCTAGCGGGACAATGATTCCCTCCATGGTTGTTCCTATTACTTTGAGAGCAAGCGACAACCAATCCCACTCTACACAGACATCTTGGGAAATATTTTTTATTCCCACATGTGGAGTGTGTTGATTACCTACAAACACATGAAAGAAAAAGAGTCTCCATCTCTCATTTGAAGACAAGTTATCCATTTCAATCAAGTTGCTCATTCTCATCTTTGAATGGACACTTCGATCTCTTGTTGATACAATGATCTTGGAGCTTCCATTGACCTGATCATCCGGTATGCCCAACATATCCAACATATTTTTACTATCACCCCAAATATCATCTAAAAACAACAAGAATATCTTGCTTCTCATTTTTCCGTAAATCCATCTCTGAGCATCCTCCTCACTCCATCTTATGTCAAAGCCTTCATTTATATGAAGGTCAATCACTAGAATGCTTGACAAGAATGCTTAATGGACATGGGAAGGGATAATCACTGGAATGCTTGACAAGAGGGAGGTCATGTTGTGTAATTCATCTTCCCATGTCCAATTCTTAGACAAGATATTGACAAGGATTCCATTAAGAAAAAACATCATCAGGTTTATGAGGACTTGTGAATCTCGTTTGATCACTATCTTGGTGATTTGAAGAGAATGACAATCTTTATATCTTTGAGAGCTTGGATAATTCTACAACATAAATCCCCCACCACTAACCATCGAAACTCCCCCCATGATCTCTCTCTCTCTCTCTCTCTCTCTCTCTCTCTCTCTCTCTCTCTAAACCCCTGTCAACCCCCAATCTCTCTCTCTCTCTCTCTCTCTCTCTCTCTCTCTCTATCACACACACACACACACACACACACACCACTGACCATTTCCCCATCCCTCTCTTTCTCTATATCCCTCCCCCCTTACTCTCACCTACCCTAGTGTGGCTTAGATCAATGGCCTAGTGTAGTATACATCAATTTTGTATTAAATCTAGTGTAGCTTACACTAGGAGTTTTTCAGTAGCCTAATGTAACTTACATCAATTTTGCATTAATTCTTGATTCTATATTTTTGATAGCTCTACATGAAATCATATGAAAATAGGGAAGATAATACTATGATATATCAAAGGCATGGTGGATCGTGGAATTCATTACACAACAAATAGTTTGCAGTCAGTAATATTTTTATATTTTTATTGGTACAATAAGTAGATATTTTTATTTATTTTTTCAATGTGGTTCATAACCTTAGAGAGGAGTTTCTAGGTCCATAAGAAGAATTCACGGGGGGGGGGGGGGGGGGGGGGCACCCGAAGGAGCCTCACCCCGCCATCTTTGATTATGGAGCCTAACCCGATGGGGACATCAACTGAGGCCCTTATATATCAATGGATAGCCACCCGGGTATTTGACCCCAAGACCTTCTGCTTACAAATCACAACCCTTGACCACTTGAGCTAACCCATCGGGCTAAGTAGATATTTTTATTGGTATAGTAACTATATTATTAGAAATAAATAACACAATATTGTTTATAAGTCCCATCATTGTCATTATAGCATTTATTTTCAAGAAGAGCAAAGATGGTTTCTCTTTATCTAACGAAGGCAAAGTAAATACCTCCTTGAGTTTCTCATCTTATGTGTATTCCTCCTTGTATGCATCATTGGTGAAAGCCTCGATATGCATAAGAGTACCCAAATATATGATACGTTTTGCACGTATAGTGAAAAGTCAAAGTGATACACTGATGTTGAAAATGCAATAATTTCCAATAATTGCAAATACCTATATAAGTTTTGAAAATATAGCATCAATGTTTTCTTCTTGTTACATGTATCATAACTATAAAATATAGATGCATTTTGTTTCTCAAGTTATTACTTCAATAGTATAACAACAATATTATATGTTGCATCACTATATTCTAGATATATACGTTGTGTCACTACATACCAACAATTTTAGGAATTTGTCTGCAATTTTTAGGATTGGAAATTACAAATTTACAAATTCAATAAGCCCAAATTGATTGCAAATTCATAGATACAAATTAATTGCAATTTTGCAATTACAAACTTACAATTCAAAAAGAAAACAATAGAGGAGAAATTGGGTTAAGCAACCACAAATTTGCAATTCTATTTATTACTTCATGAATATAAAAAAAATCATATGTTGCTTCACTTATATATATATATATATTAGGAATTGATTGATTGCAACCTCAACGCTTAGAAATTACAAATTCAAATTTATTAGATATTGATTGCAATTTTGGAAATTGCAAACTCAAAAATTTAATAAGAAAAAAATGGAGGAGAAATTTCAATTCAACAACTACAAATTTGCAATTCACGTTTTTTTAAATGAAAATTGCTATTTAGGCAATCAAGAATTGCAATTTTAACAATCAGGGAATTATAAACAATTGCAACTTTAAATGGGAATTTGGAATAATAGCATCTAGAAATTGTAATTTCAATATTTGTTATCACGATAAAAATTTTGTATTCAACTTGTAATTTCAATATTTGTTATCGCAATTTTAGAAATTTTGTATTCAAGTTGTAATTTCAATTTCAGAGAAATGCAATTCTAATAATTCACAAATTGAACAATAAAAGGTTTGAGGAGATATTGTAATTTCAACAACTACAAATTTGAAATTTTAGTTAGTTATATGTTTGAGGAGAAAGTTGCAATTTTTTTAAGAAAAGTGCAATTTCAACAATTAAGTGAAATTCCATTGATCAAGATTTGCACTTTCAACAAATGGAGATTTATGAAAGTGTGTCCTTCCCATACATAAATTGCAGTTTTAATAGTTAATTGATTGGAATTTTGATATCTGCATATTGCACTTACAAAGTTTGTCTCTTTGGATACATCCAATAAAATTGGAATGATATCAAGAAGATTAGCATGGCCCCAATGCAAGGATGACATGCACAAATCAAGAAATGGTTATATTTTTTCTCTACTATGGGGAATATGCCAACAACATTATGATGTCTCATGGTTCTGTGCAAATGATTGGTTGAGAGTTGTTTCAACTTTTCGATGTTGTAACTTTAAATTTGGACTATGTAAGCCAATTTTAGTTTTTGGTGAGGGATCTTAGATGAATATGCTTAAAAAGACTTGTTTTGGCATAGTATAGTAAAACATTTCTTAAGGACAATAGTTTAGTCCCAGCCTTGTTTTGGAAGGGAAGATAAACTTTTATAGTATGAGAAAGCAAAACATAGGCTATATCAAGTTTATCATCAGATAGAATTGTGAATAGAAATGATGATTATGTGGGTACTCAAGACTATATCTACAACTTTGATTCAATCTATGAATATCAAGTTGCGTGATTTTTTTCAGGTGCAAAATAAAAGTAAAGATTGCAGAGAAAATGCAATTTTAGTGATTACAAATTCCCAATTTAAAAAGTATATGATTGAGACGAAATTCACATTTTTTAAACAAAAAAAGCAATTTAAACAATTGATTGATTTCAAATTTAGTGACTAAGAATTGGTGTTTCAACAATTAGAGAGTTGTAAAAATTACAATTTTAGCATCCAAAAATTGCAGTTTCAACAATTAATTGTTAATTGATTGCAATTTTGATATTTGCATCAATTGAAATTGCATTTTTGGAAATTCCAATTCAACAATAAAAAAATATTGAGTAGCAAGTGCAATTTTAGCAACTACAAATTCATGATTTCAGCAAGTATACTAAAGAATAAATTCACATTTTTTATGAAAATTGCAATTTCACGAACCATGAATTGCAATTTCAATAATTGAATAATTATAAAAATTGCAATTATAGCATATAGAGATTACAATTTCAACAATTAATTGATTACAATCTCATGAATTCGAGAGTTACAATTTCAACAATTGGAGAATTATAAAAAATGGAACTTGTTAATGAAAAATTCAAATTATAGCATCCAAAAATTGTAATTTCGACAATTTCAGCAATTAATTGATTGTCATTTCAATAATTGCATATTTGCAACTTTAGGAACTTTTAATTCAAATAACAATTTCAAGTTAAGGAAATTGCAATTTTGAAAATTAGTATTCATAAATGTAACAATAAATTTATTGTTTCAGTAACTACAAATTCACAATTTCAACAAGTAGATGATTGAGGAGAAATTCACATTCTTTTAACGAAAAATGAAATTTCAATAGTTGGTTGATTGCAATTTCAATGTTCAAGAATTGCAATTTCAATAATTAAAAAGTTGTTAAAATCGTGTCTTCCAATGAGATAGGGGCACCAAGTTTCAATTGCATGAAGGTGGCCATCTTCTTTTTCTCATAAGCGTATTGCCTAAATTTATGCTACACAAATGTTTACCGGTGAAGGCCAAGGAGCACCCTTATTGTATAGGAACTACTCCAGTAGAAGAGTCTTTGTGAAATCAAGTATTGCTAAGATTGATGTGGCGCACATAGTTTATTTTAAAGATAAAAAGTCTTGCTTTGTGGCCTAGGTCCAAGTAAAAAAAAAAACATTTTTAACAATGTTGTTAATGGGGCAACAATCTTCCCATAAATCTACACAAACATTTTATAGTGACCTATGATACCTAGAAACCCATGTAAGCTTTTCATAGTTTTGGGTTGTGGCCAATATTGAATAGCCTCATTTTCCTGAAATCCACTCACGCCCCGTGTTGACTAATAATGTGACCGAAGTATTTGACCCCAACAACACCAAAGTGCATTTGGACCTCTCAAGAAATAACTAATTTTCTCATGGCTAGTTGTAGTACTTTATCAATTTGTTCCACATGTTCTTGCCAATTTTCACTATAGATAAATATATCATCAAAGAAAACAACACTAAGTGGTGTAGGAAGGGTATAAAGGTCTTGTTCATGAAGCCCTCGAAGGTAGATGGGGCATTGCAAAATCCAAAGTGCATCAACAAAAACTCATAATGACCTTCATGTGTGCGAAAAGAAATCTTGAGGGTTCCAACTAAATTATTTACAGTTTTGACTAATTGTTGGAGTGTGGCATTCTCTTGATCCTATTGGATAGTGTTTTCTTTGAGTTTGTCTTGAAGTGCTAAGCATTGCTCATCCAGGTTGTCAAGTCTCTTATCAACCTACATGGTGTTAGAGTGGGTCATCATGGTGTCCACGACTACACCCAAAAAATATTACTAGGGATTGATACCATGATAATTAGTTTCTCACAAGGAATTTGATGAGGTAGGCCATCCATAATGGTGTGGTTAGATCCACAAAAAAAATTTATTGGAGAATGGTACCATGTCGATTGGTGCAAAACAAGGATTATTTGAGATAGATATCCCATAAGGTATAGCTAGGATCTAAACCTCATTTATTTATTTATTTATTTTCTTATGAGTGCTTCTCCTGTGGGATTAGTACTCATGTATGACTAAACTACTATGATTAAATTTTCAAATCCTTGATATTACAAATTATGCATAATTTTGGGCCTATGTAGTGGAGGCTAAGGTTTGTAGGGTCCTAAGAACAAGGGATTGCCAGTTATTGTATCTCTCTAAAATATTAGGGAGGTCTAACAATAGTACTCAACCCAATATCATAGGGCACTAACTAAGGAGGCTTGATTGTGCCCTTAGTTGTACTACCCAAGTACCTAGGTACTAGAGAGTAATATTCTCCAGTGATGCTCAGTGTCATTATAGCAACAAGATGACTAATCAAATTATCTAAATCTATTTTTAGGTATCTTAGGGGGATTTCGAGATACCTAAGGATACATGGAAGTAATTTCCATATATAGGTGTTGTTTAATGTAGTATTATTTGAAGGAGAACCAATAGGAGTTGCAAAGGTTTACAAGAAGGTGATTCCATGTATTTCCTGCATGTATCCTTCTCCAACTACAATTTTACATGTTGAATGATAGATATATGTGTTATTTAAAGACACTGGAGCATGTATCTACCCTAAAAGAAAAAATCTAAAATTTGGGTGTGTGCTTGGCCCTAGAAGGTGCTCTGATACCACTTGTAATGTACTTAACCCTGAAACTTTAAAGAAAAGAAAAATAATAGAATGCAATAGAATACTAGTGCCAAATAGAAAATACAAGAGAGAAATAAATAGAACCGAGAAGAATCCTTATATTAGTGATTCCCAAGAGAGAGAAATGTTCACTTGCCTCTTCTAGGGGGGCAACCTCTTATAAGAAAAGATCCAGATACAATAACAATCATTGATCACCTTACACAACCTTCTACTCTCTATATATAATGCATCAATAACAAAAAAAACCTAACTACCTATAGTCTCAATATTAAAGAGGGTTAACCACCTAGTGGGTCTTAATGAATAAAGAGACTCTTTTACATTGAGCAACTAACTATTTGCTAGGTGTTATTTAAAGAAGATAATGTCGTACATCAATAAATTACTCTCAAGTATCCTCCAAGAAGGGGGGTTAAGGTAGGACCCTAAAAGGACTTACTATATACTTAAGGGTATGTAGAATTGAAATTTCATATACAAAGGATGTCTAATGTGGTATTATTAAAACATGTAGCAACACGGGTTATAAGGATGTCTAACCAAATGAAACCTCTTTATGTTTCTTGTGTGAATTCTTCCCCTACTTCATATTTACCTATTGAACAACATATCATTGTGTTATTTATAAATGCCAGAATACATCTCTAGCCTAAAAATAATTCTCTAAAAATATTGACTCAAGAAAGTGCTCTAATACCAAATGTTAAATGCCTTATTATTAGAACAAGCAATTCAGAGTGAAAACAATAGAATTTGACAAGATTTAAGATAAAAATGACAAAATTACCACATTAATAGGCAAATGTAGAAGAGCCAGATACAACAAATAGCGATACTTTTATTGATGAAAGTAATGTTTATTTTCTTTTTAAAGGGGTCAACCTACAACTGAGAAGAGTTCCAATTACAATATCTTTCACGAGACATCTCTTTACATTGCTTCTACTTCTTTATATAATTTATATCAAACTTCCTAGAAACTTTCTATTCAAGGGAACTTTCTAGTAAATCTTCTTACAATTATTATTTTCACATTATATCTACTTCGTAGGCCTTATTTTATATAAATGACATGATGTGGTTTTGATCAACAAATATGGATTGAAACCATTCATGAGCAGATATCTAAACCGAAGTGCAAATAAAAACTGTGGCAATTTTGTATTAAACAATCATGTGCTTATATAGCTTTACATAGAGAAAACCAACTCAAGAAATCATGGAGAGGATAATTCACTAGATCCTAAAAATTAATAACTAAATCTAATAATATAACTAAGAAGTAGGGATAAGATCCCAACTTTCCATGGGAATAAGATACAATCCCATCTATTCAATAATAGTTACATAAAAGGATAGGTACAAAAAATCCATAATAACACTGATAAGCATGCCATACAAATAAAATTATGAGATTATTATTTCATATGAAAACAAACCATAAAAGCTAAAATATATCACTAAGAATCCCTATCATGGCCCCAACACATAGCAACCTATCTATTTACTTAAGGGAGTTAGGGTAGGATCTTCTAGTAAGCTTATGTCAAACTAGTTGTTACACACAAATAAATATATAAAAAACATAACAACATCCCAAAGAAACATAAGCCATTATGCTTGATCATAAAAAAATTATTACTAACGAGTTGGCATAGATCCAACATTCTACAGAGAATCATCACTAATATTTTGGGATGGCCCCTGTCTAATAGCAAGGTGTTGATCCTTGACCATGATCAACTCCCAGACATCATTTTGTAGATTAGGTGACATGGTTACTTTGGAAATAATCAAATCCACTGTCAAAAAATCATCAATTTGCATAGGAGGAGGAGGCCAACCATGTTTACATCCCACCTTTCAACTGCCTATCAATCAACCTTATGGCAAGCCTTGTCATCATTGTTCTATAAGTGCATAGATCAGGTTGAAGAAGTTCCAAATGGGTCCCTTGCGATCATCACTCTATGAGTGAACACACTGGTTAGGAGAACTTCTAGATGGGTCCCTCTTCATATTGCATGGAGGGCCAACCCAAAAATAGATGAGTCTTCTCCATCTAAATCTTCCATATCTCTATGAGTGCACTTATTGGTTAGGGAACTTCTAGGTGGGCCCCCCTTCATATTGCATGGAGGACCCAACCAAAAATAGATGATACTTCTCCATCTAAATCTTCCATACCTCTTCAAGCTAACCAAGTTACTAATATAATTCCCAAACCCTAACCCCTATACTAATTTAATTCGTATTTAACTTGAATTTTCTTCCTTTATTTATTTTCTTCGCAACATTGATGACTTGCATGTACCATTAATGAATGTTGTGAAGGATCTTAATAGTAGGAAAACACTTCAATGGACTATAAAGAATTGGTTTATAGTACATTGGACTATAAAGAAGCAATATATAGTACATTGAAGTATTTACCTTCTTTGAAGATCCTTCACAACCTTAAGAAACTTCATAGCAAATTTATCATAAGCCACCATTGTTTGACAATTTTTATGTTTGTGGGATTAGTCTTAACACAAGCACACCTAATACACATACTCAACATAGAGACACATGCTTAACACACATACCCATTGATTGATTAAATAACTATTACACCAACAAAACCAAACATTATAAATGTTACTATTTAAACAACCATATATTGTAAATATCTACATTATAAACTTATATACATTATAAATTTCATAGTCTTGCATAACACCAAACTTAAAAAAATATGATCACTAAAAACAAAACTTAAAATTTTAAGCTATGAAACCCAACACAATCTAAAACTAATATTTGTTAGCCCAAACCACTAATGTTTTAATGGCATACATATGTTTTGACCTATTTTAAAAGGATCTTCTTCACAATCTTAAAATATTAAGTAGATAAACATTTCTTCACAGCAAATAAAATTGAATTGGTATGCTTTTAAACTATCTACCTTTTAAAACTTTTCAGTCACTGCATTCATTCAGTATAAGCCTTGTCAAACTATATAATCATGCATAATCCTTCAAAATTGAGTCATTAATGATACAAGACCCTATATTCAATAAAATTTGAACTTGAACCATTAATGTAACAAATCTCAATTACAAAAGAGATGATTATGGAGTAACTATTTTTATAATAAATAAACCTTTACTTAAATTTGTATACATAAGTATTTAACATTATTTACTTAAATTTATATATATATATATATATATATATATATAAAAGTAATATTATATTTTTTAGCATTCGATTTCAAACTAATTATTTTTCCTTTTCATTTAATAAAAATATGAATTTTAACAAAATTTTATCACCATTTTTTTCACTGTTCTAAAAGTCATTCTTTTGCATTTAGTCTTGAAGTAGTTTTGTTAAAACATTATTTATGAATTTTTATTTTTATTTTACAAATTAACCTTGAAATCTATTAAAATTTATCAATTAATAAAATTGTATATATTAAATATTAACAATGTACCATCATTAAGAATTATTAATTAATAAAATTATATATATTAAATATTAACAATGCATATAGATATTGGAGGAAATAAATTCATATCTATATTAAAAAAATAAGTTTATCAATTAAAAATATATGTTATTTTGACAAAAATACATAACCAAATTCAACCTAAAACCATGAAAACCTAAAAATTTCAAACGTTTTAATCTTATTCAAAATGAAAAAAAAAATATTAAATTTAAATTATGTTAATTAAATATTAATTAATAAAATTATATATAATAAATATTAACAATGCATATAGATATTTGAGAGGAAATAAATTCATATTTATATTAAAAAAATAAGTTTATCAATTAAAAATATATGTTATTTTGACAAAAATACATAACCAAATTCAACCTAAAATCATGAAAACCTAAAAATTTTGAACGTTTTAATCTTATTCAAAATGAAAAAAAAATATTAAATTTAAATTATGTTAATTAAATATTAATTAATAAAATTATATATAATAAATATTAACAATGCATATAGCTATTCGAGGAAATAAATTCATATTTATATTAAAAAAATAAGTTTATCAATTAAAAATATATGTTATTTTGACAAAAATACATAACCAAATTCAACCTAAAATCATGAAAACCTAAAAATTTGAAACATTTTAATCTTATTCAAAATGAAAAAAAAATATATTAAATTTAAATTATGTTTTTTAATCTTTTTCCTAATGAAACATTTTTTAATACTAAAATTAAATTATGTTTTTTAATATTAAATTAAGATATAACCCATGTCCATTTAAAATAAATATCCCTTGTAATTATAATTTTCTTATAAATTATAAAATCAAATCAAATATCAAAATTTGTAAAATAAAATATCAAAGTTTTTTTTTTAATTATTTCTCCTTAATGTTATTGCCAGGACCAAGCAATCATTAATAATCAAGAGTAATATACCCAATAAAGTACAATCCAAGGTATAGACTATGCATGGAAAGTGTGAATGCGCTATGCCCAATGAGGTTAATGAAGCATGAACTCGAATCATTGGGTGATAGGATTGAACTTAATCAAGTGGTTTACGAGAAGATGAGGTTTGAACTTGAATCGTTAAAGCAAACAACTAACCAAATTTTTTAAGAGTTTAGCTTGTCAGACCTAACCAAATCTAAATAATGACGAATTTTCCATTAACAAGTGGATTTGAACAGATGTTTGATCAACTCGTTCTTGCAATTACGGCCAGATTGTGATTTGGATGTGTTCTTTAATGTCCACTGACTGTTTTATCTTTCGTTTTAAAAACTATCACTGATCTATATCGATGGAAACTTCTGCAGATCATTCATCAAGTGATTAATGGTGAGACATGAAAAGGAACTTCGGAAAACCATTAAATGTTGAACTAATATCGCCAGTACAGAACATTAAGAATCTCCATGACTAAAATCACCAGTACAGAACGTTAATAATTCCCATGACTAGGAAGCTCGAATGGGACGTCCATGGTGGGCATCAATTGCGAGAACATATTCCAGAGGCATTTTTTTTGGAACAGTATAAGGAACAACCAAAATGTCCCTCAGTAGTTGATTCTAGTCATTGGAATTAGGCAGATCAATAATTGTCCAAATCACAATTTCCCTTGAATCACAATTTAGATAATTTGAATAGTTTTAAAATCACCCATTTAGTCTAAAATCACTCATGATAATTATTGAAATCACAACATTGTCGAAATTACCCAAATTTTAATTTTCAAACCAAATATATACTGGAATTAGTTAAAAAGCCACCGGTAAAACGGGGCATTTTAGTTTGCTTTTATCCTACGGGCATTTTCTTAGGCGTCAGTGAAGTAATTGTAAATGGGGTAGTGCTTCCTCACCCGTTTTTGTTAAAAATATGGGCAGAGACATGAACAAACGAGTTACAAGCACGAATGGCTGAACTATATATTTCATATTATACATTAGTATATATATGTTACATAGCTTGACGGTTTAAGGAAACACCGACTAACCGATCTTAGAATGGAATAACTGAATGTAACTAACACACTTAACTAATGAGATTACTATTTCTAACACTCCCTCTTAATCTCAAGGGTTACATTCTTAATAAACACAACACTCCCTCGTAATTATGATACTCTAAAACATCTAAAATGCAAATCTCATAAATGCAAATGCTTGCTAGTCTATGTCTCAGCCAAGTTTACAAACACTTAACAAAAATTTCAAAAAACTAAATTAGGTTTAGATTAGGCTGCTTAGGCCTATTTCTTTCATCTTCATCTTCAAAGATAGAATGTTCTCCTGGATCCCAAATTTGATGTTGTTGTCGTCCTCTTTCCTTGCTTTCAATTGTATCTTCAATCAACTCATCTTTGTGATTGACTATATTCTTTGTCGCATTGTGTCTCCACCCAAAAATATTCTGCAAACACTTCCATAATTCTTCTACCTCAATGTTCATCTCTATTTCCTGCAAAATTTCTGCAATGCTAATTTAAAATTCTTGAAAATTAATGTTTTCATATTTTTCATCTGCTACAATATTCTCGTTCATGTCTTCACAAATTCTTGGATTTTCTATCCATTCTTCTAGCATTCTCAACTCTTCATCATAATCTGTTAACACATCCAAATGATGTTCTTCTTTCATAGTACCTACATAATCTGCAAACACACACAAATTTTCAGTTCCAAAAACATGAGATTCTTTGTTCTTGATTGATGCTCCAAGCATATTTTCCTTGTGTAGGAATGGACTCTCCAAACACTCTACGAAATCTTCTTCTTGTTTCTCATCAAATACTGCTACATGGGCAGTTTTATCTTCAATCGAATTGTCATCAACAATCTTTGTCACTAAGTTAATGTCATCAACAATATCTATTGCTAGATTCACCAAAGTTTCTTCATTATCAAAGGCTTCTATGATGGCAGCTTTATCATCCACTTCATCATTCACTAAAGTTTCTTCATCATCAAAGGCTGCTACAATGGCAACTTTACCATCCACTGGTGTATCTACACAGTGGGATTCACCTTCCTCTTCATGCTCTATGGCACACACAAGGTCTTCAATATTCTTCTCCTCTACTTTATCAAGGAGTTCTTCAACTTTCTTGTCTTCGTCTTCTTTCTTTGCTTCAAACATAGAAGCTTCTTCTAATTTACCAATATGCTAGAAAGTATTATTGTTTCTTCTCTTTTTACTGTACCTCATCTCTAAAGCATCCCAAAAAGCTTTTGCACTAAGAACTTGACGAAGTTTATAGAAAACACAATAAAAAACGTTTTCATCCACTGCTGACAAAATAAGAAATCTTGTAATTGCATTTTTTCTGTTATGAGGATCTTCAAAATCTTTTTGAACAAAACGCCATAAATTTACTGAACAAAGCAAGTATTCCATTTTATTTGCCCAAATTTCATAATCCATACCTTCGAAAAATGGCAAAATTGGCATAGATCTTCTCAATATTTCATCTATCTCTTCATCTTCATTCGGTTTATTGCTCTATATCTTCATTGATCTGCTCGATCTCTGCAATATGATACTTGTCTTCATCATCTTCATGATTTATGACTCCAACTGGAATCTCACCATACATCTTTGCAAAATAGGCTTCCTCTGCCCTTCCATTCTCTTTCACAATTTGTTTAATATTTCTCCTTGATTGTTTTAGTCTTCTCATATGACCCATCACAAAGTTTATTTGTATCTTCAACACAAACTGACTGTATTTTTTGGTTTTTTAAACCAAAACCTTTGCTCTACAATTAGGGGTCAATTCAAAAACTATATCTTTAAATCCTTTCACAATACTTTCAAAATTTCGTTAAAATTTGAATATACCTAACTTATAACTCCTTTTTTCAAAACGTAATTCCATTCACCTTTTAAAAAGACATCCACTATCTCTTATCTCCACAATCTCTTATCACTTTTAAAATAATTTCCTTGTGAAACAATGATGTCATAAAGAAGAGCTTTTCACACGAATTAGTAAAACTTAAACCTTTCCTTTCGAATGGTAGAAACAATAGTTTTTATTTTATTACCTTTTAACTTCTCGTTTTTTTAGACGGAGAGGTCTTTCACACGGACTCAAGGTTTCTTCGGCTCAAACTTGGATCACATCTCCACAAATGCTAACTTAACGATAACGGCTCTCAATAAATCAACGGCTTGCAGGTAGCATAATTCCAAATCTGCTTTCCCCACATAAATTTGATTCTGCTACACGTCTCAATTTGTTCTTTCACAGCGAACTTCTTTTCCTCTCATAACTTTCTTCACAACAATGGAAATTATTTTATGCTTGTCTTCGCTGGCAAGGGGCTTCCACTTAAAGACAGCAGTATACTTCTATTTCTTCACACAAATTTTGCAGACAAAATGTCACAGCCAGGGTTTTGTATTCAACCGGCTGGCTCAACGTTCTCCAAAGAATCTATCCAAACAGATTTCTCGCTGGTGACTGCTTCTACGCGACCTTCTCTTCAATCTCTGAAGAGGTTCTCTAGAAACTAATCCAATTTTGGATCAACCAAACACTCTACGTGCAAGCGGTTTCAACAAACTTCAATAACAGATTTTACTCTGCATTGAGTACCGGCTTCTAGGCTTCTAGGAAAGAAGACTTTCCTCTGAGTGTGCAACAAAGCTTCCAACGGCTCAACAAAACCTCTAAGGGATCAACAAAACCTCAAATCAAGAAGAGGCTCCTAAACCCATTTTGGATTGACCAACGGATTAACCAAATGCTTTGATACCATGTTAAAAATATGGGCAGAGACATGAACAAATGAGTTACAAGCACGAATGGCTGAACTATATATTTCATATTATACATTAGTATATATATGTTACATAGCTTTGACGGTTTAAGGAAACACCGACTAACCGATCTTAGAATGGAATAACTGAATGTAACTAACACACATAACTAATGAGATTACTATTTCTAACAGTTTTCACCCATTTCAGAAACTTCCATTGCCACCCGTCCAAGGCTCTGAAATCCTGTTGATCCCACCACCGGTGCCCCTGCTTAGCACACACCGATTTCAGAGCAGAAGCCTCGCAGGAAAAGACATGGAACTCCCTACGAGAGGTGATGAAGGCGATGAAGGGTGCCTTGCTCCAATCGGTTTTCTCCAGCCCCCCTCTGGTGGCCCAGTCATCCGCATTCCACAGGGTCGAATAGATCTCCATCGATTGATTAGATGGGTACCTCACGCCCAGGTCCTTATTGTTCTTGAACACTCGGATAGGTACCTCGTCTACCAAAAATATTCCTAATAAAAACGCATCACACCAAATCATATACAGCTACAGCAAGGTGCACTGGAAAATTACATAATACAATTTCCTTTGGATCTATTTTAAATAATGTGGATGTAACGGGCTTGGGTATGGGGACTTACACAATATGGTACATGTTCCAGAGGACTGCGTAGGAATGGTAATCCTTGTTGAGATTGAACCAGAGATATATGCTCTCTCTTTCTCACCCTTCCTACTTGTGAATATGTTGGTCTGAAAATGTAGGGTTCCGGGACTTGTTTCCCAAGAATTCGAAGTCTATCTCATCATCTTCAGCAGTCCGAGAAGAAAGATGCACACCCCAAAATGGATATAGATATAGTAAGCACGTAGAAGGAGACTCGAAAGAGAAAAAAGAAAAACCACAAAAATTATCATGAATATACTTACATAAAAGGAGATGATAGTGCCAAAGGAATCACCGAGAACCAGCTTGATCTGCATGCTGAAGTGCCCAAATATATATGCCCCCTTGGACTCGAACCCCGCACCTATTAACAACATATTTCATCTAACTTTGTTATACCCAGCGACTGATAAAAGAGGCAATCTCTAATTTAAAGCTAGATGCCTTGAATCGTTTACTGGAATGCAGCAGAAACCAGGTGATGAGCTACTGGTTAGTCGCATCTAGTTCTGAGAGGAATTCGAGCATGAGAATAAAAACAGTGTGAGGAAAGCCTGATAGAACACGGGATGGGTTGAAAGCAGTGGTTGGTGTAACATTAATCTCCATCCTATCGAGGTGTACCCTCCTTTACTACCCCCAGACAACTCATGTGCATTCATTGTGGCCTTTACCCGATGCCATCCATTGCCCACCGCCATCGTATGCTTGATGCCATCCATCTGTTGGTATGTGAAATGAATGAATATCTTCGGCTGCATATCTTGACTAGAAGACTTGTAATTTGGTTGATCTTACCTTCTTCAAAAAGATGATGCATACTGTCAGCTTTTAAGTTGTCTTCATATTGAATGCGGATACCCTGGTAGGCTGCACATTCCATAACAAAATGCCACTCAGTGTCCACCACACCCTTGTTGTAGAAAATGCAAGTTCTCTCTTCCCACTCTTCCTTAGGCACCGTCCACCTACCCGTCTCAAATCTAAGGCGATGTGAACCCATCCTGTCCTCAGCTGAGCAACTAACATTTTTGTTTTTCCTTTGATAGCTGCCCCTAAATATGCTTTCTCACCATGCTCGTAGTTTAGGTTAAATTCTTTGATGTAGTAGTCTTTTTTACGCCCCTTGTGATTGGTCCACATGGCAGTCCTGAATTTTTCAGTCACGAAAATTTTTATTTCTTTCTTGGTATTAGGACTTCATGTAGCTTGATATTCCACTTACTTAGCCATTTTTTGTTTTGCTTCATTCAAGTTTTCTTTCTTCGGTCTAACTCCTCCTCCATAGTTACCTTGGGCCAGCGTTGATTGTCCATGTTTTCAACCCTCTTTATGTAGCTTAATAGCTTGGTTATTGTTGTTGCCTCCATCGGGAAAGTACCTGCTTCAGCTAGGAGTATTTCGTATGGTACTGTGGCTTTAACTTTGAGATTGCTAGTAATTAGTTGCTTCTGAATTCTTTCCAGCTGTCTCCATCTGCAAGTTGACATGCTACTTCCCCAAACTTCACAGCCATAAAGAACAACCGGTGTGACTAGCAAACCAAAGAGGGTCTTTTTGGTTTTCCAATCCCAAAGTTCTGCCTTTCTACACCTGTTTTGAAGTGAGAATGAGGCCTTCCATCCCCCCTACACCCTTTTCGCCCTACAAGTCTCCCAACTAAGCTTATAGTGGAATTCAATCCCAAGATATTTGTATTCCTTCACTATCTCCAGTGGGCTTCCTTCGAAGAGGAAGGTGGTTGGTTTGTCTTTTCTACTTAAGGAGAAGATCATGATTTTGGTCTTGGAAATGTTCACTTGCATCCCGACCTCTTAACAAAAGTGTTCTAAGGCCTTTAAGTGCTCTCTTAAACCATGCGTTGTTTGCGAGATTAGAATAAGGCCATCCGCATACAAAAGTAGCTTCACTACATACCCTGCTAAGTGGACACCCTCTCCATCTGTTTT
Source organism: Larix kaempferi (assembly GCA_027924585.1). Taxonomy (NCBI): domain Eukaryota; kingdom Viridiplantae; phylum Streptophyta; class Pinopsida; order Pinales; family Pinaceae; genus Larix; species Larix kaempferi. The sequence goes on from BSBM01000328.1 coordinate 379,063, forward strand.
GCTCAACCAAGTTTCTAACCTATCAATATATAAACCAAACAGCGTGGGGGATAAAGGATATCCCTGATTAACACCAATATCATTGCCAAAACATTTGGACATTCCCTCGCTTGTTCTGATTTTAGCTCGAAACTTTTCATAAAGCCTGTGGACTGCCGCTCTATAGCCATCCGGAATACCCAACTCTTCCATTTTGTTCCAAAGTTTGTCTCTAGGCACTGTATCGAAGGCTTTCTTAAAGTCCACAAAACAACAATACGTTGTTCCACCTTGTTTGTCCCATATTTTCTCTATCAAGTGTCTAAGGGTGATACAATGGTCAATAGTAGAGTGCTTAGGCCTAAACCCCGCTTGTCCTTTTGCTCTTTTTCCCTCATCTTCTGCCCATCTGTTGATTCTCCTTTCTATCATGCTCCCAAAAAGCTTGCCCATGAGGGGGTTGACCATAATAGTGCGGTAATTGGAAGGGTTATTGGTATCACCACTCTTAAAGAGAGGAATAACCACGCTAGTGGTCCATTCTTCCGGAAAGCCATCCCGGATGACCTCATTGAAAATTTCCTTTATGTGAGGGGCAAGGAGCTCAACTCCCCACTTTAAAAATTCAGCTTGAAGTCCATCTATGTCCTCCGCCTTGCCACTTGCTAGTTTCTTTATTCCCTGCTTGATATCGTTCACTATGAATAGCTTCATCGATGTTTCCACTATGGGAGGAGCGTCTTTTTGTAACCACTCATAAAGGAGCCTTGCGTATTCTAACCATTGGACATCAGTGATACTGTTTTCGGTCTGCTCTTTCCTTTGTTGTAATTCTCTCCAAAAACCTTTGGGGTTGTGTTTTCCGAGAGATATTAACTCCTTTCTTCTTGTATTTACATAATCCTCTCTTTTTGAATGAACTAACTTCTCATATTTCCTCTTGTTTTCTTTGTTGGATTTTCCCTTTTTCAAAGACCTCTTCGATGCCTTGTAATCTTCATCATACCACAGGTTTGCCGGAAAAGTACTTGTAGCTCTCTTCCTAGGATGAGACCGCTTGCATGTCCTTAAGGCCTTGTGGATTATTAGGATTAGCAGACTAATATGCACATGACTGTGACCGTTTGCCTTATTGATTGTCATATCTGCCCTTTTATACTTAACTTCCCGAAACTGTTGCTTAAGGGAAGCACTAAATCTGTCCTTGTTTTCTTGATTCAAGAGGAATTTGCCCTTGCCAAGAGTTTTCTTTTGCATGCCAGAATTTTGATTATTGTGGGGGCTATTGGGGGAAAATTCCAACTTAACAAATAGGGGGGCATGGTCAGATTTCATTTCAATAAGGCGATCCCCTATATCAAACTTCAGCACTCTAGGAATAAAACTTTGAGAGCAAATTACATAATCTACCACACTTTGACCATTGTAGGTTTTGCATGTGATACCCCCTGAAGTTGGCCACCTTCTCATTCCATTGCAAATAACCATATCTAACAAACTACACAATCCCAGTAATTCTGCCCCAAAGTGTGTCACTTCCCCATCACCATCTTGTGAAACTCTTTCCCATAATTGGTCCCCACTTTCCTCCAACCATAAGGGGTTGTTTTCCCCTCTTTCTTCATTGGTGAGCTGGAGAGATTGGTTGTTGGCTGTCCTTGCGTTAAAATCCCCTATTAACATTATTTCTCCTTGGGATCTAAAAAGAGAGATATCTCTTTTCAAAGAGGCATACAGGTCTTCACCATCTAAATTGCCTCTTTTATAAATCTTTGAGTTTTTGGGAGCAAAATAACATGCAACCAGCCTGAAAGTAACATCTTTCTCGTTTATTTTCAACCAAATGTACTGTTTGTTTGGGTCCTCTTTCTCCACTTTTATAATTTCCCCCCATTTTTCACTTATTAGCACTGTGACTCCCCCGTGTCCTTTTCCTATCCCAGTTCCTTTGTTCCAAACTGAAACCTTCTTATAACCCTCAAAATCTGGAACCTTGCATCCATCGTGTTCATGTGTTTCTGTAAGAATTATAATATCTTTCCCTCCTGCTATGGGCCCCAACCCTAGACCTATTCTCCATGGGTAACCTCTGCAATTCCAACTTACCACCTGTAAACAGTGCTGTGGGGCCCCGATTTCCTATTTCTTATTTGAGAAACGATCACCAATTTGCGCTTTCCTGTTCACCAACCATGCCCATTTTCCCTCACTTCTTGCTGATTTCACCTTTTCCCACTCCTTTCTTTGTTGTTCTTGTTGAGCAAAGGTCAAGTCCTCATCTAGGTAGATGTGTGATCCTCTAAGCAATCCTCTATTTCTGAGGATCATGTTCTTATCCTCTATGTTCCTTAAATTGACTCTCACATGTCTATCTTTTCCTCCTTCTAACTTTCTTTCAATCCTGCTTGCTTGATGAATACTCCCCATCCATTTTAGTTTATCTTTGAGGAAGTATCTTGCTATAATGTCCGTCCTCTCGTTTTCCCCCAAAGTCCCTCAGCCCTTTAATGATGATATTTGTAGCCTTTCTTTGCTTATTATGATCTTCCCTTAACTATATTTTGATTTGTTTCTCAATGATTTCTCTTTGTTTATTTGAGGACCCACTTACGACCTGTGACCATGATTTCGCCTCTTCTATCCGATCCTTTAGTTGGTTTTCTTTAACTTTCAAGTCGGCTAGCACTACCTAGATCCCCTGTAATTGCACAGTTTCTGCTTCCTCTTTTATCACTTCCAATTTCCCAAATCCGGACATCCTCATCTGTTTTAGTTCTTGTTTCATGGTAGCCACTTCTTGCTGTCCCATTTCTATTTTACCTTGCATGCTTGAGATTTGTTCCTTAAGATTTTGATTTTCTCCGTCTAATTTGTTCTTGAACTCAACAATTTCGTTTCCTTTGTTGCCTTCATACCATCTTTTCTCTTTTAAAATTTCGAGCCTCCTTTTCATGTTCATGAGTTCTTTAACGTATAGCTCAAATGACCACATTAATGGTGTTGATGTGGGACTGTATAAATCTTTGTTGTCATGGTTATCTACTTTAATGCCCTCAATGTTTGTCATATAAATCTTTGTTTTGTTCAAACTTGCTTCAGGATCCTTAAAATTTTCTGTTTGCTTCCCCCTATTGTGCGATGCCTTACTGACTAAGCTGTTCACTTTTGTAGGATTAATGCTAGTTTTCTTCTTATGTGGTTGCCTTAGCTTGTGGATCTTCCTACGCTTTAAAATCCCCTTGTACTGCTTTGCATTTACGAAGATCAATCTTTCTTCTATGTTTCCTGTATCTTTCTGCAAGAAATCTGCCATAAAAGAGCCCCATGCTCTTGCTAAATCATCCACCGTTACCATAGGTTGGTGAAGAGAAGATCCACTGGCAAACTGAGGGTTATGATTCCAACCCAGGCTGAAACTCTCTTGATGGATGTGGTTTAGCAGTGTTAATGGTAATGGACCACTCCACTGATATTGTGGACCCCCGATGTATCCCGTCCCCTCCCCAGTAAATGATAATGGACCACTCAACTGATAGTTTGCAGACCTGTTTCCTGTGTAAGTGAGCAGTGATGTTTGTGCCCCCCTTATTCCGGAGGTCTGGCCCACCAAAGCTAAACTGCCATCCGTTCCCTCCATGATGGCTCCCCTATTTGTTTTGCTGAGTTTTTTGACATTTTTGTTCTGTTTTGTTTTGATTTTCCCACCTTTGGTTTGTACCATCTCAGAGTAAATAAACAAAGCATAAATGAGAAACTGGGAAAGATAAAAGAGGGAAAAGCATTGGCTGCACCTTATACTGTCAGGTAGCGGCTTTCTGCTGACTGTTTAGATGTTCGCTGCCCTTCCTGAGATCGAGATTGAGATTGGGCCCCTCTTCCAACCAAAAGGCCGTCGGGAGTGCCGCTCCTCATGGAAAGCCCTTCCTTGTCCCCTGCGACCCTAGCTCCTGCCTGCGACTCTACCCTGCTGACGCACCTATTACCACCCGTGCCCCGTGACCAAGACTGGGCCCCTACCTGCGACTGAACTCACAGATATGCATAATTATCTTCCAAGCATGGTACTGGCACGATCTTCATTCTATCCAAACAAAATAGGTTCACTTTCCTACCCCTGCAAATTTATCAAAACCAAAACGAGAGTATGCATCCGCTGAAGGGGAGGAACCATGCTGGTGAGTAAACAGAAGGAATGGTAACGGGATTGATTGTGGGGCCGAAGATGGCATGTAGACCGACAGTCAAGGAATCTGTAATCGAGATAAGCTTGGGCCAAAAACACTGGGTATTTGAAATGTCGTTGTTGAAATTGAATATGAAAGAGTACTTTCATGAGTATGAATATAAATATAATTAAAATAAAGAAAAGTTTATGAATGCAAATACTTTTAATATAATTGTAAAAAGACTTTAATTGTGTAAATGAAATATAATTAAAAAAAATTACGATTGTAAATACTTTTAATGGAATTGTATAGACTTGCAGTTGCGTAAATGAAATATAATTTAAAAAAATAAAGAAAAGGTTATGAATGCAAATATTTTTAATAGAATTGTAAAAAGACTTTGAGTTGTGTAAATGTTTTGTTTTTATATAAAGGTATTATGATAAAAAAAAGAATATTTTAACTTTGGCATAGTTTAAATTATTTTGATTTATTAAAATGTATGAAGTAGTCTTGGTTATTAGGGAATTATATATATATATGAATTAAATTTTATTATAAATTTTTAATTATTTGTTTATTTGTTTTTATGGGATAATGAAGTAGTTCATTGAGTGTAGAATAGATAGTGAATGGGTGTATTGTTACGACGCTCTTTGTAGAAGGCCATCTACTTCATGGATATGGAACTCTTTTTTTGTAAGATACGAATTTATATTAATCTAGAAAATAAAATGAAATTGTACATAGTAAAGTTGTAGCATCTTTCAGCAGAATGATACTAAGTGTTCAAAAGATGCAAGACCAGCAGAAATAGAGAATGTTGATGGTTCATGACTAATCCTTCAAAAACTAACTAATCTTGAAAACTACATTTAGGATTGCGAGCAGTTTATCATTGTTTTTGTTCCCCCACAAGCCGGGGGTTATGGTCAAAATTGTGGAGACCTTAATCAAATTCCAAGAGACTATTCTAATAAACAAACTATAACAAGTTTTAATCTTCATTAGATATGGAGATGTACTTGACGGACCAGCACCTAGGTTGTCCTACTTGGCGGTCTTCATGAAAATGTTAGGGCATCGATGGAAAACCAACTATGTTGCCTCAGCACAAGCAAGAGGAGGTCAACTAAAGCTTTTCCCTATGAGTTCTCTTGCTAGGGCATCGATTTTGGCGTTCACCCACTCGTCTACAACAACTTGATTGTGGGAAATTCGATGCACTCCTTCCTCGAGGCTTGAGAGCCTGGCACACACTGATTGTTCAATCATGTTCTCTTGCACGTTGCCCTTCTGGTTTTCTTCCAACGCAAGATTGAAAAGCGCTTTCATAGACCAAAATAAACCAAGAGTTTTGGTGTGTTTGGTTTCCCAAGTGAGCAAGGACCCAGAATCATCAATCAACCCATCGAAATCCACTTCCAATTTCTAGGAACTAGGACCCGAGTTGTCCTTGTGCAACTTCCTTTCCAGTCTAACAATTCGATCTTGAGCTTGTTTGCTTACTTTGATCATTAAATAGCCTTTCTTGTTCTCCATCTCTTTGAAGGCCCAAGGCATGTGAGATCACTTTGGGCCATTGGAGGTCTTTCTCTTGGTTACCTTTGTTCTGGACATGCTGTAGTTACCAGAGCCACAGCCACCGAGCCAAAAAAGATGCCACTTACCCTGAGCATGAAATAGGAAAGCGAAGTTTTTTTTTTTAACCATGGGAAACACCAACCTCCCAAGGTTATATCCAACAACCCGCAAGCCAGATATACCAAAAACTTGTGACTTGGCAGGGGACAAGACATCTCGAGACCCTTTATCCCAGGGGGAGAGCCTCTATCCCAGGAGTCAACTACCCTTCAAGCCTTGTCACAACGAACCAATGAGAAACCCTACCCCCCGCCATTTTTTAACCTATGACCTCCTCAGAGATAACACATGTTCGTAACCATTAGGCCCACTCAGGTGCCCTTAAATAGGAAAGCAAAATTTACCAAAGTAGGAGTAGAAACAAAGTTGGTCGAGCTATTGTAATGAAGAAGGCAGGAGTGGGTAAGACACCCACAATGTCGTTTCAAAATAGAAGTCACTTCATGTCCTGAAAGGGTCAGCCATCATGAATGGAGCAGGCACTAACCGCCATTAATGTCCACACGAGGGGGAAATTGGTAAGATGAGCCCAAGAACCGAAACCACACTGGGACCTGTATGCTCCATTTAAAATCGAAATCATGTTAAGATCAACTAGGGGAGGGTTGTCTATTGTTGAACAGGGACTAGTAGTTGTCATAGTACTGGTCCCACACAGTCACCACATATTGACATAAAAAAACCCATAAATTAAACATATATATTCCATATTAAGTGCAGTACATATTTAGTTTAAGTCCAAAAATTGCCCATTAACTGACTGGGCCAACAGGTGTCCATAAATAGTCTTGGAGTGCAAAATAGTACAAAACATCTTGTCCAAAGTACATACAGATCTGCTCATGTATCCAAAAGTACATTAACAACTATTTAACCCAGCTTGTATTTCACATCAACTGCAAGGTAACCATCAAATGAGGACCCACGAATATTATTGGAGCCTAAATATCCCAGCATTCATTAAAACCTGTTCAACCATTCAAATCAACCTGTCCAAGCAACAACCAAAAGTCTGTCAGCCATAACTGCCTGCTTGTTCAACCTCCCAACCCACTGTGATCAATAAATGACAACTACCCATTAAATGCAACCATTAAACAGTTGAAAGCACAAAGATCATGAAACAGATGAAGGCACAAGGATCAACCATAACAAGCTCCCAGCCATTGGATCACATCTAAATCAATCCACCACACACATTCATTTTTGAGAGATTGCAATCCATGTGCACAATTCTTACCAATCCAATTCAACATCAAACAACTATAAAATAACCACAACCCTTACTGCAGAGGAATTTCATAAATTCGAACTGCATAGTGTGTGCAAAGTGGAGACATACCATCAGAGTGTGTGCAGGGTATAATCACAGTATAATCAGGTAATTGCATAATCAGTGTTTCTGTTATTTCCATTGTTGTTAGTGATATTTCTGTTATAAAAAGCTTCCCCTTTAAAGCTTCCATTGTTGTTAGTGATATTTCTGTTATTTCCATTGCTGTTAGTGATATTTCTATATAATCAAAACCTGTTGTTAGTGATATTTCTATATAATTAGAACCTGTTAGTGATATTTCTATATAATCAGAACCTGTCGTGTTATTTCCATTTATGTTATAGGCAACTTCCAGTTTTCTTCTGCATAATCAGCTTCCCCTTTAAATGTGCAAGTTGTTGCAAGCATGGCAAGAGTCAACGTTGCAAGGAGAACAAGTCGCCGACTAAGCAGGGGTGCCCAGCTATGCTGCACCTCATCGAATGAGGAGAGGGTCGATCCTTCAAATGCCAACAATGCACCCAGCAATGTTGTTGAGAATGACCATGTGGTGGTAGATGACACTGTTGTCCCACCATCAACCACAGAGCCACCATCAACAACAGTTCCAGGAACAAGTTCAACCACCAAAATCAGTGCAATAAGAGGCTGGACAAAAGAAGACATGTTAGCTGCCATTGATGATATAGAGTTCAATGGATATTCCATTCATGCTGCTGCTAAAAAACATGGAGTTGCTACCTCATCAGTGCATTACTGGATAAATGGGATCACACATACAAAGCGCAGAGGGCCTGTTACAGTTATGAGTGAAGAGGAGGAGGCCGAGCTGGTTCATTGGTGTAAGGAGATGGCTCAAATGGGACATGGGCTAGAGCTGATACAGCTAAAGTCCACAGTAGCTCAAATATGTCAAGGGAGGCCAAACCCCTTCAAAGATGGGTTTCCTGGAAAGTCATGGTGGTTTGGGTTTAAAAAAAGGCACCCAGACCTTGTGTTGCGTACATCTGAGGGCCTGGATAGAGATAAGGCTCTAAATATACGCCCTGCAATTCTAACTAAGTTCTATGCCACCCTTTCTAGTGCATACGAAAAACATGGTTATGCTCCAAACCATATATGGAACTGTGATGAAACAAGTTTACAGGCAGGAAGGAACTGTGGCATGCGTGTGATTTCCAAGAGAGGGAGTCGTAATGTGCCTAAGATTTTGCCTAGGAGCAGGGAGTGGATCACTATTCTATGTTGTGTCAATGCAATTGGTGCTTCAATCCATGGATTTTATCTATTTAAAGGTAAAACTCAACTGAAAAACTATATACATAATTGTGAACCAGGTGCATGCATGGCTGCACATCCCCATGCTTGGATGACTAAAGAACTCTTTCTGAATTGGCTAACTCACTTTGCTGCATCTATACCAGGCAGTGTCTCACCTGTAAACAGACACCTGCTGGTTTTGGATGGACATGGAAGCCACATTGATGTGCAAACAATTGAAGAGGCTAAGAATATGGGCATCGACCTGTTGACACTGCCTGCTCATACCACTCACCGATTGCAACCCCTAGATTTCAGTGTGTTCGGGCCTTTCAAGAACTATTTCATGGGTGAGCGAGCTTCGTGGATGGCAAAGAATCCAGGGGTGTAGGTAAAAAGGTTTGAGCTAGCCGAGCTTGCAAGTAAAGCCTTTAGAAGGGCTCTCACACCATCAAATATCAAGGCTGGGTTTAAGAGGACTAGGATATGGCCACTGAATTCTGAGGCTCTCATGCATGATACTAGTTGCAGCCAGGCATTTCAACTGGATGGTCAGGAAGAAGGGGATGTCCAAGCACAAGGTGATGGCCAAGGAGATGTGGAAGTAGAGGAAGACGTTGTTGCTACTGATAATATCATATCCCTGTCTCAAGGAGGACCCTATTGTGGTGATGATGATGAACAGGTGTGTGAAACACAATATAACAATGAACCAAGTGACAGTAACATGGAGGTTGTTACACCAACTGGGACAGCTGCAACTTCTGCTTCTGGTCTTCTCAATGTCTTTATGTAAGGGACAGTTGCAACTTCTGCTTCCGATCATGTCAATGAAAACGTTGATCATGCACTAGGGAACAACAATGGATAATTGACTTTGCCAAGCCAGGTTACCCCACCATCATGGCTGGCAGAAGCCATGATGAATTTGGACCAAAATATTGTCTCAGGGACAAATGAAGAAAGCATGAACATGCCTTCACAGCCACGAGAATTGGAAGATGAAATTGTTCATTATTTTGTGGACAATGGAAACCTAGAAGAAGATAGTCTCCACAATGAGGTTCCAACTGAAGAGGACAATATGGTTCAGATAGAGCAGGAGAACATTGACCCAAATATCGAAAGGCAAGTGTCAAGTAAGGAGCAGCAAGTGTCAACGAAGGGCCAGTTGCTTGGTCGGTTCCTAAAGCTACTAGCAGAGAGAGTGTTAGCAAAAAGAAGGCAAGCAACAACAGACAATCTTCATCTATGCCGAAGTTCACAGTTACTCACCTCAGAAGACTATATAAAACTATTGGTTGAGTCTGAGCATAGGAAACTTGAAATACAGGATTTAAAACAGAAGAAGAAGGACTTAGCTAAAGAAAAGAAGGCTGCAAGGATTGCTGCAGCAGAACTTCGAGCACAAGAAAGGGCTGAAAGAGAGAAAGAAAGACAATAAAAGGCTCATCAAAAGCAGATGGCAAGACAGGAAAAGGAGTGGAGAAAGGCTCAGCAATTGCTTCAAAAAGAACAAGGGCTGCCAGAAAGGGTTGCTAGTGATGCAAACATGGTGGAGGGGAGTAGGATGATGCCAAACACATTGGAACATATTCCAAATAATACTCCATGTTTCCAAGACCTCCTAAACATCCAAGTCCCCTGCTATCAACAAGTGCACATGCCCAATTTCTTCCCTCCTACCATTGCAAGTGTCAATCGTGTGTATGATTATAGGGGGGCTCAACCTACTGGAGGGGTAGCACCACGAGTATGCACTGTGGCTACTCAATTCCTCCATGGCTTCATGAGGCGAATTGGATATCATATAGAGGCAATCAGCCACAACCTAACCAACCATTGTTAGGTAGGCCAACCAACTTGGCTCAAGCAGGAAACTCAACACCACTGGGCAGTGAAGATCTTGGAGGACATCCTTCATAGGGGTGTCACATGGGGTGCCAACATTTTTGTGGTGACCACATTGCAATGTGGATTTTTTGTAATCACTGGCTCTAATGTCTGTAACATGGCCATTTTGGATACAATCCTAGACCATTTTGGATACAATCCTAGGTCACAGCGTTCCCTATTGTTTGCGGCATTGTAATCAGGGGTTTAATATACAATTTCATCATGTTTATGAATTATGTTTGTTGTTGGTTTACGTTGCAATCCCTGCAGCAGGGTTAGGGTCTAGATCCTTAATGAATCTTTAAGTGTGTTTATTTTAATGTACAACTCTTGAGAACCCCTCTACATTAATCTTAGTAAGTCCAGCAGGTTAAGGGCTACAGTATTAATCATTAGATTCATCACATTTTGTAATCTCTAAAGAGCAGCTATAACAAGACCTCCATTTTTTTCAAAAATTGATCATAACCCACAAGTCTAGTCTAGCAACAATGGCCAAGTCTAATGCAAAGAGAATATTCATAACCATGATAGAAAAAATGGCTCCAAGTAAACTGTTGTATTTGTAAATCACATTAGAAGTGGCAGCACAGTACTGAATTCTAGTAACTATCTATTAACTTCATAATTCCAAAGACAAATTATAGAAGCCTGAGTGTCATACTAATCAACATAAAAGGCCTAAATCAAGCATAGTGTGTGTTTTTCAGGGTTTATGAATTATGTTTGTTGTTAGTTTACGTCTATATCCTTAATGAATCTTTAATGAATGGGTATCATACTAATCAAATACAACTGTAGTTCAGTTTGCCTATGAATTATAGTCTGCAGCCCTTCAACCAAAATAACTATCAAATATCAAATTATAGTCTGCAGCCCTTCTCTATAATATTCAAAGAAGACATGATACTTTATAAGGAACCAAGAACAAAATCGATATCCTTCTGAAGACTAGAGCAACAAACAACAGTGATCGATCCAAAGTCACAGTTTAATAAAACCATGTGTATATAAATGCATGCTATGGTCTACCCAACAACATATTGAACATTCTACCTACAACCAAATCAGCACGAAAAACTGACAGCACCCATCACAGCAGATTTTGAATATGAAATAAGTGCAGAAGAAAGTAAATTGCCTACAAAATAATTTCACACCATAAATTGGCCCATAATGCAAGTGAAGTGCACTTGATGTTAATAGTTAGAAGTAAAAACGGCATCATATACTTGTAAATTGAAGCCCATATACCTGTAAAACTGCATCATATGCCAAGTTGTGTTGCCAACTATACATTAAAGTAAAATCCAATCTCAATCCTCGACTGCTTGCTCCAACGATTTGGCGCAGTGGCTGATATAAAAAAATTAATTATGTGTATTCTCCCAATAAGATGAGACAATGGCAAAAGTCATTGTTGTATGATGCAGTTTTAAGTATTAACTATTAACATCAGGCCCATGCACTTACAAGAATAGACATCCATCCCATGCAACAAAAACCAAATTCATAAATCAACCCTACTGCAGGCCATGCAACAAAAACCAACAACAAACTGAATTCACGGGGGCTTCACTCAATAAACCACTATCATAGCACATTCATTCGTGGCATATGAAACAATATCCCTAATTTCACTAAATATTGGAAAATACCTTCCAAAATCGTTTTTTTTAACCCCCTCCCAATATGCCTTCCCAATTTTAAAAAATCCATATTTTCACTAGATATTGTATGTATCAATTTTTTCATTAACATTTTTTATACCCCTTTATATTTCTACCTAGTATATTGATATGATACCCCTCTTATGACCCCACATGCACCTTGCTTCTTTCGATGTATATTGTGGATGCACATTACTTCACCCACAATGCAATTACTCAACCACATATAATTATGATTTGCAACATCTAATGTACTAATGAAGAGATAGGAGATCACTTCTTGTATGTCACTAGAGCTAATGCATATAGTATAACATTTAGATTGCATGTTGCAGTTCCCCAATCGCTGACTAAGCTTGTTGTGTGCTAGGTATCCAAGCCCCCAGGGCCTGTAACAATCTCTAGGAGGATGACTAAACCTCCCAAGGCCTGTAATAGGAATAAGTGGTTGGGTATTCAAGCCCCCAAGGCCTATCGAGGGCCTATAACAGGCCCTAGAGGCTTAGATCCTCCCAAGGCTATTGGTAACAACTGGTTGAGTGCTATTGGTAACAATTGGTTTTCAATGACCACTATCTCTCGACTATGATCGACTGGAAACCCACTCCACCATGAAACCCCTGGCCTCAAGCATGCCTCAAGATGCAATTTCCTTGCGTACTGGTAAGCCCAAGCCTTGCTTCAACTCGTTTTCTCATCCGGTCGTGATCCCTCTATCTCCTTTTGGCGGATATTTGTTAGCCCACCCATATAAAATAGACCCCAAAGTATTTTTGTATTGTTACATTAAATAAAAAAACCCTTTGCCCCTTAATATATAAGCAATATAATTTTTAGGTTTTCATGAATATTTAATACTGCAATATGAATGAACGTGATATTATATTGCCTTCTAGTGAAGCCCCCGTGACTGAATTGCAACAAAACATAATTCATAAACCAATAAAAAACATAATTCATAGACCCTAACCCTGCAACATGGGATTGCAATGTAAACCTGCAACAAACATAATTCATAAACCCTGACCCTGTGGCAGGGATTGCAACACAAACCAACAACAAACATAATTCATGTACCCAGACCCTGTGGTAGGGATTGCAACGTAAACCAACAGCAAAAATAATTCATAAACCCTAACCCTGTGGCAGGGATTGCAACATAAACCAACTAAAAACATAATTCATACATCCTAACCCTGCGACAAGGATTGCAACGAAAACCAACAACAAACATAATTCATAAACCCAAATCCTACGGCAGGGATTGCAATGTAACCCAACAACAAACATAATTCATAAACTCTAACCCATGCGGTAGGGATTGCAACGTAACCCAACAACAAACATAATTCATAAACCCCAACCCTGCGGCAAGGATTGAAACGTAAACCAACAACAAACATAATTCATAAACCCAAACCCTGCTGCAGGGATTGCAACGTAACCCAACAACAAACATAATTCATAAACCTCAACCCTGCGACAGGGATTGAAACGTAAACCAACAATAAACATAATTCATAAACCCAAACCCTGCTGCAGGGATTGCAACGTAACCCAACAACAAACATAATTCATAAACACCAACCCTGCGGCAGGGATTGAAACGTAAACCAACAACAAACATAATTCATAAACCCAAACCCTGCGGCAGGGGTTGCAACATAACCCAACAACAAACATAATTCATAAACCCTAACCCTGTGGCAGGGATTGCAACCTAAACCAACTAAAAACATAATTCATACATCCTAACCCTGCGACAACGATTGCAACGAAAACCAACAACAAACATAATTCATAAACCCAAACCCTGTGGCAGGGATTGCAACGTAACCCAGCAACAAACATAATGCATAAACCCCAACCCTGCGGCAGGGATTGAAACATAAACCAACAAGAAACATAGTTCATAAACCTAGCCATAATTCATAAACCCTAACCGTAATTCATAAACCCTAACCAGTATCTCAAAACAGAGTATAAGGACAAACCACCAGCTTAATTTTCCAACAACAACAACAAACCAAAGCAATGTTAAACCTTGAAGTGCGGCATAGAAGGTCCACAGAATCCCCAGCAGATTGGGAGTGTTGAAAAACACGTTTGCAGGGATGGTTGGTAGGAAACCTACCAGCGAGCCACCAGACGAAGCGAGCGAGCCACAGGACGAAGAATTCGAACGCAAGACGAGTGCAGCTACCGGCCGAGGAGCGAAGCCACCGAACGAGGCCACCACAGCCACTGTACCAGGGACAGAAAGCCACCATCACCACCATTGAAACCACGGGAGGCGGAACCCGACATCTCCACGATTGAAACGGGAATACTGCAAGTCACCACCACAACCGAACACGACGATGCGCACCATCGAGCGGAATGCCGCCATGTTCGAAGCAACAACTAGGACGGAGTGGTCATAAAGGGGTGCGGGAGATCACCAAAGCCGAATGCCAGGTGAACATAGATGGGCGGAGGGAACCACAGCTTTGGGTGCACAGACGATCAACAAACGGGGCAGCAGAATGCCCACACTCCGGGCCCGAACAAAAAACAACGACGGGTAATACCTTTCCCAGGCATGGGTCCATGGGACCATGAAAAGTAACCTCCCACATGCCGCGTTAAAGCGCCCACCTACTAGACAGGTGGTGATGCCTCGTCGGCGTCAAAAAGCGCCAAATCGACCTTGCCAGGTGGTGTGGGGGGGGAGCCAGGTGGGGTTTCCAGGTAATGGCATCCCTCCCCTATGTGCAGGGGTGATGAAGAAGAGGGGCCACCTACCCTCCAGCATGCTCCCGTGGACCAGATGACATTGGCGAAGATAATCATACTAACACGTGTGGGTCTCCCGATGGTACCCATCATAAAAACCATGGATACAAGTCTTAAAAAAACATAATCAAATTATCATAATCAAATATAATAAGATTATTTTTTACTAATTTTGCATATGATAATAACAATTTATCATCACATCAACATAAATAATTATTTTTCAGGACATCCGCTACGATGTGCTAGTTTTGTTTTATCTCATAGGCAGTTATTCCATATTTAAAAATATCGAATCGAATAGTATAATACGCTTTATATAGCATGATCTCCAAAGAGTTCAAAGCACATGCCCCAATATATAATTTTCCTTTTCAATTCCAATTTCAAGCATATTAATATGTGTGATTATGCATTTGTAAATGGTGAGAAAGTGGATAGTTTGGAAAAGTTATTATTTTTTAATTTGTGTAAACAAGAGCCACGAGGTGGCAATGTCCCCGACATTGCCACCTACTCTTTTGCCGACAATTGTGGATAATAGTTATTTGTTGATGAAGGTCAAGATGAATTAATTAGTTGAGAATCGATTGTCCTATTGTCAGATTGAATAAATCCACAGTACCTAGTGATCAAATCTGATTTGTATCAAAACATATTGTGAGAATGTGTGTTTAAAATTGTAAAGACCTTCTTCCTCCACTCAATGTCTATCACTCAATCTATACTTGTATACATTAATTATGTAATGGCTATAATTAAATTTGAGCACATTAATTATGTATGCATCATGATTAATAAGGTTTTGCATAATAGAAAATATGTGATTAATAATGTTGATATCGTTTTTCTTAACAACAATAGAATGAGTGATTATAAAATGATTCATTCTTTTCAAAAACAAATTTTTAACTAAATAGATACACCAACACATAAAAATTTAATAATTTATAAACTACAAAATGTTTATAATATACAACCTTTATATAGTGTGAGTGAGGTGGGAGTTTTCTTAATCAAAATTACATTTTGTTTTGGTATTGATATAAGATTAAACATATAAACAATTGATAATGTTATATGGATAGAGAAAGTTAGGGTTTCACTTAATATTATATTTATTTTGGAATGGATATCAACATTTAATATTTGAGTTGGACATTAAAAATACTATAAAAAACATCATCAAAATGATTAAAAGAATAACAATTTTTTCATTAACTATAAAACAAATTGAAATCTTAATCTTTAAACCAAACATTAAAAATGTTACAAAAGAATAACAATTCTTTTATTAACTAATAAGCAAGCTAAGCAAGCAAGAAACCTAGCAGAAAAAAAGCCAGTTTCCTTTGCAATAAAAAAATGAAGATTATCTTTCTGTGGTTTGTCCCCCAGGGTAAGATTCTAATAGTGGAAAAACCTTAGAATGAGATTACTCCAGAGACCATATGAATGTGTCTACTATAAACCAGACAAAGAGGCCTTGACTTACCTATATTAGTCAACTTCCATGTCAACAAATATGTACATGAAAGATGTGTTATCAAATTCAGTGCAGAGAGCAGTATACTTAAACAGTTTGAACTCCTCCACCTATGGCAAATTGGAAAAGAGCCAGCATCCAACTCTAAAAGACTAGAAAAGAGATAAACAATTAATGTAATTTAGAATCTCCTTCCCTGGATAGTCTCTTGGAAAGCATGGTTGAAAAGGAACTAAAGGATGGAACAAAATCTGGGCAGGCATTAAAGGAAAAACCACTATTTTTAAAATCAGTTAAAGACGGAGATAGGAAGAAGCAATTTGTCTCTCTGAAAGACAAAGAATAAGGATTAATAATTGGTGTCTAAAAGACTAAATCAAGCTTCCAATACCTTGAAAAAATTTCTACTTGAAATTACCATTGACTCAGTAGACCAAATTCTTTGGTGCCTTAAAGGGGTCACTTCAGGCATTCTAAACACGTGTTATCATTGGGGCATTAAAAAGTGACTTACACTTGGAACTGGCTGGGGAACTAGTTTATAGTAAATATAATCAATGTGCTAGATGGTTAAGGAAATTTGACCATGTTGAAGATAAGGAAATTCAACATTTTAGGGGACACAAAACAATTTAAATGTTTAATAGAAAAGAAAATTAGCAAAATAATTATAAGATTTGTTGAATTATTAGAAGAGAACAACCAAATCCTTGGTAAATGTACAGAACCCAATTTACTTTATGTACACAAGCAGTGATACAAACCAGGAAGCAGAAATGTGACCAAAGAAGGAACAATGCAGAAGGGAAGTACATAAAAAACATATTATCGGTATGATATTTACAATAAAAATACCATGCAAGGCCCAGTCAATTGAGGGATGTGTAAGGGTAACTTCCAGCATCCTAGTCAGGACTCTGAACATTATGGCAACTACAAAATCAGTTATATGCGATGTGTTTGGGCAAAGGGCTGTAATGTATTATGCATAATTAAATATTTGAGGGTTAGAGTTGGCAACACCATAGCGCATATCATCTCAACATAGAAAGATCTATAACTTGTTTTTGGAATTGTTACGTTGAACCAAGGGTGATACTAATTATTGGGGCATTACCTCCTGATGATCTAAGCGTATAAAGAGGATCCTTGCCATTACTCTGTAGAAAGAGCTAGAGTAGAAAGACCATAAGACAACAATGCTTGCTACACAACTAAACATACAGGCATAGGCATTGAAGCAGGACACTAAGATAAGAGGTAAAGGATTGAAACATATGGAAAGAAGTGGATAAAAGTGCAGGGAAACGATGCCCTAGAGCAGGAGTTGCTACACACTTCGAAAGAAATGAATGACAATGCTTCCCAGACTATGCACAAAATTTGAAGTAGATAATCTGCAAAAAATTGAGAACAAGCTTGCACTATGTAGTCTTTGGCAGAAAAACTTGTTAAAGAAGAATCATGAGGACCAATTTACCCCTGATAAGTGCCTTACTGTGTAACTAGGCTTTTTATTTACCGCTGCTAAGTGACATTGGTCTCCTGACAGTGGAAACCATTTTTAGTTTTGGTTTTTAGTTTAATAGAAAAAAATCTTGGCTTGTTTGACAAAAGCAAAATCAATTAACATTGGCTAGGAACAATATCAAAAAAGGTTGTCATAATTCTTTTAAAAATTCAAAATGAAATATTCCTGTAGGATTTCATTTACATATATAAAGATGAAATCTATTGGCTACATATGATACTAGGGCCAAGTCTGGAACAAATACGACAAGCAATGTATAATCACTATCAATCCTTTCCTAAATTCACAGCATCAAAGGTGAAATTTTCAATCAGTAACGTAGTTCAACAATTATAATTATCATAGACAAGCCACCGGATAATCTTACCATCTCTTGCTGCCAAGGACCATCCAACATTGAATGTTTTGCAGTTCCCAAAATACTATCTATACAGTGATCTGCTTTTGATCCAACACAATCTATTAAGATCAACAAAAAGATACAATAACCAATCATGACTATCGGCTTGTAACTGATTCTAAGTATCTAATCTCTCCACATCCTTGCAAACTTACCAGAAAGTTGTAAAAAAATTGAGCACTAATTCATCCACACAGTATGAGAAAGGGTGGGAGAAAATTACCGTGCTCCTGGGTAGAGACTTTAAAGCTCACAATGTACTCTGGATGAATATGAGTATTCATATGTTTACTCCAAATAATATAATGTTTTGGGGTTTTTATATCATATACGCCACTGTCATAATGTTCACTGCTAGGATTAAATTGTTGGGAGACAGGTTGAACCTGCTCCATGTTTCCGATTATTACTCGGCATAATACCATGTGTCGTAAGCCATTTTCGTCAACATCTGAATAACCAACACTGTAGATCATCATAAATATAATGCCACTATTACACATTTTTCAAAATCAAATGCAAACCACAAAGAACTCAGGAAGTGAAGAACTGGGAAACATAACACAGTTGCTAACATCCTGAACCATATTCCCCAAATTGAAGGCATAAACACTAATGTAGATAACTTGAATAGAATTTAGCACACCTGACATGTGAACAATCTTCTGGAGAAAGATAGACACCAGTGCCATAAGCTACCTTGGATGTACTGGTTTGGCCAAAACCATGTAATGCGATACCAGCTACACCCTTCCAAGAAGTACCATGCCAGGCATGCCTGACATTCATTTTGCCACAATATTTTCTAGTAATCTCAACGTGATTTTGAAATGCCTGAAAACAAGCCTGTGACGAAGAACTTGATGGCACACATCGATAAATACCAACAGTGCTGCTAAATGTTACAAGTGTACTAAGACCTGCCAGAAACTTGTTTCTCATAGCTACATACTCATGATCACCATTCTCTAATTTAATCAGTTTGTCCCCTAACACACCAGATCCAAAGAGGCCGATCGTTCCACTAATTTTCCATTTAGTTCACCATTATGGCCAGCTGCCAAAACAGTTGTTGCTGCATCTGCTGCCTTTTTCCATTGCTCAGTCTGTATCCTCGATATCTTCATTTCTGCTTCCATAGAAAAGTTAGCAACCTATGCAGCCTCAAGCTACTCTAATGATCTGTTTTCTCTCTGGATATTGTTTTCCATATCAATATTGGCAACTTTTAGCTTCTCTATGGCCTCCTCCTCCCTGGCATTAGCAACCTCAACTTTTGCAAGGGCCTCTGTAATTTTTTCCTATGCACAAGCTTCTGCCTCCTGGAGTTTTGTGTTTATTGAATCATTACCTTCCGATGAAATTGAACAGTCAGAATGTGGAACAGTGCCACGTGATTTTTCCAATTGTTCATTTTTTTCTACAATGGAAACCTCTCTGCATTTCATATTTTCATTTTCTTCCTTAATATTCTGCAGTTCATTCTCTTTGTCCATTAGAGAGGCCTTGAGATCTACCACTTCCATCTTGCTCTTTTCTAATTCCTCCTTTGTGACACTAACCTTGGCTTCAGCTTCTCTCAGAGATACCATCGATTTACCATCTCTTTCATTAGACTGAGCCATGATTTCCTTTGCTTCTAGCTTATACTTCTCAATAGCTTCTTTGGCAAGCTCTGCCTCCAATCTAGCCTCACTCAACATTGCTTCAAATTTTCTCTCTAAAGCTTCCAAGGAAGCCCTCAATTGATCAGTTTCGAGTCTTGCACTCTGCACCTCTTCATAAGTAGTCTCTAGTTCAATTTTAGCTCGCCCAGCTTCTACAGTAGTCTGGTGAAAATGAAATTCCAGATTTTCCATTACCTTCTTATTCTTTTCTTCTCCTTCAGCTTCTTTCGAAAGAAGCTCTTCCTCTCCCTTTTGTACTTCAACCAACTCCAATCTAGTTATTTCAAGCTCGGCATTCAAGGACTGCATAGTTTCTGTAAGGGAAGCCAAATCAGATTTTTCCTTTTCCAGTTATGCCTTTGTTTCTTCAAGCTCTGCAGTTATTGATCTCAGGGACTCCAGTTCTCTATTCTCCTCGGCTTTTTCTCTCTCAATCTTCATCCTGGCTTCCTCTAGATTAAGATTTGCTTCACGAGATATCATGGAAGCCTTCAATTCAGATGCTTTGGCTTCTTTAAGCTCAGATCTGAGCATCTCAAAATGGGTATGCATATCTAACGAATTTGGTTCAGACATCTTCAAAGTGTCAATTTCTAGTTGCAAACCCTGAATTTCCAAATTAGCCGCCTCGACCCGAGATATAACAATAGCGTTTGAATCCGCAGACAAGGCCAGCTCATGTTTAACCCTCTCTAGTTCTTGAGCAGTTGAAAACATGGAAACCACATCCATTGCGTGTTGTCTTTCAACGGCTTCAAGCTGAGACTGCCATACCCTGTCTCTCTCTTTTGCAGCCTCAGAAGCGTGCTGTAACACGAGGGTTTGAGCTTTTTCATTCTCAGTAATGTCCAAGACTTTTTTCTCGGAATCCTCGAGCTGTTGTTGGAGTTCAGATGCTTTGGTTGGACGCTTCTGCTATTCAAGAGTCAGTCAACAACTACAACATTTCATTAAAATGTAGTTTAAAATAAAGGAAGATGACATAAGAAGAAGAAAAAAGCTTAGAAAATGCGGTTTTTTAAAAACATGTGGACAAAGGAAGAAATTAAAATCTCATATAATGGGCTCCTGGCCAATTTATGCTCTGAAATTTTTGGTTTGGGACTTCTATCCATCGATAATCTACTACCGGCATGCGGAGTTGTGGTACTGTCTGAGTCTGAAGCCAGACTCATCGGTGGCCGAGCAGCTCTCGGCATGGCCGGAGATGGTCCAGAAGAACCATATGTGTTTCAAAATAGAGTAACGCAAACGCAAACTCGGCTTAACAGAAACAGAAATTTTAAACAATCTTTTACCATTTCCAAAACATTTGTACGAATGCACTGAAGCATCGTAATCATGATCTGCTGCAACTATTAATCACCGTTGCAGAGTTAGCTGAGCGATCATGTGCGATCCTTTTCGATATTACATCGTAAAATAATGATGGTGGTTGCGATGTGACCGCAGGCTTGACAAGTATTGCAATGTGACTGCTACAAAACCAGGAAGAAGCTGGCAGATCATGATGTCAGAGACTCGGGAGCGAAGTGAAGCGTTAGAAACCAAGCATTAAAGCCTCCTGGGAAGGGAGAATCGAGGATGATGTCACTGTCCTCCAACCTATAGGATTTCAACAAAATGTCAATTTTAAAATTTTAATTTAATACAATATATTTAAGCTATAGTTTGAACATAGATTTAGAGAAATTTTTATAGGTTTTAGGGTATACTAGGTCAAAATAATAGGCATTCCATGAAATATATATGATCCCCTTCGGGGACATAATAAAGGGAAGGTATTTTATATTTGTTACTTAAAAAGAGGTGTAGGTTATCATTTAAATGGGATTCTTTGTAATTGGGTAAGAGATTCATTTACCCATGTGGTTAAAACAATTGATATTAAAAAATTGGTGGTTTCATGCTTTGGGATCTGGTGTTTTTGTTTTAAGTTGAAGTGAGACTAATTGTGTTGATTTTTTATTTGTTATAGGCAATATATTGTGTTACCTAAGTTTATTAGCATAAATTATTTATATTAGAGCAAAAAATGTAATTCATATTCATCACTAAATAAATATTTATGGGAGCTTGACTCAAGGGTATGTCATTTCTTTCTAATGAAGAAAAAGCATTGGGAAATATTAGAAAGTAATCTCTAAAGAAAATTATAAAAACGATAATGAATCACTTTCTCTCATATATAATGTAGTATGAATCTATATTTCCAAGAATCAATATTGTTGAAATATTGTAACTTCAAAGAATATTATATTTGTATATTATTTATTCCGGAGATGTTCCATACCTCCGATGTGATTATACTATAAATTCGGAGATGTTTATTCCTCCGAGTTGGGTGTGGTAACTAGGGTTATTAGACCCACCATGTGGGGGTCGGCCCAGTCAGTTATAATGGGGTATTTAACCTAATGGTTAAATACGAGCCTACATGTACTTGTGTAAAATACATATCAGAGTAGTGTATAAATAGAGGAGGTGTGTTCCTCATTTGATACACTCACACACTTGAGGATAGCGCACTTGTGGAGGAGAGGTCTGCTATTGTGGAGGAGGAGATCATGTCTCAGGGTTTCATCTTTGTATATTGCTGGTCATCTATATTGAGGAAGCTTTGCTGGGTTTTCTACCCCATGAGGGTTTCCCAGGATAAATCTCTGTCTCTTGTGTTTATGCTGTGCTTGTTGTTTCTTCAGTGATCCTGTATATGCTATTATTGTGAAATGGAATGTAATGCTGCTATTTTCTGTCTTATCATATTGAATTTTAACATGGTATCAGAGCTAACCTGAAGGAAGACAAGGTATGGCACTAAAGACACTTGCTTTACTTACGACAATTTGAAGGTTAGGGTTTTACATAGCAAAAAACCAGTCATCGTAGCACTTTCGCTATAAATCCGTTTTGGCGAAGTTTTCGGATCTGAAATTGTTACAGGATGAAGATTAAATCTCCAGGTACCTTGTGTCCAAAGGACAACCTCTAATTCGTTGTACTTTGTTATTTATGATCTGTACAATATAGGGTTTCTGCCTCTTCCAGATCTGAGTCAAAATCAGGTGACCTTGGGAAAAAGGTCATATCTTTGGCTAGGAAGCTCCAAATGAAATTTTGTAAAAAGTGACAGGTAGTACACAGTCTGTACTATATCAGAAAACTTTTTCAGAGGCCGAAGTTGAACTAGTGACACGTGGAAATCCGTACAAGTTCGCCCTCCTGTATTATCCCATAAACAGGTCATGTTGCGACATTTGTCATAACTCTCTCTCAGAGATTCCAATTGAGGTCAGACTTGTCAGGATGGAAAGATAACAGGCCGAGCTACCTCATAAAAGTTTTTTCAGAGGCCGAAGTTCAAAAAGTGACACGTGGCACGCCATACAAGTTTGCTCTTCTGTTTTATCCCAAAACAGGTCACGTTGCGACATTTGACATAGCTCTCTCTCAGAGAACCCAATTGAGGTCAGACTTGTCAGGATGGAAAGATAACAGGTCAGGCCATCTCAGAAAAAATTTTCAGACCTTGTGGATTGAAAAGTTTGGAGTTACACCAGAAACAATCAGGTACATATTTCTGTCAAAACATAATTATTTTTGAGTACCTTCATTCATGGCTTTCGGAATTTAGGGCTTTGTAGAAAGTTGGAATTTTTGTAAACGGAGACCACGGCTGAATGCTACTCATCAAAATAGAAATTTAGAGACCAATATCAGATTTTTTGGTTGGGCAGAAGGCCGGGCTTGATCAAACCCTAGTTCGGGACTTTGATCAGAAAAGTGGAAAATTAGGGCTTCTGTAAAAATGGGAATTTTTGAAATCTGTGACCATGGCTGGAAGCTCCTCAGAAAAATAGAAGCTTAGAGCTTTGGATCAAACATTTTGATTGGGAAGAAGAGTGGGATTCACCAAACCCCAGTTCAGGGTCACGTCCAGTGAATCCGGAAGTTTCAAAGGAAAAATTGAGAAGTGAAACTTTGTAGTTTTCAAATTCTGAATATATCAGTTTGATCAGCTCATCAAGGCGCATATTTCTATCCTTTCGGAAGTTTGAAATTCAAAGTTTGAATTTTTGGGGTTTCTCTGACAAACCCATATCCAGCTCCAGGTCCAGTTCTTGCAAATCAAGTGGATAGGGTTAATCCTAGAAGAAGATGGATTGGTCACCTGCATAAGTGAAGGAGTTATTGTTTCAGAGGGAGATGAGGCTAAGGCTTTACATAAGGAGATTACAAGCGATCTCGACAGGTATGACTCATCGAGGTATGTTTTGAGATTTGTTCATGATTAAGTTTATGGTATGTTTGTCTTCATGTTATTACGGTTAGTACAATCTTGATTTTAGATTTGTTGTATCACCTTAACAAAATTATGAATGCATGATAGAAGATATTCATTGGTTAGGGTGTTGACACTTATGATTGTACTAATGCATTATGATGTTGTATGAGGTTGATGTTGTCTACTAACAAGATACAGGTACATCACAAAAGACAAATCAGGCTCCATGACCATGAAAACATGAAGACAAAGACTCATCCATAATCTTTGTTCTACTTACGAGGTATGTATGACTTTGTTATATTATGCTTAACCTATGAGACATGCAGGTTCTAGCTCAGGATCTCTAAATCATTGAAGAGATTGTTTAGGTATGTTGTACATAACCAAGTAGGTATACTAATCCAAGTATGTTTCCCATGAATCTTACCTTGTGTTAGGATCCCTTATATAAGTATACTTGGAATGATTGGTTATGCTTATTCATAAAGTTAGTAATCAAGGGATTATGCATATTATATCTTTTATCTTGATTGATGATATGCATGAGTAAAAGAAGACTTCCCTGAAATCTTGAATACTAATGTTTATTAATCATGACTATACATTTTCAAGATTATGTTTTTAGAATATACTAATGAGTGTATGTTTGTGTATGAGATCATGAGGATGACTCTTGAGCATGCACAGTGGTATAGAATGAATAGAAGTTCAAAAGACATACAGAAGATCAAGCGGGAGGCAGCCACACAAACATAAAAGATAAGTATTTGAGTTGTTATTTGAAATAGTAATGATATTGCCTGTAATAGGTTGTATGCATATTTGTATTCCTATAATATATCATGCTGAGTGTAAATATTCATAGAACATTGAACAATATACTACTAATATGCATATGATTGGTAAGTTGGACAAACATTCCATTGTTGCTTGTCTAGAATGAAACCTCTTTGCTGACATGCTGAGAGTTGTGCACACTCTCGATAGTATGTTCTGGTAGAGATGGAAGGCATCTAGATAGCCACTGTATGCATACAGGATATGGGAAAGTGTTGTGCCAAAGTATTGGTCAAAATAGTTGCATCACTATGTAAATGATATCTGTATGCATAATAGGTTATCATGTCAATATGATTTGATGATTATGAAGTATTACTAATCATGTACTTAATTTTGATTTGTAGGAAAGGTCATGAAGAATGATGGACACCATACAAGTGGTGGATGTTCAAACAAGAAGATTTACAAATCAAACAAAATATAGAAGGCTCATGGCTAGAAGATTCTCTTAGAAAGGGGAAGAGAATCACGACAAGATGTTTGCTCCAAGTATGGTGTAATTAAAGAAGAAGTGTGAATCAGGTTCTGTATAGGTACCTAGGATCGATAATAAATTGATAAGCTTAATGATCACCATGGGTGATGTGGATCTCAACCTTTGCTACAAGGTTGAATATGATTTCTATACACAAATGACATGGATGCAAGAAGGAACTCACCACAGAGTTCGAATGATATTAAGGCTCATATTAGTAGACCCATCTAACGAGAGATGGCACAGATAGATATGCAGAAGGTCATTCAATGCAGAAATGAAAATGAAAGATCTCAAATTGACGCTTTACTTCCTAGGTCTGGAAGTATGGCAAGGCTCAGAAGGAATATTTCTCAACCAGGGAAAGTATGATGAGAAATATGACTTGAGGTGTTGGAATGGCCACTCTTATGGATTCCAACTTGAAGCTGTTAGGGGATAACTCATCAGAGTTAGTGGATATAACTCTGTACAGTCAAATTATTGGGTCATTGATGTATCTAACATATACTAGATTAGATATATGCTTTGTTGTGAATACCTTGAGTCAGTATCTAGTGGAAACTAGATGTTTTCACCTGATAGTTGCAAAGCATGTGATGAGGCACCTAAAGGATATGATAGACTTTGATCTGTGCTATCTTGGAGATCATGACTTCAGATGGCTACTCAGATGCTGATTGGGCAGAAAGTGTATCAGACAAGAAGAACACATCAAGAGGATGTTATTGTCTAGGATTAGCCATGATCTCGTGGTTTAGCTGGAAGCAGTCTAGTGTGGCTCTCAGCACAAGCAGAATATATGGCTGTTTTCTCTGCTAGTTGTGAAGAAGTTTGGCTTCAGGATTGTTTGACTTAGAGATAGAACCAACCGTGATCCTATGTGACAAATAGAGTTGTATCAAGATGACATAGAATCCAGTGTTCCATGATAAGTCAAAGATCATAGGGATCTAACAAGATATGACACAGAAAGGAACTATAAAGTTTGAATTCGTAACAGGTTACCGATGTACTAACCAAACCTCTACCTCGAGTGAAGAAGTTACCAACATACTAACCAAGCCTCTGTCTCGAGTGAAATTTGAATACTTTTGAGACAAGCTTGGTGTAGCTCAAAAGGACCCTCCTCGAAAGGGGGAGTAGTATAGTCACTGATGATGAGATTGTCTCATCGAACAACAAGGTCGATGATGAGGTAACCTGTTCTCTACACCTAGATACTTAGAAATATTTAGATTTAGGACTCGTATACTTAGAATACTTAGTTTTACTTATACATGCTTTTGATGTTATATGTATTGGTGAGAATACATGGTTTTGATGATAAGATGTATTGGTAAGAATACATACTTTTGATGACACATGTATTGATTAATGTACGTGTATGGTTGAGGATACTTGTACTTGTATTGACGA
Organism: Larix kaempferi; assembly: GCA_027924585.1. NCBI lineage: Eukaryota > Viridiplantae > Streptophyta > Pinopsida > Pinales > Pinaceae > Larix > Larix kaempferi. The sequence continues at coordinate 405,835 of BSBM01000328.1, forward strand.
GAAGTGGGGATTGTATCATCCTTGAACACATGTTCTAAAGTGAGCCGTAGATGTATGGTCTCCAAGAATGAAGTCCTTAGTGGACAGTTGAGGGGATTGGATCATCCCTGGACTTTCAGTCCTAAAGAGAGCCGTAGACATGAGGTCTCCGAGAATGAAGTCCTTAGTGGACAGTTGAGGGGATTGGATCATCCCTGGACTTTCAGTCCTAAAGAGAGCCGTAGACGTGAGGTCTCCGAGAATGAAGTCCTTAGTGGACAGTTGAGGGGATTGGATCATCCCTGGACTTTCAGTCCTAAAGAGAGCCGTAGACGTGAGGTCTCCGAGAATGAAGTCCTTAGTGGACAGTTGAGGGGATTGGATCATCCCTGGACTTTCAGTCCTAAAGAGAGCCGTAGACGTGAGGTCTCCGAGAATGAAGTCCTTAGTGGACAGTTGAGGGGATTGGATCATCCCTGGACTTTCAGTCCTAAAGAGAGCCGTAGACGTGAGGTCTCCGAGAATGAAGTCCTTAGTGGACAGTTGAGGGGATTGGATCATCCCTGGACTTTCAGTCCTAAAGAGAGCCGTAGACGTGAGGTCTCCGAGAATGAAGTCCTTAGTGGACAGTTAAGGGGATTGGATCATCCCTGGACTTTCAGTCCTAAAGAGAGCCGTAGATGTATGGTCTCCGAGAAGTGGGGATTGTATCATCCCCGTACTTAGGTCCCTGAATTGATCCGTAGACGTGAGGTCTCCGAGAAGTGGGGATTGTATCATCCCCGGACTTAGGTCCCTGAATTGATCCGTAGATGTGAGGTCTCCGAGAAGTGGGGATTGTATCATCCCCGGACTTAGGTCCCTGAATTGATCCGTAGACGTGAGGTCTCCGAGAAGTGGGGATTGTATCATCCCCGGACTTAGGTCCCTGAATTGATCCGTAGACGTGAGGTCTCCGAGAAGTGGGGATTGTATCATCCCCGGACTTAGGTCCCTGAATTGATCCGTAGACGTGAGGTCTCCGAGAAGTGGGGATTGTATCATCCCCGGACTGCGGTCCCTGAATTGATCCGTAGACGTATGGTCTCCGAGAAGTGGGGATTGTATCATCCCCGGACTTCGGTCCCTGAATTGATCCGTAGACGTATGGTCTCCGAGAAAGTGATTTTTGATGTGGTTACTTGTATCGGTAGGATACTTGTATTGATGATGTGGTTACTTGTATCGGTAGGATACTTGTATTGATGATGTGGTTACTTGTATCGGTAGGATACTTGTATTGATGATGTGGTTACTTGTATCGGTAGGATACTAGTATTGATGACGTGGTTACTTGTATCGGTATGGATGCTTGTATTGATGATGTGGTTACTTGTATCGGTAGGATACATGTATTGATGGCATGATTACTTGTATCAGTATGGATACTTGTATTGATGATATGTATACTTGTATTGGCATGAATACTTGTACTAATGATGTGGATACTTGTATTGTTATGGATACCTGTGTTGATGACGATGCTGACGATCGTGTGATTACGATACTGATGATCGTGTGATGACGATGCTGATGATCGTGTGATGATGATGCTGATGATCGTGAGATGACGATGCTGATGATCGTGTGATGACGATGCTAATGATCGTGTGATGACGATGCTGATGATCGTGAGATGACGATACTGATGATCGTGTGATGACGATGCTGATGATCGTGAGATGACGATGCTGATGATCATGTGATGACGATGCTGATGATCGTGTGATGACGATGCTGATGATCGTGTGATGACGATGCTAATGATCGTGAGATGACGATACTGATGATCGTGAGGATCCATATGTTGATGTTGTTGTAGTTGTTCGAGTGCTGCAGAAGATAAAGACTCAATACTAAAGATGTTGATGTTCCAGTATTGAAGATGTTCCAGTAACTGCTTGAGTTACTGATGATGTTGAGAAAGCTTCCAATGATTTATAGATGTATCATGTATGATGTTGATGACTCCTTGCTCGTGCAGATACTGTTATAATATCCTTCTCGTTAAGGGGGAGTGTTGAAATATTGTAACTTCAAAGAATATTATATTTGTATATTATTTATTCCGGAGATGTTCCATACCTCCGATGTGATTATACTATAAATTCGGAGATGTTTATTCCTCCGAGTTGGGTGTGGTAACTAGGGTTATTAGACCCACCATGTGGGGGTCGGCCCAGTCAGTTATAATGGGGTATTTAACCTAATGGTTAAATACGAGACTACATGTACTTGTGTAAAATACATATCAGAGTAGTGTATAAATAGAGGAGGTGTGTTCCTCATTTGATACACTCACACACTTGAGGATAGCGCACTTGTGGAGGAGAGGTCTGCTATTGTGGAGGAGGATATCATGTCTCAGGGTTTCATCTTTGTATATTGCTGGTCATCTATATTGAGGAAGCTTTGCTGGGTTTTCTACCCCATGAGGGTTTCCCAGGATAAATCTCTGTCTCTTGTGTTTATGATGTGCTTGTTGTTTCTTCAGTGATCCTGTATATGCTATTATTGTGAAATGGAATGTAATGCTGCTATTTTCTGTCTTAGCATATTGAATTTTAACAAATATAGCATATATTGAAAAATATAATATGAAAGTGAAACAACGACTAAATGACAAACATTAAGAATAAAATTTTAAAATGCTAAGATATGTGCTAATGAGTCAATGAATAGTTATATAAAAAAAATATAGGATCTTGTTCATCAAATGAGACCAATAGGTGAAAATATTTAAGAAAGAAAAATGTTTGAGAAAATTCTAAGAAGTGTTGTGGCTAAATTTAAAATGGTCGCCGCCAATATTCTAGTCTCCAAAAATCTAAATACAATGAGAATTGATGAATTAAGTGGTTATTTACTAATTGTTGAAAAAACACTGCAAATGAGAAAATGGAGCATGCCTTTCCACGAGGTATAGAAGAAGAAGAAGAAGATAACACTATCATAATCAATGTTATCATAATCAAAATCCACATCAATAGAATCTACATAATTCCAATCATTATCATGGAAATGCATGCACCTCAAGAGGAAGAGGAGGAAGTCCAAGTCAATGTTTCAAAGGAAAAATTAGAGAAGGATCTCATGGAAGGGTAAGAGAAATAGATGGGTCTATAGAAAGATCAGGTGTACAATGCTACCGTTTAATTGATTTGGTCATTTTGAGAAATATTGTAGAGATAAATTGCATGATTTAGCAAATAAGGGTATCAATATAGTTATTGAAGAAACTAAAAATGGGAAGTTGTTATTTCAAGTTTAATGGCACAAGATGAAGAAAGAGAAGCTTGGTACATTTATTCGGGATGCTCAACATATATGATGTCTCATGGGGAATTGTTTACTAGAATAATTATAGTAAAATGATATTTGGAGATGACAATGCTTTAGAAGTTAAAGGGAAATGTATAGTGGAAATCCCAATATTTAATGGAAAAATAATAATTTATTAATGATACATTATTGAGACCAACATTGAAAAAGAACCTACTTTTCATAAGAAAGTTGATGGAAAAAATTACAAGGTAGTATTTGATAACAAATAATGTTTAATCATGGAAAAGCTCAACAAAAATGCAATTGTGACGAGAGGAGAAATGACTGTACAGGTAGAATTCTCAAACTCACTTTTGCCTCAAGTGAGTCACATTGTTTCAAGGCTGCAGAAGAAGTGGATAGAAAACTTCCACATTTGAGAATAGGAGATTTAAATTTCAAGAATTTGGTGTTGATGGGAGGACTAACATGGTGAATGTTCTTCCTATCTTGAAGTTGATGATGAGATTTGTGAAGGATGCGTACTAGGGAAGCAACACATAGAGAGTTTCTCAAACATAGCTTGGAAGGATAAATAATGTCTTGCATTTGTACATTTAGATCTATGTGTTCACATAGAGACTTTGTATTTTAGAAAGGTGAGGTACTTCCTAACTTTTATCGATGATTATTCAAGAAAAACATGGGTATACTTTTTGCAAGAAAAGATAGAAGTTTTTATGCATTTTGTCTAGTTTGAGGAATTGGTTGAAAAACAAAGTGGATTGAAGATTCTCATCCTTAGATCAGATAATGGGAGAGAAAATATATATAATGAATTTATGAATTTTTGCAAGATGAATGGTATAAGGAGAGAGTTTACAAATTCATATACTCGTCAACATAATGGTGTAGTGTTGGGTACCTAATCCTATGGGATTATGGTTTCATGTACATTACTATGCCCCACTATGCTAGTGATATGCATTATTGTTTGCTTTCAATATTATATGTGCAAGGTATATCATACACATTTATATTGTGGGGTGCAATGCCCTGTAAGGAAGGTCATTCTCTATTGTTGGTCAGCTACTCCAATATTCATCCCATGTTTGTGAGGGTGAAGACCTCAGTCGCTCCACAAACAACATAGTTGATAGGGCACATGTGTACTGAGCAGCGTTGTTGTCGAATCTCTATTTGTTCTAAGGCCAGTTGAATGCTTGATAGTTTTTTTTCATGTTGCTTCCTACTACGATCTTGTCTCAGCATTGGCTTAGAGAGATGATTTTTCAGATGTTGAATTTGAAAACTTTCTGAAACTTGTTATGGCACATAGATCCTATCTAAAATTTCAAGTGATAATATTTTATCATTTTGCTCTACAAGCTTATGCTTTACAAAGTCATAACATAGCATTAGAACATTTATTCTAAGTTTATGTTGTGAACCATTTCTATATTTGAGTAAATATTGAGAATATTTAATTATTTTGTATTTCAAAGAGAGAATACTTCATAGCCATCTAATAAATATAATTGATCATTTTACCCTTGAGTCATTTACAATTTGATTTATTTGCACAAGTTGAAGTGATTTTCTACAAGATGCATTCTCTAGTCTTGATTATCATAGTGGTGCTAGTGGAAAGGACACCTATCCAGAATGATCGAGGAAGATCAAGTACACCCTCATCTTCAACGATATATGGGATGACATATGTGAAGGAGAGAGTGATGTTGCAGTTGAATAGCCTAAAACAAACAAAGAGCTTGGCATATGGAAGAACATAGATAAGAAGACATATGCATTAATCGTGCTACTACAATAAATGAAGAGGTGAGTCGCCACATTTCATCTGCTAAGTACTCTTATGATTCTTTAAAGAAGTTGAAAGCTTTGTATGACTCACACTCAAAATTTGAGCTAATTCACTTAATTGTTGAATCTCTTCGACTTAGAGTTGAAGGGTAATGATCCCATGGCCATGAAATATGAGATGAAAGCCATTATGCATGACATTGATGCTATAGGTGTGAAGATAGAATTTTTTCTCACTACCTTCATCAAGGTCATTTACCCCACATATTCACACTATCTTGAGTCACTCCAAGGTAGTGGCCAACTAAAAGATCTCAAATTTGACACTCTAGTGGAGAACATTGTAGAAAGAGAGAAATCCTTTGGAAAGAAACTAGTTCAACCCACTTGAAAGACTATGTGCCTTGCTCATAAAGTGGTAGAATCAATTGCATGATTATACTGGAGTATATGGCAACAAAAAGAGGACGTGGAAGAAAGAACTTCAGAGGTAGGGGGTAGACACAACCATGGCAAGAGATCTAATCTTGAATGTGTATGATGTGTCAAGAAAGGACATAAGGAAAATACATGTAGAGTTCCTTGGGAGAATATCACAGAGAATGAAGAGTATAAAGAAGACAGAGGTAAAGCTCATGAGTCTGGTATAACTCTTGAATATGTGCATTTCATTGTTTCACATTGTAATGTTGGTATAAATGAAGTTATGTTCAATATGTAATTTGCATAAGTTAAAGAGATACTTGGTTTTTTGACACTAGCGCAACTTGCCATGTGACATTTAGAAAATACTTCTTTGAATAATTGAATGAAAATGTAGACAATGAAGTATATTTTGTAGATAAATGCAGCCTCAAACCTAAGTGAATTGGCAACATCAGGCTCAAATTACATGGATTCCTTGTCTTTCTATTGCATAATGTTCTCTATATTCCATAGTTGCAAAGAAACTTTTTGTCTCTTATGCACATTTGACAACGAGGCTATCCCATCTACATATTTAATGGAAAAGTGGAGATAAGGAGATCCTCTAACAATCAATTCATCATGACCGGATAGGAAGATGAGAGACTATTGAAGCTGAAAGGGAAATCTACAAGAGCACAAAAATTTTCACACCTCTCTGACCATGATGAAAATACATTGCCGTCCATTCTTTTGTGGCATGATAGATATGGACATATCAAATATGATAGTCTTAGAATGTTGAAGAAGAATGGTGTTTCTAGTTTTCCCACCATTCCAAAGAAGCTGAAACAGTGTGATGCTTGTATTCTTGTCAAAAATAGTAAGAAACCTTTCCATGATTCAAATTATAAGCATGTAGAAAATAAGAGTTGATACGGTCAAACTTGTGGGGCCCATGCATGTTGATTCTACAAATGGTAATAAATATCTCAGGACTTTTATTGAAGATTATACTAAAGGATGTGTTGGGTTTATTTATTGAATAAAAAATATGAGGCATTGGAAACATTTAAAAACTTTCATGTATGGATTGAAAAGGAAGCACAATCTCAAATTGGCACTCTTCATAGTTATAATGGAAATAATATACCTCTAATGAATTTTAAAACTATCTTTGTCAACATGGGATTATGCATCAAACCATTGTAACCATAAAAGAATACCTCTTTAAATTGTTGTTCTATTGCAACTACTGATGGTTGTCTTTACTGATCTCAATACAGAATGTAGACTGCTCAACATTTGTCAGAGAGTCATATAGGATGGATTGCTGATCTGGATCCTTCTACTCATCATCTTCCTCTTTATGTCTACTGTAATCCCCCTTTGTCTGCAAAACTGAAAGCTGTGGGTTGTCCTTAGTATTTTTTGCAGATCCGAAACTGCTTCATGCTGATATGTCGATCTGCTCAACATCTTCAAAGTTTTCAGAGGGGAAAATCTGATCTTCATGACAACCTAAAACAGTAGATGCATTTGGTACAAGGTCAAAAGCATCACTAAGGTTATCATAGTGTGGATCACTAATCTCTCGATTATAATGAAGATTATCTTCTGTTGTAGCAAAATCTTCATGAATGTTTGAATATTTATTCAATAAATTGAATTCATGACAGCATTCGGGATACAGAAGATCAACTGGAAATTGTCTTTACAAAACACATGAAAGGCAACATGAAAATCTGCCAAAGAGCTGATACTGGAAATAGGAGGGGACCGGTACCAATCACGAGCAATCCCCTATAATGAATACCAAAACAGTTTAATTCGAACATCTTCATGTACAATTTGCAACCGATGAATGCAATCGTGAAAGTCAAGCAAATGTTCATCTAGCACTTCCCATTCTTCTCCTCGAAATCTAGGAATACTACGATCCCATTCATGTCATACCAATGGAGTCGCCACTGAATCCGTCCTTAATGGAGTCTCCAGATAGATGATTACAACCAAGATAATGTCCAGGCTTTGTCTATCATCAAAGTTGAATCTATGTCATCTCCCAAGGAAGCTGAGCTTCAATCTCCTCTCCCCGGCAGTGGCGCCAAAATGTTATCACTCCAGGAAACTCTTCTAGGTTGTAGTTCAAAGATGCCTGGTAACTTAATTTATTCTCTCAATGATGGATAATATTGGATCAAGATGAACATCTAACTCACTGAATTATCTACTCAAGATAGTCTTAAATATACTCAAACAATACAAGGCCTTCAAGGACTATTATTAGATAGGTAAAAGGATAAAGAAACAAGTCAATTAACCAGAACATATATAAAGCAATTACATATGATGGGCTAATTAACTAACAATGAGTGCTAATGATTCCAGTTTGATAATTAAAAGTAAGATGACAGTTACCAAGATTATAAATATAGACAAAGAATACCATTCAACTCAATAGCACATAACAGAGATAAGAAGAGAAGGTATGAAAACAATGAATGAAAGAAGCTTGCAGGCTGATTATATTAAAGAAAGGGCCTCTTCACAAAAAACAGTAAAGTAGAATACTCAAAATCGAACCCCCTCTAGTTCCTCAGATGTTTCTGGCTTTATAGCATTTACAACAGATATCCAGATCCTAGAAATATGGATCAAATTTACTTGAAATAGAAAGTCAAAAACGGATATATGGAAAATAGGAAAAGATCCTATTTACATGGTAAAATCTTATCTCAATAGTCTCCCTGGCTTTCAAAGTCTTCAACAGCTGCAGTAGACTTCCATAAGCTGCTAGCTAATTCAAATTTGTCACTTGGGTCAAAAAGGACTATTTTTCACCAAAATTAGATGACAAACCAATCTTTTCCTTTTTGCTGGCACCTCCAAAATTAGAATAAAACCTTGATATTTATGCCCTTAATTATTATCTAGCATTAGAAATCATCCTCGAGGTGTTTAAAATGACAAAAATTGGATCTGTGTAAAAATATGTCATTCTGCCCTGTTATGTGCTTTCGGTGGATAGGAGAGCCAAAATCCTAAGCATGTAAGCCACCAAAAGCATAAGACTTCAGGTGGTGATGAAAGAGTAAGGCTATCAGGTAAGAAAATCCTTGATGAGGTCCGAGGATGAGAACAAGCACTGTTAGATATAATGTCGTTGCTTTTCAAATTAACAAATGCATTAGACACCTGTTCAGTAAGCATTCCAAGCTGCCACTTTCTAAATGATTTTCATTGATACTATGTTGTTGATTAGGTAGTACATGTGTAGAAGTCTCAACTTGATTAGTAGTAGCATGCTTGTATAAATCACCAGATGGCTCATGGTAAGATGCATTTGACTTAAACCCATAACAACCTCCAGAATCATGCCCAAAGCAATGGGTTTGACCACCATCTCCGGATGTAACTTCTTCTCTGGTAAGAACTTTAGGTGGAATTCCTCCAAAAGTTGTATATTTTGTATCTCTCGAATTCAAAACCCATTTCCTTGCTCTGTCTAACCTCTCACGCTCATGACGAACAAGTTTTCCATGTCCACATCATTTTCTATGGAGAAGGATTTTGCATCCGCATTAATAGTGCCATGGAGCTCATTATTGTTGGCTTCAGCTAAAGCCATGTCAAATGTAGTTCTAGCAATAACAAATCCTACATCAATTCCCATTGCCACGACATAGCCGAAGCTACCAATTAAGCAATCTGATGCTTGAGCCATTAGAATACCAAATTTTTTGTACACACATTCTCTGCCTGCAAAATTGGGCATCTATATCATCAATTAGCTTGGCGCATGACTTGATTCACAGCTAGATTCAATAGCTTGATTCATGGTTTAATCTAAGGCTTGACTCATGGCTTTGATGCATTTAGCTCATAGCTTATCTATGAGGAATAAAATGATATGATGCTCGGTGCTCAGCTTTGATGTGTTGTGTGGCATTTGAACTCGATTTATTTGTTGGTTTATGACTCGGACCTGTAACTTGACCCGAGAATTGGCCTATGGCTTCCTAAATCTTAGTAAAATCAATAAAACCCAAAAGCTTAATCAAACTAGGGATACATCCAAATTAAAAATATTGGGCGGCATTGATCATTTTTGGTTTTGCAGGTCGATATGGCAAATCCAAAGACCTTCTGGAAAATGTTGATGTATATCAAGGTTCGATGGAAGATTTGGAGGTCATGACAAATGGCAAAACAACAATTCTTGGAAAATTTTAATGTAAATATGCTCAAATCACTTTCAATTTTTTGAAGACAAATTTGAGTGCTAACAGAGGCAATTTCCTAAACAAGGCAGTTGTTGGGCGTGTATGGAAGAAGAATTGGCGGTGCCTGTCCATAAATTGCTTCATATGGTGTCATTTTAGATGTGGTATTGTACCACTGGAGCGCTTCTAGAAAATCCATAGAAATAGTTGTCCAAATCTGTGTAGGGATGGGAAAGGGTTCAAGCAGTCTCGAAAGGAGTGTCATGTCACCCTTGTTGACCTGGAACGTATCACACTCAACCACCATCTGTTGAATTTTCATTTTCATTCCCTGCCAAAAGAAGTTACATTGTTCATGGTCATAGGTTTTGAGGAACCCAGAGTGCCCTACCGATGAAGAAGCATGGAGTTCATAGAAGAGATAGCCCTCTTGAATAGATTGCAACCAATTTGGAACAAGCAAAGAAATAGTTGTAAGAAGGAGCGTTTGCCACCATATTGTCCTTACCCTTCTTGTAAGTGATCGCATAGTCATAACCCATGAGTTGGATAACCGATTTCAGGTGCGCTGGGGAGGAGACCCGATGTTCCAGGAAATGTTCCAGACTCCAGAGATTAGTCTTAAGGCAGAAATAATTCCCTAATAGGGATGGCTGCCACTTCTGTACTGCATGCAAAATAGCCATCATTTCCTGCTGAGATGTAGAGGCAGCTAAATGCTTACCGGAAAGGTCTCCTGAATGCGGCAAGCCCATTGGTGCAACAAAGACACCTGCATATCTATCCAAGGAAGTAGTGAAGACCATTGGTGGGTGCATCTGAATGGAATGGAGCTGAGAGATGACACCATGTGAAATATTCTTAAGGATCTTTTCCAGGCGATGTGAACTGATGATGCGAAGAGACCATGGTTGTAAGTTCGTAAATTTGTGTTGTGTCCCATTGACTGAAAACTGCATCCAAAGTTCAGCAAAATCCCATAAGATGGGGCCAAGTGTGCGTAACCATTGAATGCCCAAAACCACATCACATCCGCCTAAGGACAAGGCAAACATGTCAGAGTGCAGGTTATAATCTTCCAGAGAGATACACACATTGTGACACTTTCCCTTGCAAGGTAAGGTGCCGCCATTGGAAATCATCACTTCAAAGTTGGAGCAACGATGGACAAAACAACCATCTTGTTTGGGGATCCAAGGGTCAATGAAGTTATGAGTGCTACCAGAATCGATGATTATTGTAAGGAGAAGCTGCTTGAAGTAACCCCTGACCCGCATTGATTGGGGGGTGGTGACACCGGATAAAGCATGGAGAGATATCTCTAGTTGGTCTTCCTGAGATGGGGGGTCCATAAGCGGCTCCGGAATGTAGACTTGATCATCCGATGTATCTGGAGCTTCTTCACCAACTTCGGAGACAGGCAGAGAATCCACATCCAAGAGATAGAGCTTTTGTTGAACACATCTATGTCCCCGAGTGAATTTCTCATCACAATTATAACAAAGCCATTTTTCTCTGCATGCCTGCATCTCTGTTTCGGAAAAATGCTTGATAGGAGTTGGTCGAGGAGCTGGCGGTATGGGAGGTCGTTGAGAACCCATATTTCAAAAGGGAACAAAAGTGGGTTTGGAGCGTTATTGGGCTGCAATCTTGTCTTCTTCCAACTTAGCCAACCCCAGGGCTTCCATCATTGTGTTGGGACAGAACATTCCTCCTGAGTGGATTTCATCCTTAAGACCACTGATAAAACAACTCCTGTAGAAGTCATCAGACAATCCTTCTGTGTGATTGGCTAGTTTCTCAAATTTTGTCTGATACTCTCGCACAATGCCAATTTGACAAAGTTTGGTGAGTGCTCAGGTGAAGTCATCAAAAGCACTAGGACCAAATCGTTACAAAAGGAGTTGGCAAAAATCTGTCCATTTTGGCTCGTCATGAGCCTTGATGTACCAACGGTACCATTGAAGGGCTTCCTGTTCCAAATGAAAGGATGCAAGTGGAACTTTTTGGACATCAAAAGTAATATGCAAACTGAAATACTGTTCTGCACGATAGATCCATCCAGTTGGATCAGTACGATTGAAGAGAGTAAAATCAAGCTTTAGACCACGAAAATTGCTAGAAGAAGAGAACCCATTGTCTGATGAAGACTCGAACTGTTGTTGTTGTTCATGGCTGAACGCTCAAGATGGAGGCCGAGAAATTTTTCATCCAAATCCTAGAGTTTGGTTTGGATGGCTGCAAGTGCTTCCTCCATGGTTTTTGCTCATATGCGGGTGATAACCATAACCAGGAGTTTATTTTTGGGGGAGGGGGGGAATGGGTAGAAAAACACAAACAGAACCTGATTTAGTAAAGGGGAGTTTTGATTTGGGAAAAACTCTTATCGGTAATTGGGGTTTGACTAGGTTTTGGACACTTTCAATGGATAGGGAAGCAGAAAATGAGGATTTCAGAAGCGGGGTGAAATAATGGAAAAAGTTTTCAGAGAGGGAAAAAGAAGCAGAAATAGGGAATGAACACAATGGCAAAATTTGAAGGCGATTGGGTAAAAATTAAAGAAGTTATGGCAAACCCTAAAAATAGACAAATGTGGGATTTCTGGATTTGGGAAGTGGAATTTGGGATAGGGTCCTCAGGAATGAAAGATGCGGAATGGGATTACAGGGGTGTCAGGAAAGTTTCAAGGGAAATGGAGTGAAAACAAGGGAGATATGGCGAAAAAACAGAAATTTTTTTCGGAGTGAAAACAAGGGAGATATGGCAAAAAAACATTTTTTTTTCAGAATGGATCTGCTATGGCGCAGAAGGGATCGGAAAAAGATGGATCTGCAACAATGTAGAAGTGATTGGCAACAGATGGATCTAAAATGGCACCAAATGGATCGAAAACGGCTGGATCTAAAACGACTTTCAGAATAGATATGGAACAGCTTTCAAAATGGATCTGAAACGACGCGGAAGTGATCGGCAACAGTTCAACTGAAAATAGATATGGACCCCAGGTATGTTCATCTTCCTAACAGTTCAGGGGTTTCACTCGGCCACCAATGTTGTTTGACGGCTTGCGTATTGGGGCAGTGCCCTTCACTCCACGGCTCAGGTAAAACTGATAACTGCTTTGCCACAAACGATAGCTCTTGGTTTACCTCACAGGTGGGAACTAGTCAATCAGGTAGGGGTCGTTGCCCTTTTCGCTGGAAGGTTCTCTTAATGGGCCAACTACTTCGGGGTTCCTATTGTACTCCTCACAATGAGTTTTAGGGCTTATGCCGAAGTACTTCCCACAGTTAAGTGGATAGGGATTATTCCCAGATCCGAAGTTGCAACAGATGCGGAAAAAAAATTGGCAGAAATTTCACCCAGCAAATCCAAGAAAGTGCTCTAATACCAGATGTGAAGAACCTACAATAATTTATTAATGAAAACACACAAGCTATCAGAAATAACAGAACTCAGAATCACTTTTATATTGATCACAGGCCACTTCGAGGGGGAAACCTCCTTTGAGCAAGCTCAATACAAATAACTTCACGGTACCTTCATTGGTCTCAACATAAACTTATATACTAAGTCTAGGTGCCAATACCATGTGTCAATACAAACCATGGGTCAATACAAAATATGGATCAACAATTACTACGGGACGACTTACAAAGCATATGCGTCCAACAACAATAATACAAACTATGGATCAACAAATACTACGGGATGACTTACAAAGCATATGCATCCAACAACAATATACTAACAAAGTAAATAGAACGATTGACATGGGTTCCTAACATTTTGAAATTACTACCTGAACTACTATTATATGTTGTATTTGCTTGATTGTGAGACTTCGTCGATTTGACGACACTGTGGACATATGGTTCTATTATTTTTCCGATATATATACGTGTGTGTGTGATGTTAGTATTATGATCGGTAGTCATGTTTAGATATGTATCATGTGTTAATTATGTCTCATATATGAAAATTATTGAATGATGAGTACGTGGATACCATTACAGTTATATGTTGAATAAATGAATGTTATGCCAGGTGCCTGGCGAATAAATGAATTTATTGTTGTTATGTTATGATGAAATGCATGAGTACATGTTGAGGATTTATGCACGGTATTCTAGACTGTATGTCAGAGACTAACTTACAAGTTAAAAGGCTACGTAATAGTTGGATCCTAAGAGGTGGGAGAGCCTCGGGGACATGGACTTCGAAAGGTAAATGGTATGCGAGTGATGCATTATTTACTTACGCATGATTATTATGATGTATGGGTGGGGTAGGGTTTCAAGAAACTCAACCGCCCAGATTTGTTATATGATGGCAAACTGAGTACAAGTGCAACGCAGTTATTATGTCGGGTAAACAAAGTCCTTTGTTCCATTAGGGGGGTGGAGGCTTTACCCACTATTTATCCCCGAAACCCGGAGTCATGGGAGGGCTGTGATACAGTGCGCTCCCCAAGGTGTGTGATGATGGATAGTGGTTTCCTGCTGGGGAAGCTTGGTCGATGTAGTCGACACTTCCGCTTACGGGTTCTAGCTAAAGTCGGTCATGGCTTGACACTTCAGGGTAGTCCAGCAGAGGAAAGGATAGGATGTGGAAGTTAGTTGTGATTTAGGTAGATAGGTGTAGCTTGAATACCGGATGAAAGCGAGATCTAACTGTGTAGGTGGAACACCATTGATTGATTATGTGTCGTAAATCAGTAATGTATGAATTGTCGTAACTTAATAAGATGCAGTTAGGTAAAAGATTGTACCTTGCAAACTATGTTGAACATGTGTCAGTGAAGAATAAATTTCGATATTATGATTGATGTATGTGATTTAATACTATTAGTGTACTTATGCGAGGTATGTAAGTAGTAGCTACGCTTACTTAACTCACCTACATATTTATAAATTGCATGAAATATTGTTGAAAAATAATGTTAATTATTGTTGGTTAATAATTAATTATTGTTGATTAATGTTAATAATGTCGATTAAGGTTAATACTGATGATTAATGTTAATAATGTAGATTAATCTTAACTATTGTCGATTAAGGTTAATAATGTTGATTAATGTTAATAATGTAGATTAATGTTAACTATCGTCGATTACAGTTAATAATGTTGATTAATGTTAATAATGTATATTAATGCTAATTATTGTCGATTAAGGTTAATAATGTTGATTAATGTTAATAATGTAGATTAATGTTAATTATTGTCGATTAAGGTTAATAATGTTGATTAATGTTAATTATTGTCTATTAATGATTAATTATTGTTGATTAATAAACAAGTTACGATTAATTTAGGTAGTAAATAATACATTTGGTTAGTAATGCTTAATTGAATGTTAATGAGTTTGATTAGTAAAGAGTAGGGGTTAAATGTTCAAAGGGGATTCTAATGTTAGTAAGGATAATATTAGCTTGGAAGGGTAAGATTAATTACATACCAAACGATATTAATTAATTAATTAAAATATAGAGATAAGGTTTAATTAATATATTACTTAATTTATTATAATTATGTCATAGTTGTTTAGAACATGGTGTAAATTACAAATAATACCATATGCCATTATTTAACAAGTTTTTAAATTGTATTTGAGTTAATTAATTAAAATATTAATTAAATTGTGAAATATTGAATTATGAGTCAACAAATGATTAAGGGAATTAAAAGGATTAAAATTATTTGAATGAGAAGTGATGGTTGGCAAGTGACCCAACCAACACATTTATAATATTTCAATTATTAATGGGAGTCATGGGGGATGGGCTTGAGGAAAGACTTTGAGGGAAAACATTAATGGGAGAGATAGGGGTATTAATGGTAGAGGTAAAGAGTCGACAAGGGGGAGGATAAGGTCGAGAAGAAGAGAGGGAGAAGGGGATCTCTTGACCTTGGGATATTTTGGGAAATTACAGAGCAGAGATAGATAGAATATATAGAGAAGAGGAGAAGGGGGGTCTTGTTGGAGATTTTCTGAAGGGATATAACAGGTTGGCTTGTACTCGGTTTGGGCTCGGGGGTCTAAAGGGGTACCTTTGGAGTTGGGTAGTCGGCGAGACCTTGCTAGTTGGCAGGGTGGAAAACTCAGTTTGGGCTGGTTGAGTTTCAAGGTTTGGGGAGGCTTTGGTTGCAGGGCTATAGCAGGGCTTACAACACATACAACAAGCAGGGAAAACACAAGGAAGCAACAACAAAAGGGGATCTAGTAGTTATCTACAGGTATTTCTCATTCAGATATAAATCCCTTATAAATATTAATTATGAAATTTATAACTCATGAAATTATTATTGTAATTTTATGCATATATATATATATATATGTTGCAGAAAATGATGGTAGAATAATAACTAGTATATTTTTTTTACAAACCTGTAAATGATATTTTTTAGGCACTTAAACTAAAACAAAAAACCTAAACTAAAACAGAAATTTGAACAGAACCAAATGAGAGAATATTTTTATTGATAAAATTCGAAGTTTAGGACTTAGGTCCTACATATGGTATCAGAGCCATGGTTCCAAATCTGGAACCAGAGGGCTTGCTGCATAAAAAAAAGGGGGGGCAAAATTGGACGCCCATAAAACCCAGGGTAGAGGTACAAATGACTTTTTTTTAAACATCAAGTCTCGTTTTCTTTTACCTGCAAAGAGAACAAGGGAAAAAAAAACATTAATTGCAGTCCATAAATGTATATATATTGGAAAACATATATGTGTAAATAATGTATATATGTAACCAAAATTTTTTACCTATAAAAAAAATTATATATATATATATATATATATATATATGCCAAAATTCTTTCTCTATATATATGCCAAAATTTTATATATCTATAAACAAAAAAAAATCGCATATATATGTGAGCAATTTTTTTTTATTTTATCAAAGTGTGAACTAAATCAAATTTTAAAACAAACAAAAAAACATAGTTTTGATTTAAAAGAATATGTGTGTGTGTATATATATATATATATATATATATATATATATGAAATAGTTTTTTTTGTGTTAAAAAAAAAATATTAAATTTCAAATTTAAAAACAAAAAAAATACATAGTTAAAAAAAAATATATATATATATATATATTATTTTGGCCAAGCATGGCAGCCATGGCAGGCCTTGGCGCAGCAATAGGCTACGGCCATGGGCGCGGCCCGGCCAGCAGCCATGGGCGTGGCCCGCCTAATAGCCACAGGCTGCGGCCATGGGAGGCCTGTCCATTAGTCAGCGTGCGGCCAGGGAACGCCCATGAAAACGTCGAGGAACCTCAAAGAGTAGGGAGTGGGCTTGTGTGTGAGAGTGGAAGGCCTACGCACAGAGGGGAGGTCACTTGTTGTTCATGCAAAGAGGGAGAGCCGCGGGATTTTGGGTGAGAGAGATGTCGCGTATGCAGTACGTGCCTTGTGAGGGAAGGTCTACAGGAAAGCGAAGGCTTGGCCGTGTAGTAGAGGGAATGAGAGCTGTGAAAGCTGCCATTCATAGGTTGAAGCGAACAAGAAAAAAAAAAAACCTGGCCTATTTTAGTTGTTGGGTGGATATTTTACCTTCTAGGTTGAAGCGATGGCCCCCGATGCTCCTAGACGCCTCCAAGGTTACCAATGTTTCCATACTTGACAGCTCTTCTACGAGAAAGCAACCCGTGCTTGAGTTGCACACGAGGAGAGTTTTAAACGCAAGGTTGTTGGCTGAGGAGTAGCGAGTCTTCATCATTACAGGGACATCCAGGTCGTGAGCACACAAAGGCATAAGCATGGCTTGGCATGGCTTCCATGACCACTTATGTCACACAACCACACACTAGAGGAGCTGAAGCACTATGGCACTCTAGATCTGTGTACTAGTGGCTCAAACCCTACCCGCAACAGCTGTGGGAAAATAAAATAAAGAAGGGAAACGAGTTATGGAAGGGTTTTAACCCTCTTTGGCCGCATCGTTTGACAGGCTTGGTGGGCTCCCTCAAGGAGGACGCGTGGCCCCTTCATGCAACCCAACTTTGAGCGAGGGATACAGGATTAATGTTTAGTGATGTTAGGCGGTGACTGTAGTTTTGATCTATTTCTAATTATATAACACATATATTAGTTTATTAATTAAAATTTGAAATGTTTTTTTATTATTATTTTATTATTATTTTTATTAAAATAAAATAAAAAACAAATAAAATACAAAATAAAATAAAAATAAAAGTTATAAAAAAGGGGAGTATATACATTGTTGTATTTTAATATTATGTTGTTGTTGTTGTTTTTTATCTAACCAAATTCCCATTTTGATATATTCTAACGAGACACTCTGAGGACTACAAAGAGGAAGTGCTACCTCAGAAGCATAAGTGGAGGCCCCTCCACTAAGGGAGCAAATTCCCATGGTAGAACTAAATACGGTACTGAGACCTCTGCATCAGGATATCACAAGGGAGCTTCAAAAGATAAGGCTTCCAGAATTTTTAGGGGGTCGAGTAGGGATACAAGTTGAGTCTTGGTTAGAAGAGGTGACCAGGTGCTTAACTTTGAAAGAATACACTTCCCCGTCCAAGTCCAAGATCGCCATATTTCAATTAAAGGGGGTTTCCTTGAATTGGTAGGGGCACCAAGAAAGGCAGTTGCACCTTACACCAGACACGGTTCCATGGGAGCTATTTGTGGAAAAGGTCAAAAGGGAAGTACTTACCCGCATCCTATCAGGAAGAACAGGCAGGAGCCCTTCATGCCTTGGAACAAAGGAATCTATCCATGGAGGATTATGAAGAAAGGTTCATGGAATTAGTCAAGCATGTCCCTTACTTGGACAATGACAAACGCCAGGTTGAGTGTTTCGTGTATGGGATCAATACCAAGATCAAGGACCAAGTACAGATGTGGAAACTGACTTCAGTTTCTGAAGTGGTTGATTGCACTCGTTACACAGAGAAAATGTTGGGTGCAAATCCCATCAGGTCATTCAACTCTCAGCAATCAGGGTTTGTGGGGAAGGCCCCTCGAAGCTACCCTCGGGAAGGGTATGCGAGGCCACCTCCCTACGGAAACAGGTACACACCAAGGGTTTCGGTGGTAGACAGATCAGTGGCAACTAGGGCGGTGCCCCAGTCAGCCACAGGAACTTACCAAGGTGTGAGGAATTTTAGAGGGTCAGTTGGCAGGGGGAGGAACCCCTCTCAGAGGTCTGGACAGGTTATCTCACCCATTCCATTGTAGGTTTCTTGTTGGTGATGTGGAGGTCCATATTACCAACGTGATTGTCTTGAATTATGGTCTGTTACAGTGCATCGAGAAGGAAAGGCTCCAATGGGGAGTGGGGGTAGTAGGCATCAGATCTCGGTAGTAGTAAACAACCATCAAGAAGAACACCAATCCACTATAGTAGAATCATCAGGTACGGTCAATAATGTTAAACTTTGAATATTGTTTGATCTGGGTGCTACATATAGTTTTATTTCACCTTATGCATTAGACAAATGTGGGTTGGCATCCTACGAGCATGACGATTTCAACATAGTTGAAATGGATTCAGGGTAAAGCAAGCGGTAGGACCTAGTGTCGACAAGTGCGTAGTGGATCTCGGTGTGTGTTACACAAGTCAAGGTGTACATCACTACCCTCGGAACTTATGATCTCATCATAGGTATGAACTAGCTTGAGGAACATCGAGCTTTCTTGGACTATTATGGAAAGAAATTTCTTTGCGTTGATGACAAAGGAGAGGCCATCGTGATCCAAGGTGTCAAACGGAAGGTGTCCCTACGTTTCATATCCACGATGAACGTAAATCGATGTATAGGACAATGATGTCAGTTGTACATTGTTGAAGCGGTAAACAATGAAAAGGGACCCTCCTTTGATGAGTACCTAGTGTTAGCTAAATTTAGTGATGTCTTTCCAAAGGAATTACCTGGGTTACCTCCTAAGAGGGAACTTGATTTTACCATTGAGGTAAAACCCAGTTCAGAGCCAACATTGAAGACACCATATAGGATGATGGCACCGGAACTTTGTGAGTCGCAAATGCAGTTGAAGGAACTGCTAGACCTAGGGTTCATCAGACCAAGTATTTCACCATGGGGTGCACCAGTAATCTTTGTGAAGAAGAAGGATGGTTCCTTGCATCTTTGCATTGATTACCGAGATTTGAACAAAGCCACAATGAAGAATAGGTACCCTATACCTCGTATTGATGACCTCTTTGATCAAATGAAAGGGGCGTCAGTCTTCTCAAAGATTGAATTGTGATTAGGTTACCACCAACTACGAATTATGGACGATTACATACCTAAGACTGCTTTTCAAACAAGTTTCGAGCACTATGAGTTTGTAGTGGTACTCTTTGGTTTGACCAATGCCCTAGCTGTATTCATGAGCCTCATGAATAGCGTGTTTTGAAAATACTTAGATCGGTTTGTGCAAGTATTCTTGGATGACATCCTTATCTACTCCAAGAATGAAATGGAGCACGAGGAACACTTGTGAATAGTGTTGTCATGCTTAAGAGAGCACAAGTTGTACGATAAGTTATCCAAATGCTTGTTTTATCAGAAGGAGATCCATTACCTAGGGTATATAATTTTCAGTGAGGGAATTTCAGTTGACCCTAAAAAGGTGAAGGCCATAATGGATTGTCCCGTGCCAAGGAATGCGCATGAAGTGAGAAGCTTCATGGGGTTGGCCGGGTATTATAGAATGTTTTTTTAGGGTTTCTCAAAAATTGCAAAACCCATAACTACCCTACAGTGTAAAGGCATCAAGTATGAATGAACGGATGAATGCAATGTTGCATTCACTGAGCTGAAAAGACTATTGACAAGTGCACCTATTCTACGAGTTCCAGATATAGAGAAGGAAATCACAATTTCCACATATTCCTCGAGGCAAGGTTTAGGTGCAGTGTTGATGCAGGAAGGTGGGGTAATAGCTTATGCGTCGAGAAAGTTAAAAACACATGAAGAGAATTACCCTACCCATGAGCTAGAGTTGGTTGTGGTGATGTTAGCTTTGAAGCGTTGGAGACATTACCTTGTTGGACGAAGCTTTGAGCTCAAGTCTGATCACCAAATCTTAAGGTATATCTTCACTAAGAGAGACCTAAATGCTAGACAAAGGCGATGGAGTGAATTCAAGAGTGAGTATGATTTTGGGATTTCATACATCAAAGGGAAGGAGAATGTGATAGTTGATGCCTTAAGCAGAAAACCAATACTTTTCTCTCTTATACCTTTGAAGGTTGATTTGAGGGAAAGAGTTTTAGGACAGCTAATCGGGGATAGTTGGTACCTAAAGGTCACATTAGCACTCCAGAATGGGAAACCGATGGGGCCTAAGTTTGAAGGCTATGAGTTGGAAGCCGATGGTTTGTTACGGTATCAAGGAAGGATGTATATTCCTAAGGAGGGAGGTATTAGAGAGACTATCCTTAAGGAGGCCCACGGAGCAGTGTATTGTGCGCACCCGGGTGTAAAGAAGATGTATGCAGGCATGAAGCAACTCTTCTTTTGGGAAGAGATGAAGAGTGACATGGTCAAATTCGTCTCTAGGTTCCTTGAGTGTCAACAGGTAAAATTTGATCATCACCACCCGGCAGGACTATTACAGCCACATGAAATTCCTATGTCGAAGTGGGAGGTTATCTCCATGGACTTCATGGTGGGATTGCTTCTTACCTCTCATAGGCATGACTCCATTATGGTCATCGTTGACAAACTGACCAAAATTGCTCACTTCATTCTAGTCAAGGAGACCTATGATGTCACGGATGTGACTCGTGTGTTCATAAATGAAGTAGTACATCTCCATGGGTTTCCCAAGAAGATTATCTTGGACAAAGATTCTAGGTTTACATTCATTTTTTGGACAAGTTTGCAGTCGGCGTTGGGTACTTAGTTGAACCTAAGCACCGCTTACCATCCAGAGACAAATGGGAAAATGGAAAGAGTGAATCGGGTGATGGAGGACATGCTTAGGATGTATGTCATGGATCAGCAGACTCATTGGGAAAAGCACTTACCTTTGGTAGAGTTCGCTTACAACAAGTTACAACAGTTACCATAGCTCAATTGGGATGCCTCCATACGAAGCGTTATATGGAAGGCCATGCAGAACACCATTAAGTTGGGAAATGTTAGAGGATCAAGTAATTATAGGACCTGAGTTGATCCAAGAGATGGAAGAAGAGGTTGTTCATATTAGACATCGGTTAAAGGAAGCACGGGATAAGCAAAAGAGTTATGCCAATGCGCATATGGTTAACCAAAGCTATAACGTTGGTGATGCATGTGAAAATCCTCACAGCAAATGTAAGAGATGATGTATACCTCACAAGAGTAATTATGATTAAGTTGAAAGATAGAAGAAGAGTGGTCAATGCAGTGTAATGAGCAATAGAATAATAATACAGTAGAACTCGGATAGAAGCAAAAATACTTCACACACACTAATTAATTAATCACAATATGAACAAATAAGTAGTACAATGCATGAGGATTCGAATGCCAAGGTGGCAATTCGAATTAGCCTTCATGGAGTGATCAAAATATCACTGGAGTGTCATCGTAGCACAACTAGTAGTCTATCTCATCATCGGTGGAGTCATCAATGCACAAGTAACTGTCAACCGTTAGTCAAATTGAGTCTAACTGAGTGTGGTAGTGTTAGGAACCCATGTCTTTACTTTGTTAGTATATTGTTGTTGGACGAATATGCTTTGTAAGTCATCCCGTAGTATTTGTTGATCCATAGTTTATATTAGCCCATAGTATTGGATGCATATGCTTTGTAAGTCGTCCCATAGTATTATATGTCCCATGGTTTTGACTCATAGTATTGGCGCCTAGACTTAGCCCATGGTTTGTATTGACACATAGTATTGACCCATGGTATTGGCACCTAGACTTAGTATATAAGTGTGTGTTGAGGCCTATGAAGGCACCGTGAAGTTAATTGTATTGAGCTTGCTTAAAGGAGGTTTCCCCCTCGAAGTGGCCCGTGATCAATATAAAAGTGATTCTGAGTTCTATTATTTCTGATATCTCGTGTATTTGCATTAATTAATTATTGCAGGTTCTTCACATCTGGTATCATAGCACTTTCTTGGGCTTGCTGGGTGAAATTTCTGCCAATTTTTTTTTCGCATCTGTTGTAGGTTCGGATTTGGGAATAATCCCTATCCACTTAACTGTGGGAAGTACTTGGGCATAAGCCCTAAAACTCATTGTGAGGAGTACCACAGGAACCCCGAAGTAGCTGGCCCATTGAGAGGACCTGCCAGCGAAAAGGGCAACGACCCCTACCTGATTGACTAGTTCCCACCTGTGAGGTAAACCAAGAGCTATCGTTTGTGGCAAAGCGGTTATCAGTTTTACCTGAGCCATAGAGTGAGGGGTACTGCACCAATATGCAAGCCGTCAGACAGCATTGGTGGCCGAGTGAAACCCCTGAACTGTTAGGAAGCCGCACATACCTGGGGTCCATATCTATTTTCAGCTGAACTGTTGTCGATCACTGCTGCGCCGTTTCAGATCCAGCCGTTCAGATCCATTCTGAAAGCCGTTCCATATCCAGTCGTTTTCAATCCATTCGGTGTCGTTTCAAATCCCTCTATTTCCACTCGCTTCTGGGCTATTGCAGATTTATCTGTTCTAGATCCCTTACGAGACTATAAAAAAAGAGTATAAAATTCAGTTTTTTCTCCATATCTCCCTTGTTTTCACTCTGTTTCCCTTGAAATTTCTGGGGAACCCCTGTCATCCCATTCTGCATATTTCATCCCTAAGGACCCTATCCCCAATTCCCCTTCCCAAAGCTCAAAATCCCACATTTGTCTATTTTTAGGATTTGCCATAACTTCCTCAGATTTCACCTAATCACCTTCAAATTTTACCACAGAGTTCCTTTCTGAATTCTGCTTCTTTGTCCCCCTCTGCCAAATTTTCCCATTCTTTCACCCCGATTCTGAAATCCTCATTTTCGCTTCCCTGTCTATTCGACAATGTCCAAAACCTAGTCAAACCCCAATTACCCTTTAGATTTTTTTCCAAGTCCAGATTTTCCTTTACTGAAGTAGTTTCTGTTTTTGTTTTCCTACCTAGTCAACCAAAAAAAAAAAAAAAACTCCTGGTTATGGTTGTCACCTGTGCAGGAGCAAAAACCATGGAAGATGCACTTTCAGCCATCCAAGCCAAACTCTAGGATCTAGATGAAAAATTTCTCGGCCTGCATCTTGAACATTTATCTATGAACAACAAACGGCAGTTCGAGTCTTCATCAGACAATGGGTTCTCTTCTTCCATCAATTTTCGTGGTCCGAAGCTTGATTTTCCTCACTTCAATACTACTAATCCAACTAGATGGACATATCGAGGAGAATAATATTTCAGTCTGCATAATACTTCTGATGCGCAGAAAGTTCCACTTGCATCCTTTCATTTGGAACAGGAAGCCCTTCAATGGTACCGTTGGTACATCAAAGCTCATCCCGAGCCAAACTGGACAGATTTTTGCCAACTCATTTTGCCACGATTTGGTCCTAGTGCTTTTGATGATTTCACAGGAGCACTCACTAAACTTCACCAAATTGGCACAGTGAGAGAGTATCAAACAGAATTTGAGAAATTGGCCAATCACACAGAAGGATTGTCTGATGAATTCTACATGAGTTTTTTTATCAATGGTCTCAAGATGAAATCCGCTCAGAGGTCAAAATGTTCTGTCCCAACACAATGATGGAAGTCCTAGGTTTGGCTAAGCTGGTAGAGGACAAGATCGCAGCTCAACAATGCTCCAAACCCACCTTTGTTCCCTTTAGAAATATGGGTTCCCAACGACCTCCCATCACACTTGCTCCTCAACCAACTCCTATCAAGCATTTGTCTGAAACAGAGATGCAGGCACACCGAGAAAAAGGGATTTGCTATAATTGTGATGAGAAATTCACTTGGGGACATAGATGTGTTCAACAAAAGCTTTATCTATTGGATGTGGATTCTCTGCCTGCCTCAGAACTTGGTGAAGAAGCTACAGATACAGTAGATGATCAGGTCGACATTCAACACCCGCCTGTTGACACCCCATCTCAGGACGACCCACCCGAGATCTCTCTCCATGCTGTAACCGGCGTCACCACCCCACAAACAATGCGGGTTAGGGGATACTTCAAAAATCTCCCTCTTACCATACTCATTGATTCTGGTAGCACTCATAACTTCATTGACCCTCGGATTGCCAAACAGGCTGATTGTTTTGTCCATCCTTGCTCCAACTTTGAAGTCATGGTTGCCAATGGGGGCACCTTACCTTGCAAGGGGAAGTGTCACAATGTGCGTATCTCTATGGAATATTATAACCTGCGCTCTCACATGTTTTCCTTGTCCTTAGGCGGATGTGATGTGGTTTTGGGCATTCAATGGTTACGCACACTTGGCCCCATCTTATGGGATTTTGCTGAACTTTGGATGCAGTTTTCAGTCAATGGGGCACAACACAAATTTATGGGATTACAACCAAGGTCTCTCTGCATCATGAGTTCACATCGCCTAGAAAAACTACTTAAGAAGAATTCACATGGTGTCATCACTCAGCTCCATTCCATTCAGATGCACCCATCAACAGTCTCCACTACTTCCTTGGATAGATATGCAGGTGTCTTTGCTGAACCAATGAGCTTGTTGCCTTCAAGAGACCTTTCCGGTAAGAATTTAGCTGCATCTACCTCTCAGCAGGAAATGATGACTATTTTGCGTACAGTACAGAAGTGGCAGCCATCCCTATTGGGGAATTATTTCTGCATCAAGACTGATCTCCAAAGTCTGAAAACTTTCCTGGAACAACGGGTCTCCTCCCCAACACACCTGAAATGGGTTATCCAACTCATGGGTTATGACTATGCGACCACTTACTAGAAGGGTAAAAACAATATGGTGGAAGATGCTCCTCCTCGCACATTTGATGACCCAATTTCTCTTACAGCTATTTCTCTGCTTGTTCCAAATTGGTTGCAATATGTTCAACGGGGCTATCTCTTCTATGAACTCCATGCTTCTTCATCAGTAGGGCACTCTGGGTTCCTCAAAATGTATGACCAGGAACAATGTAACTTATTTTGGCAGGGACTCAAAAGGACAATTCAATGGATGGTGGTTGACTGTGATACTTTCCAGGTCAACAAGGGTGAAACGACCCTCCTTTTGGGACTGCTTGAACCCTTTCCCATCCCTCCACAGATTTGGACAACTATTTCTATGGATTTCCTAGAAGCGCTCTAGTGGTATAGTACCACATCTCAAAGGACACCATATGAAGCAGTCTCTGGACAGGCACCACCAGTTCTTCTTCCATACACCTTCAGCAGCTCCCCAGTTCAGGCAATTGACTCAATTCTTCGAAACCGTGATCAGCTTCTTCTCATTCTGTAGGACAATTTTCACATGGCGAGAATTTGACTGAAACAACAAGTCGATCAGCATCGTTCTGAGCGCACTTTTCACATCGCTGATATGGTTCTTCTTCATCTACATCCTTCCATGCAATCCTCCCTGAAACTCCAAAGGCGACAGTGGCTCAGAATGCAACCTGAGGATGCTACAGGGGACCCACTCCTTCAGATTCTGCATCAATTTCCACATCTAAAGCTTTGAGGACAAAGCTTTTTCTAAGGGAGAGGGGATGTTAGGAACCCATGTCTTTACTTTATTAGTATATTGTTGTTGGACGCATATGTTTTGTAAGTCGTCCCATAGTATTTGTTGATCCATAGTTTATATTAGCCCATAGTATTGACCCATAGTATTGGACGCATATGCTTTGTAAGTCGTCCCATAGTATTATATGTCCCATGGTTTTGACTCATAGTATTGGCGCCTAGACTTAGCCCATGGCTTGTATTGACACATAGTATTGACCCATGGTATTGGTGCCTAGACTTAGTATATAAGTGTGTGTTGAGGCCTATGAAGGCACCGTGAAGTTAATTGTATTGAGCTTGCTCAAAGGAGGTTGCCCCCTCGAAGTGGCCCGTGATCAATATAAAAGTGATTCTGAATTCTATTATTTCTGATATCTCGTGTATTTGCATTAATTAATTATTGCAGGTTCTTCAAAGGTAGGTGTAACTGATTGTAACTGGCACATGGAGACACTAACTGAATGAAGGAGTCTTAGTGGAGGGTGCATGAGGAGCTAACTGGAGTCAGAATGGGCAGTCAAGTCTCACTGGAGGTCCATCGGAGTGATACAGTCAGTTGAGAGTCAGTCTAGCCTTAAATCAAGGAAAGAACTGAAGATAATTGAATGGCTATATATACATTAAGTCCCTTGAGGACAGTTCATGATCACTCTTTATTTAGAGTGATAGATATTTTCCTATGGAAGATATATATATATATATATATGTTATGAATTTCATCATTAAGTAGTTTAAATATATCACCCACTATGCATGTTGGTAGTTTTGAACAACCTAATGATTGCATTAATACAAACCTATAAGAACTTTGCACATTCCACACTACTACAAGGTACCATTTCATATCACAGTGTTGGCTTTGCAAACAATTTTTAAGCAATTATAGATATCTATATAACACATATGTTCATTTACGTGAACCAATAGTCCCGATATGCTTCTTTCTCTTCACTACAATAAGTAAACATGAATGCCTAGGTATGGAATTAAAACTTGATTTAATTCAATAAAATAAAATAGGCTCCAACATTGTTGTCCACTTTCCATTAACATATAACCATTAAATCTATGCACTATTGCATAATGCATATGTGACTCCAACCAAGATTAATCTTGGCATATAATCACTCAACACACATGTTCATTGGCTATGAAGAAGGATCTATATCTAACATTTATGCATGCATGTGTATAAGAAAAGAGTTATGGGTAGGAATCCTTCAATACATTAATCCTATAATATATATGACACATTTTAGACGAAAGAGAACATCTTTAATGGGATGCAATTCATCATGGACCAATGTGGTAGAGACATTTTATCAAACACTTTGTGGGAAACCTCAATCAAAGGAAAATGGTAGAGACATTTTGTCAAACACTTTGTGACAACCTCAAACAAAATGGTAGAGACATTTTGTCAAACACTTTGTAAGCAATCTCAAAGAAAATGGAAGAAACAGTTTGTCACACTTGGTGAACAATCTCAAACAAAGGAAAATGGTAGAGGCATTTGTCAAACACTTTGTGAACAACCTCAAACAAAATGGTAGAGACACTTTGTGAACAACCTCAAACAAAGGAAAATGGTAGCAACATTTTGTCAAACACTTTGTGAACAACCTCAAACAAAGGAAAATGGTAGCAACATTTTGTCAAACACTTTGTGAACAACCTCAAACAAAATGGTAGAGACATTTTGTCAAACACTTGGTGAACAACCTCAAACAAAGGCAAATGGTAGAGACATTTTGTCAAACACTTGGTGAACAACCTCAAACAAAGGAAAATGGTAGACATTTTTTCAAACACTTTGCCATACATAATTTGCACATGACTTAATCAAAATAAGGATACAACATCTACATGAAATTTTCATTCAAAATACCATGATAATGATATCATGTACTCATCATTCTACAATATTGAATTCATATTTATATAAAATAAGAAAGAATATGTGTATCGTTTCCATGATGAAGCTCCAAGGAAATTGATTGTGTGGTGACTGATTTCGTCCCAACCATAGGCTATTTCACTATAGAATGCTACTGTCATGCTAGGCTATCACACCACCATATAAAGGAATATTGGAAAGTTTTCCAAAATACCTCTTCTGGGTTTTAAATGTTATCTAGCTTCTCTCTAATGGTATCTAATATCACCCAAAAGCCTTGCTTCCATCTCTACATGGTTCATAGGAGAATTCAATTGAGTTTTCTTCGTTCAAACCCTTCTTTTCACTCCAAGAAGTCTTTTTTTTTCCAAGCTTCTCTCTCCCTATTCAAATTTTCATCCATGAATGAGAGAAAAATGAGTGTGAGGGAGGAGTATTTTCTCCACCCCATTCTTGGTTCCCTAAAGGTAGGAGGTAGTTACTACAAAATAGGAGCTAGGCACTTTTTGGCATAAGATTACTAAGTTCTCATGTCTCAATTCATGTTTGATATAAACTTAAGATAAATGAAAATAAGAAAGCCAAATCAATGAAATCTATGGATAATTTTTAAACTATCATCATAAAGGATAGGTCATTCTCCATTGGACCCACCTTACCTGTAACGTCCCCTCCATCATGGCAGTGCGATGGAGAGAACATGATGCTAAAACCGGGGCATCTAGCCCCATGATTATTAACATAATTCCCAATAAGATGAAAATTGACATACGCAGATGTATATATATATATAGATAGATAGATAGATAGATAGATAGATAGATAGATATTAAAAGAAAACACAGCGGAATTAAACTCAATTACACATCTATCATACATTCAAGATATTCATTCCATTCATTAATTGAAACAATACAGAGTTATCACAAGAGAGTACTTATCTTAAAACAAAGTAGTCTCGAGCAACTGGCTATGCAACTGCAATGTTCCATCCAACCATAGGCCAGTTGTGATCATCAATATCTCAACACACTGCCATCCCTAAGCTGGGCATGATCTCTACAAGGAAAAAGGGAACAACAGACTCACACATAGCCCAAAGATACACCAAAATCAGCCAAGCCACTCTACAGTTGGGTTTATCAGGCGGTTAAGGCAATGGAAAAGGGAGAATTGCTAAGCTAGTGAGCTCAACCCTAGAGCTATGGACACCCTCTACAAGATCTATCTAGATTGGTCCCCACAATACCTACACACCTGGCACAAGGAAGTATTCCCTTCACTAATACACAGTCCCTCAGGCCATACCTTCCATTCTAGTGTTATTCAAGGTGTGCATGGAAGAGCAACCAGCCCTTTTGATACTCTTGAGAGGTTACCTCCTCACTAGGTTTATCAAGCCAATTCTGGTACTTCCACTCCTAATTCTTGCTCACAATTTCAAGCCAACACAAGGATGCACCCAACAACAAAAATACAAGTGCTGAAAAACGTGGGAAACCAAAACAAACTGGTAGATGGGAAATAAAGCCTGGGAGAGCAATTCATTTTCAGAAAATGTTTATATGCATTCCAGGGGCAGAAACAACCTCTATAAACCCCCAATATGTGACTCTCTTCTTCCCAGCCACTGTGCAATACAAAAACGAGTTCCCATCCATGGAAAATACAGGAAAATGGTAGAAAACGTGAAGGAGAAAGACCCAGCTAGCTCAGATTGCATGAGAGAGGAAAGACAATGGGTGAAGAATGGCTTTGGGCACAATTTCGTGGGTGTTTTCTTGCCCCAGAAGCAAAAGTACGTTTTTCCAGGTTGATGGCTTGCCCATGCATGAAATTGGCTTCCATACCTCTTCATTCCCAAGGCATTAACTGCCTCAACCAACTCCTGGAAGAATTAAATGATTGGGTGCATAAGTCAAAATGGGTAGTTGGGGTTCATTCATTGACATTTGGCTTATCACTATTGGCTCAAGGGTTTGAATAATTTCCCTCCCTATTCCTTGTAGAATCATGCCCCCATCTCTTTGTTGCATTGCATAGCTAGTTGTGGGTATTTCATTAAAATTCGTATTTACATGATGTCTTAATTTACATTGTGCATGTCCAGTACAAGAACCATAGGCATCTATTTTTAATTTCCGATACATAAAATGCTAAATCAATGGTGGGGCCTTGGCCTTGAGCTCTTCACCATGATTAAATAACAATATTTACATCATTTACGATTTAATGCAAAAAGGGGGTCAAAATGGGGACGTTACATTACTTTTCCCTTTGGTGGACTCATAGCCCCATCCAAGACGACTTAGAACCGTTGATCAATATTACAATGATCATGTTTATTAGTGTTCATAATTACCATGACATCTATCTTATAGTCTTAAACAACACATAATAAATATAAAAATGTAATTAAAATAAAACAAAATCAAATTAAAACAGGCTTCTATAAATTCAAACAAAGTGATAGAAAATTCTTAAACTAAAATAGGGCAAGCAAAGTAACACATTTTAGTGAAGTATATTTTGTTGGACCTCCTTATTCCTCTAGTAACAATGTCATGCTACCATGGAAATATGTATCATTTAAACATATCTATAGGTTGCTGAGTTTATGATTTTCATTGTTTAAATTGTAATTTTGATTGCAAAAATATATTCATATCTTGAGAATACAATTCCAATAACTTAAAATTACAATTTCCACAAGATTTTAACAGAAAAAATGATTGAATAGACAAGCTTTATAATATAAAATTAAAAGTATTATTGCTCTACCCAAGCTGGAGGTACAAAATGGGGAAGTAATGTAAATGTTAGAAGATTTTGATTTTTTGAGGGTCAAAATTTAGTTAAACATTTAAAGAAATTATTAAAATCAATTATGTTGTAATAAAGATATATAATAAGAATAATTGTGTTGTAATACACCTAAAAAGGATATTAAAAATATAAATTCAATATCCTATACTCAAATTCAAGTGATAAAAACATTAAAGAAAATTCAAATCTAATTCTAACAAAGATTATAAGGAAAAAGTAAATCTTCAAATACTAATTTTATAATGAAATTTAAGTGATAAAAAGATTAAATGGTCTCAATGGAATGGAACCATGAGTGGATGAAATGAAATCCATCTATCCCCACCAATCGATCACCATACATTTGACATTTCTGTGATATTTATTAAGGAGCTTTACAAAAAAACCTCAAGATATAGTTTGTTTTTAAACAGCTGATTTCAAGGCCACCCATATTCGATTTTTCACCATCCCTGAATATCAAAAGCTATCTTGTTTGACTATCTATATGTTTATTTGTTGGTCTGCAGCTGGCTCAATAATGTTTGCCATAATTCTTGTTCATAAAAGTTGTTAATATTAATCGATATATTGGAGTTAACTTTGACAAAAAATGAAGATTGATGGATTTGAAAGAACTTTGACAAGATGACTGCCATGCTCCATCTATCCCCACCAACCGACCACCATACAGTGGCATTTCTTAAAGAGATTTACAAAAATACAAAAAAGATCGAGCAGCTGATTTCAAGGCCACCCAGATTCGATTTTTCACCATCAGTGAATATCAAAAGCTATCTTGTTTGACTATCTATATGTTTCTTTGCAGAAAGTACCGTTATTAATTCTTGTTCACAAAAGTTGTCAGCATTAATTGGATTGTACTGTTATTAAGTCTTGTTCACAAAAGTTGTCAGCATTAATCGATATACTTGGGTTAAATTTGACAAAGGATGAAGATTGATGGATTTGAGAGAACTTTGACAAGATTAGACTTGTGTTAACTTTGACAAAGGATGAAGATTGATGGATTTGAGAGAACTTTGACAAGATGACTGCCATGATTTGCATATTTGCATGAACCTTTTTTCGCCTGCTAGCGAAAAAAGATTATCCAGAAAAGCAATAAAAAACAAAACGCAGAAAACCAGCAGTCCATACCATTTTTATTCAACATTTCCATTGAAAAATCGTTCTTTATAGTAAATACACAGAGAAGGCTCGGACTAAAACAAAAACACGAAGCAAGCTGAATAATTACGATCGTGATATATATACAGTTACTGTTGATTCTACTGATTGTCACCGTCCCATGCCCAGACGATGTCCTTCAGACCTGGCCTGAGGACCTGCCTGCAGAACTTACCGTATTCGAGCGTATCCCCTTCGGTCTTTCCCAGCTCCACCAAGAAAAGCGAGGGCGTCACTTCGAAAATCTCGGCATCAATAGACAAATGTCCTTTCCGCCCCTTCTTGGAGCTCTGCAAGCTCACCTTGCAATCCTTCAACTTCTTGACGCTGAATCTCAACACTCTCGCTATCTCCTTCAGCCTCGACATTATTTTCCACACCGGCTGAATCGACGTGAATCTCGAAGACTCCTGCGCTAAGACCTTGTCCTCGAACAGCCCGGAGAGATTGAACCCTGGCGAGAGCGAAATGATGTCGAAAGCGTTTAGACAAGCTGGTTTGGCCGTGAAGAACGCCGACTCGACATCGTCGAAAAGGCCGACATCGACATCATTGCTGGCTTGCGGGCGCTGGAAGTAGAGCCGGAACCAGGGGACCTGCATCAACTGCGGGACGGTGATCCTTGTCCGTGGCTTCGGGTCCAGCAATCGGAGGATCAGACCTCGTACATCGGAGGAGAACCAGGGCGGGCACTTGAAATCCCCCTTGTAGATCTTCCTATACATGACCATCAGATTCGCGCCTTGGAACGGCAAGTAGCCCGCCATGAGCACGAACAGTACGACGCCACAGGACCAGATGTCCGCCTTGTCACCCGCGTAGCCCTTCTTGTTTATGACCTCGGGTGCGACATAGGCCGGTGTGCCGCACGCCGTGTGGAGAAGGCCGTCCTGCCCAAACTGCTCCGGCAACGCACTGAGGCCGAAGTCGCAGACCTTCATGTCGCCGTTGTCATCTAATAACAAGTTCTCCGGCTTCAAGTCCCGGTGATACACGCCTCGACTGTGGCAGAAATCCACCGCTCTTATCAGTTGTTGAAAATACTTCCTCGCCTCGTCTTCCATCAGTCTCCCCTTTTTGCGAACCCGGTTGAAGAGCTCACCGCCCTTCACGTACTCCATGACGAAGTAAATCTTGGTCTTGCTCGCCATGACTTCGTAGAGCCGAACGATGTTGGGGTGCTGGACTGATCTCATAATCGAGATTTCCCGTTTAATTTGCTCGATCATGCCGCTCTTGAGAACTTTTTCTCTGTCCATTGCTTTAATGGCGACGCTGTCGCTAGTCTCCATGTTTCTGGCGTGGTAGACCTTGGCGAACGCCCCTTGCCCTAGCAGGTGTCCTAATTCGTATCTCCCCATCAGAATATTGGGTCCGATCTTCATCTCTGCCAACTAAAAATTCACACATCGGTCTGCTCAACCGTGTTCGATCTATTGTATTTCCTTGGTTTCGAAGCCGAGATTTTGCTCTCTGACATGCACGCAATTCCAAGCATCGTGATTGATTTTGCCGACGTTCTTCACGCTAGCCCTGCTACCGCTCGCTGGCTAGAGGCCTTGACATCTTGCAAGTTGGAAATACAAACCGACGTGAACATTGAATATTTTATAGCAGATAACAGGTCGGTTAAGGAAAGGTTTGGATATGATAACATGGGTTTCCAGTAAAGCAGGCATGGTCCGCGGGAAAAATACTTGGTAGCTGATACCACCTGACTGACTTGCAGAAGAGCAAATCCCTTAGACTTCGTTTTATGACCGACTAGCATGGGAAGACTGGTAAGTTGTAACTTCTCTGGCTAAAACCATCTGATGGAACTTTTACCTACCAGATTATATACTATTGTATCTAAAATAAAAGAAGGGTTAAAAAAAACTTTGCGTGAAGCGCTTACTAACCTAATACGCATCCCAATTTTGATGCCACACTACATATTTTTTTAATTTGTGGATACCCTTATTCCTTGCCTAGTGTTTGGATGTTAAAATAAAATTGATTATAAAGCAGCCTGTAGTCTCTATCTTTTTGTTTGTTTGGCTAAGTATTCATAGCTAGACTAGGTCAAATTACTAAATATTTATTAACAAAAATTATACATTTGTAATAGTTTTTTATTAAAATGACACATTCTTAACTTTTATATATCAAAATTAGTTTGGCTAACTATTCATAGCTAGACCAGGTCAAATTACTAAATATTTATTAACAAAAATTATACATTTACAATAGTTTTAGTTTTTCATTAAAATGACACATTCTTAATTTTTATATATCAATATTATACATTCCCTATGTACCATATACATTTGGAAATAATACATCCTTGAATATGTATTCCTACTAAATTTAATGGTTTTGCCCTAATGTATTATATGCTTTGAAAATGATAGGTCATTCTTATATATTAAATTGTAGAACGTTTAGTGTACACCTATTCTTATTAGTATACTATATGCATTCTCACCACTATATTTAAAATGATGCATTCATAATGTATAACATATATTCATGTACTATATTTAGTAGTTTCTCCCCATTATATTTAAAATGATGCATTCATAATGTATAACATATATTTATGTACTATATTTAGTAGTTTGATCTTACTTTAGCCATGAATAGTAATTAGTAAAAAAAGAGAGTGTTCAAGCCTAAACTAAAACATCTAAAATCACTATGCAGAAAGGGTACATGCTCTGGTTGATATCTTCCTTGAATTCACGTTATGGCTTCTATACAACTTTACAAACTTACCTAATAGTAATGCAAATTTACAAAACATGGAAACATTATACTAGAAAATTAAACTTTCTTATGATTTATGAGCCTCCCCTGACCTATCGTTGAAGCTAGATTGGAAGGGTCTTGTTGTATATTTTCCTCGGGATTTTGTTCCACAACATCTTCTTCCATTGCAACCACCTCAGGTGATCCAACTGATTATTCATGAGAGATAATGTTCTTGAGTTCCTCAAAGCTAGGTTCTCTAGTTCCTCAAAGCTAGGTTCTCTAGTTCTAGAAGATGAACTCTGTCTTGAAGCTCCTTGACCTTGGCAACTTCCTCCTCCAATTTCTCCTTTTGGATTTCATGATCAATTTCCAACATAATTGTTTTGTTTCTATATTTTTCAATCTAAACTTTCATCAAAATCTCTTTCCTTCAAGTTTCCTTTCTTTCCTTAGCATTGTTGAGTTCCCAATCTTTCCTCCATACCTCCCATTTTTCAAAATTGTGTCCATGGAATCCTACTAAGTCTTCGTTATTCCTCTCGCAATGTTGGATGGCCAATTGAATCTTGAAATGAACACATGTGTTGGGATGACCGTGTGAATCCATATTCCTCAAATTCTCCCTAAGCAAAGTTTCATCTTCTTCTTTAGTTAAAACTCAAAGGGCTATGTAATTGATGCCCATTGTACTTTTTCTTGTAGACACAAAAAGTTCCAAACACATAGACTAAAATATCTTATATGGTTCATGGAACATGAGAAACAAACACATATACAAATAAACATAAATGCATAAATTCACCAAGAAATTACCATATTTCCTTGCAATTTTGGAATATCAATGGAAGTTGGAGTGAGAATCCTCACACTAATCAAGGCCAAATACCTTGCAAAACAAATACACTCCCGATATGATGAATCCAAAGAAGTTGAATGTGGAGGGAGGATGAAAATGTGACCAAGCAAACACAAGGCTAAATTAAACCACATGGATTTGGCCATCACATTGACATTGAATTCATAAGCTCCCAAACGTGTGTGAGACTAAGTGCGAAGGACAAGCATATGAGGTGATATTAATTGTGTTGTGCATGTGCTTTGGAAACCACCTATCCATACACTTAATATGATTCGTCAATAAACAATGGCTAATAGACTTAGGGTATAAAATAAAGTACCCTTTCCCCACTTGATCCAACATGCCATAAGGATTTTGACAAGCAAGATTAGTCATTTTATTTGCCTTTGAATTCAAACCTTGATATTTTGGAATAATTCAATTGTATTTAAAGTATGATAGTGTACATAATACCTTTGGAATTTTTCTCTTTAACTCTGGATTGTGAGGGGGAGTGTGAGATCATTTACTTCAATTGTTTTTCTATTCGAAGTCCTTTCCATAGGGATAAGGATTCGGCTTGATTATTTATTGTCTTGTCGATCCCTCAAGAGAAATAAATGGAACAATGTCCCTCAAAAAGGAACCCCCCCAAACCTGCCACCCCTAGGTTTGCTTTGGAAGCCCCAACAAAAAATAAGGAGAAGCTCTATTTCCTCTACAAGCATTGATTGAATTGCTCATCTATAGGATGAACTTTCCAAAGTCCTATTTCTTTAGATTTTCTCCTTTATAACACCTTTCTATGAATCTTCTAATGAATTATATCCTTTATCCAATTTCATTCCTCCACCTTAAAAGCAAAGAAATTTTGAGAAGGAATATGGATGGTGAGAAACATTTCAGTCATTAGAGCCCTTGATTGAACAACAATTTTCCTCATAACATTTTTTTCTTGCTGGAATATTTTTTTTCCTTGCCAATTATAGTTTCCAATCAAGGAAGAAA
Organism: Larix kaempferi; assembly: GCA_027924585.1. Taxonomy (NCBI): domain Eukaryota; kingdom Viridiplantae; phylum Streptophyta; class Pinopsida; order Pinales; family Pinaceae; genus Larix; species Larix kaempferi. The sequence goes on from BSBM01000328.1 coordinate 442,731, forward strand.
GGGAGATCTTTCTAGGATCTTTTTAGCAAGGGTTTGTTCTTAAAGGATCCTGGTAGTTCTTGTGCCAAGTGAGAAAGGATTCTTTGTAGCTCCTCATAACAACGATTAGTTCCCTAAGATCCATCCAAACACTTCACATGTACTTTTAGAAAACTTTCACTCAAGGAAAAGATGAGATATTGTTTCTTCCTCAATTTGACAAAAAGGGCATCTTGTGGGTCCTTGTATCCCCCTTTTCCTCAAATTTTCAGCAATAATTATTTCCCCATGGGCCAATGGTCAACAAAAAATCTTGACTTTAGGAAGGGAATCACTCTTCCACATGGTCACCTAAATGGGTGATCTGGTTTTTGGCTTCGCAGGGAAATTTATAGCATGCTTCCACAATGTATTCACCTACTTCACAACCTCAACCCCGAATGTCTATGGATTTCTTGCTTTGAGGGTTTCCCCAATGAGGCTTTGGACAAGAATATGAAAGTATTCTATGAGGTGACTAGGAATCTATTAAATTTTCTAGGATTTCCATATGACATTTTCATCCCAACTAGGCCAAATACCTTGCAAAACAAATACACTCCCGATATGATGAATCCAAAGAAGTTGAATGTGGAGGGAGGATGAAAATGCGACCAAGCAAACACAAGGCTAAATTAAACCACATGGCTTTGGCCAACACATTAACATTGAATTCATAAGCTCCCAAACTTGTGTGAGACTAAGTGCGAAGGACAAGCATATGAGGTGATATTAATTGTGTTGTGCATGTGCTTTGGAAGCCACCTATCCATACACTTAATATGATTCGTCGATAAACAATGGCTAGTAGACTTAGGGTATAAAATAAAATACCCTTTCACCACTTGATCCAACATGCCATAAGGATTTTGACAAGCAAGATTAGTCATTTTATCTGCCTTTGAATTCAAACCTTGATATTTTGGAATAATTCAATTGTATTCAAAGTATCATAGTGTACAGAATGCTTTGGCATTTTTCTCTTTAACTCTGGATTTTGAGGGAGAGTGTGAGATCATTTACTTCAATTGTTTTTCTATTCGGAGTCCTTTCCATAGGGATAAGGATTCATCTTGGTTATTTATTGTCTTGTCGATCCCTCAAGAGAAATAAATGGCACAATGTCCCTCAAGATCAAAAGGAACCCCCCAAACCTGCCACCCTTAGGTTTGCTTTGGAAACCCCAACAAAAAATAAGGCGAAGCTCTATTTCCTCTACAAGTACTGATTGAATTGCTCATCTATAGGACGAACTTTTCAAAGTCCTATTTCTTTAGATTTTATCCTTTCTAACACCTTTCTATGAATCTTGTTATGAATTATATCCTTTATCCAATTTCATTCCTCCACTTTAAGAGCAAATAAATTTTGAGAAGGAATATGGATGGTGAGAAACGTTTCAGAGAATCTAGCCCTTGCTTGAACAACAATTTTCCTCATAACACTTTCTTCTTGCTAGAATATTTTTTTCCCTTGCCAGTTATAGTTTCCAATCAAGGAAGAAAGGGAGATCTTTCTAGGATCTTTTTAGCAAGGGTTTGTTCTTGAAGGATCCTGGTATTTCTTGTGCCAAGTGAGAAAGGATTCTTTGTAGCTCCTCATAACAACGATTAGTTCCCTAAGATCCATCCAAACACTTCACATGTACTTTTAGAAAACTTTCACTCAAGGAAAAGATGAGATATTGTTTCTTCCTCAATTTGACAAAAAGTGCATATTGTGGGTCCTTGTATCCCCCTTTTCCTCAAATTTTCAGCAATAAGTATTTCCCCATGGGCCAATGGTCAACAAAAAATCTTGACTTTAGGAAGGGAATCACTCTTCCACATGGTCACCTAAATGGGTGATATGGTTTTTGGCTTCCAAGAGCAATTTATAGCATGATTCCACAATGTATTCACCTACTTCACGACCTCAACCCCGAACGTCTATGGCTTTCTTGCTTTGAGGGTTTCCCCATTGAGGATTTGGAAAAGAATATGAAATTATTCTATGAGGAGACTGGGAATCTATTAAAATTTCTAGGCTTTCCATATGAAATTTTCATCCCAACTAGAGATATTAAAAAGGGTTTTCAATTGATTATAATCCATCCAGCTTCTTCAATATCTCAACTCTAGATTTAGAGATAGAGGTTGTTATAAGTTTATTTTATCTATTGGAACTAGTGCAACTTCAGAAGTTATTATTATTATATTTTATTGTATTGATGTGCACCTCCTACATGAGATGACCTTGATGTAATTAATTATTTAAACCATTGAAAGAATCAACGTAAACCTTGGGGATAAATTACCCAAAGAAAAGAATTAAATAAACATTATTTATTTGTCCCTGAGTCAAGTCGGCCTTGTTGATGTATTTGTAACTTCAGAAGATATTCACTTGAATATTATATGTATTACATTTGTACTTTATTGTATCCCCAACGTAGATGTATTATTCCTCCGATCGGAAGTGTCGTCATTAGTATTTGCAAGTGTCGCAAGTTATATTGTAAGTGTCGTAACTTATATTTGATGGGTTATTATACCACCTTAGTGGGGTCGGACCAGTATGAGTTAAAGGGTCATTAGACCACCTTAGTGGGGTCGGCCCAGTGACAAGTGGTAATGGGTTATTAGACTCTCCCAAGGGAGGTCGGCCCAGTTAGAGTAAAAGGCAAGTAAAGGTAAAGTATAAATAGAGAGGAGCACCTCTCTATTTATCCATTCACACACTCGCTCACTTCGCATTAGTGAGAGAGAGGAGGAGTGCGCACAAGTGGAGGATGGGAAGTTGTTGGGAGACTATCTCTTGTTTTTGGGTTTGATCTTTGTGATCTTTGTATTGGTGGTCATTCTATCTTTGAGGAAGTTGCGAGGTTTTTCGCCTTCTTGGTTTTCCCCGGTGAAATGATTTGTGTCTCTTGTCTCTTATGTTTGATATGTTGTACATGTTGTTCTCTCAGTTAAGATCCTAGATCATATTGAATTAAATGATGAAAAACTAGCATGGTATCAGAGCCAGGTTGAAGGAAGGCATTGTATGGCATTTACGACACTTGTTGCACTTGCGACAAATTGGAATCTAGGGCTTGATATAGTAAAAACTAGTCATCATGGAATTTCACTATAAATCCGTTTTGGCAAAGGTTCAGAGTCTGAATTTTTTACAGACTGAATATCAGACACGGATGTACCCTGTGTAAAATTTTCAGCCTCAAATTCGTTGTACTTTGTGAGATATGATTCGTACAAGTTAGGGTTTCTGCCTCTTCCAGAATGCATCCCTAAACAGGTGACCTAGGAACAGAGGTCATCTATTGGGATAGGAAGCTCCAAATGGAATTCCATTAAAAGCATCAGTTAGGGAACGGACTTTAGTTTCACAGGTCCGATTTTCAGAGGCCGAAGTTGAAACAGTGACACGTGGCACTCCGTACAAGTTCGCTATGCTGTTTCATCCCATAAACAGGTCATGTTGTGACACTTAGCATATCTCTCTCATGGAGAATCCATTGAAGCTTAGATCTGTGGGGTTGGAAATATGACAAGTCATTCTACCATAGGCCGAAGTTTCAAACCCTGAGGATCCAAAATTTCAGATATGCACCAGAAACAATATGGCATATATTTCTATCAAAGCAGAATTGGATTCTGAGCATTTTCATTTTTGGCTTGTCACTGCTGCAGGAAATTAGGGTTTCTACCAAAGTTGGAATTTTTGGAATATGAGACCACGACTGGATGCTCCTCATCAAACTTGAAATTTAGAGACCAAGATCAAATTTTTTGGTTCGGTAGAACCTCGGGCTATATCATACCCTAGTTCAGGTTTTTGACCAGAAAACCAGAATTTGACAGAAGCTACAGATCCGAATCTCGCAGGTTAATTTTTGGAGTTTTCAAAATCTAAGCACACCAGCTTGCTCACCTCAGTCAATGAGGGTTTCTCTGCCAAACCCTAGCCAGCTCCAGATCCAATTTTAGCAAATCAAAGTGGATTGGGTTAATTCTAGAAGAGAATGAATTGGACACCTACATAAGTGAAGAAGTTCCAGTTCCAAAGGGAGATGAGGCTAAGGCCTTCCATACGAAAACTACAAGCAATCTTGACAAGTATGACATGAGGAGATATAGGTATGTTTTGAAATCTGTTCATGATTAAGTTTGTCTTCATATTATTGAGGTTAGTACAATCTTGATTAATTTTAGACTTGTCTTATCACCTTTAGTAAAAGTATGAATGCATGTGAATGATAGAAGACATTCATTGATTAGGGTTATGACACTTATGATTGTACTAATGCACTGTGGTGTTGTATGAGGATGATGTTTTCTGCTAACATGAAAGGTACATCAAGAAAGACAAATCAAGTTCTAGATCAAGAACATATGACCATGGTGACATGAAGACAAAGACTCATCTGTAGCCATTGATCACATAGAAGCTCTACTTACAAGGTATGTATAATTTGGTTCTACAATGCTTAATTGATGAGATATGCAGGTTACTAGCACAAGGTCTCTAAATCATTGAAGAGAACAAAAAAAACATTGTTTGGGTATGTTAGACAAAACTCGCAAACATGATAATCCAGGTATGTTTTTCCTATATCAAGTTAGAATCCTACCTTGTGTTAGGATCTCATATAAGTATACTTGTGTATGATTGATAATGATTATTCATGAAGTTATAAGTTTGAGTAATCATGGGCTTATGCATATTATGCTTCTTACTTTGATTAATGATATGACAATCCAGAAGAGTCCTATGGTCAAATAAGAATATGCATGAGTAAAAGAAGTCCTCCGTGAAACCTTGAATACTAACGCTTGTAATAAATTAACTATGTATGAAATGACCATGACCATACATGTTTAAGACTATTTAGAATCATAATGTTTTGATAGTATTGAGATTATACTAATGAATGTATGATTATGTATGAGATCTTGAGGATGACACAATGATGACACTAGTGCACACTTAAGCATGCATAGTAATCCAGGATGGATAGAAGTTCAAAGACATAAATGATATCATAAAGGAAGCAAAGATCAAGAGGGAACACACTCCAGTAGTTCCTGCAAGGAAGCAAAGATTGAGAGGGAGTAGACCCAACAACTAAACAAAGATAAGTATTTGAATTATCATTTCTTGTATATATGATTACTTAAATGATGTTGTTAAGTCATGTACATACTTATGTTCCTATATTTAAGATGTGTATTATGCATTTTAGAAAAGTTGCATTAATGAACAAGATACTACTAATATAGTAATGGGTAAGTGGCCTATGGTACTGTACAACATTCCATTGATACGTATCTAGAATGAAACCTATTTGCTGACATGTTGGGAGTAGTGCACACTCTTAACAATGTTCTAGTAGAGATGGAAGGAATCTAGAAATTTACCGTATGAATACGGAATATGGATGAATGTTGTATTGAAGCATTGGCTAAGATAATTGCATGATTGTATGACATGTCTTTATGCGTAATAATTTATTCTGAAAAACTATGAGAAGTTTTGAATCATGCAATTGAATTTGACTTGTAGGAAAGATCATGCACAATCACCTACAAAAGAAGGACAATGACATTTGTTCCGAAGAACAAGCAACGAAGTTCAAGAAAACCACCTATTGAAGATATTGAAGAATCTGAAGTTCCTAGGATCCGGGATGTAGTAATGGAAGGATGCCATGATCGAAGAGTACCAGTCGATCATGAAGAATGATGTCTGGGATGTGGTCTCGAGACCAAAAGGGAAGTCTGTTATGACTTCCAAGTGGATCTACAAGATCAAGCATGCTGCAGATGATAGCATAGAGAAATACAAGGAAAGGTTTGTGGCTCGTGGCTTATCCCAGAAAGAAGGGATAGATTATGAAGAAACTTTTGCACCTGTAGCCAGATACACTTCCATCAGAACAGTACTTTCTCTGGCTGCAGTGATGAAGTGGAAGATACACCAGATGGATGTCAAGACAGCTTTCTTGAATGGTGTAGTCGAAGAGGAAGTGTATGTGGAGCAGCCACTCAGATTTGAGACACATGACAGAGAGTCACATCTGTGCAAATTAAAGAAATCCTTGTATGGTTTGAAACAAGCACCCAAGACATGGTACGACAGAATAGACAGTTTCCTATCCATTTTGGGCTTTAGTAAGAGTAAAGTGGATTCCAACCTTTACTACAAGGTTGAGGAAGGAAATCCAGTGATACTCCTACTCTATGTGGATGACCTGTTTGTGACAGGTGAGGATGGATTGATTGTTGATACAAAGAGGAAGCTTGCTGCTGAGTTCGAGATGAAGGACTTGGGTATGATGCATTATTTTCTAGGTATGGAGGTGTGGCAGAGTGCAAATGGAATCTTCCTTGGACAAGGGAAGTATGCAATAGAGATCCTGAAGCTGTTCTAGATGATGGACTGCAAGGCCATGGCCACACCTATGGCATCGAACCTAAAGCTATTGAGTGATGCTTCATCAGAGTTGGTTAATGCCACGATGTATCATCAGATTATTGGGTCCTTTATGTACTCGACGAACACGAGACCAGATATTTTCTTTGCGGTGAACACCTTGAGCCATTTCCTGACGGATCCTAGACATGTTCACCTGATTGTTGTAAAGCATATTCTGTGGTACCTAAAGGGTATGATTGATTATGGGCTCAAGTATGATGCGAATCAAAAGTTTAACCTGGAGGGTTATGTTGATTCAGATTGGGCAGGTAGTGCTGCAGATAGGAAGAGCACCTTGGGGTGTTGCTTCAATATGGGATCAAGCATGATCTCTTGGTTTAGCAGGAAGCAATCCCGAGTAGCACTGAGTATAGCTAAAGCAGAGTATGTCACAGCTTGTTCGGCCAGTTGTGAGGCAGTATGGCTAAGGAAGCTACTGTCTGATTTGTTTGATCTCCAGTTGAATGCTACTTGTATCTTCTGTGACAACCAGAGTTGTGTGAAGTTGTCAGAGAACCCGGTGTTCCATGACAAGTCGAAGCACATCGAGATCAAGTATCACTATATCAGCGATATGGTGTAGAGAGGAGCAGTGAAGCTCCTATATGTTGCGATGGATGAGCAGATAGCATATGTGTTGACCAAACTACTAGCCAGAGTGAAGTTCGAGTACTTCAGAGAGAGGCTTGGTGTTCTTCAGATTGAAGATACTTCGAGGAGGAAGTGATGGGACACATTTGCAGGATCCATTCCAAGCATGGTGGTAGGAGGATCCTTCCCATGGCTGTGGATGTGAGTGTCGTGTGATGAGCATCAGGACGATGCTTCATATGATGATGATCGGGATGATCATGCGATGATGATATGCATCAGGATGATGCTATATATGATGATGATCAGGATGATCATGTGATGATGATGTGCATCAGGATGATGCATTGTATGATGATGATCAGTATGATCATGAGCATCAGTATGATGCTCTGTGCGAGGATGATCAGGTTGATCATGAGTATCAAGATGATACTTCGAGGCCGTGGATATGTGGCAGGTTGTGCAGTAGCATATAATAGCTCCCTAGGAGATTTGATAGGTTGAGCAGTAATCTCGTAATCAGTCCTGGGATGCTCTTTCGAGGTTTTGTGAGGTAGGCATGTAATCAGTTCTGGAGATCCGATAGGTTGTGCTAGGCACGTAAAAGTCATGGGATGCTCTTTAGAGATCTTGTAGGTCACAAGATGCTCTTTTAAGGTTTTGTCTATTCACATGTAATCAATCCTGGAGATCCGATAGGTTTTGTTAGTCACTTAAAATTCTTGGGATGCTCTTTAGAGATCTTGCAGGTCGCAAGATGCTCTTTTAAGGTTTTGTGAAATTCACATGTAATCATTCCTGGAGATCCAATAGGTTTAGCAGTAAGCTCGTAATCATTACTGGGATTCTCTTTAGAGATCTTATCGGTCGTGCTAGGCACATAAAGGATCCTGAGATGTTCTTTAAAGGTTTTGTGAAGGTTGCGTGTAATCAGTCTTGGGAGATCTTGTCAGTCGTGCTAAGGCACATAAAGGATCCTGGGATGCTCTTGTCAAGTTTTGCAGATGCACATAATCAATCCTGAGATTCCACCTCTGTCAGGCCGCTCGTAGAGATGATGAAGACCTACAGGAGGCTAGGCCTACATCCAGCATGAAAAAGGGTTGGCTCTGTATAACTTCCTATGATGAGAAGAATTGAGAGATAGCACCATCGATCGAGATGACGAGTACAACAGCAGTGACGATGATGCTCCGTGATCCAGTGACGATGATTCAGCTCCAGTATTGAAGACTTGTGCCTATATGTATTGATGACCTGTGTCAAGAGAATATCTTCCTAGTTAATAGGGATTGTTGATGTATTTGTAACTTCGGAAGATGTTCAGTTGAATATTATATGTATTACATTTGTACTTTATTGTATCCCCAACAGATATGTATTGTTCCTCCGATTGGAAGTGTTGTCATTTGTATTTGCAAGTGTCGCAAGTTATATTGTAAGTGTCGTAACTTATATTTGATGGGTTATTAGACCACCTTAGTGGGGTCGACCCAGTATGAGTTAAATGGTCATTAGACTACCCTAGTGGGGTTGGCCCAGTGACAAGTGGTAATGGTTTATTAGACTCTCCTAAGGGAGGTCGGCCTAGTTAGAGTAAAAGGAAAGTAAAGGTGAAGTATAAATAGAGAGGAGCACCTCTCTATTTATCCATTCACACACTCACTCACTTCGCATAAGTGAGAGAGAGGAGGAGTGCACACAAGTGGAGGAGGAGAATCTTCTAGGAGACTACCTCTTGTTTGGGGTTTGATCTTTGTGATCTTTTTATTGGTGCTCATTCTATCTCTGAGGAAGTTGCGGGGTTTTTCACCTTCTTGGTTTTCCCCGGTGAAATGCTTTGTTTCTCTTGTCTCTTGTGTTTGATATGTTGTATATGTTGTTCTCTCATTTAAGATACTAGATCATATTGAATTAAATGATGAAAAACTAACAGGCCCTGTCAAGTTAGACAAGTCGGCCCAGTTAGGGAAAAGGCCAGTTTGGCAAGTGTATAAATAAAGTGGTTTTGTTCCTCATTTGACTCAGTCACTCATTACAACAAGTCTGCATCACTTGGAGAGGAGCTCACATCACACTAATCTATACCAATATCATCACCCTAATCATTATGATATATTCCAATATCATCACCATAATAACCATGATCTATGTTAAGATCATCACCATGATCTATACCAAGATTATCACCATAATCTATCCAACCATCATCATAATATAGGAAACTTCACCATAACCAATGCAATATAATCACTATCTATGCAAGATAATTATCATAATCTATGCAAAATTTTCAACAAGATTTCACCAAGAAGGAAGCTTGTTACACCTAAAAATCACTCACATGCGACATTTCAACGATTCATCCAATAAGGCATCATCAACATAAATAATTCATCTCACCACAGGAATCCTCAACAGATCCAAAACATAGCATGAGTCCATAAGTTCCAAGGAACAGTCAAAACAAAAGGTAGCACGGGTAATACACAATTGACCTGCGGTATAGCGTAGGTTATCTGAACAATGCCCGAGCTACACCCGCACAGCTTTTCCTTCGATAGTCGCGCTACTGTCAAAATGGAGGGACCACTCACTCCCAACGGTGCATTGAAGACTCGTTCCTCCCCAAAGATTTGAATCTGGATCCTCATACACTTGGTGGCATTAATCAGCCCCCCTTGTGTACCTTGGAGTTAGTTCATGAAGGAGAAGAGTTCACATTTGGATCTAGTTGTTTGTTGGCCACCACTTGGCCTATAAAAAGAAGCCATTGGCATGCATTTTGTAGAGATAAATCAGAGTAAGGTTATGCTTTTGGATTTGAGTTGGAGCTTCCTCATAGCCCACCATTTCCTACCATTGTAAGAATTCCCAAGCTCCCTTGCCACCTTCCATCTAGGGGCAAGTGTTTCTCTCCATTGTTTTACCATCTACTTAGCATTTAGTTTGGACAAGAAATGCCTCCCTAGGGGATATTGTTGGCTTCCCTTGAATCCCAAATCCCACACATCCTAGGTGTTGTATAGCTATTTCATTGGGAAATAAAAGAGTGGTTTAGCATATATTTGGTTGTTGTTGAAGTTTTCAATCTCCCCCCATCTCCTTCATTTTGTTTTTATCGATATTTCTATGTTTGAATGTGAACTACACTTACAATCTCTTGTAGGATCACTTGGAAGAATACCAACCACACCAAAAAGGGGCTACAAGGACTGAGGTCTTGCTGCAACCTACAAGGCTTATCCCCTTACCAAGTGGAAGAGTGCACTTCTACAATTTTTTCCACAACAATTCTAATGGCGACCATACTTATTTTTGTTAATTTCTTATTAAACCAGGTTGTTTTGTGCTAAGTATCTAATTCTAGGTATTTATCACTTGCAGGAAATAATTTAGGTATTCCACCTCTTGCTTCCAAAATTTAGCCCCATCACGGCCATGATTTATTTTCACATAGTAGCACAGATCCTGGTGTCTTTATTGCACTAACAGCATGGAAACGACTCGCACAGTCGCAAGCACAGTGCAGGTTAACAATGTTGGACTCACGCTACCTCGCAAGGTCATCCGCATGGAAGATGGCCTCCCAGTTGGACATATACATAGGATATGTAGACAGTGCCAGTCGATGGCCCAAACATATAACATTATCTACATGGGTTATATATTCCCCCTCCCATACACTCCACCACACCGGCAGGATTTTCTTGGGGGAATTTTGTCACATACCCAATTTTATGAGTTAGTAATTTTGGTGAATTTTCAAAATTTTGATAATCATTAAAGAACTCCATAATTGAATCAAAGACTTGGCCATCTGTGCATCAATATGGTGACTATTAGTTTATCCAAAATAATATTAATTCTACCTACTCCTTTTATTTCAATCATTCATGTAATCATTACTCATATAAAAATTGTCTACTTATGCAAAGGTATAAATCGATAATTCCAACATCTATTATATCATCTCTAAAACAACATCTTCTAGTTTCACTTAGTACAATTATATATATATAGATAGAAAACATTTCCTTGTACCCCATGTCTTTTCCATAGTAAATTTCTCCAAGTAGCCCGATAACTATATATTAACATTTTATTTGCTTGCCATTTAAATCATCATCATCAAGACATGCTAAGATTCAATATGTTAAGATAGAAAATATCAATATTACATTCCATTTCACAACAATAGCATATACAGGATCATTGAAAGAACAACAAGCACAACATAAACACAAGAGACACATTTTTATCCTGGGAAACCCTCATGGGGTAGAAAACCCAGCAAATCTTCCTCAATATAGACGACCAGCAAATACAAAGATGTAATCCCCAAACATGAGCTCCTTCTCCTCCATAGCAGATCTCTCTCTCTCTCCTATGCGCCAATCACAAGTGAGTGAATGTGTGTTAAATGAGGAACACACCTCCTCTATTTACACACAACTTCGACTTGACTTTTACACTAACTAGGTCAGCCCCAACTTAACCACTTAACATAATGTTTACTAGGCCGACCCCACTAGGGTGGTCTAATAACCCTTTAACCCACATGACTCATACAGGGCTGACCTCACTAGGGAAGTCTAATAACCCAAGTTACCACATTCTCCACGGAGGAATAAAACATCTCTGGATATACAATAGGGTCTCCACGGAGGAATAAAACATCTCTGGATATACAATAGGGTCTCCACGGAGGAATGAAACATCTCCGGAATAATAAAGTAAAAATATAATATTCTTAGAAGTTACAATATCTCAACACTCCCCCTTAACGAGAAGGATATTATAACAACATTTGCAGGAGCAAGGAGTCATCAACTACATGATACATGATACATCTATAAATCATTGGAATCTTTCTTCAATCATCATCAGTAACTCAACTAGTTACTGGAACATAATCAATACTGGAACATCAACATCGTCAGTACTGAGTCTTCATCTTCTGCAGCACTTGATCAGCTACAGCAACATCATCATCTAGATCTTCCAATCAACATCATCATATGGATCTCTCAATCAACATCCTCATCATCTGGATCTCCCGATCAACAGCATAATCTAGATCTCTCGATCAACAACCTCATCGTCTGGATCTCTCGATCAACAACATCATATGGATCTCTCGATCAACAGCCTCATCATCTGGATATCTCAATCAACAGCATCATTTGGATCTCTCGATCAACAGCTTCATCGTCTAGATCTCTCAATCAACAACATCATCTGGATCTCTCGATCAATAGCCTCATTGTCTGGATCTTTCAATCAACAACATCGTCATCTGCAACACACATTATCCTTCCTTTTGGAATTACGGGATCAATCTCATCACAATCAATATTTAAGACTATCCTTCCTTTCGAAATTACTGGATTTACTGTCTAGGGATGATCAATCCCATCACAATCAACATTTAAGACTATCCTTCCTTTCGGAATTACTGGATTTACTGTCTAGGGATGATCAATCCCATCACAATCAACATTTAAGACTATCCTTCCTTTCGGTATTACTGGATTTACTGTCTAAGGATGATTAGTCCAGTCATAATCATCATTTAAGACTATCCTTCCTTTCGGAATTACTGGATTTACTGTCTAAGGATGATTAGTCCAATCACAATCAACATTTAAGACTATCCTTCCTTTCAGAATTACTGGATTTACTGTCTAAGGATGATTAGTCCAATCACAATCAGCATTTAAGACTATCCTTCCTTTCGGAATTACTGGATTTACTGTTTAAGGATGATTAGTCCAATCACGTACATTTTGAACCAAATGGTCAGGGATGATGCAGTCCTATCACGTACATTTTGAACCAAATGTTCAGGGACGATGCAGTGCTATTATGTCCACTTAGACAAAGTCTAAGGACCACACATCGACCTTATCGTCGGAACAGATAACCTCATCATCGGAACAGGTAACCTCATACAGTATCCTCATCAATACAGGTATCCTCATTATCGACCTCATCGTCGACATAGGAAATCTCATCATCGATACAAGTATCCACATCAATACCAGTATCCAAATATCACCATCGACCATATCACTCCCCCTTTCGAGGAGGGTCCTTCTAAACTATACCAAGCTTGTCTCGGAAATACTCAAACTTTACTCGAGACAGAGGTTTAGTCAATACATCAGCAACTTGTTCGTCAGTGCCCACATACTCGAGCTTTATAGCTCCTTTCTGCACCATATCCTGTATATAGAAATATCGGATCTCTATGTGCTTTGACTTATCATGGAACATTGGATTCACTATCATTTTGATACAACTCTGGCTGTCACATAGGATCACAGTGGAGTCCATCTCTAAGTCAAATAATCTTGATAACAACTTCCGAAGCCATATCAATTCACAACTAGAAGAGAAAGTAGCTGTATATTCCGCTTCAGTTGTGCTGAGAGCCACACTAGACTGCTTCCTACTAAACCACGAGATCATGGCAGATCCCAGACAATGAAATCCGCCCGATGTGCTCTTCCTGTTTGATACACTTCCTTCCCAATCAACATCTGTGTAGCCATACAATCTGAAGTCGTGATCTCCAAGACAACATAGACCAAAGTCTATCGTACCCTTTAGGTACCTCATCACATGCTTTGCAGCTATCAGGTGAACACACTAGGTTCTGCTAGATACTGACTCAAGGTGTTCACAGCAAAGCATATATCTAGCCCGGTATTCGTCAGATACATCAATGACCCAATAATCTGTATGTACAGAGTCACATCCACTAACTCTGATGAGTCATCGGCTAACAACTTCAAGTTGGAATCCATGGGAGTGGTCATGTCCTTACATTCCAACATATCAAATCTTTTCAAGATTTCCACAACATACTTTCTCTGGTTGAGAAAGATTCCTTCTAGGCCTTGCCATACTTCCAGACCTAGGAATTAATGCATCAATCCGAGATCTTTCATCTCAAATTTTGTAGCTAGCTTCTTCTTGCTTTCCATGATCTATTTCTCATTCCCTGTCAGAAAGAAATCATCCACATACAGTAATAGTTTGACAAGTTCATAACCTTAAGGTAAAGGTTAGGATCAGCTTTACTTTTGGTAAAGCCCAAGCGTGTCAAGAAGCTATCAATTCTCTCTCTGTGACTGAACATCATTCACACTCTACATTGAGTGATCTTCTGCATATCTATCTGTGCCATCTCTCGTCAGATGGTTCTACTGATATAAGCCTCAAGATCATTCGAACTATGTGGTGAGTTCCTTCTTGCATCCATATAAGAGAAGAATGTCATCTGTATATAGACACAATATTCAACCTTGTAGCAAAGGTTGAAATCCGCATCACCCATGGTGATCATTAAGCTTTATCAAATGACTATTGATCCTGGGTCCTGTTGAACCCATACAGAACTTTCTTCAATTGAATCCTGGGAGTTTTCTCGATTCATACTTCTTCTTCAATTACACCATTAAGAGAATGGTATTGGATAAAAAATCTCATCATGATCCTCTTCCTATTTCTAAGAGTATCTTCTAGCCACGATCCTTCTATAGTATGTTTAATTTGTAAGTTTCTTGTTGAACATCCATAACTTGTTCGGCGTTCATCATTCTTCATGATCTTTCCTACAAATAAAAGTTAATTACATGATTAGTAATACTTCATAATCATCAAATCATGTTGACATTTCAATGATAACCTATTATGCATACTGATGTGATTCACATATTCATGCAACTATCTTGACTAATACTTTGGCACAACACTTTTCCATATCCTATATGCATACAGTGGTTATCTAGATGCCTTCCATCTCTACCAGAACATACTATCGAGAGCGTTCACAACTCTCAGTTTGTCAACAAAGAGGTTTCATTCTAGACAAGCAACAATGGAATGTTTTTCCAACTTACCCATCATGTGCATATTAGTATATTGTTCAATGATATATGAATGCTTACACTCTGCATGATATATTCTAGGAATACAAATATGCATACAACTATTACGAGCAATATCATTGACTATTCAGTAATTTAAATAAGAACTCAAATACGTATCTTCTATGTTTGTGTGGTTTCCTCCCGCTTGATCTCTATTTTATGATAGCATCATTATATGTCTTTGAAC
The DNA here is from genome assembly GCA_027924585.1 of Larix kaempferi. NCBI lineage: Eukaryota > Viridiplantae > Streptophyta > Pinopsida > Pinales > Pinaceae > Larix > Larix kaempferi. The sequence goes on from BSBM01000328.1 coordinate 457,929, forward strand.
TTCAATCCATTCTGTACCACTATGCATGCTTAAGTGTGCACTAGTGTCATCCTAATGATATGATACATAATCTTACATTCATTAGTATAATATCAATACTATCAAAACATTATGATTCTAAATAATCTTAAGTATGTATGGTTATCATCATTTCATACACATGTATGCTTACCTAAGATCATAACACAAAGTAGGATTCTAACTTGATATAGGAAAACATACCTGGATTATCATGCTTGGTCATGTCTTAACATATCCAAACAATATCTTCCTTGTTCTCTTCAATGATTTAGAGACCTTGTGCTAGAACCTGCATATCTCATAAGTTAAGCATAGTAGAACAAATTCATACATACCTCGTAAGTGGAGCTTCTATGTGGTCAAATACTATGGATGAGTCTTTGTCTTCATGTCATCATGGTCATAGAACTTGATTTGTCTTTCTTGATGTACCTTTATCTTGTTAGCAGTCAACATCATCTTCATACAACACCACAGGTGCATTAGTACAATCATAAGTGTCATAAACCTAATAAATGAATTTCTTCTATCACTCACATGCATTCATTATCAAACAATCATAATTGTACTAACCTCAATAACATGAAGACAAACATATTATGAACTTAATCAAGAACCAGATTTCAAAACATACATGTGTCTTCTCAAGTCATACATGTCGAGTAGTCTTCTCTATAAGGGTAACACCCTAACCATCCAAGGTAGATCACTTGTAAACATCTTATATATGTTCATAGTTCTAGGATGATAGGATATCGGTGCCATTTAAACCTTCTTCATCGCTTCCCTATGAGTCTCCCAACTTTGCTAGGGTTTCTTCTTACATGGAAACCCTAATTTTCAATCTCCTTCCTCCCACAACATTTTGATGAAGGATTAATATCTATAATGAATGGATTCCAAATCCATTATCAAAGATTCCAATTTTGTATCAGGTGTCTCCAACATTGTATCAGTTACTTCCAGACCTAAACATTGAAAACCCTAAGTGAGAGCTTCTTTCTCCTCTTCTTAGATTTCCTCCGTTGAGCCAATTCAAATGTGTCGTATTGTTTCTGGTGTATCTCTACAATTTTGGATCTGCAGGGTCTGAAACTTCGTCCTGTGGTATCCTGACCTATAACCTTTCCAACCCCATAGGTCTGAGCTTTAATGGATTCTCTGAAAGAGAGTTATTCCAAGTGTCACAACATGACCTTTTTATGGGATGAAACAACATAGCGAACTTGTATGGAGTTCCACGTGTCACTATTTCCACTTAAGACTCTGAAAAGAGGACCTGTTAAACTGCAGTCCGTGCCCTACCTATTAATTTTTACGAAATTTCATTTGGAGCTTCCTATCCCAAGATATGACCTTTTTTCCTAGGTCACCTATTTAGGACTGCATTCTGGAAGAGGTAGAAACCCTAACTTGTACTGATCATATCTCCTCAGACACAAGGTACAGGGGGATTTTATCTACAACATGTAAATCTTTTATATCCTAAACCTTCTCCAAATCTTAGTTATAGTGAAAGTTATGCGATGACTTATTTTTGCTATATAAAACCCTAACCTTCAAATTGTCGCAAGTGAAGCAAGTGTCATAAGTGCCATACATTCCCTTCCTTCAGGATAGCTCTAATACCATGTTAAGATTCAATATTCTAAGATATAAAATATCAATATTACATTCCATTTCACAACAATAGCATATACAGGATCACTGAAAGAACAACAAGCACAACATAAACACAAGAGACACAAATTTATCCTGGGAAACCCTCATGGGGTAGAAAACCCAGCAAAGCTTCCTCAATATAGATGACCAGCAAATACAAAGATGTAATCCCCAAATATGATATTCTTCTCCTCCATATCAGATCCCTCTGTCTCATATGCGTCAATCACAAGTGAGTGAATGTGTGTTAAATGAGGAACACACCTCCTCTATTTATACACAACTTCGACTTGACTTTTACACTAACTAGGTCGGCCCCAACTTAACCACTTAATATAATGTTTACCGGGTCGACCCCACTAGGGTGGTCTAATAACCCTTTAACCCACATGACTCATACAAGGCTGACCTCACTAGGGAATTCTAATAACCCAAGTTACCACATTCTCCATGGAGGAATGAAACATCTCCGGATATACAATAGGGTCTCCACGGAGGAATGAAACATCTATGGAATAATAAAGTACAAATACAATAGTCTTAGAAGTTACAATATCTCAACAAGACACATAAGGAAAACACATAATACACATGAGTAAAAACACATAAGATAGAGACCAAAATTTTAATGTGGTTCACCCAACCTAGGGCTACGTCCACAAAACGTCGCATCATATATTAAATATCCACAATTGAAAGTTACATACTGCAATATAGTTGTTGTCTTCCACTTTCTCAAAGCCTCTTTCATAGAGTGCTTTATCAAAAACATTCAACTACCTCACTCTGAGGTGTTTACCAAGGCTGTAACATACCCATAATACTAAGCACTTTGTAGAGCAAAATGTTATAAAGAAAATATTTTATACTAAACATACCCGAAACCCCACCTCTCTCAAGGTTATCTATTCACAAAATTCAAGCATAGTTTATATCAATCCAACAAGGTATTTTCTTTATATTGTATCTTATTAAGGTCAACAACTATTAGTGAAACCTAAATGTACACAACATATACATGGGTCTTTCGATTCTCCTTAATAAAAATTAAGGTTTGGTCTAATGTAAAATCTCAAGAGTGAGATTTGTTGAGTTCAAGATTAGGTAAAAAGGGTAAGGCATATATATATATATATATATATATATATACTTGCATAATTTGAACCAATAGAGAACTACAAAGGCTTATAGCGTTTTTCCCTTTAAAGAAAGACAGGGTTTATATATATACATATCGAACATATATATATAATAATCCATCGAGTTTTAACTATAGTATATATATATCCCTTATTAAACAAATGCAAAGGCAGATAAAAGTAAGGACATGATCAACATATCTCTGCGATCTAGTGGGGTTGTGGGATTCATGAAGACGAGGACAGAGTATCTATCACTCAGCCAAAGATCAGACTTTCATCTAAAATATATATAACCCAATAAATTTTTTTAAGCAGAAATGACTCAGATCTAAAAATTTGTACATCAATGTTTTCTTTAGCAGTGAACACACCCGAAAACATATTAGTTCCAACGTATCAGTCAGGAACTAACATATATATATATGTAATATATCCATCAATAATTTCTTTACAACGATCAACCCAGATCAGAAGTATTCATTAACGTTTGCACTGATCAAACACAAAATATATGAAGCCAACAAGGTATAAAGGAACAATCGCATTCTGGATTGCGAACAGGACAGGCAAAGATCAACTCTGTAATTAAAACGCAGATTTTTCTCATGTTGTATCTATATGGAGTACACAGGGTTCAAGGTAAACCATAGCAGGAATAAAGAAATGAAACCATGACCTTGCTTCATGCAGAGATCTCTCACGTTGGCTCTACGGGGATCACACAGGATTCAATAAACAAATAATGGAAGAAAGCAAAGGTAAGTAAATCACTTACAAGTAACTCTGTAATGTCTTTGTACAGAGGTACTTGGAGATCAAGATCTGCTACAGAGACATCCTGTCCCTAGATTTTTTGACACAGAGCTTGGATCTCCACACACTTTAAGTGGAACCACGAAAAGAAGAAAACCTGACTCTCTCATCATTCCACAACAAAATGCAGAGCTCGGGTGTTAGAGAAAAGAAAACAATACGGTCAAGTGCTGTCAGCAAAAATTAGCTACCTATCATCAAGGCGTTATATAAAAAAAAATAGAACAACAAATAAGAGATCATATAGATCAATCAAATCCCTAATGCAGCAGTGCAGTGACTGCATACTCAAACAACCCATACAAAGTTCCATAGAATGAATAGTACAGATATCAGGCTATGCAGTTGCCCTAAAAAAAAATTTAACCATGTCAATGCAGAGATCTAGCTATGCATTGATCTCTATAAAAATAAAAATAAAAACTCTATAAAAGAAAAAAGTAGAGTTTTGCATGGCTTACCACTCTGATGTGAGAAGCAGAGGATCACATGACTTACTGTATCAATGCGTTGAGCGGAGGATAGCTACATTTTTGGAGATGGATTTCAGAAGGAGATAGAAGCCTAGTATTCCTCCTGAAGCCATCCTGTACACAAGTTGAGTCGTAACTAAGAAAAATGAACTCCCTTCCCCCCCTTTCCTTCGTGAGTTGTCTTTGTAGTTAGGTACAAAATATAGCACATTTCCCCTCGACTACCATCCACACCCCCTTATCTTCTTCTCTCCTCCTCTTAAGTAGGTAGGATCTCTCTTTTTGCAGTGAGGAGTCTGCCTTGTTCTGGAAAGATTACCCTCCTCCACGTGGAGGTGGACACGGTTAGGAGTAAACAAAAATTTTGCCAAGTGGTTTCATCATCGTGGCGCGGCTTCCTTTCTTGGGAGAGAGACCGACCAAAAGAATCCCTTAAAATCCAGTTTGTATTCGTTATTCAACTGAGGCAGTTTAACTGACTCCACATTTCAATATAGTTTTATTTGATAACTTAACTTTATTTATAAATACCAAAGAGTATATTTCTTGGTCGTTATAGTGTTTTATATTCTAGAACTCTATAGTGTTTGTAAATTACGATTGTAATATATTTGTTATAAAGTTGGTCATTATAATGTTTAGCCATTATAATGTATTAAAAAAAATACAAGATATTGCTTCCACTAAGTAATATCTTGTAATAGAGATGGCTTATATATATATATATATAGATAAATATATATATGTATACATATATTTTATCTTCTTAAGGGTATTACGTATATATCTTGGAGGCATCTACCCTAACCAAGATAAATAAAAAAGGATTACTTAGTCCCAACTTAGGATAAAATAGTTAGTTTGTGACAATTACTAGATAGTGGGTTTTAACAATGTAAAACCCTAGGCATCCTATGCCTAAATCATTTCTAGCATAATTTTACATAATAACTCTTAGAATTAGTTAACCTAGTGATAACCATTAGGTATTATGATTCTTTTACTACCTTTCGACGACTAATGGTGTCTTCGGTATCCTTTCCTAGGACTTAACCGATCACTTAACTTAAGTGACCTTTAGTGAGAAAGTTCACTTAAGTGCTCACGACACCATTATGAAATTTGTCTTCAAACTTATTTCCTACTAGCCATTAGTTTCTTTCCCCCTAGTGGATTTAGTTGTTGTCTTTTAGATGCGTCATCCTGAAGTCTCCTAAGTTTAAAACAACACTTATAAACATAACACTAGTTTCAAGGTCCACTGGTGGGGCCTTGGCCTTGAGCTCCTCACCAGGGCCATATACATAGTTACAATATACATTTATAAAAATTACTAAGGCTTAAAGGAGGGATGTTACATCCTCCTCTCCTTAAAAATAACACCGTCCTCGGTGTTCATACTTCTCAGTAATTCGTCTACTCTTCTGGAGTCGTCTTTTATTTAGTTCACTTGTCGTCTCTCCTTTGGTATTCTTGATCATATTTGAACTTCCATGATTTTTACAAGTCTTTATGGTTTGTAATTCTTTCACAACCTGCACATTGTACAGCTCATACAATATCTTCCAACATTCTTCAGCATAACATAATTATACTTCACAAAATTTCAAACAGTAAATGTTTAACATTTATCATTCATCCTCATCCTTGAGGAAATTTTTGCTTACTCAAGCATTCATAACATTCACATATAAAGACATCCAATAGTCTAGTTTACAATACAAGTCATTAATATTTGTTATATCGTAAAAAAAATCTTTCAAAAACACTTTGTTGATCATCAAACTCTCCCATGAGTTTGGAATTTCAGCAATCCTCTGTTGGACACAGAACTCTTCCTCGAGTTATGTTCTTTCTGTAACTCAGCAATCAAACTTGTAAAAAAAACACTCTCTGCAACTCAGCAGAATAAACTTGCAGTTCTTACACTAGCAACTCATTCTAGCTTTCCCCTCATCGAATCCTCTTGTGTGCTTAACTTTTCAGTATGCAGCCATCCACAAGGTAACAACTATGATCCTCCTGCTCATTCGATGGATATAAGATTACCTAGGTCTTTGGGTCAGTTTAACATTTAATGATCCACCTGCTCAGTTCCACCTTCCTTGGGGAACATGACCACATTTTTAGGGAATTTACCTCCTGCAACAGCTAGGAAGTGAGTGCAGATGCTGCCACTTGTCAATTTGCCTCTCGCTTGAGTCCAGAAAATATTCTTTTCCACTCAAACCTTCTCATTTGAGTCCAGGAAATTTACTTAATAACAATCATTTATTATTTCTTGCACGCCACATGCAACATAATAGTAACAAAATATTAACAAATATATTCACCTATTTACTTATCACATTCTATGCATTTTGATGATCACACATCATTAATCATAAGTCTACCATCAATCATGATTCATAAAATCCTGTAATCCATATTATAATAAAATGTAAAGTAAATGATTACTTACTCTTGGGCGATTTAGCTCAACTTATCTATATGAATGGCTTTATAATCAACATTCCACTTTAATAATGACATCGGTCGTAATCATGATGACCTCCTACAATGTTAGTACAAAAATAAAAATAAAATTGCTTTACTTCAATTGCTCAACAATTAAACACATTAGTTCCATAGAATTACATGTATGCTCATTCAATTAACTTGTGCATCCTCTACTATTCATCCCAATGTATAAATGTAAACTCTTCAAAATCCTTAGTGTGAGTTTCGGGTCAGGTCTTCTAACAAACAAACATGTTAGTATCATAGTTTAAACATTTAGTTACATATAGATTCTTTTCAACCTGAGACTCATCATCTAAAAATTATGTTCTCTATAATCTTCCCATATTCATGGTTAAAAGATCCCATGATTAATCAATCATAACAAGATTTAGGATTCTTCTATTCATATAATCAAACTCCTACTATTAACAAGATCTTTTAACTTGATACACAACAAACTTTATTAGAAGATATAACAAACCCTACCAGGGGTCTATCTATGAAGAAAATAATTAGAATCATATGCATTCTAAAATAAGATCATTGAAACTCCTAGGAACATTGCTTGCAATTCCATTCAGTAATACACCTTTAGGATTAACCTTAAAATTCTAATAACGATAAGAAGTTCTATAGTGAAATACAATTTATGTTAAGTAATTAAAGTCTTAACTTTTAACAAAATGGCGATTTTTCATAAACCAAATATTATTGAAACACATCAGTCATCTTGCTACCTAAATTCATTCACATCTTTAACCATAACTTGTAACCTATTGTGATAATCTGCAGAAGGATCTAACAACTATAACAAACTCACAATCAAACTCACAAGAATGTTGCAAAGAAGAAGAGAAGAGTGCACTCAATAATCACTCATGAACACATAAAATGGAGAATAGCAGTATCATACATCAGCTGTGAGCTGGCACTATGTAAATAATGAATACAATAATGAATAACTGTGTAGAGAATTTGAATTAACCAAGGAGGTCATTCGAATCATGCTCAAATTCTAGCTTGGAGTATAATGGAGACATCATCCAGTCAATAGTATCAGTCATAAAAGGTAATAGTCATTCAAGTGAGTCTAACTGAGTCTAACAGAACCATCTAGGCATAAATCAGGGGATGAAACTCCAAGGAGGGCGCATGAGGCTGTCAGAAGGTCAAGTGGCACTCCAAAACTAGCTAACTGGGAACTACAGGCAGTTAACGTGAGCAATTAGTGGAAGAACTGCTCAATCAATGCACTAATTGGTTGTCAGTCAATTGTTAGGTAAGATGAGGTGCTCTAACTGAAAGACTTGTCATGCAGAAGAGTCAAATAGGGCACATCAGGTAGGTAGGAGGCCAACTGGGGGCTGAATATAGGTCTGGAGAGCTAAAAATAAGCTCTAGGTGCTGGGAGGACCTCCAAGATGATGACTATATGCATGCAGTTGCATGGAGCATGCAAAATATAAAAATGATGGTGTGAATATTCCAACACCCCCCGCAAGCTATACTATGAGATAATAACTGAAAACTGAAAAAATAGGGCCCTGGTGACTGAGACCAAAGGTCACCCCGTAGAATCAATCTAAATAAACTAAGTCAGGATAGAGGGAAAACCCAATGGGAAGAAATCCCTCCCTCAAAATAGACTGAAGGATGCTAATGTAGCATGTCATCACTCACCCTAAGAAGTGATCTAAGGTAAGTGAACCTCATCACCGTGAAGGACTTGGTGAAGATATCTGATCTACTCTTCCGTCAGACGGTAGAGCAGTGAGATGATCCGATCATGCACTAATACTCTGATGTAATGCATGTGTATCTCAATGTGTTTGGTTCTCTGTCTCAGAACCGGATCTGTGGAGATATTGATGGCACTCTGATTGTCACAATAGATGGCAGGTGGAGTACTGAATAGAATCCCAAACTCTGATAAGATGCCCCGCAACCAAATGCACTGTGTGGCTCCATTCACTGCACCTCTGTACTCCACCTCGGTTGAAGAAAGAGCTAAAGCAGTCTGTTTTTTGCTCTACCAACATATAGGTCCAGATCCAATCATGAAGACAAAACCAGATGTAGAATTCCAATCTGAGCTATCTCTAGCCCAATCAGAATCAGTATATCCAACCAGGTTCAAGGGACACCCAGCTGAATAGTGAAGACCATGAGTCTTGGTACCTTGCAGATAGTGTAAGATCCTCTTTGTTGCCTTCCAGTGAATCTCATGAGGCTCCTGCATGTATCTGGAGACTGCATTGACTGCATAGGATAGATCAGGCCGAGTGTGTGTGAGAAAAAAAAGGCTACCAATCAACTGTCGATACAAAGTACTGTCTACCAAAGGTGTAGAAGATCCATCCTCAAGGCTGATCCCTGAAAGAAAGGGGAATTCAACTGGTTTGCATTCGCTAATATGCAACCTATCAGGCAGAACTGAAGCATACTTGGATTGTGAAACTTTGATTCTTGAATCACTTTGAGTGACTTCAAGACCAAGAAATTGCTTCAGCAATCCCAGATCTGACATGGAGAAGGAGTTGTGCAAAGCTGTTTTTATATATCTAATACATGAAAAACTGCTCCTTGTAATCAACAAATCATTAACATAAAGTACAATGAGAAGTGGGGAGTTACCATCATGTATCATGTAGACATTCGAATCTGATTTGCACCTCTGAAAATCTTGTGGGAGCAAGAAAGAATCCATCTTGGCATACCAAGCTCGGGGAGCTTGATTGAGCCCATGCAAGGACTTCCTCAATCTGCAAACAAGTGAAGGATCAACAATATACCCCTCTGGTTGCTTCATGTAGATATCCTCCTCTAGATCTCCATAAAAGAAAGCACTCTTGACATCCATGTGATGCACTTCCCAGTGCTTGGATGTAGCAAGAGCAAGAACAAGACGGATGGAATCCATCTTAGCAATAGGAGCGAATGTCTCAGAATAGTCAATCCCATGAACTTGGGAAAAACCTCTTGCAAACAATATAGCCTTGTACTTGTTGGAGACTCCATCTGAATCCATCCTATTTCTATATATCCACTTGCGTTGAACAAGTTTCCTTCCAGGAGGGAGAGAAACGAGCTCCCAAGTCTCATTTCTTTGAAGATGTTAGATTTTCAGAATTTACTTCAATCTGATCTAGGATATTAACTGAGAGAACAACATGTACAGCATATCTACAGCATATCAATCATGGACACAATAATGCAAGCACACAAGAGACACAGAGTTTACTTGGGGAAAGCCATAAAGGTGAAAAACCCCAATAACTTCCTCAGAGATAGATAGAGCAATGATACAACCCAAGCATAAGAGATAGACATCCTCTAGCAACAGCTTCTCCTCCTCCACAAGTGCGCCACTCTCCAAAGAGTGTGTGTGAGAATAGAATGATGAAATAGAGTGCCTCTCGCACTATATTTATACTTGACTTGACTTGACTAATAACCTTTACTGGGTTGGCCTCAACTTAACCACATAACACAATGCTGACTGGCCCGACACCCAATAGGGTGGTCTAATAACCCTTTGACCCACATGGCCGACCCCCAATAGGGTGGTCTAATAACCCTTTGACCCACATGAATTATACAGGGCCAACCCCAACAAGGTGGTCTAATAACCCATCAAGTATAAGTTACGACACTTACAATATAAATGACGACACTTCTGTATAGAGGAATAATAACATCTCTATAGGAATACAAACACTTCCGTATAGAGAAATAATAACATCTCTATAGGAATACAATATACATATATGTGAAATACATTCTGAAGTTACATATACATCAACACTCCCTCTTAACTAGGAAGGTATTTCTCGACACAGATCATCTAGCACAAGTCTTCTTCTCTAGATCAATGTCATCGATGCATCGTCCTCGAATCATCGCCATCATCACTATTGTTGCTATCTCAATCAATCTCTGAATATACTTATCATAGGAAGTTCTACAGAGCCAGTCCTTTTTCATACTGGATGTAGGCCCACCACATGTAGGTCTTCATCATCACTGGCCATACTGTGGAATCCTCGGGACTTATTACGTGAGTCAACAAAACCTCGAAAGAGCATCCCAGGACTGATTACGAGCACAAATCTCAACCTATCGGATCTCCCAGGACCATTTACATGCTACTGCACAACCTGTCCATAGCCATAGAGTATCATCCTGATACTCATGATCATCGTTCATGAAGCACAACCCAGATGCACATCACACAGCACTTACATCTACGCCGTGGGAGAACACATCTACAACCATGCGAGAATGGCACATCACTTATATTGCAGCCATGGGAGAACACATCTACAACCATGCTCAAATGGACCAGCACTTATATCGCAGCCATGGGAGAACACATCTACAACCATGCTCGAATGGCCCCAACACTTATATCGCAGCCCTAGGAGAACACATCTACAACCATGCTCGAATGGCCCCAGCACTTATATAGCAGCCATGGGAGAACACATCTACAACCATGCTCGAATGGCCCCAGCACTTATATCGTAGCCATGGGAGAACACATCTACAACCATGCTCAAATGGCCCCAACACTTATATCGCAGCCATGGGAGAACACATCTACAACCATGCTCGAATGGCCCCAGCACTTATATCGCAGCCATGGGAGAACACATCTACAACCATGCTCGAATGGCCCTCGCAATTACATCACGACCATGGGAGAACACATCTGCCACCATGTTGGAAAATCCCAACAATTACATCGCGACCATGGGAGAACACATCTACAACCATGTCTGAAAAGCTCATGTGCATCTGTGTCTTCGAAACTCATCACACATAATCCAACTGATTATGTAGTGTATCCACCTGATACATGTCATCACATATGATCATCTTGAGCATCATCATAGGATCGTCCTGATGCATATAATCTAGAGTATCGTCCTGATACTCATCACACATGATCGTCCTGATCATCGTCACTGCATCGTCCTGATGCATGTCATCTGGAGCAACATCCTGAAGCTCGTCATCCATGATCATCCTGATCATACAATGCATCATCCTAATGCATACCAAGTATCTACCTGATACATATCATCATACATGATCCACCTGTTCATACAATGTATCCACCTGATACATACACAGATACATGATCCACCTGATATATATATCAACATACATGATCTGTCTGATCATACAACGTATCCACCTGATACATATACAGATACATGGTCCAAGCATCCAACATGATGCATATACATATACATGATCTAACTGATCATAACAAGCATCCAACATGATGCATATACAGAGCAGTAACTGGAGCATCGTCCTGATGCTCATCATCCAGCGCTTACATCCACAGCCATGTGAAGGATCCTCCTTCCAACATGCTTGGAATGGCTTCAGCAAATGTGTCCATCACTTCTTCCTCGAAGTGTCGTCAATCTGAAGAACACCAAGCCTCTTTCTGAATTACTTGAACTTTACTCTGGCTAGTGGCTTCATCAGTACATTTGCAATCTGCTCATCCATCGCAACATACAGGAGCTTCACTGCTCCTCTCTGCACCATATCCCTGATATAGTGATATTTGATCTCTATGTGTTTCAACCTGTCGTGGAACACTGGGTTCTCAAACAGCTTCACACAACTCTCGTTGTCACAAAAAATACCAGTAGCCTCTAGCGGTAGATCAAATAACTCAGACAGTAGCTTTTGTAGCCATACTGCCTCACAACTAGTCGAACAAGCTCCAACATACTCTACCTCGGTTGTACTCAGTGCTACACAAGACTGCTTCCTGCTAAACCAAGAGATCACACCTGATCCCATACTGAAGCAGCACCCAGAAGTGCTCTTCCTATCTGCAGCACTGCCTCCCCAATATGAATCAACATAACCCTACAGGTTAAACTTTTGATTCGCATCATACTTGAGCCCATAATCAACTGTACCCTTCAGGTACCTCAGAATATGCTTTACAGCAACCAAGTGAACACTCCTCGGATCCGTCAGGAACTGGCTCAATGTGTTCACCACAAAGCAAATATCTGGTCTCGTGTTCATCAGGTACATCAAGGACCCAATCATCTGACGATACATAGTGACATCAACCGGCTTAGATGAAGCATCACACAGAAGCTTCAGGTTCGATGCCATAGGTGTGGCCATGTCCTTGCAATCCATCATCCCGAACCTCTTTAGGATCTCTACTGCATACTTCCCTTGTCCAAGGAATATTCCATCTGCACTCTGCCACACCTCCATGCCTAGAAAGTAGTGCATCATCCACAAGTTCTTCATCTCGAACTTGGAAGCAAGATTCCGCTGCATGTCGGCAATCAATCTATCCTCACCTGTAACAAACAGGTCATCGACATACAAAAGTAGTATCATTGGATTGCCTTCCTCAACCTTGTAGTAAAGGTTGGAATCCGCTTTACTCTTGGTAAATCCCAAACTGGATAGAAAGCTATCTATCCTACCATACCAAATTCTGCACATATATGACTTCCCATCATGTGTCTCAAAACCAAGTGGCTGCTCCACATACACTTCCTCTTTGACTACACCATTCAAGAAAGTTGTCTTGACATCCATCTGGTGTATCTTCCATTTCATCACTACATCTAGAGAAAGTACTGATCTGATGGAAGTGTGCCTGTCTATAGGTGTAGAAGTCTCTTCATACTCAATCCCTTTTTTCTGGGAGAAGCCACGAGATACAATCCTCGCTTTGAATTTCTCCATGCTACCATCTGCAGCATGCTTGATCTTATAGATCCATTTGGAAGTCACAACAGACTTCCCTTCAGGTCTTGGGAATGCATCCCAAACATCATTCTTCATGTTCGACTGGTACTCCTCGATCATGGCATTCTTCCCGAATCCTGGGAACTTCAATATATTCAATATCTTCAATAGATAACTTTGTTGCTGAAACAAATGTTGTAATCCTTCTTTTGTAGGTGCTCATATACGATCTTTCCTACAAAACAAGTTAAATTGCATGATTAGAAACTTCTCATAGTTTTTCAGAACAAATTCTTACACATAAAGAAATATGTCATACAGTCATGCAATTATTTTAGCCAATGCTTCAATACAACATTTATCCATATCACGTAACTTTCTAGATGCCTTCCAATCTCTACCAAAACATTGTTAAGAGTTTGCACTACTCCCAACATGTCAGCAAAGAGGTTTCATTCTAGATAAGTAGTAATGGAATGTTTTACAGTGCCATAGGCCACTTACCTATTACATGCATATTAGTAGTATGCTTTTCATTAATGCAATTATTCTAATATGCCAAAATACACAGCCTAATTCTAGTAACATCAGTATATACATCATTGAACATTATTATTTAAACAATCAAATATGCAAGAAATGATCATTCAAATACTTATCTTTGTTTGGTTGTTGGGTGGACTCCCTCTGGATATCTGCATTCTTGCAGAAACTACTGGAGTGTGCTCCCTCTTGATCTTTGCTTCCTGGATTACCTATCCTTGAACTTATATACATCCTTGATCACTATGCATGCTTAAAAGTATCATTATTGTGATATCCTTGAGATCTCATACATAATCATACATTTACTAGTATATTCTCAATACTATCAAAACACAATAATCTTAAACACGTATAGTCATGATCATTTCAAACACAGATAATAAGCATTAGCATTCAATGTTTTAAGGAAGACTTCTCTTACTCATGCATATTCATATTTGACCAAAAGACTTTTCTAGTTAGTCATATCATCAATCAAGGTAAGAGACATAATATGCATACACCCATGTTTATTCAAACCTATGAATAATCATTATCAATCATGCCATGTATACTTTACACAAGGTAGGATTCTAACTTGATATAGGAAAAACATACCTGGATTAATATGTTACTTGGTTATTGTCTAACATACCCACATGATGTCTTCTTGTTCTCTTAAGTGACTTGTACTAGTAACCTGCATATCTCATAGGTTAACCAAGTTATACATACCTTGTAAGTAGATCTTCTATGTGATCCATGGCAATGGATGAACCTTTGTCTTCATGTTACCATGGTCATATGTTCTTGAACTAGAACATGATTTGTCTTTCTTGATGTACCTTTCATGTTAGCGAACAACATAAACCTCATACAACATCACAATGCATTAGTACAATCATAAGTGTCAAAACCTTAATCAATGAATATCTTCTATCATGTATTCATAATTGTATTAAGGTGATACGACAAGTCTAGTAATTAATCAAGATTGTACTAACCGTAATGATATGAAGAAAAATATATCATAAACTTAACCATGAACAGAATTCGAAACATACCTATAAGTCATACTTGTCGAGATTTCTTGAAATCTTCTTATGTAAGGCCTTAGCCTCATCTCCCTCTGAAACAAGAACTTCTTCACTTATGCAGGTGACCAATCCATTCTCTTCTAGGATTAACCCAATCCACTTGATTTGCAGGAACTGGATCTGGAGCTGGATTAGGGTTTGTCAAAGAAACCCTAAAAATTCAAACTTTGAATTTCAAACTTCTGAAAGGATAGAAAGATGCGCCTTGATGAGCTGATCAAGCCGGTATACTCAGAATTTGAAAACTGCAAAGTTTCACCCCTCAAATTTGCCTTTGAAACTTCCGAATTCACTGGACATGACCCCGAACTAGGGTTTGATAAAGCCCACCCTTCTTCCCAATCAAAATTTTCGATCCAAATCTCTAAGCTTCTATTTTTCTGAGGAGCTTCCAACCGTGGTCACATATTTCAAAAATTCCCATTTTTGCAAAAGCCCTAATTTTCCACTTTTCTGATCAAAGTCCCGAACTAGGGTCTGATCAAGCCCGGCCTTCTGCCCAACCAAAAATTCTGATCTTGGTCTCTAAATTTCAATTTTGATGAGTATCATTCAGCCGTGGTCTCCGATTACAAAAATTTCATCTTTCTCCAAAACCCTAAATTCCCGAAGCCATGAATGAAGGTGCTCAAAAAATAATTCTGTTTTGACATAAATATGTACTTGATTGTTTCTGGTGTAACTCCGAACATTTCGATCCACAGGGTCTGAAACTTCTACTTGTGGTATCCCAACCTGTCATCTTTCCAACCCCATAGGTCTAACCTCAATTGGATTCTCTGAGAGAGAGTTATGCCAAGTGTCACAATGTGACCTATTTATGGGATAAAACAGGAGAGTGAACTTGTATGGAGTTCCACATGTCACTGGTTCTGTTTCGGCCTCTGAAAAAAGTTACCTGAGAAATTACAATCCGTGCAATACCTGTCACTTTTTATGAAATTTCATTTGGAGCTTCCTAGCCCAAGTTATGACCTTTTTTCCTAGGTCACCTGTTTATGACTCAGATCTGGAAGAGGCAGAAACCCTAGATTATACAAATCATAAAACACAAAGTACAGCGATATAGAAGTTTTCCTTTGGACACAAGGTACATGGAGATCTAATCTTCTACCTATAAAATTTTTAGATCCAAAAACTTCGCCAAAATATATTTATAGCGAAAGTTCTACGATGAATGGTTTTTTCTATATCAAGCCCTAGCATCGTAAGTGCAACAAGTGTCATACATGCCATACCATGCCTTCTTTCAGGCTAGCTCTGATACCATGTTAGATTTTCATAATTTACTTCAATCTGATCTAGGATCTTAACTGAGAGAACAACATGTACAGCATATCTACATCATATCAATCATGGACACAATAATGCGAGCACACAAGAGACACAGAGTTTACTTGGGAAAAACCATAAAGGTGAAAAACCCCAATAACTTCCTCAGAGATAGATAGAGCAATGATACAACCCAAGCATAAGAGATAAACATCCTCTAGCAACAGCTTCTCCTCCTCCACAAGTGCGCCACTCTCCAAAGAGTGTGTGTGAGAATAGAATGATGAAATAGAATGCCTCTCGCACTCTATTTATACTTGACTTTACTTGCCTAATAACTTTTACTAGGTCGGCCTTAACTTAACCACATAACGCAATGCTGACTGGGCCGACACCCAATAGGGTGGTCTAATACCCCTTTGACCCACATGGCCGACCCCCAATAGGGTGGTCTAATAACCCTTTGACCCACATGACTTCTACAGGGCCGACCCCAACAAGGTGGTCTAATAACCCATCAAGTATAAGTTACGACACTTACAATATAAATGACGACACTTCCGTATAGAGGAATAATAACATCTCTATAGGAATACAAACACTTCCGTATAGAGGATAATAACATCTCTATAGGAATACAATATACATATATGTGAAATACATTCCGAAGTTACATATACATCAACAGAAGAGATTGATACTCTTCTTTCGTATCATCTACCCATCTTGGATCTTGGGAGTCTTCAAAGTATGTCTTTGGATCAGATCCAATCATAAGAAAGCATCTCTCAGCTAGAAATGGATCTGAGGGAGATAATGCAGTTCTTTTATCATGAAGATCGGATCTATCTTTGACAAGATCAATGGTGGAGACAGGAGTAGTGGTGGCCCATGTAGAAATAGGAGATGAAACTTTAGGTGCTAGATATTCAGGTTCTTGTGGATTTGGATCTAGCATTCGCACTTCTTCAAGAGTCTTCTTTTTCTTAATCTTCTTTTGTGGATCTTTGCCTTTCAAACAACCTTTACAGGTGCCATGACCAAACTTATCATTTGGAAGACCTTCAACCACATTTTGAGATAACATGTCCTGTAGATGCTTGTAGTTGAGATGTCCAAATCTCTCATGCCACAATCTGCTTTCTTCATTGGCATGAGTATGGAGAGCACATGGCTTGGAGAGCGGTAAGAAGTGGGAAAACTCATAGAGTTTTGAAGTGTGATTTGCAACTCCTTTTGCAATCATTTCCCCTAAAACCATGTGTTGTATCTCGACTTCATTTGGAGAAAAGATCGCCCTTTTGGGCTCTTGTTACAATGTATTTTTCCACCTTGTGAGCATCAGAATTGATTGGCCTTCAGTATCCATTGTATTGACTCAGATCCATTATTTTCCCTTCGGGAACCAATTTTCCCTATTTTTGTTCCTGTACGCTTGTTGTTCCACTACAGCCATCGTACACACAAGTTGCACCTTATTAGCCCACGTACATCGAGTTACATGGTAAAAAAAAGTAAAAACTCTATTTTTACTCCCAAAAAGCGGTATTAGGGTGACCTTTGGCCCTCCATATACCACGAAACGACTCGATTCGACCTTTCACTTACCTTTGGAAAGCTATATATTGAGCTCTTATGGTATATATCCATTGATAACTCTAGTGGAGTTTTGTCGTGACTTGAGTCTACATCCATTGATCCTTGTTGTTTTGAACTTATTATGTTCACCTCCCAAACTCCTTTCATAGTTTGAGTTTTCCATTGCATGGGGGATTGAAGTGGTGGAGACATAAGTGGAGAGACCTAGTTCTTGGTTCAGATTGGTTGCCAGCAATGGGTTGTATTATGTACTTCTTGTTATTATTAATGGAAATACTCATTTTCTCGTCCAATTGATATTATGAATGTTGTTTAAATTACATTGGGCTACATTTGCTTATGATATCATGGATCATGCTATTGATTATGCTAATATCTTTCACATATTATATGCACTTGCTAGTATTTTTTTTTGAGACTAAGTTGCAGATTCAAGTGTAGAACGGAAATCTCAACGGGGATCTACTTCCAACATCCGGTTGAAGGTTGGTCTTATTCTCCATATCTTAGCATTTCCATTTATATAGAATTGCATTGGGAATTGAGTTTATTTATGGCAGTCATCTGTCTGTTGTGGTCTGCCCCGAGCCATAGGAAGTTTTTCTCCATACCAGCTCTCCAATATGAGTCATTTGATACACTGAAAGTAGATTTGTTGTGAGAGAAGGAACATAAAGCACATCAGAAAAGTAACCATGGACAAGATTGATTCTTCCAATCCCGTGAGAGGATACTTCTGAATCATTTCCCAACATGATGGAAGGGCCAACTGATCTTTCGAAGTTGGATAAGAGATCTTTGGAGGAATCTTGAAGCTCCTGAATCTATGATAAATGAAGAATCTGTTGATGCACTTTCCATGAGGGCATGACATCTCTCTTTGTCCTCCGATCTAAAAGGTTCAGTATCAGTATCTTTCTTCCTTGCACATGCAGGTACAAGAAGATTTCTCTTCTCAAGTAACTGAGCCATCAAGTCTATATTCTTCTTCATACAAGAACTCTTAGGATGAAATCCTCGATGACAATATGTGCACTTGGATCTCTCCTTCTGAGATTGCTTGTTCTTCTTTGGTTTTGAAACCCCATCTGACGGATATGGAACATCTTTTGGCTTTGTATCATTCACTCTCTTATCAGAAATCTTTTGCTTGCCCTTTGCATTCGCTCTTTTGGCCTCAACAGTTGTAAGGGCCGAATCCAACTTTGGTTTGATCATTCCCATGGAAATTAACTTCTCCTCCTCTTGAGTAAGATATTGGATGAAGTAATCAAGTGGGGGAAACTTCCATTTTTGAATGGACATGTTAGCTAACTGAAATGTGGAGACAAAAACTGAGAATTTTGGCCCCAATTTATAGAGAATGGCAAGAATAAGTTGTTTGTCTTCTTTTACTATCTCATATCTTTTCAACTGAGAAATCAAGATTTTGAACTTGGTTAAGAATGCATTGATGGATTCGAAGCTTTCAGGACTCAAAGAGATGAGTTCATTCTCCAATTTATGAGCTTTCAGATGATCTTTTTGTCCAAAGAGGGATTCAAGCTTGTCCCAAACCTATTTTGGAGATGTTAGATCGATGACATGGAAGTGAAGATCTTCAAAAATTGAGAGAAGAAGTAAGCCTACTGCTTCATCAAGCCTATCCAAGTATTTGGATTTATCTACTGCACTAAGTGGTTCTACCATTGTTCCATTTAGTATCCTGGTGAAGCTCTTGGATCTCATGAAGAGAGGCATCTTGGATTTCCATTTGACATATTTGGAAGAAGTGATCTTTAGATCCATCTGAACAGTGAAGGTCAAATTGAAGAAGAATTCGAATGGGTGAATAAACCTGCAAAACAAGAAGAGTTTTGTTTATGGAGATTTGCTACACTTCGAATGAACACTACCTTAAGACACCCGAGCACATATGACTAAGTCCTTCACACCTGGATAGACCTCACTGGATTTCTCCAGTTAATTCAAGGTAATAGCACTAG
Organism: Larix kaempferi; assembly: GCA_027924585.1. NCBI lineage: Eukaryota > Viridiplantae > Streptophyta > Pinopsida > Pinales > Pinaceae > Larix > Larix kaempferi. Next base: position 477,767 of record BSBM01000328.1, read on the forward strand.
GATTTTATGTGTAAACTTAAAGGCTTCTGGTGCTCAGGGATAGATAGATGCTCAAAGAAATGTTGCAACTACTCCTGCTACAATGGCTACAATTCGAATAGCTGCTGATTGCTCTGATACCATGTGATAATATCTAGAAGGATCTAACAGTTTTAACAAACTCACAATCAAACTCACAAGAAGTTTGCAAAGAAGAAGAGAAGAATGCACTCAATAATCACTTATGAACACAGAAAATGGAGAATAACAGTATCATACATCAGTTGTGAGTTGGCACTATGTGAATAATGAATAATTGTGTAGAGAATTCGAATTAACCAAGGAGATCATTCGAATCATGCTCAAAGTCTAGCTTGGAGTACAATTAAGACATCATCCAGTCAATAGTATCATTCATAAATGGTAATATTCAGTCAAGTGAGTCTAACAGAACCATCTAGGCATAAATCAGGGGATGGAGACTCCAAGGAGGGCGCATGAGGCTGTCAGAAGGTCAAGTGGCACTCCAAAACTAGCTAACTGGGAGCTATAGGAAGTTAGCATGAGCAATCAGTGGAAGAAATGCTCAATCAATGCACTAACTGGTTGTCGGTCAACTGGTAGGTAAGATGAGGCACTCTAACTGAAAGATAAATGGTAGTAGGTGAAAAAAGGCGCACTTGTCATGTAGAAGAGTCAAATAGGGCACATCAGGTAGGTAAGAGGCCAACTGGGGGTTGAAGACAGGTCTGGAGAGCTGAAAATAAGCTCTAGGTGCTAGGAGGACCACCAAGATGATGACTGGATGCATGCAAATGCATGCAGCATGCAAAATATAAAAATGATGGTGTGAATATTCCAACACCTATGAACTAAAAGTAAGTCAAAATCATTCTTGCTATCAATACTCAAGAGTAACAATTACTTAGGTTATATTTTACACGGACTCCATACTATTGGATTCACGGGAGGAAATGAAAGAGAGTCAACATATATTTTGCAATAAGCATACTACCAAAACCTAAGTAAATTCTATCATGGGTACTTGAGGACCAACTTTTATTTCGAGGAATGCACCTATTAATACGTAGCTATAACTTCCTACCTACTAAATTAAACAAGTGTTTTACCCAATCATATTCCATAACATCTATGAAGAAATTATTTTTCTATATAGCATTCCATGAATCTGTCAAAAGAATACATAACAACTATGCAAGACCAACTAAAATGTAGCTATTATAATTGAAGGTGTTCAAATGACTTCACCTAATCAAACAAACTCACTTCTTTGGAGTATACTAATAGTACCACACTCTAACCTAATGAAGCTCATAGGTAGTGCACTTAGTAATTCCTTAAAGAAAATAGAATACCAACAACTATAATGCAGATCTACTTGATACTCCTATGCAATTTGAAGTTAATATGCATGTTCAGAACATTATTCATAACCTTTGTTTGTTCAAGGTAATAACACGTTTCGCCAAAGTTTTCCATATTCATTATCTATTTCTTAGACTAGTACTTACCAAATGACATAGAATTATGAATCAACAATCCAACGTAAAAGATTATGATGCTTCTATTCTCTTTAACAAAGTTAATCAATCATGATAAAAAAATCATTGCATTTCACATCAATCTCAGAAAGGACATAAGAACAACATCTATATCGATACATCCTTCATATGAGATAATTACATCCTAGTATTTCTTTGTAACTTTAAAACCTTTCATGTATTTTTTCAGCATATCTTACCTAAACTAACCGGGATTTTAACGAATGTACATACTCCAATTAGTTTCATCATTATGACTATGTCCTAGAATGTGCTTTACATGAGAGCATTGATTGTACCATTTTGTAACAAAACCAATTACTTCGATAAATAGTGAATCATTCTTTTAGGCAAGGAATCATTTTCTCTTATTTATAGCATTGATTAGAGTATTACATATGCATTCCCTATTATAGATTTAAATGGAAGTACATCACCCACACACTTGTATCATGAAATAAAATCAACTAAATATGAGTAACTCATACTTTATGTAAATCTCATAACCCCTTTCACATATACTGAAATCATTTCAACAAGATACCACATTCCATAACAATACCATACAACAATGTGAGTATCTATATCTTGTACCTAGCAAGGGAAAACTCACGACAAAGGAAAACATACCTAACTCATAATTTTGTAAGGAAAAACAATGATGAAAATACTTGTCTTTACTCTTTTGGAGAAATTGAAGTTTAACATTACCCCCTCGTCCATTCCAATCCATGCATCCAAAACAAAACAAAAACAACTTGATTGGTTAGTTTAACAACCTTCATCCTTACTTATCCCATGTTGAGCCCAATAGGCCCGAGTGTTGTAACCTAGCGCTCTGATACCACTTGTCACATACCCAGTTTTCTGAGTTAGTAATTTTGATGAATTTTCAAAATTTCGATAATCATTAAAGAACTCCATAATGAAATCAAAGAGTCGGCCATCTGTGCATCAATATGGTGACTATTAGTTTATCCAAAATAATATTAATTCTACCTACTCCTTTTATTTCAATCATTCATATAATCATTACTCATATAAAAATTGTCTACCTATGCAAAGGTATAAATCGATAATTCCAACCTCTATTCTATCATCTCTAAAATAACATCTTCTAATTTCACTCGGTACCATTATATATATAGATAGAAAACATTGCCTTGTACCCCATGTTTTTTCCATAGTAAATTTCTCCAGGTAGCCCGATAACTATATATTAACATTTTATTTGCTTTCCATTTAAATCATCATCATCAAGACACATAAGGAAAACACATAATACACATGAGGAAAAACACATAAGACAAAGACCAATTTTTTAACGTGGTTCACCCATCCTAGGGCTACGTCCACAAAATGTCAATTCATATATTAAATATCCACAATTGAAAGTTACAAACTGCAATACAGTTGTTTTCTTCCACTTTCTCAAAGCCTCTTTCATAGAGTGCTTTATCAAAAAAATTCAACTACCTCACTCTGAGGCGTTTACCAAGACTGTAACATACCCATAATACTAAGCACTTTGTAGAGCAAAATGCTATAAAGAAAATATTTTATAGTAAACATATCCGAAACCCCACCTCTCTCAAGGTTATCTATTCACAAAAGTCAAGTATAGTTTATACCAATCCATCAAGGTATTTTCTTTATATTGTATCTTATTAAGGTCAACAACTATTAGTGAAACCTAAATGTACACAACATATACATGGGGCTTTTGATTCTCCTTAATAAAAATTAAGGTTTGGTCTAATGTAAAATCTCAAGAGTGAGATTTGTTGAGTTCAAGATTAGGTAACAAGGGTAAGGCATATATATATATATATATATAGATATAGATATATCTACTTGCATAATTCAAACCAATAGAGAACTACAAAGGCTTATAGCATTTTTCCCTTTAAAAAAAGACAAGGTTTATATATATACATATCGAACATATATATATAATAATCCATTGAGTTTTAACTATAGTATATATATCCCTTATTAAGCAAATGAAAAGGAAGATAAAAGGAAGGACACGATCAAAATAGCTCTGCAATCTAGTGGGGTTATGGGATTCATGAAGACGAGGATAGAGTATCTGACACTCAGCCAAAGATTAGTCTTTGATCTAAAATATATATAACCTAATAATAATAAAAATTGAGCAGAAATGACCCAGATCTAAGAATTTGTACATCAATGTTTTCTTTAGCAGGGAGCACACCCGAAAACGTATCAATCAGGAACTAACTTAAAGATATAATATATCCATCAATAATATGTTTACAATGATCAATCCAGATCGGAAGTATTCATTAACGTTTGCAACGATCAAACAAAAAATATATAAAGCCAGCAAGGTATAAAGGAACAATCACATTCTGGATTGCGAACAAGACAGACAGAGATCAACTCTGTAATTCAAACACAGATTTTTCACATGATGGCTCTATATGGAGTACATGGGGTTCAAGGTAAACCATAGAAAGAATAAAGAAATGAAACCACGACCTTGCTTCACGCAGAGATCTCTCACACTAGATCTATGGGGAGCACACAGGATCCAATAAAAAAATAATGAAAGAAGGAAGAGGTAAGTAAATCACTTACAAGTAACTATGTACTGTCGTTGTACAAAGGTACCTGGAGATCAAGCTCTACTATAGAGATATCCATTCCCTGGAGGTTTTGACACGGAGCTTGTATCTCCACACACTTTAAGTGGAACCACGAAAAGAAGAAAACCCGACTCTCTAATCATTCCACAACAAAATGCAGAGCTCGGGTGTTAGAGAAAAGAAAACAATACGATCAAGTGTTGTCAGCAGAAATTAGCTACCTATCATCAAGGCATTATATAAAAAAAATAGAACAACAAATAAGAGATCATATAGATTGATGAAATCCCTAATGCAGCAGTTTAGTGACAGCATACTCAAACAACCCATATAGAGTTCCATAGAATGAATAGTACAGAGATCAGGCTATGCAGTTCCCTTAAAAAAAAGGTTTAACCATGTCAATGCAGAGATCTAGCTATGCGTTGATCTCTATAAAAATAAAAATAAAAACTCTATAAAATAAAAAGTAGAGTTTCTCATGGCTTACCACTCCGATATGAGAAGCAGAGGATCGCATCGTTTACTGTATCAATGCGTTGAGCAGAGGATAGCTACATTTTTGGAGATGGAGTTCAAAAGGAGATAGCAGCCTGGTATTCCTCTCGAAGCCATCCTGTACAGAGATCGAGTCATGTGACTAAGAAAAATTATCTCCCTTCCCCCCCTTTTCTTTGTGAGTTGTCTCCATATTTAGGTATAGAGTATAGCACATTTCCCCCCAACTACCATCCACACACCCCTTATCTTCTTCTCTCCTCCTCTTAAGTAGGTAGGCTCTCTCTTTTTGCAGTGAAGAGTCTGCCTTGTTCTGGAAATATTACCTTCCTCCATGTGGAGGTGGACACGGTTAGGAGTAAACAAAACTTTTTCCAAGTGGTTTCATCACCGTGGCTCGACTTCCTTTCTTGGGAGAGAGGCCAACCAAAAGAATCCCTTAAAATCTGGTTTGTATTCGTTATTCTCCCGAGGCAGTTTAACTGACTCCACATTTGAATATAGTTTTATTTGATAACTTAAATTTATTTATAAATACCAAAGACTATATTTCTTGGTCGTTATAGTGTTTTATATTCTAGAACTCTATAATGTTTGTATATTACGATTGTAATATATTTGTTATAAAGTTGGTCATTATAATGTTTAGCCATTATAATGTATTAACAAAAATACAAGATATCACTCCCACTAAGTAATATCTTATAATAGAGATGGCTTATATATATAGATAAATATATATATATGTGTACATATATTTTATCTTCTTAAGGGTACTACGTATATATCTTGGAGGTGTCTACCCTAACCAAGATAAATAAAAAAGGATTACTTAGTCCCAACTTAGGATAAAATAGTTAGTTTGTGACAATTACTAGATAGTGGGTTTGACGATGTAAAACCTAGGCATCCTATGCCTGAATCATTTCTAGCATAACTTTACATAATAACTCTTAGAAGTAGTTAACCTAGTGATAACCATTAGGTATTAGGATTCTTTTACTGCCTTTCGGCGACTAATGGTGTCTTCGGTATCCTTTCCTAGGACTTAACTGATAACTTAACTTAAGTGACCTTTAGTGAGAAAGTTCACTTAAGTGCTCATGAAGCCATTATAACATTTGTCATCAAACTTATTTCCTACTAGTCATTAGTTTCTTTCCCCCTAGTGGATTTAGTTGTCATCTTTTAGATGCGTCATCCCAAAGTATCCTAAGTTTAAAATAACACTTATGAACATAACACTAATTTCAAGGTCCACTGGTGGGGCCTTGGACTTGAGCTCCTAACTAGGGACATATACATAGTTACAATATACATTTATAAAAATTACTAAGGCTTAAATGAGGGATGTTACAAATTTACAAACAACCAAGCAGAGTATGATGACGTAATAGGTCTATTAAGCAATGCCCTGCACCTAGGAATTCACCATCTACAAGTACAACTTTACTCACAACTTGTCCTATCGCAGTTGAATAATGCATTTTGTGTACACAACTCGCTCCTCTTTTGAAAGTTTATGCATGTGCACCTTCTCATTAGACAGTTTGAAACCATAACTTTCACACATATACGAGTAATGCCAATGCATTCGCTGACTCCATCACCAATGAGTTATTGAATTGGCATCTAGTACATAACCCGTGTTGGTTGTGGAGCTTGATCTTCCAGATTCATAGATGTTATTCAGTCGTGTTTGTACCCCAGGATTACTGTACACTCGTTCCCTCACTTTGGGGTTCAGGGATGAAGCCCCCGAGAAAACATTTTGTGGTTGTTTTCGCCAATAGTTTACGAGCCCATGGTTTTGGGTAACCCGTGGTATCTTCCCATTGTATTTCCCCTATAAAAGAAATACATTGTAACACGGCTAGGGTTGATGTATTAGGGATTATGCATTGTAAAGATCTCCAAGATCGTGAAGAGAGACTGTGAGACAGTGAAGAGGAAGTGCAGTGGATGTGCTGTAGGTTGTATCCCTTCATTTGTTGGATGGTATAATAATAAGGACTGGAAATTTCAGTGTGGACGTAGCCCATATTGGGTGAACCATGATATATTGGTGTCTCTCTTGTAATGTGTTTGTGTGATTATATTTGCATTTATGTTTATTGTTATTGCTCTGCGATCCTGTCTTTCTAACAACCCGGCTGCATAACCCTGCATATCAAACATCCATAAATACGCTTATGTGTTTCACCTATGCCTACACATACATGTATATCATCATTATAAGTCCTCAGTCGATAAAACATGACCAAAACCAATATGGCAATATCATCTACTACATATGCATCACATCAACACATAGGCAACATAAAGCAAAATACACATATATCACATACATAAAGAGACGCATACATCATGTGCCAAAAAAAGGTATATATATATGTGTGTGTGTGTGTGTGTGTGTGTGCATTTCATGTACAAAAATGGCCCTCCCGGGGCATATACATAGTCACCTTATGGGGGATACATAAAAAATAACCCTCCTCCCATTGGCTCATCAAAAAATGTATACATACAAAATAGGGGCTCATAGCCCTATACAAAAGAATCAAGATGCCCCGCTAGCTCGTGGATCCCGCGGTCCAAAAATAGCCAAAGGCCGCACATCCTCCCCTCGCACCGGCTCTGGTCCCTATCGAGGCCTCTATTGTGGAGGAGGGGTTGCTCCTCCTTGCATCTCATGTGCCACATGGCATGCTACCGTGACCCACTGCATGATATTCCTCCAAGCTGGTCCACACTTAGTTGGTAGGTGAAGTTTCAATTCCGCCTCATCATCCTCGAGATCGTCCCAACCCCGCTCATCAACCCCAACCGACAGCTCATTGAACCGCCTTCCCAATGTTTCTATCATAACGGCCATCTGGTCTCCGGAAGCTACCCCCCTATTGTAGCTCCTTTAGCACCAGCTCCCCCTGCTCCGACAGCGCCACTTTCGGCCGCACTTGCTCCTCCAATGGCCTGCCTAGCCCCAGCGATTGGTTGATCCCCGAGGTGGTATCATAGGACCTACATCTGCATCACAGAGGAGGAAACCATCATCAATACCTAATAAACATGTATATCATAAATGTACAGAAATAAAAGTATGTATGCACATATATAAGCAAAAAGTACAAACCGTAAAACATAGCTGAAGTGTCAAAGCCTCCAGCAAGAACGGGTGTCTCCAAGTCTCCCTGGTATTCCATGTCGCCCCAAGGATATCTCTCCATCCTACCTATATGTCCCTCCCAAACATCAAGCACTAGAGGTGTATAATAAGCCCCCACAGGCCCGCCACCGGCACGAAGAATAATACGCCCCTAAAACGCCATCTGAGGCTCCTGTGGTCCCCTCGGTGGAACTACTACCTGTGGCCTTAGAAACGGATAGCGCTCAAAGAAATAGGATCACAACACACTGCCATAGCAGAAGGTGCTCTAAGCCCCACGTTGATGCAGATCTGACATCTACAACATCATTGACTACAACAATAAAAGGCCCCACACCATGGGCTGACCATCCATAACCTACTCCACCAAATAGAGATGTCCCCTTGTAATCCTATTGGGGGACGTCACCCCCAATACACGCACAAAGGTTGTCGCAATAGTCTACACTAGTATATCCCTCAGATGGCTCACAAGAAATCCACTAGAGTTCAGAGAACTCTGGTCACCATTATAATATTGATCCACTAGTGTGTGGATCATCTCCCCAACCATTTGTGGAGGGAATGGATACCTCACCCCTCGGTGAGTCAATACCATCAAGAACTAGATATCCTAAGTCGTGATGCTGAAGTCCTCATCTCGTACCTGGAAAAACCCTCAGTCCGGGACCCACATATCCAATAGTCTCCATAGAATATAATATGACGACCACATCAAAGGGCACTTGAAGAACTTCAAGAGCCCATAGTCACGTAACGCCTCTATCGTCGCCCGGTCGGCCAACACCCGATCTTGGAGGGTATCCTACTCCCTCTCTCTCCACTCAATGTATCTCAAGTGATCCATAGGTGGAAATAAACAAACTGCACAAGGAAATGACCACCCAATAGACTTGCAAAAAATCATCAACACATCCTTCCTTAAAAAGGTATGCGCCTAGCGCAACTGTCTCAAAGATAATCGTGCCTAGCACGGCAGAACCATCGTTAGGCCACGAGGAACCAGCGCGCGGGATTTATATTACTCCGCTGCACTGGTAGCGCGTCTGACTCATTGTTCAGCCACGCTAAACCAGCACGCGGTCGAGCAGTTATCATTCCGCGTGTAGCACGGAACAGTACACTTCATTCGTTCTATTGGGTGCCCTACATCGCACGTGATTTCCAAAAAATATCATGCTATAGTAACATGAGATTCTCCAAAAATATCGCGCTACCATCCGGTATTTTCCCAAAATCCTATGCGGCAACCCCAAAAACCAATAAAAATCCCCCTGGCCACCCAAGAGACCCCTACCTAAACCTACCTGGACAAAATTAAAAAGTAGAAGGGTGAGGCATACCTGAATCTCGTAGCTCATCAAACGGTGCACTGGATCTCCCAGAATCGCTCAAAACATGCTCTAAGAGGTCGGTGGCACAAAGTACAAATGATTTCAAAAAGTGGGCCCCACACCTATTTTATACTCATTTTCCCCAAACTTCCAACTGATGCCACGGACAAATCATAACTCCATTTTCAAAATCGTTCGCACCACCACGACCAACGCTTCAAGCTCTTCAACATGGATCCAACAAATACGGATTCCCACCAATGTCACTGTGACACTATTTTTCTAGTTAGTACCCCACAAGTACGAGATGTTTTGGTTATATGATTTCTTCATTGTCATACCTTGGCCACGTTCTTTAATACACTTGGGTATGTGCGCTATGTTTGCAGGATCCCGACTAGGACAATCTCGGAGACTATTGCTTTTCCACTATAAGAACAAGACTCCACCCTACAGCAACAAGGGTCACACACCCTACCACGGGTATCATTTTGCAACTGGTATATAGGAATTATTTATCCTCCGTTTATAATACATTTCCCAATATTCCCGTTGATAACCATAGGTCCCCCGTTCATGGCCTTCATGTGCCATCAACATCATGATTGTGAATAGCATGTTCCCCCATGGGTGTGTGCACCATTTCCATCCCCGTTGTTGGCACAGTATTTTTCTAATTTGAATAAGAGATGGCTAATCAAAAATTTGTTTTGATATCACCTAAGTTTGGTGAGGAAGGCACCAAATCCTGAAGAAAATGTTCCATATGACCGTTAGCTATTTTAAATAAGAGTTAAACAGTTAAATAAAATGCCTTGGGATATCACGTAAAGAAATAAACGGTCTAGACTGAGGCAGAAAAATATCAACGGCGGAGGTGGATTTCGCTGGGGAAAGAAGCAAGGTATATAGCACAAGCGAAGGTCTCTGAAGTGACCGTTGGAGAGCCATTAGTTTATTGATTGAAAAATAGATCGACGGCTCATATCCATTCCACGCCGCTAACATACATGCAAAAGTGAAGTGCTCGGTGGTTCCGAAATACCAAACCGCCATCCACATGTCAACACCATAGAAATTAGCAACTTGGGAGGGTTGTAAGGGAAACCACCTTCCACCATTGCAAAACCACCATTCCTGAAAGTATAAAAGGTCAAACGCACGTGAAGGGTTGACATTTGTCGTCTAAGCATAGAATGATTGGGACGTGTATGTGCAGTGAGAAGATGACAACAGGTGCCTTTTCCAGATCGTCAGTTGCCAAGTAGGTTCCTTGAAAAATCCTGCAGTTATTTCAAGGGTTCTACATAATGGAAATCTCTAGTGAAGTAGGAATTCAAAGCAATGAACTCGTAAAACTAGAAGAGGTTTTAGAGGATAGAGATGGCGATATATACGACCCTTTAATGACCAGAAATGTAGTTTCAGAGATTAAAAAAAACAAGCTGGAGGGTTTGAAAAAAAAAAACATAGATGTACATAACATCCATGAATCTAATTTTATCCATTTTTTCCCCGAGAAAACCCTATGTTTTCCCGACTTCGTTTCCTGGTGTGCTGAAAACTATTCCCAAACTGAAAAAGTTGTCATGAACTCGTCAAGGACTAAAATCCTTTGTCCTGTTAATTCGACCATTGTTAGGAAGTCTCTAGAAATGCCTTTGTCTTTCTCCCAAAACCAATAATATTTTTCCAAAGAGACTTTGGTCAGCCTATACAGACAATCCCTCCCTGAAACCAAGCAATATTTCCTATCAAATTTCCTTAAACCAGACATTGCAATTGATAACACACCTTTCTCATTGGACATTACCTTTTTCAATGAAAATTCATAGTTTGTTTTTCCATTAATTTGTCAGTTTCTTGGGCTTGATAATTACCTAGTGGTCACTGAAGTTCCGTTAGGTCTACTTTCTAGGTTGAGTTCAGGTTTACCAGGGATAGAATCCAGTCATATCCCTCATCTTAAGTTTGATGAATTCCTAGATGAGTATATTCATTCTCAGTTAGTGAATTTCCACAACACGAAACATTTCATATTTCAATCATACTTAATGAAAATGTTTTTGTTTTTGTTTGAAGGGAACTTGCATTTTCCAGAGGCATTGTTTGTATCTACAATAGAAAATATCATGTTCAATTTTATGAATCTCATACTATCAGAGGTTGGTGCAAAGGCGGTCCCGATAAGGGGCATCTTTCTTAACAATAACACACGACACACGATGTTCACACAGACTGGATGTAAACAAGATGCCAGAAGCTGGCTTCTATTATTTCAATCAAATTCTAATGGTTACAATGTGAAATGCAAAACAACTAACTAGTCGGCCTTAGCCTGATACAATATACAGAAGTAAAATGGTGTGTTCTCTCTATGTGTGACCCTCTCCTCCTCTGAGTATTATTTTGGATGCTAGAATGAATGAGCCATGAGTGACGAGAGATCCCCTTCTCTGTTCCTCAGCACCGATCTTATACATGTTATGTTGTTGCTGCTCCCGCGGTCTACTCCATTCCCCGAGACACTCTTCCTCTGTTTGCCAAATCCTCCAAATCCTGCAGGCCTACAGTTGTTAGCGCCATCTGGTCGTGTTGTACAACCTCTGCATGTGGTGACATATGTCTTGATCCCAACCACCTGCATAACTTCTCATAACTTCCTCACAAACCCTGAACGGCTGCTAAGTACTCCACTTTGAATTTTGCACTCCTCTGGCTCTGTGACAGTTGTCAGCCCCATCTCCTACCTCGACCATATTGCACTTCATCACCTTTAGACATAACCTGTCTTGTCATATTTTACTTCGCACTACGGCTGCCAGTCCGCCCCTTCCTCCACGCTTGGATTCCACTGCAAATCTGTCGGTGTCATTGTTCGACAATATGTCGACAACCGACCTCTTTCACTGTAATCATGTCATCCGTCGACATAAACCTGTCGACCATCAAATTTCTCCTTCTTTCGACCGCACTTCGACAACTTCTGCTCGACTCCTTGGCTTCGATATCCAATCTTCCTTCACACCAGTGGTCATCGGCAATCCCCCTAGTCGACTTCTCCTGTCGATCAACTTTGACTTTTTCACCTAGGCCTCGATGCTCCTGCATCAGACTCCCCATGTGAAAAAGAACTCGATTGCTCTGTAAGTCTCCTATATTCTTCTTCAGAAATCCATGTTGCCTCCTGCAACTCGTCATCCTTCCAGCGCACTAGGTATTCTTTCTTCTACAAACTCCGCATCCTTCCGACTTCGCGTTCCTCTAACACTTCTACGATTTCCTCCTTGTCGTGTCAACTTGGAATCTGCACTATCCAGTTGATGTTTGACACTTCCACGCTGCTGCTGGTTGAACCTTCTTCAAACTTGTATAGATCTGAGACATTGAACGTAAGTGAAATGCTCAAGTCCTTCAGCATCTCCAACACATAAGAATTGTCCGAAATCTTCTTCAGAATCTTACATGGTCCAATCTTCTTCAGCTTCATCTTGTGACAGGTTCCTGTCGGAAATATCCCCTTCCTCAAGTGTGCATAGACTAAGTCTCCCTCTCTGAACGATTATAGCCTCTTATTTCTGTCGGCTCTCAACTTGTATGCAGCGTTTCTCTTTTCAATGTGCTTTCGCACATCTTCATGCACTTCTTTCATGTGCTCCGCAAATGACTCCCCATCTACGCTTTTCCTGATCTCTGTCGGTATCCCGACCAAATCCACCACTCCATGTGGGCTTCGTCCTTGAACAATCTGAAATGGGCTCATACATGTTGACCGATTCACAGAATTGTTGTACGCGAACTATGCGTGTGCCAACACATTCTCCCACTTCTTGGGTCTGTCAGTCGTCAAACATATCAAAAGATTTCCCAAACTTATGTTCACCACCTCAGTCTGTCCATTTTTCTGTGGATGATATGCTGAGCTAAACTCCAACCTCATGTCCAATTTCTTCCATAGGGTTCTCCAAAAATTTCCCATAAACTTGGTATCCCTATCCGACGTTATACTCTTCGGAAACCCATGCAATCTGACTATTTCCTTAAATAATGGTACAACAATGCTTGTGGCGTCACTTGTCTTGTGACACAGAATAAAGTGTGCCACCTTCGAAAATCTGTCGACTACAACAAAGATCGAGTCGTTCCCTTGCTCTGTCTTCTGACTTCTTCCTGTTTCCAATTGGAAAACTTGACATTGTCGTTCCCACTTTCTGACATCTGTCATCATTCCTGGCCAATAATACTTTTCTTCGACCAACACCTTGGTCTTGTCGATGCCAAAATGACCTGCTAATCCACCACCATGCAGTTCTCGGATTAGGTTCTCTCTTATGGATCCTCTGGGAATGCACAATTGTTGTCCCTTGAATAGGTATCCTTCTTGGATGAAATAATCCAAGTATGGCATTCTGTCGACACTCCATGGTTCGCTACTCTCCTTCCATGCTTTAGCAAAATCCTCATTGGCCTCATACTCTGTTTTAACCGACTCTATTCCTATTTCCTGAACTGTCCTCATGTTCGGCAATGCAACTCTTCGACTCAGCGCATCAACAACCTTGTTCAACTTGCTCAACTTATGTCGCAACTTGAAGGTGTATCCCTATAGGAATTCAACCCACTTCATGTACCGCTGATTCAACTTTGACTTATTGTTCAAGTACCTCAGTGCTTGGTGATCTGTGTACAACACAAATTTCTTGGGAAACAAATAATGCCTCCACTTCTTCAATGCTTGGACAATAGAATAGAAATCTTGGTCATAGAATGAATATTTCTGCTTCGCATCATCCAACTTCTCCTTGAAGAACGCAATTGGTCAGCCCTCCTGGCTCAACACTGCTCCAATTTCCATTCCACTCGCGTCGCAATCGACTTGGAAAACTTTGTCGAAATATGGGAGCGCTAACAGTGGGCTCTCAGTGACCTTTTCCTTCAACTTGTCGAAATATTTTTGGGCAACTTCTATCCACTTAAACTCCCCTTTCTTCATGCACTCTGTCAACGGTGCACATATCCGACTGAATCCTCTAATGAACTTCCTGTAGAAACTAGAAACTCCATAGAAACTCCGCACTCCAGTCATGCTTGTTAGTTCTAGCCAATCCAATATTGCCTTCACCTTCTTTGGGTCCATCACTAACCCTTTACCTGCGATTGCAAATCCCAAGTACACCAATTCTTCCTTCATGAAGAAACACTTTTACAGGTTCACCATCAGCTTCTCTTCCTGCAACTTCTGCAATACTTGTCGAATATGCTCCAAGCGTTCGACCTTGGTTCAACTAAATATCAGGATGTCATCTAGGTACACTATGAAAAAAATTCCCAAGAATGGCTTTAGTACTTCATTCATCAACCACATGAATGTACTGGGTGCATTAGTCAATCCAAACGGCATGACTAACCACTCATACAGTCCTTCCTTCATCTTGAATGTTGTCTTCCATTCATCTCGTTCTCTGACCCTGATCTGGTGATAACCACTTTTCAGGTCAATCTTCGTGAAGTATCTCGCTCCACTCAAGCAATCCATCAAGTCATCCATTCTCGACAATGGAAACCGATACTTGATCGTGATCTTGTTTATAACTCTGGAGTTTGTACACATCCTTCATTCTCCACCCTTCTTCGGTGCTAGTACTGCTGGTACTGCACACGGGCTCGTACTCTCTCTAATCAATCCTCTGTCCAGCAACTCCTGGACCTGTCGATTGAGTTCCTAACCCTCTACCAAAGTCATTCTATGAGGTGCCTTGTTTGGAAAACCCGATCCTGGAATCAAGTCGATCTGATGGGATATGCTTCTCATCGATGGAAATCCCGTCGGCTTCTCGTCAACTATTATGCTCCTGAACTCGTCAAGAATCTTTTCGACTTCGATCGAAACACTCTCCATCGTCGACCTTTTGACAAATGGTCCTTTCGGAATGATGGAGAAACATCCCGATTGTTTCTCCTCCTCTACGAGGAATTCTTTTGGCTTGGTCCTCCTGCTTTGGCTTCAGCATCCTCCGCGTGCCATTTTTCCACACTGTGACTCAGTTGGCTCGACCATCATAGATCATCTTCCGATCATATTTCCATGGCCTCCCTAACAACAGATGACATGCGTCCATTGGGATTACGTATCACAGTACACTGTCTTAAAGCTTCTCAACCTTAAAGTTAATCAGGAACTGTCTGGTTACCTTTACATGATGTCCTTTCTGCAACCATGATATCTTGTATTGATTTGGGTGTTCCCAAAATCTCAAACCCAACTTGTCGATGACTTCCGTCTACACAAGATTCTTCGTACTGCACAATCAACTATGGTCTTGCAATACCATCCGTCGATCAGCACTCTAGTTCGAAAGATAACCTTTCAGAGTGACAACTCTTTCTCGTCGCATCGATCATCCTGAACCAACGTTCTCCTGGCCATCATAGTTCGACCTTTTCCTCTACCCTCTTCGCCACTATTAGATGTCGATTCCCTCCTCTCGTCAACTTGCTCATCTCTTCTACATCTGGGTTTCAACTCATCCGCTACGTGTAGATTCTCTAGGAATTCATAGGATTTGTGTCCCACACCGCGACACTTATAACAAACCACAGCTGGTCTATCATCTCCTTTCTTCTCTATCGGACCAGTTCGACCATATGCACCCCGACCATAGTTCTCTCAACCATCTCATCGTTTACTTTGTTTTTTCTCTCTGATCATTGTCCTTTCCGCACGTCGGTTATCTTCGACGGCTTCTCTTCTGGTTCCACTACTTTAGCCTTTCACGAAAACAGTATCCGCACCTCGACCAGTCATCCTACCTCTGTTCGATGCGGCTTTTCTTAACAGTTTCTCTTCTGCCTTCAGAGCTAACTGGTAGGCTTCCCCGACCGCTATGAACCTTGACAAGCTCAACTCATCCTATATGGCATACTTCAATCCATTTACATATCTCACGACAGCGTCTTTTCCTTCGTCAATTTGACCCGACCTTATCGACAATCTGTAGAACTCTTCCGTGTACTCTTTCAAGGTCATCTCTTTTTGTCAAAAGTTTTGCAACTTCCCGTACAAGGAAATCACATAGTCGCTAGGAAATAAATTCCCCTTCATCTTGGAAACCATCATGTCCCAAGAATTGATTTTCTCCTTCACTTTCTTGAATCTGTCAGCCTACACATTGTCCCACCACAATGAGGCATGACCCTTCAACCTCAAACATGCAGTCTTAACCCATTTAGGATCCTTGATCTACTCCATGTCGAAGTATTTATCCATCTCTTTGAACCAGTCGATCAAGTCTTCTAAATCCAGACTTCCTGAGTAGGTAGGTACATCCATCTTTGTCTGACCTCTCATCTCTGATAGTATCTTGATCTATTTTTCTTCTGGTTCCTCCTCGATAGCTTCCCGCTCTCCCACCTCCTCGACTTCCTTGTCATTTTGGTATAATGCATCAGGAATACAACCACGTCTTTGTATTTCTTTGATCGCTATGACTTCATTCGTCAAACTTCACATTGTTCGCATGCACTCGTCGAACATTTCATGATCAACTGTGACTATTGTGCCACGCGCTCTTCGTCCAACTCCTAGGACATTAATGCCTCTTTGAGCCATTTTCAACCTCGGTTGAAACTCTCACTCGTCGAATCACAACCAGACTTCACCACTGTGCACAACTCTACTCAACCGTAGCTGGAGTTGTTCATGCACACTAGCAGGTTCTTCCACTCAACGGATTCAACTTTTCAGCACCGGAATCTGCTTCTGTGCTCTAATTTTATCGGCTCTTTCCGACAAGCCGGCTCTTTCCAACAAGGGGCCTCTTGCTTAAAAGTAGCACACAACACACAATGTTCACACATACTGGATGTAAACAGGATGCCAGAAGTTGGCTTATATTACTTCAATCAAATTCTAATGGTTACAATGCGAAATGCAAAACAACTAACTAATCGTCCTTAGCCTGATACAATATACAGAAGTAAAATGGTGTGTTCTCTCTATGTGTGAACCTCTCCTCCTATCAGTCTTCTTATGGATTCCAGAATGAATGATCCATGAGTGATGAGCGATCCCCTCCTCTGTACCTCAGCACTGATATTCTACATGTTCTGATGTTGTTGCTCCCGAGATCTACTCCGTTCCCTAAGACACTATTCCTCTATCCGCCGAATCCTCCAGATCCTATAGACCTACAATTTTCAGCTCCCTCTGGCCGTGATGTACAACCTATGCCTATGGTAACATCTTTCCTGATCCCAACCACCTGCATAACTGCTCATAACTTTCTCAATAACCCCAAACGGATGCTAAGTACTTCGCTTTGACTTATGCACTCCTCTGGCTCTGTGACAGTTGTCGGCCCCATCTCCTGCCTCGACCATACTGCACTTTGTCACCTTTCGACATAACCTGTCTTGTCGGCTTTTACTTCACACTACGGCTTCCAGTCTGCCCCGTCCTCCACGCTTGGATTCCGCCACAAATCCATCAAAGTCATTGTTCGAAAATATGTTGACACCCGACCTCTTTCGCTACAATCATGTCGTTCGTCGACATAAACCTATCGATCTTCAAATTTTTCCTTCTATCGATCGCACTTAGACAGCTTCTGCTCTAATCCTTGGCTTCGACAACCAATCTTCCTTCGCACCAGTGGTCGTCGGCAATCCCCCCGATCGACTTCTCCTGTCGACCAACTTCGACTGTTTCTCCTAGGCCCCGATGCTCCTGCATCATAGGTGTATAGGGTAATTTTTGAGGAAAAATTGCCAAGAGTGTTGCCGGAAATGAAGACCTTATTGCAGCTGAGTCCAGAAAAGGAAATGGGTGACTGGTTCTTACTAAAACAACATACATTGATCATGCTCTATGGTTTTTTAAAAGAGCCATATGTTTTACCATCATTCTTGACAATGAGAGTATTCACCCTGGAATTCATTAAGCAGAAGTTAATAGTGGAGAATGATCATTTTTTGTCTTTTAAAAAGGCTCCAGACATGAAATTCCCATTGAAAGTAGGCCCTTTCATCATAAAGAATAGAAATTCTCTTTCATATCTAGAGAAACAACTACAGATGATGAACTTCAAAAAGGCCATTGCTATCGATTATGATCCACGTCATATCATCTCACAGAGGAGGCAACAAAACAAGAGCAGAGATTTCGATCATCAAGAAGTTGAGGGATTAACTAGAAAAGCTAATTTGTTGCAATATGAATATGATGCAGAGGTTTTAGAAAGTTCACAATCCAATCCTTCCACATTAGCAAAATCTTCAACTGAGTTGGTACCCACGCCAAGTAAAATCAAAATTTCCAGCAAGAGAAGTTTTCATGAAACCACTGATATGGAGGTGGAGGAACAAGGAGGGATCAAGAGATTAAAATCAGGTCAACAAAACGAATTGATTATGTTAGGCAGTGAAAAAGGGAAGTAAAAGAAAAATATCAGGGTCCAGAAGTTCAAGTGTGTGATTACAAATTTGATGAAGCAAAGGCTATAGGTGATAGTGATAAATTTTAGTCTAGGGATGAATTGTATGTTAAATATGGCCAAGATAAATAGGTTGCATCAGAGAAAAGCAATAAATTGTTTCCCAAATTCAGAAACATATCAGATTCAGAAGTCACTTTGATGACTGCCAGAGATCCTACAAAAAATACTTTGAATTTAGGTATATCCTTTGATGACAGAGTCACAGACATGAAGATAAATCTATAGAAGATCCCGGTTGCAGACAAAATTTATTTGCATAGGCAAACTGGAGAAGTGATTTATACAGATTTGATGAAAGCCACTCTGAAGATTGCAAAATTGCAAAACACAGTGAATAGGTTGGATATCCAATTAAAGCAAGAGAAGACAGAAAATAAAGCTCATCAACAACAGATTAAGAAGTTGTAAATCGATTTGGTGGAGACCAATGATGATCCAAACAAAGGAGAAGTTAGCAAAAAAAAATTAATTAAAAAGGAGAACACTATTCAGTTGCTTAAAAAAAACTCAAAATTCCAGCAACCCAATTAATCCAAGCATCTAAATTAACAATTTTGGAGCAAGAAAGAGAATCCCTATCACAAGAGCAAGATGACTACAAGCGAAATTGTTAAAATTTGAAGAAAAAGAAGTAAGCTAGGAAAAAGACAGGCTGAGTTTCAAGACTCAAGTTGAGGATCTAAGAAAGAAGTTGGCAAATGTAGTGCAAGAAAGGCAAGGAACGGGGAAAGGAAGTGAGAAAACAAACAAGGATGGTATGATTCAAGCTATGTCTCAGGTAAGCTTGAAAGAAGTAGAAATTAAAGAGTTAAAGGAAGAAAATCAGAAGTTAAAACAAGAAAACCAGAAGAAAGAAGAAGAAAGAAAGGAGTTGGAAGGTAAGAAAAAAGAGTTGATGGATAAGAATCAAAAATTGATATCTCAGGTTATAGGGAAGCTTCCTTTACAAGGTGCGAAGCATCTAATTTGGGAATCAATAATAAACGAAGTTGGAAAATTCAGGCCATATTTAAATTTTATGAAAAAAAAAGAGACAATAGCCAATGATAGCATACAGAGTTGTATAGCACTGAGAGATACTTTGGATAAAAAGCCAAATGAAATAGCCCAAAATACTATTAAATTCCTAAACACTCTAACAGAAGATGATATGAAAGCACCGGCAATTAAAAACAGAATAGCAGTAATAACTTGGGCTAGGAGAATCCTTGGAAAACATTCTCATGTTGAAAATGTCCAAGCTAAAGTAGACCAGATGAAGAAACAGGTGGAATCTTTCAAAAGATCATTTGCAAATCTAATTCAGAAAGGGCTTCCCTATTTTTGGGATGAAGAAAATAAGTTGATCTCCCAGAGTGACTATAAGAATTTGTTGTTTGAAATCAAAATGAATCATGAAAAGTTTGAAGATATGACCCATGTCTTGACAGGGAAAATTGTGTTAGAAAAGCTTGCAGATGATTTTGAAATTTTGAACCAGCTAGTAATGATAGGGACAAACATACCTCCTATATCTATTGCAGATCATGTAGAGATGACAGTTTTAGTCAAAGAGATGACCATCTATGAAATCCCTTCTTCAGAGCAGTGTAAAATAGTGGAAAAATACGGCAAGATGAAGTACAATCTGCACACGTGAAGGTTCTTGTCCGAGCAAGAGATTTGTGTCAGTAGCTGCAACTGATTAGAGACACGGAATGTTATATTCTAAAATTATGAATTACAGATTTTGTCAGAAATAGTATGTAATAAGTAGTTCAAATTTTACTATTTTTAGAAGTAAGGCAGTTAGGTTTTGCCTCAAGAGAACTTTATGTATAAAAGCAAATTTTCGTAATGTAATCAAGGTTGGAACCCGTGAAAGAGACATACATTTTGTATTTAGCTTCTTCAAGAATTAATATAAATTTCATGCAGAGTTAAGCACATTTTCATAAGCAAAGATTCATGTGTTATTGATTTACAATGTGTGATTTTCTCCCTCTTATGTGATTTGTCATTCCAGTAATCTCTTTTCCATTATGTTTTCTTTCATGCTTAGATGAGATTGAGTTTAGGTTAGAATTCATGTTATCATGCTCTGATTTATTGGATCTAAGTATTCACAATTTTTCCTCTAAAGTTGATGTTGGATTCATCTGTAATCGGTGCCCAATGTTGATGGATTGTTTATTTTTCTTCCATTATCACCAGCAAACAAGCACTTGACTATGAATAAATAACTACCTTGTTGTTGGAATATTCTCACCATCAGTTATATATTTGCATGCATGCACATTGCATGCATCCAGTCATCAGTATGGTAGTCTCCCAGCATCTAGTCCCCAGTTTTTCAGCCCCATGAGCTTGTTTCTGCTCAGTTCTATCCCTCCTAGCCACATATGTGCCCTTGTTTCCATCATTGGAGTACAACTGCTCCCTCTTCCACCTATTTAGGAGTTGCATCAGTCAGTTCCATGATTAGTGGATCAATTCCTTGATTTGAGGACTGATTTCTCAATTAACTAAGTGAAGCACTTAGATAGACACCTACAAATACTAGTTCAACTCTACTTACTACTGACATCTCCTCATGCGCTCACATTGGAGTATCCTTCCCTAGATTTGTGCCACATACACCAGTTAGAATCAGTTAGACTCACCTTTGACTGTCCTTTGACTATTATGGTCACTACCACTGGTTTGGTGATGGTTCCAATGCAGTCAATCCATGATATTGATGAGAATTTGAATCACCTACTCAGTAATTCGAATTCAATCTATTGTACTCTCACATTTTTTTCAGCTTACAGCTGAGGAATAACAATACAGCAGTTTGTTTTTCATTTCTTGAGTTAATGAGTGATATTTGATTGAATTCTTCTTCTTCTTCTTCTTCTCTGCAATTCTTGAGTGATATTAGTGATATTTACTCTAGCTGTGTGATCTATCCTACAAAATATCACATGGCATAAGAGCTGAAGTCAGTTATTCGAATTGCAGCAGCAGCAGTTGCAACAATTCATTGAGCAGTTGTCTTTCATTGAGCACCAGAAGCCTCTGGATTTCCACGGCAATTCCTGGTTCAATTGTCTTGAATTCACTGGAGCAATCCAGTGAGGTCTATCCAGGTGTGAAGGATCCAGTCACATGTGCTCATTGTCCTAAGGCAGTGTTCATTCGAATTTGCAGCAAATCTACATCAAGAATTTCATTTGTTTTGGAGGTTATCTCCATCTTAAATTCGAATTCAACAGTATCAATGGATCTAAAATTGAACTCCTTCAATTATTTCGAATGGAAATCCAAGATGGACATCTTCATGAAGTCCAAAATCCTTTCTAGAGTATTGAATGGCACTGCAGTCGAACCCACTGGTGCAGTTGAGAAATCTAAGTACTTGGATAAACTTGATGAAGCAGTAGGACTGTTGCTCCTCAACATTTCTGAAGACCTCCATTTTCATGTCATAGATCTGAAGACTCCAGAAGAAGTTTGGGACAAGCTCGAATCTCTTCTTGGTCAGAAAGATGACTTGAAAGGTCACAAGTTGGAAAATTAGCTCATATCATTGATCCCTTGCAGTGTCGGCTCCATCACTGAGTTTCTAAACAAGTTCAAAAATCTGATTTCACAGTTGAAGAGAAATGGGATAGGGAAAGAAGAGAAACAACTCATCCTTGTCATACTATCAAAACTAGGCCCTGATTACTCAATATTTGTCTCAACCTTCCAGTCAGCGAAGTTTTCCATCCCAAAATGGAAGTTTCCCACACTTGAAGACTTCATCCAGTCACTCACACTTGATGAGGAGAAGTTAGTTCATATGGGAATGATAAAACCCAAGTTGGATTCAGCACTTGCTGCTATTGAAATGAAGAGAGCGAATAGCAAGGGAAAGCAAAAAGTTTTTGACAAAAATTCAAATGAGCAGAAGCAGAAGGAGGCTCCAAACCAGTCAGAAGGAGTTCTGAATTACAAGAAAGACAAGCAAAATCATAAGGGGAAATCCAAATGTACCTATTGCAATAGAGGATTTCATCCTGAGATTTCATGTATGAAGAATACCATAGATCTCATGGCTTCACTTCTTGAAAATAATAACCTTCCAGTACCTGCACGTGCTAGGAAGAAAGAAGGTGAACCATCAAGATCTGAGGACAAAGAGAGATGCCATTCTCCCATGGAAGGTGCATCAACACAATCCTCCTTCATCATAGATTCAGGAGCATCAAGACACATGTACTCTTCCTCCAAATATCTCTTTACTGGTTTCGAATCTACTACTGGACCTTCCATCATGTTGGGGAATGATTCTGAGGTCTCCTCTGAGGGGATTGGAAGAATCAAACTTGATCATGGGTACTTCTCAAATGTTCTTTATGTCCCTACACTCACTGTTAATCTACTTTAAGTCTACCAAATGACCCACACTGGAGATCCCAAGAGGGTGATCTTCTCTCCAAATGAAGTCGAAATCCAAGACATGGTATTAGGATCTACCATTGCAAAAGGTGTTGCAAACCACAAGTCAAAACTCTATGATTTCTCCCACTTTCTACCTCTTTCCAAACAGTCTACTCTTCATACTCATGCAAATGAAGAGAGTAGGCTATGGCATGAAATATTTGGGAATCTCAACTACAAGCACTTGCAAGACATGCAAACTCAAAAGGTGGTTGAAGGTCTACCCAATCTCAAGTTCTCCCAAGGCACCTGCAAAGGTTGCTTGAATGGAAAAGATCCAACAAAGAAGGTTGAGAAAAAAAAGATTCACAGAGAAGAGCGAATGCTAGATCCAGTTCCACAAGAACCTGAAGGTCTAGCACCTAAGGTTCCAAATCCTATTGCAAAATGGGCCACCACTACGGTTGCATCCACCAGTGATCTTGTTGGAGATCCACTACCTTCAAGAACAACCAGATCTGATCTTCTCTCTCACACGGATCCATTTCTTGTTGAGAGATGCTTTCTTATGATTGGATCAGGTCCAAAGACATTATTTGAAACCTCCCAAGATCCAATATGGGTAGCAGCTATGGATGAAGAGTATGAGTCTCTTCAAAGAAATGAAACTTGGGAGCTTGTTTCACTCCCTCCTGGGAGGAAGTTTGTTCAATGCAAGTGGGTTTACAGAACTAAGATGGAATCTGATGGGGTCACTAGAAAATACAAGGCTCGATTAGTTGCAAATGGTTTCTCACAAGTCCATGGGATTGACTACTCGGATACATTCGCTCATGTTGCTAAGATGGATTCCATCCGTCTTATTCTTTCTCTTGTTGCATCTAAGCACTAGGAAGTGCATCACATGGATGTCGAGAGTGCATTCCTTCATGGAGATCTAGAGGACGAGATCTACATGAAGCAACCTAAGGGGTATGTTGAAGACTCTTCACTGGTGTGCAGATTGAGGAAGTCCTTGTATGGAATCAAGCAAGCTCCCGGAGCTTGGTATGCAAAGATGGACTCTTTCTCTCTGTCACAAGATTTCAAGAGGTGAAAATCTGATTCGAATGTCTATATGAGACATGATGGTGACTCTCTACTCTTTATTTTTCTATATGTTGATGATTTATTGATTACAGGGAGAAACTCTTCATGCATCAGATCTATAAAAACATCTTTGCACAACTCCTTCTCTATGTCATTATATCTTGGACTGTTGAAGCAGTTTCTTGGTCTTGAAGTCACTCAAAGTGATTCAGGAATCTAGGTTTCAAAATCCAAGTATGCTTTATATCTGCTTGACAAGTTCCATATGAGCGAATTCAAACCAGCTGCATTTCCTTTTCTTTCAGGGGTCATCCTTGAGGATGGTTCTTCCACACCTCTGGTGGATAGTACACTGTATCGGCAATTGATTGGGAGTTTATTGTTTCTTACACACACTCGACCTGATCTTTCCTATGTAGTCAGTGTTGTCTCCAGATACATGCAGGAGCCTCATGAGTGTCATTGGAAGGCGGAAAAGAGGATCTTGCATTACTTGCAAGGGAGAAAGACCTATGGTCTTCACTATGCAGTTGGGTCTCCTCTGAACCTAGTTGGGTATACTGACTTAGATTGGGCTGGAGACAACTCAGATCGAAATTCAACATCTGGTTTTGTTTTCATGATTGGATATGGACCTATTTGTTGGTCGAGCAAAAAGCAGACTACTTTAGATCTTTCTTTAGCAGAGGATGAGTACACAGAGTGCAATCAATGCAGCCACACAGTGCATCTGGTTGCGGGGCATCTTGTTAGAGTTTGGGATTCGATTCAGTACTCCACCAGTCATCTATTGTGACAATCAAAGTGCTATCAGGATTTCTACAGATCTGGTTCTGAGACAAAGAACCAAACACATTGAGATGCACATGCATTACATCCAAGGATTAGTGCATGATCGGACCATGACACTACTCTACCTTCCGATGGAAGAGAAGATTGTAGATATCTTCAATAAGACCTTCTCGGTGAAGAAGTACACTTACCTTAGATCTCTTCTTGGGGTGAGTGATGTACATGATTGATTATCCTACCACAGTTTTACTTTATTTTTAGATTTGTTGTACGGGGTGACCTTTGGTCTCAGTTACCAGGGCCCTATTAGTTTTTAGTTATGTGTTTCCTCATATTCCGGCATGCAGGGGTGTGTTGGAATATTCTCACCATCAGTTATATATTTTCATGCTTTGCATGCATGCATGCACATCGCATGCATTCAGTCATCAGTATGGTAGTCTCCCAGCACCTAGTCCCCATTTTTTCATCCCCAGGAGCTTGTTTTTGCTCAGTTCTATCCCTCTGAGACACATATGCGCCCTTATTTCCATCACCGGAGTACAACTGCACCCTCTTCCACCTATTTAGGAGTTGCATCAGTCAGTTCCATGATTAGTGGATCAGTTCCTTGGTTTGAGGGTTGATTGCTCAGTTAATTGACTGAAGCACTTAGATAGACACCTACAGAGACTAGTTCATCTCTACTGACTATTGAAAGCTCCTCATGCACTCACATTGGAGTCTCCTTCCCTATATTTGTGCCACATGCACCAGTTAGACTCACCTTTGATTGTCCTTTGAATATTGTGGTCACTACCACTGGTTTGGTGATGGTTCCAATGATTTCAAGCCATGTTGTTGAGGAGAATTCGATTCACCTACTTAGTAATTTGAATTCATTCTATTTTACTCTCACATTTTTTCCAACTTACAGTTGAGGAAGAACATTACAGTAGTTTTTGTCATTTATTGGGTTAATGAGTGATATTTTATTCAATTATACTTCTTCTTCTCTACAATTCTTGGGTGATATTAGTGAGATTTAATCTAGTTCTGTGATATATCCTGTAAATATCACACTTGCCTTTGTAAAAAACTACATTGTTTAAACTCTGTTATATTTAAAGTATTTTTTATTTCGACTCCATGCCCAATGGTATCCCTGCATTTCAGTCGTTTACAATATTAAAGAATAATAATTTTGATATATCTCTAGCCATTGTATTTATTTTTTAGAGAACCCTCTCTGGTAGGAAAAAATCCAGTTTTCCTCCTAAATATTGGTTTGAAATAGTTACCTTAGAACTATCCTTCCACAACCAAGGGAGAAATTCTGAGTGCTAACACCCGTCATCAATATTTGACACCCATGATGTAGACCCCCCAAAATTCTGAGGAATCTGACCCGGCATAAAAATAACCCTCCCTTAGAGTATCATTGTAATGCCCCTTCAAAGGAAAGTCCTTGGATTCACCTTGTTTTGACTCTAGGGTTTTGTTTACAACTGGTTCCAAACACCTCCAAATGATTTCGAATTTTGGGAGTCAGGTATTGATCGGTAATAGGACATATTAACACACCTATAAAACATGCAAACAACTGATATACCCATCCATGGTCTGCAAATTTCATGAGAAGAAGTTTTGGAACAAGACTAGTTAATTTGAGAAGTGGAGATCCCCCCTAGGTCTTCCATTAGATGCTCTTCCAAACACTGTACGACCTTCACTAATTTGTTATGAGACTTGGATATTTTAGAGGACATTAGGAAAAATATATGTGCAGCATTATATTTGGTTTTAGGGTCGAATAGGCATCCTAATGAACATCATCTTCTAGATTCTAGTTTTTTAGGTGAAATTGGTGGGCAAGGAGTCTCGAATTTCTTCATAAACCATAGTAACACTTCAGAGGTATACACATATAATTTGGGACATAAAGGTAACTTCATATTCATCTCATAAAATCATAAATAACTCAGCAAACTCTGATATAAAATAGGTACAATATCATTCCAAAATCACTATGCAAATGCTATGGAGAAAATGGCTCAATCTCTTCCTTGAATGTAAATATCACCTGAAATACATAATGTTTCGAGTTGTGGATCTCATGATATGATTATTATAGATATATATAGAATATAACATGTCCACGAATTCAAAATAAAATTCCTTCAATAACTATATGCAACAACAAGTGCGCTATGCAAAAGCTATGGGGAAAATGGCTTGAATCTCCTCCTTGAATGTAAATATCACTTGAAATACATAATGTTTCGAGATGTGGCTCTCATGATATGATTATTACTAATATACATAGCATATAAAATTTCCATTAATTCGAAATAACAGTCCTTCACTAACTATATGCAACAACAAGTGCGCCCTTGCACATTTACATGACATTGAGAGAAAGATAGTAGAATAGGCATAGAGAAGAATGAGAGAAGATGAACTCAAAATCAGTTGGGGTCTGAACCTGCATCAAAACATCTCCATGAAGCTCTATTGATAGGTATGAATTTCCTCTCCATCAACCAAATAGGATGGGAATCTTGCACCCTCGAAATTGGTTCTAAGGCAAGAAGGATAAGCATCCACCTTACAAGGACAAGCTAAGCTCTCCAATTTTTCCCAAATGAGAAAATTATCAAAATATGGTATCCTTATTTATTATTGTATTTTATTAACCTACCGAGGCCTCCATATCTCTAATTCCCTCAAAGATCATCATCCCAACTCGAATTAGGGAGAGATTCCCAAGAATGCCACTTGTCCAACACTTCCTAGCCCTCCTCTTCCATCAATTCGAATGGGGGAATATTGGCTGCCCTAACTCCCCCTGTGCACCCTCTTGGAGGCTATTTTTATCCCTGACATGACATACATGTCATATGTCATCAATTAGGTCTGAACCTTGTCATAAGTGTCATAGAATCTTCATCATTGTTGTCATAGAAGTTAGGGAATCTAGCTCCAAGTGTCACAATTCTTCTAAGATGCCTCTTTTTCTTCCATGGGAGTTACTCTTCCAATCTAATTCGACCTTAAATTATTCATGCCATGAATAATACCTCTTCAAATCCCCCAATTATGTTACCTTTCACCTTGAACTCAAATTGGTGAGAGAATGATGCCAAGTATAGTGGGGAATCTTGCCACATGTGGGTCCCACAACCTCTTATGTGCCCTCATGGTCCAATGCCACCTTATTTTCTTTTTATTATTATTTATTTGACCCATTTAATGTGAATTTGTAAGTCTAAGTTCACTTTGGGTCTTGTATCTCCCTTATTCCACTTTTGATGCTTCCACCCCGAACCTAGGAAACTAGTAAGTTAGTGGAATTTTTCCTCCATGATAGTTTATTTGGATGGGGACATTACAAACATTGAATTGGGAATTTTCTCTTAATGTGACCCACCTTGTCCATTTGGATCTAATTTTACATTATTACTAACTTGGACATCATGCTTGGCAATTATTTGACCCTTAGCACCAATTTGACAAACTATCATTAGTATGGCCAAGTGACTTAGGCCATTGTGACCCAATGAAAAATTTGGGGACATGACAATCATTTTGCAACTAGGCATTTACTCCACCAAGTAGACACTCGTCGGATTCTTCGGCGCATGTTACGAAAACGATTCACAAATCCCCCTCATACCTTCATGAGCACTTTACCCTTCTCAATCTCCCTCGTATCATCACCCCCTCAAAGAAACCTATGGGGCCCCCACCCTTTGAAGCAACCAGTTATGTTCATTCTTCCCGCATGAATACACTGCATGGCATCATTTCATGGGGCACCCGTCTTTGCATCTGTAAGTTAGCCCTCACTTCATCATTGGAAAGTGTCCCCCAATCCACTCAAAACCGTGGGGACTCTTCCCATCATCAAATCGGTCCCCCGACACACCCAAAACTGTGGGGACCCCCACCAACATTCTTTATTCAAAAAGAGTACCCCCCATCACCTCACATTACGGGAACACCATATTATTTTGGAAGAAACCCATGGTCTCCTTTGATCGATGTATTTGAGTCTCCATATGTTCAACAATATTTGTTTTGTCGGTCCCCATTACCCTCCATTTTGTGTTTCCATCAAAGCCCTTTCACTTGCAATTTGTCTCTACCTATTTCAATATGTGTTGTTCTGAAAGGAAATTTGGTGTCCCCTCTCACCATGTTTACAATCGATCAAAGGAAGTTATGATCCTCACGCTTACGAACTAGTCGTGTGCCAGGTTTGTCCATCTACCAGCCGGTTACAATATGATCTCAGTTCTCAAGATAAGACTCTCGTTTTATCATGTACTTCAACTCTCGTCGACGTCAAAACATTATATTCCAAGAGTTGCAGTAGTTTTTGTTGTACCTTAGGATCCCTTTCAATCACTATAAGGGATCACCTCGAACTTAGTAGGGAGAGTCAGTAGTGATCTCTAACTAAGTGGTCTCCCCTATGCTCGATGTCAATACATCATTGCATCAAGGGGAAACGTACTTATGAAGGTAGTAGTGGTCACATTTGGAAATCATGGTAGCAATCTATTTGGTATAGTGAATCTCTTTAGCAGATTTGCATACCATTTTAGTCCCCCACCCCAGTGGGTTTATCATGGTTACCAGTAGTTCCACTTCTTCAAATATTCCGCAGTATTTCCTAAGGAATTTACTCAAAGATGGATTCAATCTTCCTTCATCCATGTCCCAGCAGTATAGTAGAGTTGACATCATTGGTCCTCTCCCATTGTAATTACTTCGACAACATTTTCATGAGCATGGGTATGCCCGCCTCATTTGTATAAAAACTATTCTTTATTACAACTCCAACGGTCGTCACCAACAATATTCCCCAAGGGGAGAACCCTATTTTTTCACATATGCTTTGTCCAGAAGAATGGGAAAGAAACAACATAAAACATGATGCATTATCGGCTCTACAGTACCCTCCAAACCTCATACATCAAGGGGCATCTGTTAACACCTCAAAATCGTTCACATGCGACATTTCGGCGATTCATCCAATAAGGTGTCATCAACATAAAGAATGCATCTCACCATAGGCATCCTCAACAGATCCAAAACATAGCATGATTCCATAAGTGCCAAGGAATAGCCAAAACAAAGGGTGGCACAGGTAATACATAGTTGACCTGCGTTATAGCGCAAGTTATCTTAACAACGCCCGTGCTACACCCACGCGGATTTTCCTTCGATAGCCGCGTTACTGTCAAAATGGAGGGACCACTCACTCCCAATGGCACATTGAAGACTCAATCCTCCCCAAAGATCCGAATTTGGCTTCTCACACACTTGGTGGCAATAATCATCCCTCGTTGTGTACCTTGGAGCTAGTTCATGAAGGAGGAGAGTTCACATTTGGCTCTAGTTGTTTGTTGGCCACCTCTTAGCCTATAAAAGGAATCCATTGGCATGCATTTTGTAGAGAGAAATTAGGGTAAGTTTATGCTATTTGATTTGAGTAGGAGCTTCCTCATAGCCCACCATTTCCTACAATTGTAAGCATTCCCAAGCTCCCTTGCCACCTTCCATCTAGGGGCAATTGTTTCTCTCCATTGTTCTACCATCTACTTAGCATTTAGTTTGGACAATAAATGCCTCCCTAAGGGAGATGGTTGGCTTCCCTTGAAGCCCATACCTCATATGTGTTATACAACTATTCCATTGGGAAATACAAGAGTGGTTTGTCATATCTTTGGTTGTTGTTGAAGTTTGCATTCTGCCCCTATCTCTTTAATTTTGATTTTATCAATATTTCTATGTTTGAATGTGAACTACACTAACAATATCTTGCAGGATCACTTGGAGGAATACCAACCACACCAAAAAGGGGCTCCAAGAACAGAGGCCTTGCTGCAACCTACAAGGCTTAGCCCCTTACCAAGTGGAAGAGTGCACTTGTGCAATTTTTTCCACAACAAATCTCTTACACATACACAAGATCCATACCATTTTCAAGACAACAAGATGGACCCTAGTCCATGAGAGGCATGTGCCATCACAAGAGAAACCCACGTACTAGAACCATAGCTTTTCCAATATGAAAATATGAACCCTAGAGAAGCATGCACCTTCTCAAGAGAAACCTTAATGTATGAGAGAGGGATTCTCCTTCAAGATCTTCATCAAAGAACTCAAGATGAATCCCAATAATTCCTCACTAGATCATCCACACAAGTTTGCATTTTTATCCTAGAAGTTGTGCATTAGAGGGAAGAGAAGCTTAGATAATGAAATGAAATGCTTCCTCTCCTATTTATACCTTTCCAAGTTTCCTTGTATAATAATTTAAGGTTCCCTTAAACTTATTCTTAAATTTTGGATCTCCATGTTTTAAGGGGTACTTAAATGTTAGTTTATCCTTAAATCCTTATTTCAAGGGTTGCTTAACTTCTTTTTTAATCTTGAACTTCCATTTTTCAAGGGTTACTTAACATCTCCTTAAATCTTGAACTTCCATATTTCAATGGTTACTTAACTTCTCCTTAAATCTTGGACTTCCATATTTCAAGGGTTACTTCAAAATTAACTTCTGCTCAAATCTTGGATTTCCATATTTCAAGGGTTACTTCAAAGGATCAATCCCCACTTTATGGTTTCATTAACTTTATGGTCAATCCCCACTTTAAGGAACTATAACTTTCCTTCTTGCTCACTTCATGATTTCATCAAAGGGGCTTCTTCTCATCATTATACATATGAGGACACATCATTATTCCTTTCAAATTTTTTTTCCTCTTTATGTAGACCCATCATTACTTTTGGGGTCATGTGGACCCAACACCACTATTTTAGGGGATTCTTCACACTTCTCACCAACATTGCTCTGGGACAACTTTAGGGGTTTCTTTAGGGACTTGATCCTTTTGCGTACAACTCAAAGTGTCTTCCTGTGAGTGCCATGCTTAACAGCTACGCTATAAGGGGACCTCTTTGGATTTATATACACTTATTTCAAGGCTTCTTTAAGATACTTCAATATGGACTTATTATTATATCTTCAGGAACTTCTTTAGGGGCTCCAAAGATTCTTCAACATTACTCAATAAATATTCCTCTACTATTGCCACATCAACATCATCATTCGTACATCCTCATCATTATTGCCACATCAACATCATCATTCGTACATCCTCATCATTATTGCCACATCATCATTAACACTTTGACATTAAACCACATCACTCAATATCACTGACATAGATCACTTAGCCCTATTGAAATCAATAACAACTTCAAGCTTGAAACTTCCAAAGCATAAAATTGAGAGATGAAACTGAAGATTGAAGATGCAAGAAAAAATCATTAAGGAAATATTTGCACTCTCTTTCTACTATTTATTTTTAATTTTAGAGGAAAAGATAAAACCTAGGGTCAAGTTTGAGATTTGTTCTCCAACACTGGAAATTTAAAATTAATTATTTCTTCTTCCGAAAGTGTCAAGGATTCAAGCACATTATACTTGTATGGAATTTCAACCCTCTAGTATTTGAAGCAATGGAAATCAACTGTTTTAAGTGTAAGGGGAGGTCGAGGCATCCAAAAGTTATGTATTTGGCTTCATGACTAAAAATAAATTGCATAATTAGTTTTCCATTCCCGTTTTCATACACACACACAAAAATAAGTCATCATCAAACCATCGACATGCTACTCAAGCAACTCATGGGTTTACAAATATTTTTTTTTTAATTCATGCCTCTTACACTACTCCTCAAGCCTCTGGGATCTACATAGTGATTAAAGATAATAAATCTATTTTTTTAATGGTTAACATGGCTATATGGATATATGCAAGCTTTTAAAACTCAAATAAAAATGGTTGAAGAAACTAGAAAGGAAGAAGAATGAAGTTACAAGTAGAGAATGAAGAAATGAGGGAAGAATGATAGTGTTATGCCTCTTAACGCTCAGCGCTTCATCTCCCAAGTAGCTAGACATTGAACCGACACATGGAATTGTTGGGTAAACTAGATAGATATTACATCCCTAAGAATGAGAGTGTACAACCTTACCAAATGAGTTATTGGATTGAGGATGACTAAATCATCAAGAAAAATAATCAAGGAAGTTAGTTCACTAAGATGAAATTAAGTTTACACTTTGAGGTGAGTAAATTTCATCTTGTAGGAAAATCACTGACCTTAAGAGGCCTAATGGCTAAGTCATTGGCCTAGAGGTTTTGTGGCCTTTTATGACAAGAATTTACCCCTTTTAAGGTTAATTCATCTAAAAATAGAAAAACAATCATTTCTTGTATAAGTCTGATTTTTCTCACCTCAAGAGGAAAATGTGAATAATTCACCTAGAGGATTTGTTGGCTCTTATAGCCATTGACTTTCTCTCATGAGGCAAATTACTAACTTGGGAATCCAGGAATCCTCCCAAGTCAGCAAATATGTCTCACAACTTGGAAAATTTTCCCCAAATATAAGGAAAACCTTAAAATTGATTGGAAAACCATAATTTTAATTACTTGTTGTTGGAAACATATTCACTTGTTGAAACAATGAATTATTATTGTTGTTCATTAATTTCATGGTTCATCCAACTCTTCGGAAATAACTGGAGGTGATTTTTTTTACAACTTCATGGCTTTTCTTTCTTTAAATCAAGACTTGAAACTATATTACTAGTACCTTATAACCATCACTAAAGTGAAGACACGATTGCAGACATCCTTAAAGAAACCCTCATAAACCATTGAAATTTAAATAAATTGAGTGCCAATGAGACCCCTTGGTTTTTTACCTGCATAAACCTATACTTTTGTTGTCTAACCTTAGATTAACAAACCACTTTTTGAGCATAGTATACATCAATACCTTTCCAACAAATGATCAAATTCCTTATTTTGAACTCGTCTTGTCTACTTTGATAAATTGGGAAGCCAAAGCTAGAATTATTTAATCAACAGTTTCATAGTTATGAACATCCTAATAAAATTCCATTGATTTTTTTGAGTCAATATACCAAAAAATGACCAATTAAACCCTTTCGACATTCAAAAACCCAAGTCAATGGATCACCAAAAAAGTGTGCAAAGTACCCCAGAAGCTAAAGTGCAAAGTTTGCACAAGTTGTTGCTTCACTAGAATCCAAGTTTATTTTCTCATCATTCATCCTTTTCATATATAATTTGATATGTATATTTGACATTTTCATAATGTTTTTTTTTTGTGTGTGCTAGGGGAATTGGCAACTGGAGACTGGGATAGTACTCGCGTGACATGGGGTCCAGGGATCCAATCCCGCTACCACTATACCCCTAGGTGCCCCACACACCCCGCAAGCATGGGACACAGGTAAATCCAGGTGTGATTTGAACTCGTGACATGTGACTGCATATCAAGTGAACCGCACCCGTGCGGGAAACATTTTCATAATGTTGATCCATGCATTAGATTTTAATTCATGAAGGAGGCCTCTGAGCATGCATCTATGACGAATACATGGTAAAATTGTCAATTTGACCTTAAACTTATCTACAAGTTTTTCCACTACCATAAATGTTTATAATAGGTTTATATCAAGTTATAAATCAAACTCATGTACATGGCTTCGACCAAGAATTCATCACTTAACATGCCATTCATACCATGCATGATATTGTGCTTCCTTAACTAGAATTGTGAATCTCGCGATGCAACTATGTGGTGTGCATGTTTATAATGTTTCATTGTTAGATGTGACCTAAAGTCATTGCAATCTTATTTGAATCCTTGTTCACCACAACCTCAAACAATTCCCATGAATCTATCACTTTGATCTTTCCCACTTGTCAACCAACTACCTGATCCTTTGGGTAACTTCTTTTCACTTGATGTATGGCTATATTCTTGGTTCATATTTCATCATCACCTACATAATAAGTATAAACAAACACACATAAGACATGACAATATATCAAATATTAAAAAACACATAATCCATTAATTAAAACAAGATGGTCATGCACAAGCAAAGTCACATAAGCAAAGTGCAAATGAGAGAGAAACCATGCATGCTATGATGCAAGTGAAATTATCATCAATGCACAAGTGATATTCTATCAGCGTGCAACCAATTGAGAATAAGACATTATGAAAGAAAAAAAATCCTTTCAATCACAAGGAAAAACACCAATTAATATGATTAATCATCATAGGCAACTAGAAAAAAGCATCATCCAAAATTAAATGAGTCAAGAAATGCATGCTTGAAGATGAAGTGAAAACTATGAAATGTTAAACAAAAGGGTCCCCAAGTCTACCAACTTTGGGATAGTTAAGGCCTCAACAATTTCAAGGCAAAGTTCTTTGTAGCTTTTGTTCACTTGCACATGCATCAAAAGAAAGGGCACAATGCAATATTTTGTTGGTGGGATAGGCATATGTTGAAATTTGATGCATCCTAGAAAATAAAGGTGAAATATTATCACAAAAATATTTACACTTGCATTGTCCTTTTTTTTATTGCCATCTTTATAATGATTTCACATTGTCAATTGTACTAATGGAATGAAACAACAATTGCTATAGGAGGAACCAACAACATATGTGTTGTCCAAATATAATAGGTGGGAAATAGTGGTATTAAAAATAAATCTATTGAGCCTGCAAATGTTGAAATTTCAGTATAGTGCAATTAAACGAAAAAAATTAAAGTTCATGTATCTTACTAGAGGTTTTTTGGATCTAGTCCCTAGGAACTTCAACAACCTTAGGTGTGATCATAAATATCAATATATAGTAGAAAGAAATTAAAAATGTCTCATCTCACTTCAACCCAACACACTAGTTAGGCCAAGAGAAAAGATATTAAACATATGCCAACAAGTTCCAACCCTTACGGAACACTTTTCTAAGGATAAACCAAATTTGAAATAATTTTAATTCTTGCATATTTATAGCAGTAAATATATTCTATTATCTTTGATATATGTGTAAAATCACATAATACTTTCAACCCATAGTTATATCAAATCAACATGAACAACTAGTGCTAGAAATTACCCAATCAAAAAGAAAGTACACCAGGTTGAACAACAAATCTTCAAATGAAGTATATGTATATACTCACAACTTATCATAAGTTGGTATAATTATTCAATCTCTCTAAAACCCTAGTCATGTAAAACCAAGAAAACTTTAGCCACCACGAAAGATCTTCAACAAATAAGCATCAACACAAGAAATTCCTCTATGGCTTCAACACATGTCTCCCACAAGTGCAAGGTGTATCCTTCTCTTCTCCTCCTTACCAATGTTTCTTCCCCACTTAGGGTTTTACCAAACCCTAGCATTGTTTTATCTCTTGGGGTAAAAATAATAACCCTAGAATTTCACTTGAATCCTATAAGAACCCTATTTCTCCAAAAAAACAAGATAGAGTACACTAAAGAAGAGTACAAGGAGGGGGAGGAGAGAGAGAGAGAGAGAGAGAGAGAGAGAGAGAGAGGTTTTCTCCTTATCTCATATCTCTAACAGAAGATGATGAGTGCATTGTAAATGAAAGGTATATTTACTTCCTTTATTTATATGAGAGGCAAGGGAGGCCAACAATATAAAGTGGTCTAAATGCTTACAAGCAACTTGTCTCTAACAAGTAGGTCTACACATGGACATATGGCAAGCCCCAAGTTGATTGAATTCTCATCAAGTAAGGTCTAACACTCATACTCCAAGGGATCCAAGGCTCTAATGTATCTCATAAGTTATGTGCATTCTCTAGGCCCACCCCACCTACATGACCACTCCCTCAACCCAAGCATCCTAAAGTCAATACAAGCCTCCATGAAAGTGATACAGGATTCTCCATGCCATCTAGATCTTAATTCCCTCCTCTAGAATGCCAAGCACTCATGCTCCAAAGAAAGGCACACTCGCAAGAAAGCAACCAATCTCCATGTTGAAGAATGAAGAAAGCCACATAAGCATCCATGCAAGGTCTAGCAATCCAAGAGAAAGCCACCTCTATGTGTGCATGTTCATCATGCAAAAACCAAGGGATAATCCATACACTATGCATTATGCATCACATGAAGCACCCCTAAGCATGTTGTCAACACATCCAAAGTAACCCTAAAATATTATAGCAAATCTATGAAATATTTTCAACTGGAGATCCTGCATTTAGTAGGATATTACAAGGTGCATGACCTCTCTCATATGCTCTCTTCTCTTTTAATTTGAGTCCTACTATCCATACACTCTTGACATAATATAAATTTCAAACAAAGCGAGCAGTTGGATATTATTGATATTCATCGTTTATAATCTTTTGCCCATCTCTATCTGTTAGGTCAAAATGGACAAGTTATGATTGTTTCAAAGAATTTAGCTTTTTGTTGTGTCTAGGTCCATATACTTCCAAAACAATACCTTCATAGGATGTTGTAGTTCTTCTCATGCATGTCTCAATTATGTAAATTGGTGGCAATGTTAGTTATCTAGGTCTCTAACAAACAAGAAGGGTAGCACTTAACACAAGTGGAAAGTCTAGAAGAACTAGAGTCTATAATTGGAAAAAATTTGCATGATATTGGGATATACTATATTGTTTCAAACTTTGTCCTTATTTATATTATGACCTATTGGTATTATTCCTTGACAATTCATCCCATACCATGTCAATTCCAGTATGCAATGCCCATAAGGTAAAACGGAACCATTAAGAAAATGTATTACATGAACAAAAGAGGAAGAAGAGAAATGAGAAAAATGCAATCTAGGATAGAATAGTACAATAGATCCAAGATTGTTGCCCATATGTAACTTGTATTTGAGTGACTGAAAAATTATTGTCCCTATAATTGACAAAGATTGTATTCTATATATATTAAGGTATATTTTTCCCTATTTGTATAAATTTTGTAAATATAAGAGAACATCTGGTCACTCCAATATGCATCTAACAAATCTAACAAATGGATTTGGCAATGTTCAACGAGTAGATTTGTCCAAATATTATCAACAATAATCTTTATCTTAGCTCACCATTTGCTTGATACTCCATCTCACTATTCGTATTGCATGTAGTCTACTAAATGTATGGTTCTACCCAATTTTGAATGGAAGTCAATATTCAAAGTCACTAGTAATTGCAAAATGGCAATTCTTGTGAACTATTTTTATTTTTGGATGTACAATTGTGTTGGTTATTGAGCAATGCATACAAATGGAGCAACATATAAGTTCATTGTGAAAAAAGGAATATACGCATACATATCTTTTAAAAATATTTTGATTCCATGTGCACAAATGTTTGTTGTTTTGATAATTGCTATCTTCTTTTCTATGCATGAAAAGATGCCATGGATATAATGTGCTATACTGCAGTTGAATTTTGTGAATAAACTATAGTGTTGTGGATAATAAGAATGTGTTTTCTTGAAAATAAAGAATCTTATTATCATTATGTCATTTTCAATAAGAATATCATTAGTGTATCATTTCAAACCACATGTTCAAAGTTGAAATTGACAAAGCATATACAAATTAGGGTGTTTTTGGCCCATTTTCTAGTTTCCATACTGCATTTATTGTAAGACAATCCATTTCAACTAATTTTTTCTAACGTGGACTTTTGTCTCTATTAGTTTTTTAAATATATACAATGAATCAATCCTTCTTACATGCTATAATTTGTATAATAGGCTATGTGTTTTTATTCCAACTAGGTCCAATGCAAGCTTGTCTAGAGCCAATCCTTGAGCTTGATGGGTTTTCCTAGTGCAAGCTAGTTACCTTTCATTGTTGATAATGGCCTTGAGATGCATTTTATTGGTGTCCAACATGGTAAGATCCCTTTTCCATATATCTCTTGGGATTTCTTTCTATGCATATCGCTTGTTGTTAGATTGAAGAAATCTATACAAACAATGTTAGTGCTTTCATATTTTTGTGCATACAATTTTAGTATATCATTAATCCATTGATGATGACAATTTCTATATTGTAGTTACTAGCATAGATATCAACCAAGACATTTTTCTTGAGCAATTTTTTTAGGCAACATTATAATTTTCCAATAAGGAGTAGACACCCCTACATTATTGCCATATATATCAAATGCATCAAGAACTAGCATTTTTTCCTTCTCTTGTGACATCATTTGTTGATTATTCCTTTTCATATATTTTCTTCTATAAAAACAACAATAAAGGATTGAATGGTAGTGGCCTATGGAAACAAATGCTTCGATACTCTATTTCTTCACTAGTTTATTGGTTCACCTCATTCTATTCAAGATGTTAGTGAACCTTTTATGTATTTTGTGCATTGTGGTATATACTTGGTAGTAATTTGATCTTCTCTTGCCAAAATTGGCACGTTTTCCTCTCTTTGTTTATTATATGGCATTCAAAAATCAATGAATATTTTACAAGTTATGCTTGATATAGATCACTTTAAAATATGACTTCAACATTACCAAACTAAGAAGGCTTTATTTCACATAGACTCTTGTAGATTTGGTATAGGAATGTTATGCCTACACGAGAGGCTTCATCAACAAACAAACAAAATGCAAAGTTGATGGAAATTCTTAGAAAACATATCTAATTTCTAACAATTTAGTGGAAGATATTGTGACTTGTTGAAAGGCATGTGAAATGTAGAATGCAATGTGACTCCCTTCCAATTAACTATTCCTTTCATATGTAGAATCTTATGATCCCTTTTATTTGTAATGAATGGGAGTTAGACTATAGACATGTAAGAAAGCTTAGAAGATTGCTTTTCCAGTGAATGATTTTCTAGTATGTGCACCTCCTATCAAAATCATATACAACAATGTGTTTTGGTATTCTTCTTTTTGGTGATTGTGTATGTTACTAACCTTGTTTGCTCGTTGTTCAATGATCATCTCATGTTGTATATTTTTACATTATGCAATACATGTGGTTGTTTTACAAGTTGATAAAATATTTATATTGATACATTATGACCAGGGAAAATTTTAAGGATCCATAATTTTCTTTATGTGTAGAAACCCTAGCGGATATTATTAATTCTTAATTTTGCAACCATAAAATGTTTGGCGATTATTATGTAAAAATATTCAAATTTTTAAGGACTTTATATAGTTTTTGGACAATTTGATAATTTTTAGAGTAAGAAAAAATCATCTCACGGGAATTTGGACAAATCCTTTTTAAAAAACTGGAAATTGGTGAATCTTTTTTTGGAGAAAAACATCAAAAAATAGCCCATGGGCTAATTGTTGTCCCTAATTTTTTCCATGTTTATGACCTTTGTTTTCTGGAAATCTATGTGGATGATGAATCAATATTATACTCTTTAAAATTATGTATATTAGTTTTGGTGTCACTCCAATAACAACCAATCATTTTTTCTTTTCATTTCCATGTATGTTAAACAAATATGCATCTCTTGTTTCAAGTGCAATTATTTCATTCTCAAGAATACCCCATGTGCCAATTGTTTTATAAGTGAATTTTTGTTTGTTGAATTGTATTGTGGCTCAAAATGTTGTGTAGGTGTATATGTTTCGAGGAAAATCCCCTAATGACCATGGGTTGAGGTCATCACAGAGCGATGCCCCATAAAGCAACTTAAAAAATCCCCCAAATAAGCAATCAAAAACATATTTGCAGCTAACTATGAATTGAAAAGAAGAGATGAGGTGCCTATTTGTAATCCCACGTTTTTAGTAGATCCCTTCTATTTCAATTAAAAATATATACATTTCTAGAGAATATGTGTGTTCCTTTCTTCTTTTCCATCATCTTGCCACTTCTAATTTTGAAATTTTAGATTTGTGGATGCCAAAAATGCACACATGTTTCTATCTACATTAAAAAATTATATTAAAAAGGAATAAGTATGTATCTCTTTCTAATTATATTAAAAAAATTATATTAAAGAGGAATAAGTATGTATCTCTTTCTAATGGAAAAATCCTAAATGTTAGATTTGTCTTCTATATTTCAATTTATTTTCTTAATTATGATCCCTTAAGTTCTATAACATATTAATAATCCAATGATACAATCAATTTATTTAGGGAGTTCTATAAAAGGCTAAGCCATATATATTTGGTTTCCAGACGTGAAATGGATTGTGAGTGGTGAATTCAATGTGGTGTGATGGGAAGGTGATCAAGGTGGTGATGTAGGTTATGTGGTGTGTAGTTTGGAGAAGCAACATGGTTAAGGTATTGAGGAAAAAGGGTTTGGACTATGGAGGTTGGTTCACTTGTTCCAAATTTCATCAAGAAGGAAAGAGTGTAGGCAAGACTTGATAGGGTGATGGACCTCAAGATGATATTTCCTTTTATGCCCGAGGCTTCTGCTAATAGTATTGATGGAGACCACTTGCTCGCATAATATTCCCATTCAAATTTTATTTCAGAGGGTTAGGTGATTATTAGTATGTTTCTGATTTGACTCTCCCTATTTTTTTGCTCTGGTTCATCATGTTTGGAACCTTGTTCCAACCCTATTTGGGATAGGGGTTGGATGTTATTTTGGGAGGCAACCATTTGGAGGACTAGAAAATTCATGCATGCTTGGGTATGTGTGATTTCTCACAAGCATAGACGATGGGTGGAAATTGGAGGAGGCCCTATATATTCCTTGAGGAAGACTTTCATAACATTGTCCTTCATGAGGATGTAACGCATTGGGAGTTGGTGG
This sequence comes from Larix kaempferi, assembly GCA_027924585.1. Taxonomy (NCBI): domain Eukaryota; kingdom Viridiplantae; phylum Streptophyta; class Pinopsida; order Pinales; family Pinaceae; genus Larix; species Larix kaempferi. The sequence continues at coordinate 519,336 of BSBM01000328.1, forward strand.
TGTATAGGGAGGAGGAGTATATTGCTAGAGGAGCCAAGGTCTATGCTAGGTTACAATGGAATCTATAGGGGGATGATTAGGTGATGAGACAAATAACTTTATTGAGTGTTGGTGACAAAATCATGGATAAGTAGGTGATGTAACATATGAGGGATGTCACCAAAAATATTATGTGTAAGGATAGGACAAGTTTTGTTTGAGGTGATTTATTTTAGACATAGTGATTTCTACTCGGGAGGCCTTAGAGTGAGACAAAGAGTCTGGGTAGAAGGATCTTTTCATTAAAATTGATTTTGCTAAATCCTATGAATGGATTGATTACGATGTCATTACAAATATGTTGTCTTATTTGGGTTTTGGTTCAAAATGTGTGGGGATGGTCAGCATCCTATTTTTTAGTGCCTCAGATTTTGTTGTGGTGAATATCACCCTCTCTCAGTGTATTCTTCTCCATTGATCAATTAGAAATGGATGCCCCTTATCTCCCTATCTTTATGTTCTAACTACTAATGCCATTGGTTATTTAATGGAAGTTGCTCATTTGCAAGGATGGATTCAAGTTATTTAACTTCCAAATGATTCTAAGATTGTGAATAATCACTTTGCATATTATTCCCTATTGTCTGTGTGAATTAACTAAGAGTTGGTGATTGGTGCTAGAGATTGATTATATATGTTTATCTCAGATTTTGGTACTAAGGTTAGTAATCATAAGACTAATTATTAGTTAGTCGATCTTGATGAGCCTCATGATTGGATTCTTCTTACATGGACCTTCATCTATCCAAGTGTGATAGTGATATATCTTGGCATCCATTTTAGTGTGGGGATTTCTTTGATGGATGCATGGCAATTGTGTTTGGAGCATCTACAACATAACCTCCTTTTCTTGCAATAGAAAGACCTTCTTGTTGTTCGAAAATTAACTATTGTGAGAAGGATTCTCCAATTATGGCATATTTATTATGTATCATGTTGGCTTCTTAGTAGGGCTCAATTTCACAAATTGGATCAAATTTTTCACTTGTACTTGTGGTCCAAGTACAATGGGGTTGAGGGACTCCCTATAGTACCTTAGGATGTTTGTATATGCCCAAGGATGAATGATTTTTAGGGTTGATTAATATTGCAACTTAGGGTAGCAACTTGGATACCAAATGGGTGGTATGATGTCTAGAAGGATTCTCTCCTTTTTAGGTATTTTTGAGGCATTGTCTTCTCATGTACAACATATTGGTAGGATCAAGAGATCTTTTGGATTGTGTCATATAGTTTCATCTCCTCATGGATTCCAGGTTTTAGGTTCTTTATTATCAAAATTATTGAGGAAAAATGGAGGAAGGTATATCGCTTGATATGGTGGAAAATTTCATGTAGTCGAGCGGGATGGGATTTGGACAGAGGACTAATTTGAAGTTGGAAGGTGTAGGGCACATGTGTTGCAAACATTCCTCATTTTAGGGGCATCAATTGAATAGAAGCCGTTTTTTTGTTGGAGGGATTTGCGGGATGCTAGTACTCACTCTTGGAAGGACTAGCAATCCATTTCTCATGAGTTTGTCATATCTTCTCTGGAACGACATATTATTATGGATATTATCAATCTTACTCTATATGAGAACCCGTTCAAAATGAATATAGAAAATCCTTTACACTTTTGGCATGATTTGGAGTGGACCTTTGGGTATACATTTGGATACCCCTTCATCTAGTATGGTTCTCATAGGTTGTACTCTCTTCTTCATGAGAAACATCAGCCCAACTTGTTCTTAATTCATGATGACCTTAGGTGTCTAATAACGTGGAGAGATGGTGGATTAGGATATTCCATAGTGTGTGGATTAGGAGATTGCATAGTGTGTGAGATTGAGACTAGTCTCTAGTTTGGTGAAAGGATAGAGCAATTTTATAGTATATTGTTCCAATGTAAGGAATTAAAAGGGTACATATTTATTCCTATTCTAGTGTTTTGGGGCATCTTGCTTGCTTGAAATTCCTTTTTCTTTGAGCAAAGTTTTATCCCCCCATTTCAAATAAATATTCAGGTTTTGGTGATGTTCCATCTTTTGAAGAAGGACAAAGCTACAAAAATAGCTAAGCAGGTGGATCCTTTATCAATGCAAAAACTATTCCATGGTATTTTTTCAATGGGGCATGTCAAGGATCAGAGAGAATTGTGGAATTAGTGGATTAATTTACATAAATGACTCTTAGTTTAAAGGCTTGCGTGTGATCGGGCTCAAAAAATCATTGAATTGATGGATCTTTGAGCACTAATGAGGATTTCATACACTAAGGGGATCAACAAAATGCAAGTCTTTGGTTATTCCTCCTTGGTTATCAATTGAATGCATAATAGCCAACAAAATAAGAACATTAACCTATAGGCATTGGCATTGTAGCTAAAGGAAATTTTAATGCAACTTGAACATATTACTTTCACTCATAGCTATATCAAAACATGGTCTTCTTTTGAATTCATATGGGATTTATTTAGAAGAATCAAAGGAGGGGGTCACCACAGTGTCTCACGTGACTTTTTAACTATTGTCTCTATAGGGTCTATGTAAAAAATCTCAATTATTTTTATGTAATTGTTATTTTTGTGAGGTTAATTTATACTTTTTTATGGGGACAAGTGTAATGTCCCTTTTTAGAAATTTATTATAATGGTGAAAATTTCTATTTTTCCACTAGTTCGACCCTTAACTAGTATTGGTTTCTTGGTCTCCAAATGGCTCCAAATGCTCCCAACTTGTCACATAAGGTGTATGGATGGTATTAGGACATGATTATGAGGTTCATGGATGCTTTAAAGTCTTCAAAAGGCTTCTTCAACTCTCCTTTTAATTCTGGTCAAGGTAGGGGATTTTACTAGCAATTTGGGGTTCAATTCCCTCATGGGTAGGTGTTGGAGATAGCTCTCCAAATGCTATTGGACCCTCTCGAATTTCAGGAAAGAATCAAGGGACATCTAGGGGAAATAAATATGGTCTCATATACATCACCATTCAGTTTATTAATTCTTCTACAACCCTCTCAAATCAGATACCAAAAGACTAGTTTCGACCTTGGGGGAAATGATAGGCAATCTTCTCCAAATGCTATGAAATTGAACAATATGACTCCAAAAGCTTATGCACTGAACATGAAACTTGTATAACACATTATTAATATTCCATACATCATTAATCAATCAGTGTTTCACTGGTCCATTCGAATATATTAGCATATCATTGGCATACATCAACATAGTGGGGAAAATGGCACCATTTGCAAAATTAATGATTAGATTTACATAGTTCAACTTGGAATATCGACCCGAAACTATTCTGAATATGAATAACAGAGCATTTATATCATATGACAAAATAATGGGGCATTAGAATCTCCCCCAAAGAGAACAACATCTCACCAAGTGCGCCCCACCTCAAGGATCATGAATATGTTGAGAAAACTTGAAATGGTTGGAGAAACAAGCTGAAATAGAAGTGACCACGAGATTCCTTGTATCTTGAATCTGCAACATATTACTCCATTGAAGCTCCAAATGAAAGGTTTTAATGGCCTTTCCAATTACCAACTAGGATGGGAATATTTCACCCTCGAAATTGGTGCTAAGGAAAGTAGAGTAGCACTCCACTAGCTCTCCTCTCAAATGCAATTGTGAAAATGATCAAAATACACCATACTTATTTGTTTTTATCTTTTATAAACTTCTAAGGTCCTCCGTGGGTCGAATTACTTCCAAGAGCTTCATGCCAACTCAAGTTGGGAAGAGATTCCAATGTGTGCCACTTGTCCCTCCAATTCTAGCCTCCTCCTCCACCAAATTCGAATATGTGTATCTTTGGCTTCCCTAACTCCCTTGAGCTCCCTCTTGGAGGCTATTTTTAGGCCTGACATGTCATATATGTCAGATGTCAGCATTCAGGTCTTATTTGTGTCATAGGTGTCATAGCATCTTCATCATTATTGTCATAGAGCTAGGGAATCTAGTCCAAGTGTCCCACTAGCTCCAAAATGCCTCATCCTCTTCCATGGGAGTTACTCTTCCACTCCAATTCGACCTTCATTGATTCATGCCAAGTATATTGACCTTCCAACTCCCCAATGTCATTAGACTCCACCTTGGATTCGAATGGGTGAGAATCATGCCAAGTGTAGTGGGGAATCTTGCCACAAATGGGTCCCACAACCTCTTATGTGTCCTCATGGTCCAATGCCACATTATTTTCTTTGTATTATTATTTAATTGAACCATTTAATGTGAATTTTTTATTCTAAGGTCACTTTGGGTCTTGTAGCTCCCTTATTCCAACTTTTAATGCTTCCACCCCCAACCTAGGGAACTAGTAATTTTCCTCCATGATAGTTCATATAGATGGGTATATTACAAACTTTGAATTGGGAATTTCTCTTCATGTGACCCACCTTGTCCATTTGGATCTAATTTCACATTATTACTAACTTGGACATCATTCTCAGCAATTATTTGACCCTTAGCATCAATTTGACAAACTATCATGAGTATGGCCAAGGGGCTTAGGCCATTGTGACCCAATGCAAAATGTTGGGACATGACAACAAGGGATGTTATGATTCCCTATTGTGTAGGTTGATGATAGTAGTGGGGGAAAGAGCTCTCACATTTCCTTGTTTTTTTGGTCAAAGGTATCCCAATATCTCTTAAGATGTGATATAAAGTATGCTTTTGCACATGAAGAATGCATTTAATATTTGTCCAATGAATATAAAATGCAATTTTTTTGTGGAAAAAACAAAAACTTATTATAGCTTTGAACATAAATGTAAAATGTTGATCTCTGGGATTGGGATGGTTAAAAATTTATTTTCAACACTTTATTTATCATGTTTGTTCTCTATAGATGTGAATTTTGGGCCTTCAACATCTCTTGTGAGACTTGAAATAAAATTGAACAAATTCAAACATGCTTCATAGCCTTTAATTTTAAAATAAAATACAAGACTCTTACCCCAATCTTTTGATTAAGGTTGACTACGATTATATGGAGTCTATATCAATAATTTGATATTAAGATTATAAGCACATCTTTAAGTTGAGCTAAGATATGCTCCATATTATTATTGCTAGCATGAGAAGTAACCACTAGAGGCTCAAACGAAGTTGGGATAGATATGTAAGGCTTCACTTAGCTATTGAAACATAAAAGAAGACAATCAAATTAGTAATCTCAACAATATTAAATATCACATCCCTATTAAGTTCAAATATTTAAGACCTAGAATGATATTAAAACTATTAATAATAGGAAATTGAAGTACTACCAAGATTTCAGAAATCCTAATTTAAGAATATGAGTGCAACGAGAGCATGCTAATTTTTCCATTTTTAATCATATATTCAATTATCGTTTCCTCTATCCATAATAAATTGCCTCATGAGGATGTTGACTTTGATCATGACCATTATACAATTGATCTCAACATCAAAGGTCTTAATGATGGCAAATCACCCTCTAGTGGCACCATAGTATGCATCCAAGGCGTAGTCTAAAAGTTCTACGATTTCAAACATAAAATTTTGATTTTTCCTGCACGATTTTGAAAAAATCCAACAGAATTTTTTAAAAATCCTGGGTACAATTCTCAAACTCTAAAATTTTGGGTGCCCCAAGGGTTTTTGATGGTGTTGAATCTGTTTCTACCATCAAACCATTAAAACACAATTAAATTCAAATTTTGTAAAATAAAAAATGTCGGATTTCTGTGAAATGCCCATCCAAACCAAATCGTCGAATTTTTAGACAACTCCTGCATCCAATATATTGCTGAAAATTATAAGGAAATGTCTAGAAAGTAAAGAAACCACCATGCTTGCTGCTGCACTACTCTGATTAAAATCACTTTATTAAGTGGGGACTCAATCTCCCATACTACTTGTTTCCCAAAAAATTTGAAATCAATGGGACTAAAAATTATCCCAAGGTCCCATTGCTTGTATTGCACTCCAACAATTAAGAGTGCTCTCCAACCCATACAATCAATAAAGAGAATTCTTGGATCCCATTTTCTTGTATGCATCCTTCCAAACATCATGAGTACAAAAGATATATCATCAAAGTACATAACAACATAATAAAAATGTACATCAAGGAGGTGCCTCACCAAAGAATCATGAAAGTGCTTATACCTCCAAGTAAGTAGACCGCCATTTGCCAAGTGCATACAAGCTTCAAGTGACCAATCAAATTTGTTCCAATTACATGGGTGAGGATGCCATGTCCTATAATGCTGCTCCAAAAGGATGTAATATGCATCAAAATAATCAACGATGTGTTCTTTCATCCAAGAAGTGAATGAAGAACCTCCACTAAAATCTAAACCAAGTAGGGAGCAAAGGAAACAATAAGCCTTCAAGGGGCTCACATAAGTAGAATTTGTGCATCCATGAACATGTGTATCATCAAGAAATAACAAAGGATGTTGTTGCCAATAAGAATTTGTTCCAAGCATATATCTCTTCACCCAAGTAGTGGATGAAGTTCCTCCAATATCAATTGAACTAAGCAAGGAGCAAGGGAAATCATGAGTCTTCAAGTGACTCACGTGAACACCATAAGTGCATCCATGTAGATGTGTTTCATCATAAGGTAAAAAAGAATGTTGCTGCAAATGTAAATAAGAAATGGCTCTAATAATGTCATCATATAAAGGAGAGATAGGAGTTTCATGCTCCTCATGTGGCACCATCAAAAATAAACCTTTCACCCATACTTCATTAGGATGAATGCTGCAAAATATGGAAGTGTAGGATGTAGGAGAATGAACCAACTCACCCAAATGATCAGAAAGTGCAAAAGTGTCCTCATGTGAATGCTCCATAATGGTAGTATCATGCATCTCCCTCAAAAGTGCAAAAATTTCCTCATAGGTTCGTTCCAAGGTAGTGGATTCATACACTTCTTCAAAAATTGTGTCACCATTTCCAAGAGGAAACTCAATTTCCTCTTCCACCACATCAAGTTCTTGGATCTCATCAAGCTCATATTCAAACACATAAAGCACATGCAAATTTCCATGTTTCTCATGATCTACCATGTCATGAGAATCCTCCAGGCTATCTACCATATGACAATTTGAAACATAGGAGGAAGAACAAGTATATTGCAACCTTTCAAGAAGTTGATCATTTTGAATTTTGAGTTTCTGAATATCCTCATTATTATACAAGTATGCATCATGTAATAATTAATTAAACTCAACCAAATTGTTTCTATCAAAACTTCAATTGTTTCTATCCTCATTATGGATACTTCAATGAAGAAACTTTCCAACAAGAATTTGACAATAATTCTTGAGTGTCATGAATCATTATAATGGTCTCTTGGATCTTCTTTTCATTCATCTTTAATGACCCTTCAAGAAAAAGAGGCTCTTGCAAATGAACCTCCTCATCTTCTTCCTTCTTACTTGGACCAACTTCATGAAGCTCAAGTGGTGATGGGGAAGTTGATCTTGGTTCTTCTTCAATTTATACAAGGTATTCATTTACATGCTTAATGGAAGTTTGGGTTGCAGCAACACTTTAAAAAGTGATCTCTATGTCACCAACATAGAGGTGTGAGCACCCATCAGTAGGTACACCTTCATAGTTCAAACATCCATTAGTAGATGCTCTTTGATTCATGTCCAAGGTAGAATGTGTCTCGAAATGATCTTCAATATTTTCAATAGAGTCTTCTTCATGCTCATGTGATGTCTCTTCATATTTGGAATCTCTTTTTGAAGAAAACCCAAAAACTCTCTTCAAGTAGGAAATACATGCATTCCCTGAAGCTTCAGATATTTCATTGCTCTTTTCACTCACATACATATGATTTTCTCTCCAAGGTCTTTTACAACAATGGCATAAACCTTTCTTCACTAAATTCACATCTTCATTTTTGGGCCTATTTGCAAACACCCAATCAGCAAATTCTTCAAAAGGAGGGGCCTTTTTTGTATTTCCCTTATACAAATCAAGATATGCCTGATATTGTTGGGACAAGGTTTTATATGTTGCTCTCCATCTGTGTAACTCATTCATAGAATTATCCTTTGGTATTGTGACACACTCATATTTATCATACATAGGGTCATAATAATAATCTTCATTCCTTGTGAAATTGTAAGAAGTTTTGCATGATGGCACCTCTTCGTCAAACCATTCGCATTATGCTTCATAATGCTCACAGTCATCTGCATACTGCTCATAAGCATTATACTCATAGGAATCATCATAATAGTAATACATGGCTGCAATTTATTCTTCAATGTCTGATATTAATTCACAGGTGCAAGGAACATGCTCTGATACCACTGTAATGTCCATTTTTAGAAATTTATTATAATGGTGAAAATTTATATTTTTCCACTAGTTCGACCCTTAACTAGTATTGGTTTCTTGGTCTCCAAATGGCTCCAAATGCTCCCAATTTGTCACAGAATGTGTATGGATGGTATTAGTACATTATTATGAGGTTCATGGATGCTTTAGATTCTTCAAAAGGATTCTGCAACTCTCCTTTGAATTATGGTCAATGTAGGGGATTTGACTAGCAATTTGGGGTTCAATTCCCTCATGGGTAGGTGCTGGAGATGGCTCTCCAAATGCTATTGGACCCTCTTGAATTTCAGGACAGAAGTAGGGGACATCTAAGGGACATAAATATAGTATCATATGCATCACCATTCAGTTTATTAAGTCTGGAACAACCCTCTCAAATCAGATACCAAAAGACTAGTTTCGACCTTGGGGGAAATGATAAGCAATCTTCTCCAAATGCTATGAAATTGAACAATATGACTCCAAAATCTTATGAGTTGAACATGAAACTTGTATAACACATTATTAACATTCCATACATCATTAATTCATCAATGGTTCACTGGTCCATTCAAATATATTAGCATATCATTGGCATACATCAACATAGTGGAGAAAATGGCACCATTTTCTCATTAATGATCATATTTACATAAATCCACTTGGAATATCGACCTGAAACTATTCTAAATATGAAGAACATAGAATTTAAATCATATGATAAAAAAAATGGGGCATTAGAATCTCCCCCAAAGAGAACAACAGCTCACCAAGTGCGCCCCACCTCAAGGATCATGAATATATTGAGAAAACTTGAAATGGTTGCAGAAACAAGATGAACTAGAAGTGACCACGAGCTGCCCTGTAGCTTGAATCTGCAACATATGACTGCATTGAAGCTCCAAATGAAAGTTCTGAATGGCCTTTCCAATTACCAACTAGGATGGGAATCTTTCACCCTCGAAATTGGTGCTGAGGCAAGTAGAGTAGCACTCCACTAGCTCTCCTCTCAATGCAATTGTGAAACTGATCAAAAGCCACCATAATTCTTTGTTATTATCTTTTATAAAATTCTAAGGTCCTCCATGGGTCGAATTCCTTCCATGAGCTTCATGCCAACTCAAGTTGGGAAGAGATTCCAATGTGTGCCACTTGTCCCTCCAATTCTAGCCTCCTCCTCCACCAAATTCGAATAAGTGTCTCTTTGGCTTCCCTAACTCCCTTGATCTCCCTCTTGGAGGATATTTTTAGCCCTGGCATGTCATATATGTCAGATGTCAGCATTCAAGTCTGCTTTGTGTCATAGGTGTCATAGCATCTTCCTCATTGTTTTCATAGAGCTAGGGAATCTAGTCGAAGTGTCCCACTAGCTCCAAAATGCCTCTTCCACTCCAATTCGACCTTCATTAAGTCATGCCAAGTATATTGACCTTCCAACTCCCCAATATCATTAGACTCCACCTTGGATTCGAATGGGTGAGAATCATGCCAAGTGTAGTGGGGAATCTTGCCACAAATGGGTCCCACAACCTCTTATGTGTCCTCATGGTCCAATGCCACATTGTTTTCTTTGTATTATTATTTAATTGAACCATTTAATGTGAATTTGTAAGTCTAAGTTCACTTTGGGTCTTGTATCTCCCTTATTCCAACTTTTAATGCTTCCACCCCCAACCTAGAGAACTAGTAATTTCCCTCCATGACAGTTCATTTGGATGGGTATATTACAAACTTTGAATTGGGAATTTCTCTTAATGTGACCCACCTTGTCCATTTGGATCTAATTTCACATTATTACTAACTTGGACATCATTCTTGGCAATTATTTGACCCTTAGCATCAATTTGACAAACTATCATGAGTATGGCCAAGGGGCATAGGCCATTGTGACCCAATGCAAAAATTTTGGACATGGAAACAAGGGATGTTATGATTCCCTATTGTGTGGGTGATGATAGTAGTGGGGGAAAGAGCTCTCACATTTCCTTGGTTTTTTGGTCAAAGGTATCCCAATATATCTTAAGATGTGATATAAAGTGTGCTTTTGCACATGAAGAATGCATTTAATATTCATCCAATGAATATAAAATGCAATTTTTTCGTGGAAAAAATAAAAACTTATTATAGCTTTGAACATAAATGTAAAATGTTGATCTCTGGGATTGGGATGGTTAAAAATTTATTTTCAACACTTTATTTATCATGTTTGTTCTATATAGATGTGAATTTTGGGCCTTCAACATCTCTTGTGAGACTTGAAATAAAATTGAACAAATTCAAACATGCTTCATAGCCTTTAATTTTAAAATTAAATACGAGACTCTTACCCCAATCTTTTGATTAAGGTTGACTGCAATTATATGGAGTTATATCAATAATTTGATATTAAGATTATAAGCACAACTTTAAGTTGAGCTAATATATGCTCCATATTATTATTTCTAGTGTGAGAAGTAACCACTAGAGGCTCAAAAGAAGTTGGGATAGATATGTTAAGGCTTCACTTAGCTATTGAAACATAAAAGAAGACAATCAAATTAGTAATCTCAACAATATTAAATATCACATCCCTATTAAGTTCAAATATTTAAGACCTAGAATGATATTAAAACTATTAATAAGAGGAAATTGAAGTACTACCAAGATTTCAGAAATCCTAATTTAAGAATATGAGTGCAACGAGAGCATGCTAATTTTTCCATTTTTAATCATATATTCAATTATCGTTTCCTCTATCCATAATAAATTGCCTCATGAGGATGTTGACTTTGAGCATGACCATCATACAATTGATCTCAACATCAAAGGTTTTAATGATGGCAAATCACCTTCTAGTGGCACCATATTATGCATCCAAGGTGTAGTCGAAAAGTTCTACAATTTCAAACAGAAAATTTTGATTTTTCCTGCACAATTTTGAAAAATCCAACAAATTTTTTTAAAAATCCTGGGTACAATTCTCAAACTCTAAAATTTTGGGTGCCCCAGGGATTTTTGATGGTGTTGAATCCGTTTCTACCATGAAAATCGCCATTAAAACATAATTAAATTCAAATTTTGTAAAATAAAAAATGTCGAGTTTCTGTGAAATGCCCCTCGTCCAAACCAAATCATCGAATTTTTAGACAACTCATACCTTCAATATATTGCTGAAAATTGTAAGGAAATGTCTAGAAAAAAAGGAAAAGTTTGGATTGAATTTGAAACGAAAAAGTTTAAGGCTTTTATGGAAAGTTGAGGAAGGATACCTATTATCGTTTTTGTTTGATAAGAATGCTATTAAAGTAGGGTTGGAAGTTTATCCTCGTGATGTTACATGAATATAATGCTCCAATAACAGAGTTTGGTATTCAAGCGTCCCATAAAGGCAATAGAAGCAATGACAAAGTGGCATGTTGACGAGGCCAAACTCTTATTTCATAAAGATCAGTGTTAAAGTCCAAACTCTTATTTCATAAAGATAAGTGTTAAAGTTGTAGCTATGCTCCAATTAGAGAGTTTGATATTCAAGATTCCCATAAAAGCAATAGAAACAATGACAAAGTGGCATCTTCGTGAGGCTATAAATGTTATTTTATAAAGATTAGTGTATATAGCATGGTAAGGAAAGTGGAGGGCTCCTACGAATATGTCCATCTTATTGGGAATGGGAAGTGGGACACTAAAACAAAGTATGAATATATTTTTAATTATTATTAATTTATTCAAATTTTTATTAATTTATATTTTTAATTATTATTAATTTATTTACATTTTATTAATTTATGTTATATTTTTATTGGAAAGAATTACTAATTTGATTAAATTATTATAGATTCATTTAATTAAGGGTTAAATTTTTCGAGGTGCAAATTCATTTTTAGAGTGTATAAAGTAATAAAATTTATCATTTCACGTTATCTGATAACCAAGCAAAGTAATAAATTTAAAAAGATAACCAAACAAAATAAAGAAATTTAATAACTTTCGAATTGAGAATTGGTTAAAAATCTTATTTAACTAATAACTTAAATCTAGTACATATTCCAATTAATTCTTTTAGTTTTATTTAATTGGAATATCTATATATTTTCTTTTGACATTTAGGTTAGAGCCGACATTGTGAAATGTTTGTTCTTTATCCATGTCATAAAAAACTAGAAAATATATATATATGAATTAATTTTATATAAATATTTTTTTAATTATAAAGAATTATATCAAACTCATGAGTCTGTTAGTTTATGAAATAAGATTAAAAACAAAATGGCAAATTGTCATTTACAATTCAAAAAGTTTTACTAGATTTAACCGGTGATGTTTGAAACTTGGGAGAAGAGTAAAGAGAGATTATAATAACAAAAGGGACATTTAAACAAAAACAAAATACTCAAAAAAACTAGAGTGTATATATATATGAATTAATTTTTTCATAAATATATTTTTTTTTTTGAAAATTATGAAGAATTATATTAAACCCATGAGTTTGTTAGTTTGCGACAAAGGAAATAAGATCAAGAACAAAATGGTAAATTGTCATTTACAATCCAAAAAATTTTACTGGATTTAACAGATGATATTTGAAATTTAGGAGAAGAATAAAGAGAATCTATAATAACAAAAGTGATATTCCAACAAAAACTACTCTAAGAAACTTGATAATCATCAATCATAGAGATCATAGGCACCTCATGTCCTAGGTTTACATAAAGTGGTGCTTGAGCAGCTAAATCCAAACATGTAGCTACTTTAACTAATGTTAAGCTTGGAATCCATCTTTCTAATTTAATCTTGCATCTCATCCATTTGAAATAAAAACTTTACTTGCCAATACACGGCCACTATTTTGAAATACTTAATATCCCTGAAACTGAGGTGCATACATAGTGTCCCATTTCAATTTCCATATCTTTTTACTCTCTTGATTTTGTGTAATTAGTTAAGATAGACATATACCAAGTTTACCATCCATGGATAATAGAAAATACTCAAAAATTTCTACTATGGCTGCTGGGTTTATAGAAAATACTCAAAAATTTCTACTATGGCTGCTGGGTTAGTGCTGCTGGGAAGTACTGCTATCCTGTCTCTGACAGCTTATGGGCGAAATTTTATTTCATTTTGGCAGAGCTCCTTTTAACAACAATTTATTGAAACATAGTAAGAAGAAGGATAAACATCATACGAAAGTCAACTTGGTATAAATTTCATCCTTTTAATATGAATTTAAAATGAAATAGTATAAATTAATTCAAATGAGAAGACTCTTATTAAAACATTAAAAGATTGAAATTTGAGATTGTGAAAGAGAATGATCAACGTAAAAGCAAACCTTTCTATTATGCAATTACAAATTGACTATTGTCTATTTGGAATGCCTTGGATTCCTGTGGTAGCAAGTGCTTCAAGTAAAGTGTTTGTGGATTGAGTACAGAGCACAGTGTTAACAGAGCAGTCTCTTCGCGTCACAAACATCCTTCTCCGGTGGGTAATTGGATAAGAGTTCGGTTAAGGAAAGCAATGAAAAGGATTATAACTGTTTCTTTTAATGATATTTTGATTTTGAAATGAAATCATTCTTGTTAAGGAAATGAAATAACTTCTCAATAATGAAATGAGTACAATACGTTCTTGGCCAACAACTTCTCTATGAATGAAATGAGTACAATACTTTCTTGGCCAACAAATGTACTTGTGGAACTATCAAGTGGGTGAATAAGAATTCTTGGTAAAGGAAAGGATTGAAAGTGATCATACAAGTTTTCATGATTTTGACTTCGATATTTCTTGTTTGTTATTCATTGCTGTCAACCATTCCAACTACATTGACAAAACGAAATAAACTGACAATTCAAAAGAAACCATCAATTCAATGTTTTGGACGATAACTGTGGAATACTCTTAAACATTCTGATTTCCCAAAGTTAACAAAGAGGTAGCGTCTTGAACTTGTTTATAGTTTTTACCATTTTATAACAGTGTACGTCATTACGTCCTTTAAATGGACCTGTCTATCGTTGTTTGACATTAACAACAACAAATCCAGTCAATGACCGACTAGCGTGGGACGACTTTTAAAGGCACTTGATTTAAACGTTTACGTACCAGATAGTTAACTGTTGTATCCAATAGAAGGTAGTTGTAACCGGGTGCTGTGCTCAATCGACAGAGACTTTGCGCGAAGCACTTGTCAATCCCAATTTTAATCAGTCTGTGCCCTTGTTTCTTTCCTTTCTAATTGGATGTTCCTTCGTAATAGGGTGTTTTGTCACTGGCTTCAGGAGGGTTTACTGGCAGCTGCAGATGTTTGATTTGCTAAGCTCAGTTTGGAGTCCAGACAGCTGCTTCTAGCTGGCTCTAGTACCAACCAAACCTTAAACAAAAAGTGGGAATTATAATTTTGCAGGGTTTCCTTTTTCAGGGTTTGTGGTCCCGTTTCACTGCAGACCTTGTTCCTGTAACCGCGTTTTTTATTGAAATTTGATGGGGCGTTCTTTGTTTTTTATTCACCGGCGTTCTTGTTTTGGGTTGATGTTGTCGGTTCCCCCATTGTGTCCGTATACGACAAAGTTTTTCATGCCGGTCTGCTCTTGGACAGGTGTCGGGTTTTACTGCAGCCCCTTGCTCGGAGGCGATTGAACATCTCACTGGGGTTCCACAGGATCAGAGGAACAAGGGTTCTGGGCTTACTAGTGCACGGGCTAGAAGGCGCCGTAGATAGAAGGCACTTAAGTCTTGTGAAGAAGTTGAACAGTTCATTATCGCGGAAGATGTTAGAATAATAATGGAGAAATACTTATGTTAGTATATTGTTATGTTGTTTGTGTACGTGTAGCTCCAGATCCACTATTGTAGGAGTCTGTTGAAGGCTCTCTAAACCTATATATCTGTAACTATTATCTATGAATAATTAAGCTGGGTTGAGCGTTAGTCTCACCTTCAGTCTATGCTGCTATGCATGCTTTGTTGCTCTCTGATTACTTAATTTGATATCAGAGCTGAGGTTGGAGGAACACACCCAGCTCCCAGTGTGTGGAGAAGAAGCAGACTATGGAAATCGTGGGATCCGAGATCGTGACAAGAAAAGGAGCCGCAAGTGTATGTGAAGGCAGAGAGACGTGACCTGTTAAAAGCTCCTGTCAGAGAGACGTGACCTGTTGAAAGTATCCAGTCGCCCAGCTGCCGCGTGAAGGAGAAACCATGGAGAAGATCGACAGGCCTATGTAAAGTGGAGCGGCCTGCCATGTGGAGTTAATTCTACTCTCATTTCCATCGAATTTGTCCCGTGGAGAAGTCATCGGCCTGAAGATCCGTGGAGAAGACATTTGTTTGAGTTCGAAGCGTGAGTGTGGAATTCTTGGATTGCTGCGTGAAATTGCTGCAGCTGGAAGCGAGAACACTGAAGGGAGATCTGAAAAGTGAGAGTGTTGTGATGTCCAATTAAAAGAAGATTACTGCCAGTCTCAAAAGGAGAGATCGCAAATTGCCAGAAAAGGTTGAGGCTGGTGTTAGCGTGAGTGTTGGGCATGAAGGGAAGAGCGCTGCCCATTCGCTGCTGCCATCCGCGTGAGAGTGTGACTACTGGGCTGTGTGGGCGTGGAGTCTATGAGATCTGCCGTGAGTGAAGCAGCAAATTCCTCTGCCGTATTTGAAGTTTCCTGGAGGAGAATGACCTGTATGTAAAAAGGTCGACAGTGCAGCTATTGAATCGTATTTAAAGTGTTCTGGAGGAGAGCGCCCATCACCGTGCAGGGCCTGGTGAGAATTCTTGGCACCGTTTATCAGCTGAAGAAGAAAAGCAGTCTCAATTTTCTAAAAGAGAGCGCAGGAGGTTGAGCTGCGCGCTGCCCATGAACTCAGACTACCGCGGGTTGTCAGTGGGCAGGAGAGCGGTACTACCGCGTTTCACGAGTACTCAGGGGCGCGGTACTGTATTTTGTTGCTGCGATCTTTAGTGTTGAAGGTAATTATTCCATTCAAAATGGACTTCCTCATGAGACTTGCTTTTGAAAGCATCTTTGAAGATTCATTTGCAGATGAAGAAGGAGATGAGGAGATTCCGCTGGAGCAAGAGCAGGTTATTGAAGATATGGAGAAGGTAAATGCATTTGATGAGATGCTCATCGATTCAATTCCATTGGTCTCTACTACTACATTAGCTAAAGCGCCATATTTCCAGAATGTAGCGAGTAGTGCACCTACTAATATCACTGTTGGAATTTCCAAGCTTAATGGTCAATCGACCTTTGATGAAAAGGTTTGGGATAATGAGTTTGGATGCATACTTGCCGATTCTAGTGTGAATGATCCACCTATCAGAAAATTAGCCAGCATAAGTGATAGAATGCCTCATGGAAGAATTTTTTCCAGCATTTATTTGCCTACTTTGGTGTGGACAATTCATTTGAAATTATTAAGAAGATTTCTCCTGAGCGATGTTTGATGATCAATCTTGTTGCTTCTAATGACAACGCATTAATCTCAATTGAGAATAGTTTCCTGTCATGGTTATATGCACGATTCAGAGAAGGAGCTGCACGATTCAGAGGAGGAGCTACAAATCATGCAAGCATATTTGCTGAAAGTCTATTTCTCCATTAAGGGGGAATGTTAGAATAATAATGGAGAAATACTTATGTTAGTATATTGTTATGCTGTTTGTGTACGTGTAGTTCCAGATCCACTATTGTAGGAGTCTGTTGAAGGCTCTCTAAACCTATATATCTGTAACTATTATCTATGAATAATTAAGTTGTGTTGAGCGTTAGTCTCACCTTCAGTCTATGCTGATGTGCATGCTTTGTTGCTCTCTGATTACTTAATTGAAGATTCGAACCTGGATCGTTTGGAAATGATGACGTGTAGGGCCATTGTGGGTCGCCTAGAGTTTACTTCGGGCTCGAAGGAGGAGTTACTGGTTTGGATACACACTAATTGGACCCCATTGATGGGGCTGTCTCCGAGGGTTAACCTGTTGATGAATGGCTGGATACTATTCATCTTGCCCTTGGAGGAGCACGTTGGTACCATCCTCTCAAATAAATGGGCGTTTAAAGAGGGTTCACTGATCCTTAAGAAATGGCACCTGGATTTTGACCCCCTCAAGGAACTTCAAACTAAACGTCACTTATGGATGCTTTTACCTGGGTTTCCACTAGTTCTCTGGACTGAGAGCATCTTGACGAGTTTGGCAAATAAAGTTGGCACCTTTGTTAGGTCGGACAAGAATTCTTTGTTTGGGATGGAGAAGAGGGTCGCTCGGGTTATGGTCGAACTTGACCTTAACAAGGGTTTACCGGCATAGATTGAGATAATTTGGGGCAAATTATCTTTTAGGAAGAGATTGGACTATTTTGGGGTGTCTTTCAGATGTTTCAAGTGTAGATGCACTGGTCAAACTATGGCTTGGTGCCCTCTTCTCTTGCGTTCTGGCTCGATGGAAAAGGGGCTCAGTGCTTCGGCTACATTGAACCCTGGTGCAGACGTGGACGTTTCTTCCCCTGCCCTCGACTCTTCGGGTAAGTCTTCTTCGACTAACTCTCTTCAAAACGAACTCCCCAAAGAAGAGTTAGATTACATTCTTGATATTGAGAAATCATTTGACAAAAGAATTGTGGACGAAAACCTTAGCCTAAATCTTAAGGGTTTTATGAGAGAACACCATGTACTCTTTCTGAGGGTTCCTTGAGTCCTAGGCTGGGTTTTGTCTCACCTGTACATTTTCCCCCGCTGGATTGTATCGAAGACTAGATTACTACTTGGGTCCCGTCGATGGATGATGCCCAATTGTCTCATGATCCATTTTCCAATGTTACTCCTTCTTTGGGCTCAAAGTATATCCCACCTAACTCTGTTGTTGGTACACTTGACGAGTCTGGGGATCTTGCTCCCTTGATTGGAAATGTTGATACTAAACAGGACTCTCTGCCCCTTTCTTATTCATTTCTATTGCTGAGGATTTTCTCAAAAAAGCCCTCCTCGAACCCCCTCGTCCAACCCATTACACCGGACAAGTTCTTGAATGTCACGATTAGGAAGAATAGGAGGAAGGCATCGGATAAAGGAGGTATTGATCCAGCTATTGAATGCATCCCACTCTCTTCTAGATTAGCAACCCCTGGAACTGCTACTGACATTAACAACTCTTTTAACTGTCCTGAGGCTCTTAGAGAAGTTATGCCTCCTCCAACAGTTACTTAATGCTCTTTCTCACACTGAATGTTCGGGGAGTGGGAAAAGCTACTAGGGCTAGGGCTTTAACCCATCTATTCATGACTACTAGGCCTCACATTATTTTGTTGCAAGAAACTATGTGCTCAGAGTTGGCTGGTTTCTGTAAACTTGCCCCAATTTTACCTGGTTTGGAATTCTCAGCCATTGATGCTGAGGGTCACTCTGGGGGGCTTCTTGCGGGGTGGAACCCTATTTTTTTCAATTTCCTTGCTTACAAAACTCAATGGGGTTTACTTCTAAAAGGTTCTTGCTTGAGTTTAAATCTGTCGATTACTGTATTCAATATTTATGGAGCATATAAAGACCGGGGACAGGTTTTGGAATACTTTGTGGGCTTCAAGTATTTTTAATACCTCTAATCTGCTTATTGCAGGTGATCTGAATTTCACCCGGGGTGTTGGAGACATTTGGGGCACCAATGCACAGTTAGATGAGAGGCAGGTTTTTTCAATAATATGTTGGATTCATGTGATCTTATTGATGTTCTACCTAGTGTTTCTAGCCCTACATGGACAAATGGGAGGGCGGGGTCAGCTGGGATCCACAAGAGACTGGATAAATTTCTGGTTAAATCGAGTCTTATCAACAGGTGGGATAGGTACAAATCCTGGGTTGATGATAACAAGTTTTCAGACCATTGGCCAGTTTTCTTCCAAATTGATACTGGTTCAAGCAAAATACACTTTCCGTTTAAATTTAACTGCACCTGGTTAAGTGATGAAGACCTCTGTGGTATTATCAAAGACTTCTTGAATAATTATCAATCTGAGATTGACCTAAATCCTGTTGATGACATCGTCCATAAGTTTTTTCAGCTTAAGGGTATTGTATCTAAGTGGATTCATAATAAAAAAATTGGACGAGGTATCTGAACTCTCATCATTGGAGGCTCTTTTACGAGATCTGCATCGGCAGAATTGGAATGATGAATTAATGGATGAGGAGTTTGACATTATAAAAATTATTGAAGGAAAGAAAGAAGCTCTTTTAATGCAAGAAACCAAATAATGGCAACTCAAGAACCGTGCCATCTAGATCAACCATGGGGATGGCAACACTAAATTTTTCCATAACTATGCTTCGCATAGAAGGAATGTTAATGATGTCTAGGACCTCTTAAACGATGAGGGTAGTCATATTTTTGGCCAAGATGCACTTCAGACTGCTGCTATGGATTTCTTTGGAAATTTGTACATTGATACGGGTCAGACTAATTTACTTCAACAAATTAATGTTGCTCGACTCTACCCTACTTTCATTACTGAACAAGATGCAATTTTTTTAGGGAAAGAGGTCACTCTTAGCGAAGTTGAAGATGCAGTTAAAAGTTTTTCTAAGGACAAAAGTCCAAGCCCGGATGGCTGGATTGTCAAGCTTTTTCTGCATTTTTTTGAATTTATGGGTCCTGACCTTTTGAAGATGGTGGATTTCTCCCGCTCATAAGGGTACATGTCTGGTGGTTTAAATTCTACTTTTCTTACCCTTATTCCGAAGAAGGGGAGCCCACAAATTTCGGGGATTTCTGTCCAATTGCCTTATACAATTTGGTGTATAAGCTCATCACCAAAATTATCTCTATTCGGCTGAAACCTATACTTTCTGCCCACTTATCAACTGAACAATTTGGTTTCTTGCTAGACAGACAAATTCTTGATGCTATCTGAATAACACAGGAAGTTATTCATACTATTAAATCAAGGAAATTGAAGGCTATGGTACTGAAGGTGGACCTTGAAAAAGCTTATGATAGAGTTGACTGGTCTTTTCTCAGGTTGGTTCTTTTCCAGATTGGTATCCCACCTTTGGTCATAAGGTGGATTATGGCATGTGTTACGTCAGCCAGCATCTCTATCTTAATCAACGGAGCACCCTCGGGTTTTTTCAGGATGAGTAGGGGTCTCCGTCAGGGATGCCCCCTATCTCCACTACTCTTTTTACTCATCATTGAAGGACTAAGAAGATTGGTGATTGCTGCAAAATTGGATGGTAGAATTTCGAGTATCAAGCTGACTAGGGAACTGGTCTTTACCCACCTATTGTTCGTTGATGATGTTTTATTTGCTGGGATGGACAATGACTTAGAATGGCTGGGCTATAGGGATATTTTTGCTACTTTCTGTGCGGCTTCAGGTATGAAGGTCAGCATAAATAAATCATGTGTCTATCACTTTAGATTTCCTGACCTGCGGATTGAGACTCTAAAAGCTTTTGTTCCATACAACTTTTAGCAGCTTGAGGATGGCTTTATGTATCTCGGTTTTTTTCTTAAGCCTAATGATTATAGGTGTATGGACTAGATGTGGCTTGTCAGGAAAGTTGAAAAAAGAATTTCACATTGGACTTATAGATTGTTGTCCATTGGGGGATGTTTGATTTTGGTTAAGGCTATTCTCACCGGCATTCCGATGTACTGGCTTTCTCTCCATCCTATCCCTGCATCCATTCTCACAAAATTAAGAAGGCTATATTTCAATTTCCTCTGGACCGGTAGCTCAGACTGTAGGAAGATGGTTTTGACTAAGTGGGATTCTATTGCTTTGCCAACCTGTTATGGTGGATGGGGAATCCGCAACCTTACTTTTTTTAGTATTGCTTTAAGAATGCAAAGCCTTTGGAGATCATTGTTTGGCAACACACTCTGGTCTAAGGTAATCCGGCTCAAATATCTGAAGGGAGACATTATCAGCTGGTTGAGAAACCTCGCGAAGAGGAATTACAACGCTTCCATTATTTGGACAGGGTTCATGAAGATTTTTAGCTGGGTGGAAAAGGACCTTGCGTGGAAGGTTGGTGATGGGCAGGATATTTTAGTAGGAATCGATCAAATCCTTGGATTGGATGCTAATTATAGGCTGCCTATGGATGTGCTGATTTCCATTCACCAACAGGATTACAAGACACTTAATAAGCTCAGGAATTCAAATTCTAATCAGCTTTAGGGTTATTGACCTTAATCGCCTAGGAACTGGGCTTTGTGGGGGATCGAGCTACTGTTTGGAATCACTTTATTAAGAAGATGAATGATATTGGTTGTAGGCTTTCATCGGAGGTTGATAAAGTCATCTGGCTGAACAATACCAAAGTTGGTTCGATCACGGCAAATCTGGCCTATCAATCAGTTATTAGTACACAATGTATTTTTCCTGCCGAATGGTGGTACAAAGCTCTTTGGAACTGGAAAATTCCCCTCAAAATTAAATGTTTTATGTGGAGGGCTCTCAGAGGTGAGATTCCTACCTGGGACACTCTAGCCCAAAGAGGGTGGGAAGGACCTAATTTATGCCATCTCTGTTTACACAATTCTGAATCGGTTAATCATATTTTTGTTGACTGTTTATTTTCCAAGGAGCTCTAGTTCCTTCTGAAACGCCATTATAATCTTTCACATATATGGGGGGGAAACTCTTTTGCTCATAATACCCTTGAGTGGCACAGGAACGCAGTTTCATTACCATATTTGCCCACGGTTACAGCTTGGTCTATTTGGCTGTCACGTAATCAGGGTATCTTTGAAGACTGTAGACCATGCATTGACCGGACTTTGAATTGCATTGTAAAGCTGATATCGGAAAAATGCACAGATGTTTGCAAACAGAAATCAAAGGTTATATCCCCATTCTATCTTCCACAATCACAAGCTGTTATTTTCTTTGATGGTGCTGCGACTGAGGGAAGATGTGCTTCTGATGGGATCATTTACATCAATCCTGAACATTACTTTACTCTTAAGTTGAACTGTGGTCATGGAACCAACATGAAAGCAGAGATCCTCGGTCTTTGGTGTGTCTTGACAGTCGCATACCACTTTGGACTCTCAGATATGACAATCTTTGGTGATTCTAGGGCACGAGGAGAATATACGCTGAATAATTTGACCCTTCACCATTGGTGCAATAGGATAAAAAAGTTACTGTAGCTTTTTGGCATTAGCTATTTCTGGTTGCTAGAGATTGTAGTATGTACTTAGCATATTTTGGGGATGCTTTTTGGATCGTTGTTTCTTTTGTGTTATTATGCATATATCAATATACTGGTCAGTCTGATAAGTCTATTCTATGGACTTATGAGTATTTGTACTATTTGATTCACTATGAATAGCAATAGTATGGTTTTTTTCACTGAAAAAAAAAATGTCATTGGCGCTCTAGGATGGCTACGTCACTAGTTATGGTGTCAAGGGAATAGGAGGAGGAACTCAGCTTTCGATTTGCTTTAGAAAGTGGTGGGGAATGTGGAGTCTAACCTGGTGGAGTTGGGGTTAACAAAGCTGTGTGGAGTTGGGGCTAACGAAGCTATGTTAACAATGGAACAACTCTATGGTTGGATGGTGGGGGTTAAAAAGATATATGACCATTAAGTATATCTTTAATTTCCAATTTTGTACTTTATATGATATTTTTAAGTTTTTAATTTTGTTTTCCATATTTTACATTATTTTTATAAAAAAAAAATTAAAAATATTTTAAAAATAATTATTACGTCTCTATCAGACATAGTGTCTACAAGATTATAGTATATTATCCTATAGCAACTTAAAATTTTTATCCAAAAATTAAACATTGAGAAATTTGATTTTACTTTATGGATTTTTTTTATGATATCAGTATTCAGAATTGGCTCTACGAAGCAGTATAAGGAACAACCAAAACGCCCCCAGTAGCCTGAATCTTGCCGATGAAGAATTGCTTAATTGCCTAAATTGCAATTTCAGTTTGCTCGCAATTTCGATGATTTGAGTAGTTCCTCATGGTCTCTGGCATGGACCAAGGCAGCAACGAATACTTCTCCCAGATAGGCGTTGGTTCTCCACGGCACGACCACCTTATGGTGCTTGAGACTGGCTCCGATGTCAACTGGATCAAGTGCGAGCCGTGCTCTGATTGTTACAGGTAGGGGAAGGAGCATCGAACAATTATAATATTAATTTCACACAACAATATTAACTTCATATAACAATTTCACATAACAATATTAACTTCATATAAGAGTTTAGGTTATGGGTATTCTATGAGATAGAATAATTGGTAATGAGTAATTAAGATAAAGAAGTTGTAAATGGAACATCACAAAAATATAGTAATATAGTAATGTAATTGACCAAATAAATTCAAAAATTCTGGATTCATTAGATTCAAAGGAATTATTGGTTAAAATTCCATTAGAAAACGGTGGGTGTAACCAGCAACGGACTCGACATCAGAAGTAATGGTGGCCAAAGGAAGAACCAATGAAAGAGGACAACATTCGAGAGGCACATCAAGATTAAAGTCGAAGGGAAAAAAGAGTATTTATTGAAGTGCTGGTATTGCATGTAACATACCCTTTTTGCTGAAAAACATTTTATGTTGGAAACATTGTCTTAACTTTTATTGTAAGGTTTTATATTGGACAAGTGTCCAAGGATGACTGTAATTTGCACAATATTTTATTATTAAATAAATTAAATAGGAGACAAACACCTAAGGGGACTGTTGAAAGAGTGTTTACTGACCCACTAGGTGGAATGGAATCTGGGGTAGAAGGCAATGGACAAATGGCAGCTTCATGAGGCAAGTAACTAGTTGTTGGTATGGGACAACTCCCTTGAATTGTGGTCTTAGTGCCCTGAAAGATGGAACTGGAGCTTGAGGCTCATTTATTGAAAACTGACCACTAAAGACCTAGGCAATCTTTTTAAGAGCCATCGAATTTTGGACTGAGGTTCATCACTTTTCCTGACGAGGAAATTTACCTTGTATTTTTGCTACTTGCACCCAAGAGATTCGATGAGGGGATATGCTAGTTTTTTATCATGGTGTAAGTCTGCATGTTATACTATTGAGTGCAGAGTTATACTGCTGAGTGCAGAGTCCTAAAAGCTGAGGAGCAAGTCTTAATAGTTTGCTTCCTGTTAAATTTTTGAGTGCCTTGCTTCTACACAGAGTCCATCTACCTGGTGGTTCAGTAAATAGGCTCGGGGGTCCAAAGGAGGCAAGTAGATTGGTTGCTTCTTCTGGAGAAGGTTGGGAGGAACAGGCCTCCTTGGGTGTTTGTCCACCCTATCTACAGTTACAGGTTCTACTTGTCATTTCAGTCTCTAAGTAGTTAATTTACTTTCTGTAAATTGTTAATTTAATGTTCTTTTAGCTAACTATTGATGATGCAGAAGTATAAGTGTGATTTTCTGATTTGTTTAGGATCTGGTAAATTATTGAATAAATGTATGAATTGATAAAATACCTCTACTGTATTTTTCCCATATTGTTTTATGTATAGTACTCTAGTACAGAGAGGGAGAATTAAGATATATAAATGATAGACAGAATGTCAAATGAATGAATAGACTAACATTGTTTTATTTCTCAATATTCCTTATCAGCTACCTTCTGTAATATAAATTATATATCTGTCTAGACTTGGGACTTATACAGCTGCAAAAATAAACTTAACAGTATTTACAATATTCTGTTATATCTCTATTTTCGTATAATAGAATAGTGTAGGGTTTAATCCTTCTTCATGTTCCTAAAACTGTTGCAAGTAATAGAATGTAGTTACAGCCCCTTCTATTTTCTGCATATCTATTTTTAAGCTTCTGATAAGACTGTTATTTACATTCTGTCCCATATATCTTCATTTCTATCAAAACATTTACCATTGTTCATGTTTGCAAACAATACTAGTACTCATACAGTAATCAGAACATTTAAAACACCTACATTATCATTACCTTAGATACTTAAAACATAGAACAAGTATGTTTTATACGAGTACACTTTCTTGGACAAAACCCTAGTTCATGTGTTATAACATTTTAGAAGTCATTCAAACTCATTGAACCAAAAGGATTATCCAAGTCTGAGTTTGACCTTTTTGAAGGCTTTTTATTTCACATAACAGTTATGGGTTCGTAACCCTTACCACACTTTACATTACAACTTATCAACATTAGTAAAACAAAACCCTTGTAAACTTAGATTTTTAAACAATACAAGGTTTATACATTACTTTGGTGAAAACGACTGCCATCGACACTATTCACCATTTCAAGCAAACTAAGTTTACATTTCGAAGAAACAAGGTGTAGGGCTTTCATCATCTTTAAACATAGCAACATCTTATTCACATGCCAAACCAAGGGCTCAGAGTTGCAAACAATTCCTTACATCGAAACGAAGAAGAATTAGGGTTTGAACACACAAGACAAGGTATCTACCTTAGACTCTCGGTCATCTTTATCCAAACATTTCAAAACAGAAACATCAAATTTAGTACAGGTTCCATAGAGCTCAGCACACGAAGATCAAGTTTTTAGAACAATTACCATTCTTATCCACATTTCGGAACTATATAATAACAATCCTTCACATTAAACATAACTAACATTTAAATTACAGTATCGACGCAAGATCAAAAACCAATAGAAATCCTTTTTACAAGTGCCGAGTAGGAAGATAAGTAACAATAAGATTTCTTTTATTTTTCCCATCAAAACAATAGAAGGATAAAACCCTCGTTACATTTGCATCAAATAAGACACATAGAAGTGTCGTAGCTAAACAACAAGGTAGGTCGAGGAGCCATCCTCCCTACACCATCTTTTGGTGCATAAAGCTTCACAATGACGGTTACCACCCACAACCAGACATCAACATTGAAGTCTCGGCTAAAAACCAAAGAGGGACCAACAGTCACCAAGCTGAAGTCAACTAGGAGAACCATCGAAGCTTACCAGTTGCAACGCAGCTGCCATTACCCAAGCTCGAGCAGGGAAGCCAAGAGCCGAGGACACCTGCCACACAATCGCTTTATGGTTAAAATGGGTACCATAACAGGAAGTTTCATTAAAACAAATAGCACAACTGAAAAACCTTAGTACACTAACAAAAGGAGAACAGGTTCGAAAACCTGCACATTACCTTGCAAAGAGAACCAGTTGCCGAATCTGAGTATGATCATGCTCGAAGAGAACCAAAACCAAACCTTCATAGTAAACTCAGCGTAAGGGAAAAACAACCCTAAGAACTCTCTGTGACAAAAACTTACAAACTGAAGGTGAGGGTATCGAACCCTGTGAAGGCCTCTCCTAAAACAACACAGTAAAACCCTACAACCTCGAAGGATTGTCAGCCTCTCCACCAATCCCAGTAACACCAAATGAATTCCAAAGAACAACCTCGATGAGGACATAGTGGGAAGGGCTAGGGTTTAAAACCCAAACCCGAGGTGATACTAAATCAATGGTAGAGATCTGGCCAACAGTGCACAACAAACTTCGAAGCACCAACTGCATTAAAACCACATTTATTACCACCTCCACCATGGAAGAACAACTCAGTTGATCGACAGGTCCAACAGTGCACAACTCGACGAGGTGGTATTACAGTTATGAAGTCTTCACATGATTTTCTATCCACGATAGCTACCACCGAGGAATCCACAAAGTAAGTAGATAGGAGAAGTTAATGTTGTGCCTGAACGCGAGTGCCTGCCAGCATCTAAATCACTTTAGCATCATTACGGTATTCATATTGGAATCCGACATCAAAGTTACCACTGCAAACATATAACATTATAAGTCTATAGTTACAACCCTTTCGTAACATAGTATTAAAACCATCAAGGACTTAGGTTTAAGTTATCATAAGCCCTTAGTGCATATAGACTATTATCTCACCATCGCATATAGTTACACGTAAATAGAAATGCATGGTTTTGTATATATTTTAAACTTAATAAGAGATGCAAGGTGTTGCACATATTTCACATATTAAATGAATATTATGATATTGCATTTAGTTTATATAATAGGAATGCATGATTTTGACACATAGTTATGTTTCACAAGCTAGGTATTGTCACAAAGGCCTCATGTCAAGGCTCATGGATATTTCATCACTAAGATCTAGCAATCATATTAATACTCTAAAATGTTATAAACCTATCATATAAATGAACGTATGAATTCGACATAAGTCCTAGCTTAGACTTCGTCAAGCTATTTTTGCATATTATGATTTATGTTGTGTAAATGATGAATAGGAACGTAAGAAGATTTATAGGATGATAATAGTAGCATTAGAATTAGAATAGAATCTAATTCATAGCTCCTTGTTACATAATGATACTGTCAAGGTAAGATCGTAACCTCTTAACGTATCAAAGTTAACACACCAACACTTTCATTATTATACAAATACTCTAGTTGTACAAACAGCTTGAAGTTTTGAATGAAGATCAATTGGAAGAGCTCACCGGAAATTACTCCAAGAATTAACTCTAAAATATCGAAGACTAACTGAAGCAAATTCAGGAACTCTTCTGATTACACTTCGAAAACATTAGTGCTCTTACCTGCAATCTGCGAAATGAATGGTTCAAATGCTTTAGCATGAATGCTAAGTAAGCCTCGGGGTATCCTTAGGACCCCTTTCATCATCAAAATAAGAACAACAGTTAGCACTTATAAACATTAATATTGTTTGACTTTGACTTAGGTAATACAAGAATATAGTTGAGATAAGAAGAACATCCATTAGCATCTTAGAATAGAATTAAATTTCATTTCATAACAAGACGCAAAACATTACATCGAATGATCATTACAGACATTCATTCCAACATAATGACATAGAAGTATTATTTATAATTCCGCACAGTTAGTTTGTGCATTAAATGCTACATTGAAAAATTTTAAATTTTTGTGAAATTTTGGGATGTTACATTGCAATAAAACACAACACCTTAAGAAAGATTGCTGGAAACGGAAGCAAGCATCGAAGGAGGAGGACTCTACAAATGAGGAAAACATAGCCGAGAAGGATTCAGGTATGATTGATGAGGTATTATCTAATGTACTATTTCACAATACCATTCTGACTGGTTAATTGATTATGGAGCATCCCATCACATGTGTCTTCATAGAAATTGGTATTCCACATACCAATCTATAGATGACAGGGTAGTTTATATGGGAAATATTGTTTCATGTAAAACTGTTGGGATAGGGAGTATCAGAATAAAAATGTATGATGGGAGTGTTAGGACACTAATAGATGTGAGGCATGTACCTAAACTTAGGGAGAACTTGGTATCAATGGGAGTTTTAGATGTTGTCGGTTACAAATTTACAGTTCTATGTGGAGTTATGAAGATATCGAAAGGTATCTTGGTTGTCATGAAGGAAAACAGAGTTAGGAACCTATATAAAATTGAAGGGAGGACGGAAATCAATCACGCAGCAGTAACATCGGTTGGTGCACCAAACTTCACTCGTTTATGGCATCAGCGATTAGGTCATATGAGCGAAAAAGGAATGAAGGTACTTGTTCATTGAAAGTTGCTTCCTAGTTTAAAATCTGTAGATTTGAAGTTTTGTGAGCATTGTATTTATGGTAAACAAGCTAG
This sequence comes from Larix kaempferi, assembly GCA_027924585.1. Classification (NCBI taxonomy): domain Eukaryota; kingdom Viridiplantae; phylum Streptophyta; class Pinopsida; order Pinales; family Pinaceae; genus Larix; species Larix kaempferi. Next base: position 548,284 of record BSBM01000328.1, read on the forward strand.
ACAAAAATTTAAATCTGGAAAACACACCATTAAAGGCATCCTAGACTATATTCATTCTGATCTATGGGGTCCATCTCCTAAAATCTCTTATGGGGGATCATCATATTTCATCAGTTTTATAGATGATTACTCGAGGAAAGTCTGGATCTACTTATTAAAGAGAAAAGCTAATGTTTTCGATATATTTAATCAGTTTAGAGCTTTGGTTGAAAAGAGCACTGGCAGGTTCATTAAATGTCTTAGAATAGATAATGGAACTGAATTTACTTCTAAGGAGTTTGATAATTATTGCAAGAAGGATGGGATCAAGAGACATAAAACCATTATTTACACTTCGCAGCAGAACAGTGTTGTTGAACGCATGAACATGACTCTTCTTGAAAGAGCAAGGAGTATGCTCAGTAATGCAAAGTTGCAGTAGGAATTGTGGGGAGAGGCATTGCTTACAACTTGTTACCTGGTGAACCAATCACCATCAACAGCAATTGACTGCAAAATTCCAGAAGAGGTATGGACAAGTCAACCATGTGATTATTCTAATCTTAGAGTATTTGGTTGTGAAGCCTATGCACTTATTCTGAAAAAACAGCGTTCCAAACTAGATCATAAATCAAGCAAATTGATCTTTGTTGGATATGGTGATGGTATTAAGGGATATATATTGTGGAATCCTACTGCCGACAAAATCATCATAAACAAAGATGTAATATTTGATGAACTTTCTCTATCAAATTTAGTTGTAAGTAATGATTTGAAACAGGCTAATTTACCACAATTACAACAAATTCAGTTTGATACTCAATCATCTACGAGGAGGAATCATGAGGATGTCCGTGAGGAGGATATTCATGAGGAAATTCCTCAAGAGGATGAGCATATGGAAACATATCAAGAAATAGAGGAAATGCCACAACAAACTCTATGAAGATCTACACGGGACAAAACTTTTCTTAAGAGGTATGATAATTTTGTCACATATGTTGCTTTAATTTCTAATGAAGGAGAACCTAACAGTTATCATGAAGCATTAGAAGTGTCTCACAGTGACAAATGGAAACTTGCAATGAAAGAAGAAATGGATTATTTAGCAAAGTACAAAACATGGGATCTTGTGGAACTTCCTGAGAGTAGGAAAGTGGTTGGTTGCAAATGGGTGTACAAATTGAAGAAAGGAGTTGATGACATTGTTCTGAAGTACAAGGCCAGACTGGTTGCAAAAGGGTTTTCTCAAAAAGAAGGTATTGAATTTCATGATATTTTTTCACCAGTTGTGAAACTCGTTTCTATCATAATTCTATTAGCACTAGTTGTCTTATATGATTTGGAGTTAGAGCGGCTAGATGTCAAGACGACTTTCTTACATGGAGATTTAGATGAGGAAATTTTCATGGAACAACCAGAAGGGTTCGTTCAGAATCGCAACAAGAGGTTCGTTTGCAAACTCAGGAAATCATTGTATGGCCTGAAGCAGTCTCCCAGGAAATGGTACAAGAAGTTTGATTTTTTCATGGAACAACCAGAAGGGTTCGTTTAGAATCGCAACAAGAGGTTTGTTTGCAAACTCAGGAAATCATTGTATGGCCTGAAGCAGTCTCCCAGGAAATGGTACAAGAAGTTTGATTTTTTCATGGTGAGACAAAAAAATTTCATGGAACAACCAGAAGGGTTCATTCAGAATCGCAACAAGAGGTTTGTTTGCAAACTCAGGAAATCATTGTATGGCCTGAAGCAATCTCCCAGGAAATGGTACAAGAAGTTTGATTTTTTCATGGTGAGCCAAAATTTTACCAAAAGTGAGTATGATCATTGTGTGTACTTTAAAAAGTTGAAAAATGGCATGTTCATTATTTTGGTATTATATGTTGATGATATGCTTGTCACAAGCAAAAGCATGTTTGAAATCAACAAGTTAAAGGCTCAATTGACTAGGACATTTGATATGAAGGATCTAGGAGCAACAAATTAGATCTTGGGCATGCAAATACACAGAGACAGAAAAAATGGCAAGTTGTGGTTATCACAAAAGAAGTACGTGGAGAAAATACTTCAGAGATTCGGCATGAATAAGGTGAAACCAGTTAATATCCCTTTAGCTTCTCATTTTAAGCTTTCTTCAAGTTTGAGTCCTAGTAGTGATGAAGAAAAACAATATATGTCTCATGTGCCATATGCTAATGCAGTAGGAAGTTTGATGTATGCGATGATAAGTACAAGACCAGATATTTCACATGTGGTTGGTGTTGTCAGTAGATACATGGCAAATCCAGGAAAAGAGCATTGGGAAGCAGTGAAATGGGTGCTTCGGTATCTTAGAGGCACAAGCAATTATTGTATCACCTTTGATGGTTGTAGTGATGAAGCCTGTGGTTATGTTGATTATGATTTTGCAGGTGACTTGGACAAGAGGAGATTCACTTCAGGTTATGTCTTTACTCTTACAGGTGGAGCTATTAGTTGGACATGTCAAAGATTCAGAATATTGTTGCTTTTTCCACTACAAAGGCAGAGTACATATCTGCTTCACATGCTTGCAAAGAGGCAATATGGTTAAAAGGTTTGTTGGGTGAGTTAGGAAAGGTTCAGAACACTATAAAAGTTTTATGTGATAGTCAAAGAGCTATTCATTTGGCTAAAAATCCAGCTTATCACTGTATGACAAAACACATTCCTATAAAATACCATTTTGTAAGACATGTTAGTGATGAAGGTGGAGTGGTCCTTGAAAAGGTCCACACTCAAAAGAATAGTGCAGACATGTTCACGAAACCCGTTACTTTAGAGAAGCTACGATGGTGCTTAGCTTCTCTCGGCTTGCAGGAAAGGTGATGAACAAAGCAATGAGCAAGGTATCAAGTAAATTGTTGTCAATGTGGAGATTGTTGGAAACAGGTGACAACCAGTTCTCCCGGTGATTGTGTAACTGTCTAACCGAGTAACTAAGTTTGGCCATTATGAGTAACTGTGTAATAAATATATTTATTTCTTGTATTCTCGTAGGAGAAGAGATTGATAGGAGCTGTTGTAATCTTCATGTTTTGAATAATAAGAGAACCGATGCCATCCCTGCATATTATTTTCTGTGGCTGCTTGATCCAACAAATTTTAATCTTTTTGACTCCTTTTATTTTATGTAATTGGTTAAAATAAATATATAACAAAATTACCATCCATAGATCATGAAAAATACTCAGAAATTTCTCTTATAAGTTATTCTACCTCTTATAAGAATGAACTTCTTTGGAAAAAAAATCACAATTAGAAATTTTATTTCATTTTTGGCAAAGCTCTTTAACAACAATTTATTCAAACACGGTCATTATTATAGTAAGAAGATAAACATCATACGAAAGTCAACTTGGTATACATTTCATCCTTTTAATGTGAATTTAAAATGAAATAGTATAAATTAATTCAAATGAGAAGACTCTTATTAAAACATTAAAAGATTGAAATTTGAGATTATGAAAGAGAATGATCAACGTAAAAGCAAATCCTTTCTATCATGCAATTACAAATTGACTATTGTCTATTTGGAATGCTCCTGTGTCAGCAAGTGCTTCAAGTAAAGTGTTTGTGGATTGAGTACAGAGCACAGTGTCAACAGAGCAGTCTCTTCGCTTCACAAACATCCTTCTCCTGTAGGTATTGGATAAGAGTTCGGTTAAGGAAAGTAATGAAAAGGAATATATCTGTTTTTATTTATGATATTTTGATTTTGATATTTCTTGTTTGTTATTCACAGTTCTCAATCATACTTGTTAAAAAAAATGAAATAAATTCTACGTAATGAAATTATCAGCACACTGTTATATCAGTCATTTCAATCATACTTGGTAAGAAAATGAAATCATTCTTGTTAAGGAAATGAAATAACTTTTCCATAATGAAATGAGTACAACACTTTCTTGGCCAACCAATGTACTTGTCGAACTATCAAGAGTTCTTGGTAAAGGAAAGGATTGAAAGTGATCATACAAGTTTTCATGATTTTGATTTTGATATTTCTGGTTTGTTATTCATTTCTCTTAACCATTCCAACTACATTGACAAAATGAAATAAACTGACAATTCAATAGAAACTATCAATTCAATGTTTTGAATGATAACTGTGGAATACTGTTAAACATTCTGATTTCCCAAAGTTAACAAAGAGATAGCGTTTTGAACATGAACATGTTTATAGTTTTTAAAACGTTTTATAACAGTGTACGTCATTACGTTCTCTACATGGGAATTGTATAAGGGTTAATTAAAATGTTCTCTATTCCGTGGAATCCGATAAAGCAATTATTGTCAAAATGATAATTTGGAATGCTTAGTTTATCTTAATTTCAATGATCTAGATGATTTTAAAATTGAGTAATTAGTCTAGACAATCCCAATTACTGAAATTACAAAAATACCAAAATAACAATTTCCATCAAAAATTTGAGAATCCCAATTGTTATTGTTATTTGACTTTAACAATAACAAATCCAGTCAATGACCGAGTACCTGGGACGACTTTTAAAGCCACTTGATTTAAACGTTTACGTACCAGATAGTTAACTGTTGTATCCAATGGAAGGTAGTTGTAACCGGGTGCTGTGCTCAATCGACAGAGACTTTGCGTGAAGCACTTGTCAATCCCAATTTTCATCTATGCCCTTATTTCTTTCCTTTCTAATTGGATGGTAAAATGTTAGGACTAACATTTTCAAGCCACCATTTTTTTTTGGCATTTTTATTATAGAATGATACCCCAAATCCTCCCATTGGGTTAGAGTTTTATATTCGTTGTTGGATAGATCGTTTTTTCAAGGTTGGAGGGCTGGATTAGACATTTGATTTTCATTTCAATCATCAAATAAAAAGTTGTCAAAAGAAGTAAAGCAGTTGTCAATGGCTGTAAAAAAGATGATTCCAGATAAAACTAATAAAAATAAATATTCTTATTACACTTACATCGAATATTCAATAAATTCTAATTTATTCAAATTTCTATACACAAACTAACAGTAATCTTGGTTTCTTATTTCCCTTCTTATACTCTGTTTTCTCCGTATTGTTTTTATTTGTCTTTGCAACCATGTTGAGATCTAAGCTAGAACCTCCCTCAATATTCAACGATACTATACTATCAACGTTATTCTTTTCCGGCTTTTCCATTTTGTTCGACATATGGAATCAGGCACGAACTCTCCTAGGAGACTTTTTAAATTGCTTAGATGGCAAGCATGGACCTCACCTGAGTCCGAGCTTTCTGGCACTTTTCGCATGATTTTGACTTCTGGTACTGCGAAGAAAAAAAATCTAAGCTATAATTCGAAAGAGCAAGCCTTTCCCTATCTTAAAACTGGGTATTTCCATGGTACTTAACTTATGTCCTGGCTAAAAACATTTAAATAATACTGAAGTTTAGCGAATATGTACCATTTGAGGACATCAACAGGAAGCGTAGTGGACAGATTTTACTAAAGCAATGAGTTGAGGATCTGAATTTTCTTGGGCTACCCTTTGGACTTATCGCTGCACTTATAGGGACAAAATAAATCAGTTTAGGTTAATAGATCGGAGGTTTTATTATGTCCTTGTTGTCTCAAAATAGATCGGTTTATGAGGTCTTATTAATATGGTTGAACATGCACAATTATGCTATGATCCATCACTGATCCATCAGCAGTAAGAAGGCCTTTCTTGAACAAAAAGTAGTAGCATCAACTGAAAATTCTAATTTATAAAGGAGCAGGGACATTGTTATTCAAAATTCTAATTTATGGATATTGTTATTTAAAGGCTCTAATTTTGTATATGACATTTTGTATGATATCATTCAGTTAACTAGTCAGAACCTTGATATTCCCTAATATTCAGTTACAGTAGCCAAGTACATAGAATCTCAAGAGTTAAATAGTCAAGACCCTAATTTTATTCAGTTATCACACTTATTTGAGTAATAGAATCAACATAGTTAAATAGTTGAAACCCTAATTTAATCTAGTTGCCATAGTTAGCAAAATAGTGAAAACCATGGTCCATAACATAATTCTATTATTGTTTGTTTTGACTATATATTTGCAATTAATACTATAATGTTGTAATTCAATAGTCAAAGTTTGCACATGAAATATTTTACTTGAAGTAATTATGGCTAAGTATCTTCAGTTAAATAGTTGAAACCATATTCTAATTAACATAAACAACACTCTTCCACTAGAATAGAGGAGTTCCACATATTGTGGAGTTATTGTTGGAGCCAAAAACATCACCATTAATCCATTATTTTTTGCCCAAAGCTTTCCATCCAAATGTTATGGCCATTTTGTATGATATCATTTAGTTGGCATTTTGTATGATACCATTCAAGTAAATAGTCAAAAGACTAATTTGATTCAATTTCCATTGTTAGTTGAGTAGATAGAATCACAATAGTTAAATGGTCGAAATCTAATTTAGTTACACTAAGGGACATCTATATCAATCTATTGATATGTGCCTTTAGATGGAGATTTGGGTTATGATCTAACATGCAATTAATCTGAAATGATTGCATTGGGAAATGAAATGTGATATAATAGTATTGTTAAGATGCATTGATTTCAATGATATTAAATTTTGTATTATATCATTCAGTTAAATAGTTGAAACTCAGATCTCATTAAATTACCACATTTAAATGAGTAGATAAAATCACATACTTAGCTGAGTAGAATGACATCTATAACATATTCAACAAGTCATTGTTGGAGCCAAAAAACTTGCAATTTATCCATCTTGTATGGTCATTTTGGAGAGGGACAGCCTAGGAGACCTGGTCATGCAGGTCTTAAACAACCTCAAAGAAGATTTGTTGAGGAGCCTGGTCCTGGACTTCGCTAAAGCTCCTTTTGGTGGCAACACGACGAAATCAGAATCTCGTCCTGTTGAACCTGTTCAGGCGTAACCGGTTCATGCTTCTTAAGGCGCACCAGAGTAGGCATCGCCAGTTCGTTTATAGTTTCCTCTAGAGTGAGGAACGTCCACTGCAGCGTGAGAGACATAAGCGGTCTGCTAAGAGATCTGTTGGGTCATGATGATGAGTAGTGCTATGGAATTATGTTTTGTTATGTTATGGAAATTTGTTTAATGATGGGATGTTATGTTAATGTAATAGCTTCAAGTTGTGGGGTCTAGGATATCTTGTAATGGTCGTGGGCCAAAGTATGGGGATGGTTTTGGTATGGTCGAGATCCAAGTCTATAGGTGTCTTAAAGGTGTCTTTTTGTTTGGAAGTGATGTGGTCCTCATGTAATGTTCAGGGAACTCAGTGGAGTCGGGGGGTCTGGTTTATTGTTTTTAACACTAGAAAGGCATCGCAATGAGCGGGGATCACCTAACAATGGAAGGACCGGTCTGCACAAGGTCTGGAAGACCGAATTTTGAACCACTATGTATAGTCTTTTTCAAACTTTAATAGAATTTTCACAATCTTACTCACAAAAAAAAATAATGTATTTAGCATTAATCATAATTATCAATATCATTAGTTACAGGGTATATTATCTCTAATGCATGCTAGAGTTCATGGTGAGATCATTGGTAATCTATGTTAGGTATGATATGAAAGGAAATTTTCATTAACGTGGATTTTTTTTGGAGATTTACTAAGTTTTAATTTGAAAAATTATCACTACTCTAACTAGCAACTTTTTAGATTTATGCATGAACACCTAAGTTGTCAATATTAATTAGGTTTTCATCATCACCAATTAAGAACCTTTTAAATTTATGGATTAATGTAAGCTTTGTAATCTCTTCGCCCTCCTTTGTTAAATAGAAAGAACTCATGCAAATCAAAGAAATACATGTATTTTGAGATTAAGAAGGATTGCCCATAAAAACTCCTATAAATAAAACAAGAACCACATGCGGCAATGTCTATGATAGAGAGTTTGCAAATGCAATAAAAAACATAGGAAAAGAGCAAAGCAAAAAGTAATTGCTTCATATATTTTGCATGGGTTTAACTAGAGTGGAAGGTCGATGTGTGAAGGTAAAGAGGATATAAGGGTTGGCGCAATGGGCAAGGCTTGGGGCACTATGTGTTTTGGGGTGTTGTGAGTTAGAAGAGTTTCCTAGTATGGAAACATTGGTATCTTTGGAGGAGCTGTGGGCAGGTGAATGTGTGAATTTGAAGAGGATAGAGAGATTGGCACATTGTATAAAGCTTTAGTTGCTATATGTTGATGGGTGGTATGAGTTAAAAGAGCTACCAAGTATGGAAACATTAGTATCTTTGGAGGAGTTGCATGCAAGTGAATGTGTGAAGCAAAAGAACAATGCAAAAGGAATGGTGAAGTAGAGCATGGGATGAAGGACAATGCAAATTGAATGGGGGGTAGAGCAAGAAGAAGTATAGTGTCTAGAAGAGAAATGTTGTAAAGCAAAAAGGGAAATCCTTTATGAACATTTTTGCAAGGAAGCATTTAGGAATACAAAGTTAGTGAACAGAGAAACAAAGAACAATAGCTAGGGAGGAGTGAACAAAAAAATCATAATCCTCAAGGATTACGAGTCAAGCCTTGTATTACAAGGAAATAAAACACCCAAAGATCCCAAAGGGAGATTGTACATGTTCTCTTAATTCTCATATTTAAACATACAAGATTTAGATTATGTTGAGGACATTAGCTGGACCTCAAATTGATCAGAGTCAGGAGATTAAAGAAAACAATGATTGTTAATCTGCGATCAATGGGAAGTGGATAAATCTAATGCATTCACATACGTCTTAACAAGGCAAAACCATAGAAGTGCTTTGGAAATATTTATTTACGCTTTAGAGGTTTCATTAGCAGGGTCCAATTATATTGATGCCTCAATTGAATATATATCAAAATGGCTCATCTAAGTATTACATAACATTAGACATGCTATAAGTTGATAGTAAAGTTGGATGCTATTAATGAGTAAAAAGTTAGGATGATATTTGACATGTTGTAAATGGTTTTAATTTTCTAGACACGGAATACTAGCACCAAAATATTAGCATAGGGTTGATCATATCCATACCATATATTATAATGCTAAGAATGTATGCCAACTTAAAAAAAAAATAACAAATTCAATAAGAATATTGGCATAAGGTTGATCATATTCATAGCATATATTCAATAAGAATACTAAAAATGTATGCCAATGTAAAAAGAATAACGACTTCAAAAGATGCATAAAAATGCTGAAAATATTTCAAAGCAAACAGTGTTTGAATAATGATACCTGACTCAAACTCAAACATTTTGATATTCGTTGTATCCAAATAATCCCATCCATCTTCTAAGAGATATTGTAATTAACATAGAAAAATGAGGATGTAGATTTGAAATATGGGATTGACATGTGACCATCACTCTTTTTGTAAATATCAAAATTTGAGCAACTAGCAACTCTATTTATGAAAAATAGACCATACTGATATTTTTTAAAATGGCTCAATATTGTGACCATGAACTAGATTCTTCATTCTCGCTTCTGAAATCTTTGTCATCGACAAAATTTGCAGCACCTTTTGGAAAAAGAGTCCAAGTTGATTTGATTTACGTTTTTGGTGATGACTTCTAACGGAATTCAAAATACCAAACATGTTAATATGTTTTACATGTCCATGGCATGCAGCAAAAATCTTCATGTGATATTTGTTTGATGTTGCACAGGAAACGGCAGCCGGCCAAATTGTTCCATTCATTTGATATGTGTTCAATGTTGCACTTGCACTTGGCATCATTCTTCTTCGGTGGATACTTCTTGCTGGGAAATGTTAAGAGTTGTAATATCAATGATCCTAAGTTGGTTAGTTAGTTGAGTCAATGGTCCTAAGTTAGTTGAGTTAGGTCATTTGTTGACCCATGGTTTACACTGGCCCATAGTATTAGCCAGTGGTTTTGGTGTTATGAGAAACTATATATATGTGTGCTTAATAATGAGAAGGCAATCAATATGCCCTTTGTGTTTCTACTCTATTCTGTGTATCTACATATTTTATCATGGTATCAGAGAGTATGGCGTGATCCATACCTGTTGTTGTTGGGTAAGCCTTTTCACATAGTGGAAAGCACACATGATCTTGTTTTTGGGTAAGCCTTTTCAGAAGCTGGAGAGCACACATGCACAACTAGAAGTTGCAGCATGGACGGAGAGAAACACTCCGGCCGTGACAAGGTAACATTTTTTTCCCACGAAAAAAAAAAAAAAAAAAAAAAAAAATCGGCCCTAGAGGGAGGCTGTCGCACCCTGCCTGAAGGAAAAGTGCGACGGTGTCGCACCCTGGCTTAGGACAACCTGCGACAACCGTCGCAAGCTTGCTCAATGGAAAAGTGCGACAATCAGCCTTGGACTTATAGGATTTTGTCCGTCGTACCCCTCAACGCACTGTGTCCGTTAGTAAAGTGCGACGATCAGTTTAACAGCTATCATAATCCATGGAAAGCATGAACATGAAGCCGATCTCACGTCCAATGCTAAATGGAAAGAATTATGAATTGTGAAAGCTGCGCCGACTAGTTTAATTGTTGTCATAATCCATGGCAAGTACGAGAACTGTTCAGATCTGGTCTTGAAGAGAAGGTATTGCTGACGTTGAGCCAAAATATTGGACAACGTTCCAGCTTTGATTGCAGAAGATCGAGTCTTGCAGAGATCGATCCAAGAAGACCCTCTGTAGAAAAAGGGCAGAGCAGATTTGAAGACTGAAGGACCACCGATACTTGAAGAAAACCAAGAAGATCGAAGATGGTGCTAGAAGAGCTACCAGAAGAAATCGAAGAGGTAAGAAATCTGTTAATCTCAATAGGTTCATGGCAAACCTTTGATGGAGACAATTATGCATTATGGTCATTAAAAATTAGGGATCTGTTAAGGTCACAAGATCTGTGACATTTTGTAGCTGAAGTGGATCCTGGTGATCTAGAATCATTTCAGAATTTGACAGAGTATCAAAAGGAAAGAAGGAAAGTTGTTGCCTTAAGTATCATACAAAATGGTATATATTATTCCATCTTTCATTACATTTTAGAAGCTTCTACTCCCAAAGAATCTTGGGATATATTGAAAGCAGAGTTCAGTGAAGAAGAAACTGATGTAGAAGAAGATGCAGCAGAGTTCAGTGAAGAAGAACCTGATGTAGAAGATGAATCAGAGTTCAGTGAAGAGGAACCTGATGTAGAAGAAGATGAAGCAGAGTTCAGTGAAGAGGAACTAGTTGACTTTGCAAGCCATGCAAAGCACCAGGTATCCCACAGCGAAGTGGAAGACAACCAAGAAGACTGTGATGCAACCAATGATCAAGTAAGCTCAACAAAGCTTGTTGATCTAATTATGTTTGCTAATGACAGTGAAATCAAACCTGTCAATGCAGTCATCCCCAGTGACGTGAGTGATATTCTCTTAGAGAAAGAAACCATTGATAGCAGCAATGATAGTCTCTCAGAGAAAGAGACAATTGATAGCAGCATAGAAGTTGCACCAGCAACCTGTTCATCACAAAACCAGAAAACCAGAAGTCTGAGGAAGCTATATGAGCAGACTCCCATTATTGATGAGCAGTATGAGTATGTTTTGTTTCCCTGTAAGCCCACAGTTTTTGAGGAAGCAGTGAAGGATGCACATTGTGCACAAGATGCAACAGTTAATGATGATGTAGCTTCCATTGAAACAAAATATGAGGAAGATGAAAAACAAGGAGATGGGGAAGACAAAGAAATGCTTGCTCTCGAGGAAGAGCTGAAATATATGAACGTTTTTTCTGACAAAAATTTTGAGTGTGCAGGTAAAATGGACAGCGACATACAATATGTTGAAACAGAAGAAGAAGAAGACTTGCATTATGTTACAAGACCAATGAAAAGCAATAACACTGTTTATTTTGCAGAAGACAAAGAAGATGCTGCAGAACACCTACTTAGCATCAAGTTCAAGAAGACAAAGAAGAAGCAGTCCAAGTACACATCAAGGAGGAAAGTAAAGCTTAAGTTTATTTGAATGAAATGTATGCCTAGCTGAGACATAGACCAGCAGGCACAACACTTAGACATTGATAGTGCTAATCACACCATCCCACTTGAGATTAAGGGGATGTGTTAAGAGTTGTAATCTCAATGGTCCTAAGTTGGTTAATTAGTTGAGTCAATGGTCCTAAGTTAGTTGAGTTAGGTCATTTGTTGACCCATGGTTTACACTGGCCCATAGTATTAGCCAATAGTTTTGGTGTTATGAGAAACTATATATATGTGTGCTTAATAATGAGAAGGCAATCAATATGCCCTTTGTGTTTCTGCTCTATTCTGTGTCTCTGCAAACTTTATCAGGAAAGTCATTCAACTTTGTCTTTGTGAGGCAAACGTGCAGAAATTTCCCCACCCAACCGATGTCATTTGGGTAGTGGATGCAAATAAACTTTTGGATTCTGGATACAAAATATGGAAGATGTTTGAATCCATAGATGATACATGAATTATTGCTCCTTTCTTGATCGAATTCCCTAGTTCAATATCAAATAAACTCATCTTTTGGTAAGTAATAGACAAGAAAAATCGATAATCGCAGTGTTGAGGTTTTCATGTACTCCTCAGTGAGAACATATAATTCAAAATTGACTAAACTGATGACTGCCAGTTAAATTCAAAATAAACTTATGTTATCCTTTTACAGAATTTCTATGAGGGGTTGAGGCTATCTTTCTTATCTTTCTCTTGAGCAAGAGAATATTATTCCATTAACACCCAAATGAAGATGGGAGTAGAGTGGGGAGAATATATAAATGGTGAACTATCTAGTGAGCTCAACAACTATTGCAATGCACAAATATACTCCATGATTGTACCCTCCACTTCCCAAGTCTCTGTGCTTACCTTCCAATTGGAAATATCCCACTGATCCATCAAAAAGTTGGACGAACAGGTTTCTAGTTTGCAGCATCAACTAAAAGAGAAATAAGATCAGCTCAAGCTCACACTGAAAGGCATGCCAAAGCCAAGGACGAGGCCACACAGGATGCACTTGCATTGAAGAAACACATAGAAATATGTGAAGAGTTAAGGAATGAATGTGAGCAATTTCAGCATGATGAGATGAATTTGAAGAGAAAATGGTAGAGGCTCATTAGCAAAGGGAATTGGCGGAGAAGTGAGCCATGAAGCAGAAATTCATGAAAAAATAGCACAAAGTTCCTTAGAAAAATCCTTGCAAGTTTCTTCAAGGGAATGGTTATTTGGAAGAAATGCTTCCAAAAAGTATTAGTAAAGCAGCGTAATAAACCATCGACGAAAAGGGTTAGGAAAAAAAAAATGTTGCTCCATGTTTAGCTCCTATGGCTACAAGTGGTTTGATTCCTGAAGGACAAGAGGGTGATCGTTTGGGACATTCAACTCCAAAAAATAAAGTCAAGTATAAAGGGCCTAATTTGTGTAATGAGTCACCAATTGATAGCAAAAAATCGCCCTTCTTCCATAATGATAACAGTTTTCATGTCAGCCAAGTTCTTGCCACTGCTGGAAAATTTAAGAGACTATTATTTGTAGAGATTGTTGTATTGTGAGGAACAACTGGTTATTGGACCATGTTAGACCATTTTTATTTTGCTTTTTCTTGGACAACTTCTGGTTATACCATTTGTATCTGATGATTGCGGGTTGAATACCTTTAGCTATTGCTTGGTTCAGTCTAAGTAATAGTATCAATCCTTATCCTTTCCTTCACCTTGAGATTGTTAAGATTCAACTTGCTCCACTTGGCTCCCGAGGTACGAGAACTCTATCCTTTACCTTTGGTTCACGAGATACCTAAAACTTATCCCTTATGTCTATGGAAGTTCATATAGCAGGCCATACGGGTGGTATTCTTCATGAACAAGACCTCTAACTATAATTCATTTAAAATAAAATAAAAAAACATTTTCAGGGGGGGAGGTGGGGTTTAGGCCGTCTTTCCTGTCTTTGAATTCATGAACTGGAAAGGGAAAGTGAAGCGATCCAAGAAAGAGGATCAAGTATTCAGGGGAACTATAATCTTTTCTTTAATAGATAGTCTATAAAAGAATATGGAAAGCAGTTCAATGGTGCTAGTGAAATTGATGGTCTAGGCCAAATATGATAGTGTTATAGAATACATTGGTGGCCTTGGCATCACATCAGAGCATCATCAATCAGGAAGGAAAAATTGTCTTTATGCTCTCCATTCATTTATAAGTCTCCATTGTGCTCTCTAACGTCCCAACAGACATGGTCGGACTGCTTAGTCCCTAGCTTTCGCAAACCCAGTTCATTTCATCTCATTGCTTCTCTGACTAGGACATTATAGAATTAGATGCCAAAACAGGGATGCAATGATATGTGGAATTGTAACCATTATCCATGATCTATCATAAAGGTGGATAGTTAGTCTCAAAAGGGGTTAGACACAAAAGATCACGCTGAGCAATAATGCTTCGTCCAAATACTGAAAATTTGGAAATCAATGCGAAGCTCGGGGCTCTAAACATGAAAGGTTGTTGAAAATATTCATTTGCTTGGAATATGTGAGAAGTCCCAATAAAACATTGGATTTTGTAATAGCCAATATGGCATACAGGTTCTTATTACATTCCCATACTCCAGACAGCTCTCGATGTCGATTATACTTATTGGTTTATACATCCGAGCTTTCAAGACATGGCATGCCCATACTCCAGACAACTCTTGATGCCCAAATTTCAATACACGACATGCCTAGAAAGACAGATTCCATGCCACTCTGTCATTGAACTATTGGCAGTGATACAATGATGCTATATTGAAACCTATACGCTAGCTCTACTCAGAACGCCACTTAGAGAACATTAACTCTAATACGTGCATGATACTCTAAGACTGCCCCATGAGGTTAGACACGATGTTTGTGATACTACAGACCTAATTGTTCATGCCCCATGTGCCCTCAGATGGTTGATCATGACACTCATACATGCTCCATAGTACGTGACCACCAATTATCGATACACTGTTCCCAAGAGGTGTTTGTGCCTGACCAGTTGCAGTACGTGACCAGGAAAGGAAGGAGTTAAGTCTAGAATCGGGGCAGTCCGGAGTACGGATCTAGGAGAGGATTAAAAAAATGATCGATCCCTTCCTGCACATCTGAAATTTGAAACTAGGCATGAGTACCTACCATTAACTTCGCAGGTTGAAACGATGATGACATGCTCACGTACAGGACACATGTCCATTGAATCCCCGCTTCAAAATTTGAGGCAAAAATTAGACTTTTTACCAAAGTTAAACTTTACACATTGAAAAATTTGGAGCATCATCCACCTAATATATGGAAAATGGTTCCATGATGTCACAGACATAATAAATAAATGTATTTTGAGATGACGGAGGATTTCCCATATTGTATGTCGATTGACAACATAAATGTTGTAAAAAAAAATTTAATAACATTTAATTCAATTTTGTTTAATAAATTGCTAGTGTTTATGTGGAAGGAAAATAATAGTTCTCATACTATAAAGGACCATTCCTTATAATTTGAGTTCACACTAGTATCTCGTAAGTGATCTTTAGTGTGATATGGAACAGACATTTGAAAATTTTGCCTTATGATGTAGAATGTTGTTCTAGAGTTGATTTGTTCCCTCATGTATCAGTGATCAAAATAGTTTTAGTAGGTTGCTTTGCTCCCTCACGTATCAGAAATTCCATTTCTCTTCTTGTGCTCTCTTTGGTAGGTTTCGTTGCTTGCAATATCGATGCACTCTCTTCCTGTGCTCTCTTCTCGTTACTTCGCATTGCAAAAATGAGGCCATTATTGATTGCTAAATATTATGTCAAAGGATCATTTTCCCATGCATCCATACATTTAAAACAACAAAACAACAGCAATAAACTAAAATGAATCGATTGCAATGGAGCATCTATATGTTTAAAACAACAACAAGAAACCGAAATGAACAATTTATAGTATGGTAGAAATAGGAACATCACAAGGGGAAGTGAAAATGTAAATTCATTGGGTAATTGAATCGATAGATGGGAGTGGAGAAATCAACCCATAGTGGCGAGTGGAGCATTACAATACAGGTTAATACAAACGCAATCCATATGCACCCATCATACCTTGTAGCTTACCCCTTCGCATGGATACATGGCCAATCAAACTTGCTAATGGGGAGCGCGAGCCTACTATCCCACCACATATTTAATACATGGAAAGAAATGGTATGCAAAATGATCCTCCTCTTACAGTGATTGATCCAGGTAAACTGACAGGAGATGGCCTTAAACCCCATATTAATTCTTGTTGTGTGGATGTTGGATTGACTTATGATGGATATTAAGAAGTGTAACGTGGCATATTATTAACTAATCAACCCTAATTAAATGAATAACACTCAACCTCTCCCTAATAATAGCAAGCAAGTTATCAAATTCAATATTTGTCCTCAATTTAGCATACATGACTAAGAATATTCCTTTGTCATTAAATCCTAACTACACAATGCATTTTTGTAATTAAAAGCATGCACCTCCCACCCAATGTATTGAAATAAATATGCCTATCGACATAATGAAGTAAAGACGGTGCAATTAAATTTCCCATGCATAATTCACAAGGGCAAAAACTAATTACAGTCATAGTACAAAATGATTTTCATCTTCCTAGTTCTTTGCAATCTAATCATGTGAGTGATACTTACATAATGAATACATTTTAGCTCCTTTCTTAAATCATTAATTTATTTTTGTGATTGCAAATGCATAGATTTGCATACAAGGGATATGGCAAGATAAAACCATCCTCATGGACCACTCATCATCCTACCTTTCCCTCCAAGTCGCTCCCCCGGATCTACCTTTGATTTCCACATGCTTCACTCTTAAATGCCAAAGGACTGTCCCACGCCTTAACCACATGGCTTGCATGCGCAAGACAAAGGAAATCTGTTGGTTTCGAGGAATGTTTTTAATAACCAGAGGGTTTGCTTATGTCCTCCTTCGAGCCTCTGCCTTGTGTCCACCTTTTGTTTCAGAGAACTATGTTTTCGTTTTCAATCTTGCTCATTTTCCTTGGTATTGGAGGTATTGCATGGACATGGAGCTTTTTCGTTATGGCCCTCCATCCCTAAGTGACCCTAAGGTTTTGACGAACTGTCTTCGCTGCAAAAAACCTTTCAGAAGTGTTCCTGGTTCTCATAGTTGGGGACTCCCGATCTCTCCATTTCATGGTCATTCTGAACTGAAAGGGAAGGAGGAGCGTCTGGGTAAAACGAATACTCATGTCAACTCTGGCAGTGGACAGGGAATTGAAAGAAACTATGCCCTCAGGGAAGTCATGAGCCCTATAAATGACTTGGAAAATGAAATCAAGCTGGCGAGAAATGAGAATCTTGATATGAAACGGGCCCTAACCCGTATGTATTCCCTTGCCCAAGCAACTCATTATGAGTTCAATCATCACAACAGTAAGATCATGAATCGGGTTTGCAATCTGGAAGAATTCATGGTAGTAATTCATCCCCATGCGGGCACAAAGGAAGAGAAGATGAACGTTGTGGGCATGAAGGAGGTAGTTCAAATGAACGTTGCGGGCATAAAGGTAGTTAAGCTGGTGGTTGCGAGCACAAAAAAAGTCCAGTTGGAGGCTGCGGGCATAAAATCCGAGGTTCAGATGGAGGCTGAGGGCATAAATGAAGCCCTAATGGAGGCTACAGGCATAAAGGAAATAGCCCAGTTGAATGATGCGGGCATAAAGGTTGTTCAGTTGGAGGATGTGGGCATGAAAGAAGTCGTTCAGATGGAGGCTGTGAGCATAAAGGAATCCCATATGGTGGCTGTGGGCACAAAGCAAACAGCCCAGATGAATGTTGCGGACATACAGGTCGTTTAATTGGAGGCTGCGGACATAAAAGATGTCCAAATGGAGGATGCAAGCATAAAGGAAGATGATCAGATGGAGGAAGCAGGCATAAAGGAAACCCGGTTGGAGGCTGCAGGCATAAAGGAAGCAGCCTAGATGAAGGCTACGGGCATAAAGGTCTTTCAGTTGGAGGTCGCAGGCATAAAAGATGTTCAGATGGAGGATGCGGGCATAAAGGAAGATGCTCAGATGGAGGCTACGGGCATATAGGAAATTCAGATGGAGGTTGCGGGCATGAAGAAAGAAGTTCAGATGGAGGTTGCAGGCATAATGGTTTCGGGTTACACTTTGTTTTCTGCATAAATTATGAATTATGTTTTTTGGTCCCTTAGTTATATGTATTATCTGGATATATCCCCCTGCTTTGTTTTGTTTATGCAATGTTTTGCTTTTGTTTATTTCTGCTCGGTCAGTATGTAAGAAGATATATCTTCCACAGAATAGGCAATTTCCATGATAGATACAAGTTAGAGAAGGATAAATAAGGTGTAATGGATGATGTCCTGTTATGGGAGTAATCCTATCTATTTTCTATGTACTCTTCTTTTTATATATAATCAAAAGCTCTTTAACCGTTTCTGTTAAAAAAAGAAAGATAAAACACCATTAGTTGAAATACATTGAATCTTACTGGACGTGGAAGTTCCTCTGAAGTTTACGAAAACATCACAATTTCATGTATACTTTTCAATTATTTTATATTTATCATATCCATATAAAATTCAAGATGCAACTAATTCAAACCAAAAATTGTAGGAATTACATTTTTTGTTAACCTTTGTTGTCTTAACCATAAATTAATCTGGAGGTATAATTCATGAATATCATCACAAGACATAAATATTCCACCTAAACACTACATCCTTTTTAAATCCATATTCACTACTAGCATGGATTCTTTAGCAGGATAATACACGAGAAACAATAGCTTCACTCAGCCAAAAAAAATAAGCCATGAAAACCTAGAAACAAACACAAATACATAGATAGAACATAAAACCTAGTCATAATATACATTATATTATGCCATTACAGGATGACAAGCAGGGTGGATTTTAGGGGATTTGAAGGGAAAATGCCCAGACTTTCTTTTGTTTGAATTAGAATGCTGCATGAGGTGGGAATGCTCAATGTATATGCCTCACAAGCTTCATGCTCGTGTTCACCCTCAACGACAATACTAAAAATCCCATTGTCGTCGTTGCATTCTTTAATTAGAATGACCTTTTCCCTCACAATCCTTGCACTCAACAGTTACATGAAAAGCACTCATACTATAAGTATTTGAACTAGAAATTGGGCTCAATGTGCTTTCTATATTACACTCATAAACCAAAAAATGAGAGCATTATTTGTATTAAAAATCAACATTGTAAAAAATGAAAGTAATATGAGCGCAAGAGCAAAAGGGTAAGCCTATGCATCACAGTAGTAAATCTATCAAGAAAAATACAAAGGCTGTTCTAAATAGAGAATCTCAATACCATATATATTCTTCAGCACCAAATATAATCTTTCATATCTTAAAAGCAAAAAAATGTAGAGACCCAAATGAAAACAACCTACATAAAATGTAAAGCAATTTGGAGATCTATGAAAAACAAATGTTTACTTACCAAGGATAGGGGAGAGATTTGTTGCCTCTAGGACGCAACAAACATTATTATACACAGCAAAATTGTAGAACAATAAAGAAAACAATAACATCATGCACATCTAGACACCATAATTTATCAACCCCTTAACTTGGTGAAAACCAACAAAAGATCTTCATTTTTCCCCTTGGCCAAACCTGGCCAAGGCATGGTCAAGTGTTGCTCTACCGCCATGGGTGTCCTCAACCATCAGTGAGAGTTCCAAAAATTATACAATGGAGTACAACTAGCCTCTTTATAGGCTTACATCACAAGAGTACCATGGGCAGATCTCCCAACATGCGTCCATAACAACAATAACCAAAGTTGGTTAACTTGCTCTATGATTAATTCAAGATTAGCCCAGTATTCGCCCCCTTAAACTTGACTTGGGAATGACACCTCCCCCCCCTCAAAAGAATCAACAGAGAATATTACATGCTTCCCTCCCTTTTTAGATTTAACACAGGAGTATGCATGCCTTATTGGTCTTGCAACTAGTGGCCTTCAGTAATACTTGGTATTCAATCAGATCGATTGGTATACATAATTTATTCAGCAATGGATGCAAAGTAAATAAATCAAACTCCTAATTACTAAAATAGATCCTAATCTCACCAGATCTACCTAGACGAGCGCATCACTGCACTTCTTGGCATGTAAGGTAAAATTGATGAGTCACACATTAATCATAAATCCAAAACACAACATAGAAGAAAAGGCTTGGGAAATGTAATCCATCAAAAAAATGAATTTATGAAAGCTACAAGAAATGTAATCAGTTAATAAAGTAAATGAAAGCTACCGAAAATATATAAACATCATATCTGATAAATGAAATCTGGAGGAAATATAAATACCTAATGTAATAAATGGAAGCTACAAGAAATATAAACAACTAATCTAATAAATGAAATCTACAGGAAATAAAAACAGCTAACAGAGTAATTTCATTCACAAATAATTCTAAAGCAACTACACAACATAAAATAACTCATATCTACCATGTGTCGTAGAGCAGGCCCTCCCCCTATAGCACAGGTGATATGAACTCCAAGTCTCCAACCATAATCACAAAACACAGATAGCAAAGGAAATTACTGAACCAAATTCTATTTCCCAAATAATAAGCAAAGCCATCTCCATGTGCCTTCTTCAGTTTGGCTCTTTATTTATACAAAAAACTATCCTAAATCAATGTGGGCTACCTCCTTTCATGGCAGCAAAAAATAAAAGGTATCTAATCAGATTTTAATGTTGAGAGTTGATTCTCCTTAAAAAGGGGAAATGTGGCAAAATGCATAACCAATAAAAGATCACGAACTAGCAACGTAATGAATTTGTATCCATGATGGCGTCATGTTGTTGATCGCGCTTCATTGGTCCTTGCCATCTGGGTACTAAATTGAATTCATATCCCCTTCCCATTTGCAAAAATTCAATCGGTGAGGGTTACAGAAAGTCTCTTCAGCAACTGTTGTGGAAGAACTTGTCAACGACTACTGCAGAAAAAATCGTTAACAACTGCTGCAGAAAATTTCGTTAGAAACTCTTTAGCAACTTACCAGCAACTCTTTAGCAACTTGTCAGTAGCTATGCATGAATTATTTGGACCAAGAAGACTTCCCAAATGCCAATCTCTGCAACAAAGATGAATAAACACTAGTATTGTACTGCAACACAAAACATCAGTGCCTCTAACATATAATGTTTTACAAGAAATTGTGCATTCCATTCAAAAAATCCATAAAGGCTATCAACTACATCAATTTTCAAGGAGTTACTAGATAAAACCCAAATGGCTATAATAGGATAGCATATTTAATGTTTAGGGAACAAGATGGGATACTTAGGATTTAAATGTTTGTGAAAATGTCAAAAGAAGATGAGTGTAATGATACATTTTTGTAGGCTCATCGCAGCCCCCAATTAAAGAATTTGCACGTACTCGTGCAACCATATCATTCATGTTGCCTTTATATCTTACTCATGGTATCCTCTATGAACTCAAAATTCTCTTATTAGCACCATAGAGGGTGCTTTCTTGTGTTGGAACTACATGGCCTAGAATGTCTTGATCGTGTAGGTGCATAATATCACCAAGCCACCTTTTGCAGGTTTTAAACTTGGTGCTTCATTAGACCACCATTTTTTCTCTAATGGAATTTTTTATTTCCCCTTTAAAAAAAAAGAAAACAATATAGAAGCATTAAAAAAACTTCCATCATTGTTAAAAAGGGTGTTGTTGAAATATCCCATCGCAAAAAACGTTCCTGAAATGTGCACATGCTGAAAAATAGTGTTGTTAAAATATTCTATTGAAAAACACATATACTTAAATGTGCACATATTGAGAAATAGTGTTGCTAAAATATTCCACTGAAAAACAATGATATTGTAATGTGCACATGCTAAAAAACAATGTTCCAGGAATATTAATGTGCACTAAAATAACTTCCATCATCATGTTGAAAAACATTGCTACTAAAATATTCTTTTGTAAAACAATGATACTAAAATGTGCACTGAAATAAGTTTCATCATTATGCTGAAAAACATTGTTGCTAAAATATTATGATGTAAAACAATGCTACTGAAATGTGCACTAAAATAACTTTCATCGTCATGTTGAAAAACGGTGCTGCTAAAATATTATGCTATAGAATAATGTGGCTATAAAATAATGTTGCAATAAGTAATGCATCAACTATGGACTACAAAGCAGATTCTTCATCAACAAGGGTTGATATCCACCAACACTATCATTGTAAAGTTGTTGAATAAAGTTGTCATTGATGTCAAATTCTATATGTATATGTCCTCCAAAGTGGTCCCCTTATGGCGTAGCCGTTACGCATGGCCCTCACGGGAAGACACTTTGTGATGTACACATATGGACCAAAATCGTAAAGAAGTCCCTAAGGTTTCCCCTACGAATTGTTGAAATAAAAGGTGAAGAAACCCCTAAATAATGATGTTTGGTCCATGTGCCCATGAGTTTGGGGCTACATGACCCATGGTGGAGAATGCCCTTAAGAGTCCCCAAATTTGGTCCAAAGAAAGTTGGTGTGAAGCTTGAAGTATACCCAAAATAATGATGTTTGGTTCACATGACCACGAAAGTTGTGGTACTTTGGTCCATTGGACCACATGAAGTGGCACAGAGCCTCGCAAAAAATAATGAAGTGTCAATCAAGTATGATGATGTGGACAACTCATAAGGATCACTTTAAGAATGGAATGATCTTGAAGTTATGACATGGCATGTCATGATGGATCCTTGAAGTGGGGTACGAACTCCTTGACTAGACCCCCTTAAAATATGGAGATCCACAAATTAAGGATAAGTTTAAGAAGCCCCTAGAAGAAGCTACAAGGGAAGTGTATAATAGCAGAGAAAATATCTCATTTTATCATCATTCAAGCTCTCTCTTTTGTTTTGCAAATGTATGAAATACTGGGGCCGAATTTTGTAGCGGTGATCAAGTGAAGGAGTTTTACAAAAATTGGCATAACTTTTTCATACGGTATCGGAATCGCAAAATTCTTGGATCATTGAAAAGCTTGTTGAAAGTTCTATGCGATGATATGATATAGGGTGAAATTTTCAGCAGTGAACAGCAGTTATATAGGCCGAAAGTACACTGAACAAGGTCGATAGTCAACTAGGGCCGAATTTTGCAGTAGTCATCAAAAGAAGAAGAGTGACGGAAACTTGCATATCTTTCTCATACGGTATCGAAATTACAAACTTCTTAGCTTGTTGAAAAGCTTGATGCGATGGCTATGTGATGACATGATATAGAATTTATTTTGGTTTGTTTATATATTCTTCAAATTCTTATCTTGGCAAAGGTATGGTTGATGCTTGTTGGTTTCTCTTGTGATGGCATATGTCTCTCATGGATAGAGTTCATCTTTGATCTTGGTATGGTATGTGAAGCCATTGAATATGTTATGGAATCTATGAGGGTGGTTATATTGACATAGATCTTGATGTTTTCCTGGCATAGATATTGTTGTTATCTTGGCTTAGATCTTGATGGTTTTCTATGAATAAACCATGGTATTATGTGTAAGATTTATGGCTTGATTTGATGTAAAAGATTGGATATGTAAATGAAATCTTTGGATGATTGTTTCTGGGAAATATTGAAAATTGTACTTGAGGCATGCACAACTTGATACAGTGACTACGATAAGGACAATGATACAGAGACAGTGACAGAGATAGTATGGCAGTGGCAATGATCGTGACAGTTTGACAGTTATAGTGACAGGGATAAAGACAGTGGTAGTGATAGTGACAGTTTGACAGTTTGACAGTGACAGTCATATATTGATTATCTTATTCATAACAGGGAGGCGGGACAGGGCAAGGACAGCTTGGAGCTTTTGATCTCAGGGGGTTGTAGCCTCCTTTCAATTAGAGCTGATAAACTAGGGGGTTGGAGCCTACTTCTAGTTGGTGCTAGTAATGTAAAGTCCCCATTCAAATAATTGCATAGCAAGACAATCCCATCAATCCTACTAGTTCCCTAGGTTGGATGGATACATTTGGAATTGTAATAAGGGAGCTAATAAATGATGTTTAGACAATAGAATAGTTCAAGTATTTAATAAAGAGGTTGAATAAAGAAATTCAAGAGAAATTCTAGATGGAAATTGGTTTTGAAGACATATGGAGGATGTGGGACCCACACTAGCTTGATTTTTCAATGCCACATGGCATCTCTCCCTTGCCATTTCGAATCCATGCGAAGGAAAACATTCTTGGATGAGTTGGTAGGATCATACACATGGAATTTAGCATCATAGGTCTAATTTGGATGGAATGGTAACCTCCATGGAAGAGGAAGAGTCAAACTAGAAGTTTGTGGACACTTGGGCTAGATTCCCTGGCTCTTATGACAACAATGATGAAGAATCTATGACACCTATGACAAATTTCAGACCTGATTGCTAACATCTGACCAATATGACATGTCAGGCCCAAAAATGAGCTCCAAGGTGGTGCTCATGGGAGTTGAAGAAGCCAAAGAGACTCCTACTCGAATTGGGAGAAGGTGGAAGGTTGGGAACTTGGAAGACAAGTGGCATAATGTGGAATCTTTCCTAATTGGAAATCTCTAGAAGCTAATGGGAGGAATTCAAACCATAGGAGGCTAAGGTTGGTTATTAAATACATGAATCAAGCATGAGAAGGGATTTTTATCATTTTGAGAATTTTCATTTGTGAAGAGAGAGAGCTAGTGGAATACTAGTCTTCTTGCCTTAGCCAATTACGAGGGTGAAAGATTCCCATCCAAGTTGGTGTGTGGAAAGGCCATTCAGACCTTTCATGGAGATTTAATGGAGTCTTTATTTGCATGTGTAATCTACAAGGCAGCTCATGGTTTCTTCTAGTGCAGCTCACTCCTTCAATCATTTCCAATTTTCATTGCATATTCTTGCTCCTTTAGGGATTTGGTTTTTGGTGAGCTAATGTACTCATTGGGGGGGCTTCTATTGCCCCGTTTATTTTGTATTTATATGACTATACTCTTCTCTTCATGTTCATAACTTTACCAAGTCGATATTCTAAATGATTGTATGTAAAATTGATTATTAATGAGCAAACAATGACCATTTCCCCACTATATTGATGTATACCAATGCAATGTTGATTAATTCGAATGGAGGAGTGTTTCTCTGATGTATTTATGTTTAATGGACTGTCATTAATGAGTATAACAAGTTTCATGTTCAGTAATTAAGCATTTGGATCTATCTTGCTCGATTTTATTGCATTTGGAGAAGATTTAATGCCATTTCCCCCAAGGTCGAGCTAGTGATTTTGTAGTTGTTTGGGAGAGAGTTATAATAGACTTAATAAAATGAATAATGATGCAAATGTGACCTTAATATTGTCCCTTATACATCCTATGTCTCTTTTGAGAAATTCGAGTGGGTTTGGAAGCATTTGGAGAGCCATATTCAACATTTACCCTGGGGGGATTTGAACCCCAAATTGCTAGTGAAAACTCCTATCTTGGCCAGAAGTTTAAAGAAGTTTGAAGAAGTGTTTTGATGGTCCTAAATAATCCTTGAACATCATAACCAAGTACTAATATCATTCATACACTTCTCCTGAATATTTGGAGGCATTTGGAGCAATTTGGAGACCTAGACATCAAAACTAGTCAAAGGTCGAATTAGGGAAAAAAGTGAAATTTTTGTCATTTTAATAAATGTCTTAAAAAGGGACATTAAAAGTGGTATTAGAGAATGTTCTTGGAACCTAATGGTCTTGAAAAGGATCCAAATAAATAATCCACCACCCTTAGAACCTAAATTTGAAGAGGTTTTTGTTGAAGAGGAAGTAGTAGGAGAAGAAGAGTACATTGTTGGAACCATGCCTAAGGAAGGAAAGGAAACCTCGAAAAATGAGGAGGAATTTATTGCAGTCATAAAACCATTTTTTGATGAAATTTCAATGGGAATGAGAGACATGAGCAAACATATGATGAAACGATTCAAATTGATGGCTAGCCAACTTGGAAGCAAAGGGGTAATAGGAGGCAGCAGTAGTTCACAATCAGAAGAAAAGAAGACAAAGGGTGAGCATATATTTTCAAGAACAGGACCCCATAATAGACCTAATGAATTTCAAATCACACCAAGGTATACTACACATGAATTTCTTGTGACCAAAGAAGAGCCTAACATCCCATTGGACATGAGTGAATTGGCAAAAGAATGGGAAAAGTTGAGTGAGGATTGTAGAAGGACTCTACCATTTGACCAATACTTTACTGTCTCAAACAAACTCAAGAAGAGGGAGGATAATAGGGCTCTATTCCAAAACAAAGAATTAAATTGTGCCATTTGTAAAATGCCACTTCCTACTTTTGATGGTTCCTCTCAAAGTTCTACTAACACTTGGGTGCAAAAACTGATGTGTATTTTCAGCTGAACCCAATGGTGGAGGAGGATGCCTTAAAAATGGCTATCTTGCAT
Organism: Larix kaempferi; assembly: GCA_027924585.1. Taxonomy (NCBI): domain Eukaryota; kingdom Viridiplantae; phylum Streptophyta; class Pinopsida; order Pinales; family Pinaceae; genus Larix; species Larix kaempferi. Next base: position 574,824 of record BSBM01000328.1, read on the forward strand.
CTAGAAGGAGATGCCAATGAATGGTGGTTCCATGGTCTGAAAACTTTGGGACATGATCAGGTTAATACCTATGGAGAATTTGTTGACAGGGTGTTAGAGAGATTTGAGGAAAAAGACCCAGAATTACCTTTCAAAGAACTAGCCCAATTGAAGCAAGTGGGAACTCCTGTTGATTACATGTTAGAATTTCAAAATTTATCAGTCAAGGTGGCTGATATATCTATGGGAAGGTTAGTATTGTTGTTCATTGAAGGTTTGGTTTAACCCTTAAAAGGTTTAGTTAAATCCCACAAACCAACTACATTAAGAGATGCTATGAGCTTGACTAGAGATCTCCAAAATGTGCTTCCTAGAACAATATTTCCTCCCAAGCCTAAATTCATATTTGAAAAGAAACTTTGGAAAAGAGATGCATCTGATAAGAAGACTTGGAAAAGAGATTCATATGAAAAGAATAAGAAAGAAGGACTAAACAGGAAAGAAGTTAGAAGGAAAAAATTGTGCTACACATGCTTTCAACCATGGGCACCGGGGCATAAATGTACTAAGGGAAAGGCTCAATACATCAAAGTATTTTCTGATAGTGATGAGTATGAAGGGGGTATGGATGAAGAAGAACATATTTCAGATCAAGAAGAGGCATGTGAGACAGCAGAATAAGGAAGACAAGAAGAAAATCAGCCCTCGCCTGACAAAGCAAGAATGGCAGTACATTCGGCAGTGCCTCGTTATCACACTATTCGATGCAAGGGTGTGGTACTAGGACAGAGAGCTTCAGTTTTGGTAGATGGAGGAGCCACACATAACTTCATTGATGCAGACATGGTGGAGAGAAGGAAGATACCCATTGAACCATTTGATGGATTCACAGTTGTCATTCCAAGTCACAACACAATGTAGTGCAAAACATGGGTTCCAAAGCTGCAAGTCACCGTAGGTAACTATACTTTTGTTGATAGTTTTTATGTGGTCGATGTTGCTGATACAAATGTGATTTTGGGAGTGCAATGGATGTACTGTATAGGGGAGCATACAGTAAACTATCAAATTCTTGAGATGAAATTTCAAGATTCGAAAGGTGTACTAAGGGTTGTGAAAGGGCAGCACACTTACCCAAATCAAGTAGTGACTTGCAATAGTATGAGATCTATATTGAGGCATGGGAACTTAGAATGGGATGATGAATTTCATATCACATCTCCCAAGCCAAACATAAAGGTTGTTGAACACCCAAAGGAGATAGAGAAACTATTGCAAAAGTATGAAAAAGTTTTTAGAGATCTTCCACATGGTAGACCACCTGATAGAGGGGTTGAGCACAACATTGTTTTGGAGGAGGGTAATTCACCCATTCAAATACCACCCTATAGACATCCAAAAAAATTCAAAGATGAAATTGAAAAGGCTATCCAAGAACTCCTAGAGTTGGGACTCATTAGACCAAGCTCTACCCCTTATGCTTCTTCAGTAGTGTTGGTAAAGAAAAAAGATGGAACCTTGAGGATGTGAATAGACTTTAGAGCCTTGAACAAGAAGACAATCAAGAATAGGTATCCTATTCCTAGGATTGATGAGCTCATGGACGAGCTATTTGGGGCAAAATATTTTTCCAAAATTGACCTTAGATCAGGTTATCATCAAATTCGAATGAAGGAAGAAGATGTGCAAAAGACTGCTTTTAGATGTCATTATGGCCACTTTGAGTTTCTTGTTATGCCATTTGGATTAACTAATGCTCCAGCCACATTTAAATCATGCATGAATAGGATATTTTGCAAGCATCTTAGAAGGTTTGTTTTGGTCTTCTTTGATGACATTCTCATTTACAGTAAAACTTGGCAAGAGCATTTACAACATCTAGAGATTGTATTGAAAACTTTGCAAGAACGGTCCTTGTTTGCTAAGATGTCTAAATGTGAATTTTGGATGAAGGAACTATTGTATCTTGGGCACATTATTGGGCAAGAAGGAGTGAAAGTACACATGGAAAAAATCAGGGCTATCTTAGAATGGCCATCACCAAAAAACATCACAGAATTAAGAGACTTCATTGGAATATGCACCTATTATAGAAAGTTTGTGAAAGGGTTCTCCAAGTTGACTTCTCCACTCACTGATTTGACTAAGAAGGATGCTTTAAAGTGGGATGAAGAGGTTGAAAAGGCCTTCCAAAAAATCAAAGAGGTAATGAGCAGTTGTCCCATACTTGCATTACCTAATTTTTCTAAGTCTTTTGTTGTTGAATGTGATGCTTCAGGTGGAGGAATAGGGGTTGTCATAAAGCAAGGCCAACACCCTATAGCCTTTGAGAGCAAAAAGTCGCAGCCTTAGGAAAAGCTTTACTCCATCTATGACAAAGAAATGTTGGCCATCATGCATGCATTGGTCAAGTTTTGACAACACTTGGTAGGAAACAAGTTTGTGGTGAAAACTGACCACAATAGCCTAAGGCACTTCCTCACCCAAAAGGATCTAAATGAAAGGAAACAAAAGTGGGTAAGCAATATTCAAGCTTATGATTTTGATATTGAATATGTGAAAGGAAAGAATAACATTGTAGCAGATGCATTATCTCGAAGACCTTCTTTTTCTCTCATGGACATTGCCAAGGATTGGAAAAACATGCTACTAGTTGAATATGCCAAAGATAAATTTGCTTGTGATGTATTAGATGGAATCAAAGGGGATGATAAATATAGGATTTTGAATGGGATGATATATTATAAGGTTAGAATTTATTTGGTTCAAGATTCAAAACTCAAGTACAAAATTTTGCAACAAGCACATGATTCCCCACTAGCTGACCATCCAGGGATCTTCAAAACTTATAGGCAATTAAGGCAAAGATTTTTTTGGAAGGGACTGAAGGAAGATGTTCAGAAATATGTGAATGAATGTAAGGTATGTCAGCAAAACAAATCAGAACTTACATGCCCAGCTGGCTTATTGCAACCATTGCCCATTCCGGAGCAAACATGGGACAGTATCTCAATGGACTTCATCACCGGTTAGCCCAAATCTTTGGGTAAGGATTGCATATATGTGGTAGTGGATAGGTTGAAAAAATTTGATCATTTCTTTTCTGTTACATCATCTTTTAGTGCTGCACAAGTGGATGATATTTTTTTCAAAGAAATCTTCAGATTGCATGGGCTCCCCAAGAGCATTGTAAGTGATAGAGATAGTAGATTCATGGGTGCTTTTTGGAAAGAAATTTTTAGATTGGTGGGCACTCAGCTGACTCCAAGTACAAGCTATCATCCACAAACTGATGGAAAAACGGAGAGGGTGAATCAATGGTTGGAAAGGTACCTAAGAAACTATGTGGGAGAGCAGCAAAACGCATGGGCAAAATGGCTACACTTGGGTGAGTTTTGCTACAAGACCACTTTTCATATGTCAATAGGGATGTATCCTTTCAAAGCATTATATGATTATGATGCACTTACCTTTGTTGAAATTATCTTTGGTGATAGTAGAGCCCCAAAAGCTAAAGATTGGGTGGAAGAGAGCCAAGAAATTTTAAAGCTTTTGAAAGACAATTTGCAGGTTGCCCAAAATCAGCAAAAACAATATGCAGATAGACATAGAGAAGAAAGGACCTTTCAAGTTAATGATTTAGTATATTTGAGGTTGCAGCCATATAAACAAGCATCTCTCAAAAAGAATGGAGCAGAAAAGCTAAAACCAAGATACTATGGCCCATACAAGGTAGTTCAGAAGATTGGGGAGGTAGCATATGAATTAGAACTTCCGGAAGGAAGTAAAATCCACAATGTATTTCATGTTTCTTGTCTCAAGAAAGATCTTGGTAGAAAATTTTCACTTCAGAAATACTTCCTCCCTTGGATGATGAAGGTCAGTTCATACTTGTTTCGGAAAAGATTTTGAAGACAAGGGAAAGGAGATTAAGGAGCATAACTATCAAAGAATACTTAATACAATGGAAGGATCTACCAAGTGAAGATGCCACATGGGAAGAGGAGAATATTTTGCAGCATCCAAATCTGAAATTGCTTGAGGACAAGCAATATTGGGTGGGGAGGACTGTAATGTCCCCATTCAAATAATTGCATAGCAAGACAATCCCATCAATCCTACTAGTTCCCTAGGTTGGATAGATACATTTGGAATTGTAATAAGGGAGCTAATAAATGATGTTTAGACATTATAATAGTTCAAGTATGTAATAAAGAGGTTGAATAAATAAATTCAAGAGAAATTCTAGATGGCAATTGGTTTTGAAGACATATGGAGTATGTGGGACCCACACTAGCTTGATTTTTCAATGCCACATGGCATCTCTCTCTTGCCATTTCGAATCCATGAGAAGGAAAACATTCTTGGATGAGTTGATAGGCTCATACACATGGAATTTAGAATCATAGGTCGAATTTGGATGGAATGGTAACCTCCATGGAAGAGGAAGATTCAAACTAGAAGTTTGTGGACACTTGGGCTAGATTCCCTAGCTCCTATGACAACAATGATGAAGAATCTATGACACCTATGACAAATTTCAGACCTGATTGCTGACATCTGACCAATATGACATGTCAGGCCCAAAAATAGGCTCCAGGGTGGCACTCATGTGAGTTGAAGAAGACAAAGAGACTCATACTCGAATTGGTAGAAGGTGGAAGGTTGGGAACTTGGGAGACAAGTGGCATAATGTGGAATCTTTCCTAATTGGAAATCTCTAGAAGCTAATGGGAGGAATTCGAACCATAGGAGGCTAAGGTTGGTTATAAAATACATGAATCAAGCATGAGAAGGGATTTTGATCATTTTGAGAATTTGCATTTGTGAAGAGAGAGAGCTAGTGGAATACTAGTCTTCTTTCCTTAGCCAATTTCGAGGGTGAAAGATTCCCATCCAAGTTGGTGTGTGGAAAAGCCATTCAGACCTTTCATGGATATTTAATGGAGTCTTTATTTGCAGGTGTGAGCTACAGGGCAGCTCATGGTTTCTTCTAGTGCAGCTCACTCCTTCAACCATTTCCAGTTTTCATTGCATATTCTTGCTCCTTGAGGGATTGCGCTTTTGGTGAGCTATTGTACTCTTTGGGGGAGCTTCTATGGCCCCATTTATTTTGTATTGAGATGAATATAATTTTTTCTTCATGTTCATAACTTTACCAGGTCGATATTCCAAGTGATTGTATGTAAAATTTATTATTAATGAGCAAACAGTGACCATTTCCCCACTATATTGATGTATACCAATGCAATGTTGATGAATTCGAATGGAGGAGTTTTTCTCCAATGTATTTATGTTTAATGGACTTTCATTAATGAGTAGAACAAGTTTCATGTTCAGTACTTAAGCGTTTGGAGCCATCTTGCTCAGTTTTATTGCATTTGGAGAAGATTTAATGCCATTTCCCCCAAGGTCGAACTAGTGATTTTGTAGTTGTTTGGGAGAGGGTTATAACATACTTAATAAACTAAATAATGATGCACATGAGACCTTAATATTGTCCCTTAGACATTCTCTATCTCTGTTCAGAAATTCGAGTGGGTTTGGAATCATTTGGAGAGCCATATTCAGCATTTACCCTGGGGGGATTTGAACCCCAAATTGCTAGTGAAAACTCCTATCTTGGACAGAAGTTTAAAGAAGTTTTCAGAAGTGTTTTGATGGTCCTAAATCATCCCTGAACATCATAACAAAGTACTAATATCAATCATACACTTCCCCTGAATATTTGGAGGCATTTGGAGCAATTCGGAGACCTAGACATCAAAACTAGTCAAAGGTCGAACTAGGGAAAAAAGTGAAAAAATTGTCATTTTAATAAATTTATTAAAAAGGGACATTACAGGTAAATACACTAAATGTAATCTTTGTATTATATAAGAAAATCATTATGTGGTTTTCTCCCGTTTGAGTTTTCACGTAAAATCTCTTGTGTAGTGTGTATGGTTTATGTGATGATGAATGGTGTTCTTAACGATTAATGTTTAATTGATGTGATTAATGTTTGAAATGGTAAAAAGTGCTAAATATTGATTTACCCCCCCCCCCCCCCTCTTAATATTTCCAACAAAAGTCACCATTATTCATTTAGCTAAACCTTTTGAAAATGGAAATATCAATTGTAAAAGTGTGCTTTCTAGCTTGGGGGAGCTAAAAGAGCTTCTTCAAAAGTAGGATCCCCCAATCCAACTTTGAATTCTTCTACAAAACAAATTCCCATAGCAACATGGATAACTGAAAAATAAAATTACTAGTATATTTCCATCAAAATAAGAATGATAAATATGTGCAGTTTCTTCCCTCATCTAATTCTTCTATTCGGCTCCCTTATTAATTTCTCATCATTCATAGCTTCATTGATCCATTTTCATTAACCCATGATACTTGTCTCACTTGTGATGTGAACATCACTCTGCCCCCCAACTAAAGATCTTGGCAAATCTCAAACAACATGATATATGGTTGCAAGGAGTAGAGCTTTAAAAAAATGCAAGGAATTTTAGGAAAAATGGATACAAAAGAGTGAGATGAATAAGGCATTGAAGGATAGGATAGTCAAGGAGTTCTAACTAGAAACATCTTAAAAATGATGAATTGCAGACAATATTCAAGGAGAAAGTGAATGGAATACCTTAGTTACCTCATGAAAAGTATTGTTGGAATTAAAAGAAGTCAAATGTTGGCAAGAAGTGTTTGGTGAAAGTAATCTAATGTACTCTGCAGTGGGTAGGAAGTATTCTACAACTATATTGAATTTTGTAGAAGAAATTGACGAAGTCTATCAGATTTGGTAATGCAATTTCACACTTGCTTGATGTTGGATTCGGCAATGTAATTCCACGCTCGCTTGATGTCGGATTCAACAATGAAATTTCAGGCTCACTTGATGATGGATTGGGCAATGCAATTTCATGCTCGCTTGATGATATGAAGATTTGCTACAATAAACTTCTACATCATCACGCTCGCTTGATAATATGAATATTTGTTGTGGTAACTTATGCAACACCATGCTTGCTTGCTAATATGAAGATTTGTTGTCACACTCGCTTAATAATATGAAGATTTGTTGCAGGAAATTTCTGCAGCATGATCACGCTTGCTTACTAATATGAAGATTTGTTGTCATGCTCTCTTGATAATATGAAGATTTGTTGCAAGAAACTTTTGCAGCATCACACTCTCTTGATAATATGAATATTTTTTGTGGGAAACCTCTGCAGCATCACGTTTTCTTGATTTGCTACAGGAAACTTCTACAGCACCATGCTCACTTGCTAATATAAAGATTTGTTGTAGGAAAATTTTGCAGCATCGTGCTCGCTTTCTAATATGAAGATTTGTTGCGGGAAATTTATGTCACACCACACTTGCTTGATAATATGAATATTTGTTGTCATGCTTGCGTGATAATATGAAAATTTGGATATGGGAAGAGAAGTGATAGCAACTGCAAAAATAACATTTTTTTTTATTTTTTTCTCTTTTTCTTTTTATATATTTTTTTCTCTTTTTCCTTCACTTTTTTTCTTCTTCTTTTTTTCTTGTTTATGAGATAGTGTTGTTTCATTCCCAATATTCTGTGAACTCTCTCTAATAATCAACTTGTTTGAAAATTCAAAGAATATGTCCTCATTTTCATAATAGTCGTGGTGGTAGAGGATGTTGAAGTAACTGAGATAATCAATTCCATTCTATTGATTGTATGCTTGAATCACCAACTAGAAATTCTCCCATATGAGATTGTTTCTTATGTCTAGAAAAATATTTTGTATCTTCTGGGATTCCTCAATATCTCTTCCTAATGATGGGCTATGATATTCATCTTGAAACATCGAGATTCATATTTGTACACAAGATTTCCATTACTCTTTGAAAATATTATGTATCACGGGTTGATGTGAAACACATCAACAGTCCATATATGTCTATGTGTAGCACATGATGATGAAAAACTCTTCAATTGAGGAGAGACTTCAAAATGTATTCATGTGCCTTTTGTTCTAATGAAAGATTCATCAGCAACATGAAAAAAATAATAAGAGACATAGAAATCACTCTTGGATTCTGTAAATGTTATCATGAAGCACAAATTGCTAACACGTCCATAAGTAACTTTATGCATTTCACTCAAAATGGATATGATGAAAAGAAAATGATAGTTCCATTAGTGTTAAGACACGTGAAATTTTTTGGATGTCACATTGTATACTTTGCATGTTGTATTCTTTCACTACATTTGAGGGAAAATTTTGGAAGATGGATGATTCTCCATTTGGAAAGATGATTTATCGATTCCTTGGACCTGCAAAAAAACTAGTAGCTCATTCACATCAAGCGAGCCATCTAGTTGTTGCAGATTTCTCTTGTAGCTCATTCACATCAAGTGAGGCAGCCAGCTATTGTATACTTCTCCTGCAACTCATTCAATATCAAGTGATCCATCCAATTGCTACAAATTTCTCCTGCAAAATCACTCACATCAAGCGAGCCATCCAGTTGTTGCAGATTTCCCCTGTACCACATTCACATCAAGCGATCCATCTAGTTGCTGCAAATCACTCACATCAAGCAAGCCATCTAGTTACTCTAGATTTCCCCTACAAGTCATTCACATCAAGGGAGCCAGCTAGTTGCTGCAGATTTCCCCTGTAAGTCATTCACATCAAGCGAGTTAGCTAGTTGTTGGAGATTTCTCTTGCATCTCATTCACATCAAGTGAGCCATCTAGTTGCTACAGATTTCTCCTATGGTTCTTTTCCATCACATCAAGTGAGCCAGTTGCTACAAATTTCTCCCATAGCAACCTCGCCACGACTAAGCAATTCCATAGAAACCTACATCAGCACACCAAAGCATTCTATGTATGAACTATTCCACGTCAACTCACAGAACCATGGTATGCACTCAAGTTTCAAGGTAATGTATTTAGTTTAGCATTTAAATAAGGGTGTAGCAATTATGATATCTCCATGTCTATTTGATGCCAATAATAACCTGAAACCCTACTAAGTTATTATTCCGCTATAGTAGTCGTACCTACACTTATCACTCCATTAACTTCGTAGATCACCATATCTAAATGTCAATATCATCACCACCTTGAGTCATAATTCATGCACTCAACACCATCATTCCCATGACCAACCACTAGTCCCATCATTCAAATCCTAAGCTATAGTTTCATACTATTGAAATTCACTGCAATGAACTAAGACCTTCATGCAGTAGCCATTGGGGGTGATTTGAACCATTATCAACAGCAGCAGTGTTGGAAAATGAGGAGGTACTAGAATTATTCTAGCAAGCAAAGTGGCTGCAATTTTTTGAAAAAAATCAAAATCACGGCCTCTCCCTCACAAACGAGTTTGGACAGAATCATAGGGATATAAATACCATCATATAGGAACTAGTCGTCCCAGGTACAGAAGAAACCATTGCATAGGCCACAGGTCTCTCCTGCGAAGGAAAGCATTGGTTCAAAGATATAATAGAATCCACAACAGCAAAAGGGACAAAACGTTCCGAAGAAGAAGAAGAAGAAGGAACAAAACTTTCAAATACAAAGGCACCCTCTAAATTTGTCCAAAAGAATCATTTGGAAAATCTAATTCCTAGTGATATATGGGAGTTCAAACTAGAAGAAGTCTAGAAAGTGCACCAGAGCGTGCAAACTTCTTCTTACTATCTAAAATAGAGCATAAGAACTTTTCAGAAGCTAGTGAAGATAAGCATTGGATTGATGCTATGGAAGAAGAGCTAAATCAAATCAAGAAGAATAAGACATGGGAACTTGTTATGTCAAAAGATAAAAATGAGATTTGCACCAAGTTTATTTTGAGGAACAAGTTGAATGAATATGGGCAAGTAATAAGAAATAAAGCAAGATTGGTTTGTAAAGGCTATCCTGAAGTTGAAGGTAATGATTTCAAAGAAACTTTTTCCCTGGTTGCAAGACTAGAAGCTATCATAATGTTTTTGGAATTTGTGTGTTTCAAGAACTTCAGAGTCTATCAAATGGATGTCAAGTCAACCTTTCTCAATGGAAATCTAGGGGAAGAAGTATGCATTAAACAACTAGAAGGGTTCTTATTGTCAGAAAATAAGGATCATGTGTGCAACTCGAAGAAAGCACTTTATTGGCTAAAGTAAGCCCCCAAATCCTAGTGTTTGAGACTTGATAAATATCTACAACAACAAGGCTTAAAAAGAGGGATTGTGGACATCAAGACAAAAAATGAAAATCACTTCATTGTTTTGGTGTATGTGTATGACATCATTTATGTAGGGAGTATAAACAAAATGTGCCAAGGGTTTTCAAAGGAAACGCAAAAGGAATTTGAGATGTCTATGCTTGGTGAACTATCATTCTTTCTTAGTTCACAAATTTCTCAATCCGACAAAGGATTATTCATTTCACAAACCAAGTATATCAAGGAAATGTTGAAGAAATTCAAAATGGAATATTGTACACCAGTCAGCACACCCATGGTCACAGGTTGTAAATTGAGCAAAGATTATGAATCTTTGGAATCAAATCAAATATTGTACACGTCATTGATTAGCAACCTATTATATGTGACGGCATCAAGGCTGGACATTATGTAAGGAGTAGGATTGGTTGCATGCTTTCAAGTTGCACCAAAAGAAACTCGTGTGCAAGCAGTGAAAAGAATATTCATATATCTAAAGTGAACCTTGGAATTTTCCTTGTGCTACTCAAGAGATGGAAATTTTGATCTAACAACATATACCGATGTGGATTGAGTAGGCAGTGTTGATGATAGGAAAAGTACAGGTGGAGGAGCATTCTTTCTAGGCAACAATATAGTGTCTTAGTTGAGCAAGAAACAATCTTCAAATTTTTATCCACGATAGAAGTTGATTATATAGCAGCACAATCATGTTGCACACAAGTTTTTTCGATGAAGCATACACTTAGAGATATTAAGGTAGAATATGATCATCCAATCTCAATACTTTGTGACAACACAATGCAACAAATCTTTCAAAGAATCTTGTTATGCACTCAAGAACAAAGCATATTCCAATCAAGTATCACCTCTTAAGAGAACAAATAGTAGAACAGAATGTCAAGTTGGAATGCATTGCCACCAAAGAACAGATTGTGGATATTTTCACAAAACCTCTTCCGAAAGAGACATTTGACTATTTCATATAACAATTGGGAGTAATATCCATCTCATCTAGTCATTAAGTGCTTAAGGAGAAGCACGAGTTCAGGGGGGGCATTCCTTTTCCATTGATGTCAAGGGGGGAGAGTTGCAAATAAGGGGAGTATTGGCACAAGGGGGACAATTTCAAACATGGAGAGTATTGCAACAAGGAGGAAAATTCTTTGTTGGAATATTCATTGATACTTAGAGGGGGTGTGAATTAGTGTTGAGACTTTTTTCCAAATCAAACTTCCAAATAGAACATGTAAACATTAACCATTCATAATGACATTCATCATCACTAAACCATACACAGTACAAAAGATATTTTATGTGGAAACCCAAATGGGAGAAAACCACATAATGCTTTTCTTATATAATAAGAAGATTACATTCATAGGAAGCACCAAATTCTTGTTTGTGAGCACCAAATCAAAGGAGGCTACAACACCCTAGCTTTACCAACCCCAACGCGAAGGAAGCACCCACTCCCTAGATTCTCTAGCACCCACTAAAAGGAGGCTACAACTCCCTGGTCCACAGGCTCCAACCTGTAGAGAGGACTCCAATCCTCATTGAGCTCCAACTCACCCTAGCACCACCCTTCCACCCTAGTTCTCTAGCACGAACTAGAACGAAGCACCAACTCCTTGAGATCACAGGAACCAACCTGTCCTAGCACCACCTTGTCACCTTAATATGAATAAGAGTATCAACCTATCATTGTCATTGTCTTCACATTGTCAGTGTCATCACACTGTCACTATCACTATCTATGTCTCTATCACTAGCACTGGCACTAGCATTGGCACTGTCACTATCTTTGCATTATCATTGTCACTGTCTTCACACTATCACTACCACTCTCTTCACAATTTGCGTCCAATCTACTTCATAATATTCCTTTGATCTATTTCATAATCTACCTTTGATCTTCTTCATATTTTGCCTCTGGTCTACTTCATACTATACATAAACCCTTGCTTTCAAAGGGTTTATCTCCAAGATTATAGCAAACCATTATCTGAAACTTATGCCCCAGGTACTTCAATATCTCTACTTCATCTCCTCCAAGGTTCACTATTTGAAACGTCCTAGAACAAAATTTATAGAGAAAATATCAAACTGGCATGTTTAAAGTTGATTTCAGGATCATTTATAAACCCTAACTTCCTGAGGTCATATATTTGAAAATATAGCATACCAACATCTAAAACTTGTACCATAGGTTCTTCAAGCTATGTACTTCATCTCCTCCAAGGTGCACCATTTGAAGCTTTCTAAAACAAAATATATAGTGAAAATGTAAAATTAACATGTTTAAAGTTGATTTCAGGATCATTAAGAAACCCTAAATTCCTAAGGTCACATCTCTAAAAATATAGTAGACCAACATCTGAAACTTGTATCACAATTTATTCAAGCTATATAGTTTATATTATCCAAGGGGCACTATCTAAATCTTACTAGAACAAAATATATACCAAAAATGCCAAACTGACCTGTTTAAAGTTGATTTCAAGATCATTCATAAACCCTAACTTCCCGAGGTCATATCTCTCAAAATATAGCAAACCATAATATGAAACTCATACGACAGGTTCATCTCTCCAAGTGGCACCATCTAAAGCTTTTTAGAACAAAATATATAGCAAAACTACCAAGATGACATGTTTGAATATGATTCAGAAACCCTAACTTCCCAAGGTCATGTCTCCTAAAATATAGTGAACCAACATATTAAATTTTTACCACAGTTACTCACACATCTTACCTCTATCCCATAAAAATTTCATACTCTGAATCATCCCACAAAAAAATTTAGAGCGAAAATGCCAATATGACCTGAAACAGATTTCACAACAAAAACCTTAGAACAAATCATCACAAGATTTCATCTTCCATTCGAATTTAGCCCTTCTTCACTTCATCTTCCCTTGGAAATTCACTCATCTTCCTTCGCTAAGTTGAATTAATGTCTTTCAAATGCCATATGAGGTTCCTCTTATTTATATGAGTCTTCTCCACGTGATGGGGTACGACCAAGGGTCGCACCTCTTCCTTAGGGATGGCCAACCTATAACTTAACATTAGTCCTTGTCTTCAATAATTTCGGGGGCTTCTTCAATGGTTCAATGATCTTTGACTTAGATTCTTGACCACGTCATGGCTTCATCAAGGGGCTTTGACTTGTCATGTTGACCACTTCATGTCTTCAATGCTTTTAGATACTTCATCAATGGTTCAAAGGGATTTTACTTGTCTTCTTGAACATTCCATGGCTTCATCAATGCATTCCAAGTGGACATATCTTTATTTCTCCAATGGTTTCTTCAATTTTCTTTAGATCCTTACTTTAGGGTTTCATGTATTCATCAAGGAGCTTTGGGAATTCTTCAAGTTTCACTTCATTATGATCATGTGGACACTTTAGATCTTTACTTTAGGGCTTCATATCTTGGTCAAGGGACTTTGGGGCTTCTTCAAGTTTCACTTCATTATGGTCAAGTTGACACATCATCATCACTTTAGGGCTTCTTCACACTTCTTCTCATCATCATGGTCTTATTGGCATATCATCATTGCTTTGGGGGAATCTTCAGTAGCTTTGGGGGCTTGCTTCATTTGTGTACCACTCAAAGTGTCTTGTGGACACATCGTCATTTCTTTGGGGGCATCTTCAATAACTTTAGTGGCTTGCTCCATTTGTGTACAACTCAAAGTGGGCATGTGGGAACAACTGCATGTTATCTCATCCTGTGAGGACCATGCTTAACAGTTACGCCATAAGGGGACCACTTTGGATTTATATACACTTATGTCAAGGCACCTTCAAAGCTCTTTAAAGCTTCAAACAATATCCCTTTATCACTGCCATATCATCATCATCATTACCATTTCCACATCATCATCATTATCAATGACAACATCACTCAACAATCTTATAAGTTCATGACATAGATCTCTTTACCATGTTGACATCAATGACAACTTTACTCAACATTCTTTCTATGCCCAATGCACATTGTGTTTCATTGTAGGATTGCCATCAATGACAAATGGGGATATTGTTAGCAATAGTGTCATTGATTTCAAAGGAAATCGAAAGTTGGATTGAATCAACATATATTTACTATTTTAATAAACATATGTAGAGAGGGTTAACCCACATGTTCATGACTTGGCATGATGATGTTGATTATGTTGGGTACATGCATAATTATCTCTCTTGTTTTTAATACCATGGGTTTCCAAAACCATGGGCTCATTGGTAAATTCCACTTTTATCTTAGGTAAATTATCTTATATGAAATACCATGGGTTTCCAAAACCATGGGTGTCACATCCCCACTGACCTCCTTTGGCCACGGGAGACCCTGATACATTTTTTTTCTTCCTAATCCGGCTGAAAGCACTCACATAGTCAGAATAGCTCGGATTCGTAATCCACAACCCGCAATCCGCAATTGAGGATGCGGAAGTGCGAAACTTCACAACCAGAAACTTTCCTTTCCGCAATCCGCAACTACGGATGCGGAAGTGCACGATTCCATAACCGGAAAACTTACCTTTCCACAATCCGCAATCCCCAATCTGCAACTACAGATTCAGAAGTCCAAAATTTAACTTTGAAACTTTTACGTTTCCGCAATCCGCAATGCGGATGCGGGCATGGGGAAACACACCCCTGCAAGGTAACTTTCCACACAATCGTCTAAGGGGCATAACTCCCTCGTACTTGGTCCAAACGGGACAAGGTCGGTATCATTGGAAATATCTCGGAGAGCTCTATCCAATGTAGAAATCCCTGTCCCATCTGAGCACTCATACCATGTTAAACTTCCCATTAAAGTTCTCATCCATAAATTCACTTAAGGACTTAATCCTTCTTCATGCCATGATCTTCCTCCTTCCCCTGACCCTCAGAGGGGTTTTGGAACAATCTCAGGGCATTCCCCTCCTTCCCAGGGATCATATGTAAGCATACAACTCAATTCACGAGGTTATTCAAATATATCATAACATGTAAAGTGCATAAAGTTATATCTAACAAACACATATATCATTTGCAAGACTGATAATGCATTAAACTCATGCAACACAACCATATACATATAACAATGAATTTAGCCCTTTACTCAAGCCTGCACATGACTTCTTTGTCAACCAAATTCTTATAAACATGCATTCCACAATTCCACAATTGAACATAATCAACCATAATGTAGTAATGAAACACCATCATTTAACATAACAAGAAGTACTTATCTTTCAACTTCTGAAGCTGCCAAGCAACTGGCTAAGTGAGAGCAACGTTCCACCCAACCTTAGATCTTTGTCCAACCTGTACTCTTTCAACTGAGAGATCACCCCCGAGATGGGTCGTGTATCCACTAAGGAGGGCTATCATGTTCTCTCACAGTCAAGGTTCCATCCCAATGCTAAGCCAATCTGTAGTTGGTTTTATCAAGCATTCTAGGGCACCTAGCCATGCTAATCCAACCTACAGTGGGCTTATCAAGCATTCAGGGACATACTGGTCATGCTAAGCCAACTTCCAGTTGGTTTTATCAAGCATACCAAAAAACAAGGTCATGCCAAGCCAGTCGCAATTGGGTTTATCAAGCATACCAAAAAACAAGGTCATGCCAAGCCAGTTGCAATTGGGTTTATCAAGCATACCAGACTAATTGATCATGCTAAGCCAACCTATAGTGGGTTTATCAGGCATACCAAGCAGTACAATCATGCCAAGTCGGCATACAATTGGGTTTATCAAGCATATCAGACTATCTGATCATGGTAAGCCAATCTGCAGTGGGTTTATCGGGCGAACAAGGATAACAAGGGAGGCATTTCTAAGCCAGTGAGCTCAACCAAAGAGCTGCAGGCATCTCAACACTCAACTGACCTAGCACCCACATTACCTACCACATCCAACACAAGGAAGACCCTCTTCTCTGCTGCACAGTCCCTCAAGGCCTCTTCCCTTCCAGTGTTATTCCAGGATGGGCATAGAAAGGTTCAGTCGCTAGTTCTATGAGATTACATCCTTCACTGGGTTTATCAATCAACCCAACCTTCTTCCACAGTTCAACAAGATGAATCCTTCCAGATTCACGGACAGGGCTTTGCTCTGCAATCTACTCTCTGCGATCCAATCCCAGGTTCTCACGGGTTCTCTGCACTGTTCAAGCTTGCAGTTTCCTTACGAGTTCTTACCACTCTGTCACCGGCATACTGGATTCACACACACAGTTTCCATGACTAACAACTCTCTGGTATTTCCTATTACACAGGGAAACGTTATTATCTCCAGGCTTCCTCCCAATTGGCTCTGCGTATGCAGGAATGTATGATCAATCTCTCCCTCCTTACGGGTCAATGGATCATGAATGGCAAGTGTGTGTATGGATGTCTCCCTGTTTCCTCCCACCCATGGGTATTCAAACGGTTCTGCGAATTCCCAAGCATTGAGTGCCTTCCAGGACAAGAAACCAAAGCCATGCCCTGCCATACAAAATCGCAGGCATGTTCCATACTCCATCGGCTTCAGCAACAGGGTTCTCAACCACCCTATGCAACCGAATTAATGTCAGCAGGGAGTTCAAACGGGTTCCCAGTCAGACATGTGGCAACATGGTACCAATCCCATAACCCCCTCACCTCTCCCTAGTGGATACACGTGGCCCCTTCTCATTACTTTCCTCCTTAGCCAGCTTCTTGGTTATTTTATTCATTAATAATAATTACATCATTTACATTTCTTCATGTCTTAAAATCCCATGAATAATCAAACTGTCAAATACCTGCCTATGCAATAACCTTAAACATCCACTAGTGGGGCCTTGCCGTTGAGCTCCACACTGGGTAGTAGGGAGAATACACACACTACATATACATAGTATTTACATTGAAGGCAATAAGAATTAAGGGGAAAATGGGGTATTACAATGGGCTCACTGGTAAATTCCTATTTTCTAGAAGATGAGGTGGCTTTGAGAGAATAAAAATAAATTAATTATTTAATTAACAGTTGAGTGTCTTTTCAAATAGGAACAACTCTTCATGAAGGTCTCCAGTATATGAGTATTTGAAGAAGTCATATTACACAAAACCATAATTGTAACTATGGTTTGGTGCCAGTCAAACAAAGAGATTGGTGTCTCTTGCTAAGTAGGTGCTTAGCAGTGGGGATTGGTGTCTCTTGCTAAGTAGGTGCTTAGCAGTGGGGATTGGTGTCTCTTGCTAAGTAGGTGCTTAGCAGTGGGGATTGGTGTCTCTTGCTAAGTAGGTGCTTAGCAGTAGGGATTGGTGTCTCTTTCTAAGTAGGTGCTTAGCAGTGGGGATTGGTGTCTCCAATAGGTTGGTGTCTACAAATATCTGTAACAGTAGGTTGGTGCCCACAAGGAATTGCATCAATGGGGATTAGTGTCTCTAGTAGGTTGCTACTACAACTATTTGTAACTGTAGGTTGATGCCTATGAATAATTATAAAGATAAAAAAAAAAAAATTGTTTTCACTTGAAAGGGTTTCCACTCAAATCTTTCGTTCCATGCTTTGTAATTGGTAAATATTATGCATAATTGTTTTATTGTGGTAATGGAATTTAAATAAGTAAAAGATTGTCTTATATCGATTCACCCCCCCCCCCTCAGTATAAGTGTATGATCAACAAGTCCTATGGCATTGTAGAGAAGGCATACCATGATACTACATGACAAAATTTTAAACTTGGAGGTGCCAAAATTCCATAGATAATTTAAGAGCAAGGTCATCCAGCAAGACAACATATAAACCAGGGTTTCAAAAGGTATACTAACTTGAAACTTGCATAACTTTTGATTGGAATATTTGTTTTGGGTGATTCAAAAGGTGTGATAAAGAGGAAATGGAGAAGAATTTTAGCAAATATTAGTAGCATCTAATGGGAAGAGATGGAACTAATATTACTTCACCTACTAAACCTCCTGAAAGCTAAACCATTATTAATGAAGAAAATAAAGAAATATATAACCAACTATCCAATTTGGATGTCAAAATTAAGGAATTGAGTGATAGGTGATAGGTCAGTGACACATCTTCAATTGGTAAACACAAAAAAGTGATATAGAAACTAAGCTGAAACTAAATATGCAAAATATGGAAATGATGGATCAAAACATGGAAAAGATGAAACAAGATCTTGAAGATATGAAGGGGTAATTCATAATGAGATAAGACAACTCTTTACCACTAATTCACCTCCTCAAGAATAATATAAGGAGAACAAAAGGATAGTGTCTCAGCTGCATATTGGACATTTTCAAAAACAATTGGAGAACAAGAGGTTCAAGTTCCAAACATTTGATCATTCATCACTCCATAATCCACATCACTGTGGATTCAACTTGGGACAAAGGAACTACTTCATTCCCAAGATTTATATGGGAAAATTTTGATGGAAATGATCCAAAAACATGGATATTCCAGATGGAGCAACTCTTTGGTTTACATGAAGTTCCAACTTAACAAAAGGTAACTATTGCATCATTTTATTTAGAACATAATCAATTTGTATGGTACCAATGCCTTTGTGACCATAAAAAGGACTCTATTGTCTCTTGTTTATATCTATGGATGAATTGATATCACATTGTGGGGATATTAAGAGCAACACCTTCTTTAACCAATTGATAAATCTCAAGCAAAAAGGTCAAGTTACGGAGAACATTAATTAGTTTCAAAAATTGAGTCTTAGAGTGAATAGCACTCCATAGGATAATTTTTTGGATCTCTTTATGGTTACTTTAAGGGATTACATTAAACATGAGGTACGTCTCTTTGAACATAAATTATTGGAGAATTTTTAGTTTGGAAAAGGAAAGTTGAAAGTAAAAATATCGCCACTAGAAGAGTTGCTACTAACACCTACAAAGAGGGAAATGTTTCCTCCACAAATCTCACTCAACCTACTTGGTTGACGTCTTAGCAAGTGGAGGAAAGAAGAGCAAAGGGACTATGTTTCAATTTTGATAGCAAGTACAATAAGGGGCATAAGTGCAATGAGAAGAAATTATTCTACACAGATTGTGAAGAGGAAGAAGATCCAAAACCATAATAGTCTCGAGAGGTAGAGCTAGAAGATATTACTCCAACAATATATTGCCATGCATTGGCCAACATTAGCACTCCTCAAACTCTCAGGGTAGAAGGATATATCAAAAAGAAAAAGGTAACAATGTTGATTTACTCTATTAGTACCCATAACTTCATCAATTACAATTTTGACAAACTTCTGAATTGCTTTATATATCAAGCACCAATATTTCAAGTAATGATTCGAGATAGAGGTACCATAAATTTTTCATGGAAGTGTCATAGTATTAAGCTTGCTATGGGCGAGTATTTATTGGATAATCCAATGATTGTAATCCAAATGGACGGTGTTGGTGTTGTACTAGGGGTCCAATGGCTATAATCATTGGGAACATTGACTCTTAATTTTAGGAACTTTTTCATGAGATTCTTTTTAGAAGGAAAGGAAATTGAACTCAAATATATTCCAAAGAAAATTGCTAAAAAGGGGACACCATGGTGTAATTGCACAGTTGTTCTCACTAGATGTTTAAGCATTTATACCCTTTATTACAATGGATTTCCAAGAATTTATTGACAATCATTTCAAGGTATTTGGATATCTTCCTAAAGGTCTTCCATCTACTTGAGATCATGACCATGCTATTCACTTGCAACCGATAAGTATACCACCTAACATCAGACCCTATAGGTACCCATGTGCACTAAAGAATGAGATTGAGAATATGGTTCAAGAAATGTTAGATGCAGGCATCATTCAACATAGCCAAAGTGATTTCTCTAAACCATAGGTGATGGTTCATGGCATATGTGTCTAGATCTTAGAGAGATCAATAAGATGACCATTAATAAGTTTCATCTTCCTTCAATTGATAAATTATTAGATGAATTACAACGATAAATTTACTTTACCGAGTTGGATTTTCGTTCTATATATCATCAAATTAGAATGAGGAAAGATTACATTCTAAAAAAAAACTTCAAAACACATGAAGGTCATTGTGAGTTTTAGGTGATTCCATTTGGCCTTACCAATGCACCTTCCACATTTCAAAGCTTGATGAATTCTATTTTTAAATCCTTCCTTAGGAAATTTGTGCTATTATTTTTTGATGATATACTAATCTATAGCAAATCTTGGGAAGAGTGTGTACAACATGTTGACATGGTCTTAAAACTATTGGAGGAGCACCAACTATATGACAAGCCTTCTAAGTGTGCCTTTGGGTCCAGGAAGTGGAATATTTGTGTCTTATTGTATCTCACGAAGGCATCAAAGTGAACCCTAACAAAATTAAAGATATCATGGAATGTCCAATTCCTAAACACTTGAAGAATATTAGAGAATTGTTAGGATTTATAAGTTATTACCTCAAGTTCATCAAGAATTATGGTCAAATAGTAGCACCTCTAACAAGAATATTGAAATAGGAGGCATTCTCCTAGACTCGAGAAGCAACCAAAGATTTTGAGAAACTTAAGGTAGTTATGATACAACATGTATTAGCCACACCTGACTTCAGAAAAAGATTTATTGTGGAATGTGATGCCTCAAGGCATGGCGTTGGTACAGTTTCAATGCAAGAAGGAAGGCCCCTTGCCTTTTATAGTTGCCAAATCAAAGGGATAAAGTTACTCAAACCAATTTATGAAATAAAAGGTTGGCCATACTACATGCAATTAATAAAAGGTGCCATTCCCTAATAGGAATACGCTTCAAGGTAAGAACATATCATGATAGTCTTAAGTACTTCTCAGAATAACGATTTTGTTTATAAGAGCAACAAAACTAGGTTACTAAGATGCTAGGTTATGACTTTGAAATTATCTATAAAAAAAAGAAAACAAAATGTGGTGACAGATGCACTTTCAAGAAAATAATATGGCACATAGGGCTTACTTTGTGTTAATCCCATTATGCGATTTTATTGGGTGGAAGAAGCAAGAACATAATGGAAACATGATTAGAAGGTATGCAAGATAACTCAACAACTACAAGAGGACCTTAGTTTATTGGACAATTTTGTGTGGAAGAATGATTCGCTATGGTATTGAGATCACCTATATTTATATAAAATGTTGAACACAAATAGAAGGTCCTTTTGGAATTGCACACTTCTCCTATAGGGGAACATTCAGGGTTCTTGAGAACTTACCACATGATCAAGAATGATTTTTTTTGAGAGGGTCTTAAAAATAATGTTCAAAAGTTTGTGGCTAATGTTTAGTTTCCCAATAGAATAAGGGAGAGATAATCAAGACACCATGTCTTCTACAACCATTAGCCATACTGACTTAGCATTGGGAAGAGGTCTTAATGGATTTTATCGCAGGCCTACCAAATTCATAAAGTAATACTATCATCATGGTAGTAGTGGATTGACTCACATTGTATGCATATTTCTGCTCTCTTTGTCATCCTTTTAAAGCAAGTACATTAGTTGTGGCATTCGTGGAAACAGTTCAAAATCTACATGGAATCCCCAAGATTATTGTAAATGATAAAGCTCCAATTTTAACTGGCAATTTTAGAAGGAAATATCTTATTGCTTGGGCACTCAATTGGATCATAGCTCCTCTTACCATCATCAATTTAATGGAAAAAAACTAACATTGTAAATAAATGCCTAGAATCGTATCTTCGTTGCTTTGCATATGATAAACAAACATACTGGGTAAAGTGGTTTCCCTTAGAAAAATGATGGTACAACACATATTTCCATACTTAATAAAAATGTCACTATTTATGGCAACACTTTATGGCTACCATCCTCCTTCCATCGCATCATCTTTGAAAGAGAATGCTAAGTTTCAAGTAGTGGAGGACCACATAGATAACCAACAAGAGGTTCTCCAATCATTGAAAAATAAATTAGCTATAGCAAAAAATACGATGAAAGAACAAGCATATCAACATCATAGTGAAAGGAAATTTGAAGTATGAGATTTTATTTTTAAGGCTACAACCATACAAGCATATGTCACTCAAGTAGCAAAAGAAGGGCAATAAATTAGTATCTAAGTACCATGGTTTCTATAAGGTGTTGCGGAGGATTGGAATCATGGCATACAAATTGGAGTTACCTCCATCTTCAGGTGTACATCTAGTCTTCCATGTTTCTTGACTAAAAAAGGTAATTGGTGACAAGATCCTAGTCTGAACTATTTTACCATAGATTGAGGAAAAAGGGAAATTGATACTAGAACCTGAAACAATCCTCGACACAAGGATAAAGAAACAATAAAATCAAGCAATTACTTATTTCCTCATCGAATGGAAGAAATTGTCAAGAAGAAGAGGCGACATGAGAAAATGAGTTCTTCATGTAGAAACATCCAAATTTAATCAAATGATGAGGACAACAAGCATTTGAGGGGGGGGCATATTAATCCCCATATATTGTCACATTTCATTTCTATTATTATATCGATATTAATTGTATGGTTAGCTAGGACCTTAATTGTGATTGTACCCTTTGTCTCCCATAGATATACCAAGGAGACCTAATTTTAGGATCATCACATCTTATATTGTGCATTTGATACTTTGAATAAGGAGGTTGCCCCCTCAAAGAGGTTTCTTATTCATCTCTTTGTTTCATTCTAACGTGTTGGGTTACTCTTTCTTTCTATTTTTATGCTATTTTGGGAATTTGGTGTGTAGCATGAGGTGACATTAAGTATCGTGGGCACAACGTGACATTTTGTAAAATATGTAATATTGACCAATTTTGAATATAGATACATAGATTTGGACATGTGTATAATGAATTCTTTATCCAACCCACTTTTTTATTAATATGTTATTATTCCATAGTTTTCATTTGTTTGATGTTTATGATTGAATCAATTATGTAGCTTAAGCTTATGCCTTTATATTGTTACGTTCACCCTTTGTAAGGGATGCCATTTAGAATGATGTTTATTTGTCATTTGGATATCTAAATTGTATTTGTATATCTTTAAAGGGTAATTTCCCTCTTAATGTCATTTTCTTTGGGATATACATTAATGTTCTAAACAATATAATGAACTAGATTACTTTCCACTTTTCTTTTGTGCCTTTTGATTTTCAACAAAGTTACATTGACTAACATTTCCATGGGACAGGATAATTTAATCAAAACTTAATGTTGAATCTAGATCCCAAATCTAACCTATAATATCACGAAGAGCTCCACAATATGTTGAATCGATACATGATTTATCCAATAATAATTCCCTTGAATAGATCCTCACCAATTAGATACACATTTCATTTAGGTCAAGTGTCCTAAGGATACATGGCGATTTGGTCCCAATGCATAAAAATACCACAAAGTAGTAGAATTGAGTGTTGTAAGCTGATGCCAATGTGTTTCAACATCACCAATATGAACATGGTATCCACATACTCAATGAGCATAGTTTTCAAAAATTGACCTTTAATGCAAAAATGCCATTCCATTTTACTAAGCAAAACCCTAGTTCTAGAAATCATCAAATAAAACAAGATTTGGGAAATGGATTCACATGAGAGGGGTACCCCTAGTGGTAATTTTATATCATGATTCCAACAGAATTGGAAGTTCATCGATTTGAGTCCTAGTTATCATTTTATTGATAGTTGCAACTCATTTCCTAAAGCCATAAAACCAAACTGAGAAGTAGAATTGAGTGCAGTGAGCTCTTGCAAGTGTGTTTGAGCAAGTCCAACATGAACATGGTGTCCACACACTCCTAGGGTAAAGTTGTCAAAAATTGACCCTTTGATGCAAAAACTGCATTGCATTTTACTGAGAGAATAACATAATACCTTCGTAAGAGCATAACATAAGAGATTACCATAAGGTGTATAGGCATGTAAACATAAGAGCAATTTCCTAGACCTTCATAATAGTATAACACAAGGTGTATAAGCATGAAAACATAAGAGCAATTTCCATGACCTCCATAAGAGCATAATATAATGTGTAGGCTGCATGTAAACATAAGAGCATACCATAGGAACAATTTCCAATACCTCCATAAGAGCATAACATGACTCCAAGACCTCGATAAGAGCATAACATAAAGTGTAGGCATGTAAACAATAATCACATCCACAATAGTATAAATTTGAGAGTCTAAATGCGACCTTTCATCTCTCCAAAGGAAAAGTTGGGTGAGTTAGGGGAGCAATGCAAAAGAAGTAATAAAAGTATGTTTGAAATAGGTCGTTTCAAATTTTCAAGTCTTCAGTGGGTGGTGTTGAAAAACACGTTGTTCTTATTGATAGGCCCTCACGTGCCTATGATTCTTCATATAAATTGGGCACTCAGAGGGGCAATAGTGTTAGACTCATGCACTAAACAAATTTAGTCATATGTAAATGCATTGAAAAAATAATTTAACAATCGATGTACCTCAATATAGGACATAATGTTGAACACGCCATTTTACTTCACTTGTATAATTACCCAATGGAATTTAAGTAAAACATCTAGATCCTATCTATTACTAATTATCTCCATCAATTCCCCATGCTTTGTATGAGGTAGGAAGTATCATACCTACGATGAGCTATTTGTAGTCATTGTTTGTAGTCAGATGTTTGTACTGATGACTAAGTTTGTAAAGTGATATACCGATGTACCTAGTCTATAATCCATGAATACATAACTGCGAGTCTTTCTTGATTTTTCATCCATTACAAGGTATTCACCCTTAACAACCATCGAGCCAATAAAAAAACCATTGCATTTATTGTCAATCATATATGTATTGAGGTCACTTTGCTTCCCCTTGATGCATTGTGTCAACCAATAATCAATGTTCCATTCATTGTCTTTCAAGGCAACCACTACATTTATGTGCCCTGTAAAAATGCAATGCATGTTCAAATACAAGTGTTTAGGAATTTGAAAAGATGGATAAATCATAGATTATCGTATATTATTACCACAATATTTTGAAGTCTTTCCAACCGTAACATACATGGTTGTACAAGATCGAAGATATGATCATAATCTAGTGAAATGGATGATTCAACAACCTCTAACTGGGTTGTTTCAACAATTACACATGGGTCTATTGCAAGTGATACTTGATCCCAGCCCAATATTTTGATTCACAATCATCCCATTCACCACTAATACATGGCCCACAAAAGCACGTGATTTTTCATGTTATTCTAAATACAAGATTGTTTGAGCTTCGAATTGAATGAAATCCACAAGTTTCATGTATTGTGTTGCAATGATATGCATGTGACCCATCTACATTGAACACCTTCCATAAATTTATTTGCAAGTGTCCTCTCTTTATTGATTCATGCCTTGTTGTTGCCTCTACAATTACTGTAGAGCACAAACATAGAATGTGCATCTCAAATAGGGGAATTTTCATAAACTTCATCTCCTTGTTGAATAGTGAAATTTTGACACATGCACCAGCTCTCTCATGCTCACACCTACCGTGTGTGGTCTTGTAATAGTTCCAAATATTCAACATATTGTATTTTTTGTGCAACAAACTCAACCATTAAATTACATGGGCATTTTTTAATTGGCCCACATAATCATCTGACCAAATCCAATGTTGATCCATATGTATATCTCTTTCCTTCAAGTAATCGTAGAATATCTAAAAGCAATGTTGTACAAAATGTAGGTTATGGCACCTATCATCACTTACTTAGAAGTTGGGCTCCTTTAATATTATCCTCATATCTTCGTTGTTATCTAGCCCATCATACCTACCTTATATGAATGATGATATTGGTTTTGGATCTCATTTTGCAATTGGAGGGTATAGTTGTTATCAAAATCCACCACTAGTAGTATCTTATTTAAGGAAAGGTGTCCCTACATATTCTAAACAATTTAGCCTATCGTCGCGCCACATGGACATGTTGAACATAATGTTAGGTATTTTACCAAAAATTCCTTGATGAAATCACATACTCGTACTTGGTGGCACAAAAATCAAGGCATGTTTAGAATCTAAAATGTCTATATCGTAATTATAATTTAACTTGTTAAAACTACATGTATTCCCTTTAAGTACACAACACTAATTTGGGACGTCACCAATGCTATCTTTTTGCTTTCTTTCCGACCATATAGTTCATAAGTAACATATTTGAAGCCATGCATGTCAACCGCCATCCTGTCAAATTCATGTCCTCGCTTTCATGAATGCACTAGCTTAATAATACAAACCCACTACATTTGCGGCAAGTGAAACCTAAACATGATTTTGCATAATGTTTTTGTATGTTGGGCCTTGGACACATGATGTTGTGAATAAAATCTCTCCATAAGATTGGTGGTGGTGTGGTTGAGCATTCATGCATGTGGTGGTGTGGTTGAGCATTCATGCCAAACACCACAGATGTGTATATATGTGTCATAATAATAACCAAATCTACGTGGTATCTATAAAATCACATGTTATTGTCTATGCCTATTCTAGCATACCAAGGTTTGCATTTCTCAAAAGAACTTTGGTCCAAGTTCAACTCCTTGTGCTCATCCTAAATCTCTCATAAAGTTTTGGTTGTGACATGTCAAGAAAGTGTTTAATGTGGAATTCACTGTCACTATAACCTCTTTTCAAATTTAGCACATCCTTTTGATTGGATGAAGGCCTTGTATGTTCATGCCAAAATTTTGGGCTAATGCCTTAACAACTTCAATTGAATGTCAGAATGAAGCAACCTACCAATAAAGGCCCAATAATATGTTTGCTCAGGTTGTCAAGGATTTATCTTCTAATAAAATACTTTTGAATGGTTTTGGCACTTACATTGAAAATGTTAGATGTCTGTGACAGCAAGTGGTGTTTACTCTAGTCTTATTTATAGTTGATTCTGACAATACATGATGTACCACGTTTTACAATTATATTCTAAGTAGCCTGGAGATTTCTAACAACAACTAAACTATATGATTTTAATAAGGTAAAAAAATAATTTAGATTTAGATGCATTATTTTTCAATTCAAAATAATCTTTAATAATTTCGTTGCAATGCCAATCAATAGTTCATTTAGGTAACTTACCTTCACTAGAGCACTTTTATTCACATGAACAGGTCTAGGATTTCTTCATCACGCGCTAAGTAGATGACGCATGGAAGATGGATATTGAGTTTGGAACCCATCACCATGACATTGCGGAAATTCACCAAGAAATTGTAGCATCAACTTATGGTCAAGATTAGGGGTGCATTCGACATGCCAGTGGTTAGTATGATGAATATCTAATTGTTCGTCATGATCTTTCACCATAGTATCCTCTTCACCCGAAGGTTGAAGAAAATTCAACTATCTAATTTATCCCTCTATATACTCAACATCTTGTAAAATTTCCATGTCTTCTTAAACTAAAGCATCATTTGTTGATGGAACATTGGCTAGAGATTGACTTGATGTTGGAATTATAATATCCTACATTGGATGCATAAATCAATACAACATCCATTGTGGAATGAATGGAGCTTTCCGTTAATGGATGCATATGTTTTGTCATACCGAATTTTGTCGTTTCTCCTAGTTCATAGAATTTTTCAACGGGATGCTCCTTCTTATCAGAGTTTCTTACTTATTTGTGTCTATTTCCCATCTTCACAAGGATCAAATACAAAGAGAACTTGAGAAAATTTGTCTTCCCAATCATACAAAACATTAAAAAAAGTATTGCAATACTAGTCTTTCCTGGGAAATGTCTATGTTCTTGTAGATAAGCCTTGCTTCTCAGAGAAAATAAGGCTTTCCATTGTGTTTTTTTGTCTTATACAAGCAAGAAAACATGCATGTTATTAACATGCACACATTCCTATTACCCTAGTAAATAATTCACCATTATAATGTTAGTTAGATATGAATACCAATAGGGCAAGTTCCAAATCAAACCTAAACATGGTTAAAGGGGTAAACAAGGGAATGGAGGCCTAAACATGATCAAAGAGGTAAATAAGGGCCTATACTAGAAATGGGTCTCGTACACCTAAACATCGTCAAGGGAAACAACATCCTCAATCCCTTTACACTGGTTGGGGGAGGGAAACAACATTTTCAAGCCCTAGAGATAGCTTCTTAGGCTCAAGCACCATGAACATGTCCTCACCTCACCCCACGAGAGAATGGATGGTTTGTAGGGCATTGATCATTGTCAAACACAAAAATAGGTGTCTTTAGATCTTATTGAAGCTTCTTGAAATCAAGAACCTTAAACAAGTGCTCGAACCAACATACAATAACTTTTTAGGGGGTTTTTGGCCTATAACTAGTATATAGGCACCATGAGTAGGTTTTATGCATTAAATATGTGTGTCGAGGCACTGACATGGTTAGGGGGGACACCATGGCCTTAATCCCCATTGAAACTTCTCTCACTTTGGCACCATGAACAACACCTATAAACTACGACATGAGTCATTTATAGGTGGTCCTTAACATCCAAGTTGAATATAGGCACCATTATTAAGTCTTGGGCATCATGGATGAGTGTTGAATCTATGACCATATTCAATGGAGGGAAATAAGAGCCTCTAGACCTAGACCTTTCTTCTCAAGCTCAAGTGCCATGAAGAAATCATCAAACCTCCATATCTAACCTATTTTGGTTAACAACCACATCTAAGGTTGCTATGGGCTCCATCACTAGGTTAGTTGTGCACCAAGAATGTGTCTAGAGATATATTCATGGTCATAGGAAAATAATAATGGCCTTGTGTTCTCAATGATCCTTGTTGCTTTCAGTTTCCATGAATAACAACTAATACCCACAAATCTTCTATGGTTATAGTGTTAGATGCATCCTCAAATGACCACATGAGACCCTTGTATGGTATCTATGTCCTACTAGAGGGATACAAGCACCATGATTAAACTGCAACATGTGCCCTGAATGAGAGTTTGTCTTGATCCCACACCATGAATCATTCTTTGAGCCATGGTTAGGGTTCTTTAACATCCAAGTGGAATATGGGTTCCATGAGTAAGTTTTGTACATTGGAAATGGTCTTTGAGGTCTAAACATGGTCAATGGAGGAAACAAGGGTCTTACGAACTAAATGAAGGTATTGTATATCTCTAGAACCATGGTTAGAGGAGGAAAACACTTGGGCCTTATGCCTTAAACATCACTTCTCGAGCTCAATTGCCATGAACAATTCCTACAAACCAGAACACAAACCCTCTTTAGGGGGTCTTTTGCATCAAGGCTGGACATGGATTCCATTGAGAAAGATGTGTCGCAAGGTCTTAAACATCGTTAAGGAAGGAAAACAAGTACCCTGGGATATGATTGAATCTGCTTGGGCTTAAGAGCTTTGAATGAGTGATCATACCAACACATGAGTCCTTTGTAGGGGTTCTTTGTAGGCCTTTGAGTGGGATATGAGTTTCATGGGTAGGTTTTGTGCATTGGAGATGGGTCTAGACCATGACACATTGTTAACGGGGTAAACAAGGGCCATAATCCCTAATTGAACTTTCTTGACATCAAGTGCCATGAATAAACATTGGACACAACAACATGAGTCCTTATTAGGGGTCTTTGACTTAAGAGTTAGATATGGGTGGCATTAAGATGTTTCTCTCGTTGTGGATGGGTCTCAAAGCCTTAACCATAGTATTGGCAAGGAAACAATATCCTTAGGCCATTGTCATTGGTTACAGTACGGAAAAACATTTTCAAGCCCTAATTAGAGCTTTTAAGGTCCAGGCACCATGGATGAGACCTTCAACCTCCACATCTAACCTTTGTTGATTAACAATCACCTGCAAGGGTGCTATGGGCACCCTCATTAGGTTAGTTGTGCATCAGGATGTGTCTAGAGGTCTACCCAAGGTCATAGGAGGGGAACAATGAATATTGTGCCCTAAATGACACTTTTCAAGTTTAATCATTATGAAAAACGCATACTACCCACATAATTTCTACAACTATAATGTTGAATTTATCCTTGAATGACCACATAAGACCCTCACATGGTATCTCTAGCCTACCAGAGGGATATAGGCACCACGATTAAACAACAACACACGCCCTAAATGAGAATCTATCTCGAATCCACACCATGAACCATTCTTTAGGCCATGGTCAAGGTTCTTTAGCATACAAGTGGGATACATGTGCTATGAGTGAGTTTTGTGCATTGGAAATGGTTTTGAGTTCTAAACATGGTAAATTGGGGAAATGGGCTTAAGCAATAAATGGAGGTCTTCTAAAGCCATAGTGTTATGGTTAGGGGAGGAAAAAACCTGGGTCTTAGACCCTAATCCCACTTCTTGGGCTAAATCGCCATGAACAACACCCTCAAACCACAACATAAACCCTCCCTTGGGGATCTTTGACATCGAGGTTGGATATGGAATCCATTAGGAGCTTTTTCATACATAATATGGGTTGCAGGGTCTTGAACGTTGTCGAGGAAGGAAAACAAGTTCCTTGGGATTATGTTGAATATTCTCGGGCTCAAAAGCCTTAAATGAGTCCTCATAGCAACACCTGAGTCTTTTTAGGGGTTCTTTGTAGACCTTCAAGTTGGATACATGTGTCATGGGTAGGTTTTATGCGCCATGGCCATGAACAAATCCTATACACAATGACACTAGCCCTCACCAGGGGTACTTTGCCCTAACAAATGGATATGGGTGCCATTAAGATGTTTCATGCACTGTGGGTGAGTCTTAAATCCTTGGCTATAATCGTGGTAGGGAAACAACATCCTCATGCACTTACCATTGGTTGGGGGAGGGAAAACAACATCATCAAGCCCCAAATAGAGCATCTCAAGCACAAATACCATGGGCATGTTCTCATACCACCACATAGGAGCATGGATGGATTGCGACATCTTAACCATCATCAAAGACTGAAAACTATTGTCTTAGGATCTTATTGTAGCTTCTCGAGATAAACAACCTTGAATAAGTACTCAAATCAACACATAGGAACTTTGTGGGGTGTCATTGGCCTTGGAGTGGGATATAGGCACCACGAGTAGGTTTTATGTGTTGGAAATGTGTGTTGAGGCATAAACATGGTCGAGGCAAATGCAATGGCCTTAATCCCTATTAAACCTTCTCAAGCTTGAGCACCATGAAGAACACTAAGAAATCACAACACGAGCCCTCTAGGGAGTCCTTGACATCTAAGTTGAATATGGGTGTCATTATTAGGTCTTAGGCATCATGGATGGGTGTCTATTCCATTACCATAGTTAGCAGCATGAAATAAGAGCTTTCAACCCTAAACCTTGCTTCTTAGGCTCAAGAGCCATTGATGAGTCCTTAAACCTTCACATCTAACCTTTATTAATTAACAATCGCCTCTAAAGGTGTTATATGCACCATCCCTAAGTTAGTTGTGCAATGGGAATGTGTTTAGAGGTCTATCCAAGGTCACATGAGTCCCATGGTTGAAAAGGAAAACAAGGGCCTTATGTAGGAAAATGAGCTTTCTAGGTCTTAAACATTGTGAACGAGACTTCCAACCACGACACATTACCATGAGAGAAAAATGGGTTCTAATATTAAACCTTTCCTTATGAAACATAGGCCCTAAAATAGGTCCTAATGCTAAAGGTGAAGAACTTTTGAAAAGGTATGAATATATGTAATAAAACACATGCATGTTCATGTAAATTCAATTTTTTTTTGTAAAGATTGCTTTTTTTTTCTATACGTGTTGAACAAATTTCCTACTTTGGTTTTAGTTTTGGTATGGCAAACCTGGTGGTTCAAGCTACATAAACAAAAATAGATCCATTTACCCAACTCCCTATTTTTATTTATGTTTTCAACCATGCTTTTAAATATGATCCACATATTCATTGCCGATGAAACTACACATACTTATAGAGCTTTGCATGTAGATTTTACTTGTATGTTTTTTAAAGAAAAAGTATTGCTTTCTATTTTTTATTGATATTTACTTTTACATATATCATAATCCTAAAATATATGAGTATTTTATTTTTTATGTAACTTTTTTATTGTTTCTCCTATCTGAAAACGAATTGTATGGTGCACAAGTATAGATATTTTACTTGTATGTTTTTTAAACAAAAAGTATTGCTTTCTATTTTTTATTGATATTTACTTGTACATATATCATAATTCTAAAATAAATAACTATTTTATTTTTTATGTAACTTTTTATTGTTTCTCCTATATGAAAACGAATTGTATGGTGCACAAGTATAGATAGAGACCTATACAATAAAAAAACTAAAATCGATTGACTATGTTTAGATGCTCAAATTCAATCATAATGCTTGACCTCATAATTTCAGAGCTTCATTGACTTATTAATTTTTAAAAAATATGAAGTTAATGTTGAGATATATGGAAAAATGTGGCACATAAGAATTGGCTATCATCTACAACTATCATTTTGATACTAAAATAATGTCTTAATGTGAACATATGCATTATAATTTAGTGGAGAGTAACATACCGATCTTAGAAGAATGTGAATTGTTGTGAATGGTACAAAATTCCATAAATAAAAGTTATATATTTTAAAAACTTTTGTATTTCTTACGTTCCATGTTTTTACACCATATTTTAAAAGGTTTTTTTCTAAAAGAATGTGAATTGTTGTGAGTTGTACAAAATTTCCATAAATAAAAGTTATATATTTTGAAAACTTTTTTATTTCTTACGTTTCATCTTTTTACACCATATTTTAATTAGTTTTTTTTTCTAGGTAATTAACCCATCGCAAAAAAACCTAGGCACTTCCCCTCATTTTGAGGATGGTATCTAAGGTAAACACTATATCCTTTAGGGCACAAGGCCAATTCAATAACAAGGCTCAAATACATTACAACAATTTATTCATCATGCCCACAGATGCGAGTGCCTCTTGCTAACAGTAGAGTCGATGGCACTCGACACATGGCGAGTAAGGTGGGGCGCGTGCCTAGTTATGTCAAATATGAGCAAGGGAGGAGGTTATATTTCAAGCCCGCGGTGAAAAGCTGGATGGCAGTGATGTTCATTGTAACTGGTATGGGATTAGTTATGGAAATTAGTGGGTGCAGTCTTGATTTCTTGGAGGGGGTGTTTGGTATGCGGGTGTAACACCCCCTGGCCCAGGTTAGAGCTGATATTGTATTTTGAACAATTTACTATGAAGTATGTACATAGCGAGATATTATACTTTAATATAAATACCAACTGGCTGCATGAGGAGCGATACGCTGAATAGGGGATCCAGATATTAACTGAGGGGTTGTGAGGGGGTAAGGTTGACTTATGTACCTTGTTCCCTAAACCCTTTTTCTAAACCTTATGATAAACCCAAAAACCCATACTTCTAAGCCTTAAAATCAATGGGGTATTTAATAGTTAATTATTATTAAACATTGTTTTAATGTTATGATTAAGTGGTTAATCATGCTTAAGTGGGAGAAGGGAACGTGTTCCTTTGGGGACAGTGACGTGGGCGCCCAAAGGAGGACACGAGGATTTCCTCGTGGATCCAAAGGAAGTGGGAGGCTACTGTACGCACGCCTGGGTTTTGGGATGTGAGTCTAGAAGGATACGGGGAGAGAGCATACACACAGGAGGACAGGGAGTCGAAGAGGGACGATGGGGGAAGAAACCATTACCTGGGGAGGAAATCGGGTGTGTAAGGAAATGCGGGGAAGGTAAGCTCAGACGTGGATCAATGGAGAGGTTCACTGTGCGTTTTAGAGTTCTCAGAGAGTGAAGAAACTGGGGAAAGATTTATTGTGACCATCCTGAACCCAAATTGCAGAGATAACCTGAACATTGTTAAGTTGAGATAAACTGAACTGGACATGAATTCCTTGGTTGCTTACACCATTCAATTGGCAATGAAGCATGAGACCCAGAGGGAATCCCGACGTTTGCAGTGAAGTGTGTCACTGTGCGTTTGGGAAAGAACTCAGGTGGTTCAATTGCAGATTTGAATGGAATTGGTTGTTATCCTGTGTTTTGTTGAGCCTATGTATAACTATCCTCTCTGTTGTCTCCACCTTTGACTATATGAGTGAGATGAGTGGGTTGGCGAGAAACCTAGGGTTAATTTCTGGATCTCGTCTCGAGGGTGTGCTTGGATGCTGAAATAGTACAGGATGGACAAGCTCTATGGTTGGATGGAGTGTGGCTCACATGCAACCAGTTGCCATCTTCATGTGAATTCAGATAAGTGTATCTGTGTATGATTTATAATGTTCATGTGTTTTATTATGCTTGATATGTTCAGTTTGTTGAATGAAGGTGTAATTATATGTAAGTCATAACTATGTTATGTTTATGCCTGTGTATAAGGTTGTATCCTTGAAAGATGTATTCCTTCAATTACGAGAATTATCTACATTTGGAATCTTATATGTGAAAGATGCGTGGCTTTTATTTCATTTGTGTATCTCATATATGTTGTCATAACCTTATGAGGAATGAATGGTTCCTGTATATTCTTAGAATGATAAGCATAAACCTAGTTATGAAGTTTGAATGCCCGATTTAGAGTCTTTAGTATGAATAAGGTTGAGTTGTGTTGTTTAACTCCACAAGCTTCGATGAGTCTTTCTAACTTTGTGTCAAGCTTATGTTTGCTTATCATTTGGATGGTAGTCTTCACAGAAAATTAGGAAAAGTTAGAATTAAACTCTGATATGTTTCCAGGTGCAGATGGCATGTTTCTGATTGTCTGTGTTTGAATTATGTTTATGGGTCTAATAATGAGATTTAGGAAGCTATTAATTAGCTGCTCAAAATAAAATTTTATTTTTATAGTTTTACAGTTTGTAAATTGTGTGTATGGGTAACGAGGGTACATTACAAATTGGTATCAGAGCGCAGGTCACAGCTCTCAAACCTCTGGGTATATGTTGAACAATTTCTATACTAAGTATGTCGACCTTGTGTGAAGAACTATCCTACGTGTTGAATGTATGTTTGCATTTGCATTTTGAAGGATCATTCCCTTGGAGGATGATGTATGCCTCAACATTACTAAATTGTTGAAGTATTAGTTTTTCTAAGAAATTGCAAGTGAATAATATGTGTTGCTTCTGCATTTTTGTATTATTGGGGAAAATAATGGATGGATCTGCATTGATGGGATATGTTGAGATAATCATGGAATCACTACCAGGATTGGGATCTTGTTGGGCTGTGTGTTTGAATTGTTGGGTTTGCATAATGTGCAACTGGAATTTTGGGTAATGACCAGTCAATGGAAAACATCACTATTTTTATAATTTTTCACTTGGGTTACTGGAAAATTAATGTCTAATTTGGTTATTGTATGAGCTTATCTAATATTGGAGGTAGTGTAAGGGTAAAAATTCCATGATAAGCCTCATCTACATGAGGGTGGAACATAAAACGCTCATTAGTATGCAAGTTACTTTTGTCTGGACTAGGTTGTGACAAATTGTATTCTCGATATGAGAGAATCCTAGATATTTTCTTCTGGGAATAAGTATGATGCGTAAATAAGAGAAATATATGCATGATTGTTGAGTGCATGTTGGAAAGAATGCATATTGTTGTATGCATGCTTGAAAGAGGATGCATATAAATATGTTTAGGCATATAGCTTATGAGGTTGCATGATTAGCTTAAGGAGTTGTGTTTAGGCATGAATATGTGTAGAAGTCATGCGGGTGAAATATCTTGAACATGTGTATGATATTGATATCTTATATGTTGAACATGTGTTGATGACTGCATCTATATTAAAGATGGACAAGGGATAATGCAGTTGTTAATCTGTTGTGTGTTAAGGAATATATTGATCATATTACTGAAGAGGATAGAATATCCTTGGGAGAAAAACATCAAAGGTTGGTGGTAGCATTATGTTAGCTTCACAAGTTACCTACTGATCAGGTAAAATCAGAGTAAGCAACGGAAGTTATGCAGGTATGCTTGTGTTTGTATAAGCTGAGAAAGGAACCGGTAAGAATTCCTTCAATTATATTGGATATCATGCGATTGATATGTTTAATTGTTGAGTGCATTATGTGATTAGTTGATACCCAAGAAAGGGGTAGTAAAGGTAATAAGACCTTAACTTCAAGCGGATGATAACTCTTTTAAGCCATGAAAGCTAGTTAAATGATAACTTAATGTGGGGATTGCGTATAGAGATATATACATGTATTAGAATATATGTTGTAATTAATTTTTAGGCTAATAATCATTGTTGGTTCAGATTGTTAGCATTATTCAAAAATATTCAGCCATCAAATTTGCAGATTGTCAGTAAAGACAAGCAAACGGACTTAAAGGGATGACATAGGATCCTGTATTTTCTAATTTTGTTGAAGAAGTTGGTGCAGAAGAACAAAGACCAAAGACAATAGAAGCATGGCTGAAGATGTTGATGATGATGTTTCCTGTGATCAACAGTCTTATGAAGAAATGCTGGAGCAACAAATCTGTGATCAGGATATTGGTGGAAGGACCGTGTAGTCCTTAGTAAGAAACCAACTGATCAGGTAACAATAGTGGGTTGATGGAAGCCTTGCAGGTAAGGTCCATTATGCTAATATTATTAAGTGGTGAGAAAGGATGGGTAAGAATCCTTTAATCATGTTTTAGTCATCATAAAATGGAATGCATGTAATAGTGAATGCATTTGTGTGAATGACATTCCATAGGGCATGTTATCATGTGACTGCTTAAGAATTTTGAATGCATTCATATGAAAATAGATTATGCCATATGAATAATGGTTATGGGTTGATTATCGAGTAATTAAGGACTTGTGGTCCTGTTGCGGTAATGCTTTAGTGCTACACAAACCACCCATTAATTCCCTATTGGTGTTAAATTAGGATGAAACCTCTTGCCAACAACCATGGAGTGAGAAAACTCGGGATGTGTTGTTGAATGGGGAAAGAGGGCATCAAATAGACAATCAAATGATTGGGGAGATGACTGGACATGGTGTTGGAGCATTGGCCAGAATGTCCAACTTACCATTGTAGGAAACCTGTGTAGGCACATGGATGTTCTTGATCAATGTGGTAGTGCATTGGTTGCATTTATTAAATATACATTAAAATATCTTGTAAATCTTGTGATTGAGCATTGAGTAAATGCATATAACAGTTTGTGTAAGTGTTGTGAATGTGCATACATGTGTGTGGTTGCACATGTTGTGATGCATTGTGTGAATGCATAATTGGGATGTGTATGTGTCATTGCAAATTAAATAATGAATGAAATGCTGAATTAATGGTAATTATGAGATCCTTTCATGAGCTGATGTGAATGCCGGAAGGATTAGATGGAGGTAGTCATGATGAGAGGACTGCCAGAATATTCTGTGGAAGGACATAGCTGTATAAAGGTTATGACTAGGAAGTAATGGGTGTCGAAAGTTTATTACAATTACATAAACAACGTGATGGTGTCTTGTATATTTTATTATGATGAAGATGCATATAAAATACACCTATACATTTCGTTGTAAGAAGATGTTAGCAGCAGAAAGTGCTTGAATGATTGGGTGATTATAATTATGAAAATCACTTTAATGACTATTGCAATAAAAATGTTATGTGCATGAAAGACTCAAAGTGTTTGACTAGTTTGAGTTCAAATTTCAAGTAGATTGCTTTGGACATGGCAAGGTGGGTAAGTCCATGATGAAGGCTGGAAATCTACCATGTGCAAGAGTCAAACCTCATGAGAATGATCTCATGGTTGTAAACTTAGTTATGCACATAGTAGATTGTCCATTTACGACTGCTTGAAGTAAGAGTAGGACCTGCATAGTTCACATCAGTGAGGGGTGCACACCTTTCTGGTGTTGAGTTATGTTAGGGTTATCAATATTGACTATACTTAAGGGAATGGACGCATTCCTGGTATTTCAATATTTGGTAACGAACGTTATGAAATATGTTTACCATTGTAGAACATCAATACTAATGAACTAGCTTGTTCATCTTGTGTATCAGCTCGAACAGATACAAATTGATGTGGCACACTCATGGAGCACATGGACTACTCATCATGTGTTGAGCATAAGCTCTGGAGCACGTGGATGACATATATGTGTTGAGCAGAAGCTCTGGAGCACATGGACTACCCAATTATGTGTTGAGCATAAGCTCCGAATAGCACTAGAGTGACTCTACTTAAAAAGGTTCCCTGGATGAAAGGCCTGGGACAGACATCAGACACTAAGTGTCA
The DNA here is from genome assembly GCA_027924585.1 of Larix kaempferi. Taxonomy (NCBI): domain Eukaryota; kingdom Viridiplantae; phylum Streptophyta; class Pinopsida; order Pinales; family Pinaceae; genus Larix; species Larix kaempferi. The sequence continues at coordinate 613,218 of BSBM01000328.1, forward strand.
TAGCCATGAAAGCGCAAGTCAAGTACTCACATTGAAGTGAAAGAGGCTAAGGAGCATGGAACCACAGTGTTGGCGTGACTCCAGATTAGAACAAGACTAAGAGGGGGAAACTCTTACTCTCCTTTTTCCTTTTAATTAATGCATTACAGAAAACAAAAAATTGATTGTATGCATGTTTTGGCTGAGAAATGATTCTGGTTGATTGCTTGAAATACTTGTGAAGGCCAAATTAGTTAATTCCTTGTGAAAGAATGAACATGCATGAGTTCATGTGCATCTTGGGCAAGCATGAAAAGTGTGAAAGTCTCATGGATATAGCATGGAATTTTCCCTGTCACTTGGAAAATTAATTGACTGATTTTAATGTTATGTTATGCTGGGCCTAACATAATTACAATGATGTATTTCACGGGTGAGAAATTGAAGTTAGTTGTTGCAGCTGTTACAAAGCAAGTACTACTTGTGAGCAAAGTGAGAGCCAACTGTGCACATTGACCATGGCAGCAAACCAAAGGCTGTTGGATTTGGCTGAAAACCTTCTGCACCAATTGCCAAGACCCAAGAAAATATTGGGGAGATGCTCAAGCTACAGAGGCAGCAGAATGCTACAGAGGCAGCAGAATGAGATGAACCAAAAGGATTTGCAGGACGCTATTTGTCTACAAAGAGAGGTAAAAAGCATTATGGTAACAATCAATAGTGGAAGGGAAAGTGGATCAATGAGGAAGCATTCGCCCAATCATCCCCTAAAGAAACATTCCAGGTGGGAATACTCAAAGGAAATGGAGCTGGCAAAGGAAAAGCAACCACGAAAATGTTGGGGATGTGATGGTGAATGGTGATCACTTCTTAAACAAATGTCCCGAAAGAAAAAATAAAGGAACCAATGTGTATATTATGCAAGAAGCCTCTACTAATGGCTATGTTGCTAGAAGTGTTCCTCACATCTATGCAGCATTGGATAATCGCCAAGCTGATCATCAATCTTCTATGATCGAGATTGAAGGTGGAACCAGAAGGAGAAATAAAAGTTCAACCAATCTGCATATTGGATTGCAGAAGCAAGATACCCAGAAACATAATTATCGAACAGGTAAGGGTCCAATGGACCCATTACAGTCCTGAAGAACCTACTTGGGAACCAAAATACATAATGCGGGAAGAGTATCCGCATTTATTTTGAAATGTGTATATAATAAACATTACTGCCGTTAATTTTTGTATATGTTTTGATACAATGTGAATCATCAAGGACGATGAAGACTCTAAGGGGAGGGGAGTTGTAACATCCCCTGGCCCAGGTTAGAGCTGATATTGTATTTTGAACAATTTTCTATGAAGTATGTACATAGCGAGATATTATAATTTAATATAAATACCAGCTAGCTGCATGAGGAGCGATACGCTGAAGAGGGGATCCAAATATTAACCGAGGGGTTGTGAGGGGGTAAGGTTGACTTGTGTACCTTGTTCCCTAAACCCTTGTTCTAAGCCTTATGATAAACCCCAAGACCCATACTTATAAGCCTTAAACTCAATGGGGTATTTAATAGTTAATTATTATTAAATATTGTTTTAATGTTATGATTAAGTGGTTAATCGTGCTTAAGTGGGAGAAGGGAACATGTTCCTTTGGGGATAGCCACACCGGCACCCAAAGGAGGACACGGGGATTGCTTCGTGGATCCAGAGGAAGTGGGAGGCTGCTGTACTCACGCCTAGGTTTTGGGACGTGAGTCCAGAAGGATACGGGGAGAGAGCATACACGCAGGAGGACGGGGAGTCAGAGAGGGATAGTGGGGGAATAAACCATTACCTGGGGGAAAAATCAGGTGTGTAAGGAAATGTGGGGAAGGGAATCTCAAACGTGGATCAGTGGAGAGGTTCACTGTGCGTTTTAGAGTTCTCGGAGAGTGAAGAAACTGGGGAAATATTTCCTGTGACCATCCTGAACCCGAATTGCAGAGATAACATGAACATTGTTAAGCTGTGATAAACCGAACTGGCCATGAATTCCTTGGTTTCTTACACCAGTCAATTGGAAATGAAGCATGAGATCCAGAGGGAATCTTGACGTTTGTAGTGAAGTGTGTCACTATGCGTTTGGGAAAGAACTCAGGTGGGTCAATTGCAGATTTGACATGGAATTGGTTGTTATCATGTGTTTTGTTGAGCCTGTGTATAACCATTCTCTCTGTTGTCTCCACCTTTGACTCTGTGAGTGAGTTGAGTGGGTTGGTGAGAAACCTTGGGTTAATTTTTGGATCTTGGCTTGGGGGTGAGCTTGGGAGATGAAGTAATACAGGCTGGACAAGCTCTAAGGTTGGGTGGAGCCTGGCTCACATGCAGCCAGTTGCCATCTTCATGTGAATTCAAATAAGTGTATATGTGTATGATTTATAATGTTCCCGTGTTTTATTATGCTTGATATGTTCAGTTTGTTGAATGAAGGTGTAATTATATGTAAGTCTAATTATGTTATGTTTATGCTTGTGTAGAAGGTTGTATCCTTGAAAGATGTATTCCTTCAATTACGTGAATTATCTGCATTTGGAATCTTATATGTGAAAGATGCATGGATTTTACTTCATTTGTGTATCTCATATATGTTGTCATAACCTTATGAGGAATGAATGGTTCTTGTATATTCTTAGAATGATAAACATAAACATGGTTATGAAGTTTGAATGCCTAATTTAGAGTCTTTAGTATGAATAAGGTTGAGTTGTGTTGTTTAACTCCACAAGCTTCGATGAGTCTTTCTAACTCTGTGTCAAGCTTATTTTTGCTTATCATTTGGAAGGTAGTCTTCACCGAAAATTAGGAAAAGTTAGAATTAAACTCTGATATGTTTCCGGGTGCAGATGGCATGTTTCTGATTGAATTATGTTTATGGGTCTAATAATGAGATTTAGGAAGCCGTTAATTAGCTGCTCAAAAGAAAATTTTATTTTTATAGTTTTACAGTTTGTAAATTGTGTGTATGTGTAACGAGGGTACGTTACAACGGGGAGTTAATACCATAATGGCAAGGAAGGTGATTCCGGAATTGGGTAATCATCGGTTAAGGTTGGCAACCTTCAATGGTCATCCGACCACTGATGTCAACCAAATGAAAGGAAGCTTTAAAGAGGAGGTGTGGGATATTAGAAGGCATCGAGCGACTATCATTTAGTGCGAAGTGGTAGGATTGCATGCTACCATTTCCTTATTTGGTCGTGTTATTACCTTTTGGAATATGTTGGCATCAATGGAGTATAGAACTAGCTCGAGGCGTAAGTGGGCTAACCGTCAATAACTTTGGGTTGTGTAGGCTGCGTGGATGTATAGGGCAATGATACCTCAAGAGATTAGAGAGGATATTGAAGCAATGGAATGAGCGCTCTGGGAGGAGTTGGATAATACCAAACCAATGGAGGAATTCTTGGCCCTAGAGGAGTGGATCTCTAACTCGGGCACCACTTGGGGCTGTTAGTCATTATATGAACACACTGTCTCTCTTTTTTGGGTTACCAAGGTTTGTTGGGTAGAATTATGTTGGAACGCAAGGCCAAACAGTTGGGGGATGATCCACCATCCACTTTATGGAAGGAGCAATGGGTTGATTCTCGTTTAATGCATAAAAAGATCAATGTGATTGCCCATCACTTGGGAATACCCTTTCTACCTCATTCGGTTTTGGAAGATGACGTTTCGGTGGGCAAGCACGTGAATGTGGTTCACTTTTGCGGTAACCAATCTGCTTGTGCGAGAAGGGAGCAGAGTGCTAAAATAGGCTCCTCGTCGGATTTCCAAGTTTCTTGAATTGGTTATGCTCTGTGTTGGTCTTGGGTCTGTCTCTTTTGTCCATAACTATGTTTCCCCTGTCGTGGGAGTTATTGTATGAAATTGTGAATTTCCTGCTTTTTATGTTCTCAGTATCTAGAGATTCAGTCTGTAGAATAAAGGTTAAGAGCCTGTATAAGATGAAGTATTAATGTCAGAATGGGTACCACAACCGTTGTTTCCCCTGTGGGGGGGTTAGTTTTGATATTTTAGCAGATGACTGGTAGATGGTATAGAGGTCTGGAGTCTTATGGATGGAGGGAATGATGTCTTCTTACTTACAAAAAAAACAATTTATTTATCATGAGCTCAACATGTCACTTATGGGAATAGAACCTGGGTAGTGAGGATAACACTCCATCCAACAACCACTTCGACTAGACCCAATTGACAACATATTTTAATAAGTTGTGCATGTACCTCTAATAATTCCTCCTAGTAATTATATTATTGTTTCTCCGTATTTCCATTCAACTAACATGCCATCAGACGGAAACATTATCTTGCACAAGTCCTTATTACTTTTGTGCCTTTTTGTAGTGGGGTCCAAGGGTGCACTCCTCATGCCTCCTTCTCATAGGAGATCCTCTTAGCCTAAGAAATCCTTAAGGACGATTTTAAATATTGTTTTATCAACATTAGATGGTCTGCTTTTTGTGTTTTTGTCGTCCTCATTGAGCTTACTGATGTACTCAATGAATTTGTTCAAACCACAAAAATGAAATCACCTATGAAATTCAATTATGGTACATATTGAAATATAAAAAGTAAAGGACTATGGACAAGAGTGACTAAAAGCAGTGTAATTCAAACATATTTCACTCATATATTTTATTCTCCCTGTAATAGTTTTGAAGAATCCATGGAGCGGAGAATGGAGAGCTCCAAGAACAAGACACCAAGGAGTACGTTAATATCTGGATTTACCTGTTACAGGTGCTAATCATTGAATTGATATTCATTAAGGGAAGGAAAAATGGAGGCTCCAGGAAATGCTCCAGAACCGTGGTAGCTCTGTAGCGTTGTGCAGACAATATCTTGAGCTCGTGGAGTCCTTTATCCCTGGAGGGTTTCTCCTTGGATCGGGCCAGGAGGGCCATCGAGCGTGATGATGAAGGCGTGGGGGTTTTCTTTGAACAGCTGAGTGGTTCTTGGCATTGTAGCTGGTCCCTTGATTGGCTGTGATCTACTTCTAGATTAGTTCAGGCGATGAAAGTTTTCGGGTGAGAATTGGGAACTGGCGGTGTGAAATTCGCAGGCACCATCTCTGCTGGTGTATTGGATCTTGGAGCGGTGAGGAGTTTACGCTGGGGGCTGCAGGTGGTTGAGCTTGAACCATTGCAGTGGTTGTGTGACGGGACTCACAGGGAAGCGCGGGGTTCTCGGAGGTGCTCGTGGAGTTGATTACTGTTTGAGTGTTTTATGGCTTGGGGGTCGGTCCCTTGCTGTCCTTGGATTATTATTCTGAGATTATTGTCCTGTCAGTGACATTGTTGCTTGTCTGGTGCCAGGGTTAGGTATCTGGCTGTTTTTGGTGCCTGGGATTGGCGATCTGGCTGTATTGAGGGAACGGCTAGGGTGGAATGGAGACGGATGTGGCTCACACCTCGGATGGGGTCCATGATAGAGGGAATCCTGCTGCTGGTGTTGACATTGCGGAGGTGGATGGATCTGGGGCTTTTTCTGGGCCCGAGGTAGTGCAGGTAAGGGATGGGCACCATTTTGAATTACCTACCTCTGACAGGGTACATCGAACTGGGGGTTCTGCAAAGATTGATTCTCATAATTTTTCTGCTAAGAAGGTTAAAGCTCGGATGAAAAAGGATAAGTTGGTGCTGGGGGTGGATGTTTCGATGGATGAGGCGGAGGTTTTCACTCACACAGCTGTGGTTGGACATGTTCGGGGCAGAAGAATAGGTCACGATTTCCTACAGCATTGGGCGGCTGAACAGTGGAAGGATTTGGTGTCCACAGCCCCTGAGATATGGGTGCTGACGAAGGGATGGTTTTCTTTCATTCTACTGCACAAAAGGGAGGTTGATGTAGTCTTGAGTAGACAATGGTCGATGATGGGCATCCCTATCATTCTGAAAAGCTGGACTCCCTTTTTCGACTCTAAATCGGAGAAAATTGATGCAGAACCGCTGTGGGTGAAGCTTCCTGGGTTCCCCATGCATATGTGGAATGAAACTCGGTTCGCTGAGATAGGGAACTTTCTCGGTGATTATGTGTGTTCTGATCACTCCCATCACGTAACAGGCATATACACGGTGGCAAAGATTTTGGTTAAAATCGACCTTCGGCTGGGTCTCTTTGCTGAGATTATTGTACAATCCAAGGAGGGGGACTTCGTTCAACTGCTGGATTATGTGGGAGTGCCATTTAGGTGCCACCGATGCCATGCCTATGGACATCTGGTTGCCGGCTGCCCCTTACCGTTTCGGGCTAGTAAGCCATTGGTCGACGTAGGAGTTGAAGAACGTGTTGATCCCATGTTGACGGAGAACCCTCAGGCAGTGGTAGTTGAACGTGTTGATCCCATGTTGACGGAGAACCCTCAGGCAGTGGTAGATGAAGGCAGTGGGCCAGATATTGTTTGTGGAATGAACTCCGATTCGGTGGTACATTCCACAAACCGTGGGATACTGGGAGATGAGGCATTTTTGCCTCCATTGGTGAACATAGGAATGGCGGATATTGGGTGTGCGGCTTCAGCTGATGTGGGGCCCTCTATTACAGCGACTCCTTTGACTCTGGCCAACAGCAGCGAGCTTCGGGAGATGTCCATTTTTCGTAGGGGTTCAACAGCGAATCCTCAGGGTATGTCTCATTTCCTTTCAACTGCTGATCCCTTATCTACTTTTTCTGATAATTTGGGGGGGGGAAGTCATGGGCCCCCTCCTCTTGCATGTACCGATTTACTATGTCCCACAGATGTTGGTCTGATGTCTAATGCGGAATGTGTATTCTCGCCATCTATTGTATCCACAAAACACTCCTGCAGTTTTGAGGGTCGTAGTATCCGCTATGCTCTTAGAAATAGGGAGATTGCTGTTGACGGATCGGGGGGAAAGGGACTTCCTGATCTGGCTTCTACTATTGGGGGAAGGGGGCGGGGACGTAGATCCCTTTTGTCTAAAGCACAAGACCGGGCTAAAGTCGATTTAGTGATGGGCACACAATCTTCTATTGAGTGGGCACTTAGAGCAGCGAATGCCCTGGATGGGGGTCTCTAATGAAAATAATGTCCTTCAACTGTCGTGGGTTGGCGAGCCCCATTAAAAAATCGTCCCTTAGGAGGTTGGTGGAATTATATCAACCGGATGTTTTACTGTTACAAGAAACTTTGGGTGGCAGTGAGGATGTTGTTCGGACTTTAGAATCTTTGCTTCTAGGATGGAAGTTTGTAGGAGTGGATGCACGGGGACGCTCTGGAGGGCTGGCCTCGGGGTGGAAGGTGAAGAGCTGTAGATATGATTATTCTTGGGGCATATATTCTGGTATCGGTTTGGAAGTTTGGGATGCTGAGATCGGCAGGTTGATCACGGTTCTCAATATCTACGGGCCTTATTCTAATAGGGTTGGTTTCTGGGACTCCTTGTTCAGTATGAATATTTTTGATGGCAAGGATGTGATATTGGGAGGGGACTTAAATATTTCACTGGGGTCTTCTGAAGTGTGGGGGCCTCGGGCTGCTCCGGCTCCATTGGCAAATTTTTTCATTCAAGCCTTCGCCAGGAAGGATCTACTTGACATACCACCTACCAAGTTAACTCCAACGTGGAGGAATAAGAGAACTGGGGACCATAGGGTGGCTAAAATACTGGATAGATTTCTGGTGGCCTATGTGTTGGCACTTCGGGTTGATGTTGTCAGGCAATGGGTAGGGTCAAGTGGGGTTTCTGACCACTGCCCCATCTTCCTGGAGTTAAGAGGCAGAAGTACAAAACCACCAAGTCCCTTCAAATTCAATCCTAGCTGGCTGAAGGAGGTGGATTTTCAAAAATTGGTTCAGGAACTGTGGGTTCATCGATCTAACGATTCACAGGAGCATGCGGTTGCACACTTTCACCATAATCTACAGCGCATTAAAGAGGCCACTATCCTCTAGGCACAGGAAAAAAGGGTGAAAGATGAACAGAATCTGCAGGCTGCTGAGTTGAATATCGACAAATTACTGCACTGTCAGGGAATGGGTTATTTGGATGATATGCAGAAAGGTGAGTTATTGGAGTGGGAACGTCGCAGAAATGTGATTCTGTGTGAGCGAGAAGAGATGTGGAGAATGAAAAGCAGGGCGATATGGCTTCAGTGCGGTGATGAGAACACAAAATTTTTTCAAGCTTATGCAAAAGGGAGAAAATCCACAAACTCTATCTGGGAACTATCATCAGCTGAAGGGGATCGGGTCTCCAGTTTTGATGGATTGGCGGAGCTGGGAGTTAGACACTACAGAGATTTATTCACTGCACAAACAGGGGCCTCTATTGCTGAGGTTATACGTGTGACTTAGCTTTTCCCTCGTTTTGTGGGGGAGGAAGAAAATCGCATGTTGATGGCAGAAGTGTTGCCGATTGAGCTCTCGCTGGTTATGCAATCCTTTCAGAAAGATAAAAGCCCTGGGCCAGATGGCTGGCCTATTGAATTCTTCTTGGGATTCTATGACTTCTTCGGGGAGGAATTATTGAATGTGGTGGAAGAATCGCGAAAGGCTGGGTTTGTACATGGGCCTTTTAACTCGACCTTTATTGCTCTTATTCCAAAAGGGGACAAGCCTGACAACTTTGATGAATTCAGACCTATCTCTCTTTGCAATTGTATCTATAAGATCATCTCTAAGGTTATGGCGAGGAGACTCAAGAATATATTGTCTAAGCATATCTCTTGTGAGCAATTCGGCTTCTTGGAAGGGCGACAAATTCATGAGGCCATCGGTGTTGCCCAGGAAGGTTTACACACTCTGAAAGTGCAGAAACAGAAGGGTGCTGTGATCAAGATTGATCTATCAAAAGCATTTGATAGAGTTAGTTGGCTCTATATACGGATGCTTCTAACTCACCTGGGTTTCTGTTACGAATTTATCAGATGGATTATGGCCTGCATCACTACGGTGAGTTTTGCTGTACTGATCAACGGTTCTGCTAGTCCATTCTTCCATGCTAGAAGGGGCTTACGACAGGGATGCCCACTCTCTCCGTTGCTGTTTCTCCTTGTTGCTGAAGGCCTCAGCCGTTTTATTCTGAAAGCAAAAACTGACGGTTCCTTTCGAGGAATATCCATTTCATAGGTACTGTATATTACACATCTCCTTTTTGTTGATGACATACTGATATTTTGTGATGGCACCAGACAGGATATTGATAAGGTGGTTGAAGGTCTCAATTTAGTGCAAGCAGCAGTGGGTATGTTAGTAAATATTGACAAGTCTACTATCACGTGTTCGCATTTAACTGAGCAGGAGACTCTCAGAATGGCTCACCGACTACCTTACAGGATATTGGATATTGATGATGGCTTAAAATACCTTGGCTTTCACTTGAAACCAAATGCTTATCTGAAGGCTGATTGGCACTGGTTATTAGCTAAAATTGAACAGCGCCTACATGGATGGAGTCATCATTGGCTCTCTCGAGCTGGGAGGCTGGTTTTGATTAAATCTGTTTTGGAAGCAATTCCGGTGTATTGGCTGTCTCTTGTTTGGATTCCTAATGGAGTTTTGGAGCAGATCCGCCGGTTGTGTTTGGCTTTTCTTTGGAAGGGTAAATGTGACAAACGAGCGTTGGTGTGGGTCAGATGGGAAAGAATTGCGGTCCCAAAAGCACTAGGAGGATGGGGGTTAAAGAATATATTTCTGTTCGCTAAAGCCTTGGGGGCCAAGGTGTCGTGGCGACTTATACATACACAGAGTCTCTGGACTAGAGTGGTATATCATAAATATATTGCCCCTCTAACTCTACTCGAATGGATCAGGCTGGGCAATAAATCGAGGGCAAATTACTCTGTGGTTTGGAAAGTGGTGGTGCAGCATTTTCATTTGGTTGGTTTAGGATTAGTGTGGAGGATTGGAAATGGGAGCCTTACTCGTATAGGACTGGACCGTTGGGTTGGCTGCAAGGGAGGTCATGTTCTTCATGTAGATTTGAGGAATTTTTTGGCAGCTCAGGGTTGTCATTTCTTGGCGGATATTGAAGATCAGGGTACTACGACTCTTTGGCATCAGGGGTGGACCTCTGCACAGCGACTTGAGATCCCTGGTGATATGCAAGGGGATTGGGCAGATTATATTTGGTTATTAAGACACTCAAATATTCGACTTACCAATAGGATCGATGAACTTATTTGGGATCATCATCCCTCTGGAATCTACTCCCCAAAGAATGGATATATCCAGCTGACTGTGGATGTACATAACAGGGGATTGGTGTGGTGGTGGAAATATCTGTGGAAGTTGAAATGTCCTGGTAAGGCAAAATTACTATTCTGGGCTAATTTGGAAAATAAGGCCCCTACCTGGGACATCCTGCAAACACGTTTCATAAAGGGACCGGGGTTCTGTCCACTCTGCAGGGAGGCGGATGAGACAATTCCCCATCTTTTTGTACATTGTCGGTATTCTCAGGTAGTTTGGACAGATGCCTGCAAATTCTTGGATCTACATGTGGCGTGGCAGGGTGCGAGTGTACACGAAGCTTTTCAATCGTGGTGGGCAACACAACAGAACTCATCCAACCGGGCATTCCCTTGCATTTTCGCCTGGGGCATATGGATTAATAGAAATAAAATTATCTTTCATGATTGCAGGGATCCGATGGAGAGTGTCGTGGCACATGTTGTGTCAATTAACCTATACTTCAAGGCACCTGTACAAGTGGTTCGAACGCAATCTGTGTGTGTGGAACAGATTGACAGATCCATGCAGTGGGCTTTTTTTTACGGCGCTTCTATTGACCATCAATCGGTATGTGGAGGGGGGGGTGTCCTTTTCAAAACTGAGAACCATTACTTTCATCTAGTGGCTGGTTTGGGGAGGGGTTCAAATAACTATGCGGAACTTATGTCTCTCCGGCTACTGATGTTATTTGCACTTGAACAAGGTTGCCTATCTCTACAGATTTTTGGTGACTCCATGATAGTTATCGATTGGGCAAAGTAGATCACACAGTGTCATGTGATGGTTCTATTACCTATCCTGGAGGAGGTGATTCGATTAAAGCAGTCATTTAATCAAATTACTTTTACACATATCTACAGGGAGAGGAATGGGATGGCAGATATGCTATCAAAAGAAGTGACGTAGCAGCTATTAGTTTTTGGCACATGGAGGATAACTATCCACTCACCTGAGGGTATCTACAGTTTTTACCACATACCTTTTCACGAAGATTTAGAGCCAACGAATTGAGCAATAGCTCAGCTTCTGCGGACCTGCGATGGATACTCTCACTACTGTGTACAGTATCTGCTTATAAGTAATGGGTTCTACGGGCTGTATGGATCAGCGATAACCATTGCTTGCTTTATACCGATCAACGATGGACACATACATTATTTTCTGTGACAATAATTGTTTATATGAATTTGGATATATGCGGGTTGTATGGACAGCCGTATAATGATTTTGTTTTAAGTTTGGGACATATGATTTGTGGATAATATGGGACAGTAAATATGTGACAATGTAGGGATCTCAGTGATTCCCTTACATGTACAGAATGTAATTTTGTTCATATATTGAAATAAAATTACGACTTTTTCCAAGGAAAAAAAAGTTTTGAAGAATCCATGAAAGGCACATTCATCACTAAATTGTACATTTGAGAACCTTCTATGCAGATGTCATAATGTTCTTTGCTTACTAGCATTGTACTTGTTTCAAACCAATGTTTATGGTACTCTTTTGACCACTCGTCCATGGTAACGTCAATAAATTATTGATAGAAAATTTTGCCACTTCCAAATTTCAAAACCTCTCATTTTCCATCAACTTGTATATCGACATACCCATAAGCTTATTCTCTTTCTTCTACCAAGACAAATATGCATCTATGTTCATCCTCATGTATGTGCCTTGTGCTAAAACATTAATATGCACATCATATAACATATGTCTACCATGAAAAATGTAGTATATTGTATTCAATTACACTAAATTCATTGAAAAATGTTGGATAAATCATACCATGACTAGTATGCTCAAATTGATTGTGACTAAGAGCTCTAGGACTAGATTCCTACTACACACCAAATGCAAGTAATTTAATCCTTATCTAGGTATGATCTCTCTCTTTTTTTGTTATCCTCTTTATAAAGGCTTTGCTTTTTTTTACAAGCCTTTTGGCAACATAAAACAAACTATAGTAAGTAATGAATATAAATTTAAATGAAACTCTTTGTAAAATAAATACATATTTTTCAATTTTATATAACAATTGTAAAGTATGCAATTACAACTCATATGAGGCTTCTTGTTGTTGCCTTTGTCAATTACTTTCCCTTTCACTTCTCTTCCATATATTTTTCATCTATTTCCCTGTGTTAGTGTTGTCATTTGATCCATCTTCACTAAAATCCATTTGACCTATATATTTATTACAATGACACGCTACTGAATCAATTAAATAAATTCCATTAATAAATATATACATATTTTGACATGAAAAATGAAAATACACATGCATAACATCATCATATGTAAAGACACAGAGACTAACCCGCTCACTCAAAGACATATGAAGAAACTAACCCTCTAACTCTCCAATCCACTAACTAACAAGCATCACAGCCTCTAGCTCACTATCCTCTTTAAATTTCAAATTAGTCCATGACCCCTAACTTCCTTCCCCCTAACCCGATTTGTTACTCTATTGGAACATTGGCTTACGCTATCCCTAATTACTTTTGCCTAGTTCAAGATTTATTTTGAAATAATTCTTTAAGGAGTTGGTCAACGTTTGTTTCTTCTTCTAAAAAATATGGTTGTAAGGTGTAATGATAGGTTAAATATTCACCAACTCCACCATCTTGGTCCAATCATGGTATATACCAATATATTCTAGTAGTGGGTTTGGAGGAAAATAAGCCCCCTTGAATTCCAACAAAAAACAAGTGTTTCTATAAAAAAAGACGAAATAATATGTCTAATATTCAATAAGCATTAAAAATAAGTAGAAATTGCTATGTGATAAGAGAGGATATGAGTGTTTGGTCTAACAATAAATTTGGGAGTTCATTCTAGGTTTTATCGTCATTATCGGTGATGGTGACATTCTTATGATAGTTGATAGGCATGACCTAGTTATCATTTGGTTTTATATTTAAATCATGATGATGATTATCCAAGCTAACTGCTATTAGATTCTCATGCCGGTTAGTGGCATTGTTATAGTAGTCAACAATCAAGCCAATTATTGTTTAGTTTTGGTCTCGATTATCAATCCAATGTGGCAGTGATCATCCAATCTAGCTTCAAAAAGACTATAATTAAAGATAACTTTAAAATAATGATTACCATGCCTAACTGAATCACAAAAACGAAATATTAATAATAATAATGTCACATGTATGTCAATTAGGACTAACCTAGGTGGTTGTGAGAAGTGTTATCCTCCATACCTAGGTTCAAGTTTTGCAAGTGACATGTTGAGCTTTGAAGGAGTATATTGTTGTAACGATCTCAAGGCTTGTGTTGACAAAGCCTCGAGCTTTTGCGAAATATATAACCCGTGGTTAGAAAGATCTTGACTTGAAATTTAGTGTAATGTCCCCATTCAAATAATTGTATAGCAGACAATCCCCATCAATCCTACCAAGTTCCCTAGGTTGAATGGGTACATTGGGAATTGCAATAAGGGAGCAAAGGAATAATGTGTATACATTAGAATAGTCCAAGTACTTAATAAATAAGTTGAATAAATGAATCTAAGAGGAATTATAGGTGGCAAATGGTTTTGAGGACATTTGGAGGATGTGGGACCCACACTAGCTTGGTTTCTCACTGCCACATGGCAAATCTCACTTGCCATTTCGAATCCATGGGAAGGAAAACATTATTGGGTGAGTTGGTAAGGCATACACATGGCATTGAGCATCTTAGGTCGAAATGGGATGGAATAGTAACCTCCATGGAAGAGGAAGAGTCAAATTGGAGACCAGTGGACACTTGGACTAGATTCCCTAGTCTTATGACAACAATGATGAAGCATCTATGACATCTATGACAAAATTCAGATTTGAATTCTGACATCTGACCATTATGACATGTCAGCCCCAAAAATAGGCTCAAGAAAGGCGCTCATGGAGTTGGGGAAGCCAAAGAGACTCCTACTCGAATTTGGGAGAAGATGGAGGGTTGGAAACTAGGAGACAAGTGGCAAATGTGGAATATTTCCTAAGTGGAAATATCTAGAAGCTAATGAGAGGATTTCGACCCTTAGAAGGCTAATTTTGGTTATAAAATGTAGAAATCAAGTATGAGAATGGCTTTTGATGATTTGAGAAAAATTGCATTTGTGAAGAGAGAGCTAGTGGATGACTAGTTTCTTGCCTTGGCCAATTTCGAGGGTGAAAGATTCCCATCCAAGTTGGTGTTTGGAGAGGCCACTCAGGTCTTTCAAGGTGTTTTAATGGAGTTTGTATTTGCAGGTAGCAGCTACATGAAGGTTCATGGTTTGGTTTAGTGCAGCACTTTCTCTCCACCATTTCCAGTTTTTAAGGTATATTCATGCTCCTTGAGGGATTGCAATTTGGGTGAGCACTTGTACTCATTGGGAGAGCTTCATATAATATATTTCTGATTGTAATAGTTTCATATCCTCTGTTATTCATATTCAGAAAGTCTCAAGTCGAAATACCCACTGATTGTATGCAAAAATATTGATTAATGAGCAAACAATGTCCATTTCCGCACTACATTGATGTATTGCATGATAATGATGATGATTTCGAATGAATGGATGATTCTATGATACATTTATGATTAATAGACTGCCATGGATGTATTTTACAAGTTTCATGTACTTTACTTGAGAATTTGAAGTATTATTACTCAGTTTAATTGCATTGGGAGAAGAAATAGTGCCATTTCCCCAAGGATCGAATTGGTGATTTTTGCAGCTGAATGGGAGAGGGTTGGAACAGAGATAGTAATCAATTAATGATGCACATGAGACCTTAATAACATACTTAATACATCCCCTACCTTTTTTCAGAAATTCGAGGGAGTTTGGAATCATTTGGAAGGCCATTTTCAGTGTTTACCCATGGGGGGATTTGATGCATAAATTGCTAGTTAAAATACCATACATTGACCAGAATATAAATCAAATTTGCAGAAGTATTTTGAGGGTTATAAATCATCCCTGAACCTTATATTCAAGTCTAAATATCATGCATATACCCTTACAGAATATTTGGGAGCATTTGGGTTAATTTGTAAGCCAAAACAAAAAAACTAGTCAAAGGTCGAAATTGGTGAAAAATTGGAAAATTGGGCATTTTCATAACCTTTGAACCAATTGTTGAAGAATTTTTGGTTGAAGAAGAGATAGTAGAAGAAAAATAGTTTTTTTTTTTTTTTGAAACAATGGGTAGAGAGGAGGATGAAGAATTAAGACATTAGGAGAAACTTATTGCAACGTTAGAACCATGTTTCTCTAAACTTTCCACTAATATAGAAAGAATGGGTAACAAAGTGATGCAAGGATTGGAATTGTTGATCAACCAACTTAGAAGCAAAGGGGTGATAGGAGATAACAGTGGTTCACACTCACGGGAAAAGGTAAAAGGGAGTGAGCATATTTTTTCAAGCACGGGACCACATAATAGACCTGACGAATTCCAAAGCACACAAAGGCATACTGCACCTAAATTTCTCATACCCAAAGAAGAGCCTGACATTTGGATGGATAGTATTAAACTAGCAACTGATTGGAATGGGTTGAGCGAAGAGTCTAAAAGAGGTTTACCATTAAGTGGCTATATTGATGCTATACATAAAATGAAAAGGATGGAAGACAATAGGAGTCCATTCCAAAACAAAGAATTAAATAGTGCTATTGGAAAAATGTCACTTCCTACTTTTGATGTGTCTTCTCAAAATTCTGCTAACACATGGGTGCAAAAATTGGATGTGTATTTTCAGCTGAATCCTATGTTGGAAGAGGATGCATTAAAAATGGTCATTTTGCATTTGGAAGGAGATGCCAATGAATGATGGTTTCATGGGCTGAAAAACCTTGAGTCATAATCAGGTTAAAACATATGGAGAATTTGTTGACAGGGTTCTAGAGAGATTTGAAATAAAAACATCCAGAATTGCCTTTCAAAGAACTAGCTCAATTGAAGCAAACTGGGATCCCTACTGAATATATGTTGGACTTTAAAAAACTATCAGTTAAAGTGGCCGATGTCTCTATGGGAAGGTTGGTATTGCTGTTCACTGAAGGTTTCACTGAACCCTTAATAGGTTTGGTCAAAGCCCACAAGCCAACTACATTAAAAGATGCAATGAGCTTGACTAGGGATCTCCAAAATGTGCTTCCTAAAACAAGATTTCCTCCCAAGCCTAACTACAAATTTGAAAAGAAACCTTGGCAAAGGGATGGATATAATAAGAAACCTTGGCAAAGAGAGTCATTTGAAAGGAATAAAAAAGAAGGACTAAACAGGGATGAACTTCGAAAAAAGAAACTGTGCTTCACATGCTTCCAACCATGGACACCGGGGCACAAATGTACTAAAGGAAAGGCTCAATACATAGAAGTATTTTCTGATAATGAGGGGTATGATGGGGGCATGGATGAAGATGGACATATTTCAGATCAAGAAGAGGCATATGAGACAGCAGTAGAAGAGGAAAGACAAGAAGAAAATCAGCCTTCACCAGACAAAGCAAGAATGGCAGTACTTTCAGCAATACCTCGCTATCATACTATCCGATGCAAGGGTGCGGTACAAGGACAAAGGACTTCAGTTTTGGTAGATGGAGGAGCCACCCATAACTTCATTGATGCAGAGATCGTGGAGAAAAGAAAGATACCTATTGAACCATTTGATGGCTTCACAATGGTCATTCCCGGTAACAACACAATGCAATGGAAAACATGGGTTCCAAAGCTGCAAGTCACCGTAGGTAACTATACTTTTGTTGATAGTTTTTATGTGGTTGATGTTGCTGACACTAATGTGGTTTTGGGAGTGCAATGGTTGTATTCAATAGGAGAGCATATAGTAAATTATCAAATTCCTGAAATGAAATTCCAAGATTCAAAAGGGGTACAAAGAGTTGTGAGAGGGCAGCACACTTATCCAAATGTAGTGACTTGCAATAGTATGAGGTCTATATTGAGGCATGGGGACATAGAATGGGCTGTTGAATGTCATATTACATCTCCCAAGCCAAATATAAAGATTTTTGAACACCCAAAGGAGATAGAGAGACTTTTGCAAAAATATGAAAAAGTTTTTAGAGACCTTCCACATGGTAGACCACCGGATAGGGGGGTTGAGCACAGCATTATTTTGGAGGAGGGTAGTTCACCCATTCAGATACCACCTTATAGACATCCTAAAAAGTTCAGAGATGAGATTGAGAAAGCCATCCAAGAACTCCTAGAGTTGGGACTCATTAGACCAAGCTCTAGCCCTTATGCTTCTTCAGTAGTGCTAGTGAAGAAAAAAGATGGAACATTGAGAATGTGCATAGATTTTAGAGCCTTGAACAAAAAGACTATCAAGAATAGATATCATATTCCTAGGATTGATGAGCTCATGGATGAGCTACATGGGGACAAATACTTCTCCAAAATTGACCTTAGATCAGGGTATCATCAAATTCGAATGAAAGATGAAGATGTGCAAAAGACTGCTTTTCGATGTCATTATGGTCACTTTGAATTTCTTGTCATGCCTTTTGGGTTAACTAATGCTCTAACCACATTTCAAACATGCATGAATAGGATCTTTTGCAAGCAACTAAGAAGGTTTGTTTTGGTTTTCTTTGATGACATTCTCATTTACAGTAAAACATGGGAAGAGCATTTGCAGCAATTAGAGATTGTGTTGAAAGTTTTGCAAGAAGAGTCCTTATTTGCTAAGTTGTCAAAGTGTAAATTTGGGATGAAAGAATTACTGTATCTTGGGCACATTATTGGGCAAGAAGGAGTGAAGGTACACATGGAAAAAATCAGGGCTATCTTAGAATGGCCATCACTAAAAAATATTACCGAATTGAGAGGTTTTATTGGCATATGCACCTACTGTAGAAAATTTGTGAAGGGATTCTCCAAGTTGACTTCTCCACTCACTGATTTGACTAAGAAGGATGCTTTCAAGTGGGATGAAGACGCTGAAAAGGCCTTCCAAAAAATGAAAGAGGTAATGAGTAGTTGTCCCATACTTGCACTTCTTGATTTTACTAAACCTTTTGTTGTGGAATGTGATGCTTCAGGTGGAGGAATAGGGGTTGTCCTAAAGCAAGGCCAACACCCCATACCCTTTGAGAGCAGAAAGTTGCAGCCTCATGAAAAACTTTACTCTATCTATGATAAAGAAATGCTGGCCATTATGCATGCATTGGCCAAATTCAGACAATACTTGGTGCGCAGCAAGTTTGTGGTGAAAACTGACCACAATAGTCTAAGACACTTTCTCACCCAAAAAGATCTAAATGAAAGGAAACAAAGGTGGGTAAGCAAAATCCAAGCTTATGATTTTGATATTGAATATGTCAAGGGAAAGAATAATATAGTAGCAGATGCTTTCTCAAGAAGACCTTCTTTTTCTCTCATGGACATTGCCAAGGATTGGAGAAACATGCTACTAGTTGAATATGCTAAAGACAAACTTGCTTGTGATGTGTTGGATGGAATCAAAGGGGATGATAACTACAAGATTTTGAATGCGCTGATATATTATAAGGGTAGAATTTATTTAATTCAGAACTCAAAGCTCAAGTACCAAATTTTGCAAGAAGCACATGATTCCCCACTAGAGGGCCATCCGGGGATCTTCAGAACCTATAGACAGTTGAGGAAAAGGTTTTTTTTGGAAAGGGTTGAAGGAAGATGTTCAGAGATATGTGAATGAATGTAAAGTATGTCAACAAAACAAATCAGAACTCACATGTCCACCTGGGCTATTACAACCATTGCCCATTCTGGAGCAAAAATGGGACAGTATCTCCATGGATTTCATCACCGGTTTGCCTAAATATTTGGGTAAGGATTGCATCTATGTGGTAGTGAATAGGTTGACAAAATTTGCTCATTTCTTTGCTGTTACATCATCTTTTAGTTCTGCACAAGTGGCTGATATTTTTTTCAAATAAATCTTCAGATTGCATGGGCTCCCCGAGAGCATTGTCAGTGATAGAGATAGTAGATTCATGGGTGCCTTTTGGCAAGAAATTTTTAGATTGGTGGGCACTCAATTGAATCCAAGTACCAGCTATCATCCACAAATTGATGGACAAACAAAGAGGGTGAATCAATGGTTGGAAGGGTACCTAAGAAACTATGTGGGAGAGCAGCAAAAAGCATGGGCAAAATGGCTACACTTGGGTGAGTTTTGCTACAACACCACTTATCATATGTCAATAGGGATGTATCCTTTCAAAGCATTATATGGTTATGATGCACTTACATTTTCTGAATTCATATTTGGTGATAGTAGAGCCCCAAAGGCTAAAGATTGGGTGGAAGAGAGCTAAGACATTTTAAAGCTCTTGAAAGACAATTTGCAAGTTGCTCAAAATCAACAAAAAAAATATGCTGACAGACATAGAGAAGAAAGAACCTTTCAGGTCAATGATTTAGTATATTTAAGGTTGCAGCCACATAAGCAAACATCGCTAAAAAAGAATGGAGTAGAAAAATTAAAACCAAGGTACTATGGGCCATACAAGGTAGTGCGGAAGATTGGAGAAGTAGCATATGAACTAGAACTTCCGGAAGGGAGTAAAATCCATAATGTATTTCATGTTTCTTGTCTCAAGAAAGCCCTTGGTCAACAAATCATCACTTCAAAAATACTTCCTCCCTTGGATGATGAAGGTCAACTCACATGTGTTCCGGAAAATATTTTGAAGACACGGGAAAGGAGGTTGAGGAGTAGAATTATCAAAGAATATTTAGTACAATGGAAGGACCTACCAAATGAAGATGCCACATGGGAAGAGGAGAAGATTTTGCAGCATCATAATTTGCAATTGCTTGAGGACAAGCAATCTTGGGTGGGGAGGACTGTAATGTCCCCATTCAAATAATTGTATAGCAGACAATCCCCATCAATCCTACCAAGTTCCCTAGGTTGAATGGGTACATTGGGAATTGTAATAAGGGAGCAAAGGAATAATGTTTATACATTAGAATAGTCCAAGTATTTAATAAATAAGTTGAATAAATGAATCCCAGAGGAATTATAGGTGGCAAATGGTTTTGAGGACATTTGGAGGATGTGGGACCCACACTAGCTTGGTTTCTCACTGCCACATGGCAAATCTCACTTGCCATTTCGAATCCATGGGAAGCAAACATTATTGGGTGAGTTGGTAAGGCATACACATGGCATTGAGCATCTTAGGTCGAAATGGGATGGAATAGTAACCTCCATGGAAGAGGAAGAGTCAAATTGGAGACTAGTGGACACTTGGACTAGATTCCCTAGTCTTATGACAACAATGATGAAGCATCTATGACATCTATGACAAAATTCAGATCTTACTTCTGACATCTGACCATTATGACATGTCAGCCCCAAAAATAGGCTCAAGAAAGATGCTCATGGAGTTGGGCGAAGCCAAAGAGACTCCTACTCGAATTTGGGAGAAGATGGAGGGTTGGAAACTAGGAGACAAGTGGCAAATGTGGAATATTTCCTAAGTGGAAATCTCTAGAAGCTAATGAGAGGATTTCGACCCTTAGAAGGATAATGTTGGTTATAAAATGTAGAAATCAAGTATGAGAATGGATTTTGATGATTTGAGAAAAAATGCATTTGTGAAGAGAGAGCTAGTGGATGACTAGTTTCTTGCCTTAGCCAATTTCAAGGGTGAAAGATTCCCATCCAAGTTGGTGTTTGGAGAGGCCACTCAGGTCTTTCATGGTGCTTTAATGGATTTTGTATTTGCAGGTAACATCTACAGGAAGGTTCATGGTTTGGTTTAGTGCAACACTTTCTCTCCACCATTTCCAGTTTTGAAGGTATATTCATGCTCCTTGAGGGATTGTGCTTTGGGTGAGCACGTGTACTCATTGGGAGAGCTTCATATAATATATTTATGATTGTAATAGCTCCATATCCTCTGTTATTCATATTCAGAAAGTCTCAGGTCGAAATACCCACTGATTGTATGCAAAAATATTGATTAATGAGCAAACAATGTCCATTTCCCCACTACATTGATGTATAGCATGATAATGCCGATGATTTTGAATGAGTGGATGATTCTTTGATACATTTATGATTAATAGATTGCTATGGATGTATTTTACAAGTTTCATGTACTATACTTGAGCATTTGAAGTATTTTTACTCAGTTTAATTGCATTGGGAGAAGAAATAGTGCCATTTCCCCAAGGGTTGAATTGGTGATTTTTGCAGCTGAATGGGAGAGGGTTGGAACAGAGATAATAATCAATTAATGATGCACATGAGACCTTAATAACATCCTTAATACATCCCCTAACTCTGTTCATAAATTCGAGGGAGTTTGGAATCTTTTGGAAGGCCATTTTCAATGTTTACCCAGGGGGGATTTGATGCATAAATTGCTAGTTAAAATACCATACATTGACCATAATATAAATCAAATTTGCAGAAGCCTTTTGAGGGTTATAAATCATCCCTGGACCTAATATTCAAGTCTAAATATCATTAATATACCTTTACAGAATATTTGGGAGCATTTGGGTTAATTTGGAAGCCAAAACAACAAAACTAGTCAAAGGTCGAAATTGGTGAAAAATTGGAAAATTGGGCATTTTCATAAAAATTTGAAAAAGGGTCATTACATTTAGGGAGTGCTCATTTTGAACTTTGAAGCCAATAAGTGGCTTTTGCTTGTGCATGAAGCACTACTATGTTGTCTCTATATGTTTTGTTTTAACGAAAATGGTTAAGATTGTATTTATAAAAAGTTGAAAGAAATTTCAGCAAAACAATACAAAATTCCTCAAAGAAAACTCTGAGGTTCTTGAACAATATCTTGAAAATAAAAGAACTTAGTTACAATCATCCAGGAGGGAACATACTTACGACAAAAAAAATAATCCTTGAGCTCCTGTAAATTCTTAGAGATTGTCCAACTAGCAATCTACAAAAAAGTTCATAGTAGGATAAACTAAATACTAGTATCATTATCTGAAACTTGGACATCATAAAGAACATATTCTTCATATTTTGAGTTGTTCTCAGCATCTTCATCTACTGCATCTTCTTCTTGGTTGTCAGCATCATAATCACGATCTTCGTCCATAGTTTCCTCAACATCTTCGTCTCGGGAGTCCCTAGAATCTTCCTCTGCTTCCTCACTATTCATAGTTTGATGTTCTTAACTATCCTCAATATTCCCATCTATATCCTCTGAACTGGAGATAATTTGAACAGGTTGTAGAATAGAGAGCCCATTACAAATTTTATAATATGAATTTTCATCATTCTTGGAATTTTCCCTACAATAATATCCTCGTGCTTGACTATAATCTTCAAAATTGCTTTCACTTGCTCATCACAAGTACATATATCTCATTTGACATCAATAAGACCGACATCCATACCGGAAGTTAAATTTGAAATTTGCGAAGAGTTATGTTCAATTTGATCCAAACAACCATCCAAAACAGGCACATGAGCTGTTAGTTGATGAACATCATCTATCAGTCCTTCCATTTGGTCCTTCAACCACCTCATCTGGCGTAAAAAATCATGGATATTGGCTTGAGCATCACCGATTATCTCTGAGAGTACCTCTAACTTTTTTTCAATTCCCATTATAACAATAACATCCCTAATCCCTTCAATCCTGCCAATTCCTGTACAGAACCGTCCACTGAAAATGCCGAACATAAAATTCAAACCGTAGCTACTGCCAAGGTTAACATAATGCTCTGTTTAGTCACGATTTGTACCTGAAAGAACAGAGTTGCTACTAGCCCAACATAAGAACAAAATGAACACTTCCTCACAGTTACTGAAAATATCTAGAGGAAAGAGAGAACTCCTCTCAACCCATCCAAAAACAAATTCCCAGAGCGATAGAGCCTATTGAATCCGCCCAGACCCCAGTATCCTAGACCTGCCACACAAAGGAAAGAGTAGAATCCAAATGGTTCAGACATAAAATTACCTAAAATTGAAAGGCCTCACTGATAACAATTGCTAGACTAGGAAGCATATCTCCTCAAGCATAGGAGAATGGATAAAAATTCTCTAAATTCCACAACACCATTATAGAAACAAAATCCTCACAAGGTTTATTACCTCTAGCACTATGAACAAAGCAATAGTGCCCACTGCAACTCACCGAGTGTTGATACTCCCCTGAATATAAGACCTCCCAACGCTGCCTACCTTCAAATGCCCAGGGCGAAATCCCAAATTTGTTAGTGAAACGTGTCCAAGAAGACTCATAATCCCAGATACTGACAACCCCCCACATGGCTAGACGCATTAAAGAGGCCATACGCAGTCGTTTGATGAGGTTAAAGCTTGATGGGACGTGTATCTTGATATTAAAGGACTCACCAAATGAAAATAAATTCTATGGGATCCAATAGGATGTAGTTTGGTCTCCATTTTTTCTAAAACCCCACAAGGCAATTACAAGGCTTCATTAGCTAGTTTGTCAGTAAGAGCATTATGGTCTCTCCGCACATGATAGGACTGAACATTTGGAATTTGCTGAAGAAGTTGAAGAATGAGCTTATGAAGCCTACCAACTATTTGATCTGAAATCTCATGTCGACGTCTAATTTGGGAAATGATAAGGAGAGAGTCTCCTATCACCACTAGTGATTGAATTCCCAAATTTATGGTTTCTTTCAATCCTAAATAAAAAGTGTATCACTCTGCTTTATTATGGGTGCATCTTCCTATACCACAAGCGAACTTTGAAACAACGGTTCCTCCGGGGTAAAAAATACCCCCCCCTCCCCGCGCATGCCTCCCCAATGTTGTCTCTATATGTTAAAAGGTCCTTGTGAAGGCTATATCTTGGGCATGAAATCAAATCACAAAAAAATGGTATCGATGTAAAGCTCTCGATGACTATTTTTCTATTGTATAATCCTCTTTCCAACTTGGAGTTGGGACTGATTTTTTTTTTAATTATTAAAGTTGGTGGAACATTTTAGTGCTTAAAATGAGGTCAAACAAGCATGAGAAGTCAAATGGTAGGAAATGGAAGAGTCTCCGTGTTGCAAGGAGGATGCAAATCCTTTAAGTGGGTTCGACTCATGTAATGGATGATAAAATACTAAAAATCACACAAAATTGTGGGCTGGTCACTAATCTAACTTCACTAGAGAGACAAAAAAAATCAAATTATAAACTCTTATTGTGGTGATTATAAAAAAACTATATAGCTATTCCAAATGGGTAATCTCACTCTTAGAAGTGAACACATAAAATGTAGTCTAATGGAAGTCTTTGTCCAACTTAACAAAATGTTTATTGAAAAGACCATAATCTACCATTGTCAATTGACGAAGGAGTCTAAACATTCGACGACCAAATACCCCTCATGGCACCCAACTTAAACAAATTTAAACACTGTTATTGGAAATCTTAATTTTTTTATTGGATTCATACCGAAAAATACCGTCAAGAACAAGCGAAATTGTCAAAAGTTTAAGCTACATCAACAACTAACCATATTGAACCTGGAAATACATTTTTGATTCAAACAACCCTTACCTAGGTACCTACTATAGCAACATTTATAGATCTACTGCACTAGCAACATTATAGATATGATACATTAGCATGCAACATTTATACATTTCTTTCTTTTTGCATGTGCCAAAGTAAATACCTATAATATTATTTTCATGAAGTGCTTAGTGCCCATTAATTCAGTATATTCATAGCTATGCAACGTTGCCAGACATGCTCTACTAGATTTGCTTCACTTCGCTCCACCCCCAGGTTGCTGTCGCCCCTAAACGCTTTGTGACATCTGCTCCCGTTCGAGGTTGAGGTCGAGGTCGTTCAGTTCATCCCCTGTCTCCCGCAGCAACACGCCCAGGAAAAGGTTTTGCTTTCTCCTTCCATGAAACTTGTTTTTCCAAAGATTCTGTGTCTCCTTACGCTAAGAAAATTCAGGGTTTAGGGTTTTAGGGCATTGGCAGTTTACCGTTGTTGGCGGCGTTTTTTAAAGGGGGCGGTGCCTCTCAAAGCTCCGTCGTCTGTCAAGGGCTTATGAATTCCCACCCCTGTCTTTAATATCTTAAAAAATCCTTTCTTATTTAATATTTTTACACTTAAAATAAACACGCCCATATCTTTACACTTAAAATAAACACGCCCTGAATGCAGCCGATCTTAATGGCTTAATGGTGAGAAGTGGACAGAGTGATGGCTTAATTCTGCTAGAGCCTAGAAGTGAAGGCCGATCTTGTTGCTGACAGCCAGAGTCTTTATGGCAATCGGACCAGGTGAGGCTGGCACGCAACACTCGCCATAAATTTGCATCCACCGATTCGACAGGACAGTAGGTGAGGCTGGCACGCAACAGGGCGCAGGTCGGTTGGTCTGCCTATATCTGCATAAGCCTTCCCAGGTTTGTTCATGCAATATACCCTTCAAATCTCTCAGGCTCGGCCAGTTCTGTTATTCGGCCAGACGCCCAGACTATCTGCAGGAAAGTCGGCTGGAAACCCTAATTTCAGGTTTGCTACGGTTCCCCTTGAGATGGTTTTTGAATTTACAGCATTTGTAGAGCTTTCTTTGGCATATATTGTTTTAAATGAAATAAATATTTGCAGTGTTTCTCTATTCTTGTTTCATTTTCCACAATATAAATCCTGTGCCCATGCAAAACACATACATTATCAGCGATGCCAACATTGTCTTTAATCTGGAAAATGCGTTCGTCCCATTCAACATACGCACTACTAAATGCTTAAACTTGCCTTTCACAGAATCCAAACAATGAAAGAAGGCCTGCAACTTTTCCTCTGAGGGTATTAGGAGCTGGGCTGTAACATTCCCCACAATAGAAAACAAAACCCCAGCCTCCCTATAGCTGCGGAGCTATTGATGATCAAACTAATCGATTTAAAATGAAACTTGGGATATAGAAGGTAAAAATCCGACCTGTATATATAAGATTCATTAAATCTCCAGACTTTAATCTAATGCTAAATCTTATCCAAAAACTTGAGTTGAAGATAATTGTCGAAGTAGTACAGAAGGAATTTCGTGGCTAAGTTGAGCCCACCACTACCATTTGGTCGCAACTCCCGATGAGATTGGCGATTTTGCTATGATTCCAAGGAAAAATTTAGGGCGAAATTTAGCCCATGGGCTATTTTTTGACTTTTTGTTCGGAAAAAGGTTCACCAATTTGTCTTTTTTTCAAAAGATGATTCGCCCAAATTCTATGGGATAAATTTTTTTCACTCTAAAAATCGCCAAAATTGTCCAAAAACTATATAAAGTCCTTGGAAATTTGAATATATATTTTTTAAAATGCTAAACATTTTATGGTTGTAAATTTAAGAATTAGTAAGATTCGCTAAGGTTTTTACACTTTGAGAAAATTATGGATACTTAAAATTTTCCCTTGCTATGAAAATGATATTTTCAGCAGGAGGAGGTAGGGTGTCGTCACTTGTGGAATCCAGAGCATGAAGTGAGCTGTAAAATTGTAGATTATAATCGCCTGTTATCATTACCAGTCTCGGAGCCCCTTGTTCAGGTACACAGGGTACTACCAAAGGACCGAACACCAAGAGCAACCACTTCACACAAACAGATCACAGATCAACACACCGATGTTTTGACGTGGTTTAAACCCTCTTGAGGGAAACACTCCACGGCCCCGGCCAAATAGCTTCTACGGGACAATTTATTATGCAAAGAAAGAAAGTTACAAATGAGCTTCTCATAATCGATCAACTAAACAATGACCCTCCATGCTCTTTAAATAGAGATCATGGATCAATCGGGTGTTAAGCCACGGATCAAGGTTAGGTTTGATCTAAGAGAAGTTGAGCCGTCGGATCACTCTATGTCGGAAACATATCGTGACCGTCGGATTAAGTATTTACAAATGCATACTAATGCATACTAAAGAAACACACTATCCCTAACGGATATATTACATAAGTTGATCTTAACTAACTCCTAAGTGTCTAAATATCCTAACATCCCCCCTTAAGAACAACTTGGGATAGGATTGAAGGATTTACAAAAGTGACATTATTAGGAGAAGGAAGGAGGCATTAGAGCCTATCCCCCCTTAATGACAAGTTCCTGAACTCCTAACATAGATCGAAGTTTAGAAAACTTCGCTTCTGTAAGAGACTTGGTGAAGATGTCTGCAACTTGATCATCTGTAGGGCAAAAGAGCACTTCAAGAACATGATCATGAACAAGATTTCTGATGAAGTGCATATGTAGCTCAATGTGTTTGCTGCGTTGATGTAGAACTGGATCTTTGGCAAGCTTGATGGCACTTTGATTGTCGCACCAAAGTGGAGTAGGCTGCTGCTGCTCGAATCCAACCTCTGAAAGGATCTGTCGAAGCCATAAAGCTTCTTGACTGGCATTAACTGCTGCTCGATATTCTGCCTCTGCTGAAGAAAGAGCAAGAGCTTGTTGTTTCTTACAAGCCCAAGTAATAGGTCCAGATCCCAGACTGAAAACATAACCTGCAGTAGACTTTTGATCATCAGGATCGCTGGCCCAATCTGAATCAGTGAAACCAACCAACAAAGGTTTCCCCCCTGTACTGTAATGAATCCCAAACTGAACTGTACCTCGAATATATCGAAGTATTCTTTTAGCTGCTTTCCAGTGACTTTCATGAGGTGTCTGCATATAACGGGCAACTCGACCAACGGCAAAGGAAAGGTCAGGACGGGAATGAGTCAAGTATAAAAGACTACCAACAAGCTGACGATACAAGGTGGCATCTACTTCAGGTGAAGTACAAGTGGCAGAAAGTTTGACTCCAGACTGGAAGGGAGAAGGGGCTCGTGTACAATCTTCCATGTGAAAGCGACGAAGAAGGTCACAAGCATACTTAGACTGAGAAAGAAAGATTCCTTCTTTGGTTTGCAGAACTTGGAGACCAAGAAAATAATGCAAATGTCCTAAGTCTGACATTTCAAAAGTTTGTTTAAGATTGGATTTCACATGGGTTATAAGCTGAGGGTCACTATTAGTAAGAATAAGGTCATCAACATATAGAACAAGTATGATGAGATGGTTTCCTACTTTCTTGGTATAGACATTAGGGTCAGAATGGCATCTAGAAAAACCAGTGTCAAGGAGAAAGCTATCCATTTTGGCATACCAAGCTCTAGGAGCTTGCTTAAGGCCATATAAGGATTTCTTAAGGCGACAGACAAGGCTAGAGTTATTCTGAACATATCCAGGAGGTTGTTCCATGTAAATTTCCTCCTGTAAATCACCATGTAAGAAGGCAGACTTGACATCCATTTGATGGACTTCCCAGTTGTGTAAGGCTGCAAGGGAAAGAACAAGGCGGATGGAGTTCATTTTGGCGACGGGAGCAAAGGTTTCATTGTAGTCAATCCCTTCAACTTGAGAAAAACCTTTGGCAACTAACCTTGCCTTAAGTCTTTCAACACTTCCATCTGATGCATACTTAGTTCTGTAGACCCATTTACATCTGACAAGTTTTCTTCCTTTTGGAAGAGGTACAAGATCCCAAGTATCGTTCGCCATTAAGGAACGATATTCTTCATCCATGGCTGCATCCCAATCTGGATTCCTTAAAGCTTCTGGAAAAGTTTCTGGATCATGATTCTCGGAAACTTGAGCCAAAAGAGAAGAGGCTCGCTGAAACTGAGAACGTGTTCGACGTTGATCTCTAGGATCACCGGCAAGATCACCAGCTGCTTCACATGTTGAACGGACCCATCGAGGAAGCACTTGTGCTGGTGCAACTGGAGGAACATGAGCAGGCGGAGGTGGATTTTCATCCTCACTGTCATCATCAGAAACTGGAGTTGGAAACCTGTCAAGGAAGTTGGAAGAAGAAGAAGAAGGCACAAACGCCGAATCAGGCTCGCAGGCCAAAGATGGCACACTCGCCGAGTTAGGCTCGCAGGCCAAGATATTTTCATCAAATTTAACATCTCTTCTAATGATTATAGCATGAGAATGTGGTTGAAGAAGTCTATAACCTTTTACATCTTCAGAATATCCAACAAATATGCACTTTTCACTTTTAGGCTGCAATGCTTTCCGTTTTTCATCCGGAATGTGAGCCCATGCTTCACTACCAAACACACGAAAGTGACTTACATCAGGTTTAACTTTACTCCATGCTTCTTCCGGTGTTATACCTTGTAATGCTTTTGTGGGGGTGCGATTAACTATGTAATTTGCACAATTTATGGCTTCAGCCCAAAATTGAAGACTTAGTCCCTTAGATTGGATCATACAATTAGCCATTTCTTTTAAAGTGCGGTTCTTCCGCTCAGCTACACCATTTTGTTGTGGTGTATATGGAACAATTTGTTGTTGTTGGATGCCTTGTTCAGTGCAGAAAGTAGTGAACTGTTTGTTAACATATTCTCCTCCATTGTCAGATCTTAACTTGATAATTTGATGACCAGATTGTTTTTCAACAAGGGCCTTGTAGGCCAAGAACATGTTAAATACTTCGCTCTTAAGTTTTAGGAAATAAACCCAAGTGCGTCTGGTGTAATCATCAATGAAAGTTAAGAAATATTTGAAACCAGAAAAGGAAGCAGATGGAAGAGGACCACACAAGTCACTATGCACAAGCTCCAAGGGAACCGAGGCGTGCCAAGAGGCACGTTTGTCAAAACTGTCCCTATGATGTTTTCCGAGTACACAACCGGAACAAACACCATCTCTGCAAGATACCATCGGAAGACCTGTCACCATATTTTCTTTACATAGTTGTTGCAATGAGCGATAATTTAAGTGACCAAATCGCTCATGCCAAAGTTTGCTCAAGTTATCACTATGAGCAACAAAAACTGAAGGGAAAGGTGATAACCCAAAGTTGTTAAACTTGTACAACCTGGTAATATCATCAACAATTCCGGTAGCTAGAACCTGTTGAGGATCTTTAAAATCCTTGATTACAACTTGGTGAGGTGTAAAGGTCACAGTTTTACCTTCACCAGAATGAGTGATCTGATAGACTGATAACAAATTGCAGGAAATTCTTGGAACACATAGTACATCACTAAAATGACCATTATCTACTGGAACTGTTCCAGCTCCTACAACACTTAGAGATCTATCATCACCAACAAATATTTGTTTGGTGTTACATTCATGCATAGTAGAAAAGATGGCTTGATCCTTAGCCATATGATAAGATGCTCCAGAATCAATGAGCCATTCATTTGAAGTAGAAGAAGAAGATGCATTATAAGAATAACCAGAAGCACAAAGTGCATGTCCATGAGAGGCAGATTCTGAAGGCGAATCTAGGCTGATGTGGTGCTTCTTCATTGCTGCTTCCAAGGCTGCCATCTTCTTGAAACACTTAGATTCATCATGATTATCTTTCCCGCAATAGTTGCAATGATGCTCAGTCTTCTTGCCTTTTGTCTTGGATCCTTTGTCATTTTTTAAAGAAGGAGCTGACTAAGAGGGTTTTGGACCCTTGTTTGACTTATTATTGCGAAAATTTTGTTTCTTGGGAGGCTTGGACTTTTCTTTCTGTTGGGACAATAAGGCTTTACCAGATGTATCTGCATTGTTGATTATTCCAAGATGAATGAGTTTATCTTGTTCCCTAATCAAGGAATCACAAAAGGATTCAAGACTAGGCTCTTGATAGCTAGCTACATTCAAGGATGCTTTCATGGAGTAAAATGTAGATACAAAAACAGAATATGCAGGTCCAAGTTTGGAAAGAATATGATAAATGCATTGTTTGTCTTCCCTCTCAATCTTACATTCTGCACATAAGAGCTTGAGAGTTTTGTACTTATATAAATAATCTTGAATGCATGAAAAGTCATTTGGATTTAAAGAAATCAACTCATTTTCGAGTTGGTGACCTCGAATTTCATTGTGTTTACCAAACACAGATTCCAACTTGTCCCAAACAGCATTAGGTTCATCAATTCCAGATATGTGGAATCGCAAATCAGTAGAGATTGACATCCCAATCAATCCACGAGCTTCATCACATCTATTTGCCCATTTTATTTTCTTATCATCATCAGTGGGTTCTTTTTCTTTCCCTGTTGTAATTCTGAAAAGTCCCCTACTTCGTAGAACATCCTCCATACGAGATTTCCATGAGAAATAGTTGGAACTGTTAAGTAGAATATCACAAAGGGCGGCCATATTTGTAAATTAATGGCTGTAAAAGCAGAAACCAATAGTCTGGATGTGAAGAGCTCGAAAAAATAGGCGGTTTAAAAAAAAACGGCACTGAAAACGGACTCTGTATGATGAAGTTATGCTTGAACAAAGAAACTGTTGAAGATGTCCCCAATAGTGACGTGGCAGCTAGAGAATGTCCAGCAAAAAAAAGAACCCCCCTCTTCCCAAAATGAACCTTTTGACAATCACTTTACAAAAAAGTTGCTTGAAGTGAACCACTTTTGTAAAATAAGTGATTTCACTTTTACAATGATATTACTTTTAAATAGTGCAACAATAAAAAAAACTTAAGTGACTCACTTGTATTTTTATTTTTTATTATTTAAGTGAGATGCACTTTTACAATAAAGTAACTTGAAAATAGAAATTGCATGCACTTTTTCTTTTAAAAGTAACTTCCTAAGACTTGAACTCAAGACCTATTAAGGAATAAAACAACTTTGAACCAAGTGAGCTAGATTAAAATGTATGTAAAATATGGGAATGAGGAAGGGGGCTTTTTTTTTTTTTACTCTTCTTGCTTGGTTTGCGTGCTTGCCCTTTTCCCTGCAAAACAGACCACAAATCGAAACAAAAAAAACTTTTCCACACTTGTGGAGTTAGCTTGCCCGGAAAGTATACGTTTTCTCTCTGTTTCTGATTTGCCGAGATCGCGCAAGGTGCACGGCAAAGAGCATACGCAGCCGAGAAAAACCCTTTCCCTTTCTGTTTCTGATTTGCCGAGATCGCTCAAGGTGCACGGCAAAGAGCATACGCAGACGGGAAAGCAACAATCCGAACCAAAAAAATATAACAGTAAAAAAAGATGAAATATGAGATTTTTTCTTTTCAAAAAACGAAATAAAAAAAATGCGTCACTGTAACATTATACCTTCAGATCTGATGAAATACGCGTTTCTGGAGCAACCGGGAACCGTTTTCGATCAAACGAAAACTATTTCTCAATGGAAACGATGCAATGGAACACCTCCCACAGCCCAGAAATGCACAGAAATACCAGAACTAGAAACCCTTTCGAGTTTCGGCAACAACAGTTCAAGATCTAGATTATAACCGGAAGCGGCACTTCATAAAAGCTCTGATACCATGTTCGGGTGCACAGGGTACTACCAAAGGACCGAACACCAAGAGCAACCACTTCACACAAACAGATCACAGATCAACACACCGATGTTTTGACGTGGTTTAAACCCTCTTGAGGGAAACACTCCACGGCCCCGGCCAAATAGCTTCTACGGGACAATTTATTATGCAAAGAAAGAAAGTTACAAATGAGCTTCTCATAATCGATCAACTAAACAATGACCCTCCATGCTCTTTAAATAGAGATCATGGATCAATCGGGTGTTAAGCCACGGATCAAGGTTAGGTTTGATCTAAGAGAAATTGAGCCGTCGGATCACTCTATGTCGGAAACATATCGTGACCGTCGGATTAAGTATTTACAAATGCATGCTAATGCATACTAAAGAAACACACTATCCCTAACGGATATATTACACAAGTTGATCTTAACCAACTCCTAAGTGTCTAAATATCCTAACACCCCTAGTGTCGCACTTTTGACACGATTCCACATATAAACAACTACGTACGTGTTCTCAAATTTTTAAAACCACGTACGCCTAATGTTTTGTGAATAGATTTCTCTTTTGATGAATTTCAACAATTGATTTGTTTAAAAAACAATTGTAGTTAAGTGAAGTAGGATGTAAATATTTTTTTCCCTGAAAGAATTTATAGTGAGGGAGAGGACTAAACTAGGGAAGGGCAGGGCATAGCAAATTTATAAATTAAAGCAATTCCGCAATACATATCATTAAACAAAGAACTCTGATTTGCATGAATAGTAATTCTTTTGAGGCCTCCTGGCACTCTTGTGCAGTAAATGAGGTTCAAACAATTCAGACTCGGAAACATGATCTTGGGCAATCTTCACAATCCAATCATTGCATCACTCTCTCTCACAATTCTACCTTCAGTGATATATTGTGATTTATTGCATAACGGGTTATTGATATATTGTGAATTATCTGTTCCCCCAAAAATGCTTGAAGCGAGTAGTTTACTTGGTTTGCCTGAGATAACTTGTATTCATAATAGAAAGATGCCCAAGAAAGCAAGCTCACTGTCCGAAGCCCTGAGCAAAGAATGACCCTCTGCATTGTTGTCAAGGAAGTTGGAACAGATTCCGTGGTAGAAAATGCTTTTGAAAAAGCTTGCTTATTCATCACGAAGTGTTTACATGCACGCATATCTCTTTGTCCAAGCCACCCCAAATGTCAAAGGTTTTGGGAAGCACGTGTTTACATGCACAAAAACATGTAAACTCTTTTTCAAGCACGTGTTTATATGCATTGAAACATGTTTTTATGATCATATGATATTTGTGGCTCTCAGGAGGGAACAAAATAAGATATATCGTTTCGTTAGGGAAGGGAACAGATAAATTACTATAGACATTCCTATTGGCCTTCTTAAGGAAATGCAAGACTTAGATAATAAGCCTTGTGTCATAGGAGAGTTCTGATACGATTAATTACTTTAGCGGAGTGAGCGAACGGTTATGGACGAGGTTAACTCATTGCTGAGAGATTGTGCTTTGGTCTTGGACGGCCTATTGGGTTATACGGGAATAATATTTTATAAAAAAAGATAATTATCCTAACGAGGAATGAGGTTACCCATCCATATTGACCACTCAAGGCAAGCAGTTAGGCATAACTGCATTATGGCGACCATGAATTCTTAAGGAATTCTTCCATCGATAGGGGGTAAGGTGGAAATAAAGCATGCGATAAGGGCATCGGTTTTATTCACATGCATTCTTTTTCAAGAGACCCAATCCAATCTGTTAACTGGATGGAAACACTCTTGTCTAAGTTCCTTCCTTGTGTGAACCATTAGTCTTAGTCTCCAGAGACGTGGATTCGATTTGGTTAGAGCGTTGAAATGTAGGGATGCATTTTTCAGTTAGTTCTATAGTGAAGCCTTCAAGCAAACATAATATCAATAAATTGCTAATTTCCTTGGCAAGTGCTGAACTTGGACAAACCAGTCACCATATCTCTCAACATCCTCAGAGTTGGATGATGCAAGTGGGCCATCCTCCTATGCCATACCTTGCATAGATCACAATTGTTACTGCTGCTGTGTGCCAAGGCATGAAGGGGCTGAAACAAGAGCTTGTACATTTTCCCACATCTGACACCAATCATAATAGATGTAGAATCTCTAGATCCCTTGGGATGAACGTGTACATACCCATCTCAAAAGGACACTCTAAATCCCCTATCCTTGATCGTGGAAATTGATATCAAGTTCTTCTTCAGCCCAAGGACATATACAACATCCCTCACTGTGATGGACTCTCCATAATCCCTTTGAAAGGTAATATACCCAAGTCTAATTGCCCTGGCAGTAGTGTCTTCTCCAAGCACCACCTCAAGATCCAAGCCAGTCTCAGTGAACTTAGTGAAAAGATAATGTACACCTGTCATATGGTTGGATGCTCTGCTATCAATGTACCAAGTGCTAGTGGTAGATGCACTTAACGATGGCCAACAAACAATGAATACTCTCTCATGCTCTCCCTCTGTGCTGGTAATGGATGCACATAATGAATGACCAACAAACAGGGAAAATTCTTTCTCGAACCTTGTTGCATACTCATCAACCTCTGTCGAAGCTGCTGTCTGCTGCTTCTTCTTCTTCTTGTTTGGACATTGTCCAGCATAGTGCCTGAACTTCAGACAAGAAAAGCACTTGACTTTGCTCAAATCCTTCTTTTCATCACCCTGTTGCTTAGCCCCACGCTTGGGACCCTTCTTGGACTTCTTCTTCTTGCCTTTAGCTCTCAAAGCCACATTCTCCTCATCTTCCTTATTGTTGGCTGAACTCCCCTGCACATATCCTCTCCGGGTCTCCTCCTGAATGAAGTCATCCCAAAGACGATCCTAGGAAGGCATATTCTCTTTGGCTACAACAACCTCCACAAAAACAACCCATGGCTTGGTCACGCCATTTACCGCACTAGTTCATTACCAACAATAAATTCCCCAACTGCACTTAACTCATCTCTCACCTAAGTGATTCTAGTAAGGTAAGATGCAACATTTTCAGATTTGGTCATTTTGATGCTTTTAAGCTTCTTTCTCAAAACCATCTTCCTGTTCTCATTGGAACTCTGGTACATTTTGGTTAAGGCATCTCACATTTGATAAGCATTATCCTTATCAGTCATGTGTGGGATCACATGGTCCTTGACTGCATTAAGAATAATTCTCTTAGCCTTGATTGCCTTCGCTTCTGCATATGTAGCTGCAGTGTGGAAGACATCGCCGATATATCGTGATGTCTACGATATATCGCGATGTCCAACCTCAAACGATATATCGCTGACAAAAAATCGCGACTTTTTGCAAATATCGCGATTTTTGAAGAAACATCGCGACTCGATGGAAAATATTGCCGAGGCTGTGGATAGTCCGACATAAAACCCGATTTTGATTTTTTTTTGGTGATTTTGCTTGCTTTTTGATGGGTTTGGAGAGCAAAGGAGCTTGCTATCATTTTGCTTGGAGCCAAGGTGTAGATTCATTGTGTTTCCATCAACAATCACCGAGTTATTGTGGATTGAGGATTGATTCCCATCAGTGGTTTCTCAATTTGTAGGTATGTATATCATTGTGTAACCATTTGCTCATCTTTTTTTGTTTTTTTTGGTAAATTTTGTATAGGTTTAGGGTTTTTATCAATGTTCCCTCCTCTTGCCAAATTTTAAAGAGAGATCTACTACGTCAAAGTGTAGCTTCTCCTTCTGTTCGAGCACATCAGAGTCCGCTGCCACCTGTAGGGCCTTCTTCAGCTAGAGGAAGAGCCATTACCAGAGCCATCACCTTTGCCCGTAAAAGGGGCAGAAGGAATCGCTGGTTTATTTTATTTGATTTCATTGTACTATCTAGTATGTAGATCTTAGTTGACAGTTGACTCGTGATGAGATACATTTATTATATTTTTGATGATATTTTGAGGCTCTGGATTCAATACACTCATTTCTACTCAGGAGTCGGGACTCAGGACATGATTTAGTATTGATGCATGATATATCATTAGACATCTTATACATCATATATATCTGTTTTCTTTTCATATTTATGTGGCAATGTGTTTATTTGATGTTGTTATTGCTTTAAATGTTTACAAATTTGAAAAAAAATGAATATTTTTGTATTTTTTTGAAGTGTGTCGATATTTGCTGATACTTTCCCCGATGTTGCCGATAAGTTATGTTCCGGACCCTCGACACGATGTCTTCCACACTGGCTGCAGGTACTACCATGGGATTAGCTTGAGTGCTGTACACAATGTCCCACAGCTCATTCTCCTGCAGAAGCAAAGTAATCCTTGCTTTCCACGGACTCAAATTAGCAGCCCCATCAAGTCTGTCCTCCACCCTCAACCCTGTAGCCATGATTGTCACACTGAAAAATAGAAGTCCAAAAATCTGTCTGGTGAACAAAAAAACAGTCCCTCTCTGTTAGTCTGAAAAATCTGCCTGGTGTATTCTCCTCAACTTCTCTTCAACCACAACTCTGATACCATGTAAACATTGTCTTCCCTAACCCGGTTTCAAGTCTCACTGAACATCATTGTTTAATGCCCAAACCCATTCATCATTTAACTGCTGAAAATGAATTTTAATTTCATAAACAAATTCAGAAATTGAAACACATGAGAAAATTGCAATAAAAAAGTAGCATTTTCAGTCACAAGAAAATTCAGACTCGGTGATTTTTGGGCAACTGCCCCTGGAAAAATCCCAATGGGGAAAACCTGTAAGAGAGTGATTTTTTATTTTTTTCTTCAAAATGTACAGCAGTATAAAAACACAGTAAACACAACACCCATGAAGACCAATTTTCAGCCTTGAAAACAGTGCCAGGACTGCCTTGATTTCTGTGCACAAACTGCCTCGAAATGCACACTGAAAAGTACAGTACGGTCTGCCTGGTATAGTGTGGTTTCCTCCTCGAAACATGTACCCTGTACGGTCTTCTTTCTTCGGTTTTCATGCCACTGCTACATCAATTAAATTCCTTGAATTTTGTGCCCTTCTTAGACCTAGAAATTCGTGCCTCTGCTACAGGAAAAATGCAGTTGTAATTAATGACTGTATGGCTGCCATAAATGCTGTATGGACTCCCTCTTTTTTTGGGCCAGTGATGTTGGAAAGTGTGCTGCTGTTCTCCTTCTCGAAGACTGAACCAAATCACCTAGAAAATCGTGCCCTTTATGCTGTGCGATTTGCATAGAAATTTGTGCCACTTTCTCTCTCCTTCAACTCTCCTCTTCTCAAGAAGTTGACCTCTCCCAAAATGCTCACGGAATGAATGAAGTGCCTCTTTGATTGACCCAAGCCTTTTTGGTTGTTCAGTGAGGGTAGCTTAATGGTCACAAGATCCAAGGGCCCACATTGGATCTTGAGACGTCTAATCCGTGGTTGAGGAAAAATCACTTTTCCCAACATTAAAAAATAATTTCTCACCTCGTTAAATAATCAAAAAGTCACTTTAAAACTCATATAGTGAAAACTTCAAAACATATGAAATTACGTCTAATCCGTGGTTGAGGAAAAATCACTTTTCCCAACATTAAAAAATAATTTCTCTCACCTCCTCGTTAAATAATCAAAAAGTCACTTTAAAACCCATTAGTGAAAACTTCAAAACATATGAAATTAATGCTAAGGGTCTTGTCACTTTTTCCCATTTAATGACTTAGGCACAAAGTAACTAGGGGAACACCTCCAAGGTACAAAAAATCAACATGCACCCACTCCTGATGAGACAACATCCGGGGAAAAGGATACCAATCATAACATACATCTCGACATAAAGATGAATACAATATCTCACAATCAACAACTTGCATTTGACATAGTCCTACAACATTCACAGGTACAAGGAACTAAAGAGCCATTGAGGATGATCATCCAAGGAACTGCAGGCACATGTAAATCCTACCTTATAAGCACCATAAAAAAACACTATTTTCTCAAGCAACCTCTGGCCATAGCCCACTGTTGCTCCTCGCACCTACTGGAGTTGCTGTGTTTAACATACATGCAACCACTATGCATGCAGGGCTTTGGATTCCTATTAAGGACATGAAGCCTTTACATGGACATGCCCTATCAGTGTTCCAAGAAGAGATGAAACATATTCAATACATTCTCATTGATGAGATGAGCCTCATAGGGCCTAAATTGTTTGTGCAGATTGAGAGTCACTTGCGTGAGTGTTTTCCAGAACAAAACAATTACTCATTCGACAACCGTTCGATAATTTTTGTCAGTGATTTGGGCCAACCCCCACTTGTGATGGACAAACCTCTATATGCAGGAGCAACATTGGGGAAGTGTTTTTGGACAGACTTTACCACTGTAATCATTTTGGAAACAATATTTCGTCAAAATGGGCACTGATGCCACCCAACTTCGTTTCCGGCAGCTATTGACAAACATCCACAATGCTACACCATCCTTTGAAGGCTGGAGCCTCCTCCAGTCTAGGACTAATATATTCTTGTCAATAGAGGAGCGTTGAAAGCGTTCACACTTTGACACAACAATCCATCTCTTTGCAATGAACATTCTTGCAAACAATCATAACAAATACATGCTCCAAGCATTGGCTATGCTTATTGCACGATCTGTCACAGATTTCACCAATTGTTCAAATGCACAGTAAGATATGCCCATCGACTAGAAAAAGAAATATCACTATGTGTGGGGTAGTGAGTAATGCTATCTTGCAATTTATGGGTTCAGTCAGGACTAGTAAATGGTGCACTTGGAGTGGTCATGCAAATTGTATACACACCTAGATCTATCCCTTCTAAGTTGCCATTGTATGTTGTCGTGGCATTTGATAAATACATTGGCCCTCCATGGGACCAAACTCAACCAAAGCACATACCAATTCCACCCATAAATCGAAGTAACAGAAACAAATCCCCCTCAAGATGGCTTGGGCATTGACCATCCATAAATCCCAAGGATTGACATTAACAAGGTCAACCATTGACATTGGTAACATTGAACGTCAAGGCTTGACCTTCACAACAATGTCACGCACTACAAGATTAGAAGGAATGCGATTTGCACCATCATTCTTCTTCGACCACTATGCAAAGATGAAAGACACTTCATATGTAACACTTCCAAAAAAAAAGAGGCACACCTTCATTCTCTGTCCCTTTCACACTTAAAATTGCAATCTTCAATCCTTGCACTCCCCCTACCAAATGAAAATACCAATGTTGAGTGCCAATATTAGCACTCAACTACCTAGCCCTTTATTGTTTTACTCACATATGTATACTTTTTCGTATAGCAAATTAATGTACATTTCATTTTACTTGCCATCGATTACATGGGTTTCTATTTATTGCTTATTAGTACTCGCACTAGAGTTTTCCTTTAAATTTCATTGACTACTATGCCTTCCATAGATTTACTAGACTTGCTTTCAACACATAAACTTATATTATCTATATACACACAACTTTCTCTCATTTTTGCAACATATCAAAGTTCTCTTCGACTTTTCATTTCCCTTGCTTCGGGGGTATGCTTGTTTTACAATGAAGGTTTAAGGGTTCTTGCAATTGACACCCACAAACTGAACTCATTCTCGTGCTTTTGTTATTTTAACATCTAAATAACATACTGGTAGTGGTCGGGGGTGTATGTTGAAACTATGTCATGCTTGCATTTTTTTCCATTTCCATTTGGTTTTGATTGGCATGGCCTCCACTTGAACTTATCCAAGGCTTTGAGGATTACTAGAGTTTGAGTTTATTAGCTGTGTGGACTCATTAAAAATTGTACAAGACAAGACTCTGTCCTAATAACATAATGTTTACATTTATTTTCATCCTTGTTTTGCCAAAGTGAAAGAATATACTACACCAGTAAAAGGCGAGCACCTGCACAAATTGGTGGCAGGTGCTTCACACGGGAAAAAATCAGAAGTCTACTTAAAAATTGGAAAAAAGAATTGAAAAGTAAACCAAAAGCCTGCATTTCTAGTGCACTCTATTGACTGAATTTTTAGTTTGTACGAGAGGATTGTCTGGGGAGTTCTCAAAGTCTACCAACTGTGCAGGATTCTGAGAAGAAACCTAGCTTTCTTTTTTGCTCTAGGAGTACCAAATGTAAGAAAAGATTATACAAAGAAGGTATTAACTATGACAATCTCAACAAGTTAATTACATTTTATTCACTTCCAGTGCAACACAGTGATAGCAAAATGGCAGTATAATTTTCCTTGCATTTAGGTGAAGTAAAAGCCAATCTTAGAAGGTTGACAATCAGTGGGATTGCAGAGGTTTCACTAATTGTAAGTAATCCCTCTAGTTGTCTCGCAAGAACATCAAGAATAGAAACTTCATTGTTTATAAGAATGTGTCATATTTCAAACATTAATCAACAGAAGAATTGCACCAGCTGCTATTACCTTTCAAACATTTCCTTGAAAAACTGAAAGATTAAACAAGGCAATAGCTGCATTCCTCTTGCCTCTGACAGGTCCCTCCCGAAGAAGATTTACCAAGGCTGGAATGGCTTCTGGCCTCTCTCCAATTAATTTCTTATATTCATCAACAGAGGAAAGGCTGAAGAGCATCGCAGTGTCATAATGTCCAGCTTCCATACGATATCCATTTCTGAGAACATTGATGATTGGCTGTAATGCACCAGATTGCATTATTTTAGCTTTGTTTTTCTCATAAATAGATAAATTTAGGAGTGCAGTGACAACATTTTCTTGAGCTTTGGGATCCTGTGAAGATAGCAGTGATACAAGCAAAGGTGTGTCTCCTGCCTCTGCAATGCAAGCTCTATTGTCCATGCTGTATTTAGCAGGTAGTCCGAGTTCACAAGCAACCTGCTTTTTTGCTTCAAAGGTCCTGTAGCAAGCTTTTATGCAAGGAACGCCGCATTCATCTTTGCAGCTTCTAAAGCTGCCTTAGTACCGGTGTTTTCATACTCGGTCAACTCGGACTTGTAGTTGACCTAGTTGACCAGTGACTGTATTGACTCGGCCATAAAACCGGTTCGGCTGACTGGTTTGGTTCCAAACCGGTCAACTCGGCCGACTCCATACTGAACTGGCCGAGTCAATGTGGGATTGGACAGTGCACATATGTGACACTAAAAAAAAATTGACCTGAAAATCTAAACCCTAAGACTAAACCTGTTTTATTGGCAAGTCAACTTTGTAGGATTCATACATATTGTGGTATTATTTGGGGTTAAAAACCAAAGTTACCATAACCGCACCAATGGTCGTACCAGCCGATCCTGAAAACAAGAACCAGACCGAACTGGGAAAAAAAACGGATCACAAAACCAGTCCACCAAAAATACATAAAATATTCAAGTTTTGAAAAATTATATATATATATTCATGTGCATCTATGTGAATCCAAACGATTATACACAAATTTGCAAAATTTATCATATATATAACAAGTAAGAGTGTATACAACCAAAATAGCACTAAGTGCACTCCATATCTGAATCAAAATACATCAACACAAAGGCTCTAAATGGCCTATAGAGGTTTGCAATCAGGCTCCAAATCAGCTTTGCAATTAGCTTTTAAATAGGAACAAAAAGAAACAAAGACCCTCATCTCATACTCAAAATACTCAAGTGAATAGTGTGAGAGAAATAGAGAGGGTGGGGTTGCTTTAATAGCTTTGTCAGGGGTTTAGGGCTATCAAGAAGCTTCCCCCATCAACTAATTTTTTGTTTTTTAAATCTAAAAAAACTTATTCAAATTTGCCGTTGTACGGATCCATCTGGAACTGGTCAATTCTGTTCCTAAACCAATCGATTCTGTCCGTAAACATACTGGTTCCGTATGGAACCAGTAATTTTTGGGTAGATTCTTTAATTTGGACCGGTCAAGGGTGAAAACCGGTTGGACATGTTGTTAGAGTTTGTACTTTAATTCAATATTATCTAGGATCTTTCATTGAAAGAATAACAAGCACAACAAAACACAATAGACACAATAGTTTTCCTCGAGGAAACCATAAAGGAGAAAACCCCGCAACTTCCTCAAAGATAGATTTGTCACTAATACAATATCAAGCCAAAAATGGAAAACCCAAAATATGTCTTCTGTAGCTCTCTCTCTTTCTTCTCCAGCAAACTTGTCTTCTCTCCTCTGCTATGCGAACTTGTGTGAGTGAGTAGTGTGTCCAAATGAGAGAGCAAGGCTCTCTATTTATACTTTACTTTTTTACTTGACCTTTTACCTAACTAGGTCAACCAAACTAAAACTGACTGGGCCGACTTCTCTAGGGAGACTCAATAAACACTTTTACATTTGACTCTAGGGGATCTATTGCCCCGACTTACAATGGAGGTTTTACCTCAATGACTTTGCATGACCAAATATAATAATGACATTCCCGGACGAAGGAAAAACATCTCTGTCGGAAGTACAAATAAAATACAATAATAATATCAATATAAAATACAAATGAATATCTTCCGAAGTTACATTTACATCAACACATGCCGGTTTTATCAGTTCCAGTCTGGTTTTGATAACTTTGTTAAAAACAACTTGCTTGACAGTGACACAAGCTAACATGGAATGATAATATAACATTTTAAAAGTGAAACGAACAAAGTTCGTTCTAAGAAAACTTCCAATGTAAATATGATAAATAATCCATAAAGGATAAAATATAATAAATGTATAAATGAATAAGAGATATGATATGATTACAAATAGGAGAGCCCGCATATATAATGCTTAAAGGACACATAGTAACTCTTCGTAAAGAGTTGCAACTTTTTTTTTTTTTTTTGACAGAAACGGATAGTAATTTTTTTTAAAAGGAAGAGGAAAACTCCTCAACAAATAGAGTTACAAAAAGCCATATAGATCCCTTTTAGTCTTAGAGTCCAACAGAGAACTAGCTATGTCTATACCTTGCTCAAAATTCCTAGCCTGAGAGCAACCTTCTAATTCTATAGAGCAGTAGTTATACTGTCTTACATACTGGCCTAGCAAAATTACAAAAAAACATTGCATAATTCTTCTCTAAAAAAGAACCCATTGAACCTGAGATTCCTGCTTGAGAGGGGGAGGAGTAGCTGATGATGCTTCAACCTCCTTTTCCTTTTGCTGTTGGAAGGTCAGCAATTTCTTTCTGCAGGGACTCCACTTTAGCTTTCAGGTCTTCAATCTTGTCTTGTTGCTGTTCCAACTTGTCTTCCATTAGGTCCAATTGAAGCTGGAATTGTCTGTGCTCCTCCAGTCTTAGACGATATTCTTTCTCTTGCCATTTATCCCAGCACCGGTCTCGATTATTTCCATCATGTTCAACCCAGTCCAATTGCCGACTTAGCCTTGTAAACCACGCTGCAGCTTCCTGATGCCGCAATTAGCACAACAGAACACCTGCCTTTCTTCCTCGTCTCGACTTATGCTGCCAATCTCACCTTCAACCCTTCGACAGTTGTGCCTTCGTCCAAGACTGAACCAGAGCAAGCGTATAGGAAAACCAAAGAATGGAGCATAGGAATCGCTAGAGCTAGCTTTATAGATCAAAATCCTTCCTATGTCAACCACATTATTTCCATTTATGGCCATAATTTCCCACAATACCATCGCATGCGAAGTCTCTGATTTGCAAACCAACTTCCAAGGATGGTGATGCAATCCAAGCCTAGAGCACTTGTGGGAGTTGCTGAGGAAATGAATGTTTCG
This sequence comes from Larix kaempferi, assembly GCA_027924585.1. NCBI lineage: Eukaryota > Viridiplantae > Streptophyta > Pinopsida > Pinales > Pinaceae > Larix > Larix kaempferi. The sequence continues at coordinate 657,407 of BSBM01000328.1, forward strand.
ACGTCCATCAACATTCCCGAGAGCCAAATCTATGAACTCGTACTTGCACTCACTTGAGCTCCGTATGCAAATGATGACGCGAAGAGGGGAAGAATTTAATACAAGGATAGCCCCTATCCCATCGCTGGCCGCGAGTATGGTCTCCACGCGTCTAACATCATTCGCCTCGGTGTTAGCATGAGGATTGATTTCCTTCTTGTCCTTAATCAAACGATGTGGAAGGAGATACAAAATAAAACTTCTCCAACCGATATTTATGGTCTGATCCCTAGGGAATTTCCTCATATTGAACCTCTTTGCCTTTAGAATGAAATTCTCCTTCATTTCAGGAGGCGACATCATTAGCGAAAGAGTCTGCAAGAGTTCTGCCTTCAAAGTATATGAAAGCAATCAACCGAGCTTAGAGATACTAGATTTGACCATATTCTTGTTTGAATTCGAGCTAAAGCATTATTATCGAGCAGAGTCTAGATTCTACTAGCTCGAATTGTAGTTCGGGAGTCTCCCAAAATAATGGCTTATGAAATTCTTCTTTCTAGTAGTGCTTTGGTACCCATCCATAAGGCTAACATTTTCGCCTGATTGATTGTTTCCACGCCTAGGCTCCATGCGAATTCTTCCATGATGCTTCCTCCCTCCAGGGTAAAAAAGAACCCCACCTGCACCTGTTGCCCTGGTAAAGAGTTGCAACTTTTAATAATTATTACTATTTTTATCTATTATTAATTAACACTTTAATTATTATTTATTAGTATTTGCATATTTTATATTCATAACATTGCCTTCCTCTCAGAGATGGTTTGTCCTCAAAGCATGATTATGGAAGACTTTTATCCTTGTTCTTGCTTGTGATGCTTTCTCGTGATCTTTTGTGTTCGTAACTGCAACACTTGACGACAAGAGAAATACGTTCTTTTAAACATTGAGTGAAATTGTTGTGTCATTTGTTAAGTGGTCCATCCGAGATCTACCTTCAATGGAACTGTTTGCTGATCGATTGTTCGGATAGAACTTCTCATTTTCTGCTTCCACCGAGTTTCTTGACTTTGTCCCCATTCTGTTTTGAAATCACAACTCGTTTGTTTATGTTCCTCTTGACCTTGTCGTTGGTCATATCGATTTTTATGATTTTGATGACGATAAGGCATCCTAATCTTTTGTAATTTTTCTTCAGAACCATATTGTCTTGATGTTTGTAGTGATTTGTCAGTATAAACATTCTTTTGATTTTGAGTGCCATTTGACTCTGTATTGGTTCCCCTTTTTGGTGTTTGAATTTGAGTGTTTGATGACTTGTCTATTGTGTTGGATTTTGTGTAACTTCAGAAGATATTATTCATTATATTTTATTGTACTTGTTTGTACCTCCTAAGGGAGAAGAACCTTATGTAATAAATTATGTAAATGCATGAAAGAATCAATGTAAGCCTTGGGGTGCAAAAGAAACAAATAAAAAGATTAAAATTAAATTATTTATTGCCCCAAGGTGAAGTCGGCCCCATAAGGAATTTTCCAGTTTGCACATGTATAAATAAGAGGCTTGTGCACCTCATTAGCTCATTCTCACACTTGTGAAGTGTGCATCACTTGGAGGAGGATATTTTCGCATCACTTGAAGAAGAAGGGTTTATTGGGTGATCTACTTGTGAAAGATACTTTCACATTCTTTCTCTTTCTTCATTTGTACTCTAATCTCAGAATTATCATCTCTCTGTGAAGGTTGCTGGGTTTTCTCCCATTTGGGTTTCCCAGGGTAAACTCTGTGTTGTTGTTTTGTGCTTTGTCTTTCTTCTAGTGATCTTGGTAATGCATTTATGTTTTATGCTATGAATGTATGAAATTCAACATATTGGGTCAGTCATCATTTCCTTGTCAGCTAATGATCCCTTGCGATATAACTTTTCTTGTAACGATTTCTTATCATGCTTTAGTTTTCTAATTTGTATGAGTAAATCTTGATTGTGTCTTCTTAAGCGTAAGAAGTTTTGGGACAAGACTAGTTAATTTGAGTAGTGGAAATCCCCCCTAGGTCTGCCACTAATTGCCCTTCAAAATACAATATGACCTTCACTAATTCTTGATCTGAGACTTGGCTCTGGTAGAGGACATCAATGACAATATATGTGCAGCATTAGATCTGGTTTTAGGGTCGAATAGGTATCCCAATGAACAACAACTTTTAGAGTCTAGAATTTGGGGTGAAAATGGTGGACAAGGAGTCTTGAATTTGGTCATAAACTACAGTGACACTTTAGGGGTTTGCAAACATCATTTGGGCCATCAAATTAACTTCATATGCAGCTCATAACATGAACAAATATCTCATAAAACTCTTGATATAAAACAGGTACAACATCATCCCAAAGTCACTATGAAAATGCTGTGAGGAAAATGGCTCGAATCTCAGTTTTGATTGGAAATATCACTTGAAGTACATGGTATTTCGAGCTGTGGCTTTCATGATATGTCTATTACAGAGTTATGCAACAACTAACATGTCCATAAAGTCGAAATAGCAATCCTCCACTAACTGTATGCAACAAGAAGTGCGCCCTTGCACATTTACATGACATTGAGAGAAAGATAGTAGAATGAGAATAGAGAAGAATGAGAGAATGAACTCGAGCTCAGTTGGGGTTTGAACCTGCATCAAAACATCTCCATGAAGCTCTATTGAGAGGTTTGAATGGCCTCTCCATCAACCAACTTGGATGGGAATCTTGCACCCTCGAAATTGGTTCTAAGGCAGGGTGGATGAACATCCATTGTGCAAGGACAAGCTAAGCTCTCCAAATGTGCCAAATGAGAAATGATCAAAAGCTGCTCTCCTTCTTTCTTCTCATCTTTTATTAACCTCCCAAGGCCTCCATAGCTCGAATTCCCTCCAAGACACTTCTCCCAACTCGAGTTAGGAAGAGATTCCCATGAATGCCACTTGTCCAACGCTTTCTAGACTTCCTCTTCCATGAATTCGAATGGGGGGAATCTTGGCTGTCCTAACTCCCTTGTGCGCCCTCTTGGAGGCTATTTTTAGCCTTGACATGTCAATGTCAGCAATCGGGTCTGATCTTTGTCATAAGTGTCATAGAATCTTTATCATTGTTGTCATAGAGGTTAGGGAATCTAGCTCCAAGTGTCACAATACTTCTATGATGCCTCTTCCTCTTCCATGGGAGTTACTCTTCCACTCTAATTCGACCCTCCTAGATTCATGCCATGAATAATGCCTCTCCAACTCCCTCAAGAATGTTAGACTCCACCTTGGGTTCGAATGGGTGAGAATAGGATGCAATGTGGCATGGAAGATCTTGCCTTGTGTTGGTCCCACATCACCTATGCGCCCTCATGACCAAGTGCCACCTTATTTTCTTCTTCTTCTTATTTATTTAGCCCCTTTGATGTATATTTGCCAATCTAATGTCCATTTGGGGTCTTATAGCTCCCTTATTCCAAGTCTAAATGTTTCCACCCCAACCTAGGGAACTAGTAGATTGGTGGAAATTTCCCTTCGTGTGATTTATTTGGATGGGGACATTACACTTGTCAAATTTGTTTTTCGCGGTTTCAAATTCTATAATTTGTTTGGTGGGCTCTTGAATAGGATCTTTCAATTTGGAATTTTTGGCTTTATTAAACCATTAAAATATTTCTCTTTATGATTTTCAAATTGTAATTTTTTATTGCTTTCCTTGTAGTAACCTAATTCGCCTTCCATTTTATGTATTTGCGATTGCAATTGTGACTGACCTTGATTTTATTTCATAAAAAATATTTACCACATATTCGACAAGAGCGATTGAAATTCTTAAAAATTGTCATATACTGGAATTCCATCTCACAATAAGGACACAGTCCAAAATTTAGACTTGTATATGGAATCCATAATTCGCCACTCACTTCTTCAATAAATACACAAATATGCTTTAATAACTTCCTTCGATATCTTTTTTTTTCCAATAATAATTATTATTACTATTATAAAAGTAATAATAATTATACCAATATGGAATACACCAAACTTTGTACACCAAATAATACAATTTGATAAAGAATATGTTCCAATAAAACCAATAATATATATATATTATATAATTAATAAACTTTTGAATCTTTCTATTTTTTTGATTTTATTAAAGGGTATAACCCCTTTTAGCTCACGATTATATATATATATATATATATATATATATATATATATATATATATAACACCTTGGAAAAACCAAGCGTGGTTTTACCTTTTTTTTGTCTTTTTCCTTTCAAATGTTTTATTTCTTCTTTTTCTTTCTAACTTCTTTTCCCCACTTCTTATTTGCATGGAATAATTAATTACTTCGAATTGATGGCCAAAAGCCAAATTAGACAAGGTCTAAATAATGGCCAAAGGCTAGATCAGACAACAAACTCTAGTACCACTGAAACGAACAAAGTTTCGTTATAAGAAAACTTTCAATGTAAATATGATAAATAATCCATAAAGGATAAATATATAATAAATGTATAAATGAATAAGAGATATGATATGATTACAAATAGGAGAGCCCACATATATAATGCTTAAAGGGTACACAGTAACTCTTCGTAAAGAGTTGCAACTTTTAATAATTATTACTATTTTTATTTATTATTAATGATCAATTTAATTATTATTTATTAGTTTTACATATTTTATATTCAGAACATAAAGTAAAGGGGTAGAAAGCTAATTTGCAGGAAATGCCACCCCCCATGTTTCTAACTTGTTTCCTGCTCAAAACATGGAAATGTGTGCCGTACTGTGTGGAAATGCGTTTCCGTACAAATGTGGTCCATAAGGTCTCGTTTCCAAAAAAATATCGCCTTGGTGTAGTAGTATTTGGTGATACTAATTGGTAATGTTAAGTAAAAGTGACATTCTCTTTATCTTTTATTTTCCATCCTTTTACTTAATTTTTTAACATTACCATTAATTGTTGTAGGATGTCTGAGAGTGGTTCCGACCTCATCGGACTTCATATGCAAAAGAATTTTAGATCCCATTCAGAATTCAACAGACTTAATAGTTTTCAGGATTTTAGGATTGCAAAGTTTCCACCAGATTCTATCATGTTTGAGGGTATGGAATTGGCATTTAATGCACATCAACCCCTGTATATCAATTGATGTTGGTGGTGTTGTTTGTTGAACTCCTCTGTCACGACCTTAATAAAAGTGTACTCTTTACTCAAGCAAAATCACTTATTAAGCATGGGAAATTTTTTCTAACTTATTTTAACGATTGGATTAGGAAGTTTCATCAAAATTGTATCGTGTTGAGCCATTGATTAATGTCCTTGGAGGATCAACTTTGAGATTCGAGTTACAAGCAAGGGCTAGAGATTAGAGGAGAGAGGCATAGGGTGCTATTGATAAATAGGATCTTAACATAGGCAATGATTTGCCGACAAGTATGATTTATGATTTATGTTTTTCATTCATTTTTTTGAATGTCTTTGCTCATATATATATCGCGTTTCCTCGTTCCCAAAATTTTTGGGGGTCACGTTTCCCTCATTTTGAAGTTTCCCCGTTTCGTCACCGTTTCCCCATTTCGTGTAACTTAGGTAGAAAGGGAAATATAAAGAAAATAAAAACTTTTCATTTTATATTATCATTAATTGTTGTAGGATATTTGAGAGGGGTTCCAACCTCATTTGATCTCTTATGATGAAAATAGAATTTCACATCCCATCCCAAATTCAACAAAGTTAAGAGTTTTCACAATTCCAGTTAAGTGAACTGCATCGAACCGAAGACAAATCCATTAAACCATCAAAAGACACCAAATGTCACCCTAATTTTCGACTACATGCCACCTAGGAAATATAGACTTGCTAAAAAATAGACATGCCAGAGGATGGTCTTGTTGCTCATGTCGAGGATCATATTTTCAAAAATGGTGATAGGTTTGATGATTGATCATGTTGATCAGTGATATGTAGTAGGATAGTACCTTGTAGCATGTTGTGTTTTCCAATTCTAGAGGCCATTTAAAGCTTTCTTGATTACGTATTTTGTTTTACATATGGCTTGTACTCTGTGCCATTTTGATATATTCACCCTTACATGGTATGCTATATTATATATACATGAATAGGCTTCACATATTTTGTCTCTCCTCTAAAGAGATCCAAGAGTTAACAACCTCCATAGAATGCTGAACAACTAGGGCGCTCCTCAAGAAAATTCCCACACGTGTGGTCCAAGTGCATAATCCAAGGCAACAACCATGGTCCAATCCACAAAAGGACAAGCTCTCCTCAAGAAAATTGTACTAAGTCAACGAATGAACCAAATATTGGGTCAAACCCTAGAGCGCTCCTCCCAAATGCTAGGAAAAAGCCTCAACAATGTCACATTGTGGTGCGACATCCTAGAAATCAGTTCCAATTGTCCAAATGTGATGAATAGATGATCCAATTGGAGGGATATGGTCCATAGGTCATAAGATATGGTCCAAATGTGTCTTAAGAGTCTCCTACTTGACAAAGAATGAAGTCTCCATCATGTAGGAAGGGGGCAACCCCATGCTAATAGCTAGAAGAGTGTCCAAGTGTAACACTCCACCTAGAACACCTAGTGATCATCAAGAGATACCACATTAAGTGTCATAGTATGTATAGATGGATAAATGTTCTAGTGCTAAAGGTTAAACCAACATATAATTAGGAAAAGTTTCTCAAATATGAAAATAATACATGAAATTAACTTACAATTACACCTTCCTAACAATTCAATGAATTAATTAACCTTTGGTCATCCAGGCTAACATTGGTCCGACCCTTTTAAAGTCCTTATTACATGTGAAATCCCAAAGTTAAGTTGCATAGCCTAGATTCCTAGAGTAAGTGAAGGTTGATAAAGTTATATCGAACTTAGGGAAAGAAAGGGGTCTTTGTAAATTAACTATCATAGCAATTGAGTGTGATAGGTCTACCCTTAACTTTGAAGAGTTAGGGTTTAAGATATTTGCCCCTTTGCATATGCTATCATTCAGTCTTCATTGTGGTCTTACACTTACTGCCATGTCCAATGCAATTCTACCTGCAATCTGTCCTCTTTAACAGAATTTTCAAATCAGCCAAATAACAATGAGTATTTATTCATATACTCATTTCATTGCAACATTCATAACAACCCACAAAATGATCTCAGAATTATAACACCAATAATTTAGTCATTATCAGATGTCAACATATTAAATGCAACGAATGATCATTCGCCATATATGCATTATCAACGCATCAAGCATTCTCACATTGCAATCAACACATGTGCCAACTTGTACATTCACATAATCTACTTATGCATATTCATTCGATGCATCCTTGCATTGATTCAAGAATTAAGAATACCATAATGCCAACTCATATGATTTTCCATGATAAGTTGAAGGACTCAAACAACACCTCAACACATCAGCCATCCACCTCCCAATTGCTTGTTGGATCATCTAGATACCCTCCTCTTCATACCAAACACAACACTAAGAATATACTTCTTTAGTGCTCTTCAATGTTGGCAATGAGTTTGAAGTCCAAGACATCGATCACAAGAAAGGAGATCATTGGATACTTGTGTGGCGCTATATCTTTCCCAATTTCAACAACACATGGCCTCACACATGGTTATCTCGCATGGCATCTATTTCCCAAGCAGGAGTATAATACTCATTTGCAATGGTTATTAACTCTTAACCATTTCAATCATGACATACTAATTCATGAATGCATGAAAAGATTCTAAGATCTTTTCATACCCAAGGCTTTATGCCTTTATCTCAGTTGGGTATCAATCACATACATGCATTCAAATGTTATCATGAACGTATTAATGAAGATATCAAGCTTGACTAAAGGAATTCTTACCCAATTCCCTTCAACAATCATGCAACTAGCATGATCAATTCCATACTTGTATGGTTGCCGTTCACACCTCCGATGTTACCTAATTAGCTGGTGTTTCATGGCCCATGGGAACTCACATGATTCTCTCCATCAACCTCTTGACAAGTTCTTTCCTTGTCCTCTTTCACTGTGAGATTGATCTCCACAAGCATGTACATCATCAACATCTTCAACCATGTTCTCCACTATTCCTGGTTATACAACTAATCACAACCATACTTAGTTGTTAGGCCATACTCATTGCTTATAACAACATATCACTCTTAGTCCATATGTAATATCTCATACATGCATTCAAGAATATTCTTATGCACTCTACCACATATTATCTCTCAATTAGCTTACTAGTGCATATGCATTCCAACTATGTTACACTCTTGCATTTTGAGCATTCTCATGCCATAAAGCTATCTACACATAGCTACTTTCTTAACATAGAGAAACAGAAACAATACAAAAGAAGAGTCTAGGAATTTCTCCCTCTCCATTCCTCTTCATAGCATGGAATTCCATTGCTTAATTGATCTCTTCCATGGCCTTTCTGCCAATTACATAACATATAATTAGCTGCAATATTCTCACCCAAGTAGCAATTCTTAATTCATACACAAGTTATACTTGTTACTTCAAAAATATACAACTCTATTCTAGAAACAAAATAGAGATTTAGGGTGAGGAAATCGCCCTCGTTTCTATGTCCGCCTTGTTGGCCACATGCACCCTTTACTGTTGCAACTAATTCTTAGCATCCTTGTAGATTCTTTGATGCTTTGGGTCACCTTTGCATTGAACCCATTTCTGAGGTCTGCTGCTGGTGTGCTCTAATATCAGCAATAATATTGTATTGAGGTTAAACAAGAAACCAGCAAGAGTGCTGTATCTAAACCTGTTCTCTGAACTGTCAACCCTAAGATTCCTGCAAACTTATGAGGGTCCAACAACATATATGAAATTACAAAAGGAATGAAATGTTTAGTAGTATACTGTATAACAGTCCTAATTTAATCAATGGAACAATCATAAAACAAATGCTGAAATAAATTCTATGTAAGGGTTGCAAGGGCATAAGACTCAAATTCTCTACTTGGCACTTAGTTCGTTTTCATTCCTGTTAGAGATAAGCACTGAGTGATTCTACATTCAGTTCAGAACCTTTTGTAAAATCTCTCCATTACTCGACTTTCAAGTTATTGAATACAAACATTCAGAATCCACGGGTTCCATGCAAGTGGTCACAACAAGCAGAGGGTCTAGCTTGAACCAAGTGTTGATAATGAGATCATATGTATGACAAATGACATTTTAAGTTGAAATTGCTGTAATGAAAATAATCTTAAAGTAACTTTGCATATAAGCAAGTAGAAACAACATTTTATCAGAAATTGTAGTATTTCTACAAAATGTAGGAATTCCGCAGCGACTACTCTTTTTAACTAATAACAACATAAATAACATATCTGAACTAATGAAAAAAGTCCCTGTAGTATCCCTTGGATGGGCCCTTACCCAAGGTCCTGCAGGAACTAGAGAATACTCGGATATAAGCCAGAATAGGTACTTTTTCCATTCAAATGTAGAAACCAGAAACATGCATAAAAATATCTTTAACTTGTTACCGTTTAGATTCAATATGAGAGTATCATAAGAAAAGAGCGCCAGCCTGAGCTAACTGGTCCATCCAACTTAAATAAAAACTTCTTAACCTACTTAATGGTAAACTCCTAGTCTACTCAAAGAACGCATCATGCACTATGCTGAATGCTCATGCACAACGAGTGATAGCACGCAGTTGGTGTCTGGTGGCAGCCGCTGGGCAACATGCATAAAAATATCTTTAACTTGTTACCGTTTAGATTCAATATGAGAGTATCATAACAAAAGAGCGCCAGCCTGAGCTAACTGGTCCATCCAACTTAAATAAAAACTTCTTAACCTACTTAATGGTAAACTCCTAGTCTACTCAAAGAACGCATCATGCACTATGCTGAATGCTCATGCACAACAAGTGATAGCACGCAGTTGGTGTCTGGTGGCAGCCACTGGGCAACATGTGGATTTTGGGGTTTAGGTCTCCACTGGTGTTGAATTGTTCATTGTTGAAACCACTATCTGTCTGCGCCAAAGGCAACTGCTGTTGATTGTGCTACTCAACTATGCTAATCAACGAGTGAGATGTCAAAACTGGAACTGCGGAGTTTGGCAAAACTGGAACTAGGGATGAACTGTACTGCGTTGAGTTGTTTGACAAAACTGTAGCTTGCGATCCCATTGTGCAACAAAATTGTATCAGATAAACCTGTGTCCTTCAAAAGGTACTGTTGGCAATCAAGTCATCAGTATTGTATGCAATTAAGTCATAAAAAGAAAGACAAGTCAGATTAATAAGTAATTGAAATCTTCATACAAATCTAACTAAAATGCAAACTCATTCCTCAACTTGATCCCATAATATCCCCTTTTTGATCCTGAATGTTTGAGAAAAATGAATAAAATAGATGGATTTCTTACCCATAAGTGGGAGCCATCAGCTGCTCCAATTCTCTTGAGCAGTCCTCGCCAAGCCCAGCTTGACATCTCCTTGTCTAGAAAACCCTCTAACCTTATCCAATTCTGGAATGTGTTTTTGTACATTCCTTGGAAAATTTCTTGGCCAACTCCACTATTTAAAAAATTCTGTCTCATAGGACAATTCTACACAATGGAGTGCCTTACTCCATTGATAGCAACTCCTAGGTGAATCGAAGTTCAGCATTCACTTCACATTCTTTACACATAAGTTGCCGGTTCATATCCTGCAACTCTATCTAGTATATGCAAAGCTTATCTGTTATGGTGGCTCACCCATCTCATCCATGGGGTACTTGCACTCTTTATCCTGGTAGATTCCCTCTACCATCCAATCCTTTCTAATGGCCCTTTTCTTGTGAAGACATTGTGTTTCCCATGCTTTGCAACTTTTATTACATGGTTGTCTTTCCCTATCCCAAGGGTTTATAATTTACACCCTTCTTTTATGCATAGAAATGCCATTTTCTGCAAACTGGTATTTGTCATACCTCTGCTAGCCCTTCTGTTATTGTACCAAATAACAACTACAATAACCAAGAGATCCACATCTCTTCTCTTCAATTTATTCCCTGCAATTTAGATTGCATAAAGTGGCTATAATCAATGCATTATATGCATTATTTGACAATGCAATAACTGTTGGACACAATAGCTCACTGAGAGGGGGGGGGGTGAATCAGTGAGCCTACACTTTATTCAATTTCAACTTCAATCTCTATCTCATATCATCATTCACACATTCACTTCCATATCAAATTCATTAATAACCTATATCATTAATCGTTCATCAAGTAAAGCATAAGTAAAGCATATAATGATCAACACATTGCACAAGAGACACAAGATATAGTTTGAAATCTTTTGTAATTGGTTTTGGACCGGCTACAACCGTGAGGTGAATCAGCACCAATTGAAATAGAAGCACCAACTTCAAATCTAGGACCCTGCCTAGTTTTTCTTAGATCCAACTAAGAAATGGATACAAGACCCTGCTTGTATTTACATACGGATAACTGTCACCAATTCAATCATCTGAAAGTCATCATCATCTGCTCAACCAATTTGTCACATCATCAACAGCCACTGTCATGTCATTCTGCTCTTTGTCAAATCAATAACTAACATCATTGTCAAACACTGTCTTTATGCATACATCACTGTACATCATCATATCACTGACAAGTATATCACTGTGTAGACCTTACTGAGCACATCACTGTGCAATCATTATATCTCTGTCAATCATATGACAAGTATATCACTGTGTAGACCTTACTGAGCACATCATCAGTCTGACCAGCACGTCGGCATCATCACCATATCTCGAAATATATATTCTGTCCATGAAAACATTATTAACATTCTGTCCATTCTGGGCACATCAATATTTTGTCCATAAGATCATCATCATTCTGTCCTTTAGCAGCACATCTTCTCTATCATAATTCTGTCTAGCATATCAGCATCATGTAGCCCCAGAAAACATCATCAAACTGCCCACAACATTTAAAGTTTTCACCAAGCATCACGTCTTCATCTCAGCCAACCCAAAAGAAGAGATAAACAGTAATTGATTTGCTGTTGCTGCTCACAATACAGTCACAAACCAGCAGCTGATGTAACGTCGGACTGTGCCTTCAACCATTAAAAAATATCTGAACTGTGTCTTCAATTTCCGGATTCTGAGCAGATTTCATTGTGTATCTAATTCATCATATCACTGCCTGCTGCACATAATTACTGTGTATATAATGAATCACTGTATATCATCATATCTCTGTAATACTGTGTATACTTCTGCTGCACTTTTGGATGCTTCTAATCGTTCACACTACTGCTCTGTGTAGTCCGAAATTATACTTGATGCAGCTGCCCAAAATTCAGAACAAGAATAGAGATTAACCATGTCTTTCTTCACAGCTTGTACAAATCAGAGATAGACATAGCCTCTGTTGTCTATGCTGGCTTCTTCTACATCATAACCTTTGGGAGGAGTGAAGATACACAAGTCTTCAAGAAAGTAGTGCTGTGTTTATTTGTGCAAGAGAAGGTGTCCTTGGATGCCCTAGCAGCATTTCAAACACTGTCAAAGTCTGCTCACTGCTGGTGTAAAGACTTCAGACCTGCTCCTGCGTTTTCCACAGTAGCTGCCTCAGCAAACCCGAATTTCCAACTCCTTAAAATCAAACCAAAGACTCTTCTTCACTGCGGCTGCCTCAGGGTAATTCCACCACCGAATTCAGAGCTAAGTGTTGTATTTCAGCTCACCCAAAAATCAGAGAAAAGATGCTTAAATTTTCTTGTAAAATGAATGGAATAAAGGTTATAAATATAGTTCAACGTGGAGGGTTTTTAGCCAGCCGACCTGTTATATAAATATATCCTTTTTTATATATTTTATTTATATTTTACACACCATTTTTAAGGAAGCCGGCCTCCTTATTTGTAATAATAAATTTTTATTTTTATTTTTACACCTTCATTCTGACTGGGCCGACCTCATTTGATGGGGCACAAACACCACGTCAATTTTAAAGATTAAAATCTCTTTAACCGTAAGGAACCACGTGACGTGCCACCTACCGTTGGAAACGGCATTACACGGGCTATCAATCCATAGAGGTTTTGCATGCATTTGCAATGTCCTTCATACTCTTTTTCTTCAATCAACTTCAAGGCTTCTTGATCGTACCTCTTAGGCAACCTGCTTGTCATGTCATCATTTAAATGGTTCAAGGTATAAGGCTTCAAGCCTCATGTACATCAACAAGGCATCCAAGAGATTTTCCACATCACTCCTTTGTCATTAATGGCTTGTCATCAATGACAACCTATGCTCAACAATAACAACCTTAATTACTTCATAATCCATCCTTTTACTGATAACAGTTTGCTTGCTTATTCAAATAAGCCAACATCTTTCCCTGGATGTTCCATCCTTTACATAGGATGATATATGTAATCTTTTTCAGTCTTATTTATGCCTCATTTGTAGCATTTCCAACACACTACACTATTGTGATTCATCTCACTTCAACTTCAATAACCAAGAGCTCTTATGTCTCTTCTTGCACTACCTTCTTGCACATTTTGAATATGATAAATGCATGGCATGCACTTTAGCTGAGGTACCATCGACCCCTCTTAATTCCTCATAGATATCAATCAGTTATGTCCTACTTGCATCATTGAGTATCCCTGCAAATCAATAGTACCATCATAGTACCCAATACTCAGCCCTCCTTGGACTAGTGCTTTGACCTGCTTGTTGGCAAGCACTTTTACCATGCATTGCTTCTTCAATTGTGCCTTCACATAACTATGCAAGCATCATCATGGATGTACCTGCAGTCATCCAATCTCAATTTACTTCTGGCATGCTTCTATATTGCCATAGAACCCTTTTCTCAGGTTTAAGAGGCTTTGGCAATCATCCACATTGCTATTTAACAAGCAATTGAACCATACTTGGCTTATTCCATTGTGCCCCCACACCACTGTGAAAGTGCCCTTATGATCATACGATAATATTTAGTTCATTTTACCTCTAACACACTCCCATATCATGATAACATGTTTTCCCAAAGTTTGGGTACTTGGGAAATTATACACCTTGACAATTGCATTGTCCAATCAAGCCTAGAGGCTACGTTTTGTCAACTTCCTGAAACAATCAAAGAGATATTTCTAAATAAGGACTTACCGTCACTATTCTCCTCTGAATACGCTTTCCAATGGTTATAGCCATGTTTCATTCGGAGCTCCAAGATGAAAATTACAGCCTTCCAGAATTCACAATTTTGCCCAATTTGGCACTGTTCCTGTAGCTACACTAATTCCCATTAACTAATTGTGTAGATTTATAAAAAAAAATGATGGGGGGTCAAGGGGGCTTGCTAGGTGATGCCCTAGCTTGCAAGTATTAAAGGACATTTCAAGAGAGGGACGTTGACCAATGATCTCTCAATGCTTTAGGGATTGAGATAAAAATCATATCCCTTTTTCTTGTAATTAAATTACTCATTTTTTATTAGTTTAGTTGTATTTTGTTTTGCTGCAATTTTATGCTTAAAAACACTAAAAATCTAAAAATTCAAAAGTCAAAAAGTATTTGGAAATTGGCAAATCTGATCCATGAAACAAATGTACCTTAGTGGATTTATCCATAAGACTTTTTATTTGATGCATTTTTTTATGGTAAAATAGCCCTAAAAATTCATATAAATTCAAAAACCTAAAAATATTTGAAATTTGGAAATTCTGGTCCACTCATCAATTTCGCCCTAGTGGATTTATCCATGGATCTTGAATGGCATCCCAATCTGGGCACTTGCCTTGGGAAGTGTGAGATCCATGCATTGAGATGCGTGAGGGTTTTTTCTGCTGGACAGTTTGCTAAATTCAAATCTGAATTGTTTGCTGGTTTAAAACCTTAACAATTTGCTGATAAAACCTTGATAGCGGAGCTGTTTAATCCTGGAAAATCTGAACTGTTTACGGATATTTGGGGTAGATCTGTTCGCCGATACCAGTCTAAAAGTACGTCCCACTGCATAACTAGAGAGGCCTTTCCAAAATAGTCTTAAACTTAAAACTAGTTTAGCTCCCTACGGCCAAAGCATAAGGCGACTAACAGCAAGAAAAGTAGATGGGCTATCAAACGTGCCACAGTCCCTGAAAGATTTTATTATGGATCTATACTCCTGGGGGCGGTGTGTCCTCTACCCTCTCCCTGCATTCTACAATTAGTGAAGAGCCAGTAGATCTGTCCCAGTTTGCTTGGGTAATGGGTCTGCATCCTGGTTATAATCTCTATAAATGTGCTTTAAGGAAATAGATGCAAATGATGGTTTTACCTCTTCTGCCAACTGAAGGTTGCCATAGAGATTGATACTTCTCTGAAGACTAGAGCCAATCATCCAATCTGTGACCAGCATGGAATCTCCAAAAATGTTGAGCTTATTTAACCCATACCCCTGGGCCCTGAGTAATGTTCATTAAAATAGTTGCAGCTTGCACTTCTGTCTTATTATTTTTTTCCTGCTTCGATCCACACTGAAAATATATTTTGGAAGGAAGAGAGATGTGTAAAATATCCCCAGCTCCACAGACGTTGGGATTTCTATTTGCTGTACCATCGAAGTAATCAAAAGGGATGGAAAAATCTATATCTGGGTGTTCAATCCTTTTCTGTTTTAAATTCTTCTTTGATTCCCTAAAGCCTATGTGTGTTCCTTCGATATTGTAAAAAGATCCTAGTGGGGAGACCTGAGTATCCTGAAAAAGAGCTTCATTTAGCCAACTGCCCGTGGCCTTTCAACTGCTGCACCCTCCCAAATCCCCTTTCCACCAGTGATCAATTTGGTGACAGCCCAGATTTCCTTAGTGAAATGGCAGAGTGAGGAGGTGTTTATACAGTTTCAGAATTTTCCTTGCAAGGTGGACAAAAGCCTGGACCTTCTAGGAACTTTTCTGCAAATTGTCCCAAGTAAGAATTTTATTATTTTTTAATACTAACCACAAAAAACCAATCGTTTTGAGTAGTGCCTCAAACCTCTAAATGAAGTCTCTTTCTCTGGAGGTCATATCCTTTCCCTATACCTTTTTTTCCTTCAGTTGTGACTATCAGCTTACCACGTGGAATATCTCGTTAGAGAACTCATAAAGCCATTCGACTGCTGCACCCTCCCAAATCCCCTTTCCACCAGTGATCAATTTGGTCGCAGCCCAGATTTGCTTAGTGAAATGGCATAGAGTGAAGAGGTGTTTATACAGTTTCAGAATTTTCCTTGCAAGGTGGACAAAGGCCTGGACCTTTCAGGAACTTTTCTGTAAATTGTCCCAAGTAAGAATTTTATTATTTTTTAATACTAACCACAAAAAACAGCTGATTTGAGTGGTTCTTTGAACTTCCAAATGAAGCTTCTTTCTCTGGAGGTCTTATCCTTTCCCTATACCTTCTTTTCCTTCAATTGCGACTATCAGCTTGTCATGTGGAATATCTCGTTAGAGAACTCATAAAGCCCTTCTTTTAATAAGAGCAGCTTTCCAGCAGAATATCCCTCACTTTTTGACCTGCTATTGGTAAGTATCTTTTTCCCTTTTGGCTGTATATATATCAGTTGGTAGATTGCTCTTAGACTTAGGAGAGGCAAATTGTTTTCTATCAATATTGTTTGAGCCTAGATTAATATGGTCAAATTTCATTACATACACATACCCTCTCCTCCAACTGCACACATACACAACGATGCTTTTGGTATATTATAAAAATTCTATAAAATGACAAAATAAAAGAAACCATTGCATTAACCAAGAAAACCCCATAGTTTTACAGTATATATGGATTTTCAAGAATTACAATTTATAAATATTTAAAATGATGGTATTCATTCAATTTTGATTTGCATTTGTGAGACATGTACTGTTCTTCCAGACATTAGCTGAAGGTCTTCAATTGAGTAATAGTTTGATCATAATTGAATTTATCTTCAGTGATTTCTAAATGGTGACAGGTGTGGCTTTTGGACTTGGTTCCACTGCTGCACAAATTAGCATGCCTGCAATGTCAAATCTCACTGGAAAATCTTCTGACAGAAATCACAGCAACACATTCAAAGAGGTGTGTTTCCAAGGCCATATTTAATATGCTCCAAAATACAAATACATTTGATTAAATGCCTTTTGCTTTTTATGTGGACTTAAGCTGTGTTTGGCTCAAAGTAATTTTGTGGTTGTTTGATGCAGTGTAGTTTTCTGCCAAAAACAAAATTCAAATGTATTTCCAGAACCAAAATAGTATTCATTTCCCAAGTAACATTTTATAGAAAATGCATGTTTTTCATATTTATTAATCAAATTATCAAACACTGTAATTTATGGGCAGGAAAACGATAATGCCGAAGGTGCTGACAAGACGGATCCAGTAATTAAAAAATACTTGAGAGGAAAGGGTGTGCCTTTAAAGGTACAATTTTGTCTCAATTTTTTTTAATAATCATTTTATTTAGAAGAAGATATCTTTTTCCTTGGAATATAGATCACTGGGAAGCTCCCGGACACTTTCCCTCCTGAGGATGGTACCCAGTGAAGCGGGTGGTGTAGACTTAGTGCACTTGACCTGGCAGGGACATTGAGTGAGGCCCACAAACATCAAGTACATAACAGAGGCAGCCAGCCCAGGGACTTGACCCTGAGATTGTGCTTGTAATTCACGGCACTGAACCACTTGAGCTAGCCCATTGGGCTTGTAGATGAAGATATCTATATAGAGAAAAGTCCGCTTTAAAAGATTTATGAGATTCTTTTTGCCCTGATTTTCAAATTATGATTTTTGATATAGAGAAAAGACCATTTCTTAGTACATTTTAGATTTTTTCCCTGATTGGCTGAATGTTGAAATCCAATTTTCCAGAATTTAAAGGATAAAAAGCTCAAAGGCAAGTTGGCTACCAAGGAAGCATTGTATAAACAATCTGCCAGAAATGCTGCTAAAGTTGAACAGGTTCGTCCTTTGTGCATTTATTCACTAGAATCAGAGTAATAGATCATTAGAATCAGATTAATTATGCCTTATTTTTCCCCTGGGATGCTTTGCGAATGTCTTTATTTGATTTAAAATGATCTGGAGAAAACAACTATTGTTGCCTTTGTTTTCCAAGGCATTGTCAATAATTGCATTATGCATAGCAATTTATGCTACTTGGCCTGTTGACTCCCAAAGGAAAGGACATATGTACAGCTTGGCATTTGTTTTTGGGGTAAATGTAAACAACTATTTCTTGATCGGTTGGGAGCTTTCAACCCCACCTCCACATTATCACTGTAAACCCAAATTAATGTTTTTGAACTTGGGTCCTTATTGTGGCGATGCCCCGTTCCAAGTCCAACCACTTGACCACAGGTCGATGCACATGTACAGCCTGGCATTCAATATTTTTTAATAGAAAATGCTGCTTTTAACTATTAATAAAACAATATATGTACATGACCATTTTTTTAAAACAAATTGGGTTGCAAGGGCAACCACCGCAAGCACTAGCTACAAGGCCTTTAACTGCCCCAAAATCAATTCGGAAACTATCGATATTGAATGTTTTTGGTTCTTATATGGAGATTGCTAGATTTACATGCTTGCCTCATATTGTTTGCATTTCATTTCAAGGTATTATCTCATGGTCAGTTTCAAATATGTGTTTACTAATATCATTTTATGACAGCAATCTAGCATTTGACTCAGGTACCGCCCATCATAAAGAAATGCTTTTAGAAAACTGGTTGATGTTCATAGTTTTCCTAATTATTGTTCATAATTTACATCAGCGACTGAACATAAAAGAAA
Source organism: Larix kaempferi (assembly GCA_027924585.1). Lineage (NCBI taxonomy): Eukaryota > Viridiplantae > Streptophyta > Pinopsida > Pinales > Pinaceae > Larix > Larix kaempferi. Next base: position 676,240 of record BSBM01000328.1, read on the forward strand.
AAAAGGTATATACAGTGAACCTCATTTCCCCATCCTGAGAGTAACTAAAGCAACTATAAGGTCTGGATTAGAGTTTGGATCTAACAACTTGACATCTTTAATAAGCAAAGCTCCTTTGGATAGGAGTTGCATAGGTATCTCATCAAGCCATAATTGAGAAAAAGCATTTGAAGAACTAACCTCATTATCAAAAACATATTTGTAGTGTAGCTTCCAAATGGTATATAAAGCAAAGACTCAAACAATGCCAAATACCAGACAAGGAATCCCGAATCATCGATTTGGAATTGCCCAACAAAACTGCTCGCAATGCAGATGTCCCTGTAGAATGTCTGCCAATTGAGATTGAACCTGGGCCCAACAAGATCGAGCCAACGAACATTCCCATAAAATATGCTTCATTGACTCTGATCATGAGCAAAAAAAGCAAAGGCCATTAGAAAGACTGCTTTTGGGCAACTGGGCTTTGAAGTGAAGACCTTGATAAATCACCAACCAAGCAAAGATCCATATGTAATAGGAAACTCTAATTGACCAAACTCTATGCAGCCATCAAATCCATCTGCTCTTAGCATCCCGCATAAGAGCAATGGACATCAAGGACAAGACATAACTCATGCTTACGAGAATCACTGGGTCAAAGGATGCTTGAAACTCCACTCTCAGTCTCTCTAAAAGGGACCTGTCATATCAATATTCATCTTAAAAAAATCCTTCGAAGGAATAAGCCCAATGATCTCCATAAAGGTGGGTTGGTCCACAGAGAAAAAACAAACTTTTGAGCCACTGAATGCCAGTTCTTTCAAGATCAAGTGCCGAAGCCCCAAAGATCCCCCTAGTGGATAAGCTCTTTCTGCTACGTCAAAGATACAAGTACCTTCCTACTTCCAACTCTAGGTCGGACTCTTGGCCAAATCCCAACCCGATCAATTGCCTGACTTGCCACTCTCCTCTAGGTTGCCCAAATATTCTTGTAGATGAAAGACGGTGTAATTTGGAAATTATGAGGAGCATAAATGATATCGCATAAATCAAATTGACCCCTGATTTTTCCAACATAAGGGGGCCAGAAGCAATCTGTGCCCACAACAAAACCTGCCAAGGGGAGGAGAGCCCTCCAGACATCTAACCATCCATTTAGCGGTCAGTTAGAGTAATATCATAATAATAATGGTCAGCTAGATATTAAACATAGACATTAATAAAGTCTTTCTGACTAGGTTATTTTGTGCTTTTATGCTTTATTTCACTTTAGTGTGTTTCTTGGTTTACCCCACATTCATAAAGTGGATTGACTCAACTAGTTTGTAATCATTTGTAAAGAGGCTTTCACACCTCATTTTAATGCAATGCAATATGGAGAACTTTCTCGAGTTTATCGTGGTTTTCTTTGTGTTTGGGTTTTGTGTTATTGTGATATAGTATCGGAGCTTTAGTTAGACCTACGGAGTTTGTGAAAGTATGAAGACCTAAGGACTGCTGTTGGTAGAGAGATGAGTCAAGAAATTGCTAGCGTAGCACATCGAAGAGCCAAAAGGGTTTCTGCTGAAACCAAGTATTGATTTGTCTTAATTTTCGATTGAAGAAAAATCAAATTTTTAAGGGAACCTTGCAATCGTGTTTCCGAAAAAAATGAATTTATTTAAAGTGGCACCCAGCTGTTGTACGTATGGATTTGGCAGATAAACAAGGAAATCTGTACGTCGCCAAATCTTAGCTGCCAGCATATGGAGCAGCTGCACGTAAGGCCGTATGGACACCATGAGTGAGGAATTGAGCTGTATGACCATAGATTGCTTTTAATTTCAGCTTCCAAGCTAATTCTGACCATATCGATGCCACTAGAAAGATTTTGAGCAGAAACCTGACCTGTACGGTCCTAGTGGACAATGACTCTAAGTCACCTGGTTCGAATTCGTGTTCGAGTTCGGCGACCTTCAAATTCGACAAAAAATCGACAATGAAAATTTTGGTGATAAAATTCGACATTAAATTCGAGACACTATAAAATTTGAAATATATATATATATATATTTAATAAAATTCAATAGGATCATATATCAACATTAATCATTAATACTTAAACATATATTTGAAAACACTTTAGCTTTTTCAAATCAAAATTTAAAGTATACACATGTAAAACACAATATTCAAATGTTAATATTAAAACACAATTTTAAAACACAGTATTAAATTGCTATACAAATTTTAAAACACAATGTTATACAAATTTTAAAACATGATATAAAATGTTATACACATTTTAAAATGTTAATATTAAAACATAATTTTAAACCACAGTGCTAAAATGTTATACAAATTTCACAATAAAAAAGCTAGAACGAGAACTCACATGAATTTCAGCCTCGCCACGAACCGTCGAACAATTGGAACGACATCAATAATTAGGAGGTTTCGAGTGCTTTTGAAAGAGAGCGTGATATCAGCGTCGGCAAGCTCTACTGTAAATTGTAGTTTTGGCAAGCCAAGCGTCAGGTGAATTAGCGATGGCTAGCAAGGTGGCTACAAGTTTCAGCTTTCACCTCACGGTTTCACAGTGCACCTCAGTCAATGCCTCAATAGAAACCGCGGGTTAGGGTTTCTGTTTCCCTATAATGAATTAATTTGATTTTTAAAGAACTGAAATGAAATAACTCGATTTTTCAGATGAATTGAAACAAATGAGACGAATTCGAGTTTGGTCTTGAAGTTAGCCATGAAATTTGCCGAATTTAAAGGATTAAATTCAGGGTCCAGTCAAATTCGACGAATTTCGAATTTGAACCTTGAAAACCGGCGAATGCGGTGACTTAGCAATAACTTGGGGAAATTTTTTAAGTTTCTTGACTGTACAAACCCAAGTTGCATTGAAGCGGATAAGGAAACAAATGCAGATACGAGGGGAGGGGAAACAGATACGACAAATTTTCAAAAAAGCCAGATACGATACGACGTGGAAACAACACACACACACACACACATATATCTATCGTCATCATCATAAATATTATCATTGCCATAATAATAATCATAATATACTCTACAACCACGTTTGGGGAATTTCACAAACTTCCCAACCTGCTCGGATACCTCATGTGGGGAGGGGATTGACACTTTGACTAGAAGTGGCAGACGGAGGAAGGATCTGGGTGGTGGTGTGACATCTGATGGGAATTTGGCTCGGTCTGTGGAATCTGGTGATTCCGTTGACAGGGGACATGGTAGGGGAGGATTGGGTTCCTCTTCCAGTGGACACCTAGCGGGAGTTACTGGGGGTGGAGATGCCTCCATACCAGCTCCTCGTGCAGGGATTGCTACGAAGGCAGAACACAAAAACACTGCTAAGAAGGTCAAGGAACGGAAGCGGAAGGATAAGCTAGTGCTGGGCGTGGATGTATCGATTGAGGAGGCTGAAGATTTCTCAAAAATTGCAGTGGTTGGCCATGTCCGTGGTAAAAGACTTGGACAAGGTTCTCTCCAGAGATGGGCAGCCGAGCAGTGGAAAGATATCGTGGCTACTGCACCTATTGTTCGGGTTTTAACGAAAGGATGGTTCTCCTTTATCCTTTCGAATATTGGGGAGGTTGATGCTGTCTTACGCCGACATTGGTCAATGTTGGGTGTACCTATAATCCTGAAACGTTGGTCTCCTTTCTTCAATTCCAAACAGGAGAAAATTGACAAAGAACCGTTATGGGTGAAGCTGCCGGGGTTTCCCATGCACCTCTGGAATGAAACACGGTTTGCAGCGATTGGGAACTACCTTGGAGACTATGTATGCTCTGATTATTCCCATATTGAAACAGGCATTTACACAGTGGCAAAGATTCTGGTTAACATCGATCTTCGATTGGGATTAACAGCTGAGATCAATGTACAAACGAAGGATGGGGCATTCGTTCAAATACTGGACTATGTGGGCGTACCGTTTAGGTGCCACCGCTGTCACACATTTGGACACTTGGTTGCCTGTTGCCCACTTTCATTTAGGGGCAGACCAAAGGTTATGGCAGCAGCTGCTGATTGTACTGATAAGGTGGTGCACACATCGGCGATGGGAGATGAAACTATCAAGCCTTCATCTGGAAATCGGGCAGAAATTCCGGTGGTTCCCGATGTACTGAGTGGGCAGCAGGGATCCAAGGAACTTTCAGCCGATAAGGGGTTGGATGCTCCTGGGAACATGGAAACCGCTGTAGCAGGGGCAAATATGGGTACCTTGACACCATTGACGCGGGCAGCATCCAAAAAGCTCCAGGAGAAGTTATCTATCCGCCGGGGCTCATCTTCGAACAACTTGGGTTTGTCTCCTTTAACCTCTGCTGTTCCTTTAATTAATGACCCTATTGTTTTGGGGGAGGATTGTCTTGGGACATCTTCTCCGGTTCGATCTGCTCATTGTACTGTTCTGGATAGTGTATACACACCGTCCATTGTTTCTACTAAACACTCCCCCAGCACTGGACGTAGTATCCGTTATGCTCTCCGTAACAGGATGATCACTGCTGATGGCTCTGGGGGTAAGGGACTTGCTGAAATGGCTGGTAGTGTTGGGGGGAAAGGGCGGGGCCGAAAATCTCATTTGTCCATCGCTCAAGAGCGGGCAAAAGTTGATCTAGTCATGGGTACACAATCCACTATCGAATGGGCACTTAGAGCAGCGAAAACCCAGGAAGGGGGTTTCATATGAAATTATTGTCTTTCAACTGTCGTGGGTTGGCGAGTCCCATTAAAAAATCGTCACTTCGGAGGTTGGTGGATTTAAATCAACCGGATGTCCTACTGTTACAAGAAACTTTGGGTGGCAGTGAGGAGGTTGTTAGGGCACTGGAATTATTGCTACCTGGTTGGAAGTTTGTTGGTGTGGATGCTCGTGGACGCTCTGGAGGGCTGGCCACAGGGTGGAAGATGAATAGCTGCAAAATTGACTGCTCTTGGGGCATTCCCTCTGGTATTGGATTGGAAGTTTGGGATGCATCGTTGGGGAGGAGGATCACAGTTCTCAATATCTATGGGCCCTATCTCAACCGGGTTGGATTCTGGGACTCTTTGTTTAGTATGGACATCTTTGCTGGTAGGGATGTGATACTGGGTGGGGATCTCAACCTTTCACTGGGGACTTCTGAAGTTTGGGGGCCACGGGCTGCTTCGGATCCACTTGCAGATTATTTCATACAAACTTTTGCAAGGCTGGACCTCCTTGACATTCAACCTACCAGGATAACCCCTACATGGAGGAATAAGAGAACAGGGGATCAACGGGTGGCTAAGAGGCTGGATAGGTTTCTGGTAACTGATGTGTTGGCTTTGGGAGTTGATGTGGTCAAGCAATGGGTTGGGACAGGGGGGGTTTCAGACCACTGCCCAATACTGCTGGAACTACGAGGAGGTAGAGAAAAACCCCCCAGCCCATTCAAATTCAATCCTAGCTGGTTGAAGGATGAGGATTTTCTCAAATTGGTACAGGATCAGTGGGTTCATCGAACTCCGGATTCTCTGCGGCATGCTGGGGAACACTTTCAACACAATCTCAAGCGAATTAAAGAGGTCACCATTCTCTGGGCCTCTGAAAAACGAGGAAAGGATGAACAAAAGTTGAGGGAGGCTGAGATAAATATCGATAGACTACTACACTGCAGGGGCATGGGTTATCTGGATGAAGTGCAGAAAGGTGAGCTGTTGAATTGGGAATGCTGCAGAAATGTAATTCTGTCTGATAGAGAAGAGATGTGGAGAATGAAGAGCAGGGCGCTCTGGCTACAGTGTGGGGACGAGAACACAAAATTTTTTCAAGCCTATGCAAAGGGGAGAAAAGATACAAACTCTATCTGGGAACTATCCTCTCCTGAAGGGGAACTGATCTCCAGCTTTGATGGTTTGGCTGATATGGGAGTAAGACATTTTGGAGATTTGTTCACTGCACAATCTGGGGCCTCTATTGCTGAGGTCATACGAATGGCTCAGCTCTTCCCTCGTTTTGTGGGAGAAGAGGAGAACATTATGTTGATGGCAGAGGTGTTACCGGATGAGCTTTCGCAGGTTATGCACTCCTTCCAGAAAGATAAGAGCCCGGGGCCCGATGGGTGGCCTATTGAATTCTTCCTGGGTTTCTATGAATTGTTTGGGGAAGAACTTTTGGATGTGGTGGAAGAATCCAGAAAGGCTGGATTTATACATGGACCCTTCAATTCGACCTTTTTAGCTCTCATACCCAAAACGGACAAGCCTGAAAGCTTTGATGCATTCAGACCTATTTCTCTCTGCAACTGCATCTATAAGATTATTTCAAAGGTTATGGCGAGGAGACTCAAGATTATCTTGTCTCAGCATATCTCCAGTGAACAGTTTGGGTTCTTGGAAGGCCGGCAAATTCATGAGGCCATTGGAGTTGCTCAGGAAGGAATACACACTATGAAGGTGCAGAAGCAGAAGGGCGCTGTGATCAAAATTGATCTCTCCAAAGCATTTGATCGGGTTAGCTGGCTCTATATCCGATTACTTCTAACACACCTGGGCTTCTGCTATGAATTTATACGCTGGATTATGGCCTGCATCTCCACAGTGAGCTTTGCTGTTCTGATAAATGGTTCAGCGAGTCCATTCTTTCACGCTGGCAGGGGCCTACGCCAAGGATGCCCACTGTCACCGCTTTTATTTCTCCTTGTAGCTGAAGGACTCAGTCGTTTTATTTTAAAAGCCAAAGCTGAAGGTTCTTTTCGTGGCATATCCATCTCACAGGTGCTGTATATTACTCATCTCCTTTTCGCTGATGACATATTGATTTTTTGTGATGGATCGAGACAGGATATCGATAAGATCGCTGAAGGTCTCAATCTGCTACAAGAGGCAGCGGGTATGTTAGTTAACAATGAAAAATCAACGATCTCGTGCTCTCTTCTATCTGAGCTGGAGATTCACAGATTGGCTTTACGACTACCATACAGGACTTTTAATTTTGATGCGGGTTTAAAGTACCTGGGCTTTCACTTAAAACCGAATGCATATTTGAAAGCTGACTGGCAATGGCTCATTGCTAAACTAGAACTGAGACTGCGTGGATGGAGTCATAAATGGCTATCGAGGGCAGGGAGGCTGGTTTTGGTTAAATCAGTGTTGGAAGCGATTCCTGTGTATTGGATGTCACTCGCTTGGATTCCCAAAGGAGTCTTGGAGCTGATCCGGAGGTTGTGTTTTGCATTTCTATGGAAGGGTAAGGGTGATAACCGTGCTTTGGTATGGGTCAGATGGGATAAGATCGCGGTCCCCAAAGCACTGGGAGGATGGGGCCTAAAGAATATTTTCCTTTTTGCTAAAGCCTTGGGGGCTAAGGTGGCATGGAGAATTATAAAAACTCAGAGCCTCTGGACTAGAGTGGTGTACCATAAGTATATTGCTCCATTAACTCTTCTCGAATGGATACGACAGGGCAATAAGACGCGGGCAAATTGCTCTCTGGTATGGAAAGCGGTGGTGCAACATTTTCATCTGATAGGGTCTGGCTTAGTTTGGAGAATCGGCAATGGGAGATACACTCGAATTGGACTGGATCCTTGGGTAGGCTGTAGCGGTGGACATGTCCTACCGGAGGCTTTAAGGAATTTTCTGGCAGCCCGAGGCTGTCACTTTCTGGCTGATATTGAACAACCGGGATCATCCACTCTATGGCAACAGGGGTGGATCTCTGCACAGCAACTTGAGATTCCGGATGACTTGCTTGGTGCTTGGGTGAATTATATTCGGATTTTAAGATACACTAATATTCGCCTCACAAATCGGATTGATGAATTAATCTGGGAACACCATCCATCTGGTAAATACACTCCTAAACATGGCTATATTCAGCTGAATGTGAATATACATCACAGGGATTTGGTGTGGTGGTGGAAACACCTATGGACAATAAAGTGCCCGGGGAAAGCTAAACTACTCTCTTGGGCTATATTGGAAAATAAGGCACCGACTTGGGACATTCTGCAGAAGAGATTCACTCAGGGGCCGGGGTTCTGTCCTCTATGTAGGGAAGCAGAAGAGTCAAATTCACATATTTTTGTTCACTGTAGGTTCACACAAGCTGTATGGGCTGCCACCTGCAAACATCTGGCGCTCAATGTGAGTTGGTGGGGAGTGGACTTTCCCGACGCTTTTCAACAGTGGTGGACTTCTCTCAAGCATCCCACTTTTCGGGCTGTCCCCTGTATCCTCGCCTGGGGCATTTGGATCACTCGGAACAAGATCATATTTCAGGATTGTAGGGTCCCTCTGGAGCAGGTTCTGGCACAAGCGGTGGCTGTTTTACTACACTTCAAGTCATCCATAAAATCGATTAGCATTAGACCTGTGATCACGGAATTAATAGATAAATCCATTCCGTGGGCTTTTTTTGATGGCTCATCTATTAATCAACAATCAGTGTGTGGTGGAGGTGGTGTCCTACACAAATCAGAGTCCCATTATTTTCATATAATGGCTGGTTTGGGGAGTGGTACTAATAACTACGCCGAACTTATGTCCCTTAAGCTAATGATGCTTTTCGCTCTTGAACAAGGATGTCTTACACTCCAGATTTTTGGAGACTCTCTAATTGTTATCGAATGGGCCATGGAGCGCACACAATGCCATGTGATGATACTCTTACCAATTTTGGAGGAGGTATTACGGTTAAAACAGGCTTTTAACTGCATTACATTCACCCATGTCTACAGGGAGCGAAATGGGACGGCTGACCAGCTATCTAAAGAAGCTCAAACTTTGATATTTGGCACATGGAGGATCACGATTCATTCATCAGAAGGCATCTACAGCTATACCCACAGGCCTTTCTTTGGGGAAACTGTGGACCTTACGGAGAATTAGACCAACTTTTGACAGAAAACAACTGCTGATTAGATACTTTTCTGAGACTGATTATTTGTTTTGCTGTATGGACAGAAGTTGCCTGCGGATTGGATAAATATATATGAGTCAATGATTGTGGACAATATAAATTGTTCGAGCTGTAGTGGATACATTTTGAACAGCAACAGTTCTGATTGTATCGTTTTTGGACAGATTTAATTCTGTTTGTATGAGTTTCTCCTGTGAGAACGAGTATATGTTGTATAAACATTTCTTTTGTAAAATTTTTCTGTATTATCAGAGTTTTGAGAGCGACCTGCGGCATATTGGCTGGGCTGATTGGATACAACAGTGTGGACTGTAGGGAGATGTAAAAACTCAGCTGCTGAGTGACTACACTCATATTTGTAATAATGTAATAATGTAAGGGACAATTGACAGTCTTTCGGTGGACTGATTGGCCTTATGGACAGTATAAGCTGACAATGTAAGGATCTCTAAGATTCTATTACATGTGCAGAATGTAATTTTGTTCTCTAATGAAATAAAATTACGACTTTTTCCAAGGAAAAAAAAAAAAATCATAATACTATCATTGTACATCATCATCATCACTTGACACTACTATTGAATATCATTAATCATACATGTAACATAATACTATGAAAACTTTTAACTAACATCATCTGAATCCTCATGCTCAGAGTTAGAGTCATCATCTATGTCCTCAACAAAAGTAGACCGAAAATAGGGATCCTGAGCTTGGCCTGATTCTCGCGGGCTTGAAGGCACCCATCTAGCACCAATGTTCACATCCTTTGGCTATGGAAGCGGGCCCAAGTCCATTCTGTTAAGATTATATGCTACTAAAGACTAAATTCTAACTTCATGAGCATTTAATACATTTAATACATTTTCACAATAGCAACATAAAGAGGATCTTTGAAAGATACACAATCACAAGTACACAACAATTTATCCTGGGAAACCCTCATGGGGAAGAAAATCCAACAAGAACTTCCTCAATATAGGTTACCAAAGTACAATGCCCAAAAATAAGTCTCACAAAGAAGAGAGACAAAACCCAAACTCTAGAGGCAAGTACAATCCTCCTCCTCGTTCGCAATCTTCCTCTCTCTAGTGCGCAATGCTTGAGTGAGTGAATGGTACAAATGAGAGAAAGACACTCTCTATTTATACTTTACTTTTCACTTGACTTTTAACCCAACTAGGTTGGCCTCAATAACTTAACTGGTCCGACTTCTCTAAGACTCAATTAATATTTATATTACATTCTTTTGGGTACTAATGACCCGACTTACAATGGAGGTTTTACCTCATAACTTTTACATGATCAAATGTAATAATGACATCCCCGAACGGAGGTAAAACATCTCCGATGGAGGTACAATAATAATGTAAAGTACAAGTAGAATATTCTTTGAAGTTACATTAATTCAACACTCCCTCTTAACAAGAAGGGTATTCTACTGACAACAACAACAATAGGTGTGGTTCTGCACAACATCATCGAAAGGAGGGAGGAGGAGGCATCATCAACAACATCATCTGGAACATTGGTTGGTACATCTATAAATCATTGGAAGTTCTTCAACAACATCAATATCTACAACTGGAACAACTTGCTATAACATCATCAACATGCAGCACGGAGCTGGAACATCATCATCTGCAGCACGAAGTTGGAACATCATCATCATCTTCAGTACAGAGCTGAAGTATCATCCTCTGCAGTATTGGAACATCATCATCTGCAGCACTAGAACATCATCATCTGCAGCACTGGAACATCATCATCTGCAGCACTAGAACATCATCATCTGCAGCACTGGAACATCATCATCTGCAGCACTAGAACATCATCATCTGCAGCACTGGAACATCATCATTACGCGATCCTTCCTTTCGGAATTATGGGATCGAGTTCAACATGGGTGATCCTAACTCTCAGAATTACGGGATCATGGATAGTTCTTCCTTTCGGAATTACGGGACCCAGTCCATCAACTCTGGTGATCCTTCCTTTCACAATTACAGGATCATGAACAGTCCTTCCTTTCAGAATTACGGGACCAGTCCATCAACTCTGGTGATCCTCCCTTTTGGAATTATGGGATCATGGACAGTCCTTCCTTTCGGAATTACGGGACTATTGTAGGTACAACAAATCCCATGTTCTAGTGGAACACGGGAACCCCAAGATTTTTCACTACAAAGGTAGTGGTTTAAATTCCTCTGTCATTATGGGGTTTCATCATCTTTATTATCATTTCATGCCTTTGCGATTGTTTTGATTTAAAATTAGAGTTTTCCTTTTGAAAATTCCTAGTTTTTTGACTGTATTTCTGAAGTTCCTGGAAGCCTTGAATTCTTTCAAAAGGTCATTTTTCATCCCGCAAGCCTGCAACCCCGCAATCCCGCAATTGCGGATTGCGGGGGATTTCTTTTCCTTTTTGAGACTTTTTGTCATCCTGTAACCCGCAAATTGCGGATTGCGGGAAGACCGTGTAAATATGTGTGTTGAGCTTTTCATTCCGCAACCCGCAACCCGCAATTGCGGATTGCGGAAAGTAGTTTGAATAATAAAATGCGTGGTGTGTTTCCGCAACCCGCAATTGCGGATTGCGGAAAAGTTATTTCATATCAAAAAAAGGTTTTTTTGCAATCCTGCAACCCGCAATTTGCTGATTGCGGATTGCGGAATTACCTTTTGACTCAATAAACGCAGTTTCAATCCCGCAACCCGCAATTGAGGATTGCGGATTGCGGGGAGGATGTGCATACCTGCGAATTTGGCTCTCGCAACATAACCTCACATCTCGCCAGACTAGATCTTGGCTGTTGGTTCCTTTTGATCCAACGGATGAAATTGCGTTGTTTGATCCAATGTGTGAATTCTCTGTTCTTTGTCGTTTTGGCAACTAGGTTTATGACTGCGATTTTCACCTTTGGCTCAAATTCGAAGTCATAATTGTTGATTTGATTGATCTGTAATGACAAGCTTTCAGATGCGACTTCAAGTCATACGTGATCTAATTGAAATTGTACTTCATCTTAATCCAAATCTGGTTAATGCATGCTATGAGCTGCTTCTTTGCAGTTTCAGATCGCAAGATTTTAATCACAGCAGTTTGTTATACTCAATCATTATGGTTTTATTAGTTCTTCTTAAAAACGGAGACAAGTATGAGGCAATTTACTCGTCCTCTAAATTCTATAGAGAAGTCTTATATTTAATATTCAGGGGTTTTCTTCTAATAATCTCTGTGTGAGCAATATGCAGATAGTTCACAAATCTTTGGGCGGATCTTGTGGAGAAGAAGAACTTCAGTCTTTGCTATATCAAGAACCTATGTCACCACCTTTTGATGCAGGTGTTCCTGATACAAGCAGTAGTAGCGAAGAGGAGGATTATGAAACTCTATCCGTTTGCATGCAACTCCTTCAGAGGAAGGAAAAGGAGATCCCCGGAGAGCCAATTGATCGAGATGACACCATTATCCATGATTTTATAATCAATGAGGTTCCCATTACTCCACTAGCTCCCGTGAAGGAAGACCCGCTGGCTACTTTCTACGTTTTTGAAGGCGTTGTTAATCATCCAGAAGTTACTAAGGAAGATTTTTCGGATCTTTTGTTGCTTGTTATAGACAGCCAGTAATTCGTTGCTGAATTGTACAGTTTGTCACGGGATTCCTCCTGAAATTAGGAGATGAATCTCGTTTGGAAATTTTGTCGAAGGCTTGCAAAAAATCACTTTTAAGGGTGTTGTTTAGATTATTTTGGCATGGTAATCCCTGTTTAAGGGAAATTTATCCTTGGTACTATTTTGTAAATTACTATTTAAGGAGTAGCTCTCTCTTAGGCAAAGGATAATCATTTTGGGGTAGAAATCGACAGAAGAAGACTGGAGATACTCTGTTTTATGTTGAGCTTGTAATTTCTTACAGACTTTCATTAATATAGTAATGTTATTCTCTTGCATCATCTTTTGTTCATTAATCAAGTTTCTTTGGGAAATATTGATTTCTACTTCAGGTTATTATCTATGCTGTTTAATCCTTTGCGATTATTATTTCATATAGAGATTTATGATATGGATTTCTCCTTATGTTCGATCTGTGTATGCATTATGTTTTAATTGAATTTCTTCAACTAAAATATTTATCGATTTCTGCAAATGATTTACAGTAAATTATAATCTATGTTAATTTTTCAATTGACATATTGGTTATAGGTTAATCTTGAATGAGCTCAAACACTTAATATTGCATTTAGTTAATTTTAATTGATTGATTGTAACTTAAGCAAATAAGGAATTGATCTTCTTCACATTTTTGTTAAGTGGATGAATGTACTTATTTATTTTCACATCAAGTTAATCTGCATTCAAACAAGACACCTTTTAGAGTAGGTCTAACTTAGCTTAGATTTCCCTTCCTAGGTAGATTTGTTTCAAACTGAATACACTTTGTTTTCCTTCATTGGAAGACAGATCCTTTTAGGATCAAAACCACAAGTGTCAGTGGAGGCCTTTGTATCCGTGGGATATCACTATCCCAAACAGCTCGAGGATAGGGTAATACTTGTGCAGGATTATTTGAAGCCTTTGGCTGGGTTTTCTTCCTCTGTTGAGAGCTTTGGAACCCATTCCAGCACCTTACACACCCGAGGCCTCAACAGGGACTCAGTCCATCAACTCTGGTGATCCTTCCTTTCGGAATTACGGGATCATGGACAATCCTTCCTTTTGGAATTACAGGACCCAATCCATCAACTCTGGTGATCCTTCCTTTTGGAATTACGGGATCATGGACAGTCCTTCCTTTCGGAATTACGAGATCCAGTCCATCAACTCTAGTGATGCTCAAACAATCCTCCCTTTTGGAATTACGAGACCCAGTCTTTATGGAGCTACCACTACAACACACTTGGACGATCCTTCCTTTCGGAATTACGGGATCATTGTCCACTACTCACATCTTAGACAATCCTCCTTTTCGGAATGACGGGATTCTAGTCTAAGGATCAACATTTAAGACTATCCTTCCTTTCGGAATTACGGGATTATTGTCTAGGGATGATCAATCCCAACTGCGCCACCATAGTATCATCAACACTACTCCCCCTTTCGAGGGAAGTCCTTACGGACTACACCAAGCTTGTCACGGAAGTGCTCAAACTTCACACGAGACAGAGGCTGAGTCAACACATCTGCAACCTGCTCATCGGTGCTCACATATTGGAGCTTTATAGCTCCCTTCTGCACCATATCACGAATGTAGAAATACCTGATTTCTATGTGTTTCGACTTATCATGGAACACGGGGTTATCTGTCATCTTTATACAGCTCTGGTTATCACATAGAATCACTGTGGTATCTAACTCCAGATCAAATAGACCTGATAACAACTTCCGAAGCCATATAGCTTCAAACTGGTAGAACAGGCTGCAATATATTCCGCTCCTGCAGTGCTGAGAGCAACACTGGACTGCTTCCTGCTTAGCCATGGAATCTTGGTTGACCCCAGATTGTAACATCCACCTGAAGTGCTCTTTTTGTCTAAGACACTTCCTGTCCAATCTGAATTTGTATAACCCTACAGTTTGGAGTCATGATCTCTAGTATAATTGAGACCATAGTCTATTGTACCTTTTAGGTACCTCATTACATGCTTTGCAACTATAAGGTGAACACGTCTGGGCTCAACAGATACATTAATGACCCATTAATCTGCCTGTATAGTGTCATATCCACTGATTCTGACGAAGTATTAGACAAAAACTTCAAATTTGTATCCATGGTTGTGGCCATGGCTTTACATTCCATCATATCAAACCTTTTCAGGATTTCTACCGCATACTTCCCTTGGTTAAGGAAGATTCCTTCTGGGCTCTGCCATACTTCAAGACCTAGAAAATAATGCATCAAGCCAAGGTCTTTCATTTCAAATTCTGTAGCGAGCTTCTTCTTGCACTCTAAGATTTGCTTCTCATTACCTGTTAGGAATAATTCATCCACATATAGTAATAATATGACAGGATCATCATCCATAACCTTGAAGTAAAGGTTAGGATCAACTTTACTTTTGGTAAAGCCCAAGCTCGTCAGAAAACCATCAATTCTTCCATACCAAGCTCTTGGAGCTTGCTTCAACCCATACAAAGCCTTCTTCAGTTTGCAAACATGCGTCTCTTTGTCTTCAACTTCAAATCCTTGTGGCTGTTCTGTGTACACTTCTTCTTCAATGACACCATTCAGGAAGGCTGTTTTCACATCCATCTGGTGTAGCTTCCACTTCATCGTGGCTGCAAGTGCCATGATGGTTCTAATGGAAGTGTACCTTGCTACAGGAGCAAATGTTTCTTCATAATCGATTCCTTCCTTTGAGAGAATCCATGAGCCACAAATCTAGCTTTGTATTTTTCAATACTTCCATCATCTGCATGTTTTATCTTGTACATCCATTTGGAAGATACCACGCTTTTTACCTTCTGGTTTGGGAACTACGTCCCATACATCATTCTTCATTATGGATTGGTATTCTTCCGTCATAGCTTCTACCCATTCTTTCTTTTGAATTACTTCTTCAAAGCAAGTGGGCTCTTTGTCTACAAGGTCACACATCAAAGCCACATAACTGGAAAATGGCTTTGGCTTCTTGCTTTCTCTCGTGGAGCCTTCTGGAGCTCCATACTTCTCTGTATCTTGAATAATTTCACGAGCCCAAGTTGGCTTTCTCTTGTGAGAGATAGTCATGGTGGAGGTTCATGGGGCTCCAACATATCATGATCTTCCGGAGTCTCATCATCGAGAGAGGGTGCAACTTCTGTAACTCTAGGAGCTACATCTTCTTCATATACTTCTTCATGCTCGCACTTTCTGGCTTTCTTGAGAGCTGCATCTTCATCAAATGTTACATCCCTGCTAATCTCCATGTGATGATAACTTGGTATATATATTCTGAAGGCCTTGGAGACCTCACAGTATCCAACAAATATTCCTTTCTTTCCGGAAGGATCCAACTTGGTCCTTTTCTCTTTTGGAATATGAGCAAACACTGGACAACCAATAATCTTGATATGACTTACCTCTGGTTTCTTTCCTGTGAACATCTCTTCGGGGGTTTTGAACCCAAGTGCACTATGGGATATTCTGTTTTGGACATATACTGCTGTCCTTGCTGCTTCAACCCATAGGTGCATGGGGAGATCTTGATCATGGATCACAGTCTTCACTGCTTCCATAATAGTTCGATTCTTTCTTTCAGCAACACCATTTTGTTGAGGATTATAGGGAGTGGTAAGCTCCCTCTTAATCCCAACATCTTTGCAAAAGACTTCAAATTCTTTGAAGTATATTCTCCTCCATTATCTGACCTGAGTGTCTTGATTTTTCTTTCTGAAAGATTTTCTATCAAGGCTTTGAATTCCTTGAATTTTCCGAATACTTCATCTATTGATTTCAAAAAGTAAATCCAAGTCTTTCGAGAGTAATCATCAATGAATGTGACATAATATACATACCCACTTAAAGATGTTGAAGGCATTGGACCACATACATTTGAGTGAATAAGTTCCAATATCCTTTCTGTATTGGTGTCGCTCTACGGAAATGGATTTTTTATGTTATTTTCTTTTGCACATCCTTTACATATTCCTTTATGATCAATCTTCAGATCAAGTAACCCTGTTAGTACCTTGCTTACATGTGGTAAGGCTTTGTAGCTTGTGAGCAAGCCTTCTATGCCACAGTTCACATGGACTTGTAGTATCATGAGTGAAAGTTGCTTCTGAATGTCCTTTTAGTTTATATAAGTCTCCTTCTTCTATCCCAATAACAACTGCATCTTCTATAGATTTTCCTCTAGGCCACATGAGAACTTCACCATCTATAAAGGCAACCCTAAATCCTTTCTTATCTAAAGCTGAGATAGAAAGTAGGTTCTTCTTTAGGCCTGCTACATATAGTACATCTTTTATCTTCATAGGGGTTCCTGAATCAAGCTTGTAAGTGGCTTCTCCTATTCCCTTAATGGGGTATTGATAAACATCTCCTGGTGACACCTTTTGAGGGGAGTTCTTTTCTTCAAGACTGGAGAGAGTCTTCTTCTGACCTGTCATGTGCTTTGAAGCACCACTATCAATTAGCCATGTGTCATTTCCAGGTGTCACGGACCCATAGAGAGCGGAGAATAAAACATATTCTTCTACTTCTTCCTTTGCTAACTTCCTGGAAGGTTCTTCTTCTTCTTCTTCGGCTAAATGGGCATGATGTCTTTTGCTACTCTTCTTCTTGTATTCTTCTTTTCTCACTGGACAATCTTTGGCAATATGTCCCATCTTATCGCAATGATAACATTGATAAGAAGATAAGTCTTTTTGCTTGTAGTTTCCCTTCTTGTACTTCTGAATCTTCTTAGGAGGATGAAACTCCTTATTGTTTTCCTTCTTGAAATGAGGTTTTCCCTTTCCTCTTTTAGTATGGGTAGCTAGAGCTTGATCATCATCTCTGAGTAGCGCTTCTCGATTTGCCACTCTAGCTTCCTCTTGAACACATTCTTCCCATACAACTTCAAATTGTAGACTTTCCTTTCTTGCACACATTGTCTGGATAAAAGAGTCTCAAGGTCTAGTAAGACCATTGAGAGCGGTCATCACTAATTCATCTTCATCAAGGTTGTCTCCAATTGCTTCTAGTTGTTCTTTGAATTGAGAAACCCTTGTAAAATATTCTTGGATGGATTCACCTTAACTCATCATTGTACTTTGAGTTGGGTTCTCAAATTCATCTTTCGATTAATGTTTCTTCCTTCATACATTCTTGATAGGGCATCAAACATTTCCTTTGGAGTTTTCTTGGAGGACACTTGAGGAATCAAGTGATCTTTGATGGAGTCTGCTATTGTAGTGCCCCTAGACCTTGAGGCACCTATTGAGTGAGCCGACTGATTGAAAACATTAATAAATCGACCCCTTGATGTTATATTGAGTATATTCACGACTATGACTGATTGTGAATCAATAAAATAATGATATATGTGTATCTGGATAGTTGATGTAAACGAATGATTACATGTTGTTTAATGATTAACTTTGATTATGAAAAATGTACATGTGAATGATGCTTAACGACTAGCTGTATGATTGATTATGTGATGAGAACGAAGAAAGTAAATGTTGACGATGTCATGTCCCAAAAGTGGCATTGGGTCACAATGGCCATATTCATTAGTGTTTGTCAAATTGATGCTAAAGGTCAAATAAATGCCAAGGAGGGAAATTACCAGTTTCCTAGGTTTGGGGTGGAAGCTTTGGGATTGTGAATAATGGGGATAATAAATGATGTTGGAACATTAGGATGGCATAAATATTTAATAAAGGAGATAAATAAATATATACAAGTGAAAATCAAA
Source organism: Larix kaempferi (assembly GCA_027924585.1). Classification (NCBI taxonomy): domain Eukaryota; kingdom Viridiplantae; phylum Streptophyta; class Pinopsida; order Pinales; family Pinaceae; genus Larix; species Larix kaempferi. Next base: position 694,516 of record BSBM01000328.1, read on the forward strand.
GTGGCATTTCATTATGAAGACACATGGAGGAAGTGGGACCCACACAAGCTAGAATGTATGTGCCACATGGCATCCTCTTCTTGCACTTTCGAATCTATGGGAAGCCTAATGTTCTTGGGATGAGTTATAAGTTCAATAATACTTGTCATGAGTCAATGAGGTCGAAATATAGAGGAAGAGTAACTCCCATGGAAGAGGAAGAGGCAATTTGGAGCTAGTGAGACACTTGGGCTAGATTCCCTAGCTCTATGACAACAATGATGAAGATGCTATGCCACCTATGACACAAATCAGACCTGAAGGCTGACATATGACATATATGACATGTTAGGGCTAAAAATAGACTCCAAGAGGGCGCTCAAGGGTGTTAGGGTAGCTAAGATGCTTCCACATGTGATTTGGTGGAAGTGGGAGACTAGGAATTGTTGTACACGTGGCGTTCTTTGGAATCTCTTCCCAACTTGAGTTGGCATGAGTCTCTTGGAAGGAATTCGACCCATGGAGGACATTAGAACTTTATAAATTTCAATAACAAAGAATGAAACCAGCTTTTGATCATTTGTAGAATTTGCAATTGCATTTGTATAGAGGGAGAGCTAGTGGATGACTAGTTTCTTGCCTTAGCCAATTTCGAGGGTGAAAGATTCCCATCCAAGTTGGTAATTGGAAAGGCTATTCAGACCTTTCATTTGGAGCTTTAATGGAGTCTTTATTTGCAGGTGTAAGCTACATGGCAGCTCATGGTTTCTTCTATTGCATCTCACTCCTTCAACTATTTCCAGTTTTGATGGCCTATTCTTGATCCTTGAGGGAGGGCGTTTTTGGTGAGCTATTGTACTTTTTGGGGGAGCTTCTAATGCCCCATTTCTTTTGTAATATGAAGTAAATACTCTGTTCTTCATCTCCAGAAAGTTTCAGGTCGAAATTCCAAGTAGAAATGTATAAATCTCATTTTTAATGAAAGAACAGTGCCATTTCCCCACTACCTTGTTGTGAATCAATGTAATGCTGATGATTTCGAATGAATGGGTGATTATCTGATGAATTTGTGATTAATGGACTGCCATGGATGTATTTTACAAGTTTCATGTACTGTATTTGAGCGTTTGAAGTATTTTTACTCAGTTTAATTGCATTGGGAGAATAAATAGTGCCATTTCCCCAAGGGTCGAATTGGAGATTTTTGCAGCTGAATGGGAGAGGGTTGGAACAGATATAATAATCAATTAATGGTGCACATGAGACCTTAATAACATCCTTAATACATTCCCTATCTCTGTTCATAAATTTGAGTGGGTTTGAAGGCATTTGGGAAGCCATTTTCAGTACTTACCCTAGGGGGATTTGAACCCCAAATTACTAGTAAAATTGCATACTGGGTCCAGAATCTTAAGAGAGTTTGCAGAGGTCTTTTGGTGGCCATATATCATCCCTGAACATCATATTCAAGTCCTAATATCATTCATACACCTTCCTTGAAGATTTGAAGGCATTTGGAGTCAATTTGAGACCTAGAGACCAATACTAGTCAAAGGGAAATTACTAGTAAAGTTCCCTTCATTGGCCATAATTGAAAGAGGATTTGAAGAAGTATTTTAAGGGTCCAAAAGCATCCCTGAAATACATATTTATGTTCTAACATCATCCATATACCTTCTCAAAAGATTTGGGAGCAATTGCAGCAATTTGGGAACTTGGAGCTCAAAACTAGTCAAAGGTCGAACTAGGGAAAAAACTGAAAAATTGACATTTTAATAAAATTCCTAACAGGGGACATTACAGACGAGATGCATTTTTGATTAGATGAATGAGTAATGTTATGAGTAAACTATAAATGCTTAACGAAATAACATATTTATGAATCATATTATGATAATTGAGGACAATACTACTAATATATGTTTGAGAAATGTGTGTAGCGGCAGGTGAAACGGTTGACCGACGGACACACAAGGGAATTGAAGGGTCGTAGAGTACGGATAAATCAGACACGGGGAGAGCGATGACGATGTCGTCTTCCGACGGAATACCACACATGAGCAGATAAGCATTGATCCGCTTGCTCAAGAGGAAAGCGTGAGGGCGTACAAGGTGGGCCACAACGGAGCTGGTCATGTACGAGTTGGGGGGCGCGCAGTGAGAAAAGACTCACTCCTCAGCACCATTAGTCCCTAATAGCGTGTAGACGGAGGATAGAAGGTAACGGCTCCTGAAATCCCTACATGAAGTTCCCGCAAGTCAAAACGAAAGGATGGCAGCAGAAGGGCCCGACGATGCGGTACCTTGCCGAGAATGGAAAGAGTGGACGCAAGGACCCGACGATGTGGTACCTTGTCGAGAAATGGAAACGATTGATGACTGGACCCAATGGAGTGGTGCCATGTTCGGGAAATGCATTAAGGAACGGGGAGGCCCAACGGCGTGGCACCGGGATCCTAGTAAAAACGATTGTTAACTTAATGGCCTAAAAACGTATAAATTGCACCTAGAGCATTTACTTAGGAAAATGCATTTTTAGTACTTTTAACATTAGAAATTATTATTTATGCATTTGCACATAAAAAAATATTTTGGCATTTAAAATATTAGAAATGGTTATTTATGCATTTGCACATGAAAGAATATTTTTGAGTATTTAAAAATATTAATTTAGGAGCAAAATGGAATCTTAGGCATTTACACCTACCTAGTCAACTCCACCTACACTACAAATCTAGGAGTTAAGTGAAATATCTTGTGGACAAACATGAGCAAACATAGGAATGTTGGTGCATCTCCTAGAGAAACTGACACATGGATGGGTGAGTATTATTAAATTAGAAATTTAATAAAATATATATTTATGCATGAAGGGACATGTGTTGCATGGAATTTTCCTTTAAAAGGAAGGCATTGGGAATGGGTAAAGCACCCAAATCTTGGATGGCTATCGTAATCTTGAATTAGTTTATGACTTGTTGCTATTGAGGGTTTGGCTGGAAATTTTGGTGGGGGGGAATCCCAAGCTGAGTTTCTTGATTGTTGTGTGTGAGCTCTATGACCCAAAGCTCGGGGGAGGCCATGCGATTGAAAGCATGAGCCTATATTTGGGTGGCGAAGCTAACGGTTGCTTCGCCTACGGTTAAACGAGCTTTGTTGGATGGATCCTATGGAAGATGCGGACGGCAATGGACCAGCTGGATCGGGTTGACAGGTTCAATACAGGAGGACCCTAAAGGAGGTGCCCTACAACTATGATCCTCATGGCTTTAATCATATCCTTCTTATGCTTTTCCTTTGCTTCAGCTTCTTCGGGTTCTGGCACAACTTCTTTAACAGACTTTGCAAGATCATTCTCTTCTAGAATGAGTCCAATTCTGTATTTCTAGGCACGGAAATTTTGTATGCCTTCCAACTTGTCATCAAGCTTGGTGCTTGGAGCCATCTTATCCCAGAGACAGAAAATGACTAAAAATTAAAATTTCTCAAAAATGAAAACTGAACTCACCAAAAGATGCGCTTGACTGAGGCGAGTATGCTGGTATAGCTTGTTTCCAAAGAATCCAAAATTTCACCCCTAAAATTGGACTTACGAAATTCTGGACTGCAGTTTCTGGTTTTCTGGTCCAAAGTCAAACTAGGGTTTGAATTTCTGGAAGATTTAGCCACTGAAAAACTTTGATCTTGGTGCCAACAAATGCGCCTTGGAGGGGTGCACTGTTGAATTTTTCATCAAGTTAGGGTTATATGCAGAAGAATAACAATTCAGTCTATTTTAATGCACAAAATACATTTAATAAACAATTACAAAATTGAATATGAAATAGTGCAGTAGTAATTTCTAACATAACATAATTTTCATCTCTTTCAACTTCACACCTTTAACACTATCAGATAGGTCACCGTGTTAAAGTAATTTTCTCCTTTAACACTACCAGTTAGATCACTGTGTCAAAGTAATCTTCAGTAATATGTAATAAACAAATTGATCATATAACAATAAAAGTGATATAGTTGGAGATACTTACCTGGGTGTGAAACCCTTCCTGTAGAAATACTCAGAAGAGTTACTTTCAGAAGAGACTGTGCCTCAGAGAGGCCAGTCTACTCTAGGAACCAGCTGACCCTACAAGAGGGTATGTACAAACCAGAGAGAGAGAGAGATGACTGGTGTTGAGATGGTCAAAGACAGTCAAACAAGACTCTGTACAATACCAAACAAGACTCTGGTCAAAGACAGTACCAAACAAGACTCCGTACAATAGGTGTCCAATAGATAAAATCACAAGAGGTCTGAACCCTAGATGAAGCTTGAACCCCAAGCAGAAAAATACCTCAAGCCAGTGGCACAAGAGATCAGATTACAAGTAAACTTCAGCACATAAAACAAACCCTAAATAGGTCTCAGCATGAACAAGGTCTGATCACAAAAGATCTGTCCTGAAAAGATCATAACACAAGAGATCTAGCCACTAGGACTCACGGCCTTCATACAGTAGGGTAGAACAAACCCTATCGGCCTCACGACCACCACAAATATGCACCAGCAGACAGATCAAGCTCTACTGAGCTCACGACCCTTACAAACTAGATAGCAACAGGAAAATAGGGCCCCAGGTAGACCATAACAGGCAGAACTAACCCACGTTTCAGTAGATCAGGGTTCACAAGCTCACGGTCTAGCAAATACAGCAGAACGGACTCCAATCATCATCAACAAGCAAAAAAAAAACGGATCTCAGACAGGGCTGCAACAGTAGGCTGAAACTTGTCACAAGGAACAAAATGGATCTATACAGGATCACGGCTAGAGCAGCAGCAACAAAGATCTCCATGTTAACATTCAACCAAAAAAACCAGATCTGAAGTGTAGGGTAGACTTCAGCAGGTGGGCAGCCTTAAAAACATGTAAGCAAGCAGCAAAAATCTCCACGTCAACATTCAACCAAAAAAAATCAGATTTGAAGTGTAGGGTAGACTTCAGCAGGTGGGCAGCCTTAAAAACATGTGAGCAAGCAGCAAAGAATGTCCTCAATACCCTTGACATCAAGCAGTGCAGAAAATAGCGCTGAGATGTGAAAATAAAAATGACTTAACAAATGAGGAACAGTAGACTTCTATTTATAGAGTTGTGAGATCAATAAAATAATCATTTAAATTAGGATTCCATAGAATTAAGAAGGTTATAAAAATAATAAAATAGTATTTCATTAAATTAGGGAAAGGCCACCTTAAAAATAAAGTAAAAGATAAAAAAATAAATAAAAGATAAAAAATTAAAATAAAAAATAAAAATAAAATAAATAAAAGATAAAAATAAAAAATAAAATAAAAGATAAAAAAGAATAAAAATAAAACAATGGTCATAAATCAAGAGTAGGGTATAATGTCCCAAAAATAAATGACACAGGTGTGGGTACAAGACCCCTGACCCTTAGAACCAAGGGTATGCTCCAAATGTGGGCAAACAACCATAATACTCTATAAGACCAAAGCATCAACAAGGTGGTATAAATAAATAAAATAAAAAATAACTCAAGGTGGGTAAATGACCCCATTAACCACAAGTCAAAGACAAGGTATCACAAGACCAATTATAACTCAACCAAGGCGGGGAAGGTACAACTAGTCATCTCTCTCTCAAATGTACAAACGTTCCATATAACCTGAAAGTTCATCATCACTGTATAAGGAAGGGTTCACACGGATGATGTGATCATGTGGTCCTCTATACTGCGCCTAAGGTCAAATGTCAGTGGCTTCATCAAGGGGTGGCCAGTCCCTTGAGAAGACCAACTAACTCATCCATCTGGAAGACTGAGGAGAAGACGACATCACACATCATAATCTTGGTAACTGACCAAGTGCCTCCATTCTCAAGGAATGGCTCTCAGTCCAAGGCTGAGCTTCAATCCTAGACTGAGTCATGTTGATCAACCTCTGGTCCATGACCAGGTCCTCCATTCTCCCAGAAAATGGTCCTCAGCCTCAAGCTGAGCTTTCAGTCCCAGATTGAATGTTGATCAACCACCTGCAGGAGCTACTTGATCCTTGACCAAGAATCTGCCTGGTTCTAGACCAGAATGTCTCTGTCTCAACCTGCAGGATCTGCTTGGTCCTCGTGACCAAGAAACTGTCTAGTCCCAGACTAGAATACCCTAGAGACAAATAAGGGCCCTAGCCACATGCTAGGGACTTTGCCATTGCATCAATCTGCTTGGTCCTCGACCAAGAACCCCAGGAGACAGCTGGGGGCCCTATGGTACCTTCTAGTGTCGTACTCATTACCCTGCCTGGTTAACTTGACCAGGAACCCTAGTTAACTGACTAGGGTACCATTCTCTCTGAGAATAAGTCTCGTAGCTGCACTAAAATTAACATGCACTTCCCTATGCCACTTGCATTAAAAAATTCCACTTTAGTAAGAAACCCTAATTTTCATGCCCGGAGAGAGAGAGAGAGATTTACCCTAGTGAAAGTTGCTCTTTTCAGTCTAGCTCTGATACCATGTTAAGATTATATGCTACTAAAGACTAAATTCTAACTTCATGAGCATTTAATACATTTTCATAATAGCAGCATAAAGAGGATCTCTGAAAGATACACAATCACAAGGTACACAACAATTTATCTTGGGAAACCCTCAAGGGGAAGAAAACCCAACAAGAACTTCCTCAATATAGATTACCAAAGTAAAATGCCCAAAAATAAGTCTCACAAAGAAGAGAGACAAAACCCAAACTCTAGAGCCAAGTACAATCCTCCTCCTCCTTCGCAATCTTCCTCTCTCCTCTAGTGCGCAATGCTTGAGTGAGTGAATGGTACAAATGAGAGGAAGACACTGTCTATTTATACTTTACTTTTCACTTGACTTTTACCCAACTAGGTCGGCCTCAATAACTTAACTGGGCCGACTTCTCTAGGAAGACTCAATTAATATTTATATTACATTCTTTTGGGTACTAATGACCCAACTTACAATGGGGGTTTTACCTCATGACTTTTACATGACCAAATTAATAATGACATCCCCGAACAGAGGTAAAACATCTCCGACGGAGGTACAATAATAATGTAAAGTACAAGTCTTCGAAGTTACATTAATTCAACACATTCAAGACAGAGGAGCTCAACAATCAACACCACCAACATCAAGGTACATAGAGGGGAATGGGAATAAAAATTCTACTTTTTGCCTATGAAGTCCGATGAGATTGGAACCACTCTCAAACATCCTGAAACAATTATTGGTAATATTAAAAATTTAAGTAAAATGATAGAAAATGAAATATAAGGAGAATGTTACTTTTACTTTAAGCATTTAATATTCTTTATAGATTCCATGGAGAGGTCGTGGGTCCTTCAGGGTTTCAATGTAGACCAGGGAAACAATTAAAAAGTCGACTTCAGGAATAAAAAATCATTAGAAACGTGGACCTCTCTCTTTGATACGTTTCACAATTTCCCTGAAACGTATCACCTCTAGGCTGAAACGTATCCCCTCTAGGCTGAAACGTATCCAAAACCTTTGAAATGTATCCATACCAATTTGATGCTTACCAGTGACATTTTAGGGCCATACCCCTTCCGTTTCAAGATCCGAAACGGGGAACGACATTTCACCAAGGCTACTAGGACGTTTCCGGTAACTTAGATACAAACAAATTGGCAGCAGATCTAAGCTTTTTCTGTTTGTATAGCTGTCCAGATTTGCAAATCTTGAAGTATCAACTGTTATTTTAGTGATTTTCAGCAGATCCAAGAAGAAATTAACTGTTTTTGGTGCTGTTTCTGAGTAGATCTTGTTGATGCTTGTAACTATGCAAGGTATCCTGCTAGCTAAGTCGGACCCAAAAGAAATAAAAGAATAATAATTATTAAGCAATAAAGACAAGTTGGCCCCAGTGAAAAAGGTCAGCCAAAATCAAGTATAAATAAAGGGTGACGCCTCACTCATTTCTCCCATCAAGCAAGTTCGCTCAAGCTCAAGGAGAAGTTTACTCAAGGGTTGTAAAAGACTGTTTTTTGGGGTTTCTTCTTTGGATCTTTCTTTGGTGTGATCTCTTTTGTTATAGATCACTTGTATATCTGGTTGTACTTGTAACTTGGACTGTAAATCTCTGAATAAGAAAAGGTTGTTGGGTTTTCTCCCTCGTGGTTTCCCAGGATAAATTCTGTGTTCTTGTGTTTCTCTGCATGGTTATTCTTTCAGTGATCCTATTACAATTAAAGTTGAAAGAGATGAAAATTATATTACGATCTTAAAACTAACGTGGTATTAGAGCTGTGCTGAATAGACGCCATTGCCGGAAACTAGGGCATCCAAGTTTGGACCCTTCTCTCCATAATTTGTCTTAAAAAGAGTTCTTGGGAAATTTGCCCTAGGAGGGCGCATCCTTCTGCGGAGGCAAAATCCAGATTGATGAACTTTTATTTTTGACCTAATTCCTGCTAATCTAGGAAATTAGGGTTTCAAGTTTTGAGTAGTTTGTCCCCAAATTTTGAAGAAAATGAGGCTTATTCAACTCGCCCTAGCAGGGCACATCTCTCTCTAGAATCAGTTTCTTCAGATTCCAAATTTCATTTGTGACCTAGCTCTTGCTAGGGTTTCTGTAGCAGATTTCAGGTCTAGTCTTTCAGTCTCCAGTCAAGATGGATAGTGTTAAAGTGGAAGATAGGCTTGATGGAGCCTCAAATTTCAACTCTTGGAAATCTAGGGTTCTCATTATCCTAGAAGAAAATGGTCTTCTTAAGTTTGTAAATGAAAAGGTCCTAGAACCAGAAGAAGAAGAAGAGAAGACTAAATGGAAGAAAAATGATGCCATGGCAAGGAGGACTCTAATAGATTCTCTAAAGGATCACTTGATTCCTCAAATCTCTCAGAAGAAGACAACCAAGAAAATGTTTGATGCATTAAAGAAGCTCTTTGAGAATAGCAACATCAATTGAACACCAATCGAACACTTGCCTTGAGACAACAACTCACCAATGTGAAGATGTCAAGAGGAGGTTCAGTTACCTCCTACCTAATGAAGATTTCTGAAATAAGAGATCAATTGAGCACAATTGGAGAAATAGTTGACGATAGAGAGCTCATTACGATAACTCTCAATGGGCTTCCCCCGTCTTGGGAACCTTTCATCCAAAGCATTAGTGGACGATCCAAATTGACCAAGTTCGATTGTTTATGGGCGGATTGCACACAAGAAGAAACTAGTCTTGCAGCTAGAGGCAGATTGCATGGCCATCAACATGAAGTGAGCTGGATTAACTAATAACCTTGTGGCTGCTCATATTGCTTGCTTGTGCAAAAATGAGTTGAGAATTTATAGTATTGTTGCAACTCTTTTCCCTCAATTATGCAATTTTAAGTTTTTTTTGAGCTTCGTGCTTTTTAGAGAAGAGTGTGTTTCTGTCCTTCCTGCTTTTTAAATTTTCTTACTGTGTTTTCATTTATTTCGAAATCAATTATTTTGGTCTATTGTGGGACCCACTCCCCCACATGGTCTTCTGCAAAACAGGTGTATTTCTGCCAAAACTAGTCCAAGAGACATGTTCCAGAAACTTCCCAGAAAATGTTTCCAAAAACAGCAATGTTTTCAGTGTTATCCTGTGTTTCTCCAGGGTGTTTTCCGTTTCAGAAACACTTCCTCTTTTTATGCAGGGGGAAGGAGTGTGTTTTCTGTAGCTGAGGAGATTGATCCAACAGTGAATGAACCAACAAATTAATTGGCCATAGTCCTATCAATACAATGGACAGTAATAATTGCTTACTTTTCTTAGAGGTGAATCAACTTAAGCAGGGGCGAAATCAATTTTCTTATGGGGCATACACAGCACTGGGGCCAACATTGAATGTATTGCTATGTCTCATAGCCAACCAGTGGACATCACGAGTGTATTACAATTCTTGCATCTGGACTACATCATTGACACAACCTGGTAGACATCCTTATTATTTAGCAAACAAAAGGATGCTGAACATGCTCGAACAACTTATTAAGATAGCCTTGTATTAAGCCTCAGTTAAACTATCTGCTGTTTTGACACCAGAAATGGATTTTACTATTCTGTTATCTCGTTTGAAATATCATGGACACATTGCATCTTGATCTCATATATCTCTGGGGGCAAAGTCTTCCATTTTTATTTGTCTGGTTTTAAGTGGAGATAACCAAATACTGACTTGAATTTTCATATTTCTATTACTTATGCATTGCCCAAATGGGTTCAGTAAAATATTTCCCCTGTTGAGATTCTTCTTCCTAGAATTGGAAATATCAGATGGTGAATTTCTTTAGTTGCTTGGCAACTTGTGAGCTCATAATTGCATGATTATTTCAAACATTGCAAGGGAATTGGTTTTCTCTGTTTTCTGTTAGCCTGGTATTGTACCTCCTGGATGCATGCAGGACAAATTTTAGATTAACCCTTGTGAAAGCTGTATTCGTGTAATCTGTTTACCGGATTCTTGGTTACTGATTGATCTAAGGTGGTTTGTCCTTTAGGTGTCTGGCAAGTCTGATGTTTACCTTAAATAGCCACTTTTCCAGACAGTCACAAATAGCACTATGAATTCCACTGGATTATTGAAACCTTTATTTTGTTGATCTTTTCATTGCTGGATAAGCAACAGGCCTTTGTATGCTCTTTTTTCCATTATAGGAACTGTAATAAAATCATATCAGTAGACACTGCATATTTAGCTATGTGTTGTCAAGGAAACATGATACATGCTTAATATTTTGCTCTGCACATACACTGATAGCATTGCTGAACTTGTTACCAAGGTTGAAGGTTCAGGCATTTTGATGCTCTCACGGGAATTTATGTTTGAAAAGTTGCTTAAAACTTTTCTTGTTCCAAAACTAGTTATTTATTTCAAATAGGTGGAAGCTCAGTATTTCAAGGATTTGGATGTTTATCTGTGCAAACGCTTCATGTCATTATCAGTGGCTTCTGCCAAGTGAGGGAGGGTACTTGGAGGCAGAAGGCTTGGAAAGGACAAGCAACTACAAACAAGAAGACATTGTTCGTGAGGTAGATCTTTCAAGTTCGAGAAAGGCATTTGACATTAAGCTACAAGGTATATGATATCTATGCCGACTTTTGAATTGATATGGGCTATAAATTATAATGCTATACTCTTTCATTCTACCTGGAATTTTGAGGCTTGTTCACTATCGAATATTATTAAGATTGGGTTTGTATCACAGGGGCTACTTTTTAGTTAATTTTGATAAGAGGTTGTATAGGGTGCATTCTTTTCTTCTTTTGATAGTTTGATCAGATCAAGATGACCTTCTCTCATATATACGGAGAATTAAACATTGAGGCTGACACTGTTAAAGCAAGGCATACTAATGGTTCCCGGTTTCTTATGGTTGGATGAACATAATGAAGGGATCTCGACAGAGACACATCAAACTTTATAATTTGCTTTACTTTTATTCTGTTGGTATTATTCAGGACATTATCTTGGTTGATGAGCATACTATTTGGTGATGTACTTTTTGGGCATTTGTACTAAAGCCAAAATGGTTAATAGAAGAGGGTATAAGGTATACTGGGTGATGGAACAGATCATTGGATGACTGGTTATTGATCCTATAAGGCTGTTTTCTTTGCAGACAAACTGATATTACTCACTGTGCTATGGCACATGAAGATTGTATTTTGTATTCTCCCTTTTGAATATAATTTTTTTCTTTGGAAAAAACAGAGTGCACTTTTTGATCAAAATATCGGCTTCCATATTGCTGATACTAAAGAAAATGTTTGTTTTGAACAGAATTTGGACCATATGTTGTGGATTACACTTTGAATGGTCGTTACATGGTAATGGCGGGACGCAAGGGTCATCTATCGATTATGGATTGGAAAGATTTACGATTGATGAAGGAACTGCAGGTTAGTTCTTATACACTGTTGGTTTTTATACAATTCTAGCAGTATAATTATTTGCAGATAATAAAACAGGATCAGTAAAAGAATAACCAGGCACAGAAACAATAGACACAGAATTTTATCCTGGGAAACCCAACATTGAGAAAACCCAGCAACGTTCATATAGAGATAATCAGTTCAGAGATCAGAGTACATCCAGATATCAAGAATAAGAGAGAGAAAGAGGATCTTCTCCAAGTGTAGAAACCCCCCAAAAACACTTCTCCTAGCTGCAGTAGTGAACTTCTTCCTCTCCTTGAGCTAACTTGCTTGTGTTGAGTGAGTGACTAAATGAGAGGTGCGACCTCTCTATTTATACACGTCAAAAGATGACTTTTTCCTTACTGGGCCAAATTCTCTAACTGTCTGGGATGACTTGTCTCGGGGGAAGATAAAATTACATTTAATAAATATTTTCCTTGGGTAATTCCAACCCAAGGTTTACATTGATTCGTTCAAGGCTTTTACATGATCAAATACATCCATATCTTCTCCTGAAGGAGGTACAACAATAATACAATCAGAATAACTTCCGAAGTTACATTATTTCCAACATACACTTGTACAGAGATATATCAATTTAATAATGTTTCTGATAATGAGCACCAAACCTTTATTTTCTTTTGCTATTTCCAAGGCTCTTGGCCCAAACAAAATAGATCTAATCTTGACCAATATTGCTTGCTTACATGAGTGCTAATGTGGACACATGAAGCATATTGGATATAAATGCTTGTATGCATTTCAAATTTTAAATAAAGCTATGTATGAGTATGGAGGCCTCCTCATAGGTGGAGGGTTCTGAGTCAATAATGTGACTCATCAATGCTAGATAACTCCAGAATTTCTGAGGTCTCTTGCTTTCTCGAAAAGTACCATGGGGAGCTTCATGCCCCTCTGCATCCTGCATTTTCTGTTGTGCCCATCTATGCCTCTTCCGGCCTAGTGCAATATTTCTGGGAACATCAAATGGCTCAACTGGATCAATGGGATCAAACGGCTCATCCTTCTTAGCTAACTCCCTCTGAACTATTGGAGGGGGGTATGATTCCATCTCCTTTGGATCTTTCAGCTTCTCATCATTGATCTCCATGTCGGATCCTCTAGCTCTTCTGATAGCCATCTCCTCTTCAAAGGACACAGCCTTGTTGACCTCGATCTGTCTCGATCCTAGGATGTAGATTCTATAAGCCTTTGAAGACTCACTGTATCCCAAAAATGTTCCCTTCTTGCCTGAAGGCTCTAATTTCGTCCTCTTTTCCCTGGGAACATGAATGTAGACTGGACAACCAAAGATACGAAGATGCCCTACTTCTGGTTTCACTCTTGTGAAAGCTTCTTCCGTGGTGATGTTCTTCAAAATTTTATGAGGGCATCTATTTTGCACATAGACAATTGTTTTGGAAGCTTTTGCCCATAAGAACATAGGCAGATGAGTCTAGTCATGTATCATGGCTTTGGCTACCTCAACAATTGTCCTGTTCTTGCTCACCCATATTGGTAGAGTCATGTACTAGTGCCTGAGCTGGTGGTGTGCTCAACCTGTATAAGCTCTCCTCTCGAACACCAATTACCGGTGCTGAGTTCATGCTTGAGTTCTTGTGCCATGCAAGAACCTTCCCATCAGAGAATGCAATTTTATAACCCTTGTCCTCCAAAGCTCATATGGAGACAAGATTCCTTTTCATACCAGGTACATATAACACATTACTCAAGTGTAGGGTATCACTAGACACTAACTGAAGGGAGGTAGCCCCAAATCCCTTCACAATGTAATTAGTATCATCCCCAAGTACAACACGTGGATGGGATTCTCAACCAACTCTGAAAGATTTTTTTTATAACCAGTCATATGTCTAGACACACCACTATCTATTAACCACGTATCACTAGTGGTGGGAACAATACCTGATAGAGCTGATATTGAAAAGAATTTTGTACGATCATCATTCCTTGACTTCATGGCTGGATCAGAAACCTCGTTAGGAGCTAGGTCAAAATTGAAGTTTGGACTTCTGCAAAACTGATTCCACAGATAGATGCGCCCTATCAAGGCAAGTTAAGAAGAGGTAAAATCAAGTCAAACCTGTGGACAACAGGGCTTGATCCAAGAAGCCCTAGTTTTGATCGCGCCATAGTGTTAGGTCAAAAAATGAAATTTCACCAATTTGGGTTTGGCCTCCACAGAAAGATGCGCCTCCCATAGAGCGAAATTCCCAATGCTCTTTTCAGGGAAAACTGAGGTGGGAAGCCTTCGGAATATCAAACCCTAGTTTCCAGTAATGGCTTCTTTTAGCATTGCTCCGATTCCATGTTTGTTTTTATACAATTCTAGCAGTATAATTATTTGTAGGTAATAAAACAGGATCACTGAAAGAATAACCAAGCACATAAACAATAGACACATAATTTTATCCTGGGTTACCCAATAGGGAGAAAACCCAACAACGTTCGTATAGAGCTAATCAGTTTAGAGATCAGAGTGTATCCAGATATCAAGAATAAGAGAGAGAAAGAGAAACTTCTCCAAGTGTAGAAACCCCAAAAAACACTTCTCCTAGCTGCAATAGCAAACTTCTTCCTCTCCTTGAGCGAACATGCTTGTGTTGAGTGAGTGACTAAATGAGAGGTGCGACCTCTCTATTTATACTCATCAAAAGATGACTTTTTCCTTACTGGGCCAACTTCTCTAATTGTCTGGCTGACTTGTCTTGGGAGAAGATAAAATTACATATAATAAATATTTTCTTTGGGTAATTCGAACCGAAGGTTTACATTGATTCTTTCAAGGCTTTTACATGATCAAATACATCAATTTCTTCTCCCGAAGGAGGTACAACAATAATACAATAAGAATAACTTCCGAAGTTACATTATTTCCAACATACACTTGTACAGAGATATATCAATTTAATAAAGTTTCTGATAATGAGCACCAAACCTTTATTTTCTTTTCTATTTCCAAGGCTCTTGGCCCAAACAAAATAGATCTAATCTTGACCAATATTGCTTGCTTACATGAGTTCTAATGTGGATACATGACACATAGTGGATATAAATGCTTGTCTGCTTTTCAAATTTTAAATGAACTGATGTATGAGTTGTTAAGGATGGGTGAAGTGATGTATGAATTGTTAAGTATGGGTGGGATGGAGGGCTCAAACCCAGAAAGGATGTTCTTAAGTAAATAAATGCTATAAATATGAAGGGTAACAAGAAAAATTGGTTATAATATTTGCGTAATAGATTGATTTGATGCTTCTGTATGAATGCAAAATTTCTGTAAGCTTGTGCACAATTATGATGGGATTCTTTGCATTTAGTGATCTCTTTTTATATATATCTGTAGGATAAAGTTATCCAAAACAAAGAAATTTCTGGCATGAATCTAGTATGATTCTTGTCATCTTCCAAACCTGCACTCTAAGATATTCAAAGTCCCAAAACCAAGTGCAACCGTAGGGGTACCTAGGAAGGTTGCCCATTTTCACCACAACAACTCTTCCTCTCACTTTAGGCTGGCTTTCCTTCAGCACAAGGGGGAATCCTCAAGAATGGTGTAAGATATACTTTGGAAATAGATGGGATGGTGTACCAAGACTAATGCATATCCAATGTGCGATAGAGTCAAGATCTACAAACAAGAGGGTTTGAATATTATGGAGAAGATGTAATTAAGCAATACACCGATATGGAGAATAAATCAATGCCCTTATACAATATGCACCATTACAACCAAAATAACACAACCTCTAAACCATGAAGGAAGAACTTGTGGTGTTCCTTAACCCTTAAACTTGAAACACAATCGATGTATACAAAGATTATAGATGCATAGAACCAAATGCAAGAGACAAATAAGATGCAATATGTGAAATACACACCCTTCTATTGATGATTTATTAGAAGAAAGAAAACAATGTTCACTTGCCTCTTGAGGTGGGGCAACCTTTCATTGAGAAAAGCTCCAAATACAACAATATTTGACAAAAAATTTCATAGCCTCCTAACTCTTTAAATAGATACTCAATAGCAAAAACCTAACTACTTGTGGACTCATCATTAATCAATACCAACTAACTAGTGGGCCTTATTTAATAAAGATGACCCTTTTACATTAAATAACTATCCACTACTATCTAATGGGCCTTATTCAAAGAAGATGGCTGCATATATTTAATTGACTAACTCCTAGGTAGACTAACATTGTCAAACAATTGCCAATGTTCTAGGTTATTCGGTACAAAAGGTCTAAAGATTACTTCCATCTTGCAATTTTTGAGAGAGAGGTTCTCTAGGATTTCAACAGTACTAGCTGCAACAACTAAGGAATCAACAAGAGTGTTGTTATCTATAGGGACCGCCTTTATAACAAAAGTGTCAAACATTTCGGTTTTGTCCCACATATGCTTTCAACTTGTCATTTTCATTGAGAATCCATTCTTAACTTCGCAGATGATCAAATCAAGATCTCCTATAACACTTAAGCATTTGATGTTCATATCACGTGCAATTTCAAGGCCTAATACATAAGTCTTCATGCTCATCAACATTATTAGTACCATCAAATTCTATTCGGAAAGAAAAGGTCTTCACTTCCCCTGGTGGTGAAGTAAAAACAATTCTAGTTCCAACACCATGCCTAGACCTAGCGCCATCAAAATGCATTTTCCGGATTTGATTGTCAACATGCTCATTTTGGTTTCCCTCAGTCCAATAATTGGCCAACACCATGAGATTTTCTACTTCGTCATTCATGCATACAACTTCATTAAATGGTTCTATAGGGTCTTCCACATGATATTTCATAGTGGGCTTATTATATAAGGTGATGTAGGTTCTTTTATCCACATGAATGGTGGGATAAAAGAGATCCATTTAAATACTTCCTCAAGTTTTGTTGCTCATTCTCGTGATAACATCATACCCCATGCGCTGAGCACATCAATTACAACCACATCCATAGTCATACCAGTATCCTGATCGGCTGCTAGGTTTACTTGTAAGTCTTTAATGAGCCCACAGACCTTGGACACATATGTTCTTGTAGGGGCAAGAGATGCTCAACTCTAATTGGTTCATTACTGAAAGGTGCATGGCATTAGCAGAGGCACCCAGATCAAGCTTACAAGTGTGTAAGGTTAACCCATTGATTTGAAGAGCTATAAAGAAAGGTGTGCAACCATCATGCTCTCTTTCACCTATACTCTGGAGCATGATTGGGGGGTGTTTTTCAAGTTCTGTTTCCTGTGCTATGGGCGTGTGAGTTTCTTGTGGACAAATCCCAAGAACTTTGTAACCCTCCTGTTTATTCAAGGTAATTTCATCAATTCTCCAAGTGGAACAGGGACAACTACTTTAGCAAAATAACTGGAGATATCTATGTTCAATTGGTCGACACTTACGAGAGGAGTCATTCTAACGTAATTTCCAAAATATTCCATGACTCTTTTGTTCATTGAGGGGAACTGGAACGACTACTTTGGATAAGTTTTCCAAGTTATCTATGTTCATTTTACAACTCGCCTTGAACTTAGAATGGCTAGTCTGTTAGAATTTAGATACAGGTCTTGTTTTAATGGTTCATGGATTCACTTTCTCGGTGCATTCCATTTTTCGGAATTTTCTTGATTCATTTTTGATACTAGCATAGACAAGATTATTTTCACAATTAGGACTAGTCTTAGGCCGTAGAGAATCCTCTCTACATCTTCGTATGATACAAAGGAAATCTTTTATCAACTGAGAGTAAATTTGGCAAACTTGATCCATGATGTTTTGTTCAAAACTAGTGGAGCCTCTAAATGGAGTTGCCAAGTGAAGGGATGGGAGACTTCAGCAAAGTCATTCAAAGAGATCAGGGAACTCCTTGCTCCCCGACAACGATGCCAAACATGTTGTTGCACAAACTAGCAACCTTTAGATTCCGAGGATTAATCGACTGCTAACCTGGCAAAACCTCAAGACACCGCCCCTAAGTGTCACATGAGCATAGTCCTCTCTCTTTAGGTATCCTAGGCCACTAAGTAAACCTAGACTAACCATGGGAGGTGTCCCCAATAGGACTTTCCCTGGTACTAACCAACCGGAGGCTAGCTCTCGTAAGTACTAGTCAAGTTGTTTTTAGATGGACAATGTGCTTGAGAAAATTAACAAAGGGTTTGAGTTTTGGAACACATGGTGATACCGAGAGAGGGGGTGAATCAATATCACACCTTTTTATCAATTTTCACTTCATTAATTATGCACCATTATCAATCATAAATATTCATCAACATATAAACACATTACACAAAATCTTATATGGAAACTCAATTTATTGAATTGATACCATTGATTACAAATAATGATAGGAGATCCACCATTCTCCAATGATGGTGTTAGCACCCACTCACATATTTTGCGGACACCAATCTGACAAGGACACCAATCCCTTGTGCAAGCACCAACTTGTGAGGACACCAATCCTCTTATGAGCACCAACTCATAATCAAGAAGCACCAACTTGCACTTACCAGGCCCCAACCTGTTCAAGGGATGAGAATACCAATCCTCTTGAGCACCAACTCAAATCAACATGCTCCAACTTGATTAGTGGATGAGGACACCAATCCTCTTGAACACCAACTCAAATCTGCAGTCATTGCTTCAAATTATTCCTCAAGATATGTTGAATGTCTGTCTTCCTTAAACACCTTCAGAATAATACTCTATTCTCTCCTTTAAATGTCCCCATAATGATCCTTTAGGACTGTGTGCAAATCTGTCCCACAAATAGTTCAAACACTGTCTTCAAGCTTTGTTATTTCTTTCCTAAATAATCCTAAAAAATAAGCTAAAAAATAATCCTCAATGCTGTTCAAAAACACTCTATGATGGCCTTCAGATCTTATTCAAAATCAGTTCAACAAGGAATCCCGAATGTGCCCCAACCAATCCTCAAAAAACTGTGGCAGCTTTGTTAAAAAGGTTTGCAGCCAATACCCCTCAACAATTCTCTGCTAATAGACATCCCTTGTAACTTTTATCCTCTGCAATTTCGTCTTTTAGACCTGCTGCACCTCCCTTCTTTCTCAAATCTTCTTATCAACTCAGTGCACACCAAAATGGGGCTCACTTCTTTGTTATAAATACACATTGAAGTGTCAAGGTGGGGAAAACGTGTTCTTTATTGTGTTTATTGTTTGCTTCAATATTGGAGGACCGACTTATGTTTTTTTGCGAGGGCCGACCTTTACATCTTTGACTGGGCTAACAAATTTGCTTGTGCTATAACATTATTTTGTGGATGGAGGGCTGACACTTCCAAGATTCAACCATTTCTTAATGCTCAATTATTCTTCAAGCCCGGTGAGCATAATCCAAGTCCTGTGGGTATATTCATTGAGCTTGGCGGGCATTTTCTACAATGCTTGGCAGACATTCCATGGTTGCGAGCATTTTCACTATGCGGGCATACATCAAACTGCTGCTACAGGCATTTTACCCGATGCCTGTGGGCATTTGCCATTTTGCTATATCCTGCGGGCATTACTCTTCTCAACTGTGGGCATTTCTCTTCTCCAAGTGCAGGCATTTTTTGTGTCTTGGGAGGCTTGACTTGGGAGTGCGGGCATTTCTCTTCTTCAAGTGCGGGCATTTCTGTTAGGCCTGCTGAAGGTATTTTCCTCAAGTAGTTGTGGACACTTCTTTCAACATTTGAGTATTCTTCCTTCTTTATGTTGTGGGCATAATGATGTTACTACCATCATGACAATCTCATGACTGGAAGCATGAGATTGAATCTAATTCTTCCACCATGGCTTCGGGAGTTAATGACCATTAATAAGTATTCCAAAACCACAGGTAGGCACCTTGACAATCTTGACATTAATGACACAATCCTGACAATGACTTGATATCAATGACAACTTTCCAACAATGCTCCTCGGCAACAACACCAAAAATGTTGTTGCACAAACTAGTAGCCTTTGGATTCCAAGGAATAAAGGGCTGCTAACCTGGAAAAACCTCAGGACACCACCCCTAAGTGTCACCTAGGCATAGTCCTCTCTCTTTAGGTATCCTAGGTCACTAAGTAAACCTAAACTAACCACGGGAGGTGTCACCAATAGGACTTTCCCTGGTACTAACCAACCAGAGGCTAGCTTTCACAAGTACTAGTCAAGTTGTTTTTAGATGGACAGTCTGCCTGAGAGAATTAACAAAGGGTTTGAGAATGTGGCACACAATGGGTGGACTAAGGGGTTCTAAATATAGGTGGTGTGAATACCCCTTAGATTTTTTTGTTTGTTTGTTCGATTGCCCGTCACTCAGGGCCTGTAGCAATGAACCATTGGTTAAGAACCACAACCCAGGGCATCTAAGTCGTCAAAGTCACTCGGTGATCGCACCTGGCCTGGGCCACACCAACCCTTATGATGGCTGGATTT
Organism: Larix kaempferi; assembly: GCA_027924585.1. Taxonomy (NCBI): domain Eukaryota; kingdom Viridiplantae; phylum Streptophyta; class Pinopsida; order Pinales; family Pinaceae; genus Larix; species Larix kaempferi. The sequence goes on from BSBM01000328.1 coordinate 714,873, forward strand.
TTGGGTGTCTCCTCCCAACTAGCTCACCCCTAAGGGGAATTGAACTTGGGTTGCCCTGCTAACAAGACCCACACTTTAATCGAATGAGCTAGTGAAAATTGATGTGAATACCCCTTAGATTAATATTGACTAGGGTAACTCTATTGATGAAGAATGAAAAGTGCAAGCTGCTTGGAATGTCTATAGTGTTGAGTTAAATGGTTACTAGCGTAAATAATATGTAATCTAGTCGGATTTATCAAATTTTGTGATCAGATTGGTAAGTATTTGTCACGAAATGTTGTTGGTTAAGGGTTTTAAAAGGTCTCAACACTAGAATAACTTGCTATTATTTAAAGTTTTTGATTATAAAAGCAATACCAACAAACAAAAATGCACACTAATCAACCAAAAGACTACTAGACTAGAGATGCTATGCTCAGATTTGAAGTTTGGGTGATTTTCCTGGAGTTTCTGGTTCGAATTAAAATTCAATTTTATATTGATATGTACCTAAGAGAAACAAGTGATTCTAGCCTTGGAATGTAGATTAAACTAGTGACAAAGAGTTATAGCATCGAATTTAGGAAAAGTGGAGATGGAAAAATATATTTGACTCGGTTGAGCATGGAGTCTATTCACCCTTCCTAGTTGGATGACCTGAAGATGAATCCCATGAATGAGAAAAACCCTGTAGCAATTTGCAACTCGATTTGGTTGAGGTGCCCTCTAGAAACCCTGTGCTCCTCCAGCTTGCACGCTGAGTGAAACTTGGCAATTGAAATTGATCAGAGAATCCAAATCCTAAGCAACCAACCAACAAGCAAGTTAGAAGAATGATGTATAAGCTAAAGAAAACAAAACCCCAAAATGAAAGCAATAGCAATTGATTTCTGAGCTTAGTTTCTTACCATAAATTTTCATAGTGTTATAACAATTGCAAATTCCATATTTATACATGAAACAACACAACATATTTTATCACAAAAGCTATGTTGCACAAAACTTCTAGAATACCCACGTACCGGTACCGGAAACTTAGAAACTTCTTGGAAACCTCCAAAGGCCCATGGGCAACTTCAAATCCATAAGGAAATCTAAAAAACCTTTGTTTATTGAAAATGAAAACAAATTAACCTCTAAATTGTTTTTAAACCTACCTACGAATTAATTTCTTATTCTTATTTTATTGTGAGATAATGTGTTATTAAAAAAAACTATATATATAAATATATAGTCCACGTTTCCCTTGACATACCCATTTTGCGAGGGTCACGTTTCCAAGCGTTCCCGTTTCTGAAACTTGTACACGTTTCCGTGTTTTGTGCAACTTAGCACAAAAGAGATCAAAATTCATAGAGAAATAACCAAAGGAAAGCAAAAGTTTTTTTGTTTTTTTTTGTAAATAAAAACTATATTTAGTCTTAAACACAAAGTACACAACGATCTTACAGAGTCTTCTGAATCTTAGAGTTCCCGGCCAGACTCGGCCAAACAGGAAGAGAAACCGAAACAGACTGTTCAAAATGTCTACTAGAAACCAGATACATATTACCCGCCCAACTACAAAAATTGATATCTGAAAAGAGCATACTACAAAGTCCAGAGATAAACTAAAAGAAATTGCTGACCCAAACTCAAATAGGGTTCTTGGAGCCGGTTCCTCCGCTGTTGCCATCCTTGTTCTGTTGTTTCCTCGTATCGTTCAACTGCTCTTTGTCACCTTCCGGCTGCATCGCCCTGGGATTCTGCTTACTCTTGCGACTGGTACCAATGTGCTCCACCTCCTCCATGCCTGGATAGTAAAAGGAGACACCCAATTTTAATGCAATCGCATCAATTTTAACATGCATCAAACGACAATCCGCATTGTGCTCCTTCCACGAGCAAACAGGTTCCTCGTCCCCCTGGTGCTTGTTTAACGTATCCATGGTAACATGCGGCAGCATGTTTTTCATAACCCAATATACCATGATCATGCGGTCATAGGCAGAAGCTCTACCAGATGTAGTACCTGGGTCAACCACCCATTCCTCAATCTCCCGACGAAGGTCCTCCATGGGGATTGTCTGCACCGTGTCCCACAACTCCTTCTCAACAGAATCAATATCATCTCGAATCTCCGGAGGGATGCGTTCGCAAAAGAAAATAGCAACTTCCTGGGCCCTGGCTTTAGATTTAGCTCTAGTAACCCGCCCCTTATTATCTCCCAACCTCTCGGTCACTTCCCCTTTTCCTTTCTGCCCATCATCTTTAGGACCCATCAAAACATCAGAACTAAAGCGACGCTTAGGAGCCATCACCCTCACCCAACAACAATCCGGCGGTCGGACAAGGGAAAGCCAGTCACAAATCAACTCCCACTCAAACTTACCAACAACACAGAGATAGAACACACCCGGGAAGAGAAAAGAGCGAGTGAGAGTGATGAAAACTCCGCCAGAATATAAATCCCAGAACTTCATTATGAAGGTGACAGTAGATCTATGATGATCCTCCGTCGGGTACTAGGCTGCATTTATGGACCAAAACTTCCCATAAAAAATAATTAAGAAGATGTTGATGGCAGGATAAGGAGGCCGGTACGGATCCTGTCTTCCAATCTTCACATGCCTTGACCTCTCCTTTCTTATACTCATATTAGGGATCGAGTTGAGAGCATATGTCATTTCTTGCATGATTACACGTGATGACTAAGATCCCCATTAACGGTCTCCACCCTCCCCCTGTCATTCGCATGAGTGAGCTGAGCTCCAATTGCCAACTGTCTACTTTTTTCCATGTCTATATTAGCCAGGTGGCGACAATTCATGACCCAATTCTCATGACGAAAGTCCGTCGTGGTTCCAACGGAGAGGGCCCCACCCCCTGCGATGCCCTGGTTAGCAAGAAGGTCGGCCACCTTATTTGCCTCCCATTTGACATGGGCAAAGGATATGGAATTATGATTCGCAATAAGGGTCCTCAGGTGATCCAGCTTGCCCAAGAGGCGCCAACTAGTGGAAATCTTCTTCGGAGATTGGCCACTTGACAGCTTCTTAGCCATTTGAATAATGATTTGAGAGTCTTTCTCCAGCACAGCCGGGAACCAACCTTCACGGATCACCAACTGAATGCCCTGAATTAGACCTTCCAATTCTGCGGAGTTGTTTGAATCTATGCCAATAAATCCATAAAACACTTTGTGGATGATGCCGAAAACATCCCTTCAAACACCTCCAAACTCTGCAATACTCGGATTTCCACGAGAAGCACCATCGAAATTAACTTTATAAACTGATTGAAAAGGAGGCGATTAGAAAATCGGGCTGCTTGGACGACACACCATAACTCTCATATAGAGACCATCCAAATCAGCACTGCCCAATCCCCAACCCGCAACAATGCGACGTTCTCCATCCGATAGCTCTTTATCCTTATACCCCCATTGGGAAGTTCTTATCGTTTCTTGCATATTCTTAACTAACTTTCTCCAAACCTCTTCTTCCCTGTGTTTCTTATCTCTGAAAATACGCTCATTTCTCTCCTTCCAAACCGTCCATATAACCATCACGGGAAACATCTGCCACAGGGTCCCAATAATTGGGTTCTGAAAGGCTTTAGTGTTCCATTCCTTGAGAGTTTGATCAGGGTGACCTCTAATCCGATCGCTTCTCCTAAAGATCATAGCTCCTCTGTCCCACGGCGAGGAAGTAAAAGGACAATCATCCAACAAGTGCCCCAAGGTTTCTTCAGAATTGAGACAAAGGGGGCATCAGGATGGCCCCAAGATTTCGCGTTTCCTTAGATTTTCACTCGTCAGAATCCTCCTCCAAACCACCAGCCAACAAAAGACTGCTATTTTTGGCTAGAGGTTCATCCCCCATATCTTTTTCCAAGTATTATCCTCCCCGTCCTCACGATTACTCTTGATTTCATAAGCTTCCTTGATGCTAAAAATACCTTTTTGTTTATAACCCCACCTCAGCTTGTTAGGACCAATATTGACCCGAATGAATCGCTCCTGAAGAGTGGTCTCGAGAGCACAAAGATCCTCTTCAGAAGTTAGACCTTCCCACCAGCTACGTTCCAACCATTTTCTATGCCCCTCCTGTAAATGATCCTCCCAGTAATGGCACACTTTGAACTTACCTTCCGTCATCCCTCTAACCCTGAAGTTCTGCCAACGAGGATCAATTCCTAATTTAGGGAGCTGATTCCACGAATCTTCCCAAAAATTTGCAAGCTCGCCATCATGGATTTCCCAGAAGCTATGGTCTTGAACAAGCTTTCGGCCTGAATAGGCTTTTAGCCAAATGTGAGATCCATTTCTCTCCTCATTGTATCTGATCAGTTGCCCCAATGGTCTATCTCTGGCATATTTAGTGTGCCATAGTTTCGCCCATGTTTCCATGCTATGGTTACATTGCCTCCACCAAATCTTTGATCCATAAACTTCACTTAATACTTCAGGGTCTCTGATTCCAAGTCCCCCTTTTTCCTTGGGACTGCAAATTTTTTCCCAGCCAAACAAGGCAAATTTAGACTTTGTTTCCCTACCTCCCCACAAAAAATTTCTTTGAATGCAGCGGATTTCCTTAAGAATGGCCTTAGGGGCAGAAAGCATAGAGAAGAGATAGACCGACATAGCTTGGAGAGCAGTTTTGACCAAAATCAGGCGACTAGGCAAGTTTAAAGGTCGAAGAGTCCAACTATCTAGCTTTCTCCTCATGCGACCAATCAAATCTTGCCAAGAAACTTTGCGAATAGTTCCTTTAGAAAGAGGAACACCCAGATACTTGGAGGGGAAAGATCCCCGAGAGAAACCAAGGATCCTCAAAATGTTTCGTTGGCTAGTTCTAGCGGTGTTAAAGAAAAAAACCTGAGATTTATCCGGATTAACTTTGACTCCTGAAGCCTTGGAAAAAAGCACTAAACTTTTTTTAAAGGCTCGAGCTTCTTGGATTGAAGGGTGCCCCATTAACATAGTGTCATCCACAAATTGTTGATGCCTTTACTTGTCCATACCATCATGAAGTTGAAAACCACAAATTCCTCCTTTAGCTGCTTGAGTCTGCAAGAGCTTACCCAGACCTTCAACCATTAGAATAAAGAGGAAAGGGGAAAGAGGATCACCTTGGCGGATGCCTCGGGAAGCTTGCAAAAGTTTTGTCGGCACCCCATTAAGAAGGATAGAAAAAAAGGGGGTAGAGACCAGATTCATAATCCACTCCACCCAATCCTTGTCAAAACCAAAGGCTTCCAAGATATTACGCAGATACTGCCAACTGATTTTATCGTAGGCTTTTGCGATGTCTAATTTCACTAGCATGCCTGGTCTCTTGGTTACCTTTGGAATGAATGGTTTCTTGAACCAGAATAATACCATCCAGAATTTGTCTACCTTCAACAAAGCCCGACTGCTCCGGACTGATAAGGATAGGGAGGAGAGGCTTGAGCCTATTGGAAATGACTTTAATGTTTAGTAATGATCTTATAGATAACATTACAGAGGATGATTGGATGAAACTTACCAGGGGTATCCGCTCCTTCCTCTTTCGGGATGAGAGATAAGAAAGTCACATTAAATGCCTTCAATACCCCACGACTGCCTTGCGATTTCTCCACAATTTGATGAACCTCTTTCTTGATCAAATCCCAGAAGAAGTGAAAGAAATTGGTAGTAAACCCATCAGGACCAAGGGCTTTCCCCAAGGCCATCTGGTTCATAGCTTCCTCAACTTCCTGCATAGAGACTGGTTTACCAAGCATCTCGTTATGCTCCCTAGAGACAAGCCTGGGGATAAGGCTAGTGATTTTGGCTATGTCTTGGCTTCTATAAACCCGATCCTTTTTTAAAACCACTTCAAAATGATGGACCAATTCATCCTCGATTTCTCCTATGGTCTCCACCTGGCCGCCATCATTTTTTCCGAGCTTAAAAGTCTTTGACCTATGGCGATTTTGAACAACAGTATTATGAAAGAATTTGGTGTTCTTCTCCCCTTCTTGGAGTCATTGGTTCCGCGATTTTTGTTTCCAATAAATCTCCTCTTGCCTCTCCCTTGCTTCAAGCTGCTCAAAAAGGTTTTGCTCCTGCTCTTGGAACCTCTCATCCCATCCTTCATCCATACCTTTCCGATGGATATGCTCTAAATCATCAATCAATTTTTTCTTATCCTGGAATATGTTTCCAAAGTCCTCCTGATTCCAGGTACAAATCTTAGATTTGAGAGCCTTGAGTTTTTGCTGGAATTGATACATGCCAGATCCCACAGGGGGGACCAGCCCCTGCCACCACTGGCCCACCAAATCTTTGAAGTCTTTATGCTCCAACCAGAATTGCTCAAATCTAAACGGTCTATTTAAAAAGGCATTTGACCAATCCCAATGAAGACTTATAGGCCAATGGTCGGATCCCGCTGCTGGAAGAACGCTGGCAGTGACCTCACCCACTCCTCGGGCAATGTCTTTAGTGGCTAAGAATCTGTCAATTCTGGAAGCAACCAAGTGAGTGCCTCCACGTTTATTATTCCAGGTAAACCACCCATTTCCAGTTTCCACGTCAATGAAAGGAATATGACTCAAGAGATCCCTGAAGTTTTCTTGGAATCTGTCCAGAGCCCTTCTACCACCCTTTTTCTCGTCAAGAGAGGTTATCAGATTGAAGTCCCCTCCGACAATCCACGAACCATTGCCTGCCTGCTCCAACAACCATGATAAGAAGCGTAAGAATGCCTCCTTTTGAGGGTAGGCACTCGAGCCATAGACATTCACCAAAGTACCCTTAGCCCCTGAGTCAAGGACTGAGAACTCAGAGGTAAGGGAAAATTTATTAGCTCTCTAATTTGAAAAGCAAATGGAAAGTGGCTGCCAAAGAACCGCCAGACCTCCCGCCATTCCATTGGCATCAATTGCCATTGCCTTACAACCTCCAAATTTTCTGCCCCACTCTCTCCATAGTCTCTGAGTTACATTTAGTTTCTTGCAGAAATAAAACATCCGGTCTTTCCCACTTCACCTTTCTAGTTAAGGTTTTGAGTTTACGAGGATGATTGCACCCCCGAATGTTCCAAGACACTATCTTCATTGGGAAACTTTGTTAACCTCAGAAAAGGTCGCCCTGATCGTCGGGTACTGACTAGATTCAATGAGTTTAACTCCCACCTCTGCTATTCTCTGTTTGTTTGTCTTCCTACCTCGTTTTCAGATCGGCTACTGGGGATTTGCTTTTATTCCCAGAATGGGGATCAGACGCTATACCCAAATGTTGGCTGGCTTTAGATTTGATAATCGCCTCCTCGAGAAGTTCCAGTTGCCTTCTAGAAACATATCCCTTCCCCTTTTTCTTGCACTCCTTCTCAATCTCATCCAGATCTAATTCCCCCAACGTGTTTCCAATATCTTGCAAGATTTCCAGATCCCAGTATTTGCAAGGGAGGGAAAAGAGCCTGATCCAGACTGGGGCCACTTTCATATCCTCCATCTCTGGATTAAATCTTTCTTTCTAGGGCCTGAGGTACAAACCGGCAGAAAGGAAGAAGTAGGGTCCTCCCTCAAGCACCCTGTCTCTATCTTCCAGGTTAAAGAAAATAATGGTAAAGAAACCCTTGCCCCCCAAGTGAAGATCATAATGACCTTTCGGATTCTAGTGGCTCTTAATCCACTGAACCAGGTCTCTCTCCCGAGGCCAAAACCCCACAAATTTACCAATTAGAGCCTTTTCCTTCCAACTTCCACCTTCTCTCTGATTTTTTCCGATCGGATCTGGATAGCCGGAATGGTTGGGGTTTTTGGGAGACAGCCCCTCGGGCCCATCCTCCGTTTGGCCCCTTTCTCCGACCCGCTTGACTCGCCCATCTCCGTGTCACCTGCCATACCCGCAGACATCAGGATCTGGGGCGGCATCTGTGACAGCCGTAGGGGATGCGGCCCCTTCTGCAGCAACCTGAAAAAGACAAACCCTACCTCCCTGCATCGAATCGGTCCTTCTCGCTCCGTCTAACAGCCCTCAACTAAAATCTCTCTTCTTCACATATGAATATGTATTACTTTAAGTATAGAGGAAAGCAAGAGTTGAAATCCAATGCCATACCATTTACACAAGAAATCTCTTCAAAAGCAGAAGTCTTTCTATTACTCAAGACTGCCTCCCCTTACAATGAAACTACCCTCCTAGTTTATAGAACAAGAGGAGGGATGAATCCCTAATTGGGAAAAGATCAATGGCTGGGATCTCATATTTACACAAGAAATCTCTGCAAAATCAGAAGTCTTTCTATTACTCAAGACTGCCTCTCCTTACAATGAAACTGCCCCCCTATTTTATAGAATAAGAGGAGGGATGAATTGTTAAATTTAGGGTTAAGTTAGGGTTTGAGGCAGAAAATTAAAACTTTAATACTTTAATGCAAAATATAAATTTAACAAACTAGTACATGAAGCAGAATAGTACAGGTGTAACAAGGAAAGAAAAATTAAAACATAATTTTCATCTCTTTCAACAACTCTCCCAAAGAGGTCCCTGAGTTAAAGTTGAAACATACAGTAACAATAACATGTAAAGAACAAGATCTAGTTAGAAAAAGTTACAGCAGCAGTAATTGATCCGATTCAAAATCAAAAGAACAAGTCTAACAACTTACTTGATGAGATAGAACCTTCCTTTGTAAAACTAACTTTCAAAACAGACTGTGCCTCTCAGAGGCAAGTCAATCAATAAGAACAATCTGATCCTTACCTGAGGGTTAATACATACCTGAGAGAGAGAGATGAAGTGTTGTAGGTAAGGAAGGGATTATGACAGTCAACAGGTACCCGGTAGTTAAATGGCAATCCCATGAAACCCTTAAAAATAGTAACAACTCAAACAGACCTTTGTAAAACATGTGGCAGACTTCAACAAGAAGATCACAACCCTAGATCAGAAATCATCAACAAGAGGCATCCCTAAACATGTAGATCTGACTCACACAATGTCCAAGACAGTCCAATATAGCAGCAAAAAAAGTAACGGCCTCCACAAAGATGACAAATGGTAGCTCTAGAAAGGTCCAGATAGACAGCGGCCTCCTCAAATATTCCACAGAGTAGCAGGCATGCCACTAATGGCAGCGGCCCCCTCTTAGACAGTCCACGTGGAGACAAATCCACCCATAAAAGGTAACGGATCAGTCAACAAGGGCTGCAAACAGGTCACAAGGCAGTCTTAAGGGCTGCGGCCCTCCTTCAAGCCAATTTATAGGCATCCCTAAGGCTGCTTCCTGCCAAAGACAGTCTATAGGACAACCAAATAGTCCACAGGAGTTGCAGCCTCCATAATTGACTACATCCAGCCCCAGATCAACCCATAAAAAGTAACAGCCTGCACAAATTACCCTCACACATGCTGCTGCTCACCTTAATAGCCCACGACTCAGTCAAGCTACCCCCAAACAAGCCGCGACCAACTCTTATCAGTCCACAAAGGCCTCGGATCAGACCTCAAGGGTAGGTGGCCTCTTAAAACAGTCCTTAGAGCAACAAGACAGTCACTAGGGCATGCCCCCTACCCTCAAATAATCCACAAGCAGCTAGATCAGAGCATAAAGGTCACGGATTAGTCATAAAGATGAGTAGTTCGCTTCAAGAAACCCTAGCAGCAGCACATAACCTTGACTTCACCCTAGAACAGTCCCAAACAGATCAGATCTGAGATATATCTTCATGGTTATGTCAAATGGGGAAAATAGACTTGAATTTATAGATTCTTAGTGGCCACTAGAAGGGTCACAATTATAATTCTTTAATGACTTAGGCTTTCATCAAATAGGTTAAGACATCCTACATTAATAAGGGTCACCACTTATAAAATATAAAATAAAGTTAAGACACCATAGCAAAGGGGTTTAGGTACCATATTAAAAGGGGGGCACTAGCACAAGGACCAATACGCGGTCAACAAAAGACCACACCAACACAAGTCAAACCATAAATCAAGGAATGGTACATGACCCTTCTAACGATAGGACCAAGGGTGTAACAACAAGGTGGGTAAACAACCCTTTTAACAACAAGACAAGGTGCTAAACCTTCTAACCACAATACCAAGGACAACAAGGTAGGAAGACCAAGGGTGAACAACCAAGGTGGGGATACAAACCATTCATCTCTGTCTCAAATGTACAAGTGTTCCATACATTAATTGAAAGTTCATCATCAGTGTATAAGGAAGGTCCACATTGGATGATGTGATCCTTTGGTCCTCCTGACTGCTCTTGAGGTCAAGTGCTAGTGACTTCATTGTTGATGTATTTGTAACTTCGGAAGATATTCACTTGTATATTTTATATTGTATTTGTATTTTATTATTGTACCTCCGACGGAGATGTTTATTCCTCCGGTCGGAGAAGTCATTATTGTACTTGGGTCATGTAAATTCATTGAGGTCAATCCTCCCATGTATGTCGGGGCATTAGACCCCAGAGTTAAGTTATTAATGGGTTATTAGACTCTCCTAGAGAAGTCGGCCCAGTCAGTTACACTTAGGGGCCGACCTGTTTGGGGTTAAGGCTAAGTGAAAGGTAAAGTATAAATAGAGAGGGTCCTCCTCTCTATTTGATTCAGTCACACACACACTCACTTCGTATTAGTGAGAGAGGAGGAGTTTGCACAAGTGGAGGAGGAGGAAGCTGCTGGAGACCATTTCTTTGTTTTGGGGTTTTGTACTATTGCTCATTCTATCTCTGAGGAAGTTGCAGGGTTTTCTCCTTTATGGTTTTCCCGGTGAAATGCTTTGTGTCTCTTGTCTCTTATGTTTGATATGCTGTATATGTTGTTCTCTCAGATAAGATCCCTAGATCATATTGAATTAAATGATGAAAAACTAACATTCATCAAGGGGTGGCCAGTCCCTTGAGAGGACAACCTAGCTCAACCATCTCGAAGACCTAGGAGAGGAGGGCATCACACATCATCATCTTGGTTAACTGACCAAGATCCTCCATTCATAAAGAATGGCTCTCAGCCCAAGGCTGAGCCTTAGTCCCAGACTGAATTATGTTGATCTGTTAATGTAATTGTAACTTCGGAAGATATTCACTTGTATATTTTATATTGTATTTATATTTTATTATTGTACCTTCGACGGAGATGTTTATTCCTCTGGTTGGAGAAGTCATTATTGTATTTGAGTCATGTAAAGTCATTGAGGTTAACGCTCCTTTGTATTTTAGGGCATTAGACCCCAGAGTTAAGTTGTTTATGGGTTATTAGACTCTCCTAGAGAAGTCGGCCCAGTCAGGTACAGCTAGGGGCCGACCTAGTTGGGTAAAAGTCAAGTGAAAGATAAAATATAAATAGAGAGGGTGCCTTTCTCATTTGGATCATTCACTCACTCACTCAATTCACATTAGTGAGAGAGAGGAGGAGTTCGCACAAGTGAAGAAGAGAGACGCTGCTGAAGACCTTTTCTATTTTAGGGTTTATCTTTGTGATACTATTTTGGTGATCATTCTATCTCTGAGGAAGTTGCAGGGTTTTCTCCTTTATGGTTTCCCCGAGGAAAATCTTTGTGTCTCGTGTCTATTGTGTTTATGTTGTGCTTGTTATTCTCTCAGTAGGATCTTAGATAATCTTGAATTAAATTGTGAAAAACTAACATGCTATCAGAGCTAACCTGAGAAGAAGACACTATGCAGCTGCGGAAGCTAGGGCTTCTTAATTTTTGGACTTCTCTTCACAAATCATCAACAGAAAGAGGCTAGGCTAACTCGCCTTGGGAAGGCGCATCTTTCTGTCGAAATAGAAATTGATTCTGAGCATTTTCAATTTTTGGCCTGTCACTGCTGCGAGAAATTAGGGCTTTTCACAGAAGAAGAATTTTGGAGTGCAACCAACACAGGATTGTTCTCCTCCTCAAAATCGAAATTTTGAGACCAAGATTGAAGTTTTTGGTTGGGTAGAACCCTGGGATAAGTCAAACCCTAGTTTGACTCTGGACTAGAAAAAGCCAGAAAGTGCAGATTTGAAATTCGCAAGTCAAATTTCAGGGGTCAATTTTTGGAATATTCAGAAACCAAGTGCACCAGCATACTTGCCTCATCCGTGCAAATCTTCCTATGAAAACAGAATTCAATTCCGAGGATTTTCATTTTTCGACCCGTCACTACTGCAAGAGGAAAACTAGGGCATCGGATATTTTTTGTTTCTGTTCAGTGATTTAGGGAAGTGAGTACATTGGACAACTCTCCTTGAGGAGGCGCATCTATATGTCCAATTAGAAGTTTCAAATTCCAAGTTTGAAATTTAGGGTTTCTTTGACAAACCCTAGCCAGCTCCAGAACCAACTTCAACAAGTCAAGTGGTAAGACCTAAAATCCTTTCTATTTCCATTTGAAGTACTCATTAAAGATGTCTCACCACACCAAGCTTGAGGATAAGCTTGAAGGGGCTGATAATTTCCGAGCATGGAAGTATAGGATTTCACTAGTCCTTGAAAAGAATGAATTGGACACCTACATAAATGAAGAAGTTCTAGTTCCAGAGGGAGATGAGGCTAAAGCCTTACATAAGAAGAACTTGGTTAAGGCCAAGAGGATTATTGTTGATTCTATCAAGGATCACCTGATACCACATGTGTCTTCCTTAAAGACACCTAAAGAGATGTTCGATTCCTTGACAAAGCTATTTGAAGGAAAGAATATAAATCGGAAGATGACATTGCGAAACCAGTTGAAGAACGTGAAGATACAAAATGCTGAGACCATCCACTCTTACTTTACAAGGGTCTCTCAAATCAAGGAGCAACTTGAAGCTGTGGGAGAAAACATAGAGAATGGAGAAATTGTGATGACCACTTTGAATGGTCTCCCTAGGTCATGGGATTCCTTCATTCAAGGAATTTGTGCTAGAAAGAAGTTAATCTCATTTAGTAGGCTGTGGGAGGAATGCTCACAAGAAGAAGCTCGACTTGTAGCTCGAGTAGAATAACACCAAGAGGGAGCATCCTCATCACAAGAAGGAAAAACACCACCACCAGGATCAGAGAGAGAACTTTAGAAAATTCCGAAGAGATGTAACTACCATTCGGTACTATACATGTGATGAGAAGGGACACTACTCTAGAGATTGTCCCAGAAACAAGAAGACCAACAAGAAAAGACACCATGCTCACACCACGGAAGATGATGAACCTGCAAGAAAGAGAACCAGAGAAGAAAGTGAAGATTCTTCAAGTGATGAAGAATATGTATTGTAATGAAGGTAACCAGTTACATGGGTTCATTCAGAAGGTTCCACCTCATAAGGTGAAGCTAGAGATGACTTTCATTATTCCATGAAAGGAGTAGGAGAAGCTCCTACAGAGTTGGACTCCGGAAAACAAATGCTCTATGGAAGAACCTCTCAACATTGGTTAAGGTGCAGAAGAAAGGAGCACAGTCCAGTAGTTCCTGCAAGGAAGCAAAGATCAAGAGGGAGTCCACCCAACAACCAAACAAAGATAAGTATTTGAATTGTTATTTCTTGCATGTGTGATTACTTAAATGATATTGTTGAGTCATGTACATACTTATGTTCCTAGATTTAGGATATGTGTTATGCATGTTAGAAAAGTTGCATTAATGAACAAGATAATACTAATATGCAAGTAACGGGTAAGTGGCCTATGGTACTGTACAACATTCCATTGCTATTTATCTAGAATGAAACCTCTTTGCTGACATGTGGAGAGTAGTGCACACTCTTAACAATGTTTTGGTAGAGATGGAAGGGATCTAGAAAGTTACCGTATGAATGCGGGATATGGATGAATGTTGTATTGAAGCATTGGCTAAGATAATTGCATGATTACATGACCGATGTCTTTATGCGTAAGAATTTGTTCTGAAAATATGAGATGTTTCTAATCATGTAATTGAACTTGTCTTGTAGGAAAGCTTGTGTACCATCACCTACAAGAGATATTTGCTTCGAAGAACAAGCGACGAAGATCAAGAAAGCTACCTATTGAAGACATTGAAGAACCAAAAGCACCCAGTATCCGAGATACAATAATGAATGAAGCAACCCCAAAATAACATGAAGACCATAAAATAGAAGTACCACAAGAACTTGTAGATCCACCTCGTGAGAAGATCTCCCACAAGAGGAAGCCAACATGGGTACGAGAGGTAATACAAGATGCAGAGAGGTATGGTGCTCCAAAGGGAAAGCATAGAGAAAGCAAGAGACCTAGGCCATATTCCAGCTATGTAGCCCTGCTGTGTGACATCATTGACAAAGAACCTTCCAACTATGAGGAGACATTTGCACCTGTAGCCAGATACACTTCCATCAGATCAGTACTTGCTCTGGCTACAGTGATGAGGTGGAAGGTACACTAGATGGATGTCAAGACAACGTTCTTGAATGGTGTAGTAGAGGAGGAAGTGTATGTGGAGTAGCCACTCGGATTTGAGACACATGACAGGGAGACTCGTGTGTGCAAATTGAAGAAAGCCTTGTATGGATTGAAACAGGCACCCAGGACGTGGTACGACAGAATAGACAACTTCTTGACTAGTTTGGGCTTTACCAAGAGTAAAGCGGATTCCAACCTTTACTACAATGTTGAAGAAGGAAACCCAATGATACTTCTACTTTATGTAGATGACCTGTTTGTGACAGGTGAGGATGGGTTGATTGCTGACACGAAGAGGAAGCTTGCTGTCGAGTTCAAGATGAAGGACTTGGGTATGATGCACTATTTTCTAGGCATGGAGGTGTGGCAGAGTGCGGATGGAATCTTCCTTGGACAAGGGAAGTATGCGATAGAGATCCTGAAGAGGTTCGGGATGATGGACTGCAAGGCCATGACCACACCTATGGCATCGAACCTGAAGCTATTGAGTGATGCTTCATCAAAGTCGGTTGATGCCACGATGTATCGTCAGATGATTGGATCTTTGATGTACCTGACAAATACGAGACCAAATATTTGCTTTGTTTTGAACACATTGAGCCAGTTCCTGACGGATCCGAGACATGTTCACTTGATTGCTGTAAAGCATATTCCGAGGTACCTGAAGGGTACGGTGGATTATGGGCTCAAGTATGATGCGAATCAGAAGATTAACCTAGAAGGTTATGTTGATTCGGATTGGGCAGGCAGTGCCATTGATAGGAAGAGCACTTCGGGGTGCTGCTTCAGTATGGGATCAGGTGTGATCTCTTGGTTTAGCAGGAAACGGTCCTGCGTGGCACTGAGTACAGCCGAAGCAGAGTATGTCGCAGCTTGTTCGACTAGTTGTGAGGTAGGATGGCTGAGGAAGGTACTGTCTGATTTATTTGATCTCCAGTTGGACGCGACTTGTATATATTACGACAACCAGAGTTGTGTAAAGTTGTTTGAGAAACCAATGTTCCATGACAAGTCGAAGCACATTGAGATCAAGCACCACTATATCAGGGATATGGTGCAGAGAGGAGCAGTGAAGCTCCAGTATGTTGCGACTGACGAGCAGATAGTCGATGTGTTGACTAAGCCGCTAGCCAGAGTGAAGTTTGAATACTTCAGAGAGAAGCTTGGTGTACTTCAGATAGAGGTTCTGTCCAAGGGGAAGTGATGAGTCTGGAAGACGCAGATGCACGTGACCCATTCTCACATGGTGGTAGGATAGTCCTCCCATGATGTAGATGTAAGGGCTGGCGCCTGTCCGGCATGGTGGTAGGAAAGTCCTCCCATGGCCATTGACATAAGTGCCGGAGCCTTTCTCGAATGGTGGTAGGAAAGTCCTCCCATGTCGTTTGATGTAAGTGTCGTGTCTCACATGTTGGTAGGAAAGTCCTCGTATGTTGGTAGACTAGGTCTCGTATGGTGGTTGGAAAGTTCTCCCATACTGGTGATATTGTGATGTGCATCTGGGCTGTGCCCCGTGTGACGATGAGATGATCTGAAGATGATGAGGTGACGGTAGGGTACATAGGTTTTGCAGAGGCATATAATTAGTCCTGGGATGCTCCTTCAGGTTTTGCAGAGGCATATAATCAGTCCTGGGAGATCTTGCAGGTTTTGCAGAGGCATATAATCAGTCTTGGGATGCTCCTTCAAGTTTTGCAGAGGCATATAACCAGTCCTGGGAGATCTTGCAGGTTTTGCAGAAGCATGTAATAAGTCCTGAGATGTTGCATCAGGTTATTGTAAGGCAATGTAATAAGTCCTGGACTGTGTGTCAAGTTTTTTGCAAGGCAATGTAATAAGTCTTGAGCTATGCCTACTTGATGGCTTGCTCGCAGAGATGATGAAGGCCTACATCCAACATGAAAAAGGGATGGCTCTGTAGAACTTCCTATGATGAGTATTGCAGCAGCAGTGATGACGAGGATCCAATGTTGATGATGATGTTCCAGCGAGGAAGACTTGTGTTGATGACTGTGTCAAGAGAATACCTTCCTAGTTAAGAGGGAGTGTTAATGTAATTGTAACTTCGTAATGGCCTCCACAATTGACAACATGCAGCCCTAGATCAACCCATAAAAGTAATGGCCTCCACAATTTACCCTCACACATGCTGCTGCTCACCTTAATAGCCCATGGCTCAGTCAAGCTACCCTTAAACAAGTTGCGACCAACTTTTATCAGTCCACAAAGACCTCGGATTAGACCTCAAGAGCAGGCGGCCTCTCAAAACAGTCCTTAGAGAAATAAGACAATCACTAGGGTATGCAGCCTACCCTCAAACAGTCCACAAGCAGCTAGATCAGAGCATAAATGTCACGGATCAGTCATAAAGATGAGTAGTACGCTTCAGCAAACCCTAGCAGCAACACAAAACCTTGACGTCACCCTAGAACAACCCCAAACAGATAAGATCTGAGATATATCTTCATGGTTATGTCAAATGGGGAAAATAGACTTGAATTTATAGATTATTAGTGGCTTCTAGAAGGGTGACAATTATAATTGTTTAATGACTTAGGGTTTCACCAAATAGGTTAAGAGAAGACCCAACATTAATAAGGGTCACCACTTATAAAATATAAAATATTGTTAAGACATCATAGCAAAGGGGTTTATGTACCACATTCAAAGGGGGGTGCTACCACAAGGACTAGTAAGTGGTCAACACAAGACCACACCAACACAAGTCAAACCATAAATCAAGGAATGGTACATGACCCTTCTAACCATAGGACCAAGGGTGTAACAACAAGGTGGGTAAACAACCCAACCCTTTTAACCACAAGACAAGGTGGTAAACCTTCTAACCACAATACCAAGAACACCAAGTTAGGAAGACCAAGGGTGAACAACCAAGGCAGGGATACAAACCATTCATCTCTCTCTCAAATGTACAAGTGTTCCATACACTAACTGAAAGTTCATCATTAGAAAGTTCATCATCAGTGTATAAGTACGGTCCACACTAGATGATGTGATCCTGTGGTCCTCCCGATTGTTCATGAGGTCAAGTCCTAGTGACTTCATCAAGGGGTGGCCAGCCCCTTGAGAAGACAACCTAGGTCAACCATCTTGAAGACCTAGGAGAGGAGGGCATCACACATCATCGTCTTGGTTAATTGACCAAGATCCTCCATTCATAAAGAATGGCTCTCAGCCCAAGGATAAGCTTCAGTCCCAGACTGAATCATGTTGATCAACCCCTTGGTCCTTGACCAGGTCCTCCATTCTCCCGAAGAATGCTCCTCAGCCCTAGGTTGAGCTTTCAGTCCCAGATTGAATGTTGATCAACCACCTGCAGGACTTGCTTGGTCCTTGACCAAGAGTCTTCCTGGTCCTAGACCAGGATGTCTCTGTCTCAACCTGCAGGATATGCTTGGTCCTTGTGACCAAGAAATTGTCTGGTCCCAGACCAGAATACCTTAGAGACAGATAAGGGCCCTAGCCACATGCTAGGGACTTTGCCATGGCATCAATCTACTTGGTCCTAGACCAAGAACCCAGGAGACTGCTAGGGGCCCTAGGGTACCTTCTAGGGACTTACTCTACTTGCTTAACTGACCAGGAACCCTAGTTAACTGACTAGGGTGCCATCCCCCCTAAGAATGGGTCTCGCGACTGCATTAACTTTAACATGAATCCCTATTGGGAAAAGATCAATGGCCGAGATTTCATAAGATTGAGATTTACAAATGAATAGCTTAGATTTAATCATTACATAGTTGAGTTACATCAATAGCCAAGTCGCTGCCCTCAAGTGGAATGTTGAAGTGGATGTTTGAAAGCAAGTGTGAAGAGTTTGTACCATGTAATTTACACTCTCTGACCAAGTGTGCCCGCCTCAAGTTGGCCCAAAACATGTGCAGAATCATTTCTCTAGGTTGAATAGTCATCCATGTAATCATTGAGGATGGCCCACAATGCCAAGTGATCAAATTGAATTTCCTCATAATGGCTTAATTTTTTTTCAACCATACTTAGGCATTTTTTAAGTCAGACTCTTTGAAGCTGATTAATTAAGTGCCTATTAATTCCAAAATGATAGAATAATGCAAATGTGATGGGGAAAATGTCTTTGATGCAACCAATTAGTCTTTGTGAACAAAATCCATGCCAAAATATGCTTTAAAAATGTTCTTTGCAATTTGATCCAAATTATTAAATCCAGACTTAGACATTTTAAAAATTAAACCTTAGGAAAGGTCTAATTAATTGCCTATTAGACCAAATATGCACGTAGGAAGGATCCAATTAGCTTCCAAAGCCATGTAATAGCTAAATGATGAAGACATAAGTGCATGTTCCGTTGACCTGTCTGGTTGACTAAGTCAAGTTGCCTTGTTGACCAAGTCAAATAGCTAAAAAAGTCAAACTTGACCAATGGAGCTCTGGACCTCTGAATATCTCTGGAAGGAGGATTTTGGTATCTCTAATGCTTTGAATTGATGAAGTATTGAAGTAGAAAATTAAACACATTTGATTGTTTACATGAGTCATCGTATCCTAACTCATAGATCATGATGCATAAGTTTCACAAGGATTATTGTGGTTAATGTTTTAGGAACACATCAAAACCATTTCAACATCAAAATATTTACATGGATTAGTTCTTCCTTGGATGGAGTGGATGGATAGTCCAAAAGTTGGTCAAGTGAATTGTCTTGGGTTGATTGAATGACTCAAGGCATGGGAGACATGGATCCTCTGTGATCTTCACCACTAGTGTGGACAATAGGGATGCGTCTTAACAAGGATTGTGTTATGAGGTATTCCCCCTTTTGACCTTAGTAAGTAGACATAGACTCACGTATTATTCTCTTCTTTTTCTTTTTATGCTTCCTTTTTTTCTTTTACTTTTCTTCTTGTACTTTGGAGGAGGTGACCTTGCCTTGATTGCAAGGAAGCCTCGCAAATTCTTCTTTTGATCTTTCTTTCTTTTTGATTACATGAGTTTTGAAATCGTCTTGATCCGTCTTGATTTCTTTCGGATTTGGTATCGATTTTTTTCACCAGTTTCTGGTACAAGTAGTCTTGGATTGGGAGCTTTTTTTAATTGCCCTTTTTGACGTATGAGGGGAACAACCTCCATGATTCAGATCTAAAGGGAAACATTGCTCAAGGGAAAAAGGGATCTACCTTGGAACCTCCTGAATCATTGCAGGTTTCACTATAACACAAGTCGACCTAAGACACAGGGAAGACATAGAGGCATTCATGGTGAAGGGGACACAGAGGGGGAGAAAAATAATCACTTTATCAACCTTTAGCCAAAGGGGTTTGTGTAATGTCCCCACTTTAGAGGCTCCATGATCATCCCCCTAACCCATTCAATCCCCATGGGTTCAGGCAGAAATTAAATAAATTAGTTAGGGATTCATTTTTTTCCTATGGTTATTTCGTATAATTAAATTAAACCATAGAGAAGGATGTAGTCCATAGTTGTGAATATTTAATTATTTTTATGAGTTGGAAATGCCTAGGTGTCCCAGGAGGGATGACAACAGAAAGGTGGAATGATATGAGTAAGATGAAATGTTAAAATATGGAGCAAACGGAGAGGGTTAATCCTTGTAAATACCAGGATTTGTTTTGGTTGTTGATGTGTAAATAAAACAAAAGTCTCTCATCCTTATTAGCATATGATCAATAGTAAATACTAGCTATACTCATCAAAACAATTCATTGTAGTGTAACATGAAACATGGTGAAGTACAACATCAATACATAGTAGAATCATAATGAATCCTCAGGCATGACATGGTAACACATAATGGCATGAACTGGAATCATCTCTTGGCATTCTTATCACTGATCTTCTTATGCGGGCACAAAAGTTTGGACCTCATCTTCATAGTTGAAGTAAAAATAGGTGCAAAAATCCCCATATTGTGTGTTGTATAACATACCCTAACATGCCCTCCCCCTTCAAGAGCAATGTTGTCCTCGTGGCTAGAGGTAAAGAAATTGTTGTAGAATCGTTGTTGTTTCCCATGTGGCATCTTCTAGCTACATATGTTTCAACTAGATCAACATTTATTCAATTGTACGTTGGCACAATTGATGCTCTTTGGTATCCAATACAACTTTGGCTAGAGACCAATGGAGCCTTCTTCATCAAGTTTTGGTAAGTTGGTTTGCACCTTGCAATTTGATTCCACTACCTTCTTAAAAGAAGACACATGAAAGAGTGGATGAATCTTTGAGTGGGTTGAATGATCTTAAATGGGGTCCATAGAACTTGGTAGTAGTTTCTAGTGGATTTTATCTTTTTGAGTGATGTTTGTTTATAGGGTTGAAGGCAAAAAAACATTTGGTGTCATTTTGGTAGCTTCATGATAAGTGGTATTGTCCGACCTTTCTACAAGAGGAAGCCATTGTGCCCATTGGTGCGACTTTCGAGAAGCGAAGCATCATAAGTATGTTTTTAAGCACTTGTTGACTACTTTTGTTTGACTATCTATTTGGGGATGATACATTGTGCTGGGTACCTTGGATTATAAACAACTCGTTGCCAAAATCTGCTGGTGAATGAGGGGTACCGATTTGAGACAATGGAAGTGGGCATGCCATGTAACTTAAAAAGTTTGATCCATGAAGACCTGGGCAGTTGAGGAGGGGGTAAATGGGTGCCATAAGGCACAAAAATGAGCATATTTGGAAAGACAATTGATTACCACCATGATCACTAATTTGTTACCGGCTCTTGGGAGTCCCACTATAATAGCCATAGAGATGTTAGTCCATATATGTGTTGGCATTTATAGTGGTTGCAATGCTCATGGTGTCTTCACCATCCCAACCTTGTTTCTTTGGTAAGTGTCACATGTTGTAAATTCTTGGATGTCTGTTTTCAAGCCTCCCTGAAAGAACAGGTGCTTAGCTCTTTCATATGTTTTATGAACTCCAGAATAACTTGTTATAGCTGGTGAATGCAACTCCTTTAAGTCCTTTTGTTTTAAGGTAAAATTCTTTACTAGAACAATGCATCATTTATACCTCAATTTATCTTGCTGCCATGTATACCCTTTAGAAGGGTCATGATCTTCCTAAATCCTTTCAATGAGTTGAACTATAGAGTCATTTGCCAACCATTCTCGACAGGCTTCCTCGAGCCAACCTGGAATGAGTAAGGAAAGTCAAAGAGGGATCCATTCTCCTCAAATTGTTGAGAAAAAACATCAACCATCACATTGTCTTTACCATTCTTATATATGATCTCATAATCATACCCCACATTTTAGTAACCCACTTATGTTTCTCTAGGGATGATAACCGTTGTTCTAGGAAATACTTCAGTTTATGATGGTCGAGCTTGAACTGGAAACGCCTCCCTACGAGATATATGCGCTAGGTCCCAACTGCATGAAGGACGACCATCATTTCTTTCCCATATGTGTATTTTCTGAGATTGCAACCACACAACTACTTACTGGTGGATGCCAAGGGGCACCTTTCTTGCATCAATATTGCTCCAAGCCAAACATTTGGCATTGCTAGTACTAGAGTAGTGCACATTGCATCCTTTAAGGTTGAGAAGGCTTGCTTAGCTGCCTCACTCCAGACAAAGGCATTCATTTTTAGTAGCAAGGTTAAGGGAGTAACACTTTTTCCATAATTTTTCACAAACTTCTGCAGTAGCCTAAGAACCCCTGCAATCTCTTCAAGGTCTTGGGGTGGGGCAAATCTTGTATAGAGGCAACTTTCTTAGGATCTACTCGTACTCTGTCTTGACTTAAAATGTGACCCAAGTATTCAACCTTTGAAGTCGTAAAAGCACATTTGGAATGTTTTAGGAATAACAGATCGTCCCTCAATAGTTTCAAGGCTCGATCAACATGCTCTATGTAGGATTCCCATGTTTTGTTGTGTATCAAGATTTCATCAAAGAATACTAGCACAAAATTGTGTAGGAAGGGTTGAGCATTGCAAAGGCCAAAGGGCATCACTGACCTTCATGCATATGAAAAACTATTTTAGGGATGTTTGACTCTTTCATCCTTATTTGGTGTTACTCAGAACGAAGGTCAAGTTGGGTAAAAAACTTGGCTCTGTTACTTCACAAACTAACACTTCAAATTTGAAGTCCAAAAGAGCATTGGTAGCTCACAAGAGACTAAAGATGGATGCTCAAGGGGGGCTTCCCTAACTTAGGATTGCTAAAGCTAGCTCAAGGTGAATATGAAGAGTGGCTTTAGTAAAACAAAGAGTTGTGGAATAGGTTTAAAAGGTGTGATGGGTGGATCGAGACTAGTGTCAAGTCCATTGGGCAAGTGGAGTCAGGGATCAAGTATTGAGGGACAAAGAACCATGAGTTTAAGAGTGTGATTATAGTGATCAAGAAGAAATAACTAGTCATTTCTTGCTGTTTGTTAATGCTAAAAACAACCTATGAATACCCAAATCAAGGAGACATCACAAACATGTTAAAAGTGTATTTCCTGATGGATATGGAAAGATATAACTAGCCTGAATCAAGGTGAAAGCTACATGTAAACAAATTATAGAGGGGAGTGAACCACACATTTGATCTTCTAAATATTGAAACAAGATTCTTGATGGGTGGTCATTTTACAAACATTATTTCAACACTTCAACACATTTGATGGAAGTATTTCAACCTTAACATTCAACAATAAAAACCAAAGCAATATAACTCAAATAGAAGAATCTCTCACTCTCATTTGCCTTAAAGATCTTCAACAAATTCTCAAGGGGAAAAGTCCCAAATCCAACCATCCTCTCAAATGGAGAGATCAAACCCTTGTATAGGTTTGAGCTCTACTTCTTGTACAATAAACAAGTAATTGCTTTCATAGTCCCATTAGTTCTCCAAGGAATACAATGGAATATTACATCTCTAACTTCCTCAACAAACTCCTTACTAAATGTTGCAATGAGTTGATGAGATCCATTTTCCTGTCCTAGAAGAAACAATAGAATAATCAGCTTCACCTCCAAAGGAAAATCATATGATATTTCTCTCATGTAAGTTCATAGTTACATATATCGGCGATATATCGCCCATATAACGAGTCATTTCCCTTGGCGATATATCGCCACTAAAAAATTGCGACATTTATGACATTTTCAATATATCGTGATAAATTGAATGTGCCGCGATATATTGGGAATATATCACGATATTTTGGAAAATATCACCTTGCTAAAAAAATTCATGGATTTTGGGAAATAAAGTCCTCGATTAAGTTTTTGACAATGTTATTAAAGTTGTTACTTAAATTTTTAACATTACCATTAATTGTTTCAGGATGTTTGAGAGTGGTTCCAGCCTCATCGGACTTCATATGCAAAAAGTAGAATTTTAGATCCCATTCAGAATTCAATAGACTTAATAGTTTTCAGGATTTTAGGATTGCAACATTTACACTGGATTCCATCATGTATGAGGGTATGGGACTGGCATTTAATCAAGCAAATCAACCCTGCTATGTACCTTGATGATCGTGGTGCTGATTGTTGAACTCCTCTAACATGACCTTAATAAAAATGTATCCTTCACTCAAGCAAAATCACTTATTAAGCTTGGGAATCCTTTTCTACCTTATTTTAACGATTGGATTTGGAAGTTTCATCAAAATTGTTGAGTGTTCAGTTTGTTGACTAATGTCCTTGGAGGATCAACTTCGAGTATTGAGGTAGACGCAAGGGCAAGAGTCTAGACAAGGGGGCCTAGGGTGCTATTGATGAATATGATCCCGATATAGCCAATGATTTTGATGATATGTAATATGCGAGGATATAGGTCACATTGGCTTCCACCTCAGTCCCATTACCTTTCACCATAGCCCGAGAAATTGGAGCTTCCATTTCCACCCCTGGCTCATCTAGAGCACCTACAAGACCACCTACTGCTTACAGAGGAATTTGGGGCCCCTTGCACGTAAACGTGGTAGAGGGGATCAATGATTCGTATTATGTCATGTCCCTTCCCGTGGACCCAATTCGAGGAAGGGAACATGATACCAATCTCTGGGCTTTTACATAAACTCAGCCCATTCATTAGATTCATACGAATTAAAACCAATGTGTGCAGATGCAATTCAACAAACATGCACAACGGAAATAAACCTCATCCACTCACATATCATATGCATTCAGCATAATAACAGTCATCAAATTAATACATTGCCGAAGTAAAACACATAGACAGAAAAATACTTATCTTTATTGTGGAATGGTCCCAAGCAACTAGCAATGTTGTTGCAACGTTCCACCCAACCATAGGTCTCTGCCCGGCCTGTATTCTTTCAGCACTCAGAGATCACCCCCGAGATGGGCATGATTTCTACAAGGAAAATGGGATACTCAAACTCATACACAACCAAATACTCAATGCATCTAAGCCAAGCTTGTCCACAGCTGGGTTTATCAGGCTAAATCTGAACCCTCTTCATCACTGGATACTTGCATTCAAGCTCAAGCCAAAGCAATGGATACCCATAACCCATACCCCAACCTACTCTTTTCTCACACAACAGGCACAATCATTGGGAATGGATACACATGTTTAACAATGGTATTTACAAACAAGATGACCATGGGTTTTCCCCAAATCGTTTCCAGCCAAAAACGGATTGTGGGATGGGGAAAAACAATCACAAGGAGGAAAACGATTTCTCCCCCAACTATCTAAGCATTCAACAACCAAAACGGTCTCTATGGAACCCCAGTTCGATTCCCCTTCTTCTCCATTGGTATATAACACAAAAACGTCCTTCTCCCAGCTGAGAATGAAGGAAAACACAGAATTTTGATGGGAAAAATGCCCAACAAGCTCCCAACTCGTGAGAGAGCCAAACTGGTTGATGGGTAATGGCATGGGGAGTAATTCATGGCTCTTTTCTTGCCCAAGAAGCCAAACACGATTTTCTATAAAGGGTGACTTTCCCATACCCGAATTTGGACAGCCATACCTCTCCATTCCCAAGGCTTTAACTATTTGAACCAACTCTTGGGAGAAATGAATGAGTGGCACAAAAGTCAACATGGGTAGTTGAGGGTTTTATGGGTTCTCTCATTGACACTTGGCTTGACTTGATTGGCTCGAGGGTTTGAATGTTTCCCTCCCAATTTCTTGTAAAATTATGCCCCCATCTCTTGTTGCATTGCATAGCTAGTTGTGAGTATTTTATTAAAAATGCATATTTACAATTCCATTGTGCATGACTAGCACGTAAACCATATGCATCAATAAATCGATGGCGGGGCCTTGGCCTTGAGCTGCTCACCACGATTTTATAACAATATTACATCATTTACATTTTAATGCAATGGGGTCAAAATCGGGACATTACATATTATTTATCATTGTACTATGTAGTTGTTGTCACACAACTTGTAGATGTCCCCAAAGGTATCCCATCTAGGATGGTAGAGGTGTTGGACAACTAAAGAGGTGACCTAAGGCTTACCATGGTTCCCAATGCAAGATGGGTGTCACGTCAACTGAGGCAACCTTCACTTTAGATCAAGCCTAAGCAAGACCAAGGGGGAGACCCTAGCTTAGCCAATGAAGGCTAGCGAATGCAATCTAGACCTCCTAGGAAAATGTGATAATGAAAGAGTAGGAGATCAAGATAAGACAAGATCTAGATCTAGGTTGATTAAGTGGACCCAAGAGTGTAAGGTATGGTTGAAGAGGCTTAGGAATCTTCAAGGGGGATTGGATACTTGTGTAGAGGCTTAGGAAGTGACAAATAGTTCAACCAATAGATGATAAGGGCCACTTATGAAGCTTAGTTAATAGATCTAGATAGATCTAGTACCATGAAAATTACACAAGTTGGGCCCACTCCTTAAAAAGTGGAAAATGGTCCAAATGGGTCCCACAAGGTCAAGTTTGAAATGAAATGGTACTAAGGGGTATGCAATAGCGTGGATCTATGGATTCAAGATGAAAGAGGCAAAACCCACATATGGATCTACCAAAAGACCACTAACCCAAGGAGTGCGAATTGCCCAAGGGAGACTAGTGCCTTAAATTAAGGGGGCAAATGGAGTCCAAATTCCACCAAGTCCAAATGCTTGTTGGAATCATCAAGTCCAAATGCTTGATGGATCTCCATAGATCTAAGATTGAAATGCATCACCCAATCTAAGAGTGAGATCTAGTGCTCCAAGCCAAGACATCCTCCTCCAAAGTTAGCCAAATCGTCCTCCTCCTACAAGACAAGATCAAGTTAGAAACAAGCCAAGTAAAAGAATTTTGAAAATGATGAATAGATGTAATAGAAAGCATCAACTATGTCACAAAGATACAATAATGATACTCCCTGTCACAAAGATCAACCCAAGAGAAGATATGTGGGTCTCCCCAACAATAGCCTCGTTCAAATCGCCCTCCTCCTCATCAATTCGGCCTCCCTGCAAAAAAACGACTAGTGGCCCATGATCCACAATGATACATATAGAAAATACTGTATATTCAACTTGCAAAAGAATCCATCAAGACAAGAGAAGTAGATCCACAAAATAGTATTCTATTCCAATCTTCAAGAGCTCCAAAGGTGCTTACAATGAGGGGGCCTTCTCTTTTTATAAGAGAGGAAGACCAAAACCCTAAACCACAAAACCACTTTTTAAAACTAGTGGTTGAGATCAAAAGATATAACAATCTAATCAACGACTAAGATGAGCCAATACAATATATCACATGGATCACTCACTAAGTGATGACGTCATAGCTAAAAGGACTCTAAGGAGGTTGACGTCATACATGAGGGGTGGCTAGTAACACATGTGCCACACAATAAGAACAAGACACGTCACTAGGAGCTCATGGTGGGGCTAGGAGGTTTTAATCCCCTTCACTAGCATGTTCCCATGGCACAATAATATAAAATATGAGTCTATGACATGTTGAATAATACAAATGATCAAATCCTGTCTCCAAAATCTGAGAGAGACATGCAGTAAAAGACCTCCTGTAGCCATTGTGGACCCCACAAACTGATGCCAACTTATCTGGAAGAAGGGGGGTTCACCATGGATGACCTCTGAGAAGACCAAGTGCCAAAACCTTGCCTCAATTGCCCAAATCTAATTCCTCAATGACCTTTTTATTCCATTTTTAATCCTCTTGAAAACCCTGAAATTGCCCAAAACTGCCATCCAGGGTGCCTACGCTGTCAAACTGAGTGTACCGGATAGTCTGGAAGGGGGGTATAATGGTTAAAACAAGAGGCTGGACCACCCCCTTCCTCTGTAGCGCCCTAGGCAACGACTGGCCTCCAATGCCCCTGCTGGACAGGCTGGATCAACATGCCAAAATTGGTCAACAGGTGGATAACTGCTGCTATCATGCCCAGGAGTGTTCGGAACTGAAAGATAAGTGTCTCAATGGATCCAGAAGACCCAAATCCACTAGAGATGAGTACTCATACACCTCATGATAACCTGTGGGGGTCATCTGTAGGGTCCACCATACCCGGACAATGTAAAATATGATGATCTGGAAATAATAATAAAACTGACCAACTGCATCAATCATCATCTGGAACATATATCCAACATATGGGATCATAAAATAGGTGCATGTGGGACCACATATCAACATCATCAAGCACAAGTGGTCCATCTCATCACAAATCCCGAGAATGACCATGGACAAACTATGTTTGACTAGGTCAAAATACAACCAAGGACTAGATCATAACAAATGACTAAGACATGTTCCTTTAACCATATTCACAGCTTAACTTAAAGTATAAACATCAATCAAGTGGCAGTTAATACATAGATATTAGTGTTATTTATATTTTACTTGCACCCAAGCTTTAAAGACATACTCACCAATGGACATGGTCTAACTGCTAGGATAAGGTGATGACTAAGAACAAGGTTAGGACAAAGGGTTTGACTTGGCCAATTCAACTAAGAGATACTTTGGACGGGGAAAAAGGGGAGCTACACATTGTGCTGGACAAGATAAACAAAGGGAATGGCAGTGCCTCACAAATGGGTAAGTTGATTAGAGAGTGCTTATTCAACCTTAGCATCATGTCTATATCAAATAGATCCAAGCTCATTAGGATCATTCATTTAATTTCCATGGCCTTTTTGGCCTATATGACCCCTCTGGGATTTCACATGCACTAAAAAGCACAACTAATTGTAGCTTGCATCCGGGGCATATTTACATTAATGAGGTCAACAATCTTTAGATTTAGCATTTATTTAGCCATTGCTTTTGGGACCTTTCTATACCCTTAGCGGGGTATTTTAGCAGTTCATTGCTTTGGCCTTTATTCACGTGTGTTGAAAAACACATTCTATAATTTTTAGTTCATAGGCTTTCATAAGAGATTTCCATAGATAGTACAAGTGCTTCAGGTTTTATCCAACATCTCATGTGACTAGGGGGAATTCCGTGCTAACCCAAACATCGGGGCAACCGACTAGATTGATCTAGGCATAAAATCCAACTCACCATGGGCAAATTCTGTCACCAACTTAGAGCCGAGACACAAAACAAACGTGGATGCAATCCAACACAACGTTAGAAAAGGGAAGTCCTCCATATCAATAGTAAAAAAGGCAAGTCAGGGAGAGCCAAAAATAGGGAAGGTCATGGATGGATGGAGTCAGGTGAATGTGAAGCCTAAGTTAGCAGACATAAATGTCATGAAAGACCATGTTCATGCTCAAAAGAGGGTAATGAAACCAATGGGTATAGTTAGTGAACCTTTAAGTGCAAGTAATACAACCAATTTATTATTTAACACAACAAAGATATTTCATTTCATTTATTTAATAATACTGCCACACCATGAGTTATATACGAAGTCAATGCTATGAATAGGGCTAAAACAACAAGATAATAATCCATGATAATAATCATAAGTCCAATAGTCATATCACTGCATATACATAATCATCATGTAAAACCAACTGAAACACTGCTGCAATAATACATCTGGAATACTAGGCACTGAACTGAAACTGTATGGAACAAAAGGTCATATCGGTCATCAAATCTAAGCTCTCAAGGCTCAGCCTTGGCACAACGTCTACTCAATGTCTAACATATACTACTCTGATTTGTGAGTGATCTCAAATAATGCTGCTCATCATAACTGATCTCTGGAAAAACAAAGCTCTCGAAAGTGCAGATATCTGCTAAGCAAGAATAGTAGCCCATCTACTATGGTGTGATAACAATAGTATCTAGATTCCTCATGAGTCACGATGATTAATCTCATGAGATACATTTATTTTGATCATTTGAGGTGATTTTGAATCATTCTATCAGGAACATATTTCAGTATTTTCAGTTTATTGTCGATATGTGATCATGATCCACAATTTGACATCTTATGCATCTTATATATTAGTTGTATTTTCATATTTATGTAGCAACGTGTTTATTTGATGTTGTTGTTGCTTTAGATGTTAAAAAAAATTGAAAAAAAATGGACATTTTTGTATTTTTTGGAGGTTTTACGACATTTTCCGATATTTTCCTCAATGTTGCCAATAAGTTACATTCCGGACCTTCGGCGATATATTCTCTGACACGATATATGTAACTTTGCATGTAACTGACTCCTTCGGATGATTCAACAATAATAAAATAAGGGAGTTAGTTAGCAATATTATCCAAAAATAGCCCAAGAAGGTAGGGCACACCCTTCAAATAAGTGGTTTGACCAAGCAGTAACCTTCAAGAGAGATCTCCCACATGTGTGCCCTTCAAGAGAGATCTCCCACATGTGTGATCAAGACTCCAAGTGGTGGATGAATTGGGGTTTGATCTCAATAAAATATTGTTCTTGAAATAAGACGTCCTCAATAAATGTGCATCACATATGTGGCTTCCAACAAACTCCTAAAGGAAAGGGTGCGCCATAACTAACTCCATAGCATGTTGTTCAATGCATAACTACCTTCAACCAAGCTTAGAGGGGATCTCCGATAAATCCAACCATGCTTTTTACAAATGAAGCTCTTCTCTATTTAAATTCTTCATATCAAACCCTATTGGAATTAAAAATTATTAAATTTCTTCTATATCCACATTTTGCTCCAAGCAAATCTCCTCAAAGCTGGATGCTCCTCATCAAAGGGTGAAAAGGTGCACAAAATAGGGTTTGAACAGTGCTTGCTGCCACATGTCACTCTTATCAAGGGCACTCCCTTAAAATGCTTCTTTGACCTTGTTGTAGGGTCTTATATGCCACTTGTCAATCTCTCCTTTGTAGTGTTCTCCAAGAAAGGGCCTTCTCCTCTTGTCCCAAAATAGCAGCATACTCAACTAGGAGTAATAGCCTTCTCCTCTTGTCACATCAAGCTCCCCATATATATGTATATTTTTTTTAATTTTTTAATTTTTTAGGAGTAATGTATAGAGATTTGTTTGCAGTGAAGCTTCTGAGGTTATTTTTGGCAGATACTTTGGATGAGGTCAAAGGATTTAAATTTTAATTATTGTTCTTTTTGGAGATATTTGATAAGATGTAATTGTAAGAGGAGACATTTGACTTTTTGGATAACTTTTTATGATTCTTTCCAGGTCAGAGAAACAGTGCGTGATGTGAAATTCCTGCATAATGAGCTATTTTTTGCCACGGCTCAGAAAAAGTATACCTCTTATCTTTGCCTTCTGTTATCACTAGAGTTTGCACCTAGACTACAAAGGTTCAAAGTCTAGAGAATCTTTAAAAACTGTTTAATGTAGGATTAGGTGTATAAACTGTTGAATGCATGAGTATAGAGACCAGGCTATATGTATCATTTAATAAGACAGTGGATGCATAAACACGACAGACTTGAATGAAAGAATACGAGTATGAACTTGCAAAAAGAGAGGTCAAGTTTGCTAAATC
This sequence comes from Larix kaempferi, assembly GCA_027924585.1. NCBI lineage: Eukaryota > Viridiplantae > Streptophyta > Pinopsida > Pinales > Pinaceae > Larix > Larix kaempferi. Next base: position 746,094 of record BSBM01000328.1, read on the forward strand.
ATTAATGAACATGTAAATCATTCACAAGGCTTTAGGCATAGAAAATATCTATCCATGAAAACAAAATTATGAATAATCACACAGCATTTATCATTTTAAAAATTAAACAAACAGGCTCATCTCGAAAACAATCACTTCAAAGCATTCTTTAAACAGATTGAAAATGTAATACATGCCTGTATAAGAAAAACAGCAGTCTGATCTCCAAATTCTCCTCTATCCTTCTCTTGCTGATTGTTACATTTTATATACAAAAGTTTCAAAACTAAAAACAGTTTTTAAGATCCATATTTCATGAATCTGGATAATCTAAAAATAAACACTTAGTTTACAAGACTAAATCAAATACCTTCAAACAATAGGCTCGATCCCTAACAGCTGTACATAAGCAAATAATAATCTTAACTAATTAACAGCTGTTAACTTTTAATTGTCTATCAAGCCTATTCAAAAACAGGACCTGGCTCCTGAGCTTCATTCTCTAAAAACTATAGCTTCTCTAAAAACTATAGCTTCCTAGCTGCCTCAGCTAGAACAGTTAATCCATCAAGTGCTTGAGATCTCCTCTCCAACCGAGTATGCTCTGTTTCCATAGCTTTGATTTGCTCCAGTAACTCTTTGTTTTGATTTACAATCTCTTCATATTGTTGCTCAGCAGCCCTTTTTGACTTTTTCTCTTTAAAGTTTCTTTGGATAAGTTCCTGGTAGCTTGCATTTATTTCCTCCAAGTCTTCTCGCAGTCTCTTATTAGCAATCATTAGCTTCTCATTAGCATATTGAAGGTACCTGTTCTGCTCTTTAAATGATTGTAAAGACTTCTTTAACATTTCTAATTCTGATGACGATTCCATAATGTCAAACTGTACAGGAGCTTCTTCATTTTCCAAGGATTTTGAGTCCGAGCCATCTTCAGACTTGGTTACCTTTTCTTTACCTTTGCAGCCTTCTGTGGAGAATTCTGGTGTATGCATTATTTCTTTTTGGATTTCAGCCAAAGTCTGTTCTTCTTCTTGATAATCTTCTTCTGCATCTTGTACATTCTCTTCACTAGATGAGTCTTCTATCACCATTGCAGTATTCTTTCGAAACCTAGGGTTTAGAATTGCCTTCATATTCATTCTTAATTTGTTTTTGGATCTGGTCTTTGGCCTCCAGCTATTTTCATCATTATTTGCAAATGAGACTTCCTCCTGCACTGAAATTTCCTGAACCATCGTATTTTCTCTGATTTCTCTGGGAGTATCCGGGGCCATGATTTCTTCTTTTCTTTGTACTTGAATTTTGGAATTTTCTGGTATGGGATCAGTACCACATACCCCTGTACCTGTTCATATTTACCCTGTTCTGCCTCTGGCGTTTTCCTTTTTTGTTTTCTGTACTGCTTCCTCACCTTTTCACCACCATGACCTTGAGCTTCAATTTCAAACCCTGACCAGAATATGAAGTGTTGCCAAGTTCTACCAGTTTTCTTCAATTCAGCAGTTATCAATATCATAATTAGACCATGATGGAAAACTGAATGCTTAGTATGCTCAGGATGATTTCTTACCCTTGTAATCATTTTTGCTATACTCCGCAGCAGGTAATAGGGTAGGTTAAGCTTGGATTCTCTATTAATGTGCAACAGAAACCTCAGATGGTATCTAAATATAGTTGCAAATCGACCTTTGCAGGTAATATAACGCTGCACCACTTTCAAAATATCTCTCCACTCGGGCTTAACTCTATTTTGATGTATACCCTTACCCCAGTCTAATCTTTCAGAACCAGGCAGTAAAAACTGAGTTACGTCAACCTCAAACAAATGCTGTTTGAACCATTTTTCACCTTCTGCTGGTATGCCAATGGCTGCTGCAATGGTGGCTTCATCCAGCGTAAAAACTAGGGTTTACAAATCTATTACAGAATCTCTGTAATTGCTTATGAATGCATTGGTTACCTGGAGATTGTGACCTTTCATTTTTTCACATAATGAGAACCACTCTGCAACCTTCATCATCTCTATACATTGCGGGAATTCATTCATCCATTCGATGTTATCAGGTTCCAGTCTGCAGATCTTCCCACTGAGCTTCTTAACCACCGCCATCGTGCTCCAGAAGCTTTGCTAGCTTCAATCCCTGTTAAAACATTCAAGAAAATCCCCAACTATGCAAAGGAAAGATTGATTTACACTCTGTAGGGTTAGCAAATGCAGGTCACGTATTTCAAACAGACTGCAAATATTAAGCATTTGCTAAGTTCATTTTATGTCATCATTAGAATATAATCCTTGTCTGACAGATATTCCAGCTGCTGTTACTTCTATGATGATATTAAACTGCCTCTTTGACACGTATTCCATACATGTCACCACAATCCAGCAGCGCCATCATTGTCCATTATGCTGCCAGTATGTGCCCAACTCTCATATGCAATACAAAAAACATTTGAAACCTTATTTGTAATGGAGAATCCAAAACATTAGGCTATATATGATTTCAAATAAAGAACTTTAATACTTGAAGGACTAGATGAAAATGAGCCTTATTTGATTAATAATTAAAACAATAAAATAACTTGAGTAAAACTAGGAAAAGGCTCAAGTAAATCAAGGCTTTTAAAGCAAACTATGGAACTTAGGGCAAAAAGTCTTCTAAGAAAAAGGTTTTTTTTAAAAGTAGAACTAAGATACAAATCTAGAGATAACACCTATCAATTTTCTGCCAACTAGGAGAAAAACACCATAGATGCTGTGAATTAACTGAGAAATTGATTTCTTATATACATCGGGCTGTTTGCTTTGTGTTTTTGTGCTGCAATGGTTTAATCATTATGAAAGTAAACTTACTGTGCTGCTACTACATCTTGTGCTTGTCCTTCTGAGATCATGGCCAATCCAGAAAACAGTGACGTCCATCTAGCATGCTAGTATCCACTTAGCATCTATGCATAATATTGTCGGAGCTAGATTAATGTGCACAGAGACTTTTGATATGTTTGGACTCTTGTTGATTGTTTTTATAGCTCCTTTCGTCTTCCTTGGTGTGGGTCTTTACTTACAAAGTTATATGTGACTTGTGTGTGTTAAGATTCGAATTTAGTATTTACTCTTGCTGCTGATATCTTGACAATTGGTACGATTGTAGGAGCAAAGTGACATAGCAAGTTATGTGTAACTGATGTGCACCTTTTGGCATATGTAAATTTGGTTTCCAGCATGAAATTCATTTTGTCTTCAAATCTCCTTTTGCTATGTCCTATCTTATGGTTCTGAAAATGCTTGGATTTTGCAGATATGTCTATATCTATGACAACTCTGGTACAGAAATCCACTGTCTCAAGGTAGGCATACTACGCTGTTAATAATCATGGCGTTTTGGTGGTTAGGATTTATTATTTATTCCTGACCTGATCTCTTCTTAGAGACAGATTCTGACATAGAAATGTTAAACACAATTTCAATTTTTCCAGGATCACACTGAGCCGCTAAGACTTGAATTTCTTCCAAAGCACTTTCTTCTTGCATCTACAAACAAGTCTGGTATATTGCACTATCAGGACACAAGTACTGGTGATTTGATTTCCCAACACCGAACACAGCTAGGTCGCTGTGATACAATGCGTATGAATCCTTATAATGCAGTTATAGCTTTAGGACACAACAATGGGACTGTTACAATGTGGAGTCCTAACATGAACACTCCTCTTATCAGTATGCTATGTCATCATGGTCCTGTGACTTCTTTGGCTTTTGATTCTCAAGGGCGCCAAATGATTACAGCAGGGAATGATGGAAAAATCAAAGTATGGGATTTGAGAAAATATGCACCTTTGCATGGCTATTCTTGCCGCGCAAAAAGCCTGGATGTCAGTCAACGAGGTTTACTAGCCGTTGGATGTGAGTCACTAATAGAAATTTGGAGAGATGCTCTAACAACCAAGCAGCAAAAGCCATATTTGAAACACCGTCTGGTAAATGGATCTCAGGTGCAAGGTCTTGCATTCTGTCCATATGAGGATGTACTTGCCATTGGACATTCTACAGGGATATCTTCCATACTTGTACCAGGATCAGGGGAGCCTAACTTTGACACATTTGTTGCAAATCCATTTGAAACAGCCAAGCAGCGTCGTGAGAAAGAGATTCGTTCACTCCTTGATAAGTTGCAGCCAGAAATGATTATGCTAGAGCCAGAAAATATTGGTGCTGTGCAACGTTCTCAGAGAGAAAACCAGCAGGCTAAGACTCAGCAGGCCCAGGAAGCTAACATGCAGACAGCTATTGCTGCTGGTAAAAATGTTGTTTTGAAAAAGAAAACAAAGGGCAGAAACAAACCAAGCAAAAGGCATAAGAAAAAGCTGGATAATGTTATCAGAGCAAAACGGCCTTTTATTGAGCAACAACTAAAGAATGAACAACCTCTTAAAAAGCAGAAGATCAGCGATTTAAATCTGCCTAAAGCTCTTGAACGTTTTGTTCGCAAATAATTATCATATTTTAGCTCAATCGTAGATCCAATTTTATGTGCTGTTGAATTTACATTGCATGATCCGCACATAACTGAGAAATTGGCCCTGTCTCATTATTAAACTAAAAAACACATACATTGTGGTATATACCCAAATGACGAAAGTGATCTCCAAGGGCCAGATTTCCATATTGCCGGAAGTAGATAGAGCTATGTTTTGAGTCTTAGATTTAATATCTACGGTTAGTGGAGACTGTATTGTATTCCTATTGTATTACAGTCTCCAAGGCTTCGATCTGGACCTCCGGATCATACTACGGTTAAGAATGAAACGTTTTCCCATCTATTAAATGTTGCTATTACGAATGTGTCTCCCTGACTTTTAAACCTTGCAAGAAAGCGATTGTGTCCCGCATTTCAATAATAATTATAATATGTTATTTCTGCATCTACTTCTTGTGGAGGTTTCGCTATGTTTTCTGCATTGTAAATCTTAAATCCATTCGTAAAACGATGAGAAGGGCAGTCTGTGCAAACCAATTTTTAAAAGATTTATTTTAGATCTGCTCATGCAACATTGTGGGAGGGTATCTTGCAACCTTCCACTTGAATTCTAGTTAGATCGAGCATAAAATACCCTCACACAGAGAATAAGGGGCATTGGGTCAATTTCCGGAGGAGTTAGGCTTCAATCGATTGGAAAGAGGTTAAGTGACCCATTCAAACTTAAGTTATCTAGTCACTTTCAGCTCTGTGCATATCGTCATCAACGCCGATTTTATCCCTGTCAACTCGAGATACTCTTAACACCGAGTATCCAACTGTCAAATGCTGCAAGTATCTGCTTGGTAGGCGGATCGAACGTGTAATTGAAGGCTAAGCTGACCTTTAATCACTAAGTGTAAACCGATAGTGCTGGTCATGAGTAAGCATGGTAGATGTTGTAACTATAGTCTAAATTGATAGACATGGTTTCTCCCGATCTCTGCATTTCGAAGAGTGCCCGAATCATATCGCATATCGATTTCGGTACTGGTACTTGCAAGTGTTTGATTTTATTTTATTTATAATGTATCTCTGGGAAACGATTTCTGCACTCATGTGATAAGAACGGTCTTGAGAGTAACCAATCCCATATTATAAACTGTAATATACCTTGGAAAAACTGATCTCGTTGTTGAAGAGTGCTTAAATTATATTGATTCTTATATTGTTATGCTAAAGTAATTCAATTTTATAGTGTATTTTCTGGAAAAAAAACAAAAAAACAAAAAAACGATTTCTGCACTTCATAATGTTATGTCCTAAAGCATTTCTATTAATAGATTTATATTTTCGTCTCCTAAAGCATTTCTATTAACATAACTGGTTCGAGTATAATACACCAAAATAAATAGCCCCGTATCATGTTTATGTAAAGAATTTTTTCAACACAATTAGTATATGTAGGTTAACATGGAAATAGACACGTTGGAGTTTGAAATAGCTGAACTTGCCTGATATGATACTTTATAAAAGAATCATGTTTATGTAAAGTATTTTTTCAACACAATTACTATATGTAGGTTAACATGGAAATAGGCACGTTGGAGTTTGAAATAGCTGAATTTGCCTTGTAATGATATGATACTTCTTTATAAAAGAATTAAACAATTGTTCGGAACAAATTGAGTAATGATACGATACTTCTTTATATAAGAATTAAATAATTGTTGAGAACAAATAATATTTAAATTTTGATTTAACTAATATTTAAATTTAAATTTAAATTTCGTGGGGGTAATCCACCCATAATATACTTAAAATTCAAGGATAATCCTGTAAAGGAGATATCTATTAGATTCCACACATGGGAAAAGTATCATAGGTCTCTTCACAGTAAGTGCAACTTCATATACTATTTTTGTTGTTTATTGGGAGGGTTAAAATGGTCATGGTCTTTGTTTTGTAGTTCAATTTTTAATTTCATAATAATAATGACATCTACTTAAGGTATAATATTTATTGCCTTTTCAAACTTGACATTGGAAAAACAGAGCACAGAATCACACATTTTAGAGATTAAAATATAAACAATAGAATTTCAAAGAGTAGGAAATGGAGCATTCAACTATCTTATTGAAAAAATAAACAACCCTACTACTAAGGAAATTTATGGAAATATGGGCTATTCTAATAGCTTCATGGTACAAGTCTAAATTCCAACCCATAAGATGAATCCTTGGACATGCTTAGTGTTCATGTTAATAGTATTACACAATGCCCAAGTAATATGGCAAAACAAAACAACCTAATTATTACAAACCTCATAACATAAAGATACAACATGCCCAAAGGACTCCAAGCATACCTTGGTCTAACAACTTTACTTGTTGAATTGACTATCAGTTCATGGCATCACATCCAAGAACCATGTAATCATAATGTTGCTATGTTGCTTTGTTCAATATGTAAAATCCATTCAAATAAGTGGGTATTTTCATACTATGGCCTTGTCCAATATTTAAAATCCATTTAAACAAGTGGGTATTTGCACTGCAATTGTCTAAAAATTCAACACCTTACACCATAATGCTACATTGAATCTTTAACTTTTGTACTCGGGATGAACCATATATAGGGGGCATATTGTATTATCCATTGCTAACATTGGAATTAAAATATATTCTTTAGGAATCTCAATGTGGCATGCCATTGCGACCAATAATACCCAACATAATCCTATTGGGCTATTGAAATTTGCTTCATATATTCTCTATGATTTGACTGCAAGAATCAGAGTTTCTTACTCTTAAAATAATCCACAAGTTCAAATCTTTTGTCCTCCAATTGTTGCTCAAATTGCAAGTGCATAACTGATAAAATGCTATTATGTTTTTGCAACTTATAAGAAGAAACGATTGGGAGGATGAGCTCAACAACTTGAAGCATAGCAGTATTGGCACCATCTAGGCCTTCCTCACCTTGCTAGACAATATTGACAAAGGGGACTCTTCTTCCTCTATTGTTGATGCTGCCGATGAAGTGAATGCTTTCTTTGTTAATGATGCTTCCATAGAAGTGGACTTTGCTTTCTCTAAAGCAAAAATTGATAGTGCTATGGATCCAATAGGTTTGAATTATACTTCTACAAATCCTATAGACTTGACTTATGTTTCTACAAATACTTCCTCTACCTCTTCAAATGATGATGAAGAGGAGGGCATTACATATGTTGCTACAAATTTGATGGTAGGACCACCTTGGACATGTCAGATACTCTAGGTAGTAGGTTGCATGGTTGGAAATCCTTTTGACACCTGGAGGACGCATCCACAGTTTCAGGTATCTCTACTTGCATTTATTACAACTATTTAGATCCACAGTGCCCTGATGAGGCCGTCAGACTTCCTGAGTGGGATGTAACAACAATTAGCGACTTAGATTTGATGGGAACGACCAATTTGATTTGGGTAGGTGATGGTACAGATCACCAATCAACTTTGGAACACTTACTGGGTCACTTTATTCATCCATCATCATCAGATCATGTTTCATTGGCTTGTCATCAGTTTATGATCTTGGATATTGTCAATTGACCACATTATGGATTAGACTAGGCTGCCTAGTCTACTCAACACTATCTATCCTCTTCTGAGGGTTTTTTCCCACTTTTTGGGGATACTTTTTTTGTACCTTGGCTATTATCAGTCGACCACATTGTGAATCAATGAAGGTCGTCCAGTCTACTCAACACTATCCTCTTCTGAAGTTTTTTTTCCCATTGGGTTTTCCCTCTTTTCTCACTTTTTGGGGATACTTTTTTTGTTGTTGTATGTGGGTACCTAATACTGTTTCATATTACCGAGACCCAATATTTTGTGCATTGTACTCACCTAAGTTAAGCTTAAGGAGGGTGTTGGTGTTGTTAGTTTTTCACAATTTAATTCAATATTATCTAGGATCTTACTTGAGAGAATAACAAGCACAACATAAACACAATAGACACAAAAGACACATAGATTTTCCTTGGGGAAACCATAAAGGAGAAAACCCCGCAACTTCCTCAGAGATAGAATGAGCACCAATACAATGTCACAAAAGTAAAACCCAAAATATAGAGATGGTCTTCAACAACTTCTCTCTTCTCCACTTGTGCGAACTCCTCTCTCTCACTAATGCGAATTGAGTGAGTGAGTGAACGATCCAAATGAGAGAGGCACCCTCTCTATTTATACTTTAACTTTCACTTGATCTTTACCAAACTAGGTCGGCCCCTAGTTGTACCTGACTGGGCCGACTTGTCTAGGAGAGTCTAATAGCCCATTAACAACTTAACTCTCGGGTCTAATGCCCCGACAAACAATGGAGGGTTAACCTCAATGACTTTACATGCCCCAAATACAATAATGAATTCCCTGACCGGAGGAATAAACATCTCCATCAGAGGTACAATAATAAAATACAAATACGATATAAAATATACAAGTGAATATCTTCCGAAGTTACAATTACATTAACACTCCCTCTTAACTAGGAAGGTATTCTCTTGACATAGACATCAACACATATAGACACAAGTATTCAAAGCTGGATCATCATCGTCACTGCTGCTGCTATCCTCATCATCTCGATCATCTAATGGTGACATCTCTCGAATCTACTCGTCATAGGAAGTTTGACAAAGCCAACCCTTTTTCATGTTGGATGTAGGCCTAGCCTCCATGTAGGTCTTCATCATCTTTGCGAGCAAGCCATCAAGTAGGTACAGTCCAGGACTTATTACATTGCCTTGCAAAAACCTGACGCACAGTGTATGACTTATTACATTGCCTTGCAAAAACCTGTGTACACCTTAGGTCTGATTATATTGCCTCTGCAAAAACCTGTGTACATCCCAAGACTGATTATATTTCCTTTGCAAAAACCTGTGTACATCCCAGGACTGATTATATTGCCTATGCAAAACCCTGTGTACCCTACTGTCGCCTCATCACATCCAGCTCATCTCAACATCAATGGAGCACAACCCAGATGCACATCACACAACACTTATATCAACGCCATGGGAAGACAAACCTCAACCATGCGAGAATGGCACAACACTTACATCAATAGCCATGGGAAGACACACCTCAACCATGCTGGAATGGCTCAGGTCCTTACATTTGCACCATGGGAGGACACACCTACCACCATGTGAGAATGGCTCATGTGCATCTGCGTCTCTCGGACTCATCACTTCCCCTTGGAAGGAACCTCGATCTGGAGCACACCAAGCTTCTCTTTGAAGTACTCAAACTTTACTCTAGCCAGTGGCTTGGTCAACACATCGGCTATTTGCTTGTCCGTCGCAACATATTGGAGCTTCATTGCTCCTCTCTGCACCATATCCCTGATATAGTGATACTTGATCTCGATGTGCTTCGACTTGTCATGGAACACTGGGTTCTCAGACAACTTCACACAACTCTGGCTGTCACAAAATATACAAGTCGCATTCAACTGGAGATCAAACAAATCAGACAGTAGCTTCCTAAGCCATACTGCCTCACAACTAGCCAAACAACTTACAACATACTCTGCTTCGGTTGTACTCAGTGCCACACACAAATGCTTCCTGCTAAACCAAGAGATCACACCCGATCCCATATTGAAGCAACACCTCGAAGTTCTCTTCTTATCAATGGCACTACCTACCGAATCCGAATCAACATAACCCTCTAGGTTAATCTTTTGATTCACATCATACTTGAGCCCATAATCAACCGTACCCTTCAGGTACCTCAGAATATGCTTTGCAGCAATCAAGTGAATTTTTTTTGGATCCGTCAGGAACTTGCTCAATGTGTTTACAACAAAGCAAATATCTGGTCTTGTATTCGTCAGGTACATCAAAGATCCAATCATCTGACGATACATTGTGGCATCAACTGACTCTGATGAAGCATCACTCAATAGCTTCAGGTTCGATGCCATAGGTGTGGCCATGGCCTTACAGTCCATCATCCCAAACCTCTTCAGGATCTCTACTGCATACTTCCCTTGTCCAAGGAAGATTCGATCCACGCTCTGCCACACCTCCATGCCTGGAAAGTAATGCAGCATGCCCGAGTCCTTCATCTCGAACTCGGCAGCAAGCTTCCTCTTCGTGTCTGCAATCAACCCATCCTCACCTGTCACAAACAGGTCATCTACATAGAGTAGGAGTATCATTGGGTTCCCTTTCTCAACCTTGTAGTAAAGGTTGGAATCCGCTTTACTCTTGGTAAAGCCCAAACTAGTCAGGAAGCTGTCTATCCTGCCATACCACGTCCTGGGTGCCTGTTTTAATCCGTACAAGGCCTTCTTCAATTTGCACACATGAGTCTCTCTGTCATGTGTCTCAAATCCGAGTGGCTGCTCCACATACACTTCCTCTTCCCCTACACCATTCAAGAAAGCTGCCTTGACATCCATTTGGTGTACCTTCCATTTCATCACTGCAGCCAATGCAAGTACTGTTCTGATGGAAATGTATCTGGCTATAGGTGCAAATGTCTCCTCATAATCTATCCCTTCCTTTTGGGAGAAGCCACATGCCACAAATATTCCCTTGTGTTTTTCTATGCTGCCATCTGCAATATGCTTGATCTTGTAGATCCACTTGGAAGTCACAACAGACTTCCCTTCTGGTCTCAGGACCACATCCCAGACATCATTCTTCATGATCGATTGGTACTCCTCGATCATGGCATCCTTCCTTTCTTTCTTCTCTACCGCTTTGGAAGGTTCTTTTGACGAGGTGGATCTACAGGTTCTTGCAGTCTTCATGATCTTTTGGAACAGCTTCTTCCATCTTGAATCCTGGGAACTTCAGGTTCTTCAATATCTTCAATAGGTATTTTTCTTGATCTTCGTCGCTTGTTCTTCGAAACAAATCTCTCTTGTAGGTGATGGTACACGATCTTTCCTACAAGACAAGTTCAATTGCATGATTAGAAACATCTCATAGTTTCCAGAACAAATTCTTACTCATAAAGACATAGGTCATATAGTCATGCAATTATCTTACCTAATGCTTCAATACAACATTCATCCATATCCAGTAACTTTCTAGATGTCTTCCATTTCTACCAGAACATTGTTAAGAGTGTGCACTACTCCCAACATGTCAGCAAAAGGGTTTCATTCTAGATAAGTAGCAATGGAATGCTGTACAGTACCATAGGCCACTTACCCATCACATGCATATTAGTAGTATAATGTTCATTAATGCAACTTTTCTAACATGCATAACACATATCCTAAATCTAGGAACATAAGTATGTACATGACTAAACAATATCATTTAAGTAATCACACATACAAGAAATAACAATTCAAATACTTATCTTTGTTTGGTTGTTGGGTGGACTCCCTCTTGATCTTTGCTTCCTTGAAGGAACTACTGGAGTGTGCTCCCTCTTGATCTTTGCTTCCTTACCAGAGCTACTGGAGTGTGCTTTCTCTTAATCTTTGCTTCCTTTCCGGAGATACTGGAGTCCCTGATAGTGTACTCCTTTCTTCTGCACCTTAACCAATGTTGAGAGGTTCTTCCATAGAGCATTGATCTTTATTTGTTTTCTGGAGTCCAACTTTGTAGGAGCTTCTCCTACTTCTTTTATGTAATACAGAAACTCATCTCTAGATTTATCTTATGAGGTGGAATTTTCTGAATGAACCCTTGTAGCTGGTTACCTTCATTACAATACATATTCTTCATCACTTGAAGAATCGTCACTTTCTTATTTGGTTTTCTTCCTTGGAGGTTCATCATCCTCCGTGGTGTGAGCGTGGTGCCTCTTCTTGTTGTTCTTCTTGTTGTGGGAGCCATTTTTAATTCTTGGACAATTTCTGGAGTAGTGTCCCTTCTCATCACATGTATAGCATCTAATATTAGATAGATCTTTTCTGGAGCTTCTAAAGTTCTCCCTCTGACTTTGGTGGTGATGCTTCTCCTTCTTACTGTGGTGGTGCTCCCTCTTGTTGTTATTCCTCTTGGAGTGTGTTGTGAGAGCTTGATTGTCGTTTTCTCCCATCTTCTCTTCTCGAGCTACAAGTCGAGTTTTTTCTTGTGAGCATTCCTCCCACGGCCTACTGAATGTGATTAACTTCTTTCTAGCAGAAATCCCTTGAATAAAAGAATCCCACGATCTAGCGAGACAATTCAAGGTGGTCATCACAATTTCTCCATTTTCTATATTTTCTCCCACAGCTTCAAGTTGCTCCTTGATTTGAGAGACCCTTGTAAAGTAGGATTGCATGGTCTCTGCATTTTGTATCTTCACATTCTTCAACTGGTTCCTCAAGGTCATTTTCCAATTATATTCTTCCCTTTAGATAGCTTGGTCAAGGAATCAAACCTTTCTTTAGGTGTCTTTGCAGCAACTGTATCCGGCTGGATGCAACAACTATATCCGGCTGGATGTTAATAGTCGAATCTGACTCTCATATTGAATAATGAATAAGAATAATATATTAGATGATGATGATAAATTTACAATAAGATCGCCTTTTATAGGGCTTGATCAAGCATAGTGAAGGGTTACGTCCTTTCACTAGTAACCTAATAATCTATTAATTTATAAATAATAATATTAAATAAATATTCACAGCATTGCCTTCCCCTTAGGAAAGCTTTGTCCTCAAACCTTAGACTATTGTTGTCGTCTTTTCATTCTTGTTTTGTGTTGAAACAATGTCATTACTTCCTTTATGTCTTTTTTAGAACTGGTATTAGGTATATGCTTGGTATTTACGCAATAGTTTGTCATCTTCCTTTCATTTGTAACTTGAATTTGTACTCCATTATGTTTATTATTGTTATCCCATTTTCCGTGTACATGAATACGAGGAGTATTTTTGTGATTGACCATATCAAGCCTTGTTTTAGAAGTCACTTGTCCTACAATATTTAGGATGTCATCACGTAATGTTTTCATTTTATTATCCTTACGAGTTATCTCGAGAAGTGGCGTTTCGTGAGGCTTCTCACACTCAAAGTCACATGATAATGTTATATTTAGGTTTCTCCAGGGTGGTAGAAGAGTTAAGGTAGAAGATGATTCTACGATATCTGATTCCTTTGACTTGGATTCCTTTGCATATTGTAGGATCCATCTTTTGTCATTGTATGGATCGTCCTTATTGTCAATGATACTGGTTTGACTCTCATTATGATCTTGGTTGAGCTCATCTTTATCAAAAATATTATTGGTATTTTGGTCATCCCTACGATATTTAGTCTCCTTGTCTTGTTTATTGTCTTGATCAATTTTGTTACTCTCATTTTTGTTGACATAGTGGTCCAACATATCTGAGTTACTGATAAGGTTTGTATTAGACCTTAGTTTTTGTAACATTTCCATTATGGTATTCTGGTTCTGTGTCATGATGCTCAAGTTCTGCGCCATGGTGCTTATGTTCTGTGTCATCGCACACATCTTGTTATCTAACTCTTTTTGTTTCTCGTGCATGATGTCTACTTTGTCATCAAGTTTTCTTCTTAGTACTAGAACAACATCTTCTTTAATTCCTTTCTTAAGTGCCTTGTTATTTTTCGTTTCTTCTCTGAATTTTTCTTGGTTGGCAACGAGGGCCTTGATGTCATTTTCCAATTTCTCAAGTTTGTCTTTTAATTCCGCCATGGTCTTGGATCTGGTGTGGGGAGGTGAATATTTGGGCCCACTTTTGGTAGGATTTAATTAATAATAATTATTGTAAGTAAAATAATTATTATAATTAATGGGTAAAATAAATAAATATAATAATTATTATATTTAAATATTTTTATTTTTATTTTCTTTATGATTGTGACTTTTAATAAAATTAAATATTAATATAACAATATTAATATAATTTTTAATTTTTATTAAAAATTAGGGTTACGAGGATGGATGTGTGGCCTGATGGGAGTGTGCCAGGGTTTGACGTGGAGGGAGCGAATGTGGAGGAAGCGTGAGAGGAGTCGGAATGGTGGTGAGGGAGCTGCAACGAGGGTGTAGTTGCAGTAGTGGAGGATTGAGAGAGGACGCAAGGAGGAGGAGCAGGTGCGGAATGGTGGTGAGGAGCATGCAGTCGAGCCGTGCGCAGGTGGCTCAATGGGGAAGCGAGCAGGGCGTAGTTGGAGGAGGGAGATGGAAGCGTTGCTGGAAGGTGATGGAGCTGGGTGGGGGTTGTAGTGGACAAGGGACGAGGGGCGGAAGGAGCAAATGGGTGGATGCAGTGGAGGTGCTGGAGATATGCGGAGGGAGGCGTGAGCGTGGGAGGAAGATGGAATGAAGGGTTGGGAGGAGCGTGAGCGAGCAGCTGGGAGGCTGCTGGAAAGAACAGCATGGCGAGGAGCGCGATGGAGGGTCGTGCAGGGAGGTGGCAGGTAGAGCGTGGCGTAGCGGGTGGATGGAAGTCGGGAGGCTGCGTGGAAGGAGGTGTGGGTGCAGTCGATTCGTGTGGAAGCAACATGGGCGTAGGATACAGGAGGATGCAGGCTGTCGTGGAAGGATGCAGGCAGAAGTGGATGGGCATGGAGTGTTGATTGGTTGGGTGGAAAGAGTGTAGCGTGTGGGGGGGAGTGTAGGAAGAGAAGGGAGAGGGCGGGAGCAGGGATTGGCGGGGAAGGATTAGGGTAGCAGGCGCAAGTGGGTGCATGAGGAGGAGAGGGAGAGTAGGCGTGGTGGAGATGGTGGACGCAAGTGGGATGTGGGAGGAGCGAGTAGTGTGCGTAGGGCGAATGGAGTGGATGGAAAGTGGTTGCGGCGTGGGATATGGTGCGAAGAAGGATGAGAACAACGTGGAAGCGCGGGGTGAGGTAAGGGCAGCGGAGATGCAGAGTGGAGAGTCGGATGGGAGCTGCAGAGGGAAGGGCTGCATAGGGGTGGCAGCTATGGAGTGGACGGAGGTGATGCGAGCAAGGAAGTGTGTGAGGAGTGCAGCGAGAGTGGAAAGAAGATGTGGAAGATGGGTAGAGAGAATGAGTATAGGTGATCTGAAGCCGAGCTCAATTGTAGGAGGAGTCGAATCCAAGCTCAGGTCGAAGGAGCCGAATCCAAGCTCTGATACCAAATGCAGCAACCGTATCCGGCTGGATGCAGCAACCGTATCCGGTTGGATGTTAATAGTCGAATCCGACTCTCATATTGAATAATGAATAAGAATAATATATTAGATGATGATGATGATAAATTTACAATAAGATCGCCTTTTATAGGGATTGATCAAGCATAGTGAAGGGTTACGCCCTTTCACTAGTAACCTAATAATCTATTAATTTATAAATAATAATATTAAATAAATATTCACAGCAGTCTTCAAGGATGACCCATGTGGGATTAGGTGATCCTTAATAGAATATGCAAAAGTTTTAGCCTCATCTCCCTCTGGAACTGGAACTTCTTCATTTACATAGGTGTCCAATTCATTCTCTTCAAGGACAAGTGTAATCCTATACTTCTATGCTCGAAATTTATCAGCCCCTTCAAGCTTATCCTCAAGCTTGGTGTGGTGAGACATCTTTAATGAGAACCTAAAATGGAAATACAAAAGATTTAGATCTTACCAATTTGAGATGCCCGGGCTGGATCTAGAACTGCTTGACCTAGGGTTTGTTAGAGAAACCCTAATTTTCCAAAGTTGGAATTTGGAACTTCTGATTGTACAAATAGATGCGCCTCCTCAAGGCAAGTTGTCCGATGTACTCACTTCCCTAAATAAGTGAACAAAACCCAAAAATATTTGATTCCCTATTTTTCCTCCGGTAGTAGTGACGAGCCGAAAAATGAAAATTCTCGGAATTGAATTCTGTTTTCACAGGAAGATGTGCTTGGATGAGGCGATTATGCTGGTCACTTGGTTTTTGAAGACTCCAAAAATTCACACTTGAAAATTGACTTGCAAATTTTGGATATGCAATTTCTGGTCTTTTCCGGTTTTCTGGTTTTTCTGGTCCAGAGTCAAATTAGGGTTCGACTTTTTCGGGATTTTTACCCAACCAAAAAATTCGATCTTTGTCTCTAAATTTCGATTTTGATGAGGAGTACTTCCCTACGTTGATTGCATTCCAAAATTCCACTTTTGTGAAAAGCCCTAATTTCCCGCAGCAGTGACATGCCAAAAAGTGAAAATGCTCATAATCAACTTCTGCTTCGACATAAAGATGAGCCCTTCTATGGCAAGTTATCCTAGGCTCCTTTTGTTGATGATCTATGGAGATAAGTCCAAAAAATAAGAAGCCCTAGCTTCTGCAACTGCATAGTGTCTTCTTCTCAGGTTAGCTCTGATACCATGTTAGTTTTTCACAATTTAATTCAATATTCTCTAGGATCTTATCTGAGAGAAAAACAAGCACAACATAAACACAATAGACACAAAGATTTTCCTTAGGGTAACCATAAAGGAGAAAACCCCGCAACTTCCTCAGAGATAGAATGAGCACCAATACAATGTCACAAAAGTAAAACCCAAAATATAGAGATGGTCTTCAACATCTTCTCTCTTCTCCACTTGTGCGAACTCCTCGTCTCTCTCACTAATGCGAATTGAGTGAGTGGTTGAATGATCCAAATGAGAGAGGCACCCTCTCTATTTATACTTTAACTTTCACTTGACCTTTACCCAACTAGGTTGACCCCTAGTTGTACTTGACTGGTCCGATTTCTTTAGGAGAGTCTAATAACCCATTAACAACTTAACTTTGGGGTATAATGCCCCGACATAAAATGGAGGGTTAACCTCAATGAATTTACATGACCCAAATACAATAATGAATTCCCCAACCGGAGGAATAAACATCTCTGTCGGAGGTACAATAATAAAATACAAATACAATATAAAATATACAAGTGAATATCTTCCGAAGTTACAATTACATTAACATGTGTACATGCCTATTTTTCCTTATTTCTAGGGACACTAGTACTACTAGAGTTTGTTCCCTCTTTTAGGGATAAGGGTGCACTTATTTGAGTTGCTCCCTGTTTGAGGTGCAGGTAATTCTAGGGCTAGTTAACAATAATTATTCATGCATGGCCTAGTTAAATAAGGGATAAGGTCTCACTTTCTTATTCAGGACTAGTTAACTCTAGAGAACTCATGTATTGCCTAGTTAACTCTCTCACAAGGGCACACTTTGCTATTCTAGTCTAGTTGAACACTAGATTTCTCATGCATGGCCAAGATAACTACCTTACAAGGGAACACTTGGATATTTAGGGAGATTTCTATTGACTTTTTGCTAGATCTTATGCTTGTATATGTAATTAAGTTTAGATTGGTTACCTATATATGAAGGATTACATGTCATTGATGAATTATTCATTGATGTATAATATTGAGCATTCAATTGATTAATAAATATTACATTGCTTGAATCTTCTCTTCTCTTCTCTATATTTCTAATAATATTACTTCTCCATCTAAATTCTAGATCCATTGGTTCAAAATCTCACAATTCATTCATCCTAGGCCTTTGTAGGTTTGGTGATTAGACATGAAGATGATAAGCCACCCTATGAGACCAGGTTTGTAGATCACCCATTGTAGAGTAGGGAAACATATGATCTCGAAGATGATCCTTGTTAACACCTAAAAAGTGCTCACTAGCTCATTTCCTTATTCATATGACCCATTTGTCCACTTTTCCACCATCTGAGCCTCTGAAGCCAACAAAAGGTCACCAAAAGACCTTAGTACACCCCTTTTCCCACTCAAAAAGATTATTTTTCCTAAAAAAGCATAAAAAACCCTCAAAAAGGGTCCAAATTCCCAAAAATATTAAAAAGGGAATAAAAATATTAATTTTATTCAAAAAAGGAAAAAAGGAGGGAAAAGTACCTAAACCATGTTGGTCAATACCATTGGTTTTCACAAAACCACAAATGGTATTCCCCACCACCAAAACCTATAAAAAGGTGGTAGGGGCTCCTCATTTCACATCCATCCATCTTCCTATCCTCATGCTGCCAAAATCTCCCTTGAGTATTTGGCCATTGTAGCAACCTTGGAAAAAGGACCCTTTGGAGTTTGGAGTTGCTCATCCTTGGAGTTACTCAACTATCTTCATCACTTGGAGTTTCTCAACTATCTTCATCACTTGGAGGTATTATTGCAAGCACTTGCTTGCCCCCATTTTCAATACAAATCTATTTTCTATATTTCTTGTTCTTGTTCTTGTTTTAATTCAAAAATGCACATGCTAGTTTAGTTTAGTTTAGATTTAGTTTACATTGTTTTTGCTTAGTATTGAAACTGCTGCTACTAGTTAGCAGGTGCCCATAGCACTAAGCTTGGTTGCAAAACCAAGCCAACAATCCTAGAAAGGTGCCTCCATCCTATGGTGTAGAGGTGAGGACAGAATCACCACTAGTACAACACTTATTAATGCTAGTAGACCGCCCTACCTCTCTATTGGTGGGCCCCTAGATCTGCTAGAACAAATATATTTGTTACATGTGCCCCACTTCATCAATGAGGTTTTACATTTTACAGGAATTTTTTTATTTTCTTTCCAGGTATGCTATGTAACCCTAAAAGTATGGTGCTATTAGGTATTGAATTGGGGATTTTGGGGTTTTATTTTTTCCATTAGGTATGTTTTTAGGTCTACTAGGATCTATTTGAGCTTTGAATTTGTAATCCTTAAGGATTTTTTCACCCCTTGTGAAGATCAATGGTTGGATTGTTTTGTTTTCAAGTGGATTTGTGCCTTTTGATGACCGTGTTAGGGTTTAAACAAGCAATGCCTATCATATATCTTCATTATTGAAGCTTATTTTGTTATATCACCCATCTTTATCACTCAAATTGCATGAGAATTGTATGTGCATTGAATGCATGCAATGTGTTTTGAGTTTTTGTGGCTTTCTAGGCCGATATGGGGTTTCATTTTTTCAAGATTCAATAATTGATGAAGTGTCTCATATCTACAAAAGTATAAACTATTGCATGGGTTTTACTTGTTTTTATTTGTCAATTTGGTAAGATGGGGTTCACATTCACCAAGCTCTTTTAGTGTCCATTCCTTTCTTTGAATGAATTCCCATTGAAAAAAATTGGATTGATTCCTTTCATTTCACCTTTTCCATGTTTGTTTAGGCCCACCTCACTTGCTTTAAGAGGACTCTTTCTAGTTAGGTGGTAGTAATTATTCCAATATCTAGTACTTTAGTCCAAAAAGCTTGACACATCATTATACGAGCCGCCATGTTCCAAAAAAATTGTAGTTGCAATGTTTAGAAGGAATACCTTCCAATGGATGGTGTAACGGCATTAACCATAGTTAGAAAATCAAATTAAATTGTAGTTTCCATGTATACATGGAATGATACAAGGTCAAGCTATTGAAGAATTGTAGAGAGAGAGAGAGAGAGTGAGAAAAGAGAAAATATGGATTGGAGAAAAAGAACAAAGAGAAAACATGTTTCATGCTTGTACTCTAATGACAATTTTAACTAACACAACAAATGTCAAAGCCAACTTGATTTCATGGAATAAGGTTTTAAAAACTAATCATCATGATTAATCATCTAGATATCTATAACAATATTATTAGACATGAACATTATACATCTCTCTCATATTTATTTATAAAATATATTAAGATCATTATAGATCCATTTAAAATTTGTTTAAATCATTAATTTTTTTTGCATTTACATTTATGGATTTCAACAAAATTATTTGTTGAACCTTGGTTGTCATTGATGTCAAATGATGTCTAAAGGACTTAGTATCCTTGTGCTAGTTTGAAGAAGTATATGAAATCTAGTTTGAAGAAGTACATCCAGATTATAAGTACATCCAGTTTGAATAAGTACATAAGACTATGTGCGCAAGTCCCAATCTGTCTAGTCATGGTACTTCAAAGGTGATGTCAAAGAGATGTGGACAAATCCCGAAAGTGCACAAGACCTACCAAGAAGTAGAAGTATAAAAGTCTTGGAAGTGTGCAAGAGTCTCGGAAGTAAGAAGTGGTTGGACAAGTCAAGTGAGAAAGACCTACAAAGCGATGGTACTTCAAGGGCGCAAGACCCAACAAATAGTGGTTCCATGTGCGCAAGTCCGACTTTGCTAAGGATCAAGTATGCGCAAGACCCACAAGGCATAATACCTTAGTCGCGCAGATCATGACAAGTGGCAGATGCATGAGCAAGCTTGACCGTGCAGAAAGGAAGAAGGGATGCTACGACATATCGTCTGGGCCAAGTCGGGTATAAATAAGAAGCCAAGTTGTTGAGAAAATGTAATCTTGAAGATGTGAAAGTGTTAGTATTCTGATTTGGAAAGCTTCAAATTATTGGGGTATCAATGGCTCGTTGAACCATAACAACATCATCTAGAAGAAAGCTAGATGCACAAGAACATAAATGCAACACAACAAATGATGCACAAAGTGATGTGATTTATCTAAGATAGATGCACAAAAACAAAAGAGCAATACCACAGATGATGTGTAGTATTATGAGGTTTATTTGAGACAAGTGCA
The DNA here is from genome assembly GCA_027924585.1 of Larix kaempferi. Classification (NCBI taxonomy): domain Eukaryota; kingdom Viridiplantae; phylum Streptophyta; class Pinopsida; order Pinales; family Pinaceae; genus Larix; species Larix kaempferi. Next base: position 767,022 of record BSBM01000328.1, read on the forward strand.
CAAGAAGAGAAAGGCAACATCACAAATGGTGCACAAGAGGTTATAGTTTATCTGATACATATGTGCAAGAAGGAAACTGCAGAATAGTGGAGGATGCGCAATATCAGTTGAGTTTGCAGATGCACATAAACAATACAATATGTTGAAACAACGCGTAGATTGCAAAAGGTTACGAAATATGAGAACCAATGTGCAATGTTGATGCAGTGCTGTGAAGTGGTGAACGAATGATACAATACAACATTTTCAATGACATATTATATATTAGGTGCGCACACATGAATATATTTAAGTAAATATGAAGAGTGTGCAGATCAATAGAAAGCAAAGAAGAATATTCTACAGTCATATCAGGGCAACAAGACGGGGCAAGGAACATAGAGTCAGTGCTTCCTTTAGGTCCGTGCCTGTAAAACCAGGGGGTTTGTTCCTCCTTCCAGTTGGTGCTTCCTTCAAGTTTTAGCCTGTAAATCAGGGGGTTGGAGCCTCCTTCTAGTTGGTGTTGGAGAACTTTGGAAGTTGGTGCTTCCCATGACTATAATATTTATCATATAAGAAAGCATTCCATGATTTTTTCCTATTTGGGTTTCCACATTAAATATTTGTGTTATGTGTATTGTTCATGTGTTGGTGAATGACTTTGTTTATGATGAATGCATAATATAAGTGTTGTTTATATTTGTTAGAAGTGAAAATTGTTCATAACTGCGCATAATACTGATTCACCCCCCCTCTTAGTATTAATAAGATTCCAACAATTGGTATCAGAGTGGGTGTCTTCAGTAACAATTTAACAGTTAGAATATAGATCTTTGCATAGAATGGACTAGTAGGAAGGTCTCTCCACCAACAGAGCACTTAGATTTGATGGTTCCAACTACACCTTCTAGAGGATAAGAATGGACGTATATCTGTAGTCCCTTGGTGTTGATGTCTAGAAGTCCATTGAAAATGGCTATAATGTTCCCACAATTGCACCAGTTGATCTAGTTGAGAGAAGGTAGTATGAGTATAATGCAAGATCTAGGAATGCGTTATTGTGTGGATTAGAAAATTCTTAATTCACCAAGGTCATGCATTGTACTTCAACAAAGGAAGTATGGGACAAACTCAAAACTATCTATGAAGGTGAGGAGAAAGTCAAGAAGACAAAACTGCAGATTTATTCCAAACTACTTGAGTCTTTGAAAATGAAAGATGAAGAAAATATTGCATCATACTTTCTTCAAGTTGATGAGATAGTCAACTCCATCAAAGATCTTGGAGTGCAACTAACTAAAGAATCGATTTTGCATAAAATATTGAGAACTTTGCCACCAATATTTGACTCAAAGGTGTCAGTGCTAGAAGACAAAACCGATCTTGAAGATTTAAAAAAATATGAGATTCATGGGATCCTCACTACATATGAGATGAGAATTGAAAAGTAAAATCCCACTAGGAAAGAAGCAGCCTTCAAAGCCGCCAAGAAAGTAAAGCACGAGCATGACAAAAGCTCTTCTAATGAATCAAATGAGGAAGAGGCAAACTTTGTAAGAAAGTTAAAAATAGGACGTGGTAAGTACAAGGGTAAGTTACCCTTCATATGTTTTAAATGTGGTAGAATAGGCCATTTTGCTTCAAAGTGTCCTTACAAAGAAGATAAAGATAGTGACAGTGAAGAAGATAGAAGGATGACACATGAAAAATATGAGAACATGAAGAAGTTCCCTAAATAGAGGAAGAGTTTGTATTCCAAGGAAGACATCACTTCATTTGAAGATGGTGATTGCAATGATAGCCGAAGAGAAGTGTTTTTTATGGCATTTATAGAAGATGAAGGCACAAAAGAAAAGAAAAAGTGTTGTTCATCTATCAAGAAAGAAACATCAAAAACCCATGAGAGATAATCATGAACACTTGATAAGTAATTCTTTAGTGGAACCTTTAATTCACCTCCAAAACCTATTGCAGAAATTGGATCAGATAGTCAGTATGAAGAGGAAGAAGTTACAAAATTAGGTTGGGAGGGTGAACTGGTTAGCGCTTTGGAAGAATTAAAGAAGTCAAGAAAGAAGAACACACTTTTGTAGGATCAACTGTCAAAATTTGAAGAACAGGTCAAAGATGCTAAATCCATTCAAGAATCACTTGAAAAGCAAGTGAGTGAAAAAGAAATGGATCTTGAGAAATAGTTAGACTATGCAGTACACAAAATCAGGAAGCTAGAAGAAGAAGGATCTATATTGAATACGTCACTAGAAGAGTCAAAGCAGGAGAATTGTTAGAATTTTGATAATTTCATTCAAATGTTATCTACGATCCTACTGAGAGAATAACATGCACAACATAACAATCATAGACACAGGAGACACAATATTTTCATCGGGGAAAACCATAAAGGTGAAAAACCCCGCAACTTCCTCAGAGATAGAATAAGCACCAATACAAAGATCACAAAGATGAAACCCCAAAAGATAAATGTCTCCAGCAACTCCTCCTCCTCCACTTGTGTGCACTCCTCTCTCTCAACTATGCGAGTTGGATGTGTGAGTGAATGAGAAAATAGAGTGGTGCAACCACTCTATTTATACTTTAACTTGACCTTCCTTTTACCCTAACTGGGACGACCCCTTAGGGGAGTCTAATAACCCTTCCACTTGACTCATACTGGGTCGACCCCTATAAGGAGGTCTAATAACCCATCAAATATAAGTTACAAAATTTATGACACTCGTAAATACAAGTTACGACACTTCCTATCGGAGGAATAAGAACATCTCCATCGGGGATACAATAAAGTACAAATGTAGTACATTTAATATAAAATTGAATATCTTCCGAAGTTACAAATACATCAACACTCCCTCTTAACTAGGAAGGTATTCTTTTGACACAGGAATCAATACATATAGGCACAAGTATTCAATATTGGAGTTGGATCATCAACACTGGATCACTGGAGCATCATCGTTACTGTTGCTGTACTCGTCATATCGATCATTGGTGCTATCTCTCAATTCTACTTTTCATAGGAAGTTCTACAGAGCTAGCCGTTTTTCATGCTGGATGTAGGCCTAGCCTTCATGTAGGTCTTCATCATTTATGCAAGCGAGCCATCCGGTGGAATCTCAGGACTGATTATGTCCCAAGAACAACCTGCAAGATATCCATGGCCGTGGAGCATCATCCCGATGCTCATGATCATACGGATCATCGTCATACGGAGCATCATACGGATGCTCATGATCATACGGATCATCATCATATGGAGCATCATACAGATGCTCATGATCATACATATCATCATCATACGGAGCATCATACAGATGCTCATGATCATACATATCATCATCATATGAAGCATCATATGGATGCTCATGATCATACAGATCATCATCATACAGAGCATCATACATGTGCTCATGATCATACAGATGCTCATGATCATATAGATCATCATCATACAGAGCATCATACAGACGCTCATGATCATACGGATCATCATCATACGGAGCATCATACAGACGCTCATGATCATACGGATCATCATCATACGGAGCATCATACAGATGCTCATGATCATACGGATCATCGTCATATGGAGAATCATATAGATGATCATGATCATACAGATCATCGTCATATGGAACATCATCTAGATGTTCATGACGGAGCATCATCTGGATGCTCATCACACATCACTTACATCCACAGCCATGGGGAGGACCCGCCTGCCACCATGCTTGGAAGGGCTCCTGCATTTGTGTCTCGTCACTTCCTCCTGGAAGTATCTTCGATCTGAAGAACACCAAGCCTCTTTCTGAAGTACTCGAACTTCACCTTGGCTAGTGGCTTGGTTAACACATCTGCTATCTGCTCGTCCGTCGCAACATACAGGAGCTTTACTACTCCTCTCTGCACCATATCCCTGATATAGTGATACTTGATCTCGATATGCTTCGACTTGTCATGGAACACTGGGTTCTCGGACAACTTCACACAACTCTGGTTGTCACAGAAGATACAAGTAGCATCCAACTGGAGATCAAATAAATATGATAGTAGCTTCGTTATCCATATTGCCTCACAATTTCCCGAACAAGCTGCGACATACTTTGCTTTGGCTGTACTCAGTGCTACGAAAAATTGCTTCCTGCTAAACCAAGAGATCACCCCTGATCCCATACTAAAGTAGCACTCCGAAGTGCTCTTCCTATCTGCAGCACTGCCTTCCCAATTTGAATCAACATAACCCTCTAGGTTAACCTTTTGATTCGCATCATACTTGAGCCCATAATCAACCGTACCCTTCAGGTACCTCAGAATATGCTTTGTAGCAATCAAGTGAACATGTCTCAAATTTTTCAGGAACTGGCTCAATGTGTTCACAACAAAGCAAATATCTGGTCTCGTGTTCATCACGTACATCAAGGATCCAATCATCTGACGACACACCATGGAATCAACCGACTCTGATGAAGCATCACTCAATAGCTTCAGGTTCGATGCCATAGGTGTGGCCATGGCCTTGCAGTCCATCATCCCAAAACGCTTCAGGATCTCTACTGCATACTTCCCTTGTCCAAGTAATATTCCATATGCACTCTTCCAGACCTCCATCCTTAGAAAGTAATGCATCATACCTAATTCCTTCATCTCGAACTCGGAAACAAGCTTCCTCTTTGTATCAACAATCAATCCATCCTCACCTGTCACAAACAGGTCAACTACATACAGTAGGAGTATCACTGGATTGCCTTCCTCAACCTTGTAGTAAAGGTTGGAATTTGCTTTACTCTTGGTAAATCCCAAACTAGTCAGGAAGCTGTCAATCCTGCCGTACCACATCCTGGGTGGTTGTTTTAAACCGTACAAGGCCTTCTTCAATTTGCACACATGTGACTCCCTGTCATGTGTCTCAAAATCGAGTGGCTTCTCCACATACACTTCTTCTTCGACTACACCATTCAAGAAAGCTATCTTGACATCCATCTGGTGTATCTTCTACTTAATCACTGGAGCCAGATCAAGTACTGTTTCGATGGAAGTGTATCTGGCTATAGGTGCAAAATTTTCTTCATAATCTATCCCTTCTTTATGGGAGAAGCCACGAGCCACAAACCTTGCCTTGTATTTCTCTATGCTACCATCTGCAGCATGTTTGATCTTGTAGATCCACTTGGAAGTCACAACAGACTTCTCTTCTGGACTTGGGACCACATCCCATACATCATTCTTCATGATCAACTGGTATTCTTCGACCATGGCCTCCTTCCATTCTTTCTTTTCTACCGTTTCTTCATAACTGGAAGGTTCCGATTGTCCATTATGTCACATAGCGAGGCTACATAGCTGGTCTGTGACCTTGTCCTTTTTCTTTCTCTGTGTTCCTCCTCTGGAACACCATACCTCTCTGCATCTTGGATGAGCTCTCTTGCCCATGCTGGTTTCCTCTTGTAAGATTGCTTCTCACGGGGTGGATCTACAGGCTCTTGTGGATCTTCCATCTCATGATCCTCTTCTGGAATTGCTTCGTTCATGGTGGTGTCTTGTATTCTGGGTACTCTTGGTTCTTCATTGTCTTCAACAAGTGGCTTCCTGGATTTGATGTATGCCGAGTGTTCATCAAAAGTCACATCCCTGCAGATGTCAATCTTTTTGAACCCTGGAAAGTAGATTCTGTATGCTTTTGAGTTTTCATTATAACCCACAAATATACCCTTCTTTCCTGAAGGATCTAGCTTTGTCCTCTTTTCTCTTGGAATATGTGTGTATACTGGACAACCAAATATCCTGAGGTGGCTAACTTCTGGTTTCTCACCAGAGAAAGCTTCTTCCAGTGTCTTGTTGTCAAGTATCTTGTGTGGTGTTATGTTCTGTACATATACAACTGTCCTTGCTACTTTTGCCCATAGGTTCATAGGAAGATCTTGGTCATGAAGCATTGCCCGTGCTGCTTCCATGATTGTTCTATTCTTCCTTTTTGCAACTCCATTCTGTTGTGGATTGGAAGGAGTGGTCAACTCCCTCTTAATCCCTGACATACTGCATAACTTCTTGAAGTCTTCTGAAGTGAATTCTCCACCATTATCGGATCTAAAAGTCTTGATCTTCTTTTTAGTGTGGTTTTCTATCAAGGCTTTGAATTCCTTGAATTTTCTAAATACTTCATCTTTGTTCTTCAAAAAATAAATCCAAGTCTTCCTAGAGAAATCATCAATGAAAGAAACATAATATACATACCCACTCAGAGAACTGGATGACATCGGACCGCATACATCAGAGTGGATAATTTCTAAGATTCCTTTTGCCTTGCTTTCACTTCTTGGAAATGCATTCTTTGTGTTCTTTCCTTTTGCACATCCTTTGCAAACACCTTCATGCTTTGACTGGATTTCGGGAAGACCTTCTAATGCTTTGCTTGCAATTGGTAGTGCTCTATAGTGCACATGTGCAAGTCTTCTGTGCCAAAGTTCACTTGGATCCATGGATTCATGTACCATGGCTTGTTTAGGTTGTCCCTTCAATTTGTACAATCCTCCCTCTTGCTCTCCAATCACTACTGCATCATCTATGGTCTTACATAAGTACTTGGCCATCCACAAATGCAACTCTCATCCCCTTTGCATCCAAAGATGATATGGAGAGAAGATTCTTCTTGAGTCCAAGTACATATAGAACTTCCTTCATCTTCAAAGACTTCCCAAAGTCTAACTTGTAGGAGGCTTCACCACTTCCTTTTATAGGGTATTGATAGTCATCCCCAAGTTTCACCTTATGAGGTGACTCATGTTTAGATAGGTCCATGAAAGATTCTTAAACCCCGTCATGTGTTTGGAAGCCCCACTATCAATAAGCCAATCATTACACCCATGTGTAACAGTACCTGTGAGAGCAGAGATTAGAACATACTCTTCGTCACTTGAAGAGTCTTCAATTTCTGCCTTAGTATTTTTCCTGGGAGGTTCATCATCCTCTGCAGCATGAGTATGATATCTCTTCTTGTTGTTCTTATTCTTGTTGTTGTTGAAGTCTTTTCTGTTCCTGGGACAATCTCGGGAAAAGTGTCCCTTCTCATCACATGTGAAGCATTTAATGTGAGGGTATTCTTTCTTAATGTTCTCCTTTTGATGACGGTGAGAAGATCTCTTGTGATGAGGTTGCTCCCTCTTGAACTTACTTCTCTTGGTGTGTGCTGTGAGAGCTTGGTATTCACTTCCCATCTTTTCTTCTCGGGCCACAAGTATAGCTTCTTCTTGTGAGCATTCCTCTACTGAAAGAAATCAATTTCTTTCTTGCACAAATTCCTTGGATGAAGGAGTCCCATGACCTAGGTAGGCCATTCAAAGTGGTCATCACAATTTCTCCATTCTCCACCACTTCATCCACAGCTTCAAGTTGTTCTTTGATTTGAGAGACCCTATTTAAGTAGGATTCGATGGTCTCTCCATTCTGGATCTTTACACTCTTCAATTGGTTCCACAATGTCATCTTCCGATTTATATTCTTTCCTTCAAACAACTTGGTCAAGGAATCAAACATCTCCTTGGGTGTCTTTAGAGAAGACACATGTGGTATGAGATGGTCTTTGATAGAATATGCAATGATTCTCTTGGCCTTGACCAAGTTCTTCTTATGTAAGGCCTTAGCCTCATTTCCCTCTGGAATTGGAATTTCTTCACTTATATGGGTGTTAAATTCATTCTCTTCTAGGATTAACCCAATCCTATACTTCCATGCTCGGAGGTTATCAACCCCTTCAAGCTTATCCTCAAGCTTGGTGTGGTGAGACATCTTAATGAGAAACTCAAATGGAAATAAAATATTTAGATCTTACCACTTGATTTGCTGAAACTGGATCTGGAGCTAGCTAGGGTTTGACATAGAAACCCTAAAAATCCAAACTTGGAATTTCAAACTTCTATCTGGACAGGGAGATGCAATTGATTGAGGTGAGCAAGATGGAGTGCTCATATTTTGAAAAATCCAAAAATTGACCCCGCAAAAATGACCTGCGAATTTCGGATCTGCAATTTCTGTCAAATTTTGGTTTTCTGGTCCAAAACCCGAATTAGGGTTTGATAGATCTCGGGGTTCTGCCCAACTGAAAGGTTCGATCTTGGTCTCTAAACTTCGATTTTGCTGAGGAGATCAATCCTATGCTGAGAGAACTCCAAAATTCCTCTTCTGTCAAAAGCCCTAGTTTCCCGCAGCAGTGACAGGCAAAAAACTGAAAATGCTCGGAATCAAATTTTGTTTGGACAGAAAGATGCAACTTCCTTAGGAGAGTCAGTCTATCCTCCTTCCTTTGATGATCTGTGGAGAGAAACCAAAAAATCAAGAAGCGCTAGCCTCCGCAGCTGCACAATTTATTTTTCTCAGTTCCGCTCTGATACCATGTTAGAATTTTGATAATTTCATTCAAATATTATCTAGGATACTACTAAGAGAATAACATGCACATCATAACAATCATAGACACAAGAGACACAATATTTCCATCGGGGAAAACCATAAAGGTGAAAAAACCCGCAACTTCCTCAGAGATAGAATAAGCACCAATACAAAGATAATAAATATGAAACCCCAAAAGATAAATGTCTCCAACAGCTACTCCTCCTCCACTTGTGCGCACTCCTCTCTCTCAACTATGCGAGTTGGATGTGTGAGTGAATGAGCAAATAGAGTGGTGCAACCACTCTATTTATACTTTAACTTGACCTGCCTTTTACCCTAACTGGGCCGACCCCTTAGGGGAGTCTAATAACCCTTCCACTTGACTCATACTAGGATGACCCTTCTAAGGAGGTCTAATAACCCATCAAATATAAGTTACGACACCTACGACACTTGCAAATACAAGTTACGACACTTCCGATCGGAGGAATAAGAACATCTCCGTCGAGGATACAATAAAGTACAAATGTAATACATATAATATACAAGTGAATATCTTCCGAAGTTACAAATACATCAACAAGAATGAGCAACTGACAAATAAACTTGAGCAAAGGAATAGAGAAATTTCTCACTTAAAAGAAGAACTGACTGATATGAAAAGGGAGGAACAGGCTCAAGGACATATCATGAATGATACTCCAGATTGCGCAAATCCAAGAAATAACAAGAATTGTCTTAAAGTGTAAATGGAGAACAAATTTAATAACAACACATCAATCCTGGACAAAAGTATTGAATGATCATAGATAATTAGCAGATAAATCAGGACTATGTCATGACAAAACAACTGAGAAGATTTGCGACAAAAAGTACAATTCAAACCAAATGAAGCCATTTCAATCTAGGCAAGATAGTTCCTTCAATGATTATAATTTTTTTTGTTACATTGATAGAATAAGGTTCAATACATTGAAGTGCACAAGGTGCAACTGCAATGGACATATTGCAAAATACTGTCATACTGTGAGATGTTATACTTGTGATGGCTTTGGACACAAGGCTCAATATTGTCGAAGAACAATAAATTGTCCAGATAGAAATAATCTACATGACATTAACAACAAAATATGGACTAAAAAGGAAGGCATTCAGGCACAATATCAAAAAGGTTGTGAGCACATGAAGATGTGGGTAAAGAAAATTCCTCAAGCACGTAGAATTGAAGAAAACAATGCAAGTACATCTCAAGCAACAAGTGATTGCTGCCCATCCTGCTAATCTAAAAAAGGTTAAGTAAGATCCTTGAATTCAACACATTATTCATTAGGAATTCAAGGAATGTATTAGTATGTTTGTAGTAAGAAAACATCTGAAGTTTGTTGGTTTGTTGTATAAATTCACACTAATGTAAAGTTGCAAAGAAAATGTGCATATATTCATAAAGAAAATACTTCTACAAGATGTGTTGAAGCAAAGTTGTGGCACAAAGGACTCATACATGTAATTGTTCAATGAAAGGTACAAATAAGTATTGTTGACGACAAATAGATGTTCCGCGCAGATACAACATTCTTACATAATCGAAGTTTGTATTATATTCAAAAGTTGCCATTACAGAAAGCAAAAAATTACATAAGATCTCTGTCGCAGAAAACAGAGTCGAAGAGAATCAAGAGAAAGTATGTTGCAATGGCCTAACAATGAATGAAAGTTATGCTGAAAAAAATTGACAATTACAAAATTGACTTAGAGACGAAGCTCTAGGTCCAACTCTGCGACATGATTGGTTGGTTGTTGAGACAAGAAAAGTTCAATATTCAGTAGAGTTTGCTTGACGAATTCAGAAGTTTGTGGAAGTGGAAAAAGTTGCAGGGTCGAGGAAGACGTCAAAATTTATTGCATGAATTAATAAGATCAGGAAAGAGGACAGAAAGCAAAAATCCAACTCATTGTTCCATGTGAATGAAATTATGTTGTCCAAAAAGATCGAGTACAACAACAACATGTCATATTTTTCGCACGCGTTATCAATCACATTGACTTGTTGCCAAGCTGGCTTAAGGACAAAAATATGTCCGATTTTAAGAAATAATTTTTAGACATCATGGCAAGATGTGCGAAGTCAGGAAAAAGGTGTATGCCATTAATATCAATATTAAGAAGACGTGTTGAATACTTTTCGCAACAAAATAGACGCGACAAAAATAAAAATTGAATGCTGGAAGATAATGCAAAATCAGAAGCATAAGGAACTTGCAATTGTGCAGGTAGAACATGTTGTTGCAACATCAATCTAAATAAAGGAGCATGAAAGAGTTATATGTGACATGAACATAAGATCAAGATGAAATGAAGCTAGCAACTGTACAGGGGGAGCATATTCGAGAAAGCTACAAAGATAGTGTTAAAGGTACTAGTTGCAGGATGACTTGGCACTATGCAACAACTCCAACAAAAGGTAAGATAATGAAGCACGAATCTAGGGGGAGTAATCGAAGCAAGCAACTGCATAAAGGCCTACACAAAACTATAGAAAAGAGAACCTGCAATTGCGCATGAAAAGCACCTATTTTCCATTGATGTCAAAGGGGGAGAAATACCATGAAGCATATATCAGTGACATAAGTACAAGCGAGTAAATACCATGAAGCATGCATTCGTGACATCAAACTTCGCAGAAAATAAAAACACTAAAGAAGTATTGATAGTAGGTTGCGCAGAAAAGCAAAGGTTCAAATTGGCAAGAACACACGGGGAGTATTGTGCTGGGTATAAACAAAACAGAGGAATTCATGATTAGGAAGAGCATAGATTCATAAGGTGTTATCAATGCCAAAGGGGGATATTGTTGAACGTTGGTTGTCATTGATGTCAAATGATGTCTAAAGGGATAAGTGTCCTTGTGCCAATTTGAAGAAGTATATGAAATCCAGTTTGAAGAAGTACATCTAGATTATAGAAGTATGCCCAGTTTGAAGAAGTACATAAGACTATGTACATGAATCCAAATCCATCTAGTCGTGGTAATTCAAAGGTGATGTCAAAGAGATGTGGACACATCTTGAAAGTGCACAATACCTACCAAGCAGTAGGAGTATACAAGTCTTAGAAGTACGTAAGAGTCCTAGAATCAAGAAATGGTTGGAAAATTCAAGTGCGCAACACCCACCAAGTGACGGTATTTCAAGGGCACAAGATCCAACGGGTAGTGGTTCCATGTGTGCAAGTCCCACTGTTCTAAGGACCAAGTATGGCCAAGACCCACAAGGCATAATACCTCAACCGCGTAGATCATGACAAGTGGTGGATGCTTGGGCAAGCTTGACCATGAAGAAAGGAAGAAGGGATGCTACGACCAACTTGTGGACACATCGTCTGACCAAGTCGAGTATAAACAAGAATCCAAGTTGGTGAGAAAATGTAAGCTTGAATATGTGAAAGTGGTAGTATTCTGATTTGGCAAGATTCAAATTATTGGGGTATCAATGGCTCGTTGAACTAGAACAATATAATCTAGTAGAGAGTTAGATGCGCAAGAAAATAAATGCAACACAATAGATGATGCACAGAGTGATGTTATTTATCTAAGATAGATGCACAAAGACAGAGGAGAAACACCACAGATGATGCGCAGTATGATGAGTTTTATCCGAGACAAGTGCGCAAGAACAAAAAGGAAGTATCATAGATGGTGCATAGGAGGTTATAGTTTATTTGATACAGATGCGCAAGATTGAAACTGCAGAACAGTGGAGGATGCGTAGTATCAGTTGAGTTTGCATATGCGCAGAAACAGTACAGTATGCTGAAAAATCGCGCATATTGAAAAAGTTTATGAAATTTGAGAACCAATGTGAAATATCGATTCAGTGATGTGAAGTGGTGAACTTATGATACGGTACAACATTTGCAAGGACATAGTATATAGCGGGTGTGCACAGAGGAATGTATTGAAGTAAATTTGAAGAGTGTGTAGATAAGTAGAAAGCAAAGAAGAATATTCTACAGTCATATCGGGGGGGAGGACGAGGCAAGGAATAGGGAGTCAGTGCTTCCTTTAGGTCAGTGCCTATAAAACCAGGGCAGTTAGTGCCTCCTAGTTGGTGCTTGTAAATCAGGGAGTTGGTGCTTCCTTAAGGTAGTAGTCTGTAAATCAGGGGGTTGTAGCCTCTTTCCAGTTGATGCTTCCCATGAATGTAATATTTATCATATAAGAAAGAACTCCTTGGTTTTCTCCTGTTTGGGTTTCCACGTTAAATATTTGTGTTCCGTGTATTGTGCATGTGTTGGTGAATGACTTTGTTTATGATGAAGCGGCATAATATAAGTGCTGTTTATATTTTTTAAAAGTGAAAATTGTTCATAATTGCACATAATACTAATTCACCCCCCTCTCAGTATTAATACAATTCTAACATTATTACTATAAATCCTCCATGAAAATCCTTAATTCACTCCTAATGATTTTTTTTTCTTTATATTTATTTACTCCAAATTACATTTATATCACTCTTGGTTTGTGTTTGAAAACACTTTAAAGATTTTGTCTACATGCATTGAAGGATATTCTATGGGTGGATTTCAACTTGGTTATTAATGGTAGTCTATAGTGAAGATACTGGTAAGGTTGGTAGTATTCAAGGTGATCATCATTAATAGTTAATTACTTCACACTTATGTATTTCTTAATCAACTTGTTATGGTTGTTAAAAGTCATATTAGTTGACTTGACAAGTTTTTGAGAACTTGTACTCCTAGGAGATTTACATTTTTTCTAAATTAGGAAATTGAGTCTTTTTTTTAAATATATGTAAATTTCCAAGTCATTTGGACTTAAATTGGTCAAAGGGGAAGTGGTCACAGTGTCAAAGAGTATCTCTCCTAGTTAAAATGTAAAGGGATTTGAAGTGTATGGTTTTATTTGTCATTTTCTTAATTCTATGAATAGAAGATCCATTTCTAGGTCGTTGATTTCCAATTGTGATCAATTGCACCAAATCTAGTGAGATTCCCTTTTGCACAGTTCATTTTCCTCAAAAAATGCTTAGCATTTAATTTACCTACAGTTAGTGTTGATGGTTTTGTGGAAGTAGGCACAAAAGGTACTACTAATATTGAACTGGGAAAGTTATATCCCTTATTTTCATTACCAATGGTAGAATACCTAGGAGAAACGCTAGGCATGCCCCACCTTTCATATTCTAATTTCCAATAGACAAATATTAGCACTATTGTAGAAAATTTCATCAACACCAATGTGCAATTGGCCCCACAAGAATGTGTTTTACTGGAAAACAATGGTTCCTTTGTTTAAATATACTTTAATTTACTAAGCTTCTTCATCAAGTTGTACATCAAGATACTGAGGTTATTCAATCTAACAAGAGAACAATATTTCCACTGCAATGAAATATTTATATAACTATTTAAATATATTTCATATTTCATATTGCTATTTAAATATATTTGACTTGTGCATGATGAAATTATATGTAGAACATTAAAGGAAAATATGTCAACAAAAAAAACCTAAAAGATGACAACTTTAATGTTAAACATGTTGTCCAATCAACGCCAAGTTGTGGTATTTCAAATATTGACTATATAAGTGCATTCAACTTTTACTGTTTCAATAATTATATACACTTTACAATATATTTGTAGTAAATATTTTCTAATATTTATTTATACTTTTTTTTTTTACAGTATTATTGCATAAAGGACATAAACTCCAAGAAGGTGATAAAGTGAAAGTGTTAAATCTATATGACAATGTTATATTTGGTATTTAACGACATCACTCACTTTCTATAATCCACGGAGTGACACTCAACCTTAAAGATGCTAACCCTAATATTATTAAGTTTACAAGTAACGTCTCTCTTCGATATGAAGATAAACTAGAAGGATGTAAATGTTTGAGAGATGAAGGAAGTTTCACGCAATAGCCTTTGAAATATTTTCAAAACAAGTAGATGATTTTCATGTATTTGTCTAGTTGGTGACAACAACACTTTGTGTTTTTGAGTGTATGGAGACAACATTTATCATGCAATACTAGTGGATCAACGGGAAATTGAGTATTGTACTCGACTTTCTAGAGAGAGAGAGAGAGTGTGTGTGTGTGTGTGTGCGCGCGCGCGCGCGCACGCGTGCGTGTGCGTTAAAGAATATAAGTAACTTTTATTTATTATTTAAGTATATAACTTTGTATATTTGTTTTATTAATATTAGATCACCATCAATATTGTAAAGTGACATTTTACTAATTCATTCCATTTAATAAATTATTCACATTATACAAATTTATATTGAATAATAATGATTATGCTAATGAGACACTTAATGAAGTCTCATTAAGCTATTGAATATATTGTAAAAATGATGACAATTAATAACACATTAAACTAGTACATATACTACAAATTGATAAAAATTAATTATGCATTAAGCTAGTAAATGTACTACAAAATGATGACAATTAAGGATCCATTAAACTAGTAAATATATTGCAAATTGATGACAATTAACGACTCATTAAACTAGTAAATATACTATAGATTGATGGCAGTTATAATGTTGGAATCGATTTAATACTAAGAGGGGGGGTGAATCAGTATTAGTGCAGTTATCGACAATTTTTTACATTTTTAAACATATTAGCCTTTACTTATTTCTTATCTTCTGGTATGCATCAATAAATAAAACATTCATCCATAAATGTACAAAGAACACATAACACAACACAAATTTTGACGTGGAAAGCCAATCGGGATAAAACCACATAATGATTCTTTATAATGAGAAAGAATACATTCAAGGAAGCACCAACTTGCCGTGTTTACCAACACCAACTAGAAGAAGGCATCGACCCCCTGGTTTTATAGGCTTCTACTTGAAGGAAGCTACAACTCCCTATATATCTATAGCACCAACTTGAAGGAGGCTCTGACCCCCTGTTTTATAGGATTAAACCTGAAGGAAGATCCAACTCCCTATCTCCTTGCCCCGTCTAGCCACCTTGATGTCCAAAGCATAATTTTGTCTTACTGAAATTCAATTCCACTTCTGCTGATGTATTACTTCATGTACTGTGTGCTTGCTGATACTTCAGTTTGCGCTGAGGTATGCTCTGTCATTTTGCTACAACGCAATTGCTTTCACCAACTGATACTGTGCTTTCAATTGATAGTTTCATGTTATGAAATAATGCACTAGTAATAGATGGAACTACGTACTTACTGATGGGTTCATTCTGTATAAGTGCCACAGTCTTTTAGACAATATGCGACAACCTGTGCATCAAAATATTCCTCTATTCGGTTTAACGCACTTGTCTCATATCATCTGCATCATGACACGCTTATTGGATCCTGCTGTTTTTCTGTCATCGTGCATTAGATGATCATCTCAACTTCGCACACTTTCACTTCTGCTCATATGCATTAGCTAGACATCTACGCATCACCTGATATACTTTGATTATGTCTTTGCGCTTTTGTCTTTCAACATCTGTGACTACTGGTGTGCCATCTATAATGCTGTCCTTCAAAACATCATGCACCTGCACATACTTCAATATTTCTTCCTTTCATTACTTGTGCATTAGTCACAGATCTACGACATCATACTACGCACCATTAAAACTGCATTTTGCTTCATTTTTGCTTCTCAGCTCCTCGCTAGATCATTCTGTTCTATCCTCGAGCCCTTTGATGCCCCAGATATCAAAATGCAACAAACACTTGAAGCTCTTATTCTCTTTCCATCAAGCTTAATTCAAATCTCCAACTTGCATCTCTATTTATACAAGTCCTGCATATATTGTATGTCCACAAGTTGGTTGTGGCATCCCTTCTTCCAAAACTCATGGATTGTGCATTTTCCATGTGTCATCTTTTGCGCTATTGATGTGTCATACTTTGTGTGTCTTGCACCTTCATGGTCCAAAAATTAGTGGGACTTTACACCTTGGTGGTGTACTCTTTCACTCTTGATGTACCATTGTTTGAGATATGTGCGCATCCTTGCTTTTCAACTTGGTGTATCTTTAACCTTTGTTGTACCATCCCTTATGGGTAATGCGCCCTTGATGTGTTGCTTCGTTGTGGAATTTGCGCATACTCCAACTTCTACTTGGTGGGACTTTGAACCTTACCGCTTCATCACTTGTGAATACTGTGCCTACTCCATCTTCTACTTGGTGGAAATTTGACCTTTGCCTTGTCATCACTTGTGGGACTTGTGCACCTGCTGTACTATTGGCTGTGGAATTTTCTCATAGACTTACTTCAACAGCTGTACCCTTCTAGGATCTTGTGCACGTTCCAGTAACTGAAAACATCCTCTAATTGGCTAAATTTGCGCTCTTTTAGGTCTTTCCAACCATTTGCTGTTTCTTACTGCTTGCGCACTCCAAACTCTAACCAAGCAATGCTTGCGCATACCAGAGAATTCTTTCAACATGCTTGCACACTTGTCTTATTTGCTTAACCAAATACTTGGATACTTGTGCACATGTACCATTTTCCAACCAGTCTTTTGAGTGTTACCATGAAGGTGTATGACATGGTGGACTTGTATTTTTGCGCAGGTACACCATGTAGTAGGATACATTACTTGTGTTCTTCTTTGAACTGAATCTACATGATGTATCTTCCTTATGTATTTCTTCAATCTCATTATACATGATGTATCCTTGGACACACTTATTCAGATTGAATGCACCTTATAGATATACTTCTTCACACTGGCATCCATGTCCTTCACCATCTTGCGCAAACACTCCTTCAAAGTGGTTTCCATATACTTCTTCACATTGCTGTAGGAATGTTTTATCCACTTTGACATCAGTTGATATCATTATTTGACATCAATGACAACCAAAGTTCAACACATAATACCAACTAACGAATCATATCAACCAATTAATGATGAAGAGAGACACTACTAAAATTAAAGTCATGTTATAAGGGATCGAGATTATACTACCATTATCTGTCTACTGAAAATAGTAGCTTATATACATTTTTTAGTTGTTTTTTGCAGTAACAAATTAGCTAATTTGTAGTTTTGTTAAGGCATTACAAGACAAGAAAAACATAAAGCTTTTCCATAAAATTATTTGAGGACAAAGCATCTTTAAAGCAATAAGCAATGCAACAAACATATATAACAACAACAACAACAACAACAACAACAACAACAACAACATGAAGTGACACATCCTAACTAAAATACATGACTTATCAACCATTGTGACTAGTTAATGGTATAAGTACACCATCTCATGTCTTTATATAAATATATCATCTACCTTATTAAATTATAATACTTGTTTGATTTTAACCTATTGTCCTTTTTACATTGGATATTCAATAAATGAACCTTGTCCATATGTCCATAAATGTCATCACCGATTGTCTTTCTCCTAGTTTATTGATATTTATAAATGATCACAATCTTTTGGGTAGTCATTTGTTCCCCTCTTGATTAATCATTCACTAGTGGTATTCCTCTTGGTTACTTATTCACCATATTTATTCCACTCTTGATTACTTATTCATAATGTAGCCATTTTTGCCCCTACTAATTTTTCATCTTCCTATTTTCTCATATATTCAAACATTGTTAATCCACTCCATTCGACATAGGTTTATGAAGTTGATACAATTCCATGTGGTGGTTCACTTTTTCTATTCACTTCCAATTTAGATCACCAATTCCCCCCTCCTAGTTTACTATGTCATTAGTTATCCCGCTCTTAGTTCATTTCATCATCAATTTCCGTCCCAGTCTATTGCTATTTATAAATGTTCATGATATTTTGAGTAATTAGTTTTCCACTTACTGATTACTCATTCATTAGTTGTTTCTCTCCTATTTACTTATTCACCATTTGTCCCCCTCTTGGTTACTTATTCATAATGTAGTTATTTTTCCACCTCCTAATTACTCAACTTCCTATCTCTAATATTCAAATGTCGTAATCCAATCCATTCAACAAAGATTATGAACTACTGGTATAAAATTAGTGATTGGGTCGTCTCTATCCCATAAGATGTTTCTTATATGGAGATATTCCTTTCATGGGTATGAGATCCCATGAGATATTTCATTGGACTGGCCCTCCAATACCTAGAGTGACTTTCCTATCAATTTCACACTTATAATCACACTAAAAGACATTAGTTATAACATGTATTCAATCACCACCACCCCATAGCCAAATGTAACTAGAATATATAAGACTAAACAACACATGTACACCATTTTGTCATAACACACATACATAACCATATAACCATAGTCCATTAATGCCACACGGATCATACATGTGTTATTCACCATAATATATGCATATGTGAAACATAAGAATACTGATAATCACATCAAATCTATCAATTCCAAAACAATACGTAATAATCACATAGTGGTGACGAATGATAACAAAACAACCAATACTACATATTTAAAAATCAACAACAAGAAATATAGTATCACATCATGATTAATGGTCATGTTTGAAAATCTTGGTCTAATATTCGAGTCAGTTCATGCTAAGTCCATAAGTCATAAATACATGTAACCAAAATATAGTGGGTTGCATATGTTCCCCCTTCAAAAAACCATAACTACACATAACCAAAATATAGGAGGTTACATATGTCCCCCCTTCAAGAAACTTCATTCTAAAGATATTAGTAAAAAAAAATGTAAGGAATTAAGTCATGACACATAACACATACATCCTCCTCAATGGAAAATAATGGGTTATACTAGTCCCCCAACAACTTTACACGGTCATGCAGATGACCAGAGACTCCAATGTTGATGAACCCTCCTATCCATTATACAAACCAGTGACCCATAGGATTAGCTCCTTAAAAACCTATAATTTCCTCCATGTAACACATGAGAGGGATCATGAACATAATTTCTAAGAACTAACCAATGGAATACATTGTGAACCTATCCTATGTGGGATGATAGATCAAGATAGTAAGAAGCTAGTGAACCCTCTTATGCATCTTGAATGTTCTAATGAATAATCAAGGAGATATTTTCATTCCTTTTCCAAAAGTCGAAAGTAACTCTTAATAAATATAACTATAACAACTAATTTATTTCCTACCTCATGGATTATATATATGCTTTAGGAATATGAATAAATTTTGTTATCGCATTTGGCTTTCTTAAGTTTTTGTTTAATCCTAACCATCTTCTCCATCTCTTAGAGAATTTCTAGTCCTATAATAAATCACAATTTAAAGGAGGCATGGAAGTCTCCCATATAGAAAATCAATGCATATGGATCTATGATAACTATTATTAAATACAAACTCTATTAGGGAAATGTATCTCCCCCATTTCTTATATTAATCCATAAAATACATCCTTAGTATGTCCTCTAGTACTAGTTTAACTCCCTCTATTTGGTCATTTGTCTTTGGATGATACGTGATGCAAAAGATTATTATGTACCCAAGGGATGTTAGGTTTTTCTAGAATCTAAGAGTAAATCAATAATCATAGAGGTATTTAGGAATATGCATAAATTTTCTAATGTCCTTTGACTTTCTTAAGTTTTTGTTTAACCCTAACCATCTTCTCCATATCTTAGAGAATTTTTGGTCCTCTAATAAATCACAATTTAAAGGAGGCATGGAAGTCTCCCATATAGAAACTCAATGCACATGGATCTATGCTAACTATTATTAAATATAAACTCCAATAGGGAAACGTATTTCTCCCATTGGTTATGTCGATACATAACGTACATCCTTAGTATGTTCTCTAGTACTTGGTTAACTCCCTCTATTTGGCCATTTATCTTTGGATGATATGTGACACAAAGGATTAATTGTGTACCCAAGGGATCTTAGAGGTGTTTCTAGAATCTAGGAGTAAATCAATAATCTCTATAAACAATGATCCTTTGGGGCACCTCATGGAACCAAATTATTTCTTTGATAAATACATGTGCAATGGATGGTGCATCAAACCTACTGACCTTAACATGGATAGAGTGATCACTCTTAGTTAATTTACCAACTCTCACCATAGTGAAATTTTCATGCCTTTTGGAATCATAGGTAATCCCACGACAAATTCGTTTGAGATGAAATCCCATGTAGTGTCAAGTATATCATGAGGTTGTAAAAGACTGGCATGGTGAAGGTGTTTTTCCTTGACCTACTGAAATTTAAGACACTAAGAAACAAAATTTATTATATTTCATTTCATGCGTGCCCAAAAAACTACATTTTTTTATGTTTGTATGGATCTTATTTACTCTAGGATGTGTAGAATAGGAAGCTCAATTGGCGTCTTCCTGCACTAGTATTTGAAGATCTCAATTCTTGGGAACATAAATCTAGTTTCTAAATTGTAAAATTCCACCAATTTCCAAGGATAATCCATTAAATTTAGGGTCCATAGACAATGGATCCCTATGAGCATCACCTGATGCAATGAGTGCTAAGTGGATTACTTAATATCATGAGAAATTTGGTCGTCTGACTAATGCTCATAAGACATGGATCATGCTTAATGACCTACTCTATATAGATAATCCCGAAAAGGATATCTCATATGTTGGATTATGTTGTAGCTAAAAATGTACCTACCTAATTGTGGATAACTCTTTAAATACTCGTGAACTAAGTGTTTTCCTTAAAAACATATATATTGGTGCTATTCGATGTTGTTAAGGATTAATCTTGCAGCGATTAGATTTCAGAAGGAAAATTGAATGAAGATTAATGAGGGAGTTTGCGACTGAAATATTAGATGGGTGATATAGATTTGATCTGATGACAAAGATTCATTTTGGATGGAAAAATAGCAGGGTGGATAACAATGGATATGAACCCAAAATGAATACGAGCATGATATGTGGCAATAAAATGATACATTACATAATTAAAAAGAAACCGAGGGTTTTGTGGTCCTACTTGGACTTGTGGGAAATGATGTGTTAAACATGTGCTCGGATTAACAATGGACACCTATTTCATCGCACAAAGTAATTAATGGTTTTTTCTTTTAATTCAAATGTTTGATAATTAGATTGACACTTTGACTTTGTCCCACATAATAGATTTCTCTCAGCTCAAGGGGTGAAACCGATTGCAGAATAATTTTCAGCCATTAATGTTGCACAAAATGAAATGAGTGAGGTTTGTTCATGTGAAACGGCATGTCATAGGAGCTGTCTTTTGCACAAATGTTTAATTTTGAGTCTGGTAGGTAAATAAGAAGAAGTGCAAGTCAGCCAGGTAAGTAGTGTTCCTATAATAAAAATTCCTTTGGCTCTATCCATTTGTTAAATATATTATAGTTAGGATTTTATATTCTAGAGGAAAATTGATTGACACCCATAATTTTTGGAAACCTTAGTTCTTTTGAAAATTTATGAGGTTTTATGTTTTGTTATGATTCTCACTTTGGAGATGATTTCACCAAGATTTGGTGATTTGTTTTTTAATAGGTCTTTGAAGAGATAAATGAGTAGGTATTTTTCTTCCTGGTTGGAATCCATTGATAAATTCGGGAATATTTTGAATTTTCCTATGAAAGAGGTTAGTCATACTATTTAAGGGTCTCTTTTTATGATATTTTTGCATAAATCTTGTTTGTGTTTAGAATTAAAGACCAAAGGCAATTACCTTGACTATGTAACCCTTATCACGAAGTATTTAAAGTATTTAATTGGCTATGTTTTCACTAACCTCATGTGGAATTGATTAATCAACATGAGATAGATTGATATATGCAAGAGATTCGATAGAGAACATACAATATCAATAACATACCATATGTTACAAGAAGAGAGGATGAAAGATCACAAAGATTTAGAAATGAATAAAATGAACACACCATTTGAAATCCAAGGAATATAGCTTTCATGGAATGAAGAGAATTAGTTTGCAGAATAGAAATTTCAACAAGGAAAGAATTGAAGACCAATAAGAAGAAGGATAGTTGGCACCAAAAATATTTGTATTAAACTTGAGAAAATAATAGTTTCATTTAGAGTAGATAAAAATATTTAAATTGTCCATTTTTAAGGAAAAGAGTTAGCATAACGTCGACAAGTAGAATTTGGACTATTTAGTCCAAGATGACGATTAGAAAAACAACGATACCAGGGGTACTATATACGATGTTTAGTTTGCTACTAATTTGGATAAATTCTATGATGGATTTGTAAAGACATTTTCTGCATAGTTTTGAGAATGAAAAGAGGATTCATCCCTCTATTATTTCAAGTTTGCAACTTTTATTTATTTATTTATCAATAAACCTATTCCTCAATTGTTTTGAATACTATTGAAGAGACTTATTAGAGATTTAATTTGCTATAAATACCTTAATTTCCTTGTATTTCGTTATATATTTTCTCTCCAGTTTGTTTTAAGTTCAAATGGTGTATGTTTCACTTATGAATGATACTTATTATCTCATAGTGTTGTATCTGTGAACTTTAAATGAAGAATATAATCAATGTATTTAGTAGTGAATGTTTTCACAGTGATATGGTATTTAGTACTTCATTGTACATGACCTTGAAGCATTGATTTCTTTTGGTTTATTGATGCATAATTTTGAATAGCTATCATATTGCAATATTAGGTTGATGTTTGCAAAATTTTCTTCTAAAGTTATTAGTGTATTGATTGCCTTCCTCCATTGACATTTTATATTTTATTTGTTTTATTTCAAATGTTACTTTCTAGTATTTGAAATAACCTATTTACTTCTACCATCCCTTTAATCTTAATATATTGGAATGTAGGGTCAAGGTTCCCTCTTGAATTTAATAATATGTGTGGTTATTTGTCTTGACCTCTATTGTACTTTTATATGACTTCCTATTTTAATTTCATACTAAATGAACACGTTGAATACTTTATGCTTGAGAATTACACCCTTTGGTTACTGGAGTTGAATACTAAATAGTTCTCCTGTTATTTGTAGATGATATACTCATATTTTGTGATGGGTCTCGAAGAGATATTGTAAAGCTTAGGAATATTATGGATTTATACTGCTTAGTGATTGTAACACTTTCAATGATGCAAACTTGACCATTTTTTATTTTGGTATAGATGAGGATGTTATAGAGTTGGCCAGGATCTCTTTCCCTTTCGGTTTGATCCTATGGAGGATGGACTAAAGTATATTGGATTTTATTTGAAACCCAACAATTATAAAAAAAGTAAATTGGAATTTGTTGATAGCTAAATTGGAAAAGATATTAGAGTGTTGGAGTTTTAGATGGTTTTCTAGAGGGGGTCACTTGGTTTTGGTAAAATAAGTGAACAAAGCTATCCCGGTTTACTAGATGTATTTGTCTTGGATTCCAAAAGGAGTGTTTGATAATATTAGAAATATCAGTTTCCACTTTCTATGGGGTGGATCGGGTGAAATGAAGGTTATCCCAAATCACTTGGGGGATTGGGATTAAAAAATATCTTTCTTTTTCCAAAATATCTAGTGCCAAGGGCATTTGGAGATTGATTAGAGGACATGTTTTATGGTGCAAGATTGTGACTGACAAATATATCTTTTTAGAAATGGTCGAAGAATGGTTAAGGAGAAGGGAGAAATCCTATGATAATATTTCGGTTATATGGAAGGATGTCATTAAAGAATTTTGGTTGATTGGGAATGTGAAATTGCCCACATAAGATCCAAAGAGATGATGTAAACCTCGCAATGAAATATTTTAGGAATAATAGAAGAAGAGACAAACAATAGAACTTAGATCCAAAGAAACTCTGATTGGGGCAAAATAATTACACATGTTACATTAAACTGAATAGTGAACAGGTAAACATACAATGCTGAGTATGAGGATTCGAATTCATTAGGAGGAATTCGAATTGGCCTTCATGCACAGATCCATAATTAGTGGAGAGTCATCAATGCCTAACTAGGATTCCACCTTCTCATTAGTGAAGTCATCAATGCACAAGTAATGGTCAACTGGGAGTCAAACTGAGTCTAATTGAAAGTGGTTGGTGTAACAGGCACATGGAAGCACTAATATAGTGAAGGATGCTTAGTGGAGGGCGCCATAGGAGTTAACTAGAGTCAGAATGGTCAATCTAGTCTCACTGGAGGTCCAACAGAGTGATAAACTCTGTAAAGAGTCAGTTAATCCTTAAATCAAGGAAATAACTAAAGATAACTCAATATAACTGAATATAACTGGACTGGTAGGTGAAGAAGGCACCCTTGACATGCAGTGGAGCAAAGGAGGGCGCATTAGTCACTGGGAGGGATAGAAATGATCTGAAAGAAGCTCCGGGGGCTAGTTTGCTGAGGACTAGGTGCTGGGACTGATGACCTAGAATGCATGCAAACCCTAATTTTGCATGCATGACTGAAAATGAAAATGTCTGGAAAGCTAGTAGGACTAGGATGGAGTATAGGAATATCCTAACACCCCCCCTTAATCCATCCTGGGCCCTGGTAACTAGGACCAAAGGTCACCCATACAATAGATGAAATGATAATAAAATACATAACTGTCCATAAACTGAGGAAATGGGGAAAACCTCGTGGGAAAAATACCCCCCCTCAAAAGAATAGTAAATAACTCAAAGAACCATCATGCAGAAAAAAGAAGAAGCTTTCATCAGTGAAAACTTTTGCAAAAGACTTGGCAAGCTGATCCCATGTAGGAAGGTCTCCCATTGTGTGGAGGATGAAGCAAGTCTTTTAGGAACTTTTTCTGTATCTGGAGCGAATGGAACATGAGTAGTCTTCCCAAAAGATGGAAGAGAGAACCCCATCATCATGCTGCATCTCTCATGGAGAGATGGATGGCATAATGCAAGGTTGGCATGATGCTGAAGTCTAGTAGTTCTGTAAACAAATAAATCATCAACTGTGTTCTCAGTAGTAGCAAGGACTGTGTGAGAACATATTTCTCTTGAATATGGTCTGAGAATAGGTGTTGGTTTTGAATCTTCTTGAACCATGATCTCAACATCAAAATCTTGATCTTCTTCTTCATTAGAAGAGGAGTCATTGGAAGAGGAGTCACTGTGATCTTCATCAGAATCTAAAGGAATAGTTGGAGAGAAAGGCATGAAGTGTGAGAACTCATATGCCTTTGAGGCATGATTAGCAATCCCATTCACTATAACCTTTCCAGTGGAGATTTTTGTAATCTCTACTGTGTTTGGACCAAAAATTACTTGTTTTGGAGATCCTGTATGAGTCATTTGATATACTGACAACAAATTAGCTGTAAGAGAAGGAACAAATAAGACATTTTTGAACTTACCATGCTGCATATGAACTGTACCCAAACCTTTGGCAGAAATCTGAGAGTTGTCTCCCATGTGAATGGTAGGCCCATCATGGAGATCCAAAGAGGAGAAGGATTCTTCTTGTGCAATCATGTGGTTGGAGGCTCCAAAATCTATGAGGAGGGCTTTTGTCTTTGAAAAACCAGCCATCAATGCATGGCAATCATCAGATCCACTTCCAGAATCAGTCATCTTTGCTTCTTTTGGAACAACAATTTGGTTTTGTTCAAGAAGCTTGGTTAGAAGATCAATCTTCTTGTGCATGCAGGCATGCTCAGGATGGTTTCCTCTCTTGCAGTAGGTACGATTAGGTCTCTTTTGTTTGTCATTCTTGGATCTTGAAGGTTTCTTGCCTTTTCCTTTTTGTCCCCCTTTTGCATTCGCTCCACTTGATTCACCAGCTAAAAGAGCTAGATCTTTGGAGGTTTTGATGGCACCCATTTGAATCAATTTGTCCTCTTCTTGAATGAGAGCGGTAGTAAATTTTTCCAAGGTAGGAAACTTCCATCTAGGGATTGACATTCGCCCTGAATGGAAAGTAGAGACAAAAACAAAAAATTGAGATCCAAGTTTGCTCAAAATGGAGAGCACTAATTGTTCATCACTTTTGGTGATGCCACAGTGCTTGCATTGAGTAACCAATTTCTGAAATTTTGAGATGAATGTTTGAATGCTCTCGAAATTGCTAGGTTGCAGAGAAGCCAATTCATTTTTGAGAGTGTAGCCTATCATCCCATCTTGTTTGCCAAAGATATTTCCCAATATTGTCCATAACTCATTGGGAGACTTAATTCCTTCAACATGGAACAGTAGATCTTCTGACATATGGAGGCATATGAATCCAAGAGCTTCATCCTTTTTATTTAGATGCTTGGTTCTCTCAACAACATGATGAGGTATAGCATCTTTTTCAAATACTATTCGATTCAGAATTTTGTGATACAAGTGAAATATAATCCGATCCTTCCATTCGAAGTAGTTGAATGGAGTGAGGATCATAGGAGTAGGAGAAGAAGGAGAAGCATTCGAAATGCTCATCTTGACTGCTGGAACAAGTGCAAAATAGAAACTACTGAATCTGCTGCTGCAACTGCTGGAACTTCGAAATACCTGCAAAAAAACTCTCAAGAATGGAGGTAGAATATAGTCTCAAATGGCTCTGATACCATGTGAAATTTCCCACATAAGATCCAAAGAAACGATGTAAACCTCACAATGAAAGATTTTAGGAATAATAGAAGAAGAGACAAGCAATAGAACTTAGATCCAAAGAAACTCTGATTGGGGCAGAATAATTACACATGTTACATTAAACTGAATAGTGAACAGGTAAATATACAATGCTGAGTACGAGGATTCGAATTCACTAGGAGGAATTCGAATTGGCCTTCATGCACAGATCCATAATCAGTGGAGAGTCATCAATGCTTAACTAGGAGTCCACCTTCTCATCAGTGAAGTCATCAATGCATAAGTAATGGTCAACCGGGAGTCAAACTGAGTCTAACTGAATGTGGTTGGTGTAACTGGCACATGGAAGCACTAATATAGTGAAGGAGGCTCATTGGAGGGTGCCATAGGAGTTAACTAGAGTCAGAATGGTCAATCTAGTCTCACTGGAGGTCCAACAGAGTGATAAACTCAGTAAAGAGTCAGTTAATCCTTAAATCAAGGAAATAACTGAAGATAACTCAATATAACTAAATATAACTGGACTGGTAGGTGAAGAAGGCGCCCTTGTCATGCAGTGGAGCAAAGGAGGGTGCATTAGTCACTGGGAGGTCTAGAAATGATCTGAAAGAAGCTCTGGGGGCTAGTTTGCTGAGGACTAGGTGCTGGGACTGATGACCTAGAATGCATGCAAACCCTAATTTTGCATGCATGACTGAAAATGAAAATGACTGGGAAGCTAGTAGGACTAGGATGGAGTATAGGAATATCCTAACAGGGAAAGATTTGGATTGGAAAATTGGGGACGGGTCCAAGGTAAGAATTTGAGAAGATGCACGGGTGGGTAGTGGATGCAATTATCTGTTGAACCCTCTAATCATTCAAAATATCAAATATAGGGGTTATTTATATATATGTTTCCCAAATTGTTGATCCAATATCTACTTCTATATGGAGGTAGGGTTGGCTAAGGGAAGATAGATTTTGATGGGAAGTTGATGAAGTGCAAGCTTGGGACTCATTTATCGCCTACTTAAGTCCATGCCAAGCAAAATTAAATGAACATTTGGATGAATTGTGCTATTCCTTTGTGCCGAAGGGATATTTTACTCCTAGATTAGGATATGTTAGCCTTTGTATGGATCATGATAGGAGATTTATCAAATGGTGGTGGAAGCATTTGTGGAAACTTAAATTCCCATTGAAGGAAAAAATATTTATGTGGTATTTATTAAACGATAAGGCACTGACTTGGGACAATCTACAGAAACACAATTTGTTAGGACTAGGTAGGTTTTCTTTTTGTTGTCAAAATGAGGAAACGAATGATCACATCATGATAGAATGTGATTTTGCAAAAAAATGTTTGGGCAGAAATAGTCTCTATTTTAGGCATTAATATAAGATGGTCTGGCTTAACAATCGAGGAAGGGTATAGGTCTTAAAACTTAGATTCTCACACAAATTTTTTTAAGGCTTTACCGGTTAGAGTAGCATGGGGCATTTGGATTGCTCGAAATATATGCATATATGAGGACTGTCTAGCGTCTATGGCTATCTGTGCTATACAAAGAATGAGCATCTTATAGGATTTCCCACAGGATTTAGAGTAGGAGGGTACTATGAGAGTGGCTGAGGAAGAGATAGATAAACATATTTCATGGGAATATTTTGATGGTGCATCACAAGGGAATCTGTCGAGCTGCAGTGGAGGCATAGTTCTTCACCTCTTGACTACTCACTCTATTAGATTTCTGGCAAGGTTGGGTTTGGGGTAAAATAAATATGCAGAGTTGATGTCATTAAGATTCTTCTTCTGTACATGTCCTTGTATATTCTCATATTTTCATTCAATGGTTAAAGGGGGATCATTGATATAACCATATGTCTCTCTCTATTCTTTTAGATGAGCTAAGATTGATTTTCACTAATTTATCCTTTTTGTCTTTTCATCATGTCTATATGGAGTGGAATGTTGATGCAAACATCCTATCAAAGGTTGGAATTAGAATGCGTGATGGAGTGGATTCTGGTTACTATCATTTTCCTTTCCATGAAGAAGTTGATGCTATTTAGATATACTTTCAGATTCCTATAGGATGTTTAAATGGGGTTTAAAGGACTTATCTAAGACCTCTCTAATGTAAAGGTGTAAACTGATCGGGTCACTCTTATATTTCGGTTTTTGTTTAGTGGTTTTATATCCTTTTTAGAAGTATCTTTGGGCATTTTGGTCGATATGTATTTGGGTATACTTGATAGAGGGGATAGAAAGGATGTAAATAATTTCTATAATTTCTGGACTGTTACTCATGCAACTACGTTGATATGCATTTGAGAAAAGTAATTTTGTACTCATATGATGATGTAATGAAATAACGATTTTTTTTTCTTTTTTTCTTTTTCCCCTGAGGAGTATATATATACATATATTAGACAGTCCAGTATTAAATAGATTGTAACATCCATCCCTATATATTGATTCACTATATTTTATAAAATTAAACATAAAGTAATAATAATAATAACAATCTCATTATACTTTTTTTAAAAAAATTTGTACCACTAGGGCATTAGGTGTATTTATAGTTATACAATCATGTTAAGATTGATTGCACTAATTTCTCATTTTTGTCTTTTCATCATGTCTACAGGGAGTGGAATGTTGATGCAAACATCTTGTCAAAGGTTGGAATTAGAATGCATATGGGGACTTGGTACCTCCCAGATTCTTGTGATGGAGTGGATTTTGGTTACTATCATTTTCCTTTCCATGAAGAGGTTTATCTTATTTAGATATCCTTTCAGATGACTATAGTATGTTTATATAGAGTTTGAAGGACTTATTTGAGAACTCTATGATGTAAAGTTGTAAACTGATTGGGTTATTCTTATATTTTGGTTTTTGTTTAGTGGTTTTCTAGCCTTTTTAGAAGTATCTTTGGGTATTTTGGTCAATATGTATTTGGGTATACTTGATAGAGGGTATAGAGATGATGTAAACAATTTCTATACTCTCTGGACTGTTTCTCATACAACTATGTTGATATGCATTTGAAAAAACTAATTTTGTACTCATTTGATGAAGTAATAAAATTAAGAATTTTTTTTTTTCTGAGGAATATATATATATATATATATATACACTTGGCTTTTATTTGAAACCCAACAACTGTAAAAAAATAGATTGGAATTGGTTGATAACTAAATTGGGAAAGAGATTACTGTGTTGAGTTTCATATGGTTTTCTAGGGGGGGTTGCTCGGTTTTAGTAAAATTATTGCACAAAGCTATCTCGGTTTACTGGATGTCTCTATCCTGGATTCCAAAAGGAGTGCTTGATAAGGCTTAGAGAGATTAGTTTATGCTTTCTATGGGGTGGATCGAGTGAAAGGAAGGTTTTCCCGTGGATTTGATGGGATATACTCACCTATCCCAAATCACTTGGGGAATTGTGATTAAAAAATAACTTTCATTTTTCAAAATATTTAGTGGATACGGGTGTTTGGAGATTGATTAGAGGACAAGGTTTATGTTGCAAGATTGTGTTTGAAAAGTATATCTTTTTGGAAATAGTCGAAGAATGGTTAAAGAGAAGGGACAAAGCCTGTAATAATATTTTGGTTATATTGAAAGAAGCCTTTAAATAATTTTGGTTGATTGTAAAACATTTGGCTTGGAAAATTGGGGACGGTTCCAAGGTAAGAATCTGAGAAGATGCATGAGTGAGTACATGATGAAATCATCTGTTGAACCCTCTAATGATTGAAAATATCAACGATAGGGGTTGTTTATATCTTTCTCAAATTGTTGATACAAGATCTACTTCTATAAGGGGGCATGGATGGCTAAGGGAAGATAGATTTGGATGGGAAGTCGATGAAATGCAATCTTGGGTCTCATTTATCGCCTGCTTAAGGTCCTGCCAGGTAAAATTAAATGAACATTTGGATGAATTGTGTTGGTCCTTTGTGCCGACATGATATTTTACTACTAGATTGGGATATGTTAGGCCTTTGTATGGATCATGATAGGATAGATATCCAATGGTGGTGGAAGCATTTGTGGAAGCTTAAACTCCCATTGGAGGAAAAAAATGTTTATTAAATAATAAGGCGCTCACTTAGGACAATCTGTAGAAATACAATTGGTATGGACCAAGAAAGTGTGCTCTTTGTTGTCAAAATGAGGAAATGAATGATCATATAATGATGGAATGCGATTTTGCAAAAAACGCATGGGCATAAATAGTCTCTATTGCAGGAAATAATATGAGATTGTCTGGATTAGCAATCATGAGGAAGGGCATAGGTCTTGAAACTTAGATTCTCACACATTTTTTTTTAAGGCATTAACTGTTATAGTAGTATGGGGCATTTTGATTGCTTGAAATATATGCATATTTGAGGACTCTCTATTGTCTATGCCTATCTGTTCTACAAAAATCATGAGCATCTTAGAGGATTTCCCACAAGACTCAGACCAGGAAGGTATTAGGAGAGTGGTTGAGGAAGAGATAGATAAAAATATTTCATGGGAATATTTTGATGGTGTGTTACAGGGGAATCTTTCGATCTGTAGTGGAGGAATAATTCTGCACCTCTCAACTATTCACTCTATCAAATTTATGGAAAGGCTGGGTTTGGGGTCAAATAACTATGCTGATTTGATGTCAATAAAGCTTCTTCTTCTGTACGAGTCCTTGGAGATTCTCATATTGTCATTCAATGGTTAAATGGGGATCGCTAATGTAACCATCTGGATCTCTGTATTATTTTATATGAGCTAGGATTGGCTTGCACTAATTTCTACTTTTTGTCTTTTCATGATGTCTACATGGAGTGGAATGTTGATGCAACCATCTTGTCAAAGGTTGGAATTAGAATGCGTATGGGGACCTGGTACCTCCCGAATTCTCGTGATGGAGTGGATTCTAGTTACTATCATCCGCCTTCCCATGAAGAGGTTGATCCTATTTAGATATCCTTTTGGATTCCTATAGGATGTTTACATGGGGTTTGAAGGACTTATCTAAGAACTGTCTGATGTAAAGGTGTAAATTGATCGGGTTACTCTTATATTTTGGTTTTTGTTTAGTGGTTTTCTATCCTTGTTAGAAATATCTTTGGGCATTTTGGTCGATATGTATTTGGGTATACTTGATAGAGGGGAGAGAGACGATGTAAAAAATTTCTATAATTTCTAGATTGTTTCTCATACAACTATGTTGATATGCATTTATGCATTTGAAAAAAGTAGTTTTCTACTCATCTGATCTAACCCTTGATCTACCAAGTTAATGCAAAAGTTGAAAAAAATGTTTGCACCTCAATAAATTTGATCTTTAAATCCTTGATAAATCCTAAATTAACATGGATTTATAGTTGTAGTAATCCACTAGTAAAAACTATTACTATTTAATATTCATATGAATTGTTGATGCCATACATATTTTATGATCTTCCAAAGAACATACCAACCAAATCAAATGAGGTCATGACATATTAATAATCGATTTTACTTACACATGTCATAAATTTTCTTGTTGGAACAAACACATCCTACCTAAAATTAGGATGGATATTAATAATATATTTTTCTTACACATGTCATAATTTTGCTTTCTAGAACAAACACATCCTACCTGAAATTAGGATGGATAATAATCCATATAATTACGCCATAAGGTGTTTTGTCTATGATGACTCCTATGTTTTTGTTCTTATTGTGCATTCTCATATGTGGGATCGGGTTACATGACCATCAAGAGAATTTTGGTCATCGGTCGTTGTGCACCACTTACCATCTACTTACATGTGTGCCTTCAAAGCTTGTGATTTCAGCTGGTAGGTAAATCACTTGCACTCATCCTATGCAAACCTTCCTAGCCTACCATCATTATCAATGTGGCTCTTCCATTTCTTCTGTTTACCTGCTACATTGAATGATATCTTCACAGTTACCTAAACACTTGAATGTCACTTGAATGATGTCAGCACATTCCTACCTAACTTGTCATCTAAGAGAGGCTGTGAGGGAGTATCTCAATCTCCTCTATTTATTGGTGATCCTACAGATTGTGTTTTCCATTATCTTGGTAATTTGAGCATTTTTCCATTTGTTGGTTATCCTATAGATTATGTGGTCGGATTTATTTCCACTATCTTGGGCATTTAAGAGTTTTTCCAATTGGTAAAGTATCTTGGAGAAGAAAACCACGCAACACAGGTAAGAAAAAGGACCTTCAAATTCATATTATCTATTAATATCTCATCGGAATCATAGTCTGCTTACCTTTCCTGCAAAGTCATGCAAGTCATTTTTAAAAATTGGATATGCAAATTATTTTTCCAGATTCTACAGAAATATAGAAAATCACACATCATTAAAACAATGAACAATATAACCATGAATTTGAATAGGTTGAGTGACTTATTTCTTGAGAGGTTCCTGCACCCAGTTTGCTCACCCTTGATCTATCCCGTAGTAAGGCATATGTGGATGTACATGGTTAGAGCAGTTCACCATCCTTTTACACCCTTTCATGCAAGCTTCTATTACAAATTGTGGATGGAACCTCGACGAGGATTTATGTTGTGTTTCCCTATGACTACAAATATACAGAAAGAATCATCATAAGAATTACCTGTAATCCATAATATGTTTTGATTTCCCAATCTTTTCAAGAAGTAGTGTTATTGATTTCCATTTTCCTAAACAATATACAACAAATTTTGAAACTAATCCCACATACAAATTGCTTGCCTTAAAAGTATACTTTTATTCATTAACGTGAGGATAACTTGGAAACCAAAGAAATTTACACGCACCCAATAGCTAAGGTAAGAGTGATTAAATGCCAAATATTTTAGGTAAAGAGCCTACTCAACCATAAGGCTAGCGATTTTTTGTAGAAAAATTCTCCTCCAAAATGGCAAAACCATTTCATTGGGCCATAGAGTCCTAAAGCATATAATGTCAGCACGCTGAAACTGTCGATAAAATCCTCGAACTCTTTCTGCATGCACCCAATCATGAGGTAAGAGTGAGCCCCCTTACCATATGTACTCCTGGCAGATGGATATTTAGCTTGGAAGGTGGATTAGAGCCGCATTCGAGAAATTGTCTTGTGGGAGAGACAATTTTTGTCGAGATGTTTTATAAATAACGTAGAAGTTTTTAAATTTGAAATTATGATAAATAATTTATTTTATTTATACATTATTTTGGTACATTTTAGAGATATTAGTCCGTCCAAAAGGCCCTCTCTCCAAATAGTAGATGACCAAGATCTGTTACACTGATGAGTTAAAATGAACCTCTTCAACTTAGAAAATTTATCATTTGATCAAGAAACATAAAATCACCCTCTACTATTGCCATGAAAGAATATGCAGCGGTTTGCAACCAATGAAAATATTACCCTAAAGGATACAAGAATGTATGAGTCCAATCCAGGTATGGCATAACTTTATCATTTGTCTAAGCTTTATTTGATTTTTCTTCTTCTTATAATAATAATAATAAAATTCTATTTTTAAAGTCACCGTCAAGCGAGACACCAATTTGGTGTATGAGACCCCCCTTGTCCCACCTCTGCATAGCGATTTATTTAACTTCATTAAAACAATTTATGTGCATGTCATAATGTGTTGCATAAATGTATGTGGTCCATTCCCTTTGTGCTCTTTTTATTCTACTGTCCAAGTGTTAGCTGATTTTATATTTTTGGTTTAACGGTCACCATTCTTGTAATTTTTCAACCTATTTGTCATGTACGTTTGTCTAATCCACATATCAAATTTCTTCTCATCACGTCTGTTGCCAGTAATTATCTTGATCACAATTTTAGTGTTGTAGCTATTATTAATATGAAAAGCTTTGCTTAAATTTTTTTCTTGTAATGTTATATACTCTTATTAGAAGTATTGTTCCTTTCCATACTTAGGAGTCTTAGGCCCCTTAGAAGGCCTCTAATTTGCCAATTCATTTCCTTTTTTCTCCTATCTTTAAATACCAGGGTTTTCTGTATGATGATTGAGAAGTCCAAATCATATCATATACACCTTCTGTCCAAATGCATATCATTTGTGCTTTTGTACATCCCTGTCGCACTATCCATTTTTTATATGTCTGCCTTTTTAATAAGAGTACATAGAGGGAATTTCCATTGGGCGTAGCTTTGGTGGTTGGGAGGAATGATTATTACCCTCCCTACCCAGGTTCAATCCTTGTAAGTGACATGTTTGAGCCCTTAAATGGGTCTATAAGATGCTCTTGTGTTTGAGCCCCCATTATACCGAAAATGCTCAGCCACCCCATGTTCTCGTGGATTTCGAGGAGGTTTTCCGTGGACGTAGAGAACACCAATATTCGGTGTCGTGAACCACATGAAAAAAAAGTACAAAAGAATGAGTTTTTGGCCTAAAAATTTGAGAGGCGCCAAAGGCTATTACCTTGAGCATCTGGGGGTGAGTGGAGCCTGGGATGTTTTCTTAGCAACAAATATATATTACCATTAGACCATAGAATCATGTCTTTCTTCTCCACCTCTTCTTGTTGTATCCCTCTTTCCTTTCTAAACTACTTATCTTGATCATTGGCATAACATATATTTCTTATTTATATAACATAACATATTTTTTTCATGTTTTTATATTTTTTTTAAAGATACAAGATGATCTCCACTATATCAAGGATGACGTATTAGCATTGGAGAAACTAAAACTAAAATAATCTAGAGCTAGAGAATTATAATCTAGGAAATTACATATGTTCTTCCTCGTCCTATAAAAAACATGCCACATGTCCTTGTCCAATGATAAGTCAAAACCTCTTCATGGTGACAATGTGCTTTGACACGGCTTGTTATTTGATCTGCTACTTAAAGAGGTGGAGCTCCTCCAGCCATGCTTTATATATATAGGATGGAAGCTTCGTACAGTTATGAATGTTCTAGGAGGAGACATTGCTGAAATTCAAAGACAGAGTTCATATTCTTAACAAATGACTATTTATTAAATGTGAAAAATGAAAAAAAAATTATTCAGAACTTGAGAGAATACGGTGTATATTACACTAACATTGAGTAGCTATGAGCTATATGATGATTATATACAACTGAAACAGGATAAAATATCAAATTGATAGTTTCAATCTTAATTGTCACTAGAATGCCCAACAACATAACATACCTCTCATTTGTTTTCTTCTATATACAAAACACACTAACTAGATTGCTCATGCATAAAAGTATAAGAAAGTTACAAATGACTTGTATCCTTGCACATATGTCCCAAGTGCCTTTTCTACTTTTTCAATGCAAAAATGACAATAATAATTATTTATGTATAGGTGAAATTGTTTTTAAATTTGTCTCTCGCTCAACCCAAAATAAGGGAGATATTTCCATGTCCCCAATAATTGCCGCTACTTGTATGTAGCGTCCCCTTCCATCAATCTGATGCAAGGAAGGAAACGTGAACCAACTTACCGGGCTCAATTGGTAAACTCAGCCCCATACATTACTCATCAATTTATAACAATTAAAAACTTCTTGCGTGCAGACTCATACTTTAAATAAACACAATGGAAATAAACATACTAGCAAGCACATAGACAATAATGCATTCTCATATCTAACATAGGTAATTAACATTCAGAATTAACACATTGCAAAGCACATAATGCATATAATGTAAATCACAGAGAACACTTATCTTGAAGATGAAGCTGTCCAAACAATTGGCTATGTGAGAGCAACGTTCCACCCAACCATAGATATCTGTTTAGCTTGTATTCTTTCAGCTGAGAGATCACCCCCGAGCTGGGTTGTGTATCCACTAAGGAGGAACTAGCTGGGATCACTCATAGCCATGATTTCACTCAACAACTATACTAAGCCAACACACAGTTGGGTTTATCAAGCATACAACAGACAAAGGAGGGAAATGCTAAGCCAGTGAGCTCAACCACCGAGCTACAGGCATCTCAAATGGATTCAACAGTCAATGCACCCACATTACCTACCACACCCAACACAAGGAAGGTCCCCTTCTCTGCTGCACAGTCTCTCAGGAATCCCTTCCCTCCAGTGCTCTTCAGGGTGGGCATAGAAAAGTCCAGTTGCTAATCCTTGAGATTCTAGCCTTCACTGGGTTTATCAAACAAACCCAACCTCTGCTCAGTCATTCACCATTGGATTTCTCACAATTCTGTTCATCAAATAACTCAATCGCGTCACTGGTTTTCTGGGCTACAAAAACTGGGTTTTCCAATGGATTTTGGGATATTTAATACTCTCAAATTCACCCCAAGGTTCATATCTATGGATCCCCCATTGGATTTCACTGTCAAATACCAAATCTGGGCGTTTTCGGCTCTTCTAAAACGCGGCTCTTTCAAAGTTGCGATTTCTGGTTTGGTTCACTGCTAGCAAATCGTTTTTGGATGGAAAATGATGTTGGTAACTTCCACAATGCAATGGGGATGAGGAAGAAGCAACTCCCATGAGGTAGAGTGACTTGTGGTACAAGAAAATAGAGCCCATAATCTGCCATACAAATTTCTGGGTTGTCCATGCTCCATTGAAGCCATGGACTGAAATCTCCAACAACTTCCTTACAACATAAATAAATGTCATCAAGGAAAGTCAAATGGGTTCTCACAATGACATTTGGCAGTGTATGGTTCGTCCCCACAACCCCCTCACCACTCCCTAGTGGATACACATGGTCCCTTCTCATTGGTTGCTTCCATAGCCAGTTTTTCGAATTTTATTGAAATATTAACATTTACATCAATTTACAATATTCTATGGCTTAATAGCACATGGGTATCAACATATCAAATATTTGCTTGTTTTAAATAAAATCCGAACATACACTAGTGGGGCCTTGGCCTTGAGCTCCACGCTAGGGAAACATACAATGTATGTATACAATATCTACATTAAAAGCCAATATTTCATAAGGGTCAAAATTGGGGTATTACATTCCCCTCCCCCTTAGAACAACATCGTCCTCGGTGTCCTCAAAACTGAACAAAAATGGGAATGCCTCTCTCATGGCATCCTCCAGCTCCCATGTAGCCTCATTGGGACTAAGGTGCTCCCATTGGACCTTTACCTACCCAATGGCTCTGTTCCGGAGCAAAGTGACCTTCTTGTCAAGGATGCAAATAGGTTCTACTTGGAACTCTCCCTCGGGTTCCACCTGTATCATATTCCAATCAATCATATGATTAGGATCATGTACATACTTCTTAAGCAAAGATACATGGAAAACATTATGAGCTCTTATGTTAGTAGGCAATGCAAGTCTATATGCAATTGGCCCTATCCTATCTAGGACTCCAAATGGCCCACAATATCTTGGTGACAACTTGGCACAGCTCCCCAACTTGAGGGAACTTTGCCTTGGTTTCACTCTCAAATAAACATGATCCCCAATCTGAAATTCCTTATGCACTCTTTTCAAATCTGCATAACTCTTCTGCCTGTCCTGAGCTGCCTTTAAATTCTGCCTAATCTTAGCAACTTCCTGTTCCATTTCTTTGATCATCTCTGGTCCAAGTACTACCCTGTTCATCGGGATGTCCCAATTCACTAGAGTTCTGCATCCCTTGCCATACAATGCTTCAAATGGACTCATTCCCAAGGATGCATGATGTCCATTATTGTATGCAAAATTCTACCAAGTGTAGGAAATCTTCCCACTTGGATGGTTTATCCATCACATACATTCTCAGCATGTCTTCAAGAACCTGATTCACCCTCTTAGTTTGGCCATCTGTTTGAGAATGATATGCTGTACTAAAATTCAATTTAGTTCCCAATTCCTGAAATAATCCCTTCCAGAAATTGGAAGTGAACTTTTTATCACGATCATAAATTATTGCCTTAGGCAATCCATGCAACTTGAATATCTCTCTCATGAAGATATTTGCAATGTCACTAGCCTTGTGAGTGGACTTTACTGGAATAAAGTGAGCTACTTTTGATAGCTTGTCCACCACAACCATGATTGAATCATGCTTCCTCACTGTCATGGGCAGACCTGTTATAAAATCCATGGAGTTCACTTCCCACTTCCATTCCGGAATGGGTAAGGGCTGCAGCAATCCTGCTGGATGTTGGTGTTCTGCCTTGACTTGCTGGCACTTCTGACACCTAGCAATATACTCAGCTATATCCTTCTTCATACCATGCCAAAAGTATTGCTTTCTTGCTGTTGTTATAGTCTTATGATATCTTGGATGTCCAGAGTATGGCATTTGATGAATTTCATCCATCACTAGCTTCTTCAAATCTGCACTATTTGGAAAGTACAATCTATCTTTGTAGATGAGGATATCGTCTTCACCAAGCTGGTATTCTGCACACTTTTCATCCACATTACCTTGCTGCAACTTCTCTTTAATTTGAAGGCAAGTTTCATCACTGTGCTGGGCTTCAATAACTCTTGTCTTCAAGTCTGATTTACACATACTTACTGCTGCAACATGAAATTTTCTGCTAAGAGCATCTGCAACCTTATTCTCCTTCCCTTTTACATGCTTAATTTCAAAATCAAATTCACAAAAGAACTCCATCCATCTAGCTTTCCTGGCATTCAAGTTTTGCTGATCAAACAAATACTTCAAGCTCATGTGGTCGGTCCTAAGCTTGAATCTTCTTCCCATCAAATAATGTCTCCACATCTTAAGAGCATGCACTATGGTTGCTAATTCTAAATCATGTGTGGCATAATTCTTTTCATGTTCTTTTAACTTCCTTGACTGATAGCAAATCACAATACCTTCTTGCATGAGCACTCCACCTAACCCCTCAATGCAAGCATCTGTGCACACCACGAAATCCTTCTTTGGATCTGCTATCTTCAAAACAGGAGCGCTGGTAAGTAACTCCTTTAACTTCTGAAAGCTTTTCTCACATTTTTCAGACCATACAAACTTGATGTTCTTTCTTTGCAATGAAGTGATCGGATGAGCTATCCTGGAGAAGCCTTCAATGAACCTTCTGTAGTAACCAGCAAGGCCCATAAAAGATCTAACATCTGCAACATTCTTTGGAGTAGACCAATCCATGATGGCATTAATCTTCTCCAGATCCACTGCAATTCCTTCTTCAGAAATTACATGACCCAAATACTGAATCTTCTTTTGGTAAACTCACACTTGCTTAACTTGGCATACA
Organism: Larix kaempferi; assembly: GCA_027924585.1. NCBI lineage: Eukaryota > Viridiplantae > Streptophyta > Pinopsida > Pinales > Pinaceae > Larix > Larix kaempferi. The sequence continues at coordinate 807,096 of BSBM01000328.1, forward strand.
ACTGATGTTCTCTAAGGACTTGCAACACCATCCTTAGATATTCTTCATGTTCTTCTTCATTCCTTGAATAGACAAGAATGTCATCCAAGAACACAATCACAAACTTATCCAAATATTTGCTAAAGACACCATTCATGAGACACATGAACGTGGCAAGTGCATTGGTAAGACCAAATGGAACCACAGTGAACTCATAATGACCATATCTAGTTCTGAAATCCGTCTTGTGAATGTCTTCTTCTTTAATCCTTACTTGATGGTAACCAGACCTTAAGTCAATCTTTGAAAACACTTTAGCTTCCTTCATTTGATCAAACAAGTGATCAATTCTTGGCAATGGATACTTGTTCTTGACTGTCACTTTATTGAGCTGCCTGTAATCAATATACAGTCTTAAAGTCCCATATTTCTTCTTGACAAATAACACCGGTGCTCCCCAAGGAGACACACTAGGCCTGATATACCTTTTGTCCATTAATTCTTGCAGCTGTATCTTCAACTCTACCAACTCCAGTGTACTCATTCTATAAGGAGCTTTGGAATTCGGCGCTGCCCCTGAAACAAGATCGATGGTAAAATCAATATCTCTCTTTGGTGGTAGTCTCGACACCTCATCCGGAAATACATCTTGGAATTCTTGCAACATTGGAAAGTCTTCAGTCCTTGGTTCTTTGTCCTCTGACGAATCTGATATATGAATCGCATATAATTGACAACCCTTCTTATAAAAATTTTTCAACTGTAGGGTTGAAATCCGCCTTACTGAAACTTGCTTGGGAATTCCTCTTATCAATCTTGGCCTTCCCTCTTCATCAATGCATTCAAGTGTTTTCTCATAATAGTCCAATTTGGCTCTATGTTTTTCCAACCAATCCATGCCAATCAAGGCATCATACGATCCCAAAGGTATCACATTTAAATATGCATGTGTGTGGAGTCCATTCAATTCTATGGGGCACTCCACCACCACTTCACTAACCTTTCTCTTGGTCCTTGTGGCTAATTGAACTAGCCAAGATTTATTGTGCTTCACTTTTCTAAGAGAACAACCTTCAACCACTTTTGGAGAAACATAACTATGAGTAGATCCTGGATCAATCAAAACAAAAATAGATTGCGTAGCAATCTTACCTTCAACTTCCACCACTGATGATTGATGGTCTGCTTGACGATTATCCAAAGCTGCATAAATTCTAGGCGTTGCCCTTGCCATGTCCTCCACTGTAGCTGCTCCCTTTAAGTTGTGCAACCTTCGGGGATTATCCTTTTGATGTGGACAGTCCTTCAACATGTGGTTTTCTCCACATCCCCAACACTGAAGTGGTCCCTTTGATGCTTTGTCTGCTGCTACTGTTGGTTTGAATCCACTCCTTGCTTGTTGCCCCTGTGGAAAGGTTCTAGGCTGACCTTTGAATGGTGGCTTGAAGCCACTCTTATTTTGTTCAAACCTCCCTCTTGGATTTCCTATCCATGCTTGGTTAACCTCCGATTTTCCTTTATTATGCTCATAGCAATGCATTGCCATTCTAATGGCTTCATCAAGACTTGGTGGATTAACAAATTCAATCATGTCTTTGAAACTTTGAGGTAGACTCCCAAGGAAACATTGGATTTTTATCCTCTCATCTTTAATGTAGTCCACATACCTCAACAATTCCAAAAACTTATGAACATGCTCTTTCATAGATTTTTGTTCCAACCTGAGTTCATTGAACTCCTTTCTCTTATTGTCATAATACCTAGCAGAAAGGTATTTTTCCTTGAAGTACTTCTTGAATCTCTTCCAACTGATCTTCCTCTCACTGATTCCTTTTACTTGCAAGAGATTGTCCCACCAAATTGAAGCTCTGCCATTTAGATTGTAAATGGCAATTCTGGCTTTTTCATTTCCTGAGTAGTCTTGAATTCTAAAATATTTCTTCATTCCAAGAAGCCATGCCTCTGCCTCTTAGCCAGTCTTGCCTTCTCCATCAAATGTGGGAGGCATTGCCTTCCGGAATTCTCCCTGTGGGATTCCCTTGAACTTATTTCTTCCATCAAATCTCTTAGGTGCATGCCTTGGAATTCTTTGAGAACCTTTGGATTCGCATGATCTGCTGGAAAAAGATCTAGAGGAAGGTGTTCTATGCTTTCTGCTCATCGAACTCTTCCTTGGGCTTGGAGTCCTCTTCTTTGAACGACCTCTAGAGCGACTCTCTGCCTCTCTTCCTTCTTCACCTGCATTGCTTGGGTTGGACCCAAGGTTTATCCTCTACTGCATGTCAGTGAGACTTTGCAATATAGCAGCATTGAGTTGGTGTTGTTCTTCTTGAGCCTTCATCAATCTTTCATTGAAGCTCACCATGGTTTCTACCAAGTTTCGAGGAGTCACCTGCTCCCTTCTCCCATTGGATTCAGTCTCAGCATTCTCTTCATGCACATTTTCTCCTAGGACGTCTTCTTCATGCTCATAAGGATCTTGGGCATCATTTATGGTCACCATTTTTCCTGTATGCTACCTCTGCTACAATTATTAATTTTATGAGCTACAAGCACTGTGCATTATGAAAATATTTGTTAGACATATTAGGAATGCATATAGAAATATAAACATCAATATTTAATCATAATCAAACTCATGGAATCATTCACATAGCTGTTATGCATTCATTTCTTTTGCCCATTCATGCAATTCTGGAAATTGCCCATACTGTCAACAATATGTCAAAAACAGTCAGTGGCACTTTTCGGTCCTAAATATCTATGAAGTATGATGGTCCCATCCAAATTCCGGTTATGTGCCTTTATTCCTTGCTGGATAAGATTTCCAATGCCTATCTCTGTGCTCCATTCCGACCTCGGGTGTGGAAACTACGTTATTTAAAAAATGACAACTTTCACCCCAATTCTGCACATTTTTACACAGTTGCATTTTGGTCCAGAATGCCAACTTCAGCTACCTGTGGAAGAAAATCTATGAGGAATCACGAAAACTTTTCTACTGGGAGAAGTTAGTCCATATAACAAGAAACGCTCAGCAATGCGTGGATCTTTGTTCTGATGCACCATTCATATTCTATAAAATTCTGGGTTTGACTACTTTCCACTTTTCACATTTTTCCAAAATTACAAAATTTGGGCCAAAAATGGCTATTTCCCAAACGGTGCATTTCTGTGAAATATTTGTCTAACGGAATATGTCTGGTTTAATGAAAATATGAAATGCTGAGTTCAGTAATTTTCTTGATTCCGAATTATAGGGTCATTTTCAACCATTGCAAGCTTTTCAAAATTCCCAAAACGTGGCCCAGAATAGTGCTTTTTGGCCTTCTTGCACACCCCGACTCCACGTCCTTTGGATTTTGGCTCCAAAACTCCAAACTTAACATCGTGCCTACTCCATGACTGCCCCATATCAATTTCGGCCCAATCCAACCTTCTGTCAAGCGTCGGGACACCGATTTACAAAAGCCAATAATTCCAATTTTATGCCAAATTGGAGCATAATGGGCTCGGGATCTTCACGGGTTCATTCATGGCCTCCATCAATGGCCTCAGAATGCCACTGAACTCATCAAATTTTGACCTTGCAAGTTCCTGTAATCCAAAAATCAATTTTCGGGCTCTAGCTAAGGTAAGTGATTAAATGCCAAATCTTTTAGGTAAAGAGCCTACTCAACCCTAAGGCTAGCGATTTTTTGTAGAAAAATTCTCCTCCAAAATGGCAAAACCATTTCATTGGGCCATAGAGTCCTAAAGCATATAATGTCAGCACGCTGAAACTCTCAATAAAATCCTCGAACTCTTTCTGCATGCACCCAATCATGAGGTAAGAGTGAGCCCCCTTACCATATGTACTCCTGGCAGATGGATATTTAGCTTGGAAGGTGGATCAGAGCCGCATTCGAGAAATTGTCTTCTGGGAGAGCCAATTTTTGTCAAGATGTTTTATAAATAACGTAGAAGTTTTTGCATTTGAAATTATGATAAATAATTTATTTTATTTATACATTATTTTGGTACATTTTAGAGATATTTGTCTGTCCAAAAGGCCCTCGCTCCAAATAGTAGATGATCAAGATCTCTTACACTTATGAGTTAAAATGAACCTCTCAACTTAGAAAATTTATCATTTGATCAAGAAACATAAAATCATCCCTCTACTATTGCCATGAAAGAATACGCAGCGGTTTGCAACCAATGAAAATATTACCCTAAAGGATACAAGAATGTATGATTCCAATCCAGGTATGGCATAACTTTATCATTTGTCTAAGCTTTATTTGATTTTTCTTCTTCTTATAATAATAATAATAATAAAATTCTATTTTTAAAGTCACCGCCAAGCAAGACACCAATTTGGTGTATGAGATCCCCTTGTCCCACCTGTGTCCCACCTCTGTGCAATGATTTATTTAACTTCATTAAAACAGTTTATGTACATGTCATAATGTGTTGCATAAATGTATGTGGTCCATTCCCTTTGTGCTCTTTTTTTTCTACTGTCCAAGTGTTAGCTGATTTTATATTTTTGGTTTAACGGTCACCATTCTTGTAATTTTTCAACCTATTTGTCATGTATGTTTGTCTAATCCACATATCAAATTTCTTCTCATCACGTCTGTTTCCAGTAATTATCTTGATCACAATTTTAGTGTTGTAGCTATTATTAATATGAAAAGCCTTGCTTAAATTTTTTTCTTGTAATGTTATATACTCTTATTAGAAGTATTGTTCCTTTCCATACTTAGGAGTCTTAGGCCCCTTAGAAGGCCTCTAATTTGCCAATTCATTTCGTTATTTCTCCTATCTTTAAATACCACGGTCTTCTGTAGGATGATTTAGAAGTCCAAATCATATCATATACACCTTCTGTCCAAATGCATATCATTTGTGCTTTTGTACATCTCTGTCACACTATCCATTTTTTATATGTCTGCCTTTTTAATAAGAGTATATAGAGGAAATTTCCATTGGGCGTAGCTTTGGTGGTTGGGAGGAATGATTATTACCCTCCCTACCCAGGTTCAATCCTTGTAAGTGACATGTTTGAGCCCTTAAATGGGTCTATAAGATGCTCTTGTGTTTGAGCCCCCATTATACTGAAAATGCTCGGCCACCCCATGTTCTCGTGGATTCAAGGAGGTTTTCCGTGGACGTAGAGAACACCAATATTTGGTGTCGTGAACCACATGAAAAAAAAAGTACAAAAGAATGAGTTTTGGGCCTAGAAATTTGAGAGGCGCCAAAGGCTATTACCTTGAGCATATGGGGGTGAGTGGAGCCTGGGATGTCTTAGCAACAAGTGTATATTACCATTAGACCCTAGAATCATGTCTTTCTTCTCCACTTCTTCTTGTTGTATCCCTCTTTCCTTTCTAAACTACTTATCTTGATCACTGGCATAACATATATTTCTTATTTACATAACATAACATATTTTTTTTTATATTTTTATATATTTTTTTAAAGATACAAGATGATCTCCACTATATCAAGGATGACGTATTAGCATTGGAGAAACTAAAACTAAAATAATCTAGAGCTAGAGAATTATAATCTAGGAAATTACATATCCTCTTCCTCGTCCTATAAAAAACATGCCACATGTCCTTGTCCAATGATAAGTCAAAACCTCTTCATGGTGACAGTGTGCTTTGACACGGCTTGTTATTTAATCTGCTACTTAAAGAGGCGGAGCTCCTCCATCCATGCTTTATATATAGAGGATGGAAGCTTCGGACAGTTATGAATGTTCTAGGAGGAGACATTGCTGAAATTCAAAGACAGAGTTCATATTCTTAACAAATGACTATTTATTAAATGTGAAAAATGAAAAAAAATAATTATTCAGAACTTGAGAGAATACGGTGTATATTACACTAACATTGAGTAGCTATGAGCTATATGATGGTTATATACAACTGAAACAGGATAAAATATCAAATTGATAGTTTCAATCTTAATTGTCACTAGAATGCCCAACAACATAACATACCTCTCATTTGTTTTCTTCTATATACAAAACACATTGACTAGATTGCTCATGCATAGAAGTATAAGAAAGTTACAAATAACTTGTATCCTTGCACATATGTCCCAAGTGCCTTTTCTACTTTTTCAATGCAAAAATGACAATAATAATTATTTATGTATAGGTGAAATTGTTTTTAAATTCATCTCTCGCTCAACCCAAAATAAGGGAGATATTTCCATGTCCCCAATAATTGCCGCTACTTGTATGTAGCGTCCCCTTCCATCAATCCGATGCAAGGAAGGAAACGTGAACCAACTTACCGGGCTCAATTGGTAAACTCAACCCCATACATTACTCAACAATTTATAACAATTAAAAACTTCTTGCGTGCAGACTCATACTTTAAATAAACACAGCGGAAATAAACATACTAGCAAGCACACAGACAATAATGCATCCTCATATCTAACATAGGCAATTAACATTCATAATTAACACACTGCAAAGCACATAATGCATGTAATGTAAATCACAGAGAACACTTATCTTGAAGATGAAGCTGTCCAAACAACTGGCTATGTGAGAGCAACGTTCCACCCAACCATAGATATCTGTTCAGCTTGTATTCTTTCAGCTGAGAGATCACCCCCGAGCTGGGTTGTGTATCCACTAAGGAGGAACTAGCTGGGCTCACTCACAGCCATGATTTCACTCAACAACTATACTAAGCCAACACACAGTTGGGTTTATCAAGCATACAACAGACAAAGGAGGGAAATGCTAAGCCAGTGAGCTCAACCACCGAGCTACATGCATCTCGAATGGATTCAACAGTCAAGGCACCCACATTACCTACCACACCCAACACAAGGAAGGTCCCCTTCTCTGCTGCACAGTCTCTCAGGAATCCCTTCCCTCCGGTGCTCTTCAGGGTGGGCATAGAAAGGTCCAACTATTAATCCTTGAGGTTCTAGCCTTCACTGGGTTTATCAAACAAACCCAACCTCTGCTCAGTCATTCACCATTGGATTTCTCACAATTATGTTCATTAAATAACTCAATCCCGTCACTAGTTTTCTGGGCTACAAAAACTGGGTTTTCCGTTGGATTTTGGGGTATCTAATACTCTCAAATTCTCCCCAAGGTTCATATCTATGGATCCCCCATTGGATTTCACTGTCAAATACCAAATCTGGGCATTTTCGACTCTTCCAAAACGTGGCTCTTTCAAAGTTGCGATTTTTGGTTTTGCTCACTGTTGGCAAATCGTTTTTGGATGGAAAATGATGCTGGTAACTTCCACAATGCTATGGGGATGAGGAAGAAGCAACTCCCATGAGGTATAGTGACTTGTGGTACAAGAAAACAGAGCCCATACTCTGCCATACGAATTTCTGGGCTGCCCATGCTCCATTGAAGCCATGGACTGAAATCTCCAACAACTTCCTTACAACATAAATAAATGTCATCAAGGAAAGTCAAATGGGTTCTCACAATGACATTTGGCAACGTATGGTTCGTCCCCACAACCCCCTCACCACTCCCTAGTGGATACACATGGCCCCTTCTCATTGGTTGCTTCCATAGCCAGTTTTCTGAATTTTATTGAAATATTAACATCTACATCAATTTACAATATTCCATGGCTTAATAGCACATGGGTATCAAAATATCAAATACTTGCTTGTTTTAAATAAAATCCGAACATACACTAGCGGGGCCTTTGCCTTGAGCTCCACGCTAGGGAAACATACAATACATGTATACAATATCTACATTAAAAGCCAATATTTCAAAAGGGTCAAAATTGGGGTATTACATTGTAGAGATTATCCAAGGCCACATGGTGGTTTCTCTTTCATGCAAAGATCCTGACTCCATTGAAAGGAGAGGTTGTAGATGGCGTGTTCATACCAAACACAAGGGGATGATCTAGGGCGTGCCAATCCAAGTTATATTCTAATGAAAATTTACACTATGGTCTGTTCGTGACGAGGTATGCAACTTACCCCGTGATTTTTTTTTAATGAGGAATCCTCACACCTAAGGATGGGTCTATAATTTTGGTTAGTCCATCTTAATTTGAATGGAAAAATAATCTACCCAACATTAAAAATACTCAAACCAAAATGCCGATATTATATTAGAAAAATAAAAATAAATAATACTAATTTAAATAATACTAAAGTCGCAAGACTAAAGACCTACGTGATATATTTTGTTTTTAACCAAGTAAGCATTAATAGGATGGAAAAATAGTCATATCACTAATTAATGTTAACTAATGCCATATAAGACTTTTTATATTTTATATAATTAAAAAATCATTTATATGGTTATAATATTTAATTTAAAAATTAACAAAAATGAATTGCAATTATTTTAATTATAAGTCAAATCAAATTTATTTAATTTCATTAATACAGTTTATGTACATGACTAAAAAATAGAAATAGAATTTACTTTATTTTTTATATTTTTAAAATTAATCGATCTCATTTTTTATTCTTTATTAAGTAACTTTGTTTTATAAATTTATTTTTAAGTAACTTGGTTTTATAAATTTATTTTTAGATCACAAATGTTTTCAATGATTATTAATCATTGATTTGTGTTATCAAAATGAAATTATTACCATATATATATATAAATAATAAACAATTATAGTCTCTCACAATTTCTGAAGCATATTGGTATACATAGTCTTTTATAAAAAACTTAATTCATATAGTTAATAAATTCAAATATCTAAAAGGTTCATAAATATATAGTTTTGGATGAAAGGATGGCAATGGGATATCCTCCCTTTAATGGTTTCCAACTAATGGTTGCTGACATACATATATGGAAGTTCTGTTTTTAAAAGAGTGATTTGGCTTCTCATACTCATATCCAACATACTTTCGTGGTTTTTTCTATTGTATTTTTATTTTAGCATTGCATTTGCTTTATCTAATACACTGGTTTCTTTAGTTTTTGGGTGCATTTTCAATATTGCCATAATTTTCTAATTTTTGTGTTTTCCACTATTCACCTTATCTCTTAGTTACATCTCTTCCACTTTGTTACCAAAATGAAATTATTAGGTCAAAGATTAGATACTACCTCATATGCATACATACATATGGATTGCTAAAGATTCATAAAGTAAGCAACCATTAGAACAAATTGTGAATACCAACATACTTTCAATCAATTTCTTAAACATATTGGTTATACAAAGTCTTTTATAAAAAACTTAATTCATCTTGTTAATAAATTCAAATATCTAAAAGGTTCATGAATATGATGTTTTAGTTAGTGTTTATTTTGTTTTACTTTTAGTAAAAATTCAATGGATGGTTGCCAACATACATATGGAGTTTTTAAAAAGAGGAATCTCCCTTCTCATACCCATATTCAACATATTTTTATAGTTATTTTCATTGTATTTTTATTTTAACATTGTATTTACCTTATCTAATATAATAGTTTATTTAGTTTTTGGATGCATTTTTAAAATTATTATAATTTTCTAAAATTTTATGCTTTCCACTATTCACCTTACCTCTTAATTACACCTCTTCCACCATGCCTCTTTTTAAGACGTTCCTTTTACACCATGAAGTAAAAATATCTATATTATCAACAAATAATTATAACTTTTTATGTCTATGAATTTCATCTAACTTATAATTATAATCTTAATAAAATAAAATGCCTTTACAAAATATTACAATACCTTGAAAAGTTAATAATTAGAGTCAATAATTAACTTTAAATGTAAATATTATATTTCAATACATAAGGGTTCAACAAGAGCATCATGTCATTTACAAAAATTGAACCTAGGTAGGAAGAGTAACAATCATTTCTTCCAACCACCTAAGCTACATCTAATGAACAAATGCCCACATCATTATTCATAAATTTTATTAATTATCATTCATAAAATAGGAAAACAGAAAAGAAAAGACAAGACACTTCTCTCATTATTCATAAATCTTTACACATAAATCTTTACAGTGTAGCAACTAATGTTGCCAATTGTTGGATGGAGAGTTGACTCAAATCCAACGAGCGCGGCTGAGGGTGTTTATAGCACTCCCTCCCACACCGCGATCTGAAGTCAGATCACCGCCTTTCCTCTGTTTCGAGGTAATTTCCATATGAACGAGGAGTTCGAAGTCCCGTGGTAGTCGCATTAAATACAGAGACCGATGTTCAACATATTTTTCTCGAAAGCAAGAATATATTATTTTTTTATATATACAGAGGAGACGCGATTTCAATTGAAAAATCGTGGAGGGGTCCTCGACCTCTCGTATAACTATAAAAAAAACATGCCACTTCTATGACAATGTAGGATGAAAAATCACGATGATGTATACACAATGAATATCTACTATACCTTCTGCTGATTGTCGCCGTCCCATGCCCACACGATGTCCTTGAAACCTGGCCTGAGGACCTGCTTGCATACCTTACTGTACTCGGGACTGTCACCTCCGGTCATGCCAAACTCCACCACGAAGAGAGAGGGCGTCAATTCAAAAATCTCAGCATCAATACACAAATGGCCCTCGCGCCCCTTCCGGGAGCCCTGCAACTTCACCTTGCAGTCCTTAGATTTCGTAACGCTGAATCTCAGCAGTTTCGCAATCTCCTCCAGTCTCGACACTATTCTCGACACCGGCTGAATCGACATGAACCTCGACGATTCCTGCGTTGCGACCTTGTCTTGAAACAGCCCGGAGAGATTAAACCCCGGCGAGAGGGAAATGATGTCGAAGGCGTTTAGACAGGCCGGCTTGGCCGTGAAGAACGCCGACTCGACATCATCGAGAAGCCCGACATCGACATCGTTCTTGGTTTGCAGGCGCTTGAAGCCCCGGCGGAACCAAGGGACCTCCATCAACTGCGGGACAGTGATCCTCATACGGGGATTCGGATCCATCAACCGAAGGACGACCCGCCGGCCATCGGAGGAAAACCAGGGAGGGCACTTGAAATCCCCCTTGTAGATCTTTTTATACAGGACCATCAGGTTCGCGCCTTGGAATGGCAGGTAGCCCGCCATGAGCACGAACAGTACGACGCCGCACGACCAGATGTCGGCCTTGTCACCGTCATAGCCCCTCTCGTTAAGGATCTCCGGTGCGATGTACGCCGGCGTGCCGCACGCCGTGTGGAGAAGGCCGTCCTGCCTGAACTGTGTCGGCAGAGCGCTGAGACCGAAATCAGTGACCTTCAAGTTCCTGTTTTCGTCTAATAACAAATTCTCCGGCTTGAGGTCCCGGTGATACACGCCTCGGCTGTGGCAGAAGTCCACCGCGCTTATCAGTTGTTGAAAATACTTCCTCGCTTCGTCTTCCTTCAGTTTGCCCTTTTGGACAACCCGTTTGAAGAGCTCGCCGCCCTTAACATACTCCATGACGAAGTAAATCTTGGTCTTGCTCGCCATGACTTCGTAGAGCCGAACGATGTTAGGGTGCTGGACCATTCTCATAATCGAAATTTCTCGTTTAATGTGCTCGATCATGCCGCCCTTGATAACTTTTTCTCTGTCCATGGCTTTAATGGCGACGCTCTCTCCAGTCTCGAGGTTTTTCGCAAGGTATACCTTGGCAAACGTTCCTTGCCCTAGTAGGCGTCCTAATTCGAACCGCCCCATCAGAATATTGGGTGCACTCTTCATCTCTACCAACAAACACAAATTTCAGACAAGCTCAGTTAAATTGCAGTAGCTCATTTCAGACATTTAAATCGTAGAAATGCATTTTGTCTGCGGCCCCCGTGATGCCACCTGCCTTCCTGTACGTAGGCCTGTCTATTGTTCTGCGACTTCGACAATAAAAAATCCCTTGGAGTTATTCTGTGACCGACTAACGTGGGAAGGCTCATTAAGTCATGAAGCGTGATGCTCTGTCTAAATCAGTCGATGGGAACTGAAACCTACCCCTACCAGATGGTCAACCGTTGCACAAAATAGAAAGTAGGTTTTAGTTGTGTGCTGTGCTTTATCGACATTGCGTGATTGACCAACACACGAACCCTAATTTTGATCCATCAACCGTTGCACAAAATAGAAAGTAGGTTTTAGGTTAATCGACAGACTTTGCGTGATTGACCAACACACGAACCCTAATTTTGATCCTTCAACCGTTGCACAAAATGGAAAGTAGGTTTTAGCTGTACAGTGCTGTGCTTAATCGACAGACTTTGCGTGATTGACCAACACACGAACCCTAATTTTGATCCGTCGGTGCACTTATTCCTTTCCCTTTCTCCACGAGACCATTCGGTTGACATTTTTTTATTATAACAAGATGTTTCTTGATTTGATAAAGAACTATTTTATACTATTTTCTTTTCAATGTAATCGAGAGGAAAGAAAGAAATGCATATATTTTATATTACGTTTTTTCCTCGTTCCTGCACCAAGTAGTGCTTTCCATAGATTTGATGTTTTGCTTTTGTCTGCAGCAGTACAACAGAGATAAAATGCGTCTTTTGTTGTAATTCATTTTTTTATTATAGAACAATACAGTACCTTGTGACTAATTCATTTAAAAATTGAACCAGATCTGTAATATGGCGCTTAAAAAATTATATCAAAGCAACAAGTTCTTGATATAGTTAATTAATTGTCACACTAATTTCACCATCTCACCCTCGTTGTTTACCAACATGCAGTCCAGGTGAGACATCATCAAAATTTACAATGGTGTTTCACCCTAAACCCATTTCCAAAGTATGGGATCGTTCTCATGGAGTTTGGTATCTGCAGGCCATAGCACATGGTCTTCATGTAATGTGTTTTCTTAACAAACTTCTCAAATAGCCAAACAGTCAGCAACATTAGCAATCAAATTCAAATTTGATTTCTATAACAGTTAATAGCATTAATAATTAAATTCAAATATAAATTTACAATTGTGTCTCCTATAAAAATTTGATTGATTTGTTTAACCACTAGGCCATTCAAAAATCAAGTGAGCTACCCTTTATTGGCCATGCTTTGTGCTGTACTAGTGCCTTCTAGAGGCCTTGATGTAGCGACAAGTTTCAGTAAACATAGTGCACATCAAATGACAATGGAAGCAATTCTCCAACACTTGGAGCAAATAGAGAAAACATATATCACTACAGGTTCACAAATGATTAAAACTTATAACTAGCATAGACTTTACAGTACAGTCACAACATATTTCCAAAGTTCACAGAAAATCTCTATATTTGAGTTATTACAAAAAGCCACAGGTAACATTCTATCGTTTAATTGATCGAGTAACATTCCTTCACTCCAAACTTACAGTGCTCGTATCTCAGTTTTTTATACCATTTTTTTAAAAAGGAGATATGCAGTGAGAAGTAGCAACGTGCAGTCAGAAGTAGCAACGGTAAGATTTTTGTATGTGGAAAAATGGTGGATTTGTAAGTACTTCATTATAATGTATTTTTATACTTTGATTTAGGAATAAATATAAAATATAATATATATTATATATTTCTAAGTGTTGAAAAAACTTACAATGATACTTACTTTCTTTCACCATAACAGAGCTGTGTTCCCTAAATTATAATGACCAAAATATCCATACCACCTTAATGTCACCTTAATGTCAGTATTCCCTTTCATAATCATCAAATTTAATTTTTCAATAATACTTACTGTCTTTCACGATAGCATAGCTGTGTTTCCTAAGTTATAATGACCAAAATATCCATGCCACCTTAATGTCACTATTCCCTTCCATGATCATCCAATTTAAAGGGTTGGTCTATTTAAAGGGAAATGACATTTCTTTACTCATTACTCATTGAAGGGTTGGTTTTAATTTAAATTTAAATGACATTTTCACTCACTTAGTGAAGGGTTGATCTTAATTTAAAATTAAATGACATATTTTTACTAAATTTTTTAATACTAAAATATTTAAAAAAAAAATTATATTAAAATGATCAAATTAAATATACATTTTATAATAAAACACCTTAAATACAAATATTATATTACTTTTCCAAAATTTTACAACATGTTAAAATTGATTTACAAAAATTTTCCAATATCAAAAGTTATCCTTAAAAAATTGTAATTTCAATAAAATATACCAAATAATTGATAAACATATTTTTCATTCATATTAATAATATCCATAAAGTTATTAAAAATTTGTAATTTCAATAAAATATACCAAATAATTGATGAACACATTTTTCATTCATATTAATAATATCCATAAAGTTATTGTTTTACATAAATAAATACATATCAATAAAAGGTAATAAGTGAACATTATTTGCTTTTATTCATTTCTTATTTTAAAAAATTATGGAACTTACATAAGTAAATACATTAATCTACATGTAGATTATGACGAGAAAAACATCAACATATCGAGCTTGTCAAAGAAAGACTTGATCTATCATATTTTTTTATCCCATTTAGTTTTGAGAAGCCTCTTTTACTTATTGTTGTAGTGGTTGGAGTCACAAGAATTGCTTGTCATAATCCATCAAATATGAATAAATAGTACAAATAAATTCATCCATGTCACTCAAACATCCACTCCCTAACTCCAATTTTTTCACATAAACATGTTAACCATTTGTTTGAGTCTCTATCATCCATCTCATAATAATGAAAATGATTGACAACCATATCAACATTAAATACTATTAAATATATGTAAGTTCCTCAACCTCATATTTACCTTGTTTTTAGAGGATCAATTACATTCATGATAATTGTTGTTTTAATGATATCATGTAGTGTACTTGATTTTTATATCTTAGAAACTCTCAAACTTCAATGGATGTACATGTACTTTCTTCAAACTCAAGAGTAACACATCTTACCTATGTTAGTTGTACACTTTACAATAAAGAACCCTAAATAAAAATATTTCATTTCCAAATTTTTACATTATTAAAATTAATCAAAGTAAATTTTATAATGTCAAAAATTAACCATGAAAAATTGCAATTTCAAATAAACATAAAAAATGATTAATAAATACATTTTCCCTTCCTATTAATAATATCCACAAAATTATTGTTTTACATAAATTAACACATTTAAATAAAAAAGTAGTAAATGAATATATAAATTGCTTAAATATTTCATATTTTAAAAAATTATGGAGTTTATATCATTGAAGAAGTTAAGTAGATCATGAGGTGCATTGACACAAAGAAACATCAACATATTCAATATGTTCAAAGAAAGTTTTGATATATTATAATTTTTTATTCCATTTAGTTTTGAGAAGCATCTTTCACATATTGTTGTACTTGCTCGAATTGCCATAACCGCATAGGAAATCCTTCAAACCATTCAGGATCACCTCCACATAGATCGTATGCTCCAAACATATGTTTTTTCAGGTATGACTTACAAATAGTACAAATAAATTAATCCATGTCACTCAAACATCTAGCAACATAGATACTAACTCCAATTTTTTCACATATATACATGTTAACCATTTGTTTAAGAGTCTCTAGCATCCATCTCCCCATAATAATGAGGAGGATTGAAAAACTTAGCAACATTAAATATATGTAAATGTGTAAGCCTCATATTTAGAGGATCAATTACTCTCACTATATTTTTTTTTCAAAAGAATGCAATCATCTAGTGTCCTTGGTTTGTGTATCTTGGATAAACTCTCAAACTTCAATGGATGTACATGCTCTTTAATTAAAAAAAATGATATGTTGATTGCACTTGCTCCAAATATGCCTCATAGAAACTTTTCACTAAACATGTTAATAGTTACATCTAAAATAGTGCCAATAGAGGTAATGTCAACATGATCCACTTGGAACTTTTGATTCAACTTATTTAACTCATTAAGCATATCTACAATCAAATGGATGCAAAATTGCTCTTGAAATATTGTTGCCAACTCATACATTAATATTTCTCCACTAACTCCCAATCTTTTTACAAAGAAAGCATGAGCTTGATAAGCATTTCCATGACCTTGCCTCTACAGAGCCACCGGATTCAATGAATTTGTAACACCTCTAACCTAGTGATTTGAAATGACTCTATTACATCTTTTAATTCTCCATGTATTTTAACAGATTTTTTGAGCCATGACTAAACTTTGTTTTCAAAACTATCAATAATTTGCAACTCTAGAAAATGAGATGAAGCATCATTTGATACTATTGCTTCTTGATGAGATATACATTAAATATATAATAAATGAGAAACATATCAACAATATTAGTAGATAACTCTTCACCAAATTATACCCTTGTAATACACCAAACTCCCATTTCTTTTATGGGATAAGGATAAAACATTATCCAATAGAAGTAGGAAAACAAGTTTTAATTATTTTATGATTAAGTTATGGTTATGTGCCCAAAAAGTGTAACAATGGAAAAGATACATGTGGGATTCCATTAGGGGAGGGAGAAAGTAAATTTAAAGAAGTTAAAAGAAAATATATATTATATATATATATATATATATATATATATATAATAACAAAAATAAATAATAATAACTACATAGGTAACATAAATTAATAAGAAATAAACTCACCTAACTCATAACTGAACGTAACAGATTCAAGAAAAGAAAATAGTAAAGAAGGAAAATATAAGAAAAGCCCAGTCTAGTTCAGAGGGAGGACAGGAGAAAGTGAATGTTATCAAATTTTCACAACTTTGTGAATATGTAGTATAGGTATGTTGCATTCTAGTACATGGTACTAATAGGTAGTCTAGAATATCGTAGTTAATTCAGTGTCTTGGGCACTAAGAGGTATAAGTATTGTATCGACTAACTGTAGCTAGAGTATAGTTAGTGAAGTATTCCTAGATATGAACTTACGACTGGATGTATTTCTTAATTAACAAGTGATACGATCAGATTTTAAGAATAAAATAATTTAAGAAGAATTCTCTCTCCTCCAATGAAATCCCTCCTTGGCTCAACCTGGTGTTCCAGCAAGTAATAGGAAATCGATTTCTTGCAAACTATGGTAGGGAGGTTCATTGTTGTGATTGATTGGGTGCAGAACATATGATCAACGAGGATTAAATTTCAGATAAGTATCTAGACACTTATTTTCTGGTTTAATCTGGAGAAAATCTTGAATATCTACAAGATGTTTTTCTTATAATATCATTGGTTATTGGTACTTATTCTGGAACATTGTATGTTTATACACAATCCGAAATTCATGTTTAGTTAAGAGGAATAATGCTAACCAATCGATGAAAGATTGAACAAATTTTACATTGTTTATATTGCAATAATATTTCTTTAACAGTTCCAAGGATATGGTTAAATGTTTGGAAGCATTATATGCCTAAATTTTATTAATACAAACTATTGTAGATGAATCCCTAGGATTAATTTAAGGAAACAAATAGTCCTCAAACAAAACCTCTATCAAAACCCGTCGTGTATATTACTGTTAGGTAACCCGATTCTAATTCTTTAGTAAGGATAAATATCACACACACACACACACACACATAAAGAAACTTTAAAGAACAAAATAAAGAACAAACTTTAAACAAAGGTCCCTTACTTTCCAGCTCGAGGTGTATGGCCATGACAGGTTTGCGTGAAATTCCACAGGATATATCACTAAGCTTGAAAAAAAATCACAATTTCACAATGGTTTAACTAAGAAGATTTTAGGAATAAACACTAATCAAATCACTCATAAAACTAAAACACAGATGAAAAATGGTTTTTGGTACATTCTTCAGCAATAAGATGGAAATCAAAAGATGTTACAATAGAATTAATTCGATGGCCTCTGTGAGGATTTGAATTCACCTCAAGTGGCAGGCTTAGTTTGCATGGGAACCATCTCCCGATAAGGTCTAGTGGCCATCAATGATGAATGGCTAGTCAACTGAGGTGGAATGGCGCATGACTGAGTCATTGGGGATAGAAATTAGGGAAGGAGACTCCAATGAGGAGTATAACTGACTGACAGTGGTAAAAAAGGGCTCTCCTACACTTAGTAGTAGTGAAACTAGGTGTAACAGTCAGTTAACTGAGTAATTAAGTGGACAAGGCGCCCCAACTGATGGAACTGACTGTACTGGATCTTAAAATCATGCATGAGGGCTCCTTTGGACTTCAGTGATGTAACCAAGGCACTCTAAGTGGATAAGAGGGATAATGATGACCAACGTTAAGCTGTAGGGGGGGGTGGAATAAGGACTAGGTGCTAGGATACCCACCTACCATTGCGATCAAGGCAAGTATGTGTAAGAAACAAAAGACTCCCGATCAATTGTCGATACAAGGTACTATCCACCAATGGTGAAGAAGAACCATCTTCGAGACTAAATCCTGAAAGAAAAGGAAATGCTGTTGGATTGCATTCTGTCATGTGAAACCTGTCAAGTAGATATGATGCATACTTGGATTGTGCAATATTGATTCCTGAATCACTCTGAGAGACTTCAAGACCAAGAAATTGCTTTAGCAGTCCCAAATCTAACATCGAGAAGGCATTGTGCAAGGTTGTTTTGATAGATCTAATGCATGAAGAGAGGCTCCCTATAATCAATAAATCATCAACATATAGGACAATAAGGAGAAGAGAGTTACTATCATGACTCATGTAGACATTCTAATTAGACTTGCATATCTGAAAATATTGTGACAATAGAAAGGAGTCCATATTTGCATACCATGCTTAGGGAGCCTGCTTGAGCCCATATAAATAATTCCTTAATCTGCACACTAATGAAGGATAATCAATGTATCCTTCAGGTTGCTTCGTGTGGATCTCCCCCTCTAGATCTCCATGAATAAATTCACTCTTCACATACATGTGATGCACCTACCAGTTCTTGGCTGCAGCTAGGGCTAAAACAAGACGGATGGAGTCCATCTTTGCAACTAGAGCGGAGGTTTTTGTATAGTCAATCACTTGAACCTGAGAGAATCCTTTAGAAACCAACCGAGCCTTGTACTTGCATGTTACTCCATATGAGCCCATCTTTTTTCTGTATACCCACTTACACTGAACAAGCTTCCTTCTAGGAGGGAGATAAATAAGCTCCCAAGTCTCATTTTTCTGAAGAGATTGGTACTCTTCATCCATAGCTTTTATCCATATTGGATCTTGGGAGGCCTCAAAGAAAGTTTTTGGATCTAATCCAACCATCAAGAAGCATCTATTTGAAATAAAAGGATATGTATGAGAGAGTGAAAAACTTGCACTTTGATACTGAGATCTAGTTCTTCTTGGATCTTGTGGATCTCCAGCAAAGTCACCAACAGATTCTAGGGTCTTTGCAACCCATCTTGTAAGTGGTGGTGGATCTTGTGGTACTAGATATTTAGTTTCTTGTGGATCTAGATCTAGCATGTGCTCATCCTCACTTTCTGAATATGATCTTGAACTTTCATGGGTAGATGATTCACTATCTTGTTCAATATATTGTGGTGGAGTAGTTGGTAATCTTTCTACTTCAACATGGTGGGAATCATACAATGTCCATTCTTCAAACTAGACACTTCTTTCAAGGAAAGTGTGCATGGTAGACAAATCCAGTAGTTTATAGTCTTTTGCATTCTATGCATAACCAACCAATATGTACTCTTTGCTTTGAGGCTCTAAGGCTATCCTATTCTCCAAAGGAATCCTTGCCTAAGCTTTGGAACCAAAGACTCTGAGATGAGACACATATGTCTTGTATCCCATCCAAGCTTCGAAAGGAGTTTCTTCCTTTTAGGCCTTTTAGAGGAACTCTGTTCTAGAGGTATGCAGCATAGTTGACAGCTTCTACCCAAAGTCTAGGAGCCAATGCTTTAGACTCAAGCATGCATGTAGCCATCTCTTTTAGAGTTCTGTTCGTTCTCTCAACCCCACCATTATGTTGTGGTGTGCATGGAACAATGTGCTACATTTCAATACCTTCATTTGCATAAAATAACTGAAACTCATTCTTCACATACCCTCCTCCATTGTCAGTACGAAGGACCTTGATCTTCTTGTCAGTAAAATTTTCTACATAAGCTTTAAAAAAATTGAAATATTCAAATACTTTTGATTTCAACTTTAGAAAATACAACCAACTAAATCTTGAATAGTCATATATGAATGTTAAGATGTATCTAGCACTATTTAAAGATAGGTGAGGGAGAGGTCCTATTATGTCACTATGAATCAACTCAAGAGGAGATGAGGCTCTCTTTTCCTTTCCGTTTTCAAACTTTTTCTCTGGATGCTTACCATTCAAGCAACCTTGACAGGTGCCCTTATCAAATCTGATATTTGGGAGGCCTTCAACCATGTTCTGATTGTGCATTTCTTGCAAATATTTTTAGTTGAGGTGCCCAAAGCTCTCATGCCAAAGTCTTCTCACTTCATTTGCATGAGTAAGAAGTGCACTTTATGTTGAGTAAGGCAAGAAATGAGAGAACTCATAGAGTTTGGAATGGTGATCTGCAATTCCTTGTGCAATGATTTTCCCAGAAGATATCTCTTGTATCTCAACTGCATTAGGAGTAAAAATTACTTTCGTTGGAACTCTTGTATGTCATTTGATAGACTGAAAGGAGGTTGGATGCCAAGGTAGGAACATAGAGGACATCATTGAAGTATCCATGATCATGACTGATCCTTCCAATTCCTTTTGAAGGAAATTTTGAATCATCTCCCATTAGGATGGAAGGCCCAACAATAGGTTCAAATTCTGAGAAGATATCTCTGGATGGAGACATGTGTTTGGAGGCTCCAGAATCTATGATGAAGCAATATGCATTCGAAGTTTCAGCGATGAGTGCATGACACAACTCTTTATCTTCTGATTTTGAATAAGCTTCTGTCCTCCTAACACCTGTAGGTACTGGAAGGTTGTCTTTCTCCAAAATATAAGCCATGAGATCAATTGTCTTCTTCATGCAAGAAATTCCAGGATGAAAACATTTGTTGCAGTAGGGACATTTGGTGAGTCTCCTTTTGATTTTTCTTTCCTCTCTTAGAATTCGAAGTTCCCTCTAACTATTTGGGAGACTCCTTCTGCTTATATGGTCATATGTTTTCTTCTCTTTTCCTTTATTTTTTCCATGACCATTCACATTATTTCCTTCTCCAGCAACAAGATCTTGATCCCTTGATGGCTTTATGACTCCCATCTACACCAATTTGTCTTGCTCCTTTGTGAGATATAGGATGAATGCATCTAGAGTGGGCATCTCCCAATTTGGGATGGATAATTTTGTTGTTTGGAAGGTGGATACAAAACATAATAGTCTGGTCCTATTTTTGATATAATAGAAAGAATAAGTTGCTCATCCTTCTTCTCAATATTACACATATTCAGATGCATGACCAAGTTCTTGAATTTAGTGAAGAATTCTGTGATGGATTCGAAACTGATAGGGATCGGTGAGATCAAATCATTATCCAATTGATTCCCTCTCAAATAATCATATTTCCCAAATAAGGATTCAATATTTTTCCAAACCTCCTTAGGAGTTTTCAGACCATATAGATGAAAGATTAGATCCTTGGAAATGTTGAGACACAACAAACCATACGCTTCATTAAGCTTGTTCAGGTACTTGGATTTCTCTGATGAACCATTTGGTTCGAATTCAACACCCTGTGGAGGCCTTTGTTGTGCATGAATATCTCCATTTGATCCTTCCATTCAAATAAATTGAAGGGAGTGAGCTTGGGAATTGAGGATAGATCCATTGTTGGTGATTGAGTGTGCTTCTGATGATGGAAGAACCTGTAAAAAAAATGGAAAATATATCTTGGAGGATTTTTACGGAATCTACTGAGCTCCGAATAAGACAATGGGCACATTATATGGATCCTTCACACCTGACTAGAATCCAAAGGATTTCTCCAATGGATTTAATGCAATGGCACTGGGATTTGCTATGGAAATCCATAAGCTTCTAGTGCACTAATGAAATCAACTGCTCAACCTAAGCTCTCACAAGCTCTTATACCATGTGAAATTCCACACGATATATCACTAAGCCTGAACAAACTTCACAATTTCACAATGTTTTAACTAAGAAGAATTTAGGAAGAAACACTGATCAAATCACTCATAAAATTGAAACGCGGATGAAAAACTATTGTTGGTACATTCTTCAACAATAAGATGGAAATCAAAATATGTTACAATAGAATGAATTCGATAGCCTTTGATAGGATTCAAATTCACCTCAAGTGGTAGGCTTAGTTTGCATTGGAACCATCTCTCGATAAGGTCTAGTGTCCACCAATGATGAATGGCTAGTCAACTGAGGTGGACTGGTGCATGACTGATTCATTGGGTCTATAAATTAGGGAAGGAGATTCCAAGGAGGTGCATAACTAACTAACAATGGTAAAAAAGGGTGCTCGTACACTCAGTATCAATGAAACCAGGTGTAATAGTTAGTTAACTGAGCAATCAAGGGGATAAGGCAACCCAAATCATGGAACTGACTGTACTGACTCCTAAAATCATGCATGAGAGCGCCTTTGGACTTCAGTGATATAACCAAGGCGCTCTGAGTGGATAAGAGGGATAATGATGGCCAAAGTTAAGCTTTAGGGGGGCCAAAAATAAGGACTAGGTGCTAGGAGACTCACCTACCACTGCATGGAATGCATGCATGCAAAACCAAGCTAAGATGGTTAGAATATTCCAATATTTTGTGGTCTTACCAGCCATAAGAGAATTCCATAATCTACGAATTGGGCAATGATGACAACCTTCTGAGCTACATACAAAAAGGAGGGAAACTAGTTAAATACTATTTACAAAGATAAAATTGTAAATAAATTTTTGTAAGGGATTCGTTCAAATCACAATACCCATAGTGGAACGGCTTAGTAAGTTAAATCAAATTCCTTGAGCTATCAGGTTGAGTAGGATATAAACGCCACCACTTCCACAAGACAGTAAACATAACATCATCTCTAAGAGGAAGACATAGGTCAAGACACTCTCCTAAGGGATACATTCAAGGAATGTGAAACCTTCTCCCCCTCAAGATGAACTCAATAAACAAGGAAAACGGATCTTCTCTCTTTTCACAAGGAACACACAAATGAAGAATAGAATATCCTTGAAACCCTAAGGAGATGAGTACTCCCGTGACTGAGTACTGAGCATTAAAAATTACTTGAACAACACATGCCACATGTAATTCTATTACACTCTATCTATATAACTCCGTGTACTATTACAAGCACACGTAGGTCATTATCCCAATGAAGAAAATGCGTGATTTTTACTCAGAACATTTTATGGAGTAAATAACCCAGAAACGTATATATCAAGCATGTGCCATTTGGTAGTCGCTCTACAAGTTTAGGTGATCAATAAACCTTTCTACACATGGTAAAATAGAGAGAATAAGCATACCGATGCTTAGTAAACCGTTAAAACTATGCATAAATATACAACCTCAAGGTGAACATATTGATGACCTTTCACAATTCTAAACATATTAAAAATGATTTACCACCAATATAAGGCTATACTTAATATTCATAGAGAATCAAAGTATACATTTTTGTCTCAGTACATGTGAAACCATCTAAAGAGGCTGATACTACTCCAAAGGAGGGAGAAAGCACTCTGGCAGCTATATACACTAGTGCTATCTCCTCCTCAATTTCTAGCAGTTCCTTTTTTAAGTCCAATTTCTTTTGCTTCTCCCACATTGTGACAATATATTTTATTGCTTTTAACTTTATGTTTAGATACTCCATTTTTGTCGCAGTGTGAGACAAAAGGACAATATTCCAAGACTATTTTATAAACTCCTTTAGGTCATCATTCTAGAGCCAATTATGATTGAATTTATAAGGATACTTTGGTTTAGGCATACCGGAATCCTACTCGAGATATATTGGTATATGATCAAAAATAGGCATTGTAGATATCGAGGATCAGAATTGTGCCACAGAGTCTATTAAATTGGCCGCCATCAGGAACCTATCCAAATGCTTCCAATCCCAAAATGTTATGTTCTACCATTTCTCCACGTCGGCATTAAAAACATATTAAAATTGATTGCAATACTCTTCGATAGATAAGTAAACCTGCGCGTTCAAAACATTATGCTTAACTATTCATCAAATAGAAGTATAAAGTTTATTATTCACAAGATATTTTAAATAAAAAGTTTTATTTTTATTTTTATTTTTTATTTTTTTATGTTATTATCAGGGAAGTTACAACCCGCATGAAAGAAACCCCATCAGATCCATATCCAACTAATTTCATCAAAGATAAATCCACCTCTACTAAAATATCACTCCAACTAATTTCATCAACAATAGATCTATCTCTACTAAAATATTTATCACTCCAACTAATTTCATCGAGGATAGATCAATCTCTACTAAATGAGTTATCGCTGTATCATACATAGATTGAGCACTTCCATCTTTTATTTGGAGCAGGCATATGAATTTTTTAATACATTAACATTTTCTTTCATTTGTCAAATATGTTTAATATAAATAATCAAATGATGTTCCATAGTTCCATATATACTTCCATCAATTAAAATTGAGTAAAAGGGTTATTGCAAATCTCATGCGAGGCACATTTATACCTATTCAAGTATGGAAACAAAATGCGTATTTCAATCACTGAGATAGTTTTATCCTTTTCAAGGGCTACCATTAGTTCTACATGTTTGGTAATTGGAACATTACTTCTTTTGGTTTCTCTCCCAAAGAGTTGCAAATCATATTTATGAGCTTCTCATATTGCATGGACAATTAGAGTGCTAACTTGAAAAGTGATACTTTTAACAAATGGAGTGTCTATCTTATATTTAACACACCAACACTTTATCATTTCATTACCATTACAATCTTTTACAACATAAACATAAACATAAACCCATCGATATCAAATCATGTATTCCATTTGAATTTGAATATTTACATCTCTTTAATACATGTTCACCTTCAAGATCATCTTCCCTCTTTGATTCATGGTCTTCATGAGATGAACATCAATTTCATTTTGTAAATAATGTAGTTAACTAAAATAGTGAGAGATACAAAATGCATCAACAAGTCATGTGATAATTGTCTTTTATATGTTTTGTTTTATCTTTCTTAAAACATCAATGAGAAACATTTTTTAAAATATATTTCCATACACTCAATCAATTCAAACAACAAAATGAACAAATAAACAATTAGAAAAGAATAATACATTAACTCTTAAAAAAATTATATAAAAAACAAATTATATTAAAATGAAATATTTAATAAAAAGTTTGTAAGGATTATAGATAATTAAATGTTCCACTTTCAAAAAATAACAATTATTATTAAGTTAGCAATTAATTTTAATAATTATTATTATCATTTATTAATAATCAAAATAACATTTAAGCTTTCATAAAATAATTTTGAAATAGTATTTATGAGACTCAAAATATTAACAAATATATATATGAATTTGAATTTAAATTATTTAATATCCAACTTTATTAACAGTGTTTATAAAAATTACTATTTAGTTAATTTTCTCAATTTTCATTTAAATTGTATTTATAATAAAATATGGGATTCTAATTATATCTATAAAAAGGTACTTTTATAATGTGAAAGCTTAGTTAAAGATTTTTAATTGTAATAAATAAATATAGATTTATTTTAAAGTGGGATTTATGGATTTAAGATTGATTTATATTGGTTTTATTTTATGAGTTGACATGGATTTTTTTAATTATGTTTCATTTGGTTTTAATATTTAATTTTATGAGCAAATATTACGTTACTTGACATATCCCCTTACTAAGCCATAAAGCACCTACCTCACTACTTTCATTGCATTTATAAAACTCAAAATATCATTTAAACTTTCATAAATTAATTTTCAAAGAATATATATATATATATATATATATATATATATATATGAATTAATTAATTTTCCAACTTTATTAACATTGTTTATAAAAAGCTCTAATTTAGTTATTTTTCTCAATTTCATTTAAATCAAGGATTTACCATAAAATATGTGTCACAATTTAGATTTTAATTGATATATGTAAAAAAGCTACTTTTATAATGTGAAATTTGACTTAAAGATTTTTAAACTAGATCTTTCAAGCACAATTTTTTTATACATATCAGAACACTTTACAACACTTTACAGCTCAAGAAATATATATTTTTTATTTTATGAGTAGACATATATTTTTCTAATTACTTTACATTTGGTTTTAATATTTTATTATATGAGTAAAATGATTTTTTTACTTACTTTTTTATTTTTGGTTCGAGAACACTTTACAGCTCAAGAAATATATATTTTTTATTTTATGAATAGACATAGATTTTTTTTAATTATTTTACATTTGGTTTTAATATTTTATTATATGAATAAAATGATTTTTTTAATTACTTTTTATTTTTGATCCAAAAGGGATCCAATTTCTTTAGGTTTAATTTTTTTATGTTATTTTTTTATACGTTTAAGACAATATTTTCCACATCTTCCCCATATTATCTTGGAAAGCAATTAACTACTCTAATGTAATACTAATTTGTATTTGTATTTTAAAATTTCAATACACTACGTATATATTTGATTAAATTATATTATCATATATAATATTTTACTTTATCTAAAGATATTAAAATGTTAACATTTTATATATTTGATTAAAATCACATTTTCATACATAATATTTTAATTGGTTTATAAAACATATAGAACAATTGTTTGACACATTATAAAACTAGCAAGCCATAATAATTATTATTATGGCTTATATACGCGGATCTGCGTATATCAACCATGGCCACACATTTAAATGTGGTTGATATATGCCAACCTGTTCGTTAAGTTTGGTGAATTATTATTATTAGTAATATAATAATTAAAAATAATATTATGGCCACATAATTAATAATATTAATTAAATAATAAGAAATATATTAATTAAATATAATGGTTAATCATGGTTGACTATTGTTGACCTTGGTTGACCATGCTTAACTATGGTTTACTTTGGTTTACCATGGTTGAATATGGTTGAACATCATTGACTTCGAATGTTGATGGTCAACTATTGTAGAACATAGTTGACCATGGGTGACTATAGTTGACAATGGTTGACTTTCGTTGACCTTAGTTGACACTAGTTAACCATGTTTGATAATAGTCAACCATGGTTGAATTTGCTTGACCTTGGTTGGTTTTGGTTGTCTATGGTTGACTATGGTTGAATTTAGTTGACCATGGCTGACTTTGGTTAACCACGATTGACTTCGGTTGACCATGGGTTACTATGGTTGGCTATGATTGACCATGGTTGATCATGGTTGATAATGCTTGACTATGGTTTACCATTGTTGACTTTGGTTTACAATGATCAACCATTGGTTGACTATGGTTGAGAATGGTTCACTATGGTTGTCCATGGTTGACCATGGTTGATAATTGATGACTTTGGTTGACTATGGTTGACCATGGTTGATTTTTAGTAAACCTCATTGAGTTTGGTTTACCATGTGGCTAAATTTAGTTTACCATGGTTGACTGAAGTGGACTTTAGTTGGAGCTGGTTTACTAAAGTTGAATTTGGTTGACTTTTAGTTAACAATGGTTGACTTTGGTTTATCATGGTTCAATTTGGAAAACCATGGATGGATTTGGTTGACTTTGCTTGGCTATGGTTTACCATGGTTAACCATAATTAACTATGGCTGAATTTGGTCAACTTTGGTTGACTATGGTTGACCAAAGTTGACTTTGGATAACTAAAGTTGAATTTGGATGACCAAAGTTAACTATGGTTGACTTCGGTAGACTTTGGTTGACAATGGCTGTAGACCATGGTTGAATTTGGTTAACTTTTGGTTAACAATGGTTGACTTGGGTTGATACTGGTTAACTATGGTTGACTTTTGATTGACTTTGGTTGAAAATGGTTGACTTTGGATGAATATGGCCCAGCATGGTTGACTATGGCTGAACATGGTTAGCTATGGTTTACCATGCTTGACTTTGTTTGACCATGGTTGACTATTGGTTGACCATGGTTGATTATGGTTGACCATGGTTGACTATTTTTTAGTATGGTTGACCATGATTCACTTTGGTTGAGTTTGGTTGATCAGGGTTGTCTTAGGTTGAACATGGTTGAATTTTGGTTGACCATGGTTGACATTACTTTACCATGGTTAAATTTCATTGATTATGGTTCACTATGGTTGACAATGGTTCACTTTGGATGACTCGGGTTGACTTTTCACTAGCTTTAGTTAACTATGGTTGACCAAGGATGACTATGGTTGATTATGCTTGACTTAAGTTGACCATGGTTGACTTTAGTTGAAAATTGTTGACTTTGGTTGACCAAATTTGATTTTGGTTGAATTTTGGTTTAGCATGGTTGAATTTGGACGACGAATGATACCTTTGCTTGAATTTGGTTATCCATGGTTGGTTATGGTTGGCTATTATTGACCATGGTAAACTTTGGTTGACTTTTGGTTGATTATGGCTAACTATGTTTAAGCATGGTGGAATATAGTTGACTATGCTTGAATATAGTTGACAATGGTTGACCATGGTTAGTCAACCATGGTGGAGCATGGTTAGTCAACCATGGTGGAGCATGGTCAACCATGGTCAACCATGGTGGACCATTGTTGAGTCAACCATGGTAAACCAAAGTCAACCATGGTTGGTTAATCAATGTCAACCATAAACAACCATAATCAACCATGGTCAACCATAGTAATAAATAAAGAGAAATTAGTGAACCATAGTTAACCATTATCAACCATGGTTGACCATGGTCAACCATGAACAAATTAGAAAGGAATTAAGATTATTTATATGTTTGACCATGGTTCATCATGGTCTACTATGGTTGACTTTGGTTAACTAATCTCTCTTTGTATCTGACTATGGATGACATTGGTTGGCCATCGTTGACTATGGTTGACATTAGTTTAGTATGGTTGACTTTGGTTGATAATAATTGAATTTTGGTTTACCATGGTTGACGTTTGGTGAACTATGGCTGACCATCATTGTGTTTTGTTGACCATGGTTGACTTTGCTTGACTATGGTTGGATTGGGTTGACTTGTCTATGGTTTACAATGATTGACTATTGTTGACCATGGGTAACAATGGTTTACCATGGTTGACTTTAGTTGACTTTGATTGACCATGTTTGACTTTAGTTGACCATGGGGTATTATGGTTGGCTATGGTTACTGATGGTTTATTGTGCTTGATAATGCTTGACCATGGTTGACTTTGGTCGATCATGGCTAACCATTGTTTGAGTATGGTTGAGAATGGTTATCCATGGTTGACTATCTTTGACCATGGTCGACGATGGTTGGCCATGGTTGACTTTTG
Source organism: Larix kaempferi (assembly GCA_027924585.1). Taxonomy (NCBI): domain Eukaryota; kingdom Viridiplantae; phylum Streptophyta; class Pinopsida; order Pinales; family Pinaceae; genus Larix; species Larix kaempferi. Next base: position 836,403 of record BSBM01000328.1, read on the forward strand.
ATAATGATAATGGCTTTTGTTGACCATGGTTGACTTTAATTGAACTTGGTTGACTTTAGTTGGGCATTATTGACTTTGATCGACCATGGTTGACTTTAGTTGAGAATTGTTGACTCTGGATAACTATGGTTGACTATGGTTGAGCATGGTTGACTATAGTTGACTCTGGTTTACCATGGTTTAAATTAGTTGACTTTGGTTGACTTTGGCTAACCAAAGTTGACTTTCAATTGACATTGGTTGATCATGGTTGAATTTGTCTGACCATGGTTGAGTTCGGTTTACCATGGTTGATATTAGTTGACTTTGGTTAATCTTTAATTTACCATGACTGACGTTAGTTGAATTTGGTTGACCTTTAGTTGACTTTGGTTGGCCATGGTAAAGTATGGGTGACTTTAGTTGATCACGGTTGACTTTTGGTTGTTTCTGGTTAACTTTGGTTGAATTTTGGTTGTCTATGGTTGACTTTTGGTTGTCTACGGTTGATAATAAACTTTTGGTTGTTTATGCTTGACAATAAACTTTTGGTTGTCTATGGTTAACTTTGGTTTACCATTATTAAGTCAACCATGGTAAACCAAAGTCAAACGTGCACAACCAATGTGAACCATAGTCAACCATAGTAAAAAACAAAGAGATATTAGTCAACCATATTCAACCATAATTGACCATGGTCAATCATTAACAAATTAGAAAGGAATTAAGATTATTTATATGTTTGACCATGGTTGACTAATATATCTTTCTATATGACTATGGTTGACATTAGTTGACCATCGTTAACCATGGTTGGCTATGGTTGACAATGGTTGACTTTGGTTGTGATGGTTGAGTTTTTGTTTACCATGGTTGACTTTGGTTAACTATGGTTGACCATCGTTTTGTTTTGTTGACCATGGTTGACTTTGCTTGACCATGGTTGGATTTGGTTGACTTGTGTATTGTTTACCATGGTTGAATATGGTTGACAATGGTTGACCATGAGTGACTTTAGTTTACCATGGTTGACCATGAGTGACTTTAGTTTACCATGGTTGATTTTGATTGACAATGGTTGACTTTAGTTGACTATGGGTTACTATGGTTGCCTACGGTTGACCATGGTTGACTATGCTTGATAATGGTTGATCATGGTTGACTTTGGTAGATCATGACTAACCATTAGTTTACTATGGTTAATAATGGTTGACTATGGTTGACTATGTTTGACCATGGTTGACTTTTGTTAATCATATTAGACTTTAGTTAACCATGGTTGAATTTCGTTTACCATGGTTGATTTTAGTTTACCATTGTTGACTTTGGTCAACTATGGGTGACTTAATATGGTTGACTTTAGTAATATTATTAACCATGGAACTATGGTTGAACATAGTTAAGCATGGTTGACTTTCTTTGGGTATGGTTGAATATTTTTTACTTATGTTGGGTATGCTCGACTATAGTTGATGTTGTTGACGAGAGTTAATTACGAGATACCATGGTTTCTTATGTTTGACTGTGGTTGATCATAGTTAAGTATAGTCAGCATTTATTTTATAGTTGTTGACCATTGTTAAAGATGTCTAACCATATTTGACTATGATTGAGGATATTTGACAATGGTTGATTTCATGTTTTATTACTTGGCATTTCAATTCAGTAATGGTTATGTCACCTTGTTTTAATGTATTGTGATGTTTATTCATAAATGTTATTATTATTAATGTAAATCAATATTAATTTTATATTTCCTTATAAGTAAGAATGTTTTATTATTTTAATGTAAGTATCTGCAATTTTTTTTAATGTGGTATTTATAAAAAGATTGATTTTTTTTTTCAAAGTGTATTTGATATCTTAATGTTTAACTAATAAGTGAATAATAAACTAAAATGATGTATGCATTAAATCAATTGTCTTGCATTATATCATTTATTAATATAAATATATAATGTGTTAAAATATATCTAAAACTTTGTACAAATCAAATCTTAAACATAATTTTTAATATCTGGCCATATCTACATTTCATAATTATTTCACAATTTTTTTAAAAATTCAAGTATTGCAATGATAAATTCAATACAAATCAAAGTAATAAATGTATATTTAAATGGATACATGTTAAATTTAATATTAAATAAGAATAAGAATAATCAAGCATAAATCAATAAAAAATAAAAAATAAAGTATAAATACACTATTTAAAAAATCAATTAAATATGATGAATTTGTTTGTTTTATGTTATAAGTTTATTAAATGTGGTGAATTTGTTTTAAAAAATCAATTAAATATGATGAATTTGTTTGTTTTATGTTATAAGTTTATTAAATGTGGTGAATTTGTTTTAGGACTATTTCAAAATCTAAGTCCAACCTTCATAATTGAAGAGATGAGCACATCACTTCTCAAGTCCAGCCCATGCATTGATGCATTGAAATTTTTTAAACTTTAATATCTCTTCCAATAATGATTATTATATTATATAATTTTAAACATAGCAAAAAAATACATTTTAATTATAGAATTTTCTTTTAATTATATTTTATAAAATTTTCTTTTAATATTATTATTTCATAACTTACTCACTTATAAGGATAAACATTTTTCATAAAATTATAATTAATATTTAACTTTAAATTTAATATTATTATTTCATAACTTACTCACCTGAATAAACATTTTTAAAATTTGTACATCACATTAGTTGAAAGTGTGTATTAATATGGTCATCAAATACATAAGAAAATGAAACTTCATTGGCTTCAAAATGCACATTTCTTCTAATTATCATTCAGATAGGAAGAAGAAAAAACATTGTCATACCAAAAAGGTGAATAATAATGCTAGGTTCCATATCAAATGGTGAAATAGAGTTAGGTTATACAACAAGGATATGCAACAATGTTCTATAAAAAGGCCGTTGTACCAAAAAGGTGGATAAATAATGCTAGGTCCCATATCAAATGGTGAAATAGAATTAGGTTATACAACAAGGATCTGCAACAATGTTCTATAAAAAGTCCTAATTCACAAGGATTTGTATCAATATCCAAACTAACCATTATGGAATTGTTCATAAATAAGGATGATGGATCATTGACTCTCTTTCTTCTGTAACATTGTTTCTTGACTTATGTAGCACTTGTCCTGAATTGATCTTCAAATCTAATTCTTCACTGGTCTTGTACTAGATACCGAGAATGTCCCTATTCTTGCTCTTGTGTTATAATTTGTTTATTTGAACATGATAAAACTGAAGAAAAAAAATCAACATTTTTTTTCTATAAAAAGCAATGGTTGCAACAAAAGTTTTGTTATACTTTTATTATCATATCATAAAAATGTCATTGATAATGAATTAGATGTGAGATTCCACTCTATATTAACTATTTTAAAGTTAGTTAATTCAATAAAGAAAACTAAGACTCAAACCCTCCCCTCTTCTTCACTTCCCATAGATAGATATGAAAATAAACTTAATAATAATGTAATTGTATATTATGTTTACAAAATATGAGCAAATTTATAAAAAAAAGAGTGGTTTCTCTTTATGAAAAAATTGTATAAAATATTTAGTATACTATATTTTTAAAATTTTGGTAATTCATAGTAAGTTTTGTAAAAATTTTATAATAAATATTAAAATAACAATTTAAATATTTAATTACTTATTTTAAATAAATGATATTTTTAAATATTTTAATAGATTTTTTATTTTTATATAACTAAAAAAAATCTAAAAACCAAAATAACTTTACATAAAAATAAAAATAATAAAGTAAATCAACATCTACTATACTTCTAAAAAAACATCAAAGTTCCACCAAGTTGAACCTACCTCAATTTTAGCATATTGCTGCAAATTACACATTAATTTAAATAACCCAAATTAAATATCTTTAAATAATATAACTTTAATAATCTATTTCATAAAATAAACTTAATATTATATTAATAAAATAGTTTTATCTATATTAAAATATAAACTTAATATTGTATTAATAAAATAGTTTTATCTATATTAAAGTTTGGAATTAAGGATTTGCAAAAGATTATTTAAATGAAATTGTATTCTAAATTATGAATTAGCTTATTTATAAAATATATCAATTTATTTTAAAATGATAAAAATATAAAATTAAAAAACAATACATAAACAAATAAATATATAATTAAACCATGGACAAACTTCAATTTTTACACCGTGAGGTTGACGTGCAAGTGTACTGTCATACAAAATTTCTAATTTACCTAAAGTTGGATCTATAATAAGATTTTAAATGCGGTTGTTAAGCATGGGTGAATTTTTTTTGTTTTGTTTGCTCTTCCCTATAGTCACAACAAATGGTGGACCACGCCACTCTCTCAATGCTTGACGCAAAACTCCTACGTCTTTATTCTCCACATGCACTACAGGAGGGTAGATGCACTATTTTCTTTGACTTAATTGGACAGTAGCCTTGTCCTTAAATTTTTGTCAGCTTACTATTCATTTTGTTTCTTTGACATTTTCTGGTTACACCAAATCGATCTCTATCGTAAATTATTGCACTTTTTGAAACATTCTTTTTAAGTGTAGTGCAAACATTGTTCAATTATTTATTTATGCAAACCATCACCACTTTAACAAGTTGGACAGACTTTCCATGACTACAATTCAGGCAACAGAAAAATAAAATTTTCACTTGTTTTAGGCTATTCAATTTCAAACAAAGAAGCGAACTACATAGATGTGATAACTGCACATAGGTTTCTCATAAATCAAAATCAGATCATAGCAAGAGATTTTCGCTTCAGCAGTAGAATAAAAAAAGGACGATCATCTCCATGCTTCATGCTTAAATCAATCTCTTTCTTCCTTCACTGAGCCGTCTTATTGTAAAAAAGTATCAGTATATTTTTAATATAAAGCCCATTACAGTAGAAAAATAAAACACAATTAATCTTTCATTCCCAAATCCGAGTCTACTCAATCAAATATCTGATTAATATCAAGTCATTAATTATTTTTAATATTGTATTTTTATGGATAGCTGCCACGTCAAGTCATTAATTGTTTTTAATATTGTATTTTTATGGATAGCTGCCACGCCTTACATTGCACGGGCATGCATGGCTCACGGAGAGGAACGCAGCCGATCCCACTTAATCAAATAGCAAGCCATTGTTGTCTTTTAATATTTTATTTTTGTGGATAGTTTCCACGCACCCCATTGCATGAGCCTGCGTGGCTCATGGAGAGGAATGTAGCTCAAGCAGCAGGTGTTAAAGAGAGAAATGATTCAAACCACAGCTAATCCTTTTAGAGTAATTGTTAAAAAGACTTAAACTAATGGATTACGAAAGGTCTACATTTATTACATTTTCACAGTGTGCCAGCGCAGGGATAATATCAAGTTTCTACCGCACATTGATGTTGTCGTTCGCGTTCAATAACAGGTTGTGGATACTCGACATGCAGAATGATACTGAGATTGAAGTTCCTAATGAAGTTGCAGAAAGCATAACGGATGCTCTAGCTTTAGCTTTGCATATATGTATGGTAGCCAGGCTCTGACTTCACTTCTTTTGCCTAGTCTGTTTTTTCTTTTTTGGTTTTTTGGGGACCAAGTTGTGGTACTATCACCAACCACCAACGTCTCTGTTTATGTAAATAGATACAGTTTGCTGTAGGAAGATAAATAGATTCTTTGTTCTATATGTCTTTGTACCTTAATTATACGATAAATAGTCCATCAACCCGCAAGGTTAAACCCTATTTCTGTGTCTCAGAAGCAATCAAACCACCATTTTAGGGTTAAACCGACAAGTTAAAACCCTATTTCTCTATGTCTGAGATGAATACCAGTCATGTCTATAATAAGTCTGTCTCAACCTTTTCCGAACAGGTTAAGCAAAAAGAATTCCTTCTCTGTCTGTTATGAGATACAGACCTTTTTTTATTCGTTAGCTCCTAAGAAAAATATTCTTATGATAGGAACTTCAACGCGTGATAAAGCCTGAAAATCCCTTTATAAAAAAAAGCCAACGAAATCCATTGATAAAAAATAAGGCAGCGAAAGCCATTGATCAATTTCCTATTGTGAATGCGACTAAATGCGAACTGTGAATGCAAATTATAAAATGTAGGTACATATTTCTGAGTTGCTGGTGTTTCCGGCGTTGGAGGTACAATGTTGTTGTTGCCTAGGTATGCCGTATGCTGTTCTTGTTGGAGGTAGCTCATGTGCTTGTTGTTGCTACTATGTAGAAGATAGCACAACAGGAGATAGTCGAGCGTTTGGAGCGTTACAATTTATAATAGCACAACAGGAGATAGTCGAGCGTTACAATTTGGAGCACCACGGAGCACCACCACTTGACATTAACCGGGCACCACTTGGCATTCGAATTAAGGGAGCATGGCATTTAAATTAAATTATTTTAGCAAGTCTGATGTCGATTCAATTTAGACATGCTCATGACTTACCCCATTAAATCTGGATGCTTCTTCATTTGGGTGTAAGACGAACCATTAAATCTGGATGCTTCATTTGGGTGTAAGACGAAGCATATTCTCCTATCATTAAAATCTTGCTATCAATTATTAAAAAAACAATAAATCAGTCACCCAGCCCCCATCCCAAAAGTTGAAAGAATACGCCCTGCCCCCACCCTAAAAGTTGAAAGAATACGCCGACCGTAATTATTAAAAAAACAATAAATCAGTCACCCAGCCCCCACCCCAAAAGTTGAAAGAATACACCCTAAAAGTTGAAAGAATACGCCGACCGTAATTATTAAAAAAACAATAAATCAGTCACCCAGCCCCCACCCCAAAAGTTGAAAGAATACACCGACCGCAATTATTAAAAAAACAATAAATCAGTCACCCAGCCCTCACCCCAAAAGTTGAAAGAATACACCTATCGACGTAATGATATATATTTAATTAAATCAAATTTTCATATATAATACTTTATTTTATTAAAACTTTAATAAAATAAAATAAAAACAACTAATTAATTAAATTTAAATATACAATGGCGTGAATTTTTTTTAATATATTATACTTTAAAAAAAAATGGTAGTATAAATTTAAATAAGAGAGTTTCTTAAAAACAATCATATGAAATTGTGGTTAGCTGTCACAAACCCAAATTCCTAAGTCCATAATTTTGGTAAATTTTTAGTATTTTTACTATTAAACATTATCAATGAATTGTGAGATATACTTTTGCTATTAAACATAAAGACAGATAAAGTAATATACCCAAATCAACATTTACAGAAATCTAACTTGAATACATCTATTTATTAATGAATAACTTCAATAACTTCTATGAGACACCTCTACATAAGCGATTCCCAAGGTACACCTATAAGTAATTATTCTCAAACACTTTACACATAATTAAGAGACATATTTCAGCGATTCCCAAGGTACACCTATAAGTAATTATTCTCAACAACACTTTACACATAATTAAGAGACATATTTCACCAAGGAAACATTTGACATAACGTAACATTTCCCAAGGTACACCTATAAGTAATTATTCTCAACAACACTTTACACATAATTAAGAGACATATTTCACCAAGGAAACATTTGACATAACGTAACATTTGAAACTATCATAATCCTTCATATATAAGAGAAACATCCTCAAGTTATCCATGACAAGTTACATCGAATCCATTAAACAAACTCGTTTTAAATACATGCAATGATTACCAAAAACACACATAAAAGATACACATGAAAAGAATCGTTTATATAGTTAAAATAAAATAAACAAGGAACTATCATTCATCAATGCATACATTGCACAAGGATATAAACAACAAGCCAACATAGTTAGTAACACATAATGCTAAAACACAAAATCATAAGGACACAAGAGAGACACAACAAATGAAGACCACTTTTAACGTGGTTCACCCACTCCTTGAGCTACGTCCACAAAAGATTGTAATTGTATTATTTCTTTAAATAGAAATTTACATTCGGCAACTTAATCGTTGCTTTCTTCACAAAGCTTCTTTCATAGAGTGTTTCATCACAACACTCAGCCAACTAGGTAGAACATACTGAGATTATTTTCCTATAGTGATTACCAAGGTACTTAATTATGAATCACAAGATGCGATGTGGGGATGACTAACCCTTATCTTTGTATAGCAGTAATATTCGATTAAATATATAATAATTACTACATCCTTGCATAGTAGCAACATTCGACATATTATACTACATTCTTGTATAACAACAATATACTACCTCCTTGCATAGCAGTAATATTCGACATAATATTAATTACATACAAGAGTCCTTACCCTCCATCTTTGCGTAACAACGTAAATTATGTATATACAATAATTTCTTTTAAGAAATAAAATATACAAGGATCTCTTATGGAACGATAATAGACTACATCTGTATGTATATCATACAAAATCTTTTCATAACAATAATAACCTTTAACACAAGGAAAACTCTATTTCGAGTAGCGTTAATCAGCAAACAGAATAGACAGACGTCTAATACAAAAATTATGTGTTGAAACAAAATAAAAGGTTAAAGAAAGATCCCGAGGTTTATCACTAACCAAAAAAAAAACCTCACCCTCGACTGAGCGATGGACAAGCTTAATCGACTAAAGGATCGCCTATATCCTGACTTAGTAATCAACTTTTAACCACGGATGCAGAGTTTTTATAGTTTACAACGTTGACAGGGATACACGAAGATTGAAGGAGAGTTTTCCTAATGTTAAGATTGATTAAAAAACATAGGGAAAAATCCTTTAGCAAAATAATGACAGTTCGGCCAAAGAGAACGATGAAGTATGGAGACATTATTTCTTTGTCGACACAATCCAAAAAGGATAAAAGATACCTCGACATTCTTAATCATCAACAGTATCGTAAATATTTTTAAGTAGCAGGGTCAAATAATTGGTCATGTCGCCTAGTTATTCGGCTCATAATACTATACAAAAAAACCGGCATCCTGCGTGCAGTATACTACTAGCATGCCTATTACTACAAGAAATTTAACCAATAAAAACGAGGAACGAGACTTTGTGTACAACTACACACTGGGCAGAGGATTTTCCTTTTTCAGTGGTCGACAATCAAGACTATGTAGGACAACGATCATTAAAAGGAGACCTCGGGGCATAAGCAACCTGAGATCGAGTAGCATCGAAATACAGAGATCTACTGGCTTATAAAATGAAAAGACTACAACGATTTTCAGCCTACTGCGCTACACATTTTCCCAAACTGAGGAAATAACCCAATACCCTCAGAATTCATGGGCAAATAACATAAAAAGTATTAACACCAAAATGCTCACTCAAAATGAAACCATCAAGCATTTAAACTACAGGGATCACATCTATCTGGTGCGATGTGAATACACAGAGATCTAATTTAAATCTTTCTTCCGAACTAATAGGTATGAACAATACGCATACCTCACAATACGCATACCTCACAATACAATGATCACTTTCATAGGAGTTCAGAGCTTACCCACGATTCCTGTTGTATTCACAATAGTGATCGCCTTATTCGTTTGGTGGAAGATATTCTCCTATTATAGTGATGAGAGATCTCGCCCCTTATTCCACATTAGCAACTGGTTCTTATCATCATGCTCGCGCAACTAACTGGATCGTCTCTATCCTTTTCGTATGCTAGTGCCGAGATCACTCGAATCCTAACACACAGAAAATGGTAATGCCAAGACCAGGATGGGGTGTCCTCCTCCTTCACACCTTCCCAGGATGATTTTAAGGATCCATACTTACTTAAAGGTGTATAAATTTTGGAGAATCTTACCACTTCTTAAAATGTCAACTATAAAATATTTGGCGTTATTTTTCTAAAAATATTTCAATTTTACCCCATCAAAATTGGGTGAAACAGGACTTCAAAAAATGCAAATTGATCAACCTTTTTTTGGAAAAAAACATTGAAAAATAGCCCATGGGCTAAATTTCGCCTCTAAAATTTTCCTTGCTTCCCTTTTTAAGATCTCCTTTCCTTGCTTCCCTTTTTAAGATCTTTTCCTGCTATTCCGAAGAATCAAGGAAAGCTTGAAATACAATCATTACAATAGGGCTCAACAAGAGCATCATGTCACTTACAAGAATTGAACCTGGGTGGAGAGGGTAACAATCTTTCCTCCCAACCACCCAACCTACAACCAATGGACAAATTCTAAAATTTACTTATAAGAGGTTTACGAAAATATCTTTCCCTTTATAATGTATATTTTATATATACCTACAAGTATGATTTTTTTTAGAAATATAACCTTCTTCTAAGCCAATCCCTTTTATTACGATGACTTGTGACTTTTGTCATTTGTAAGATTTAGGTGGGTTCGCCATTTAATTACTGCTGATAAGCACTTAGTGAATTTTGTCTAAACGATACTTATTTTAACTTAGGGCATTGTTTTAGGGATTTTAGGCATCACAAAGAGAAGTTATTCTTCTTTTAATGCAGGTAGTGCCTGCACAACATCCGTCGTCATTAATGGAATCTCATGGCTTCCTAGCCATCTTACTTTTCTCCTCAGATGTGAACCACTTGTGGGGCTTTGACCTTGAGCTCCTCACCAAGGTTACTTGCAAATTACAATTACAACAATTTATTTACATTAGGTTGATAAAGGAGGGGTGTTACATTAACATTAATTGTTTAAAAAAAAAAGGTTTATTAGTCCTTGCTACCAAGCCAAGCATCAATGGGGACCTAAGTTTTTTTTGTATGATTTTGTCTCCGGGTCCATCAATGGTTTGCACTCCTTATTTGGCCTCGAATGGATATAGGCATTTAGGTAAGGTAAAGTACGTCTTTATGGCTTGTCTTCATGCATGTGTGGTGTGTTGTCATCCTCCAAGCCTCCAACCCTGCGTCTGTCATAGCCCTTGCGTGGTAGGTTGCATGCAAGCAATTGCATGCAGTCAACCTTGTATCCTGTCTCCTCCCCTCTAACTTCATTTCATACCTTGTATGTCTCGCTCAACGCTAATTTCTGGCTAGAAAGCGAGCCAAACTCATTGTCTGAAACAAAGTAAGGGTTTTTAAGATTTTAACGAAGGTTTTTACATATTTCCTATTTTTTTCTTAAAAAAATGGACAGGGTACTAAATTTTCTCATTTTATTTTGCATGGATATTGGGAATTTACCACCTAGAAGCATTCAAAGGAGAAAACCCCTACATATACGATGTCACACTTCCTTCCCGAGAAGGTATAGGAAAAACATGATGTCGGTTTCCCTTATTAAGCGTATCCCGTAGGGTTTTCTTCTACATTGATCCAGGTGGTGGCCCACCTCTTCCAATTGGCTCAAAATAGTCTTCTGGCAATTTTGGTAAATTACTATTTTTAGCAGTTTTTCGGGTCCTGAACTTTCAGAGCCATTTTGAGGCCCTAAACGACATTTTTTGATGATTTGGGGAACCAAATGATTGCCAATGACATACATTTGGGCCCAATCGAAAGCTGTAAATCTTGGATAGACCTTTCCAACGGGCTACCGAGCGCCCCAAACGGAGATCGTATGCAAAAGTTATGACCCCGGGAAGTTGACTGTTCAACTAACCACCTTGGGGCCGCAAACTTTATGACAGTTCATCTTCTAGGGTTAGGTTTTTGGATGTTTGAGATTCTTTCCCTCATGCTTATGATAAATAGGCCCTTTCGGCCTCTCTTTGTATTCATCTTGGCACAAATGAGCATAGCGGCCACATCTCTTCTCAGAGATAGCTACCACCATTCTAGCTATTGTATTTTACAGTTTGTTCTATTTCTGCTATTTAATAGAATATGTGTTTACTGTATCACTGTGTTATTTGCAATATATCTGTATATGATTATGTATATGCTATCTTTTGTTTCGTTCCCACATAAATCCGGATCAGTGGTATCAGAGCGGTCTACTATTTGATTGTTTCTCGGTGCATGTCCCCGACGAGGTCAGGATACAGAGAGTTGGGTCTCGAACTAGTTTCATTTGGGGAAGACCACTCTCGCCGCCCCAAACGGCCTCCTATGGCGGAAGAAAAGAGAGACGACGGAGCAGTAGATCCTATCAAGTTGTTGCTCGAGGAAGCCCTCGCGCGACAGAGGAACGAGATGATGGATAATTTCGCCTAGATCCTTCAACGCATGCCAACAGCGGCAAATGCACCCTCAACGAGCAGCCATTTCGGAGATACGACTCCCTTCAAGGTACAAGTTAATTTTGATATCCCTTTATTTGAAGGCCAAATCGATGCCGATGCCCTAGATAAATGGTTGAATCTACTAGAAGGGTATTTCTCTGTCCACCAATTTTTCGACAGGGAAAAGATCATCTTTGCGCTCCTTAAGGCCGTCCCCCATGTCAAAAATTGGTGGGAAACTTATTGTGAGCAAAACTCATCAGACGAGTCTGGATTGTTTGAATATTCCAATCCCACTTGGGCCTCTTTTATAGATGCCGTCAAGGAACAATATTACCCTGTTGGAAACTATGATGACCAGTACAAAAAATGGACCATTCTGCATCAAGAGAGGGACCAAACGGTGTCGGAGTACACCAACAAATTTCATACCTTGTGCACAAAGCTAGGTATCAAAGACTCCGAGCGGCACCTAGTACTGAAATATCGCAGTGGCCTACATCGGTACATCTGAACAGAGATGGATTTCCTGGAAATCTGTTCACTCGGATCCACCTATCGATATGCTGTCAAAATTGAGTAGAAATTTCAGCAAAAGAACAAGCGTGACTTCGGACCTGCGCAGAAGCAGGGCAAGGGAAACTCTGGCTCGCAGAGCACGGGGCAAGAAAATGACAACCAGTCCCAACCATAGGCGAAGAAGGGTAAAGAAAAGACAAAGAAGGACACTGGGAAGTGGTGCGAGTTCCACAAAAGCCCCTGGCACAACACTGATGATTGTCGCTCAAAACAGTCATTGGTGGCTGAGATCAAAGCTTCAGAATCATATCCCAGTTTCGATTCTGACTCGGAACCTAATTTCACAGCCACGCAAAAAGAGAAGCAGATCATTGATGCAGAACCCAGTGCCGTTGTTGCCACCACACAGATTCAACTAGAGGATCCTGAAGAGTCGGAGGCAGAGGAGCGCCTTTTCCACTCACAGATGTGGGTGAAGGGAATTCCCCTACACTTTGTTGTGGACAGCGGCAGCTAGAAGAACCTGATCTCAGAAGAAGTCATCAAGAGATTGGAGCTACCAATAACGCCACACCCACAACCATACACCATTGGATGGCTAAGCCAAGGACGAAGGATCTGTGTCAGTCACCAATGTCGCCTACCATATGGCATCAAGCCCTTCAAAGATGAGGTATTGTGTGATGTGGCCCCACTTGAAGTATGTGATGTTCTTTTAGGACAACCATATATGTGGAAGCGTCATGCTGTATATGAATCACGACCTCGCAGTGTCATTGTCACTTTGGGAGGACAACTCTATCGGATACCAGAGATAGTTGCACCTACCCCAAACGAGTAGGGAAGGAAGATAATCTCCCACACTGGGAAATTTTCCCTATTCGCAATTGCCACTAAAGGTGAACATCAGTTCGCGGAGACATCCACAACCTCTGCAGATTATCCTTCTACTCAGCAGAAACAAGAAAAACACAAAGTTAGTGCAACATCGCCTATTCGGGTACCTCTACAGTGCAAGGCCACGCATTCAAGGGGCCCCTCCAAAAAGAAACCATCCACACCGGTTCATACTAAGGATACCACAACAACCAAAATTGTTGAACAACTCCAGCGTATCCATCAACAACAATTACAACCCTCTGAAGATGTCAAAGTAAGGCAACCTTTCCACTTCAGCAAATGTCGCACCAAGAGCTCAACTCGACACAGAGCTCGACATATGATAAGGGATTTAACGCAATGGAGACCATTGCTTCCTAAGGAGGGAGGATTGATCCAGGTGGATATCGGTGGTGGCCCACCTCTTCCAACTGGCTTAAAACAGTGTTTTGGCAATTTTGGTAAATTACTATTTTTAGCAGTTTTTCGGGTCCTGAACTTCCAGAGCCATTTTGAGGCCCTAAACGACATTTTTTGGCGATTTGGGGGACCAAATGGTTTCCAACGGCATATAACAAAGCATAGTAAAAAGTTGTAAATCTCGGATAGACCTTTCCAACGGGCTACCGAGCGCCCCAAACCGAGATCGTATGCAAAAGTTATGACCCCGGGAAGTTGACTGTTCAACTAACCACCTTGGGGCGACAAACTTTATGACGGTTCATCTTCTAGGGTTAGGTTTTTGGATGTTTGGGATTCTTTACCTCATGCTTATGATAAATAGGCCCTTTCGACCTCTCTTTGTATTCATCTTGGCACGAATGGGCATAGCGGCCACATCTCTTCTCAGAGATAGCTACCACCATTCTAGCTATTGTATTTTACAGTCTGTTCTATTTCCTCTATTTAATAGAATATGTGTTTACTGTATCACTGTGTTATTTGCAATATATCTGTATATGATTCTGTATATGCTATCTTTTGTTTCGTTCCCACATAAATCCGGATCATATATCTATTTGACCTCTATGCTTTGATTAAGGTTAATGTTTGAGACAAACAGAGCTTCCATGACTGTATATATTTTATTCTGGTTCAAAATAAGTATGTCTTTAGGCTGGAAGTCATCCATATTTTGACTCTGTAGATTTTTCTAAATGAAAACGTTTTAACTTAGAATCCTTTTCAACTTAGTTTGATATAATTTTGTTTTTTTGAAACCTACGGGTTCATAGGTTGTGTAGAAATATAGCTTATAGCTTAAAATTGATTGTAACCCTATGTTCTTAATGCGTTACATCTCTTCATGGTTTTGTTTACTTGTCCAATACATGTTTTGTGTTGGAAACCCTTACGCCCTATAATATACGTAAACACAAATGTTGTGTTTCAACAACTATTTCAAATATGTGTGGTTTATTTACTGTAATATATGGTTTCCATGTCGAGTTAATTACAACTCTATTTGATATAAACATATTTTTTATGTTACAACTCTATTCTTGATAATATATTCTGTTTCATAGCAAAACTAGTTACAGTTATGTTTTGATATAATTTATATTTGATATAAACATATTATTTTATGTTACAACTTTGTTCTTGATAATCTATTTTGTTTCATAGCAAAACTTCTTACAGTTATGTTTTGATATAATTTATATTGTTTAATATCGAAGCTATTACAGTTCTGTTTGACATAGTATAATGTTTTATATAAAAATCCCTTGCAGCTTTATTTATTTGTTCAACATAATATACTAGTAGATGACGGGAAGCCATTACAGTCCTGTTTTGATTTGCTTAATAGCTATACTTCTTTACGTATAAAGTTGTTGCAGCCCTAAACTTTTGAGACATTGATTTTGAGAAGATCTATGAGATGTACAAAACCTTCGTGGTTTTGTTTTGTATTGAGTTGACCGAACTAGTATAAAAAAATTTACTACTGACCAATTACAATAAATTTTACCCAAAATAAAATTACACGATGCTAAGAATTAAAGTTAACTCTAATTCGTGTTATTTCAATTTTTTTTCTTTTAGAAGACATTTTAGAAAGAAAAAAAGATTTTTCAATCCTATGATCTTAAAGTTAACCATAATATAAGCATTAAATCTGATAAAATAAATAATTTTCCAATACTATAGTGTAGATTAAACCCTAACCCTAACACATATTAAATCTGTAAAGAAATAAAGATTTATTCCTTGAATACTATTCAGAGTTTATTTTCCAAATATTTACACCATGGCAGATAAACAAAGAAATAATCATTATGGAAAAATGCTTACAGAAAATTTAAACAAGAATAGGGTTAGAGAATATATATGGGAAAACACAGTTGTTACACCTGTTCCTCCTAACTGTATGGATAGGAAAACAAAACTAGGAAAAGCTAGGAACTACTTCCCCATAAGATAATTAACAAAGCTAGGAAAATATCAATATGAACGCAAAGTCTCTTGTCAGACTTGTAACATATTAGAGTGGAGTTATATCATAATTAAACTTACTACCAAACTCATAGTAAATACTCTTCTCACACCACACATTGTCCCGTGTTCCTTGGTGTCTCTTATTTATAGTTTTTTTCCTAGGACTTATGCCACAATCTCCCACTCCATCCATTTCCAACAAGAATCTTGTGTGAGACGGGTAGTAATATTCCGTGTAGAAGTAAGATTCCGTGTAGAAATGATTTTGATTGAATAAAATAGTTCTCTGCATTTTTCCCCATGCAAGTGGATCTGCATCGTACTCTAGTACAGAGACAAATTAAGTTAGATAGATAAATGATAGGAAAAATAGCCATGTGAATGAGAAGATAAAAATGTTATATTTTCTTAAGTTTTAGCTTACTGTTAATTTCCTATGTATACATGTATCAGTATTTTCCTTATCATTTTCTGTACAGATAATTGTTTTTCAGAATTCACAATAATGTTTTCTTCATTCTATAAATATCTGTTGTCTCGAAACAAATAGTTTCCCTTTCTAAAAGTATAAGAATTATCTTTCTATGTTATAGTATTTGAAATATATATATATATATATATGTTTATATCATAACAGTTGCAGACTCAATCTCAACATACAACATATTATTATTTTCCCTTTTGAAAACAGTGCACAGTTAATAAGCATCAATTTTCTTCATGCACAGAATTATCTTTTACTATGCTATTTATTATTTCATTATAGCAAACAATCTTCTTGTCATACGAGCCGAAGTCTTATGTTTCAACCTAGGGTTTTTATACATTTCACTTTCAAGTCAAACCTTCAAAACTATTAAGTTTTTCATTGGACGATAGCAACAAAAATATTAAAAAAAATCAATACATTCCAGAAAGAACCAAATTATGGCTTCAACATCACAACAGTTGGAGAATTTAGATTAACATTATCAATCCTCATAACAAGTTTCAAATTCAAACTTCGTATCTCATATTTAGTATCTTAAACCCTTGCCACACAGCCAGTTTGTCGATTAACTATTGAAAGGATAAACTTAAACAACACATGGTATATTTCATTGCCATCAAATGAAGTACACAAGCATTGATTCATCCTGTAGATCAAACTAGACAACGTTCTTGTATCTTCTTTCAAGTTTTCCTTTATTACATTGACAACAAAACAAACTAAACAGAAGTAACAAACAAGGCAAGTTTGAATGCCGAGATTATAATGAGGAGCAGAATCAAAACCAAACAATCAAACCCTGACTTTCAAAGTCCATTTAGAATATAAAATGCATTGTTTATAAAATCGACAAACTACACACAGGCCGAAGCCCTTTCCATAGATTTCAAACATCTACCATTGTTTACTAAAACATATGATTTTTACATTATCCC
This sequence comes from Larix kaempferi, assembly GCA_027924585.1. Lineage (NCBI taxonomy): Eukaryota > Viridiplantae > Streptophyta > Pinopsida > Pinales > Pinaceae > Larix > Larix kaempferi. Next base: position 853,824 of record BSBM01000328.1, read on the forward strand.
ATTCTGTGAATAAGAATAATTCCCCACGACTGTTATAAATAAAAAATGATAGGGTTCGTGCATTGCAAATCAAAATCAACTGGGCTCGTGCCCTTTTGGGTCGAGGTACTATCCTCCCCAAGCTATTACAATTCTACAAACCCGAAATAGATGAAATACAAATTATCAAAGATAGAATGAAGATCTCGGAATGCACATTTGAATGGCCATCACTTCCATCTAACCAAAGTTACAAGGAAACCTCCGAGGCTTACCGGTCGGTGTAGCAGTAGCCAACTATCAACACCCGGACCGGAGAAGCCACCGAACCTCTGCACTTGCAACTACAATGAAGATGTGGTTAGAGAACAATTTTCTTTTAAAAGAACGATTTCAGTATCGAACAAACAACTATTATAGTATTAACATTCGAGTATGGAAGCTACAGGAAAGGTTTTTCAAAGCACATTACCTTTTTTTGTTGTTAGCACAGAACATAAATGCCAGACAGGTGCAACTGTAACCAATACTCCATAGCCGATAGTCGAATGAATGGCAAGAAAGAAGGAAACAACACGAGTTCACTACCATTGAACAGTTATAAAATAGTGAGACCTGTATCAACTGTTGCGAGGACTTGGTCTCTCATATTTGAACCTTAAAAACAAAGCTACAACTGCAAGCTTCGCATGAACCCAGTTTTTAAAAGAAAACTCTCAACAGGTTTGAGTTTCGATTCATCACTAGAACCAGACTCTAAGCTGCCAACCATGGCAAGTTATCACTGTGAGAGACTCGGCTCTTAAACCTTCTAAGGTCATGGGTTCAAAACACAGACATTATGCCTCTACATTGCAAAAATGAAACCCTAAAGATCCTCAACATGTCGGCCAACACGCAGAGCCACTACCATCGAATGCCAAGGAAAACAATAAACACATTGAACATAGTGGTGGTAGGTTATAACCCTCATCCATCGAAACCCTGCCAGATCAACGGTGGAGATCACCTGAGCAGCTTCACGAACACCAAGCAAACCAACCCTATTAAATGAGCTATCATTACTACTGCCACGAAGGAGACAGCTCATTAGCCATTAAACCATTTTTACTTACAACTCATCACAGAACTGTAAACACCACGATATTATCACTTGATCAAGCTCACTACACCATCCACGGTGGAACTCCACTGTCTCGGCAGATGTGTGCATTCAATGCATAGGCAGCGTCAATATATGCCATCCTGTGACATTTAGTAACGTTCACATCATAATTTTAATTATAATGAACATGTTATTTGGTAAGTCGTGTTATATGACTTTGTAACAACATCGTATGGTAATATATAGAGCCCATAGTTATGTTGCTAGGTTTGTATAGTATCACATAGGGTCACGTTAAATGCACACAACACATATCACATAATCTTATATATAGGAGTTTGTGAATATTTTATACACATAACAATAGATTATATGGATAATCTAACAAATTGCACACACATACATTTCATTGTATAGTGTATTAAAATTAACACTCAATAGATTGTATTATTACAAAGAATTGCAATACCATTGTAGCATATAGTTTTTAGGCAAAGTAATAAATCAATTGTACCTAGAATTTCTAAGAATTGCCATTGAAATAAGAAATAGACATATATGTCTAGTCCAACATGAAATTAAAAGGAAAATCACATATATTTATGAGTATAGAACCGAGTCTTGATCGATACAGACATTCTCTAGAATCAAATACAAACTTATAGTTTACATTTAAATAAGACGCACTATTTGCATCAACAATCATATCCAGATATCGTTATCTTGAACGTTTAAGTCTTTAACCAAAGTTTCTCACCCGATAGAGTGCTCAATGTCTTATCTCTCAAAACATTTTACAAAAGAGATTACTGAACAATTGTTCGGTCACTTGTCGCAAACATTAATCCTTACCTGTAAACTGCCACAAGTACGAATTCACATGATTTAGCACGAATGCTAAGTAAGCCTCAGGGCGTCCGTAGGACCCCTTCATCATCAACAAAAGCACATTAGTCAAAATAGTTAAATCATCAATCGTAGCAGCAACAATAGAAGTTTGTAATAGTACAGCTGAGTATGAATAACATCAAGACATAAATTTAAATCATTTAGTCATGAACCTTACACTATAAACCAACTTGATGTTTAGTACAACAAGACAACTTTTATGCATTATTATATTCCGCACAAATTGAATAGGCTTTAATTGTTATGTCGAAATTTTTTAAATTTTTTGTGATTTTTTTTGGGATGTTACATGTGGTATCAGAGCGCGAGTTCAAACTCTAGGCCTAAATTAGGCTCACGCGTGCAAAACATAACACAAATCAGAAAGTTTATGTTACTAACTTTTAATTCAATTTTATTTTTGCACAGAACAGATTGACCTTTAAATTGCAGGTATGGAAATACCAGAAGAATCAACAAAGGATAGATTTCCTCGTAATGAACATATTAATAATAATAATTCTGAAGGAATTTATGTTGAATTAAATAACCAGTCTTCCGAAATTTTACGCACTGTATAGGATTTAAAATATGAATTAAGAGCTGTTAAAGAAGAGAATGAACGGATCCTAAAAGTACAGGAGGAGCTACAACAGAATTTGAGGGATAATTGTCATAATGATGAAAGAGGCAGAAAATCAGAAATGAAGGCTGATTCTGAAACAATGTCCCACAAACATAAGCATAAGAAAGCAAGAAATGATAAAAGGAACAATTACTCATCCTCTAAATCTGATCCAAGTAATAATGACTTTAATTATGACATCAATAACAGTGAATGCTGCTCTAAAAAGAGAAAACATAAACATCATGAACATATTACTGGAGAATTTAAAAAGATTAAGCCACCCACCTTTAATGGCGAAAGTGAGAAGGGTGAGACAACTGAAGCATGGCTATCTGGAATGAAGAAGTACTTTAATATTTACGACTACCCTTTTCAACTAAAAGCCAAGATGGCTATTTACAATTTGATCGGAAAGGCAGATATTTGGTGGCAGGATCTTAAAAGAATTAAGAGTATAAAAGAAAAAGAAGTAACATGGAATATGTTTAAAGGTTTGTTTAAAAAGAAGTTTTTGTCGGAACAATATTTTGAAGATAAGTCAAAGGAGTTTTATGATTTGAAGTTGGGTACAATGAACATGAAAGAATTGTGCATCAAGTTCCTTGGCTTGCTGAGGTATGTGCCTTACATGGTCGAGGAAAAGCCTGAAGTGCAAAGGTTTCTCAGTTGTCTACCTTTCAATATAAAGGACCGTATCGAGTATGATAACCCTTCCACTTTGGAAGTGGCCATGAGAAAAGCTAATTTCTGTTTTGCTCAAAACATAAAAAGAGAAGGAACAACTGGTTGGAAAAGCAGTAAGACTAATCAATTTGATTATAAAAAGAAGAATTTTAATCATAATTCTGGAAGTTTTAAGAAAAGTTTTAATAACAGAAATTTTTCTAGTCATAATAATTACAAGAATAATGCATATCAGAACTTTACTGCTGCAAGAAACGTACCTAACAATAATAATCATAGCAATAACAATAGGTATGATGAACATAAAGGACCTATGAAGTGCTACAACTGTGGAGGTCTACATAAGAGAGCAGATTTCCCACGCAACAAGAGGACAACCAACAATATTCACACTATGCAAGCTGAACCTACAGTTGGAGATATCGCAAGAGAAATGCCTAGGATAAATGCAACGCTAGAGAATCGTCAATTTGACCATCAAACATCCATGGTCAAAATTGAAGGTATGATACAAAACGAATCTATTTCTATTCTAATAGATCGAGGTGCAAATTTCAGTTATATTTCACCTACTCTAGTAAACCGTTGCAAGTTAAAAGTAGAGAAATTTGATAATGCATGGTTAGTTTAGCTTGCAACAAGTACAAAAAGAAAAGGTACAGATTTTGTCAAGGATTGTGAAGTATTTATAAGTCAGTTGAAAACGCAAATTAATTTGAATGTTTTACCCTTAGGGTCATATGACTTGTTGATTGGTATGGACTAGCTTGAACAACATAGAGTTTTACTAAATTGTTATGAAAAATATTTTACCTGTTTAAATAATGAAGGTAATATAGAAATAGTAAAAGGAATTCATAGGAATATTTTAGTAAGATAGATTTCTGCTCTACAAGTAAAGAGAGCTTCCAGAAAAGGCTGTAAAATGTTTACTGTTAATGTTATTAATGATTAGTGTCATCTAAAGAAGACAAGTTAAAACTAGAGGATATTCCCATCCTTAGGGACTTTTCTGACGTATTTTCGGAAGAAATTCCAAGATTACCTCAGAAAAGGGAACTTGATTTCACCATTGAGTTAGTACCCGGTGCGGTACCAAACTCAAAGGCTCCCTACATGATGAGTATTCTGGAGTTAAATGAGTTGAAATCTCAGCTAAAAGAATTAATAGATAAAAATTACATAAGGCCTAGTGTGTCTCCTTGGGGAGCACCAGTAATTTTTATCAAAAAGAAGGACAATACCATGCGATTGTGCATCGATTACCGTCAGCTTAATAAAATGAAAATTAAGAACCGATATCCCTTACCCCGCATAGATGATCTATTTGATGAAGTACGCGGAGAAGATATATTCACTAAAATTGATTTAAGGTCGGGGTATCATCAGGTCAGAATACAAGACGAGGACATATTCAAAACTGCATTCAGAACGTGTTATGGACACTACGATTTCATAGTTATGCCCTTTGGACTAACCAACCAACCGACAATGTTCATGTGTTTAATGAACAACGTTCTGCATAAATATTTGGATAAGTTTGTAGTGGTATTCATTGATGATATTCTGGCTTACTCAAAAACTAAAGAAGAGCCTGATGAACATTTAAAAATAATTTTGCAAATACTAAGAGAACATCAGCTTTATGCTAAGTTCAGTAAATGCGACTTTTATAAAGATAAAATACAGTATTTAGGTCATATAATTTCTAAAGACATAATTTCTGTTGACCCTAATAAGATAAAAGCAATTAATGAATGGCCTGTCCCCAAAGACGTAACTGATGTACGGTCATTCATGGGAATAACAGGTTATTATAGAAAGTTTATTGAAGGGTTCTCTAGAATTGCTAACCCCATCACTTCTTTGCAGAAGAAAGGGAAGAAATTCGTATGGGATCAAAAGTGTCAAGAAAGCTTTAATAAGTTAAAAGAATTATTAACTATTGCACCCATCTTAAAAATTGCAGATCCCAATAAGGATTTCGTTGTATGCATTGATGCATGCAACGATGGACTTGGAGGGGTCTTAAGTCAAGAAGGTCATGCCATTGATTTTGAGTCAAGAAAATTAAAAATTCATGAAAATAATTATGCGACTTATGATCTTGAGTTGACAGCCGTGATACATGCACTGAAAATGTGGCGCCATCACTTGATTGGATCAAACGAATCTTAGCGCAAGGCAAGCTAGATGGATAGCTTTCCTTAGCGAGTATGATTTTGAGATTCAACACATCAAAGGGAAGGAAAACAAAGTTGCTGATGCCTTGAGAAAAAATGCCAAATTAAACCATGTGGCAGCAATCAGCATGTTTAAGACAGATCTGGAATATCAGATCGAAGAAGGAATTAAGCAAGACGAAAATTACAAAAAATTACATGCTAAAGTGGTTGAAAATTCATCTGAAAATTTAATAACAGATTATAGTATTAATGGAAAAGGCTTATTAACTTATAAAAACAGAATTTATGTGCCTAATATGTCGAAAGTTAAGTTGCTGATTTTGGATGAAATTCATAAAAGTCCTTATTCAGGACATCCTGGTTATCAGAAAATGATAACTATGTTAAGAAAATATTATTTTTGGCCCAACATGAAGAATGAAGTAGCTGAATACATAGCTAGATGTTTTGAATGTCAGACTATTAAGGCTGAACATCAACATCCAGCTGGACTGTTACAGCCCTTACCAATTCCAGAATGGAAATGGGAGATTATAAGTATTGACTTTATTACAGGTTTGGCTAAAAATCAGAAACAAAATGATTCCATAATGGTGGTGGTGGACAAGTTAAGTAAGGCTGCTCATTTTATTCCTATTAAAACCACTTTTAAAGCTTCTAACATTGCAGATGAATTCATGAAGCAAATTTTTCGCTTGCACAGAATTCCAAAGGTAATTATTTCTGATTGGGACTCTAAGTTCACCGAAATTTTTTGGACAGCACTGTTTAAAGGATTAAATACTAAACTAAATTTCAGCACTTCTTTCCACCCACAAACTGATGGTCAAATAGAAAGGGTAAATCAGATTTTAGAAAACATGTTAAGGTTGTATGTTAAAGATCAGCCATCTAAGTGGGAAGATTACTTACATTTAGCAGAATTTGCATACAATAATCATTATCAAGCATCTGCTAAGTTAAGTCCATTTGAGATCTTGTATGGAAGAAAATGTTGTACTCCTATTTCTCGGGATAATCATGTAGACAGATTAATGTTAGGACCAGATTTATTGAAAGAGATGGAGCTAACTCTGAAACAAGTTCAAGGTAACTTAAAGGTTGCCCAAGATCGGCAGAAAAACTATGCAGATTTGAAATGCACTAAAAGAGAATTTAAGGTAGGAGACCATGTTTTTATAAAGGTAAAACCCAAGAAAAGTTCTTTTAAGCTTGGAAGTTGTGCTAAACTAGCACCAAGGTATTGTGGACCATTCGAAATCCTATCAAGGATTGGAGCTGTTGCATATCAATTGGCATTGCCATATAATTTAAAAATCCACATTGTTTTTCACGTTTCTGTTTTAAAGAAGTATGTGCACAATGCTACTCATGTGCTTAATTGGAATGACATACAGGTGGAACCCGAAGGCGATTTTCAGGTGGAACCGGACTATATTCTCGACTGGAGGGAAATTATGCTTCGGAATCGCACCATAGGGCAGGTAAAGGTGCAATGGAAGCACCTTAGCCCTGATGAAGCTACTTGGGAATTGGAAAGTAATATGCGGGCATCATATCCAGTTCTGTTCCATGAGGAATCTGATGAAGAATAAGCAACATCGAGGACGATGTTAAGCTTAAGTGGGGGTGTTTGTAACATACCCTTTTTGCTGAAGAACATTTTATGTTGGAAAAACATTATGTTAACTTTTATTGTAAATTTTTATGTTGGAGAGGTGTCCAAGGATGACTGTAATTTGCACAATATTTTATTATTTAAAAAATAAAATAGGAGACAAACACCTAAGAGGACTGTTGAAAGAGTGGTTACTGACCCACTAGGTGGAATGGAATCTGGGGTAGAAGGCAATGGACAAGTGGCATCATCATGATGCAACTAACTAGTTGTTGGTATGGGACAACTCCCTTGAAATGTGGTCATAGTGCCCTGAAAGATGGGACTGGAGCTTGAGACTCATTTATTCCAAACTAACCACTAAAGACCTAGGCAGTCTATATAATAGCCATCAAATTATGAACTGAGGTTCATCACTTTTGCTGATGAGGAAATTTACCTTGGGGTTTTGCTGTGTTTGCACCCAAGAGATTTGATGAGGGGACATGCTAAGTTGTTGATCATGTTGTGAGTTTGCAAAATCTCTATTGAGTTTCAGGAGTTTGATGTTGAGTAATGAAGGCATGTTTTGAATTTAGGAGTTTGATGTTGAGTGCTGAAGGCATATTGAGTGCCTTGCTTCTACATAGATTTCATCTACTTAGTGGTTCAGTAATCAGGATCGGGGGTTCACAAGAAGCCAATAGTTAGGCTGTTTCTTCTGGATTAGGTTGGGAGGAACAAGCCTCCTTGGGTGTTTGTCGATCCTATCATCGATTACAGGTTCCATTATCTTTTCTATTTTCAAACATTTTAAAGTTTCTAACTGAATTAAAATTACTGTTTTATTTTGTAAGTTTATTTAAACAAATGCAATCATTTCAGTTTCTGAGTAAGTAAGATTCTGCATAGAAATGATTTTGATTGAATAAAATAGTTCTTTGCATTTTTCACCATGCAAGTGGATCTGCATTGTACTCTAGTACAGAGACAAATTAAGTTAGATAGATAAATGATAGGCAAAATAACCATGTGAATGAGAAAATAAAAATGTTATATTTTCTTAAGTTTCTGCTTACTGTTAATTTCCTATGTATACATGTATCAGTATTTTCCTTATCATTTTCTATACAGATAAGGAAAATAGGATTATTGTTTTTCATAATTCACAGTAATGTTTTCTTCATTCTATAAATATCCGTTGTCTCAAAACAAATAGATTCCCTTTCTAAAAGTATAAGAATTATCTTTCTATGTTATAGTATTTGAAATATATATATATATATATATATATATATCATAACAGTTGCAGACTCAATCTCAACATACAACATATTATTATTTTCCCTTTTGTAAACAGTGCATAGTTAATAAGCATCAATTTTCTTCATGCACAGAATTATCTATTACTATGCTATTTATTATTTCATTATAGCAAACAATCTTCTTGTCATACGAGCCGAAGTCTTATGTTTCAACCTAGGGTTTTTATACATTTCACTTTCAAGTCAAACCTTCAAAACTATTAAGTTTTTCGTTGGACGATAGCAACAAAAATATTAAAAAAATATCAATACATTCTAGACAGAACCGAATTATGGCTTCAACATCACAACAGTTGGAGAATTTAGATTAACATTATCAATCCTCATAATAGGTTTCAAATTCAAACTTCGTATCTCATATTTAGTATCTTAAACCCTTGCCACACAACCAATTTGTCAATTAACTATTTAAAGGAGAAACTTAAACAACACATGGTATATTTCATTGCCAGCAAACGAAGTACACAAGCATTCATTCATCTTGTAGATCGAACAAGACAACGTTCCTGTATCTTCTTCAAGTTTTATTTTATTACATTGACAATAGAACAAACTAAACAGAAGTAACAAACAAGGCAAGTTTCAATGCCGAGATTATAACGAGGAGCAGAATCAAAACCAAACAAATCAAACCCTGACTTTCAAAGTCCATTTAGAATAAAAAACGCAGTGTGTATAAAATCGACGAACTACACACAGGACGAAGCCCTTTCCATAGATTTCAAACATCTATCATTATTTATTAAAACATATGATTTTTACATTATCTAAGTCTGTGAATAAGAACAATTCCCCACGACTGTTATAAATAAAAAACAATAGGGTTCGTGCATTGCAAATCAAAATCAACCGGGCTCGGTCGAGGTATTATCCTCCCGAAGCTATTACAATTCTACAAACCCTAAATAGACGAAATGCAAATTATCAAAGATAGCATGAAGATCTCAGAATGCACATTTGAATGGCCATCACTTCCATCTAACCAGAGTTACAATGAAACCTCCGAGGATTACCGGCCGGTGTAGCAGTAGCCAACTATCAACACCCGGACTGGAGAAGCCATCGAACCTCTGCACCTGCAACTACAATGAAGATGTGGTTAGAGAACAATTTTCTTTTAAAAGAACGATTTCAGTATCGAACAAACAACTATTACAGTATTAACATTCGAGTATGGAAGCTACAGGAAAGGTTTTTCAAAGCACATTACCTTTTTTTTTTTGTTAGCACATAGCAGAAATGCCAGACAGGTGCAACTGTAACCTATACTCCATAGCCGATAGTCGAATGCCAAGAAAGAAGGAAACAACATGATTTCACTACCATTGAACAATTATAAAATACCGAGACCTGTATCAACTATTGCGAGGACTTGGCCTTTCATATTTGAACCTTAAAAACAAAGCTACAATTGCAAGCTTCGCATGAACCTAGTTTTTAAAAGAAAACTCTCAACAGGTCTGAGTTTCGATTCACCACCAGAACCAGAATCTAAGCTGCCAACCGTGGCAAGTTATCACTGTGAGAGACTCGGCTCTTGAACCTTCCACAGGTCATGGGTTCAAAACATAGACATTATGCCTCTACATTGAAAAAACGAAACCCTAAAGATCCGCAGCCCGTCGGCCAACACGTAGAGCCACTACCACCGAATGCCAAGAAAAACAATAAACACATTGAACATAATGGAGGTAGGGTATAACCCTCATCCATCGAAACCCTGCCAGATCAACAGTGGATATCACCAGAGCAGCTTCACGAACACCAAGCAAACCAACCCTATTAAATGAGCTATCATTACTATTGCCACGAAGGAGCCAACTCGTTAGCCATTAAACCATTGCTACTTACAACTCATCACAGAACTGTAAACACCACGATATTATCACGTGATCAATCTCACTAAACCATCCACGGTGGAATTCCACTGTCTCGACAGATGTGTGCATTCAATGCATAGGCAGCGTCAACATATGCCAGCCTGTGACATTTAGTAACGTTCACATCATAATTTTAATTATAATGAACATGTTATTTGGTAAGTCGTGTTATATGACTTTGTAAGAACATCGTATGGTAATATATAGAGCCCATAGTTATGTTGCTAGGTTTGTATAGTATCACATAGGGTCACGTTAAATGCACACAACACACATCACATATTCTTATATATAGGAGTTTGTTAATATTTTATACACATAGCAATAGATTATATGGATAATCTAACAAATTGCACAAACATACATTTCATTGTATAGTGTATTAAAATTATCATTCAATAGATTGTATTATTACAAAGAATTGCAATAGCATTGTAGCATATCGTTCTTAGGCAAAGTAATAAATCAATTGTACCTAGAATTTCTAAGAATTGCCATTGAAATAAGAAATAGACATATATGTCCAGTCCAACATGAAATTAAAAGGAAAATCACATATATTTCTGAGTATAGAACTGAGTCTTGATTGATACAGACATTCTCTAGAATCAAATACAAACTTATAGTTTACATTTAAATAAGACGCACTATTTGCATCAACAATCATATCCATATATCGTTATCTTGAACGTTTAAGTCTTTAACCAAAGTTTCTCACCCGGTAGAGTGCTCAATGTCTTATCTCTCAAAACATTTTACAAAAGAGATTACTGAAAAATTGTTTAGTCACTTGTCGCAAACATTAATCCTTACCTGTAAACTTCCACAAGTACGAATTCACATGCTTTAGCACGAATGCTAAGTAAGCCTCAGGGCGTCCATAGGACCCCTTCTTCATCAACAAAAGCACATTAGTCAAAATAGTTAAATCATCAATCGTAGCAGGAACAATAGAAGTTTGTAATAGTACAACTGAGTATGAATAACATCAAGACATAAATTTAAATCATTTAGTCACGAACCCTACACTATAAACCAGCTTGATATTTAGTACAGCAAGACAACTTTTATGCATTATTATATTCCGCACAAATTGAATAGGCTTTAATTGTTATGTTGAAATTTTTTAAATTTTTGTGATTTTTTTTGGGATGTTACAAGTATAATTTGTGTAAATGCCATCACAGGTCGTCGATGTCTTCCTCATGCTTCTCCTTATCATATGTTCTCCGTCCTTTGATTAATATAACCATGGAGATCATTAGGGTTTCTATTATGTAGCTTGTATTATATGTGCACCTTTACTGGTGATTCGAGATTCTATAGTATTTGTTTAGACAAACTTAATTTTTATTTCTTAATGTATACTAGGTTAAATACAATGGTCAATTACTCAAATTATTTATTCCTTATTTGCATTTGGTCTGCTTATTACCAAGAAAATAAATCTCCATTGCCTGTGTTGAATTTTATTTTGTAATTTATTGGAAAATCATGATGGGATCTTGTTTTAACTCAAAGGTTGTGTATATTATTTATTTTATTGTACATTTACCTACATGTATAATAATCCAATTTAGGCTTCTGGATGATTCAAATGAATTATCTATTTCTAGGAAGAAGTAAATGATATTTTAGGTTTAAAATTGTATCTGTTTATAAGTTCTTAGCCCTCCTTTCGAAATTGTCATTTAGCATATTTAAAATTATTTCAATATTTAAATTTATTATCTTAAGGTAGGGACTTGAATCTTAGCTTCTATCTCCCTTGTTTTATTTCAAATTGGTGACATAATTTAAATAAAATAATTGTGAAAGAGTTATATATAAAATTACTTGGAAAAACATTTTAAGTTACAAATCTCTAAGTAAATTAAAATATTAAAACAATCTCACATCCTAAGTAAATTGAAAACTATCATTTTAAATATCATCAAATTCTTTAAATTTTTCTTATCATTTTAAAAATTAAAAAATTAGTTGTTTCCATAAGAAAATTGTATCAAATGATTGCCAAAAAGTTGTGATTATTTTTCATGTTACAAGTGGGATTCTCATTTTTTACATGTTATTCATAATAATGTTATCCAGTACATTCTCAAAGAAAGTTAATAGAAGTATTATGATAATTTTTTTATCATTTACAACCAATCAATCTAGCCATGATAGTGAAATAAATAGGAGTAAGGTTTATGAGAAGAAAAATACATAGACTTTCATTTTGCAAATGATTATTCATTTAGTTCTTTTCAACTACTAATAATCTACCAATGATTTTGGCTTTACAAATAATAGATTTTAATTACAATCAATATAGTGAAATATACTTAAATTACTATATATATTGGTAATAATAATAATTCAACAAATTCATAATAGTAAGAAACATAATAAAAATACATGAACCTTAATTGTCCAAATTACAATGGAAAATGGAAAATATAACACTATTGTAAATAAAAAATGAAATTGATATTCCATTTGTTGATTGTTAGTGTCAGAATCATTTATGTTTAAAGGGATTCAAATTTGAATTGGGCACCAAATTTCTCACCTCTCATGGGTTGATTTGATTGATAAGTCTACACTAACCACTTGTCTCTCCAAGCATTAATCATAAATCCACACATCCTCTTTGGATTAACACTCAACGCACTGAAGTCTACACTAATGTCTATAATGGAGAGCATGTCAAAGAACAATTTCTTGGTTCCCAAAGAACATAAACCTAATGCAGGAGACCAGTTTGTGACATCTTTTTTCTTAGTGGACGAACATGAAACTAAGAAACTAAATATTCTAATGGAGAGGTATGAATTAAGGCGCCTACTAGGGAAAGGAATGTTCACCAAGGTATACCATGTGATAAAATTCAATATGGGTAAGAGAATCACCATTAAATCCATGGAAAAAGGAAACATGTCGGCGATCAAAATCGTGGACTACATTAATCGAAAAATCTGGGTAATGAGATTGGTCTAGAATCCCAAATTGATTTGCCTTTACTAAGTCATGGTAACCAAATCGAAGATTTAAAATGTAATGGAGTATGTTAAGGGTATAGAGCTCTTCACCAATTTTTTCGATGAGGGGAGACTGAAGGAACAGGAAGCGTGAAATTATTTTGAACAACTCATAAGAGTGGTGGATTTTTTCAATTGTTGAGGTGTGTACCACTAGGACTCGAAGTTAGATATTTTATTGGATGACAACATGGTTGTGAAGGTCCTTGACTTCAAGCTTAGCACATTGCCTAACCAATTCATGCAAGATGGCCATCTACACATTGCATGTGGCACTCCAACCTACATCGCAATGCAGGTCATTACCAAGAAGGGCTATGAAAAATGCCATGATTGACATCTAGTTGTGTTGGTTCATGTCATAGTAGCATAATTCGGCCATATTGGTATTTCGTGTACGGAAACTCAGAACAAATTCGAATTCGTCAAATATTCAGTGTAGTTGTAATATGGATACATATTCTTACCAATGCAGAATTAAATTTTGAAAACCAAGTTAGAAAAAACAAACTTTAATTATTTAAACACTATAAAACATAAATACCATTCAATTTCATACTTTCTTATTAAAATAATTATTAACAACTAGTTTCCCTCTCTCACACTTGTCATATCCCAAGTTGTTGAGATTATATATATGATTATATATATATATATATATATATCTATATATCTATATATATATATATATATTATATGTTTGATTTATTATATAATGTCTATGTACATTTATGGAATATTTATGAATATTTGATTACTAAAATTATATATAAGCAATCTACTTCCATATTTTATTTGTACTAGATTTTTTCATTACATATTTTTTCTGTATCAAATCGTATTTGTATCCGTATTTGTACTCGAGTTACGCAACTATGGTTCATATTGTTAGTTTTCATGGAGATCTACCTTCCATTCCACTATATGAATATGATGGGGATGTATCAAAATATTTCAGAGGGATATCTCAACTATCCACCCAGTTTTTCTTGCTAAGTCTATAGGTTTGTCCTTTGATTGCTTGATATGAACCCCAAATGAGGATCATAGTTATCCTTTAGCTGATGGAGGTCCCCTAGTTATGGTAGGGTTTGAATTTCCCACAAGTTGACAAAGATGTCAATGTTGGCCTCCTTGATGATGTCAACTCAATCTTTTTCATACCCAAGTCGGCTTACCTCAATGCCTTTGACATCATCTCCCTCTTGCCAGTGATTGCATCAATGGTTGGTTTGTGCAAGTATGTTGGGCATTGACATGAAACTATGTTGCTTAGATTCATTGTGATTTTTTAAAGAGTGGCAGGCATGAGGATACCCTCCTTTGTTTTGATATGTAAACATTCTTCCTATAAATAAAGTTTAAGGCATCTACCTTGGGTGTTTTCTATACATGTGAATGTGCATTGTGACTTGTTTATCAAGATAAATGATGTTATATTTTTGTAATGATATGTGTTGCTTAACTGCTGACATTGGCTAAGTGTTGAATATTGTTAACTATTAATATTGTTGGGATGTTTTAAAGGTTGCACTTGGAAGCATGTCTAATTGTTGAATGAACTTGGTTAGTAAGACTTGGTTGCATTTGCTGGATTGTATTCTAAGGTGAAGAGATGGGAAGACTTTAGGAGAAGAGGTGTATTTTGGTTATTATAGGTGCATGTTGGATAAGCCCTTGTGACCTAATAAAAGGAAATGTTGCACGACTTTAGGTACCAAAGTGAAGATTTTTTGGGGGGTAGATTATATGTTTGTAACAGTTGGTATTAGAGGAAATTTGGGCAGTCTTCATCACAACCACTTCCATGATAGGTGGTATCATATTTGAACAATGGTTATCTACACTAATCTTCACCACTATCCCTTCCGTGATAGATGGAATTTGAAACAAGCTAGGAACTTTACTCCACTATCCCTTCCATGACAATGGGTTGTAGATTAACCTGGGCACTCCTCTTCATGCCTGGGTGAACTTAAGGTAGGGTGCATATCTTGGGAAAACTTGGCAAGAAATTGCAAAGGGTGACCTGAAGATTATTATTGTATACTCGATGACTATGCATAGTAGGCGATCTGGCAAGTTGTTAGAATATAAATTGAGGACCCAAGAAATCTTCATCGTGACTTGGAAAGAAGTAGATGGCTTCAGTGACATGCTATATAGTTTGACAAGAGAATAATTGAGGGAACGAGGTGAATTGAGACTTGAGTATTGGGTAGGATTTCCAGAGGTCCCTGAGCATGAAACATTGGTATCAAGAGATTTGGAAGATGTATCAAGCACATGTGACAAAGATAGAGAAAATGTGGAGAAAACTAGCACACAAATTGGAGTTTGAGCTTAAAAATTGAAGAGTTGGAAACACCAAGTAGATACTTATGCACTATGGTTGGAATCATTTATAAGATCAACATTACATTAAGGAAGCAACTAGAATTTCTTAATTCTAGAGGTAAGGATGTTGCTTGTTTTCTTTGTGGCTAGGATCATTTTTCCATTGTTTGTCCTCTGAAGGAAGAGTTGGGAGACTTAGAAGAATTCCAGTTGTGCCCAATATTGAAGGTGAATCCATAAGTCTTGGGAGAAAACCAAGAGAAAATTTCAAAGGAAACATTGGAGTTTCTTGGTGCCTTGATGTGAAGTTTGGGAAAGTTCATGAGAAAATGTTGATAACAATAGCTTATGATGGTGAATCCCGTCCTAGATTCTAGGTATTGTTGTAGTTTATAGAGGTGGCCTTGGAATCCACCTACCATCCTTCTTTCACTATTAAAATCCATAGGTGGATCACTTCCTATAAGTAGGCATTGGATCCTAGGGCACCAATAGAGGTGCCCAATTTAGTAAAGGGTTTAAAAGTAGGAGTCATTTTGTTAGAAGGATGAAATGTGTGATGGTAGGAGGCCATTGTATTATCCAAAATTATGTCAGTTAGGTAGTATGTGGCAATGGACAAGCAAGAGAGAACTGGTGCATGAGTTCCTTGAGGAATTTGTTAAATTTCCGGAGGTGACTTGGCATACTTGAGGAAGAGGAGAAGACATTTAATAGGGTAGCAACAATGACAATGCCAAAGTAGTGGGTGCTTGTTTAGAAGGATCAATACAAACTAGTTTTGGGTGGATGGATGAAGATAGAGAAGAAATCAACCTAGAAAAAGTATGAATTCAACTTAGATGGATTAGATTAGGAGGTAAACCAAGTAAAATTGGAAGATGCTTTTATACCCATGCATAAGGGATGCCTTTGGTGCACTCTGGATGTGTAGACCTAAACAACCGATTAATCCATTGGTGATGCATAATGTTCCTTTGCCATATTTTAGGATGATTGTTAGGATGACCGAGTTAGTTGAAGATGACCGAAGTACTGCTACAGACATGCCTCTTTTAGCAAGAGGTATGGAATTATTTGGTTGGCTCATCACACTTAGTAGACTTTGGATAGATATTTGGAGCATTTGACCATAGAGGCTATGTTGGAAATCTACCAACTTATTCTAATTGATAGTTGTCTTAGGGTGGCTTATCACCTAGGAATATTCGCAATGGAGTATAAGTGTACTAGATAAGGTAGCAAGATCAGTGAGTAATTTGGAAGTGTTGGATTGTAGAGAGTGAATTGACAGTTGAGGAGGAGTTGAATACCTTCTTAGTGTTCAATTATTTGTTCACTTTGATGTACTAGAAGAAATAAATTGGGTTCATATTGAACTTGCACCAACAATGGTTGTGAAGGTCAACAACAAAGACACACTCCAAGATGTGATCCATTGCACATAATGTTTCACAAAAGATGGTAGGCCAAATGAATGAATTCTTCTTGAAGAAGAATAGCTTAAGTTTGTGGTCCGAGTAGTGCAAAAAGACACTCACCCAACAAGACTCTTAGTTACAAGACGATGGCATGGTTGAAGAATAGGTTTGCATAGCCTTGCACGATTTAAGTGCTCTTTAAATTCCTAAAGAGTGACAATTTGAGGGGAAAATCTATTGGTTCAAAAGAATTTCAAAGCCTACTAAGAAGGTTGTTGAGACTCATCCACCACCCAAGGGATTGAGTAAGTTATCATAACAACAATCCAAGAACAAGTAACAAATGGAAAAGGTGATTGAGGTACTTTCATGACATTTTTGAAGTGAAGGTGGTGACCTTGGCTTAGTCTAGAAAAGTTGTGCAAATAAGACTAAATTGAGGAAGGAAGTGGTTGTTTTGAGTATGAGTATGTGCATTCCCATAGGTTGGACATGAAAATTGGATTGATCACCCAGTTGGTTCAAGGCATGAGGTATCTAGTGTATGGAAGCATGGCAGATTGGTCTAGAGTATGGAAGCAGTAGTAAGTAAAATTTTTGAAACATTCGGACATTTTGCATAACCTTCTTAGTGGAGGTTGGCTTGTCATAGAAATTGTAACATCCCCAAATTTCATAAAAAATTAAAGAATTTTTGTACAGCATAAATGCTATTATTTATTATGCGGAAAATATATTAATGACAGTTGTCTCTTTAATAGTTGTTTAACTATATTTATAGTAACGACACAAACTCATTTACAACTCGTCATAACTTAATTAATGTGCTGAAACAACATAATGACTATGTAATTCTTGTTTGAGATTAATATAATGATTACTCGGGTTGTATTCAACCCCTGATTAAAAGGCATCTTATCTTTATTTATTTTATATGCAACATTGTTCATTTATCAAGTTCTTAGCTCGACATTTATTTTATAGCTTTACAGCTTTATATAATATACGACCATGGTTACTAATTCTTTACTTTATTTTGTTGAATGGGTTCTATGGATACCCCTAGGATTACTTAGCTACTATATAGCTAACGCAGTTACTATTACTGTACAGATATGTAGGTAAGAATTGTGTTGTCCAAGTTTTTAAGAATTGATGATCGAGGAATGATAAGGTGTACATCAATCTGTCTTATTATTCTTATGTTATATTCTATGTTCATGGCATACTCATGAAAACTCAACTTAATGCTTAGGGTAAAAAAATACCCTAGCCATGATTTTATTTACGATATCATTGTGTTATAACTTATGTCTATACAAAGCTTATTACGAAGGGTTCATAACATTAATGTTATCTCCTTCTATTCGAGTAGGTATACAATATAAATTCATTTGTTTATGGTGCAACTACTATATCATAAATTATATCTTGTATCACTTATATAGTGATGTATTTATATTACGTTTGAACTCCAATTACATGCATACAATCCATATTGACAATCTTTAACAATTATGTGGTGGTAATTCATATGAGTGTTCAAACTATAGACTAAAACGTTAATTTAAGAATATTGAATTTGTAGTGTGATAAAATAGTTTTGGTATCCGACCGGATTTTCGACTATAGGCAAGTGCAAAAGATTTACTTCCTAGTGGAATTCGTTGCTGGCAGGATCCACGTGATGGGCATAGGGTTTTGGGAAAAATCCTAGCCATGCATTGAATGACCACCTAACCATTGTTGAACTCATTCATTTGCATTGTTTGTTAGATGATCCGACAGACTCTCGGCATTCTTGGGGTTTCGATTACCATTTCCCTTCCAGGGTTTTGATAGTGAAACTCATAGCTTGCATTCCGGTGTTTGATTTCTATTTGTACTCCAAGGTTTCGATGGTGAAGTCGTGGCTCGGTGCCCTACCCAGAAGGTAAGCCATTTCACCATTATGCCAGAGTTTCATTTATTTTATGCATTACTTCTATTTGCAAATAGTTCTAAACTTTTTGTGGTCATTTGCGTTGGTGCTAAGTGACAGGGTAACTCTTCAACATTTGCTAAAGGGTGTGGAAAGGTGGGAGACTACTCCTTAACAGTGTTGGCCCTACATCCTGGTAAGCCTCGGGGCAGACTCTAGAACTCATTGCAACAAGACTCTGTGTATGCGTGATGGTGTTTGGCATTGATGTCGGTTTTGAAATACAGAGAGGAGATTACTATCATGCATTTTCTTTTACTTTTTCTATGTGTTAATAGCTTCGCCATAAGGAAACATTGTAAAAGAAAAGGGTTTGTAACCCTGGAGCCACGACTCTTTGTAATTCTCTGTTTAGATTAATGTTTGGCAAGAATTTAAGCATGTTTGTTTATAGGTTGGTTAATGAATGAAATGAGTGCGTTTAGGGTTTACCCTTGTATTTGAGGTTTGTAATGTTTATTCGATTCTGGGCGTTTAATATTTTCCCACTCTATGTTTTTAAGAATTAAATGCTGGGCATAGCCCCATTATGTTCATGTTGTTGTGATTCGTATTCGGTGTGTTAAAAAAATCATTAAGGTCTTACTATGCGAATTATTCGAAGACATGAGTATGGATTTGTTTCAAATGATGAAAGCTTTGAAATACGTTAGTTGTGTGTTAATGAAGAAATTCCGGGCAGTGCCCTTAATTGTTCTTTCCAATGTTGTTTATTTATTTTTATTACCGAAACTCAAGTCATTGAAGGCTCTGTCGAACTCTTTGACCTCAGTTATAGTATTGGAATCATTTTTGGTAGCTGCATGCGCTGGGCTCTTTCATTTTGGTTGTAAGAAATAATGTATAATGTTTGTTCATTTAAGAATTAGTTTAGGGGTTTTAAACCCTAAGTATGATTTGTGCTCTGTTTATAATTTCTGGATTGTTGAATATAGTTCAACCCCTAAAATCGTTTCCTTCCAGACATTATTAAAAGTATGGATTTACTTCCAAAGTCGTCCATGATGACTCTGTTTTTAATTTTCCTACATATGTATTTGGTTTATGATAAAACCCTTGCAAATTCTTTGTTTACAACTGATCATGTTAGGTCTTAAATTTGTTACAATGTATTTTGTTTACAAAAGTATTGTTGTTAGGCATAAACTTGAGCTTGTATTACGCTCTAAAAGTAATATTGTTTAAAATGGGATTTTGATGTTTCAGACGTGATTTAATCATATATACTTATTTGTTTATGTGGAATTAATTTTAGAACTGTATGATTTTATGATTCGACTTCTAGAAATGATTAAAGATTTTGTTAAGTTTTTATACTAGATGATTATGAAAGTTTTAATTATGTTTTGATTAAATGATAAGTTATAATACATTTTGGAAAGTATAGGTTATAGTTTAAATAAGATATACAGAGAAAAATTACTCTATTGATAAATTATGGAGATATTATATGTCCATAGATAAAATAACAGTTATATATTAGCTATTACTGATATAAACTATGCTATGAGTATCTACTACTGTTCTGCGATCATTAAGATAATGCAAAAGAATTGAACTGTGACTCTAAGAATTTCTGAGTATCATTTCAGTATTTAATATCTATGTATTTATCTTATTTCAGAACAGAAGAGTAATATACTAATCAGAATTATCCATTCTATCAATATCAGGTTATTCAAATCTATCTACCTAAACAAATCTTTCTGTACTAGAGTATGTCTCTTCAGAGCGTGGAAAAATACAAAAACAAATTTATTCATTCAGTTAAACTCTCAGATTCAATCATTCTAACATTTATGCAGAGGTAAACTATCAGTTCAGTATTTTTAATCAAATAGTTAAGAAACATGCAACTTTAAAAAACAGATAGCAGTCCAGAATTAAATAACTGAAAAAATGAAGAACTTGATAGCTGTAGAGGGGGACAAACACCCAAAGGATCCCGTTCCACCCAAACCTTTCCTAAAAGCAGCCAATGTTACTTGCCTTAAGACCCCCGAGCTTGTTCATTGAACCACCGGGATGAAGATACTGTGTGGAGGCAAGTATTTATCCTTCTGCAACTCAGTAGTAATGTTTACTATACTCTATAATATAACTTCTGCATTCAGCAATATTGAACTCTGCACTAAGCAGTACTAATTCAGATATGCAGACTTGGTTCTATCATTCACTTCCTAGCCTTCCCCTCATCAAATATCTTGTGCATTCTCATTTCTCTGCTTTTAGAATTGTCACAAGGAAAACTTAGTGAGCCACCTGCTCAATTCGATGGGATTAAAAGAGTGCCTAGATCTTTGGTCAGTTTCATAATTATTGAGCCACCTGCTCTGTTCCACTTTCTTGGGGAACATGACCACAATTATAGGGAAGTTGCCCCCTGCAATATCCAGAAGTGAATGATGCTGCTGCCAAGTGTCAATTTGCTCTCCACCCCAGTTCATTCCTCCTAGTGGGTCAGTGAACACTCTTTAATAACCTCCTTTGGATATTTGTCTCCTCTTTAATTTATTAATAATAAAAATATTAGAGTATTTAATTACAATCATCCTTGACCCCACTTGGTCAATAATCATAAAAAAATTGACAATAACTTATAACATAATGTTTTTCTCACAACATAAAATATTCATATTTTGAGTATGTGACATACACCCCCTCTTAAGTTCAACATCATCCTTGATGTTGCTTTATTCGTCATCCTCTGAGCCTTCCTAGAACATAATTGGATATGACACCCGCATATTACTCTCCAATTCCCAGGTTGCTTCATCTGGACTAAGGTGCTTCCATTGCACCTTTACTTGTCCAATGGTGCGATTCCGAAGTAAAATTTTTCTCTCGTTGAGGATACAATTCGGTTCCACCAGAAAATCTCCTTCGGGTCCACCTTTACATCATTCCAATTTATCACATGAGTAGCATCATGTACATACTTTTTCAAAATAGAAATATGGAAGACATTATGCACTTTAAGATTCGGTGGTAAGGCCAATTGGTATGCCACTGGTCCAACCCTTAACAACATTTCAAAGGGTCCACAATACCTTGGTGCTAGTTTAGCACAACTTCCTAACTTTAAAGAGATCTTTTTGGGTTTTACCTTGATGAAAACATGCTCACCAACCTGAAACTCTTTCTGAGTTCTTTTGAGATTTGCATGACTTTTTTGTCTATCTTGTGCAATTTTCAAATTGCCTTGTACCTGTTTCACTATTAGTTCCATCTCTTTTAACAATTCAGGTCCTAACATCAATCTATCAACTGGATTACTCCATGAAATAGGAGTATTACACTTTCTACCATACATAATTTCAAATGGACTAAGTTTAGTTGAAGCTTGATAATGATTATTATAAGTGAATTCAACTAAGTGCAGATAATCCTCCCATTTGCTTGGCTGATCTCTAACATACATTCTTAACATATCTTCAAGAATCTGATTTACTCTTTCTGTTTGTCCATCCATTTGTGGATGAAAAGATGTGCTGAAATTTAATGTTGTATCCAGGCCTTTAAAAAAATACTTACAGAAGTTTCACGTAAATTTAGAGTCTCTATCAGAAATTATGACCTTAGGAATTCCATGCAAACGAAAAACTTGTTTCATAAAAATTTCAGCAATGTTAGCAGCCTTGTAAGTTGTTTTAACAAGTATGAAATGGGTTGCTTTACTAAGCTAATCCACAACTACCATTATAGAATTATTCTGCTTTTGAGTTTTAGGTAAACCAGTTATAAAGTCAATGTTGATTATTTCCCACTTCCAATCTGGAATTGGCAATGGCTGTAGTAAACTAGCTAGCTGTTGATGCTCAGCTTTAACTTGTTGACATTCAAAACACCTAGCTATGTATTCAACCACCTCATTCTTCATATTTGGCCAAAAGTAATATTTTCTCAACATTGTTATCTTCTTTTGGTAACCAAGGTGTCCTGAATAATGACTTTTGTGTACCTCATTTAAAATCAACAACTTAACTTCAGGTACATTAGGTACATACAGTTTGTTTTTATACATCATTAAACCTTTTTCATTTAGACTGTAATCTGTTATTAAATTTTCAGATATATTTTCAACAACCTTTTGTTGTAATTTTTGATAATTTTCATCCAATTTTATTCCTTCTTAAAGTTGATTCTCTAAATCTGTGTTATAAGTGTTGATTGCTACCATAAAATATAATTTCACATTTCTTCTCAAGGCATCAACTACTTTATTTTCTTTACCTTTAATGTGCTGAATCTCGAAATCATATTTGCTAAGGAAAGCTAACCACCTAGCTTGCCTTGCATTCAGATTTGGTTGATTGAACATATATTTTAGACCTTTATTATCTGTCATTAATGAAAACTTCCTTCTGATTAGATCATGGTGCCACATCTTTAAAGCATGTATCACGACAACCAACTCTAAATCATAGGTAGCGTAGTTCTTTTCGTGAATTTTTAGCTTTCTTGACTCATACACTATTACGTGACCTTCTTGTGTTAAGATGCCAAGGCCATCATTGCATGCAGCAATGCATACACCAAGGTCCTTGTTTGGATCTGCAATTTTTAGAATATGTGTAGTAGTTAACAATTCTTTCAATTTCTTAAAACTGTCTTCACACTTTTGATCCCAAAAAAATTTATTTCCCTTTTTCGGTAAAGAGGTTATAGGATTTGTGATTCTTGAAAATCCTTATATAAATTTCTGGTAGTAACCTGTAATTCCCATGAATGATCGTACACCGATTACATCTTTAGGGGAAATCCATTTATTAATTGCTTTTATTTTATCTGGGTCTATTGAGATTCCATCACCTAAATACTGTATTTTATCTTTGAAAGATTCATACTTACTAAATTTAACATACAGTTGATGTTCTCTTAAGACTTGTAAAATTATTCGTAAGTGTTCATTGTGTTCTTCTTTAGTCTTTAAATAAATTAAGATGTCATCAATAAATACCACTACAAATTTATCCAAGTAATTATTTAAAACATTGTTGATTAGACACATGAAAACTGCTAGAGTGTTGGTTATCCCAAAGGCATAACCACAAACTCATAATGCCCGTAACGGGTTCTGAAAGTAGTTTTAAAGATGTCTTCATCTTTAATTCTGACTTGATGATATCCAGATCTCAAGTCTATTTTCGAAAATATTGTTGCTCCATGTACTTGATCAAACAGATCATCTATGCGGGGAAAAGGATATATGTTTTTAATCGTCATTTTATTTAACTGATAGTAGTCTATGCATAAACACAAAGTACCATCTTTCTTTTTAACGAAGATGACAGGTGCTCCCCAAGGAGACACGCTTGGTCTTATGTAATTTTTATCAATTAATTATTTTAACTGTGATTTTAATTCGTTAAGATCTAGGATGTTCATCCGGCAAGGAGCCTTTGAGTTTGGTACCGCACCCAATACTAGCTCAATGGTGAAGTCCAATTCTCTTTTCAGAGGTAATCCTGGAATTTATTCTGGGAATACATCTGAAAAGTCTCTTAGAATTGGGATGTCTTCAAGTTTTTGCTTATCTTATTTAGTTGTGTGTTCATCATTAATTACATTTATAGCAAACAACTTACATCCTTTACGAACAACCTTTTTAACTTGTAAAGCAGAAATCTGTCTGACTGAAGTTTTCCTAGGGATTCCCTTTACTATTGTTGTTTCACATTTATCATTCAAGCATGTAAAGGTCTTTTCAAAACAATTCAAAACTACACTATGTTTTTCCAACCAATCCATTCCGATTAAGACATCATAAGATCCTAATGGTAGTACATTCAGCCTTACTTGTGTTCTAAACTGATTCATAAGCAAATCACAATCTTTAACAAAATCAACTACTTTTCTTTTAGTCCCTGAAGCTAGTTGAAATAGCCAAGACTTTTCAAACTTTTCTACTTGCAATTTACATTTTTCTACTATACTTGGAGATACATAACTTAGGCTAGCTCTTGGATCAATTAAAATAAAGATGGGTTTATCTTTCAACATACCTTCTACTTCAACCATTGAAGTTTGATGATCAACCTGTCTGTTTTCCAAGGCTGCATTGATCCTGGGCATTCCCATTGCTAAATCACCAACGGTTGCTTATTCCTACATTGTTTCGATGTTGTTGATGGTTCTCTTTCTATTAGGACAGCTTGATGCATAGTGAGGTCCCTAACATTCCCAACATTTTACAAGTTCCTTATGTTCATTATTTTTAGCATAATTATTAGGTGGATCTCTGTTTCTTGCAGCTGTATAATTTTGTTGTACATTGCCTCTTGAATTATTTCCTTGAAATTTTCTGTTAGAAAAATTACGTGAATTATTGTTTCCAAAATTTTGATTAAATGTGAAATGCTTCTTTCTTTGTTCAAAATTATTGGGCCTTTTAACCTTTCAGCTAGGTATGCTTTCCCTTTTTATATTATGTTCATAACAAAAATTTTCTTTTCTCATGGCCTCTTCAAGGGTCTTAGGATCGTCATACTCAATTCTATCCTTTATATGAAAAGGTAGGCAACTCAGAAAGCTATGTACCTTAGGTTTTTCATCAGTAATGTAAGGCACATATCTCAACAAACTTAGAAACTTGCTGCTTAATTCCTTCATATTCAAGGAACCCAATTTTAAATCATAGAATTCTTTAGCTCGTTCCTCATAATATTATTCTAATGGAAATTTCCTTTTAAAATGCTTTTTAAAAATACTCCAATTTACGTGTTTCTCTTTTATGCCTTTTACACGTTTTAGATCTTGCCACCAGATGTCGGCTAGCCCAGTCAGATTATAAATTGTCATTTTAGTTTTTAACTGGCTTGAGTAGTTGTAAATTTGAAAATATTTATTCATACCGGACAGCCATGCTTCAGCTTCCTCTGCTTTTTCTGTTTCTCCATTAAAAGTTGGTGGCTTAATCTTCTTAAACTCTCTGGAAATCTCTTCGTATGGTTTGCACTTTCTCCTTTTTGACTGGTAATCACTATCACTACTGTCGCTGGTGTTAGCACCCAAATCAACCCCAAGTTTGTGGATAGGTCTCTTTGAGGTTAGACATAGAACCACTTTAGGAAAGATAAGATGGATTCTATCTCTCTAGAGAGGGATCTCTCAATGGTATTTTAACAAGGCTAGGTACGTGAATTAAACTAGAATCAGATTGTAGATTGGTTGAAACAAGGTGAAAACTCATTGGCAATGGAGTCAAAAACATTTATGATGATAAAGTGGCAGTGCTTTGCAAATAATTCATAATAGAGGCAAGGTAGCTGCTCATTCACAGTCAAAGAGCTGTTTTCCTCATGATAAGGAAGAAAATAAGCACAGTCCATCAACACAGAGCATTTTTAAACGAATTCTGTATTAACTTTAGTAGAAAATGATTGTGGATGCTTGGAATTAAAGAAACAGAGCATATTTATATGAATTCTGCCTCAATACACACTTATCCAAACATGAAATAAAACATTATGAAGTAGATAACAGGGAAAACATTCACATGAAGAAGGAGAAGATACAGAATGCAAATTAAATAACACAAGAATATCTGAAAATGCTTGCTCGGCTCAGCCAATTTATATTAAAAACAGTCTTCACAATACAAAAAGTGCCCAGTTCTCTCGGAATCAACCCTTTGTTATGTTTATCACATCTGAATATATAGATATCATTCGTCCCTTAGGCTCGAGCCACCCTAACATAATTGGTTACAAAATTCGTGCCACCTACACAGCTGGGCTTACCCATCTCGAGGATTAGTTACAACAAAAATCAGATGCTGACAAAATAGGCTAAACAACCTTCTACAAGTGTCCCTAAGCATCTGCCAGCTAGTAATTAATTGTGGTAAATAAACAAAAACTTAGGTGACTAATTCTCCATGCTGTAGCTCTCCATGATGCTCGAATCTTCAAGGATGTAGCGACAAGTTTGACTTGTCATAATTTTCCACGATCTTCCACTGTTCAGCAGCTGGCAGCTCTAACGTGGACACCTCCTTCAACAACACTCGTTGTTATCGGACAATCCACTCGAGAAGACGCGAGCAGGATCTCCCTAGCTCAAAGTGAGTCTAGAACAAATAGAACAGACTACTAATGCATTTCCTAGATCTACTTAAGGATCGAGTATTAGATGTCTTACCTTTCACTTTGCAATCCTTTCTCCTGAATGCTACTCCACGTCCCACGGTCGTCAGATCCAAGCTACAAGACCTATCAAGAAAAGAAACAAGAGAAAAAAGTAAAAGGAATCTATACAATAAGAGATCTAAGTAAACAGTTAAGCAGGTAAACTACTCAATATCATTGCACACATGAACAATATTGGTGGAAAGCATTTGTATTATTGCAAAAAGAGATATAGAACTACAACCAAGGTTTAACACTGTAGCCCTTCTCCGATAAATCTGATTGCCATATCCTTCCAAGGAAGTATGAGTTCTCCAATAGGTGAGTGGAGATGTTCCAAGGGTGATTTCACTAGCATGTAGATACCATAGAGTTCCTCCTTTTGGGATGGGAGTGAGCTTCATTCATATAGGACTAAGTGGATAGGGTATGGATAGGATAGGTTGAGAGATGGTAGGAGAGGCTTAAGGGATCTCTCCAAAGTACTAGGAACTGAGTGCCAGCTCCTCCAAGAGGTCATGGATAGGGTCCCAAGTCAGCAATCTTCGAGAATGACCTCGAAGAAGCTATTTTTCCATCTAACTGACTTCGTCGCATCCTGTAATGGGGCAAGGTGCGACGTCACATGTTTCTCATGTGCAACCTGCGACGACCCTTCAAAACTTAGCAAAATTGGTTACAAATCCTCCTAGGATGATTACTTAGTCCAGGTATCTTTAGGTGTGTATACACTGAATCTCATGATGAGTAGATTTTGGGTGTAACAGAATTCCCCCCAAAGCATGAAGCTGTTGAAGATAGATAGGTGAAGTTCTTTGATAGAAGTAATGGCAATAGACTTGTCGGACGAAGGAAACTGTTGCAGTACAACTGACTCTGAACTGACAATCTCATATGAAGTACAACAAGGCTTCCGACCAATACAGTGCAGATCCATGGTAGGAATGACCGACTGAACACAATCATGGCTACTAGACACAAGCGTAGATCCATGATGAGATGATAACATAGCCACGGCCAATACAAATGTGGATCTGTGTGATATAACTCAATACAAACTCCATTGCAACCTGGGTAAAACATGACTCCCCAGGGTCTTCAAGCTGAACCCGCAATGATACGAATCTATCCATGTGATTACAAATGTCTTGATGTCGAACATGGTAGAAACCACTTGATTACTGGCTATTGATGTAAACCGTTAACAAGTGCGAGGGAGATCACCATTGATGTCAGTGATTCCCAAGGTATCACAGTACATATCATCAAGCGTGAATAAATGAGTTGAAGTCGAATGGAAGATGAAATATTTCAATCAAGAGTCAATGATGTAAGCTCATGTTGAAAGCGAGGTAACCTGCCATTGAGGCATGCAGGGCCAAGGTACTTGATTGGTTTCTAGATTCGATCCTCGGATGATGTGTTGAAGTCGACAAGGATGAATCCGTCAAAGGAGGGCCATGATGAATCCCCCATCAATCGACACGAAACATGACAAAAATGTATAGGGTGGATCGGATGGTACAGTAACATGCAAGATTGACTCAGAGTAGACCGATGTAATGGCGGGCGTATTGACTATAGATGATAAATGATAGACATATTCTTGAACATGGGCATGGCATGACTTGGCAGTATTGACATGACGAGTGCAACACAAATTCTCAAAGCGACTGATGATGGAAGATTTTCTTTGAATGACTCAAAGGACCACAACCCATGCTCTCGGGTTTATCAAAGGAGATGTAGCCATTGCTAAAAATCCATCTGATATTAACATCGATAATGAACTTACTAAAGAAGAGTACTTTTTTGCGTTTTAAGAAGCCATGCCTAGAAGACATGAACGCTTATAATGTAGATAAAGCTCAAGCATGGATGACTACTCAAATAGTTTGGAAGTTTGTGAATCTTGGGAATTATACTTTTACAAGGGTCATAAGATCACTTGATGGAGCACCCTGGCATCGAGCAGGCTGTGAGGGAGGCCACCCAAGTGAGTGGCTCCCACTCACTTGGGAACCTAAGGGCCGCCCTCACAGCCTGCTCGATGTCGGGCATCGAGCAGGCCATGAGGGCGGCCCTTGGGTGCCCAAGTGAGCGGGAGTTGCTCACTCACGGCTAAGAAGTTTGACGCGATTACAAATTTAAAAAGCATTTTAATAGTGTAATAATCTAAATGCATTTTAATACCGCAAACTGTTCCAGAGAGCATTTTCATCTCTTAACTAGAGGTTTTCACTCTTTTACTTTTAATTCCAAAACAAAAATTTCATCTCTTAACTAGAGGTTTCCCATATCTTAACCATGTGAATTTTCAGCCTTAGGGATGTTATGAAATATAAAAAAAATAATAGAAAAAATAAACAATATTTCAATCCTTGACAACCCCAATCCACTAGGCAATTTAAGAGATAAGATATCATGTGTTCCAATAAGTTTCAACCTTTAAATAGGGCAATCTTGTCACACATATCACATATCCAAGAACACTTGGGCACCCAAATCAAAATCAAAATATTTACATTCATATATAATATGTAAAACATAAGTTGGGCACAAAACAAATGTTGGAATTAATATATGTTTAATTTTTAAACTTGTAATGTCGGAAACAATACTTTTGATTAACTATAAAATTTAGTATTTTAACTTTTTTTAATTGATAATTTTCTTGTCATTTCAAATCTTATATTTAAAATTTGTAAAAATATAAAATGAGTTTTAACCTCTAAAGAAGTTTTAAACTCTAAATAAATTTTTGAATATTTATATGAATTATTTGTTCTTGTATGGTCTAATATATTATTTCATTATGAATCGCATCATAATTTCTTTGGTTTTTACTTGTTAGAGTGGTGAAATTATTTATGATATTTTTGTTTGTTTGTTTAATATGCAAGTTTCAAAAAAGTTGTAATTTATCTCTTGAAGAAAAAAAAAATTTCCAATTTAGGGGTTGATTTTAAAGTTTTTGTAAACAAGAGTATGGGATATTTAGGCCATGGCTCTATTTTTTAGCAACAACAAAAAATTCGTGTATGCTGGCATCAACACTTTTCTATTTGGGGGGTGTTTTTGGTGTTTTTTTGCAAAAATCAACGTTTTATGTCTAGAGTTCTCGTTCATAGTATAAAGTTCTCATTTCATAGTATAAGTGGTTATCTTTGAATAATGACATTTTGGGGTGGTTATACCACTTTTCCATAAATGAAAGTTATATATTTCGAAAGGTCATCTGTTTTTCTACGTTTCATATGTTTACACCTAATCCAAAAAAAAATTGTAGGTACCTCTAATAATTCATTTTAATGATAATATTTCTGTTTTTCCAGAATGTCATTGCAACTAACGTGTCATAATTGGGTATCATTACCTTGCACCATCCCTTATGTATTCCCAGAGGATCAGTAAGAGAGAACCTAATCTGAGAGTTGCATAATGGCGGGTTAGCAGGACATTTTGGCATCAACAAGACTAAAGCACTAGTCGAAGAAAAGTATTTCTGGCTAGGTATGACAATGGATGTAGGAAAGTGGGTTCGATAGTGTCGAGTTTGCGAATTGACAAAAGGGAGAAGTCAAAACATGGGGTTGTATACACCGTTTCCAGTACCAGATACCCCTTGGGAGCATCTTAGCATGGATTTTGTGTTAGGATTTCCGAAGACACAACAGGGAAGCGACTCAATATTTTTTGTAGTCGACAGGTTTTCAAAGATGGCACAGTTCATTCCATGTAAAAAGACAAGTGATGCCACAGGGATTGCTGTACTGTTCTTCAAGGACATAGTCAGGTTACATGGGTTGCCAAAGAGTATCATGTCGGATCGAGATACCAAGTTTATGGGACATTTCTGGAGAACCCTATGGAAGAAGCATGACACAAAGTTGCAGTTTAGCTCGGCATACCATCTGCAGACAGACGGACAAACCGAGGTGGTGAATAGAAGTTTGGAAAACCTTCTGAGATATCTAGCAACCGACAGACCTAAGCAGTGGGAGAATGTGTTGGTGCAGGCGAAGTTTGCATACAACAATTCTGTGAATTGGTTGACAGGATTGAGTTTGTTCCAGATTGTTCAGGGGAGAATCCCACATGGAGTGGTGGATTTAGTCGAGTTGCTGACATAAATCAGAAAGAGCGTGGATGTAGAATCATTCGCAGAACATATGCATGAATTTCATGAAAATGTGCGAAAGCGCATAGAAAAGAGTAACGTGGCATACAAGTTGAGGGACGACAGGAAGAAGAGGCTACAGTCTTTCAAAGAAGGGGACTTAGTCTATGTATATTTGCGGAAAGAGAGATTTTCGACAGGTACATACAACAAGATGAAGCTGAAGAAGATTTGGCCATGTAGGATTCTGAAGAATATTTCGGACAATGCTTATGTGTTGGAATTGCCAGAGGACTTGAACATTTCAACAACGTTCAATGTCTCAGACCTATACAAATTTGAAGAAGGGTCAAGCAGTGGAAGCGAGGAAGTGATAAGCATCGATTGTACAGAGCAGATTCCAGATCGACACAAAGAAGAGATCGCAGAAGTAATAGAAGAACGCGAAGTCGGGGCGAACGTGTAGTTCACGGAAGAAGGAATACTTAGTGCGATCTAAGGACGATGAGTTGTAGGAGGCGACATGGATTTTCAAAAAGGAGTTCAGGAGACTGATGGAGCAGTTGAGTTCTTTTTTACCTGGGGAGTCTGATGCAGGAGCATCGGGGCCTAGGCAGATCAGTCAAAGTTGATCGACATAAGGAAGCTGACCAGTGGGAGTGTCGATGGCCACTGGTGCGGGAAGTAGGTTGACTTGCCGAAGTCAACAAGTCGAGCAGGAGCAGTCGGTATGTGACCGACCAGAGCAGTGCGCAACGGATGTTGTGTTGGGTTGAGAGTCGACAGGTTATGGTTGACAGACGACAGGTGAAAGTGAGACACCGGGTAGTCAAAAAGTGGTTGAACTACAACCTAACAGATTTGGCGGAGCTAAGCGCGGAGGAAGGGGAGGACTGGCGAACCGCAGGAGGTAAGAATTGAGCCGACAGAAAGGTCGAGATGTGACCGACTACTGTAGCAGGGTCGGAAGAGCAGAAATTCAAGGGGACTGTACTTGGTAGCCGTTCGGGGTTGCTGAGGAAGTTAATACAGTTATTAGAAGTAGGTGAGGGACGTGACAAATGTCGTCACGAACAGAGCATGTGCAACACGACTGGGAGATGATAGTTGCAGGTCTACAGGATTTGGAAGGATCGACGGACAGGAGGATGCATGTCTCAGGGATTTCAGTAGTCTCGGGAACAGCATCAATAGGGTAAAAAGATGGAGGAGAGGAATGAGTTGAAGATCTTTGGTCAGTAGCATCAAAGTGCAGAGTCTGAAGTTGTGAGAAAAGAGAAGAATCACATAGGTTGATAACGAGGAAGTTGAGATCGAGCCATAGCTCAGAGTTCTACGGTGAACCAGGAGAGGGTGAGGTCGACACATAGGGAGAACACGCCACAGTAACTTATGAACTATAACGGCTGAGGCCGACTGTAGTTAGTTATTTGTTTTCAGTTATTCAACATTGTAACCGATTTCAGAGAAGTAATATAAGCCACTTCTGGCATCTTGTTTTACACCTTATTCGTGTAAGGTATGTGTCGTGTGTTTAGTTAAGCAATAACCTTATTCATGTAAGGTGACTTGCGTCACCTTTCATACAAGGAAAGAATAGAATCTTAATTTCTTCTAGTTTTAAATTTTTACAAAAATTAGTGTAAGTTTTGGGGTTGTTTTACATTGTTAGTTTTTAGAGGGAATAAATGGTTAAAACATTTTAAGATATGAATTATGAATGGGTGATATGATGTAACGTCCCCTCCTATCATACCAACATGATAGAGAGAATCGTGATGCTAAAACGGGGCATCTAACCCCATATCCATTAAGTAAAAACTCATTAATAAAAAGACATATACATGTGCATGTTATAGAAACACAGCGGAATTAAAAATCGTGTTTAATATCTAACATACATTCAAACATTTACGTGACAGTCATTAAATGAAGACGTTGCAGAATTTATAAAAGAGAATACTTATCTTAACAAAGTAGTCCCAAGCAACCAGCTATGCATTTGCAACGTTCCACCCAACCATAGGCCAGTTGCGCTTATCAACCTCTTGATACAACTGCCACCCCTGAGCTGGGCATGATCTCTACAAGGAATCAGGGAACAACAGACTCACACATAGTTAAGCATACACCAAGATGAGCCAAGCCAATCTACAATTGGGTTTATCAGGTTGCTAGGAAATGAAAATGAAGAATTGCTAAGCTAGTGAGCTCAACCACAGAGCTATGGATACCCCTCCCAGATCTATTTAGCTTGGCACTCACGATGCCTACACACCCAACACAAGGAAGTATTCTCTTCACTGCCACACAATCCCTCAAGCCATACCTTCCTTTCTAGTGCTCTCAGGGTGTGCATAGAAAAGTAGCCAAAGCCCTCTTGATCTTCTTGAGAGGTTACTCCCTCCACTAGGTTTATCAAGCCAATTCTGTCCACTACCAGTCCAAGTTTCTTGCTCACAGGTTCAAATCAAAACTAGGATGCACATAACAGCAGAACCGCACTTATTGGGCATGATAAAACGTTTTTACAGTGAGATGCCCAAAGATGGGGTTTTCATTAGCTTCAGAAAAACGTGGGGAACCCAAAAACGAAACTGGAAGATGGGGAACAACCTTGGGAAGCCAAATCCGTTTTCAGAAAAACGTCCATGGATATTCTGGGCAAAAACAGCTGCCATAACAGTCCCAAATCATGGCCCTTCTCTCCCAGCTGTTGTACAATGCAAAAACGAGCTCCCGGGCATGGAAAACGCAGGAAAAATGGTGAAAAATGTGATGGGGAAAGACCCAGTAGTTCAGAGTGAGTGAGAGAGGAAAGACTATGGGTTTAGAATGGCTTTGGGCACCATTTCATGGGTGTTTTCTTGCCCAAGGAGATAAAATACGATTTCCCAGGTTGATGGCTTGCCCATACACGAAATTGGATGCCATACCTCCTCATTCCCAAGGCATTAACTACCTCAACCAATTTCTGGAAGAATTAAATGATTGGGTCCATAACCCAAAATGGGTAGTTGGTGGTTTATGGGTTTTCTTATTGACACATGGATTAACACCATTGGCTCAAGGGTTTGAATAATTCCCCCCCCATATTCCTTGTAGAATCATGCCCCATCTCTTTGTTGCATTGCATAGCTAGTTGTGGGTATTTTCATTAAAATTCATATTCACATGATGTTTTAATTTACATCGTGCCTATCTAGCACAAGAACCATAGGCATCTATTGTTAATTGCCAATACATAAAACGCTAAATCAATGGTGGGGCCTTGGCCTTGAGCTCCTCACCTTGATTAAATAACAATATTTACATCATTTACGATTTAATGCGAAGGGGGTCAAAATGGGGACATTACATATGAGTAGAGACCTAGGGTATCATGTTATTAATCAAAATAGAGAAATGTTAATGGATAAGAATAACCTAGTCGATTAAAAAAAATGTATTCAAGGGCATGGCTTCAAATTGTTTAGGAGTTTTAAATCTTTGCATGATAAAAATTGTTGGTATTAAATAAATTTTAGAAGAATGTACCAATTACAATGAAATCAAAACCATTGTAGATAACTGATTGATTTATTAGATGTTTGAAAATAATAATAACAATAATAATAATAATAATAGTTATGAGCTTTTCGGCCACTTACAAAGTGGCATTTTTTTATATGATAACAATTTCGGAAAAGGTGGATTTTTGAAATATGTTAAATCATTATCAAATGTCTAGTGGAACTATATGTTTTGAAAATTGTTATATTGTTACATATACTATGACAAGATGATAATGCTCATTCATCATATGCTTTAAGAAAAAAGGTATTAATGATGTATGTAATAAATAAAGAGGGGTATGGGTTAAATTAATGATTTAAACTTATATAAATGTGTATTAGAAATTGTAAAAGAAAGAATTCTATTTATTGATCATAGGAAACCATCTCGGGGATGGAGTTGGGAAAACATTTGAGTTGCTCTCTTCTATGGTTGGGAGGAGCTGATTCTCCAAGTTGTCATTTGCATTGTTTCATGTAAGTATTTTATTGCTTGATCGTCTTAACAATTATTTAAAACTACAGTAGCTTAGTTGTCTATACAAATTTTGGTTATGTTACACTCTTGCTGAATTGATTGTTCTTCTTTGACTTCCTCGAGTGATGAACCCATGAACCCATTGATTTTCTATGCTAAGTAGGTTTTGAAAGAGAAAATATTACGAAGTATATTTGCATATTTAGTAGTTCTTTGCACTCTACCTGTCCATTTTTCTAAGTTTGTTGGATCATTAATTCCACAATTTCAACATATCCTATTCTTTGATCCTTCTCTTGGAAATCCACTCTATTTTTTAAGCTCATTATGATTGAATGGTTCTCTGGAACTGGCATGTATCCTTAGAAAATGTCGATTATCCATTACCTTGCAAAAAGAACAATGACCAAGATGATTGTGTTCTCCCATATCCATTGTCATGATTCCAAGTAGTCTCAACTACGCCAAAGAGTTTGATTACCACAATTCAAGGACTCAAAGACTGACCCAAAGTCTAGGCTAATCCCCAATCTTTTCTTGTGATTCCTAATCTAGACTTTGCCACCAATAATTAGAATATAACTTAGGTTGATGGATTTTCCAAAGTTCACTAACACAAATAAAATCCCACCTACGTTTGTGATATTTAATATTGAGTGCATATGATTATGCTATGCATTCAAATTGAATGAGTGTGAACATCCTTTGGCACTGAGGAGACCCATCATTTCACTAGATGTCCTGCCATGACTTGGATTTGCATGGAGCCTTTGATTTCAATCCTCCACTCAACATAACATACTTTGGGATGATCATAAGCTATAATGTTATGGGTTGGAGAAGTTAAAATCCCACCTTTTTTTCTCATTTTTCCAACCTCCAAAGTGTGATGCATCATTTTCCAATTGATTTGCTTAGTGCTTTAAGTCCCAAAGCACATGATAATAATCAAATAAAACAAATCCTTTTTCCTTTTGACTTGTTCTTCAAATGATCAGTGCTAGATTGCCATCTAATGGGGTTCTAGAATTGTGCATGTGTCCTATGATGAGTGATGAATCTCCCATAACTATCAAATGTTGGATTTAACTTGGATCGAGGATCTTGAGCCACTATACGAACAATGCCTCAAAATCATTATTTATAGCATCCCCAAATCCCATTCAAATTTAGCTACATATGTTTATCCCTCTAAATCAAGGGCAATCTCCCCCACACATGACAACCTTAAAATCCAAACTAAATATTAACTAACAAGTATTTTTGACAATGACACATTAGTTGATACAATGAATTTATTCAATTAATTAAATTTTTAAATATCAATCTTAAAATTTGTAAATCGAATGCAATGATTTTATCAGTAAATACTTTTAAGTTTAAGGAGTACTAGACGCATTGCTTAAACTATATATGTTGGAAAAGGAGGAATAGACGCATCGCTTAAACTAAATATTTTGAAAATAAGACCTGGAATAGACGGAGCGTTTAAACAAAATATGTTAAAAAGACACAACACTAATGATTATGAAATATAGGAAAGTAAATAATGAGATATTTTCATATTTGTAATTAATATTTTTATTTAGTGATTTTTATTTTTGGGATACGAGATTAAATTGCAATCAATTATAATACAAATCCCTTTTTAAGCTTTATTTGATTAGTTAAATGTTAATCTTATTTAAATATAAAGAAATATTTAACTAGAATTAAATCCGTTTTTAAGTCCTATCTGATTAGTTTTTTCCAGCGAAAAGTCCTATCTGATTAGTTAAATGTGAGTCTTTCTTAAACACACACACAAAAAAAATATTTAAATAGAATTAAAATCCAGCCATACGAAAAAAAGTTTTTTTAATTTCATTATTTTTAAATATTGGAATAATATTTGAGTGTGTGAATTTTTTATAAACAATTTTTTTTTTTAAATAGAATTAAAATCCAGCCATACGGAAAAAAGGTGTTTTTAATTTTGAACATTATTTTTAAATATTGGAATAATATTTGAGTGTATTTTTATGTGTTATGTGATTTATTATTTAGTTTTATTTTTATAGTTTTATTGTTAGAATTATAAAAAATTTCTTTATTTGATTTTTAATTTAAAATTTAAATAACCTCCATTTTAAATAATCTTTTTTATTTCTTATTTTATTCGAAAGTAATATATATATATATAATCATTTTACTACTTCTCAATTATAACATTTTATTTAAAAAAATTCAACCTCACCATACATATCTCCCATATTTTTCACTTTTCAATTAAAAAATCTTATAATCTTTATTCATAACCTTTATTCAAATCTTAAATAACCTTTTATATATATATATATATACCACTCTTGACTTTTATAATTAATCACCTCCTCTTTAATTTAGTTACCTAATTTATACTCCATGTATACTCTATCCTTAATCTAATTGTTTATATATACATATATATTATAATTTATACTCTTAAGTATATCATCTTTAATTTAGTTATTTAATTTATACTAATGTATATCTTATCTTTATTGTAATTTTTAATCAAATTATTTTAATAATGATGATAGTTAAGAAAGAAAATCAAGGAATTATTTGGTTTGCTTTATAATTTTATTTATGTGTTCAACAAAACCTTAAAAAAGAGAGTTTCTAAATTCCTATAATTTTGATGAAATAAAAATTGAACATGTTCATATTATAACAAAAAAATTGAAACTTGGATCTTATATAGGTGTATATAGGGCATCAACACTAGTAACCTCATAAAGATGACAAATCCTTTCAATCTCAAAATTTTATTTAATCTAATTGCTTGTAAAATTTTACTCATCATTTATAACTCATAACATAATCATATATTAAAATATCTCTTTGCTCCAACAAACTTTTTGGTACTCTTTCTTATCTATCTATTGATGATAGATACACTGTTCATTGATTTACATTCAAACCTATAATTTAAAAAATTTAAAAAAACATATAAATGAAACTACAAAAATTAAAAAAATAAAACCCCTTCTCAATATTTATTTACACTCTAAAAGGAGATTTACACTTAGATACATTTGATAACGCTTCTTGGATTCCATAAATCCAAATCTTTTATAAGCCTTCGTTTCGGAAATTACATTTTGAAGACGGAAAACCTAATTGGAAACACCAAACCACTTCGATGGAGAGGAGAAAAAACTAAGCAAGCATGATCAGATATACACAATATCAGGTATAAACTATTTATTCACCTGACTGTCACTGTTCCATGTCCACACAATGTCTTTGAGACCGGGCCTCAGATCTTGGCTGCAGAACTTACTGTACTCCAGCGTATCCCCCTCGGTCTTGCGAAGCTCCACCAGCAACAGCGACGGCGTGACTTCAAATATCTCGACATCAATACCCAAATGCCCCTTCCGTCCCTGCTCGGACCCCTGCAACTTCACCTTACAGTCCTCCGACTTCTTGAAGTTGAACCGGAACATCCTAGCGACCTCTTCCAGCTTAGACATTATGCTCGACGCCGGCTGTGTCGACGTGAACCTCGACTCCTGCTTCACGACCTCGTCCTTGAACAGACCTGAGAGATTGAACGCTGGCGAGAGGGAGATGATGTCGAAGGCGTTCAGGTAAGTCGGCTTGAGGTTGAAGAAGACCGATCCGACATCGTTGAGGAGCCCGACATCGATATCTTTGTCGGCTTGCGGGCGCTTCAAACCCCACCGGAACCAGGGGACCTCCATAAGCTGCGGGACGGTGATCCTCGTCCGGGGATTCGGATCCAGCAACCGGAGGACGAGCGTTCGGACTTCGGAGGAAAACCAGGGCGGACACTTGAAGTCTCCCTTGTTTATCTTCTTATACATCACCATCAGATTTGCGTCTTGGAACGGTAGATAGCCCGCGAGGAGCACGAACAGTATGACCCCGCACGACCAGATGTCGGCCCTGGCACCGTCGTAGCCCTTCTTGGTAATGACCTCCGGTGCTACATAGGCCGGCGTGCCGCATGCCGTGTGAAGAAGCCCGTCCTTCCTCGACTGCTCCGGCAGCGCGCTGAGCCCGAAGTCGGAGACCTTAACATCACCATTGTCGTCTAATAAAACGTTCTCTGGCTTCAAGTCCCGGTGGTACACACCCCGGCTGTGGCAGAAATCCACTGCTGTTATCAGCTGTTGAAAATACTTCCTTGCCTCCTCTTCCTTCAGTTTCCCGTTGCTGACAAACTTGTCGAAGAGCTCGCCGCCCTTAACGTACTCCATGACGATGTAAATCTTGGATTTGGTCGCCATGACTTCGTAGAGCCGAACAATGTTGGGGTGCTGGACCAATCTCATTACCCAGATTTCCCGCTTAATCTGCTCCATCATATCGACTGTGAGGATCTTTCCTTTGTCCATGGCTTTAATGGCGACGCTCTCGCCGGTCTTGAAGTTTCTGGCGTGGTAGACCTTGGCAAACGTCCCTTGTCCGAGCAGGCGCCCTAATTCGTACCTTTCCATCAACATATTTGGTTTCATGTTCAAGTGCTAAAGTGGTCTCCTCCGCCGTCTCTCATTAGACCTTATTCTCTCCGACATCCATTACAGGCTCTCCGACATCCATTACAGGCGTTCGTGTAGAGCTCAGTGCGTCGTGCGATAACCAGACAGAAAACTGTGGATTTAAGATTAACGCTTGGAGTCATAAGTAGTAAGTGTAGATGTATCAATACTCAAATCAAACCACGAGAGATTTAGAATTTTGGTGCTCACAAATTTGAAACCCTCCCTCCAAATAGAACTGATTTTGACCCTAGCGATTACTCGATGGTTTTTTTAGGGTTTCAGCATCGTCGTTGAGAGTTAGCATCTTCTTTTGACTGTTAATGACCGAAGATGTGATCCCTATGATTGCCTTTCAGATTTTTTGGTACAAATTATTCCATACTCAGGGTTTCTAATCAACTTTATCATAGCACTGTGTTAGTGGCAGCCTGGCAGGTTAACTCATTGATATATTTTAACCTTTATATTTAATAATTGAAGTTTTTTATTAATATAATTACGACTAAATTTATTCTTGTAGTAAAAATACTTTACAATATTTTTAGAAAATATAATATAGAGAAAAGTAATTGGCAACATATAAATTTCAATATACAACATTTTTATAATAATGGTAAAAAAATATATATATATAATAGTATTATTTTAAATCTAGATATATCAATTATCTTGACTCTAATAATGGTAGTTTATTGCACTTTTATTACTAATTTTTTTTTAAGAAGCTATAAATTTAAGGTATGAATTGTTGTAAAGGTTAACAGCCTAATAATGTAAAGGATGCTTTGATGGTTGTACACATAAAATAGAATGCCGATTAGTATTGAAAAATGTAATATCTTCAAATAATAAATGAGTGTTTTTTTTAAAGTAAAAAAAAATATTAAGTTGTAAATTTTTTTTAGTATGTAAAAAATTTAAGATAAAAAAATTTACACCTTAAGATATTAGATCTTTCTCAATACTTAAATCGGATTTATAAATAAATCTGTATTAATAAAATAATTTAAATTATAATTAAACTTTCAACTAACTTAATATTTAACTAATTAAATTTCAAAACATATATTTTTTATCAATTATATTTTAAAAATAATAAAACTTAAAAATAAATATTCTTATCAAATTTCCTCCATAAACATAAATGATTTAATACATAAAACTAAATTTAATAAAAAATACATCGTTGATATTCGAAAGTACCATTGCATTGTACTCGCTTCAATAAACAAATGAATCATTTTGCTTGATGCACACGCTACCACAAAGTGATTCCAAGTGTCATTTTTTATCTGACAACTTTTATTAATTAAATATATATGTCCCTCCATCGAATTAAAAGAAAAGAAACCTATATGTCATATATAGAGGGAGGGACATATAGGGACATGTCAATACAATACAATACCTATATGTCCCTCCATCTAATTTGGTAATGAATACCTATATTCTCCCTCCATAAATTATTAAAATCCTATATATCTAATTACGATACCTATCTGTCCCGCCATAAATTATTAAAATCGAAATTTAGCTGACAAACATTTAAATATTAATGTCCCTCCACGAATTATTAAAATAAAATTTGTGAACTATTCTAAATTCCATGGCCATTTCAACTTTTTTTTTTCTCGCAAGAAAAAAACTATACTTTATTAAAAGTATAAGAAGTACAGAAAGTGCATATGTCCAACAATATATACATTAGTAAAATTACCCATAACTGAATTTATTCTAAAATTCCAACTACAGTGACATAATCAAAAGTAAACTAGGATATGACCATCCTCCAAGAAAGTATATGAACAAAACCAGCGGTCCAAAAAGATCCATAGTAGAAAGTATATAAGAAAAATAAAAATATAGCTAGTAAGAGACTAACTAAAATACTCAAAAATATCATCAAAAAAGCTTCCAAAAGCCCTTCGAGGGATTGTGGGAACTCTCAAAGATTTCATAGTAGATCCTACCAGCCACCGCATCCAGTCCAAGACGAGACAAATGATCAGCCATTGTGTTATGCTCCCTATAAATATGGACAATAGAAGTCGACGAGAAGTTATGTAAAAGTAATCGTGTTTGATCCAGCCATGAAGAAAGGCCTAGTGCATTGATGGGCACATTAGAGTTTTCCCAATCAACAATGAGCAATGAATCTCTAGCAATTTGATCAAGATGTATTTTGGCCAAAATAGAAAAATGTAGAGCAAGCCATAAAGCAACAAGTTCTCCCTTCGTGTTTGTCCCATCACCACCATGCATCCATAGGTTGATCACATCCCCATTATAGAGCTCAATTGATACTCGAGCCCCACAAAGACCAGTCGAGTGCATAGCGGCCCCATCAAAACTGTCCCTATTGCCCCATCCAAGGAGATTTGATGGTCTATGTAAACGATCCTTATTCACTGGGGTAACAATCGAAGTGCATCCATATTCTATGAAAACTTTTTGAACCTCACATGCCACCTTGCTAACCACCAGAAATATATTTTCAAAAATACACAGGTTCCTCGATTTCCATATGATCCAAGCTAATATGCATGCTTTCAAGATTAAATGCTTGTTTTGAGTATATATACTATGGAACCAATTCTGAATGGTCAATTCATTTTCAAAATTGATTTTTTGAAATGGATAATCCAGAAAATTGCATACTTGAAGGGTGAATGGGCATAAAACAAAAAGATGTAGAAGAGATTCTAGAGCTTTGTAACACAAAGGGCATACCCCCGGGCCTTGTATACCATGTTTCTGGAGATTACTCCATATCAAAATTTTCTCCTCCATTAATAACCATATAAAAATTATGATCTTAAGAGGAATGTCCCATCTCCAAACCTGTATATGCCACCATCGAGCAACATCAGACGTGTGAGTGCAGAGTGCCAAATATACCAATTTTGCAAAAACAGATC
The DNA here is from genome assembly GCA_027924585.1 of Larix kaempferi. Classification (NCBI taxonomy): domain Eukaryota; kingdom Viridiplantae; phylum Streptophyta; class Pinopsida; order Pinales; family Pinaceae; genus Larix; species Larix kaempferi. The sequence goes on from BSBM01000328.1 coordinate 896,592, forward strand.
CATTCTCAGAATTCCACGACCGTAAGAGCTGATGCGTTTCTTGATTTAGCCTAGTATTCGATAGGTAAAGATCGCAAATGTATGCTTCCCACTCTAATGCCAAATCACCGGAGAGTCCTAGCTGATCTGAGCCGATCCATTTGTTAAAAGAAGAGGAGGCACTGTCCATTAATTATATGTGATATAAGTTGTAATATCCATGGTTGTTAACATGATGCAGCAAAACCCGTGACAATTTAAAGTTTTTGGGGCCAGTTATTATGGGGTCGACCCCAATGATTATGTTTCGGCCATCTCCAGGCTTCCAAGCGAGCCAATCAACTATAATAGGAAATGCATCAAGAAACCCTGACCACATATTTGAAACCTTCTTTTTTTATTTGTTTCCCCGACGAATCGACGAATCCAGTTAATTGTGGAGAGCTTTCCAAAATACTTGTCCTTAAGAATAGAACCCCAGAGGCAATCCACTACCATAGCACGCCATAAGCATTTAGCTTGTAGAGCCGTATATCCATAAGCATTTATCTCGTTTCAACCTAAACACCTTGAAAAACCTGCAAAACCTTGGGAAATGAGGTGCACCGTAGCGTCCATAGTACGATTTTCTTTTGAATATTAAAAGAAAAGTGGAAAATCCCATCGCACAATTTTGTAAAGTTTGTCGATAAATATGGTGATAGATTTCTCTTTGTCTTCATTTTGATTTTATATAACATAATACATTTTGTTGTTTAAAGGCTAAGTTCTTAGAATTTATATCATATTTTAGATGTGATTAATCATAGTGTTTCTTATACAAGATATATATTTTGTTGTTCAAAAGATAAGTTCTTAGAATTTTATATTATATTTTGGATGTGATAGATCATGCATGTAGTTTGTTCAACTTTCTAATTGATCCAGTCTTACAATCTACTTCATTATTAGATCTAGTCTCACAATCTACTTCTACCAAGCAGGTTCTTAGAGATTTCAAAGCCCAAGCAAGGGTGAAACGATGAAAATACTTTCACTGAATATTCAAGGGATTGGGAGCCTTTAGAAAAGATTATCCCTCAAACGTTTGTTGGAGAAGGAGTCTCCACACATAATTTATTTTCAGGAAACTATGGTGTCGGCCGAGAAAGCTAGGTGTTTCTTTCATTTGATAAAAAGGGACTGGGTTGTGGCTTCTACTGATGCAGAGGGTCAGTCGGGGGGCTTCTTTCCGCTTGGAACCCCAGGAATGCTAATCTGTCAGCTTTTGTTACCCATTGGGGTATTTTATTAAAAGGGCACTTTGTGGGGTTTACTGGTGTTTGTAACTTTCTCAATGTTTATGCTCCCTATCACAACAGAAGAATTTCTAGGATTTGGCTTTGCATTTGGAACTATTAACTCTTCCTAATTTGGTTTTAGCAGGTGACTTGAGCCTCACATTATCAGATGTTGAATGCTGGGGGGCTCCACCAGATCAGATCCTCTGACTAATTTTTTTCAAGACTTCTTCTCTTCACTTGGTCTTAATGATATGGAACCTTATCCATTGAATCCCACTTGGAGCAATGGGCGGTTGGGGGCTGCTTGTGTATCTAAAAGGCTGGATAGGTTTTGGGTAGTGGACTCCTTTTTGCATTTGATCTACAAATATGGAACTTGGATTGATGGTTCAAGGTTATCAGACCATTTTCCTATTATATTGGAACTGGATTTTGAGGATAAGAAAATGAACTATCCTTACAAATTCAATCATACTTGGATGAGAGATACAGATTTTGTGGATCTAGTTCATAAGACCTGGTTGACATTTAAAAATGTGGTGAATGACCCACGCTCCTATTATCTGGTTAAAAAATTAACAATCTGAAATTTGTGGTTCTGAAGTGGAAGCGAGCGAAAAAAAGGCAGTCAACAAGGAACTTCTTTTGATTGAGGTAGATATTTTTTCAGCACAGAATATCAGTAAGCAAGGATTGTTCCATGATCCATCACTTGGGTCACTACTTCTGCTGGAACAAAGAAGAATTATTCTGCTTGCCCAGGAGGAGGAGACTTGACGACTCAAAAGTCGCGCATTATGGATTTCGTTAGGGGATAAAAATAATAAAAATTTTCATAAGTTTGTTGAGAGTCGAAGAGTCCAAAAATCAATATGGTCATTAAAATCTGTTGAAGGTGAAGTCATTAGCAAACAATCGTACCTCTTTGCAGAGGCTAAAAAACATTTCAAAATTTATTTCGAGGATCCGGGGTTATGCTTGATAAGTGATCAGATTAAGGTAATCAGAGAACTTCCTCATTTCTTTTCAGATCAAGAAGGAAATGATTTTTTTAGGCCAGTCACTCTCTTAGAAGTACAAAGGCTATTCATAAATGTGCTCAAGCAAAGAGCCCTGGTTCGGATGGTTGGACAACGGAGCTATTTACTGAATTCTTCAATCTAATGGGTCCGAACCTGCTTGCCATGGTGGAAGATACAAGGATTTCGGGGAGAATTCCAGTGGCACTAAATTCAACATTTATAGCTTTGATTCCAAATACCTCTATCCAGGAATCCTTTGATGATTTTAGGCCGATATCTCTCTGTAATTTGGCCTATAAAGTCATGGAAAAGATTATCAAAAATAGAATCAAGCCGATACTTTCCAACTCCATCTCAAAGGAGCAATTCGGTTTCCTAGAGAATCGTCAAATTCTGGATGTGAATGGACTTGCACAAGAAACTTTTACAGCATCAAGACCCATAACAAAAAATCCCTGATACTTCAAATGGACTTGACTAGGATATACGACAAGGTTAATTGGTGTTTCCTCAGGCTGACTTTGATCCAAATTGGGATTCCTTGGAAGGCCATGAAATGGATTATGGCATGTGTAACTTTAGTGAATTATTCAGTACTTGTAAATGGTTGTCCCTCAAGTTTCTTCTCGGCTTCTCGTGGTCTACGTCAAGGATGTCCCCTTTCGTCGCTATTGTTTCTAATTGTAATTGAAGGTCTGAGTAGATTGTTGATAAAAGCCCGCGACAATAAACATATATCAAGGGTAAAGATATCAAGAAACATATATGTCTCCCACCAATGTTTCGTGGATGATTTGATGTTGTTTGGTCAAGCTTGCAAAAAAGAATGGTCAATTATTAAGGAACTACTGGTACTATTCTGTAAGACTTCAGGTATGATTATAAATGATAAAAAATCACTCTTGCTTGAACATAAGCTGGACGGGAAATTGAAGGTGGAAATTTCCTCATTATTTCATTTTAATTTCAAGGAACTGGAGGTGGGAACACAATATCTGGGTTTCTATATCAAACCAAATGCTTACATTAAAAGCGATTGGTCCTAGTTATTCAAGTGGTTTGACAAACAAATCCATAAGTGGTGCTGGAGGTGGCTTACCATTGGGGGCAGAATAACTTTGGTGAAATCCATCCTGCAAAATATGGGAGTCTACTGGCTTTCCTTAAGCAAGATTCCTATGTCGATATACACTAGCATGTGCAGGAAAATACATAATTTCATTTGGTCAAGGAAGGAAGCACAAAAAATGCATCTGGTTGCTTGGCAGAGGATGGATTCTCCATATTATTTGGGGTGTTGGTCCATCAAGAACATATACTATTTCTCGTTGGCTCTGCTTGCGAAGAGCCTTTGGCATACACTTATGGTAGATGGTCTATGGAGTGTAGTGGTGAAAGACAAGTACCTCAGTGGGCTCTTGGTTTCAATGTGGATTTGTGCTGGCCTTAAAAAGGTTAAAGGTGTGTCAAATATCTGGGCTGGACTTCTTTCATCATTTGAGGTAGTTGTGGATTGGACTACATGGCTGCCTGGAGATGGTTACCTCATTCACTTGGGTGTTGATCCGATTATGGGAGGTCCTATATGTTATACTTTATCTCATGAACTGATATGTTTCCTTAGGGCGAAAGGTTATTTCACACTTCAACATGTTGCCGGGGTAACTTTACCTGCTTCTCCTTTCCATAATTGGGTTAGTGCTGCACAACTCGGTATTCAGGGCAGTATGAAATCAGAATGGGACATGTATGTCCTCGGCCTCCATAGGGGTAGCATCCATCTCACTGAGTCCTCGTACATGCTCATTTGTTCGAGGAATACTTATGCTGGCGTATTGACTGCCCGGTTGGCATATGATTCCTTCTTTCCTTTTTCAGGCTCGGGCATTTGGTGGCATGTGGTAGTTTGGCAATGGAGTATTCCCCTGAAGATTAAGGTTTTTATTTGGTTGGATCTTGACTGCAAGCTATTATTCTGGAGAAACCTACTAAAACAAGGTTTTATTGGTCCTAACATATGTCTGCTATGTAAACTGGATGTAGAGTCAGATATACATCTCTTTATATTTTTCCCTTTTATTGCTCGGGTTTGGGGGGAAGTCCGCCGTGCCATTCCAGGATTACCAGTTTGGGTTGGGTCTTCTCTCTCGGAAGGTTTACTATTTTGGTATAAGGAATATAAACATTTTATGGCCCTTGCTTGTTTTGTTTTCTGGGAATCATGGAAGGCCATAAATTTGGCTATCTTTAGGATAAAATATCCCAACCTGTGTGGGTTTCGAGTAAGGTCGTTGCTGCTTTCAATGAGACTGGGTTTTCAACAAAGGTCATCTTCCCCAATCCTTATCCTTTGTGTAGGTCGTTGCCTATTTTTTTCATGGGTTCCTTCAGCATTTTTGATGGGGCCTCACAAGACTTGGCTCGGGTGTGTGGGGATGGGGCTCACATTGTTTTGAACAGGCGGAGTTACTTTAACATCTGGATGCATGTTGGTCCGGGTACCAGCATGAAGAGTGAAGTGTGTGCCCTTTGGAGTCTGCTCTATTTTGCAAAACTCATGAATTTGGCACTTCTACATGTTGGTGACTCTTTGGTTGTGATAAATTGGATCAACTGGATCGGGCCTTTGAATATTATTGTGCTCTCTCATTGGCAGGAAAAGATAACTCATCTACTGCTAGATCAGGACGAGATGCAATTTCACCATATCTCTCGTGTCCACAACATGCAGGAAAATGCTCTCTCAAAAAGGGCCCTTTGCGCGGAGGAGGGAATTTTTTTTTTTGAGTTCTGGGCGGATGACATCCTTCGAGACGCGGGCTAGTTCTATTTGTTTGCTCAATGAGGATCACTCACTGTTTTGTGGTCCATTTTGTGGTTTTCTTGGTTGTTCTTGGGACTCTTAGTCTCTTCTAACATGCTTTTTGGGGTCTCATATCACTCTTTGGCTAAGGGCAGCTTGTTTATCATGTAGTTTCTTGTGTTTTGTTCGATGCTAGGCAATTGGTTTTTTATTATGCTTTGGTGGGCATTTTGTATAAGCTTTGTGAAGGACTTGTAACTTTTCATATACTTCTTAAGAAAGTATAACTATTTTCCTGTGTTACTTAATGGTAAAGTGTTTTTCAACATCATTCAAATATAATTTTTTTGTATTTAAATAATATTTTATATTTAAACATTTTAAATATAAATTGTTTCTTTTAAATATATATTATTTTGTATTTCAATTTTAAATATATATTAGTTTGTATTTTCAATTTATTTTGGAATAATTTATGGACGCTTTAAAAAAAACTCATAAATAAGTAATTTAATTAATAATCACTCAACATCATAAATTGTGTGAGACATGAGATATAAACCACTAAAGCTTAAAATATCACATTTTAAAAAAAACTCATAAATAAGTAATTTAATTAATAATCACTCAACATCATAAATTGTGTGAGACATGAGATATAAACCACTAAAGCTTAAAATATCACATTTTAAATTATAAAACAACGGGTTTTAAAGCGTCCATAAATTATTCCAAAATAAATTGAAAATACAAACTAATATATATTTAAAATTGAAATACAAAATAATATATATTTAAAAGAAACAATTCATATTTAAAATGTTTAAATATAAAATATTATTTAAATACAAAAAAATATTTAAAAAAAACTCATAAATAAGTAATTTAATTAATAATCGCTCAACATCATAAATTGTGTGAGACATGAGATATAAACCACTAAAGCTTAAAATATCACATTTTAAATTATAAAACAACGGGTTAAAATTTAAAAAGTGATGGTAAAATAAGGGAGTTATAATCTCTCAAATCATGAGAGAAAAAGGTCAATAGGTCTAAAAAGTTCAATAATTAGCTAACTTTAAAAATAAAAAAGATGTGCAAAGACTTTAAAAATAATTCACATTAAGTACATTTTTTAATATTTAAATGAAATAAAAATAATGGTAGAAGGAAAGAAGGGTACGAAAATAAAAATATAAAATAATGAAAAATGGAAGATAACCCATAAAGTTCAACATGAAAAACGTAAGATAGAGAACACATAACAATAGTTTAATAAGTAAATAGAATGAAAAAGGATTATAAAGAATACATAACAATAGTTTAATAAGTAAATATAATGAAAAGGGATTATAAAGAAGAAAATGAAAGGTTGAAATATAACACATATTGTTATTGATCTTTTTCAAACAATATATCTAATTATAGTTGTTATTGATCTTTTTCAAACAATATATCTAATTATAATTCTCAGAGTTATAAGCTAATTATTAATGATTTGCTCATCCATGTTAATCTTTATAGGTGTGTGATATGGGGTACTCAAATCACCCCATTTTTTGTGACGCTAAATTTTAGAGTTTAAAATCCTTAATTTGAGCTTTTCTGTGAGCATTTTACTAGGGAATAATATAAGTTTGTGCAATTAGATGTTATTTTAAGCTCTTATGGCTCAAAAATCCAAAGATAAGCACAAAAATGGACACAAATACAATATTGATCATGCTCAATCTAGTAAGTCGGCCTCCAAGCCTCAACAAATATCAAAATCCTCTACTTCTCCATCTTCCAAGTCTCGTGAGTCTTCCTCTAAGACAAAGAAATCAAGTGTAACATTCAATTTTTAGTGGAATACTTGGGAATGATGAATCCAAATGCTAGAATAGACTAGTAGCATTTAATGAAATCATGATAAAACACAAAATTACAATGCCCAAACCTTCTTCTAGTAAATAGAATTCATTTTCCGATAAAGCTTATATGCATATTCAAATAGCTAGATACTTGATTTTGATGCCTCACATCAATGACTCATTCTCATGAGTTGCTTCCTTCCACATCTAATGGTAGTATTTCACATATTGCACTTGGAGACTCTACACAGAACTTGGTGCTTTAGGATCAGGGATCATGCAATTAGTTGATGGTTGCATCAATGATGTTCTCCTTGTTCTTGAAATATCTATTAATCTACTCTCTCTTAATCAGATAATTTGTCTCTCTAGTTATGGGGAGATAGTGGAATTTACCCCTCATGATATGGTCATTATAGAACTACATAATCCAAAAATTGTTGTTTCTTTTTGTAGAGTTGATCATACTCTCAAATGTACAAGTTTGCTAGTTTTTAGCCTTCTTCAAATTCCTCTTTCATTGCACATGTTGATTCTTTGAGCAGACTTTGAAAGGAAATATTTAGACATTTGAACTATAGGTATTTACAGTAGTTGAGGATGTAGAATTTGGTCTTCCTAAGGTTTCTTGCATTGATGGAATTTGTCTAGGTTGTGTTCTTTGCAAACAATATCATGATTTTTTCCCTAACGGTAAGGCCTTGCGGGCTACAAAATCTCTTGACTTGGTACATAGTGATCTCATACCATTTCCAACTTGTTCATTTTCGGGGGCTAAGTATACACTCATCTTTATATATGAATTCTCAAATCAGTCTTGGGTGTACTTTCTTTAGTACAAGAGTGGGGTTTTTGATACTTTTAAGACCTTCAATTATTTTATGGAGAAGTAGTCATCTCTTTCTCTCAAGAAAATGCACACAAATAATGGGGAGATGGAGGAGGGGGGGAGTATAGCACAAGCAAATCAACAATTGCACTAAGTTCCCTACACCCCTCAATAAAATGGCTTTGTTGAAGAAAGAAATGGACATTGAAAGAGATGATTGATTACATGATCGAGTCCAACAACATGGAACCTTCTTTTTGGGTTGAAGTAGTGAATTGTGCAAATTACATTCAAAATTCCATACCTTATAGGGAAGTGACAAATATAATCCTGGAGGAAGACTAGACCCATGTTAAGCTGGATGTTTCTTTTTCTAGAGTATTTGGCAGCTAAGCATGGGCTCTAATTTCATATGAAAAGCAAAAATCTATGGAGAAGAAGATCCAACCATTTATTTTCATTGGTTATTGTAAGGATATGAAGGCATACATCTTATTTGATCTTGTTTCTAAATGTCTCTTGTTTTGAAGGGTTGTTCACTTTTATTAGTGCTTCAACTTGACAATTTTTCCTAAACCTCCCTTAGGTTGTCTTGAAAATTTTGGTGAAGTTCATGATGAAAATTTTGTTTTTGTAGGTCAAGAAGATGGAATTTATTCATCGATGATTAAGAGTCTTTAGAAGCATTGATGGAGCAATTCGATATGATAGACGTTGGTCTTTTTCATTATTTTCTTGGTCTACAAGTCCTTCAATCTTTAGAAGGGATTTCTATTTTTTAGTAGAAGTGTGCCCTTTATTCACTTTATTGGTTTGGTATGGGTGATTAAAATTGTGTCCCCTCTTCATTTTAGTTAGGCATTACGCTTGATATGAGCTACACTTCACAAAATTTAATCCTTCTTTTAACAAGTACAATTGGTTGGGAGTTTCTTGTATTTAACATATACATGCTCTAACAATTCCTTTGTAGTTTGGATTGTCTCTTGATTCTCTCAAGATCCTCATAAAAGTCACTTGAAGGAAGCCAAGTGTATTATGAGGTACATTTATAATACTACCAATTTTTGCATCCAGTACACCTCCAATATTGCTCAACTTGTGGCTTTCACTGATTTCATTAGTACTCGTAATTTCATTAACTAGAAATTGGCCACACTTTTAAATTTATTTATACACCCAACATCAATGTTTCAGTAATGAATGTGAATGGAGGTATAGTAAATTGTTCAAGTAAGTGCCACAACAACAAGCTCATTATCGAGGATTTTTTTTGGATAGTTGAATGATTAAATCCAAATGGGTGCCATTTGATGTGATCTTAGGGGTCTAATGGTTGCAAAAAGTGAGAATAGTGGGTTTTGAGTTTAAGAAAGTTTTCATGAGATTTCCATTTGAAGGCAGGCAATTTGAACTCAGAGGTATCAAAGGGAAACCCTGTAAAATGATGCACTCTAATATCATGAAAAAATTGTTTACAAAAATCACGGTGTAATTCCACATTTATTCTCACTATATGTTCAAACATCTAAAGACCTTTTCCCCTTAGATCTTCAAAGAGTTATTGACATTGATTCCAAGGTATTTGTAGAGATTCCTAAAATAATCTTCATATTAAAGAGAATTCCCATGCTATTCACTTGCAATAAGGTAACTTTCCTCCTTACATAATACCTTATAGATTACACTATACCCAAAAGAGTGATATGGGGCATGTGGTCCAAGAGATGTTATACACAAACATCATTAAACCTAGATAAATTGATTTCTCTTCACTAATGGTAATGGTTTCCAAAAAGGATGTTTAGTGGTGTATGTATCTGGATTATAGAGATCTCAACAAAATCACCATTGAAGATATGCTTCTTACTCCTATCAATGACAAATTGTTAGATGAATTACAATGAGCCATTTTCTTTGTTACTTTTGGATGTTCATTCATGATATCATCATATAAGAATGAGGGAAGAATACACCCCCAAAATAACATCCAAAACACATGAAGGGAATTATTATTGTTTGGTGATGCCATTTGTCCTTACTAATGCACCTTCCACATTTCAAAGATAAATGATTTTTATTTTCAATCGCTTTCTCAAAAAGATTGTGTTAGTATTTTTTGGATGGTATAGTAATCTATAACAAGTCTCAGGAAGAGCATGTGCAACTTGTTGGCATGGTATTAAACTATTGAAGGAAAAATAACTATATTCAAACACTTCCAAGTGTGCCTCTAGGGTACATAAAGCTGCGGAATATTTGGATCATATTGTATCTCATGAAAGTGTTAAATATGAATCTTGAAAAAATTGTTTTCAACATCATCATAAAATATACAAATTTTGTATTTAAACAATATTTTATATTTCAGCATTTTATATATGAATTGTTTCTTTTAGATATATATTATTTGGTATTTTCTATTTATTTTGAAATAACTCATGCAGATTTAAAAAACTCATAAATAAATGGTTTAATTAATAATTAATAATCAACCTAACATCATAAATGTGAGAGACATGAGATATAAACCAATACAATATGATATTATAAATTATAAAATAACAAGTTAAAATTTAAAAAGTGAGGTAAAATAAGGGAGTTAGATTCTCTCAAATCACGATTGAAAAAAGTCAATATACCATAAACACGTCTAAAAAGTTTAATAATTAGATCATTTTAAAAATAAAAAGATGTGCAAAGACTTAAAAAATAATGGAAACTATTAAGTAGAGTTCAATAAATAAAGATGCAAAGAGACTCTAAAGAAGAAGATGAAGGGTTGAAAAATAACACATATTGTTAGTGTTCTTTTTTAAACAATGTATCTAGCTATAGATGTCACAATTATAACCCAACTTTTAATATTTAAGTTCACCCAAGTCAATCTTTATGGGCATATGATATGGGGCATACAAATCACCCCATTTTTTTGAGAGTAAATTTTAAAGTTTAAATGCCTTAATTTGAGATTTTTAATAAGTATTTAACAATATAAGTTTGTATAATTAGATGTTATTTTAAGTTTTTGTGGTTCAAAAATCCAAAGATAAGCATAAAAATTGACACAAATACAAGATTGATCATGGTCAAGCCAATAAGTCTGCCTCCAAGCTCAACAAATATCAAAGACATCAAATTTCTAGGACCCACACCCATTAAACTCTCTTATATAGGACCCTTCATTGACCCATAACAAGTTTGTAAACAACAAAAGCATGGATGAGGATCACATAAACTATGTTCAAAACACCTTGTATGTCCATATGACCTCAACTAACTAGACTTAGTTGTGCAGCTTGAATACCCAACCCCTTCTCTCCATCATTAGGCTCCACAATGTCTGAATATCCCTCATAGTGGGATAAAACAACAAATGTGTGATGTTGAAAGTATGGGTTAAGGAAGAAAATAGTGTTTGGGTCTCACGAATATTGCCTAAAATTCTAAGATATTGAGTAGGGGGTAAAGCATCTATCTAAGAGACCATGGCCCTCTCAATAGGTCATGCTTGAAATTGTTGATTTTTTGCAAACCCATGACCTACCCATAGAATTCATTAATGTCAAAGTAATTGACATGGATACTTAAAACAAATTCGACCCACAATTTCTTGAAAAAATACAATAATACCTCCCAGTTATTACAACTAGGTTTGTTAAAAACTATAAATTATTTATCAATCAAGTTGCCAATAAATTCATGGCATATGCACGAGTCCATGCAAAATCACTTCTTTTTCACATGAGGGTTTTGACCAACTCTAAAGTCAATAAACAAGGTCATGAGTTCTTGTTTTGAAATTTGTAAATCTCTCACCCTATTTCCATTTGAACTCATCTTGTAGTATTCATACTTCAGAGCCATGTATTTGAAAATATGAGATAATTGACCTAGATGCAATGGAAGTTACAATGGTCTCAAGGAATGTATTGAGGGAAAGGCATTACAGATCTTCGGTTTTTCTAAAAGAGCTAATTTGAATGATCAATGTTTCAATGCCATTTCCAATGCCGGTGTTTGGATATCCACTTGGTGGTTGGGGGTTAGGGTTGGGAACTCATTCCATTGGTGATGGTGGGTTTAGGTTATGTCCAGTTCAAGTTCCATGAAATGTAATTAATAGGATGCACCTAAAAAAGAATTAAACATTTTTTTATTTCATTTCTTAATTTGTAGAATTTAATAAGTGTAAAATAAACAATTGGATAGATACACCTACCTTGTATTCAAAGAAATGATGGAGAATGGCACTCTACCACTATTGGAAACAAAAAATAGTGGCGATGGTAACCTCCCTCATCCTCATCAGGTGTAGATAAATTGCTCCACTACCCTTAAATGTGTGTCCTTCTATCCAATAATGTGCATTGTGGTTTAGAAATAATGATGAAGTTGATGCCTATTTTTTATTTATAGATGAAGGAACACACATGCATTATTAATGTGTGTGGTTCCTAATATGCACATGCATTCTTTTAAATATGACTTGGTGAACTAGGGGGATTTGTTTTCATGGTGGTTTGAACAGTCTTGAAGCTAACATAAAATAAATGTGTGCACACTTTTAAGAATATGTGTGTGCTTTTGAGAACATCTATGCGTTCCTATCTGAATGCATTCTCGATTGACCCATTGCCACTTTTTTACCCATCATCTTCATGTGAGGGCCCAAAACAAATCAACAAAGACACTGACATTGAAGGTTAAATGATGCAAAAGTTAAAGATAAACATGTATCTCATATTGGAAACAAAATCCAACAAATATAGAAACAACACCCATTGAAAATCTTCAAACAAAAGCTAATGTAGTCATGGTATATGAAGAATTTATCGATACCACAAATTGAAACTTTCATGAATTTAGAGATTAATCAGTGGCTCATTTCAAATGTGTCATGTGTGTAGGGAGTCATACACTAGAGTTTGTTAAAATTGTGACAACTAATTAACAATAACTATAACTAAAAATGGTTTGTCTAACCGTTGGTTGGTTGGAAGTTCCTCTAACCAGTGGTAGTTCTTCATATACATAACTCCTTCATCATATATTTATATGTAATATTGGAAAGGAGAGAATGTAACTAAGGAGAATCGGTGGGTGAGGAATGCCTTGTATGTAATCACCATTATTGAAAGGAATAAGATGTCGATACTTTGTCGGGTGAATGTTTCCCCAAGTGTTGGGGTTTTACCACGTTAAATATCTATTTTAGATGTGTGTTATGTTTGTTCATTATTATTTATTACTATTTTTATAGACTTGATTAATAACAAGTGGTATCAGAGCCATAAGGTGCAAGCCTGTGGTCATAGGGAAGAGTCATTTCATAGAGCAGAAGTGGAGACCATCGTAAGGAGTCCAGCCTGTGGAAAATCGAGTCCATCCTGTGGAAAATCACCATCAGGGAGTCCCATTATCACAACCATGTCATCATCGTAAGGGAGTCCAGCCAGTAGTCGTTACACCGTAAGGGAGTTGTAATTGCACAAGTTCATGGTTGAATCTATTCCCAAGGCGCAGCCGGTCCCGTGTAGTTCGCACAATAGCCAGGTCCGAGTGGAAGGCCATGTGGAAGGTTGCAAGTGTAGTGTGGGAGAGGCCCAGGTCCATGTGGAAGGTTGAGTGCAGTCACGTGGAGGTCAATAGACTCACAACCCTATGTCGAGCGAGCCCGAGCATGGAAGAGCCCGCTGAGAGAGAGGAGCCCTAAGAGGCCATTCGCAGTGGGAGTCCGAGCACATCGAAGGAGCCCCGAGCCATCAAGAAAGCTTTGAAGGAATTGTTCACAGTGCTGAGAGGTATGTGTCAGCTAGCGTGACTACAAGAGTCGTGCCCGTGGAGAGAAGGTTGTGCTGTGGTGAAGTGTGGGAACCGTCGAGCTCAAGAGGGAGAAGAACACAGAGCAGGCAAGCCCGTGAAGGCTATGAGGAGAGGTAGAGCTCTGTCTGTGAGCAATGAAGTCGACCACTAGATCATTCCAGAGGTAATTCAGACTGCCAGTGATATTAAAAAAATTCTGGTAATATATAATATTTTTTTTGGGAAAGTCTGAGATTCTGGTCATTTTTGAGAAGTCTGTAAAGTTTGTAATTTATAAAAAAAAATGATGGCAAAAGTATCTAGTTCTAAATTTGAGATTGAAAAATTTAATGGCAAGAATAACTTTGAGTTGTGGAAACTTAACATGCGAGATCTATTAGTTCAACAAGGATTGCAGAAGGCCTTAGATGGCAAGAAAAAAAAACCCTTGTCTATGATAGATAGAGAATGGGAGGAGCTAGATGCCAGAGCACTTAGCACAATTCGGTTATGCCTTGCAGATGATGTCTTATTTAATATCGCTAGAGAAAAGATAGCAGCAAGTTTATGGTGCAAATTGGAAAGCTTGTATATGACGAAGTCTTTGACAAACATAATTTACTTGAAGAGACAGCTATATGGCATGAAGATGAAAGAAGGTACGAAAATTTCAGAACATTTGAATGTGTTTAATACTCTTATTTGCCAATTGAGTAGTATGGATGTTAAGATTGAAGATGAAGATAAAGCAATAAATCTTTTAGTCACTCTACCTGAGTCTTGGAATCTATTAGTCTTAGCACATCTTTGGAATTTGACACCGTGCTTGGAGCTTTGTTGTCTGAGGAGTTAAGAAATAAAGCCAGAATTGAATCCTCTACACCAGAAGCTTTGTTTGTTAGAGGTCGATCCAAAGAAAGAGGGGAAAAATCAAGAGGTTTTTCTAGATCTAAATCAAAGGGAAAAAAGAGCAAACTCAAATGTTGATACTGCAACAAGAATGGTCATCTCAAGAAGGACTCTTGGAAAAGACAAGAATCCAAAAAGGAAGATTCCAAATCTGAGGCAAATTCAGTTGAAACTGATTTAGGTATGGTTTATGAGGCGTTGTCCATTTGTAATATTTCTGATTACAATAAAGAATGGCTGTTAGATTCTGGTGCTTCACACCATGTTTGTCTTCATAAATAATGGCTTGCTTCTTATCAAATAGTTAATGATGGTATAGTTCTTTTGGGAGATAATTCTTCATGTAAGACTGTTGGGTTTGGAAGTATTAAAATTAAAATGTTTGATGGAGCTATCAGAACACTAACGGATGTTAGACATGTGCCTGAATTAAAGAAAAACTTAATATCTTTAGGAGTGTTGGATTCTTATGGTCATAAGTTTATAGGTTTAAATGGGTAATGAAAGTATCTAAGGGTGCTTTAGTGGTTATTAAGGCATTGAGAGTAGGAAACCTTTACAAACTGATTGGAAAAACTCAAGTTAATGAAACGACATTGATATCTGAAGTGGCATTAGAATCCATTTGATTATGGCATCAACGTCTTGGTCATATGAGTGAGAGAGGACTACAGGTATTAGTGAATCATAAATTACTTCCAAATCTGAAATCTTTATGTTATCTCCCCAAATAATTTTGTCGAGTTGATCAATTTTAGATGATAGGAGGTCATTTGAAAATTCATTTCTAAATTTCTTAAGGCTCATTTTTGATATCTTTATGCATGTAAAAAAGTTTGAAAAGCATTAGATTGGGTTTTCATTTCAAAAATTTCAAAATACAGGTTTCGGTAGCTAAGCGCTTATTTAAAACGGTCCCTAAGCTACCGAAAGCCCTGCTTTCGACAGCTTAAACGAAATTTTTGAGGCTCTCCTAGCTACCAAAAATGAAAGGACATACAGCGTGAGTTAGGGGGCAGTTTTCGGTGGCTTGGGAAAATATGATGGTGTTCATTAGCCACCAAAAGGTAAGTTTCTGGCAGCTTAAATTTCAAAGGAAAAATTGTTCGAAGCTACAGAAAGCAGAGGCATTCTCAACAATGTTTTGGAAGATTACAGGTCAAAGGAAAAACTATCCACAGCTACCGAAAGCAGAGGCATTTTCAACACTATTTTGGCAGCTTACAAGTCAAAAGAAAAATTATTCACAACCACCGAAAGCAAAGGCATTTTCAACACTTTTTGTGTCTTATATAGTTCATACTCTTTTTTTTTTTGGCTTGAATAAATAGGAGCATGAATGACAAACTTGGATTAGTAGATCTACTTCAGAAGTTTGACGATACTAAACTCTTTTAGATCACTTATTTGAATACATGTGTTCCAAACGCTTACACTAGTGATATGTAAACTAAGAATAGATACATAGTACGAATGTTGAGTAAGTACTATAGTATATAAACATATCCTCACAAGTCTAGAATAAGAAGAAGATCCCGAGCTATAAATAATGATTCAATTTTGCAGATTTTGAAGCAGAGCTTTCGGTAGCTTACAGATTCAGACTTTGGCTTTCCTAGCTACCGAAAGCTAAAAACTAGACAGAATGTTACCATTTTTGCACAGACCTGATTTTTACTGATCCAAACACCTCAAGGGTGGTTTATAATGTTATATAAAAATTAAAGGCATCATGATCAAGGTTCTGTTTCAGATTTAAAGGTGCCAGCAAGGTGAGAAGAGGAATCCTTTTGTTTATTTTGGGCAAAAGATGGCCTGTCAATCCTCTAGGTGGCAGTTTCCACCTCCCTCATCAGCCTTGAAGGTTTCTAAGCTTGTCAAATATTGTTGTAGCTGTCGAAAACATGAAGACCATCAAGATGGAGGCAGGGATATTTGCTGCAGAAATGGCGTTTTTACTGTGCAGAGTCATCATTTTCAAATGATTATTATGAGCGACTGTAGAATCTTTTTGAAAAACGCTCAGAGGTTTTTGTTCCCAACATGTCAGAGAACAATAACCTCCCTCCGTTTTCCTACAGGTATTTCATATTGAGAGAATGGAATCCATCTCTGAACCTTAATTTTTGGATCCCAGAATCTGCCTGTTTGACACATGTTTTTGAAATACAGATCTCGGACAAGTGAAAATGAATATCAAGGAACTGAGAGAGGTTGTTGCTCACAACAGATCAGTATACAATAACCTCTCTCAGTTTATACACAAGTGTCACATATTTGGAGAGTTGAACCCATCTCTGAGCCCCATTTTTCAGCAGTTTGGCCAAATTAATGGCGTTTTACTGTGCAGAGTCATCATTTTCAAATGATGATTATGAGCGACTGGAGAATCATTCTACAAAACGCTCGGAGGTTTTTCTTCCTAACACATCAGAGAAAAATAACCTCTCTCAGTTTTCCTACAAGTGTCACAGATTGGGAGATTTGAATCCATTTCTGAGCACCCATGTTTCAGCAGTTTGGCCAATTAAAAAATGATTTTTCCCTGGTTTATTAAAAAACGGTTTTGATCTTCTATCTAGAGGATTTCGACCCAGCTTTTGAGGATATTGTAAAGGCTATAAAGCCTATATCTTGAGAGCAAGAAAGGTTTGGATGTTAGAGACTAGACTTATTGTATTTGGTGTCAAGACCATTTCTTAATGTATTCGGCCTGCAAGCTTCTTTCTTTTGATATCGTCAGATCCTCTTCTTCTTTCTGTCTATGCTTGTGAGTGAGTGTTGTTCTTCATCTATGTTTAATTAATCTATTGGTGACTGTCACCTCACTGTTTGATTGTTGAGAAAAGGATCATAAGTCATTTTACTGATTTCTAGACCCATCATATGTGATTGCTTTATGTATGATCTGGTTGATGTGATTAGTTTCTGTCCCATTTGATACACAATTATCTGGTTCTATCTCTCGAAGGCCTTGCACAGTTTGAATATGACTAGACAATCTTGATATATCATCCAGTAATCTAGATATTCATCTTGATCCACCCATCATACGAGAAACAGGTTAAGTTACCAGGCTCCTTTGACTTACAGCCTAGAAGGACTCCTGGAGTGATAACAAATTGGCGTTGTTGCCGGAGAGAGGAGATTGAAGCTCAACTTCCTTGGGAGAACAACATAGATCCAGCTTTGATGATAGACAAAGACTAGACATTTTCTTGGTTGTAATCATCTATCTGGCGACTCCATGAAGGACAGATTCAATGGCAGCTCCATTGTTTAGAAATCTGTTGGCGACTCCATTGGTATGACATGAACAAAATCTTGGCAAAGAGGTATGTGTTTTGTGATTTTTCAGAGATTGTTGGTTTCCCTAATCTAGTGCCTAGTAGAGATGAGTGGGATCATAGTCTTCCTAAATTTCAAGGAGAAGAGTGGGAAGTACCAGCTGAACATTTACTAAATTTTCATGACTTTATTCATTGGCTTGAAATTATACATGAGGATGTTCGAATTAAACTTTTCCTATACTCATTGAAGGGAGCAACCCTTGACTGGTGCAGATCTCTCCCAAATGCCAGTATAAAATCTTTGAAAGGTTTTCATGATGTTTTCAATTTGTTCTGTAAAGATAAATTTTTAGATGATGCCCTTTTTCCAGAATGCTGTCATGAATATGATTTGTTTCATCAAATTAATGGACATGAAAAGTATGATTGTGCTGAAAGGTCTGTGGTTGAAGAAGATGCTCTTCATTATGATCGAGATATTGATGATCTTCGATATGTTAACCATAATGTAGATGCTTTTGACATTGTACTAAATGCATCTACTGTCTTTGACTGTTACGAAGATCATGAACAGATTGTTCCTTTTGAAAATTTAAGAGACGTTGGGCAGATTGAAGGAACAACATGTAACAGTTTTGAATTTACAGCAAATACTAAGCACAACCCTCAGCTTTTAGTTTTGCAGACAATGGGGAAATGCAGCAAACATAAAGAGGAAGATGGTGAGCATAAAGTTTTAGACCAACAGTTGATCATGTATGTTTCTCCGATAGAGATCAAGCAGTCTACATTCAGTATTGAGATCAGTGAAGACAACCATCAGCAGCTGCACTACAGTCAGTTGGAACAACATTTTAAAGAGGTATTCCTTTATGATTTTAATGACCCTATTTCCAACTATTTGGAATCTGTGAATAGAATTTGTGTCAAATTATTTTTGTCAGATGAAAGTTGGCTTTATCATCTGTCCAAACCACTTTTCTATTGGCTATGCATTCCATTATTTTTTGGCTCAAAATCAAGAGCAGGTTCAACAAATCAGTTTCTGACATGGCTTCATTGGAAGCATGATGACACTTGATAAGAAGCAGTGCAGTTAGCTAGAGTAGGGTACCATAGATGAATAAGCTCATGGCTGAGCATTTCAAGTTTGCATATGTGTGAGGCTTGCATTTATTATTACGTTTCAGTTTTGAAATAAAGACTCCATGCCCAATGGATATAAGACACTATTGGCAGGGGTAGTTTGGCTTCAAATGATGAGCATGGTTGCAGGATTTGGATTAGGTTTTGAAAGTGGTATTTGAGACCTCATATACCAATGGATGCAAGGCGTTGCTAGCAGGTTTACAGTTGAACATCTGTGGACAATTTGCAGAGATTTGGTGGTAGTTTAAATGACTCCATGACCAATGGAACACTAGACTAGGTTTTGTATTTTGTTTATCCAGAAAAGGCATCAGATCTATGGTTCTTGAAACCTCACAGGGAGGCTTTCATCCCTGAGTAGGAGCCAGATGTTATCTCCCCAAATAATTTTGTCGAGTTGATCAATTTTAGATGATAGGAGGTCATTTGAAAATTCATTTCTAAATTTCTTAAGGCTCATTTTTTATATCTTTATGCATGTAATAAAGTTTGAAAAGCATTAGATTGGGTTTTCATTTCAAAATTTTCAAAAAATAGGTTTCGGTAGCTAAGTGCTTATTTAAAACGGTCCCTAAGCTACCGAAAGCCCTGCTTTTGGCAGCTTAAACTAAATTTTCAAGGCTCTCCTAGCTACCGAAAGTGAAAGGACATACAACGTGAGTCAGGGGGCAATTTTTGGTGGCTTGGGTGAATACGATGGTGTTCATTAGCCACCGAAAGGTAAGTTTTTGGCAGCTTACATTTCAAAGGAAAAATTGTTCGAAGATACCAAAAGTAGAGGCATTCTCAACAATGTTTCGGCAGCTTACAGGTCAAAGGAAAAATTGTCCACAACTATCAAAAGCAGAGGCATTTTCAACACTGTTTTGGCAGCTTATAAGTCAAAAGCAAAATTGTCCACAGCCACCAAAAGTAGAGGCATTTTCAACACTTTTTGTGTCTTATATAGTTCATACTCTATTTTTTTTTGGCTTGAAGAAATAGGAGCATGAATGACAAACTTGGATTAGTAGATCTACTTCAGAATTCTGATGATACTAAACTCTTTCAGATCACTTATTTGAATACATGTGTTCCAAAAGCTTACACTAGTGATATGTAAACTAAGAATAGATACATAGTACGAACGCTGAGTAAGTACTATAGTATATAAACATATCCTCACAGGTCTAGAATAAGAAGAAGATCCCGAGCTATAAATAATGATTCAATTTTGTAGATTTTGAAGCAGACCTTTCGGTAGCTTAGGTGGACAAGGCAATTGTTCATTAGCCACCGAAAGCAGAGCTTTCAGTAGCTTACAGATTCGAACATTGGCTTTCCTAGCTACCGAAAGCTAAAAAATGGACAGAATGTTACCATTTTTGCACAGACCTGATTTTTACTGATCCAAACACCTCAAGGGTGGTTTATAATGTTATATAAAAATTGAAGGCATCATGATCAAGGTTATGTTTCAGATTTAAAGGTGCCAGCAAGGTGAGAAGAGGAATCCTCTTTTTTATTTTGGGCAAAAGATGGCCTGTCAATCCTCCAGGTGGCAGTTTCCACCTCCCTCATTAGCCTTGAAGGTTTCTAAGCTTGTCAAAGATTGTTGTAGCTGTCGAAAACATGAAGACCATCAAGATGGAGGTAGGGATATTTGCTGCAGAAATGGCGTTTTTACTGTGCAGAGGCATCATTTTCAAATGATGATTTTGAGCGACTGGAGAATCTTTTTGAAAAACGCTCAGAGGTTTTTTTTCCTAACATGTCAGAGAACAATAAACTCCCTCCTTTTTCCTACAAGTGTTTCAAATTGAGAGAATCGAATCCATCTTTGAACCCTAATTTTCGGATCCCAGAATATGCATGTTTGACACATGTTTTTGAAATACAGATCTCGGGCAAGTGAAAATGAATCGCAAGGAACTGAAAGAGGTTTTTTCTCACAACGGATCAAAATACAATAAACTCTCTTGGTTTACACACAGGTGTCACAGATTTGGAGAGATGAACCCATCTCTGAGCCCCATTTTTCAGCAGTTTGGCCAAATTAATGGCGTTTTACTGTGTAGAGTCATCATTTTCAAATGATGATTATGAGCGACTGGAGAATCATTCTACAAAACGCTCGGAGGTTTTTCTTCCTAACACATCAGAGAAAAATAACCTCTCTCAGGTTTCCTACAGGTGTCACAGATTGGGAGAGTCGAATCCATTTCTGAGCACCCATTTTTCAGTAGTTTGGCTAATTAAAAAATGATTTTTCCCTGGTTTCTTAAAAAACGGTTTTGATCTTCTATCTAGAGGATTTCGACCCAGATTTTGAGGATCTGGGGGAAGATGTTGTAAAGGCTATAAATCCTAGATCTTGAGAGAAAGAAAGGGTTGGATGTTAGAGACTAGACTTATTGTATTTGGTGTCAAGACCATTTCTTAATGTATTCGGCCTGCAAGCTTCTTTCTTTTGATATCGTCAGATCCTCTTCTTCTTTTTGTCTATGCTTGTGAGTGAATGATGTTCTTCATCTATGTTTAATTAATCTATTGGTGACTTTCACCTCACTATTTTATTATTAAGCAAAGGATCATAAGTCATTTTACTGATTTCTAGACCCATCATATGTGATTGCTTTATGTATGATCTGGTTGATGTGATTAGTTTCTATCCCATTTGATACACAATTATCTGGTTCTATCTCTCGAAGGCCTTGCATAGTTTGAATATGATTGGACAGCCTTGATATATCATCCAGTAATCTAGATATTCATCTTGATCCACCCATCATACGAGAAAAAGGTTAAGTTACCAGGCTCCTTTGACTTACAGCTTAGAAGGACTCCTGGAGTGATAACACTTTAGATTTGATGTTTTGTAGACATTGTATATTTGGAAAGCAGTGTAGAAAAAAATTCAAAAGTAGGGATTCGTGCAAGTAAAGGTGTGCTTGATTACATACATTATGATGTATGGGGTCCATCTCCTACTATTTCCTATGGAGGAGCAACATATTTTTTGTTGTTTGTTGATGATTTTTCAAGAAAGGTTTGGGTCTATATGTTAAAAAGAAAGGCTGATGTGTTTGACACTTTCAAACGTTTTAAAGTTATGGTTGAAAAAAGAACTGGCAGGACGATCAAGTGCTTAAGAACGGATAACGGAGGTGAGTTTACTTCTTTAGAGTTTGAAAAGTTTTGCAAAGAAGAAAGGATCGTAAGACATACAACAAATGTATACACTCCTTAGCAAAATGGCGTTGCAGAACGCATGAACAGGACTCTTCTAGAGAGAGCAAGGTGCATGCTCGGTGATGCTAATTTGGGTCAAGAGTTGTGGGAAGAAGCAGTTTCTACTGCTTGTTATTTAATAAACCGATCACCTTCAATCGCAATAAATTGTCAAATTCCGGAAGAGGTATGGACTGGTCATCCTTGTAGTTATTAGAATTTGAAAATTTTTGGTTGTGAAGCTTATGCACTTACTCCTAAAAATCAACGTTCTAAGTTAGACCCCAGATCAAAGAAGTGCATCTTTGTAGGATATGATGATGTGACGAAAGTTTATTGGTTATGGGATCCTACTGCTCGTAAAATTGTCATTAGCAGAGATGTAATTTTTTATGAATCTTCTCTCACTAAATTAGAAAATGTAAAAGTTGATGTGGAATAGGAACATGTACCATCAAAACAACTAGTTCAGTTGAAGTTTCCATCTTCTAATGACTTAAAGAAACAAGAAGAAGTTTCTGGTGATAAAGAAGTCATAGAAGATGAAGAAATTGTGGAAATTCCACAACCTACACCACCTACACCAAGAAGATCTACGAGGGAGAGAAATCCTCCTAAAAGGCATACGGATTTTGTTTCGTCTATTGCTTTATTTACTGATGACGGAGAACCTTCTTGTTTTCAGGAAGCCATTGATTATGTTGACAATGCTAAATGGAAGATGGCTATGGAAGAAGAAATGGATTCTCTGAACAAGAACGAGACATGGAATCTGGTTGAACTTCCCAAAGATAGAAAAGTTGTTGGATGTAAGTGGGTCTTCATGTTGAAGAAAGGTATTGATGGTAGGATTGAAAGATACAAAGCTATATTGGTCGCAAAAGGGTATTCTCAGATGGAAGGTGTTGATTATCATGAGATTTTTTCACCAGTTGTTAAGCTTGTATCTATTCGTATTGTGTTAGCACTTGTTGCATTGCTTGATTTGGAGTTAGAGCAACTAGATGTTAAAACTGCATTTTTACATGGAGATTTAGATGAGGAGATTTTTATGGAACAACGAGAGGGTTTTGTGCAGCATCGTAAAGGAAAATTAGTTTGCAAGCTCAAAAAATCATTATATTGCCTGCAACAATCACCCAGGCAATGGTACAAGAAGTTTGATTCTTTCATGGTGAGCCACAGTTATACTAGAAGTGAATATGATCATTGTTTGTACTTCAAAAGTTTGGGTGACATATTCATTATCTTAGTATTGTATGCTGACGATATGCTTATTGTGAGTAAAAGCATGAATGAGATTGATAGGATGAAGGCTCAGATGGCTAGGGCGTTTGATATGAAAGATCTTGGAGCTGCAAAACAAATTTTGGGTATTGAAATACACAGAGACAGAAGAAATGGTAAGCTTATTTTTTCACAGGAGAAGTATGTTGAGCAAATACTTGTAAGATACATAATGAATAAGGTAAAACCTGTGAATGTTCCATTGGCTTCCCATTTTAAGCTTTCTTCAGGTTTATGTCCTAGTAGTGACGAAGAAAATGATTAATGTCTCGTGTTCCATATGCCAATGCAGTAGGATGTTTAATGTATGCAATGGTGTGTACTAGACCTAATATTTCACATGCAGTTGGTGTTGTCAGTAAATACATGGAAAATCCAGGAAAAGAACAATAGAATGTAGTGAAATGGGTGCTTCGTTATCTAAGAGGAACAAGTCACTATTGTATCACTTTTAATAATAACAGTGATTCTGTATGTGGTTTTGTTGATTCAAATTTTGCAGGTGATTTGGACAAGAGAAAGTCTACTTCTGGATATGTTTTTACTCTTGCAAGTGGAGCTATAAGTAGGATGTCAAAGCTTTAAGAAAGAGTTGCTTTATCCACTATGGAGGCTAAATACATTGCTGCCTCACATGCTTGCAAAGAGGTGATTTGGCTGAAAGGTCTACTTGAAGAAATTGGAAGGTTGCAGAACAATGTGCCTGTTTTCTGTGATAGTCAAAGTGCTATACATTTGGCTACAAATCCTATTTATCATAGTAAGACTAAACATATTGATGTAAAGTATCATTTTGTAAGACAAGCCATTAGTGAAGGTGGAGTAGATCTGAGAAAAGTTCATACTCAAGAAAATTCTGCAGACATGTTTACAAAACCAGTGTTGTTAGAGAAGCTACAATGGTGTGTGGCTTCTCTTGGTTTGAAAAAGAAGTGATGAATAGTTTCCGGCAAAGTATCAGACAATTTGTTGTCAAGGTGGAGATTGTTAAAATTGTGACAACTAATTAACAATAAATATAACTAAAAATGGTTTGTTTAACCGTTGGTTGGTTGGCAGTTCCTTTAACCGATGGTAGTTCTTCATATACGTAACTCCTTCATCATATATTTATATGTAATATTGGAAAGGAGAGAATGTAACCAAGGAGAATCGGTGGGTGAGGAATGACTTGTATGTAATCACCATTATTGAAAGGAATAAGATGTCGATACTTTTCCGGGTGGATGTTTCCCCAAGTGTTGGGGTCTTAACATGTTAAATCTCTGTTTGAGATGTGTGTTATGTTTGTTCATTATTATTTATTACTATTTTTCCAGACTTGATTAATTACAAAGTTTAGGTTGTGAACACTAGCAAAGGTTCAATGTACATGAAATGTAAAAGTGAGCTTGGACCCTGTCATATATTTTCACCTCAGAACCATATGGATCCAAAAGAGAAATCTTGATACCTTATATATCTAACACAAGTTGGAAAGATGTTGATAGTGCATTCTAGTGCAATTTTGTAGGTTATTCAATATGTGGTCAATACAATTATAGAGGGAATACCCTTGTTGTTCATCAAGAGATTAAAATGAACATATGTGGAAAGAAGAGGAAGTCGGATAGAGACCGTCATAGAGGTAGAGAAGTTAGAGGAATAACTAATGGGGAAAGAATGTTCGGCCAAGAGTCATGATAATGGAAAGGTCGAGAGCATGACTAACCAAAAAAGATGAAGCATAGAAAGCTAGGTAGTTACGTGAGTAATTGGAACAATTATTGGAGCAGTTATGGTGGTTGTTGAATTCACTAGGTGGCAAGGTATGCCAACGAGGTTGCAAGTGAAGCAATTAATGCTCTTAACTCTAGAGGAATCATCAAGAGTATTCTATAGGAAGATTGAGCATGATATTAAGGCAATAGAGCACATTATAAAAGTGGATTGAGGTGAAGAAGAGAGGGGTTCTAGAATTATATAGTTTGAGAGTTTGCGCTTTTGGCCAATGTAATTGTATCCCACTAGATAATTACGGGCCAACTAAAATAGAGCATTGACTCTCAATTTGTAAACATTTTTTTGCAATTAATTTCAAATGTTAATAGCAAGCCATTATTGGTGTCCAATATTCCTGTTGTGTTGTTGTTGGAGTTTTTGCTATGTATTATGACCCACAAGCCCAGTCCATCTAGGTTGCTTGCATCAGTTAGTATCAGAGCAGGAGTATTTGGTATGAAGGAGGAAACAAAATCTAGTTGTAGTTGTGTAGAGTTGCAGAGGTGGTGGAGAATCTAGCTACAGTTGGATATAGTGATTTAGTTGATTGATTTGAAGGAGAAATGGATCAAAGGGGCCTTAATGTCTATGGTATAGGATGAAGGCCACATGCAAGCATGACTATTGACAAAGAAACATTCATTCCATGAGAACTATGAAGAATGAGTTGGTTGCAGTAAAGGAAGCCTAGAAGAGGGGATTTTTGGCTAAAACCCTTGACCATAGTGATGTGGAGGTTGGGGATGAAGAAAATGCTATTGAGAAAGAAAAACAAGAGATAGAAGACAGACTACTAAAGGTTCTGTCATAAATGAAGGGTAGATCCAAGATGGAGGTGACCACCTATTTAGGGATTCTAAACCATGAAGAGTTGATAGACTAGATTAGAGAAATGGAAAAATATTTTGATATGGAGTAGATATAAGACCCAAAAAGGGTAAACGTTTATTGTTTGAAGCTAAAGGGTCATGCCTCATCATGGTGGGACAATGTACATGATGACAGAGTAAAGAAGAGAAATGATAAAATTAAAACTTGGGATAGAATGGTTTCCAATTTGAAGGATAAGTTTCTTCCCACTGACTACATGATTTCCTTGTTTTGGAAATTACAGAACATGAGACAAAAGGAGCTAACTATTCAAGAATTCACTAAAGAATTCTATAAACTGTTCATAAGGTCAGGACATATAGATGAAGGAGAAGAAGATCTAGATAGATATGTGAATGGAATAAAATATGCCATATAGGATGAGTTGAGATTATCAAGGTTCAGAACAGTTAGAGAGGCATACCAATTTTCCTTAAAACCAGAGGAGAATCTCACCAGAAAGGCCTATATAGCTAGAGGAAAGACTATTATTAGAGGAAGAGATGGAAAATTTACTTCCACAAGAACGCATACCAGTGGGTCGAAGAGAGATAGTGAAGTGAGAAGAGATGAGGGTACAACAAGAAACTATGCACCGAAGTATTGATGGGGTGGTGAAAACCCCAGAGGTATAGGCAAATTAGGGAGACAAGGAACATTTGGATGTAGGGGTGAAAATAGATTAAATGTAGTCTTCTATAAGTGTTGCGAAGTTAGACACAAGGAATATGAGTGCCTAGAGAACTTACATATTGCAAGTCGGCAGGAGACCAAAAGTCGGGGAACCGAATACAAAATTGGTTCAACTATAGCAGAAAGTGCAGTAGAGACCGTGTCAGATGGAGGTTGAAACCTAATAACCAGAAGGACGTTGTTACAATTGCTCGATGGGAAGAGAAGGAACCAGTGTAGAGGAAGTCAATCTTCTGAATGAAAGTGAAAATCAAAGACATGTGTTGTTCCACAATAGCCAATGGTGGCAGTACAGAGAATTTGGTCTTGATGAAATTCATAGAGAAGATGGAGATGAAGTGATGACCACACTTGAATGCCTACAAAGTGTTGTGGCTGAAGAAGGGACATCATGTTACGATTTCAAGGTAATGTTTGTTAAATTTCAAGATCGATACCTTTTATTGCAGTGTGTTATGTGATGTGGTGCCCATGGATGCTTGCCATCTGTTGTTGGGGAAGCCATGGCAATATGATAGGAACATAATTTTATATGGGGAAGACAACTTAGGTGAGAGGTAGAAACAAACACAACCAATCAATGATGAAGCTTGTGCAATTTATCAAGATGTTTATGAATATGTTGAAAAAATATCGGAAAAAATGTTACTTTTATTAAAATGTATAAAGAGAGACACTTTATGAGATATATAGTCACAAACAACAAAAAGAACTTATTCTTATTCCACCTTCATCATTATGAAATATTATTTCTTGAGTTCACTTGGTGATCATACTTTTAAGTCGATGGAAACTTTCCCACAGCTTGGAGACCACAATTTTATTTAGGGATTGAGAGCTTATATAGTCCTTTGATCCCTAACCCTTAACCCAACCCTAACATATATACCATTAACCTATAACCCTTTAATCCCTAACCCCTAACTTCTTATACCCTATCCCCCTAATCCTTAACACCTAAAACCCATCCCCTCTAAGCCATCAAACCCCTAGATCGTAGTGGGGATGGATGACATTGGTGCCAAAATAAAAAGTGTGCTAAGCCTAGGAAAGCCATGTTAGGTGGACTATTGCCATATAGTAAGTCCAAGAAAACAACTTGAATTGGTAAGGAAAATTTCCTGGATGGGGGGACTTATGATAAATAAAAATGGTGGGAAAACATATAAACAAATCATTTAATGCACAACGAATGTATGCACTAATATGCTAGGGTATTGAGTATACCTCATGAGAACTCCTAACTTGCATTTAATGAAAAATGGATCCTAATATGTTATCCTACACACATAATTTTTTTTTTTCACAACATGGCAGTGCTCAAAAACCTAAATCCAATTGTAGAAATAGTAATATAAATACACCTCACATGCCCTTGTATGGGCCAAAATGTGGATTTTTAATTTGCACATTCAAGTTTGGAGTAAGATGATAATTTCTAAACATTCGTTTTATTTTTATAAGAGTTTCAACTTTCCTTTTTAGATTTCATCTCCATTACGTTAGTCCACACTATTTGATCTTTCCTTTTATCCATCAAGTTTTCAAGTTTTTGGGGATTTTTAACTGGAAAAGGCCCCTATATTTCAGTCCATAATGAAGCTTTATAACTATTGAAATAATACCCACACAATCCTACTTGTATAAGGTTTGAATATTCATGCACCTATGTATTTGTTGAAACTAGGGGCTATACAGTTATAAGAATATGGGGATTCTAATATGCAAGCTAGATAGTATGGAACTAGAGCGAGTGAGTGCATCATACCCTAAAGAAACCTACCTAAAGGGATGTTTTTTCATTTGGAATAATTTCCTCATGTGGTCTACTGAAGGTATTTTAAATTCCATTGATGTGATTGAGCTTACAACTCCTAGACAATATCATCTAAATGTGGAATTTGAATGGGTACTTTTAGGTATTGCACAAGATCTATAGTTTCTAGTGTTAGGTATGTATTTTTTGAACGGGTTACCTTCTTATGGACAAGAAATAAACCCAAAGTATACTCTACGAGGGATCATGACACTAACCAAATTAATGGAGTTCCATTACAAGGATAGGGAAAACAAGGAATAGGGATGTGTCTCAATAGATAGAATAGAGTTATTGTTCCCTAGTGCATAGTTGTCACGTCCCCTCCCATTGATCCAATGCAAGGAAATGAACATGACACTAACATTCTAGGTTTTTAAAAAACCTTAGCCCCATTCATCATTGACAATTCATAAAACAAGTAAAATGCATATGTGTGCAGATGCATAATCAAATAAAAACAACAGAAGTAAAATCTATATCCACACACATTTCACATGCATTCATCAACATAATCACAACAATCAATAATTAAAAACATTGTAGATTTTAATACACATCGAGAATACTTATCTTGATGGTGAAGTTGTCCCAAGCGACTAGCTATGCAGCTGCAACGTTCCACCCAGCCATAGGCCAATTGTGTTCATCAATCTCTCAACACAATTGCCACCCCCAAGTTGGGCATGATTTCCACAAGGAATGGGAACACTCAAGCTCATGCACACCAAAATGAACATTACATCTAAGCCAAGCCAGTCCATAGCTGGGTTTATCAATCCAGATGTGAACCCTCTCCTATTTTTGGATGCTTGCACTTGTTAACACTTATTATGGTTTCCACCATGGAAGGCAGAGGAAAAATACCACCTAAAGCCCTAAAGTCATCCATCGGCCGGTTTCATTGAGCAAAGCATCAGGAAACCCAAAATTGGTTAAGTGTCAAACAAATCCAAGCCAAAGGACCGAGCCGTAGTGAGAAAATGGGAAAATACAAGGCAAGAGGGATCTTCCGCAGGAAAAACTAGCAGTAGGAGCTTCTTCCGCAACCAACGAAGATTGGATGACTAGGATTAAAGAGCTGATTAGATCAATGGTCAAAATGGTGTTCCGCAGAGCTGTTTTTCTGCTCCCGCAATCCGCAATGCAGATTGCAGAAAAGAAATCTAACAAGGAAGCAAGGCATATAGTTTCCACAGCCCGCAATCCGCATTGCAGGAAGGAAATTCCCCAGAGCACTCAAAGATGAGTTTATGCATTCCACAACCCGCATTGTGGATTGCGGATTGTAGATCGACAACTTTTCAAATGGCCAAACAAGTAAATTTCCGCATTCCGCATTGCGGATTGCGGAAAGGTAATTCTCTAGAAAGGCGCGAGGCCGAAAGCCCAATCCCTGCATGCCACATGGAAAATTGCGGGTTGCGGAAAGGCCATTGCGGAAGAGAAATTGTGGAAAGGCCGTTGCAGAAGGGAAACCTGTGGAAAGGAAATTGCGGAAAGAAAATTGCGGATCAAGGAAGTTTTGCAGAGAAAATTACGGTCACGAGGAATGGAGATTTTCACAGAGGAATGACACATTTGAGAACGACGAAGGTGGCCTGTTTCAGTTACCTGTCCTAATCAATCTAAACGGCCTAATCCGCAGGATGAACAGGTGGCTTCCAAGAACAGGTGGCTTCCATGGAGCACTCAAAGATATGTTTCTGCATTCAGCAACCTGCATTGCGGATTGCGGATTGCAGAGCGACAACTTTTCAAATCGCCAAAAATGTAAATTTCCGCATTGCGGATTGTGGAAAGGTAATTCTCCAGAAAGGCGCAAGGCTGAAATCCCAATCCATGCATGCTTCATGGCGAATTGCGGGTTGCGGAAAGGCCATTGCAGAAAGGCCGTTGCGGAAGGGAAACTGCGGAAAGAAAATTGCGGATCAAGGAATTTTTGCAAAGAAAGTTATAGTTGTGGGGAATGGAGATTTTCTTAGAGGAATGGCGTATTTGAGAACAATGAAGGAGGCCGGTTTTAGTTACCTATCCTAATCAATCTAAATGGCATGATCTGCAAGATTAACAGGTGCCTTCCATGGCCCAATGGTGCACTGCTAGTGCAAGCAATTCCTTCCTCTGCACATGACAAAATCAATGGCTATTGATTCGGGCGACTTGGCTCGGACGGACTCATCATTACCATTTCGAGTTGTTTTGAATTAGTTAAGATATTTTGATGTTTTTAAGCCTATATAGGCAAGGTCCGAAGTAGACCAAAAGGTTGGACGTTTTTGTTTCAGAGAGATTACTGCTCTCTACTGTATTAAACTCGGTCTCTTAATTCAATGAGCATACCCGATTTTGGAGCTTTGGATTCCTGTGATGTGTGTTCCAATGTCTCTTATTTCCTGTGTATGTGTTCTTGCTTTGTATTTCCATTAATTGTTTACTTCTGTAGTACCTATAGATCAATATTACATGGTCTAGAATTCATGTCCACATGCTCCAGATGCATATGACTAGGTATTCCACCCTTTTCCTCTTGAATTTGCAGGTTAGAATTCATTCTTAAATTCTCTAGGCTTGTGGCTGAACTTGTCTCCTTCCTCTACCTTCATCTGTTGATTACTCTGACATGAAAGAACCATGTCTACCTTGCCTCTTGTTCTTGCAATCACAGCCCAAACCTGCCATTGGTGACAATAACCCACCGAAGTTGACTCCATGCCCAACTGTCCTCCTGTTCTTAACTCCAACCAACCAAAAACCCCTTTTAATTCATTGTTTGAAGGTCTAGCCACCACTTCTATCGATATCCCAACCCATTTTTAAGCTGCATCCTATTGCTAGAATCCCTAAAGGAAAATCCATCCTTATGGTTGGAAAGGCTAGTTTCCATCCACTAAATATTGGTTTGCTACAGTTACCCCATGGTATTTCCTGCCACAACCCAGGAAAATATTGGGTGATAACAACACTCAAGATCAAGACAAAGCAATGGATACCCATAACTCATGCCCCATCATAATCTTTCTACACACAGCAAGCACAATTGTTGGCATAGCAAAAAAAAATTCAACTCTGGGTTTTACAAAACAAAATGTCCATTGATTTTCTCTAAATCGTAGCACCCAAATCGAGTTGTGGGAAGGGAAATCGACCACATGGAGCGAAACTAATTTCTCCCACAGGTATATACACATTTAAATGGGAAAAAAGACCCCCTCAAGACCCCAAAATCAGATTCCTCTTCTTCCCCACTGTTCTATATCACAAAAACTCCCTTATCCCAGCTGAGAATGAAGGAAACACAAGAAAAAAACGTGGAGAAAAATGCCCAGCAAGTTCAAAACTCGTGAGAGAGAAAAACTAATGCATGAAGAATGGATTGGGGAGCAATTTTGTGGCTCTTTTATTTCCCAAGAATCCAAACATGTTTTTCCCAAAAATGGTGGCTTGCCCATACCCGAAATTGGAAAGCTGTATATACCTCTCCATTTCCCCAAATAATAACTATTTCAACCAACTCTTGGGAGAAATAAATGATTGGGTGCAAAAGTCAACATGGATAGTTGAAAGTTCATGGGTTCCCTCATTGACACTTGGCTTGGATTTATGGGTCCAAGTGTTTGAATATTTCCCTCCCAATTCCTTGTAAAAATCATGCCCTCATAGTCTTGTTGCATTGCTTAGCTAGTTGTGGGTATTTTTATTAAAATGCATATTTACATGATATTTACAATTTTCTATTGTGGCTGGCTAGCACGCAAACCATATGCATTAATTTTAATGCTAAATCGATGGTGGGGATTTGGCCTTGATCTCCTTGCCATGGTTTCATAACGATATTACATTATTTACATTTTTAATGCAACGGGGTCAACATCGGGGTGTTACAATAGCCCACATGACTTTGTATATTGGATGCTCTTTTTCACCATCTAGTGTCAAGAAATATGCACATATTAATTATGGGGCAATGATTGTATGGGAAAGTATTTGATTAGGAATCAACATTGATGATGATGGTGTACATCTACATAAGGGAATGTAGGAGGTGGTCAGGTTGGGGGGGTTCATTTTGAAGCCTTGTATTCTCCTTGATTTTAAAGTGGTTCCCATATATCTATTCACATGTATTCTCATAATAGGGGATATGAGATCCCTACATGACTTACTAGAAAGAGATGATCACATTAATTAGGAAGTAGAAATATTGGTCTAAAGTTTAATCATGAATTATTTGTTGTTTCGGAGTAATACATAATTGTGATCTAGGAGCTCACATATTAGGGTGTGGAATTCAATGAACTACCTTTGAGGATATGTGGAGTCACTTGTTGACATCTCAACCAATTGGAGGCCATTAATGAGGAAAGTGGCACAATCAATTGTTATTGTGCATGAACTAGTGTGAATGGGACCCTAGTAGTATCCTTGTAAGTTTGGGGAAGGAGTAGGGGAATTTTCACTAATCTTAAAAAATATTCTTATTTTCATGTGTGTATCTCCCCTTTATATCCCTAAGCAAAAAGAATACATTATTTTTATTCTACATTTAACATATAAATATTTACAAAAAGAATATCCAAATATAAAGATATTTAATGAATAACTTACGATGGGACGATATTCATTCCCCCCTTCAGAGTGTCCATGCTTTGTAGAATGTTTTTTAATTGTTTTTATTAAAAGTCTCCTCCTATAATATTCCCTACATCTATTACAAGGAAAATAACATTTTCCATCACTAGACCTTCCATCCAATGCAGCTTCCACACCTAGATTCCCACCTGGATGAATGTTATCTAACATTCTTCTTTACCAAACTTGCAATGATATTGAGTATCTTCAAAAAATAACCTGCAATATAACTATTTGTAATGCACTTAACAAAATACAATATGTTTGTATAGAAACAACATCGAATGCCATTAATCACACGCCATTGATATTTCACCTGTAATTACGTCGGATATGCGACGCATTCTAGGTTCGTCCAATATCCGACGTATAGTCAATTATTCGACAAAACGGTGAGGGCATCGAGTATTCGACGAACGTTGCGTAGTTTAAAAAAAAAAAGTAAAATCCAAGAATTTTGTCGATTTTAGCTCTGTTGTCGAATCCGTTGTCGGGATTTTCGCCCAAATGTAGTAGTGATGAATAAGGGATTTGAGGTTAGTGGTTAAATAGGTTACAGATTATTTAGTTTAGGTGTTGGTGGACAATGGTTAAGCAGGTTAGGTATTTGTGTGCAGAAACATTATATAGAGAATAAGTATTATAAGAGTACTACAAAGCATTATTGATTACGACGTCCAGAGGATAATGATAGAGGTTTAATATGTGTTAGAATTTGTAGGGGCTAGGGGTTGGAGGTTAATGGATAATAGTTATAACAGTTAGATGTAATTGGTTATGGGGATTAGAGGTTAATATATATAAGCTTAGTTATTAAGGGTTTTATAGTCGCCAATAATTAGGGGTTAAGTGTTATATAAGTCTTGAATGTTATAGGATTTCACTATGAGGGGTTATATTGTTCATGTATTATAATGATTATAGCTAAAGATATAAGTGTTAGGGACTAGCCATAAATATGTGTTAAGATATAAAGCTTATAGATTACATGTTAAGGGTGATAATCAATAGGGTTGGTATAGGTTGGGGTTTACATGCATTAATGGTTTATAACGGTAAATGGTAAAGTACGAGCAAATTTAGATTGAATATAATGGTTAGGGGTTATAGATTTCAAAACATAGGTATTATAGTTGTTAATGGCTATAGTGATTAAAGATGAAGAATGATATACATTGGCGGTTATAATGGTTAGAAGTTAAGGATTACGGTGATGTGGGTTACCATGAGAGTTAGGAATTATATGAGATATTGGACTAGAGTTATGGGTTTGAAGTTAGATGTTAAGTGTTATACAGATTATTGGTTAAGGGTTAAGATTGTTAGAAGTTACGAGTAATGTGTTATATGGGTTAAGGGTTGTAATAGTTATGGATTATGGATTATATACATTAGGAGTGATAAAATTAAGGGATAAATAGTTATATGGGATTAGGTTTTAAAAATGTATGGGTTTATAGGGATTAAGGGAAAGGTTTAGGGATTAGGGGATTTAGAGTGATATGTGTTAAGGGTTATAATTATTACTAGTAAGGGTTAGGGGGATACAAACTTTAGGGTTTAAGGGTTATAATTATTGCTAGTAGGAGTTAGGGAGATACAAACTTTAGGTTTTAAGGGTTATAATCAAAAGGGGTTACATCATAGTGGAAGTGGGACATGTATGAAGGGTTAGAGGTGATATGGTTATGAGTTATGTCTTTTTTATTCGATTCAAATTGGGTTATAGGTCATTATATAGAAATTATAGCACTTCTTATCTAGTTGTTATCGGGCATAATAATGTTATAGTGGTTAAGGGTTATATTTTTTAAGGGTGATTTATTAGGAGATAAGGGTAATGGTGGACAATGGATAAGGGCTATAGGGGTTAGGAATGATATCAATTAGTCAGGTTTATATTGGATATGGGATATAGGTTTTAAGGGTTAGGTGTTTGATGATAGAGTTTAGGGTTGATGAGGATTAGAGGTTATAAGGGTTAGGGGTTATAGGGGTTGAGGTTTATTTGGGTTTTTATTTAATGGATATAATAGTTAAGCATTAATATATTTTTGGTTTAAGGGTCATAGTGGTTAATGATTACAAGGGATAATGATTATATTGGTAAGATATCATAAGATTTGGTGGTTATAATGGATATGTTATGTACATTAATAATAAGGATTGCTGAGAGTAAGTGATTTTGAGTTACATGAATTAAGGTTTCTAGTGGTTATGCCCTATAATATTCACTAATTTATAGTTTTAGTGTGTTAACAATTATAATTATTGAGTGTTATTAGGGTTAAGGTTGACAAGCAATATGAATTATGATGAATTATGAGGATACAAGTTATAAGAGTCAAGGGTTTGGATTTATTGGCTTATAAGGGTTAAGGATCGTGACTTGTGTGGGTCAATGGCTAGTAAGGTCTCATGGCTAAGATTTCTCAAGTATTAGAGCTTATACAAGTTAAGGGTTAGGGAGTTGGGATTAAGGCTTATAATATTTAGGTATAAATCATGTTATCATTTTGGGATTATAGTGGTTACCCGGGGTATGGATAATATGGATTATAGGTTAGAGACTATATGGGTTAGGTGTTTTAGGTGCTTGGGATTAATGGATAGTAGTGGCTAGGATTTATACATGCTATAAAGGATTAGGTGTTTCAGGTGAGGATTTAAGGTTGTCATGCATTAGTTATTAAAGAGTTAAGAGTTATGGGTTATATAAGTTATAAGGATTAGAGGTTAATTTTTATTTGACTAGAGACTTTAGAGGTTAGGATTAAGTGGTTAGGATTATAGTGTTTAAGGGGTATAAGTGTTAGGGAATGGAGGATTTATCATTATGTGTTAGGATTTAGGAGTTATAGGGGCTATACTAGTTTAGGATTATAGTGGTCCAAGAGTTATAATGGTTAGTTGTACTAGGGATTAGGGATTGCAATGGCTAGGGAATAATGGTTAAGGGTTTGGGGATTGAGATATAGGGGCCATGGATTTATGGTTATAAGGATGAAGATTTATATGTACAAGGGGATATGCACTATATGGATTATAGGTTATGCGAGTTATGGATTTTTTGTTATAATATATACATATTATAGGATTTGTTGGTTATAGGGGTTACTAGATAGGGCTTGTAATGATTAGGGGTTATAGGGTATATTGGTGATAAGGGTTAGATTTCAGTGGTTATAAGGGTTAGGGATGATAATGCTTATCATCTTTGGTTTGCAACTATTTTTTTTTATTAGTTTAAAAGGTAAGGGTTTCAAGTTTAGAGTTTGTAATATTCAAGTGTTAAGGGTCAAAGGTTAGGAGTTGTATGCATTATAACTAATATTATTAGTTTCTAGGGGTTATAGTTTGTAGGGTTCATAGGGTTTAGGAGTGGTAAATATTTGAGATTATAATGGTTACAAGTTATAATTGTTAAGTAAGTAAAATGGCTATGGGGTATATGAGTTTGGAGATGATGGTTAAGGGTTATGATTTACAAGGTTTATAAGGAATTGGGAGTTATAAGTTTTGGGGATTTATATTAGTTAAGGGTTAATGACTAAGGGCTACAGGAATTACGGGTTATAGAAGTTGCATTATAATTTTTATTGTGGTTAATAATTAAGGTGAATATTTTTCTTGGGAGGTCATGTCTATAGGTTCACGACATTTTTTTTGGCTCTGGATGTAAAAAAAAGTCCTTTAGGGACTAATGCCTAGATTTCCTCCCATCACCTTCTTGAGGGTTGCGTGACTCATACGTTCTGCTCAGAAACTCATAATGGTGACCATATCCCCTTGGGATGTCAATTTTTAGGTTTGAAGCATCGATCTTGAGCCTAGATTTCTATCATCTTCATTAGGGCATAAGGCCTGAATTTTCTCTCTCAACCATGTCTAAGACCCTCAGACCTATACCTGGTGATCATACATTCCTAATATCATTAGTATCGCTACTCATAGCAAAGGATATACTTGAGAGGTCGTGTGTAGTGGACTAAGGCGTTGTTCTTGAACTTGGATGATTACATTCTTATTTTATGGATTAAAGCCAAGGTTCCATCCCTCAACCATGTATAGGGCC
Organism: Larix kaempferi; assembly: GCA_027924585.1. NCBI lineage: Eukaryota > Viridiplantae > Streptophyta > Pinopsida > Pinales > Pinaceae > Larix > Larix kaempferi. Next base: position 933,861 of record BSBM01000328.1, read on the forward strand.
TAGACACCCAAACCTGGAATCCAAGACATTAGAATGGTCACACTTGGAATCAAAGCTAGCCTTAGGAAATCCTATGTCATGGATTTGGGTGTTATTCATAGAAATGGATGACTAAATATCCTAAACATTGTGGTTAAGGAGAGAGTGGTGAAGGAGGGAGGAGTGATTGGGTGGAGTGGAAGAGAGAGGGTGGATTGGGTGGATAGGAAGAGAGAGGAGGGTGGGATTATAGAGAGGGAGAGGGTTTTAGGGAGAAGAAAAAAAAATGAGGGTGTCAAACAATGTGTGCGCACACCTACACGTGCGTGCATCTATGCGTTCGCACTAGTACGTGTGCATGCATTTGTGCGTATGCATGTTTAAATCCAATTTTTTTTGTGCCCTTGCAAGTTTGGTACTAGCTTCAGATTGCCAAACCTTGAGGCTCAGACTAGGTTATAGTAGAACACACCAATTTTTGTAACTTCATGTTTTTCACCCTTCGTTCTACATGTTGGCACGGGACTAGTCAGGATGAAAGGGTCATTCACGGAGAATGCAGAAGTAGTTAGTTTGTTAGATAAGGGTCATGTGGATTGTTTTGTAACGATTTAGTTTTGTATAAATAGGAGTATGATTGTAAGCCTAAGGTAATCCGGTGATGAATAGAGCAATCAAAATTTCGAGTTTTGGTCTAGTTGTTGATCTATTTTGTATCCGCGATATGATGTATTGACTGTTTATGTGAAGGTCATTCCGTAGGTTTTAATGAATGCATAAAGATGTTCGATTATGATTCTCTCTTTGTCTTTGTTTATGTTAGATGATAAATGTGAATGTTTGAGAGATGTTTAATGCTCTATGGGTTTGGTAATTGTTGTTCATGCTAATGAGTAGTTAGATCATGTTGATGCGAATGTCTGCTATGTGTTGACTCTGCGATTGATGAATATGCGAATGATGAACTGCTAGCATAGTGCGAAAGATATAATCTTTGGTTTCTGCAGTTGCAATGTATGTTTGATGCATGTACTCAAATCCACTGCGGAAACTTGGTTCCTGGAGCCCCCTTGTGCATCTCAAGTGAGACTTCACTCACTCTGCGAGTGTTGCTGGAAAGGGTAAAATATTTCTAGGCCAGTGCGTAAGGGAGTTCGGTCGATGGTTTGTTGATGATAATGCAAAGTGAACCCTATCGATAGTCATTGTGTCAACAAATGGTTCTGTTGTCGGGACCCTGAAGAGGAAAAGAAGAGGATATGCTGTGGCACCCGATGAAACTAGAGATTCAAGAGTGGTTCGAAAAAAAGACAGCGGAATTCGCAGAAGGAGAAAAGAAAAACCCTAGACAGATGGTAAGAAGTTGGTTGAAGAAGTACATTTATTCAGATATCCACGAGATATTTTTCTGTGAATTCCCAGTACTGCTGCACAAGTGGTTAGTGCAGCTAACATTCTAGAAGCACCATTTCCAAAAGAATGAGCCTGACCATTGGACACCAGAACTCATTTAATAGTTGAAATGTGTTGACAACACAGTATCAAGGGATGTCGATTTTTGGGTGGATAGTAGCCTAGAGTGATATATTACTGAGTTCGCAGTAGACACGATCAAATCGTACATCGACGCGGAAATAAATTTCTTCAATGGACCAAGGGGAAGGTCCTTGTTGTTGCTAAAACAATGGATTAAGATGCTCATCTGCGAAAAGGGCATATTGAGGATGACTTCCGACGAGTAGAAAGATCAGTGTGCGGAGGTTGTGGGTATCGCGTGAATGTGGATCCGATAGAAATATGTGGTGTAGATTTACATGAGAGATGACAAGTTTCTAAGGGAAGCTGACAAAGAGTGTGGTACCTTGAGGAGTGGGGTGATATTCCGACATCCTGAGAAGAAGAGGAGGACTAATAGAGAGTCTCCTAAGAGGACTGGAACAGAAGACTGCGAAACAGGACAGCAAGGGAGAAAGCGACCCTATTGCGATGAAGACGGTGACCAAGCTACCCCAGAAGCAGAAGAGGGACGGATCGTATGTTACAACATACCTGCAACCCCGCGCACTACCTAGAATTTTACAAGAAGAAACACAAGCTATTCTCAAAGTTGCCCTCCGTGTAGCTATAAAAGTAGTGCATCAATAAACAATAACAGTAGGAACATTAGAATGGCAGATGACACAAAAATTCCCACTTTCTAGGGGAACGGGACTGAGGATCCCAAGCAGTATTGGTTTCTATGTGAAGCATTCTGGACTGTGAAGCAGGTCTAGGATGAAGATATAAAAAAGGGACAGCTAGCGATGACCCTTAGGGGCCATGCGCTAGATTGGTTTATGAATTTTACAAGGGTTCTGGCGCGAACACCAACCAAGTCTTTAGCACAGATCAAAGCATGAATGGTCGATGAATTTAGAAATCCAAAGTCAGAGTTGCAGTATGTCACCGAGCTCAAAGAAATCAAGCAATACCCAAATGATTCGGTATGGGAATTTGATCAGCGGTACAAAACCCTGATAGTGAAAGTAATTTTTGGAATAAATGATATGCGGCACAAGGAGTGGTTTATCGCAGGATTGGTACCACACATTTGTGGACCACTAATGCAACAGAAGGTTGCGACCCAAGCAGAAGCATTGGAGATTACGATGAAGTTGGAGGCTTCACCAATAGGCAAAACGAGTTCGGCCATGGATTGAATATAGGCGCAGCTAGAAAACTTAACGATCCAAATGCAAGACATGAAGAATGGAAAAGAGGCTCGTAAAAATGTCTAGTGCACTAGGTGTAGGACAGAGGGACACCACAAGGATCAGTGCCCAGACTTATGAGAATGTTTGCAATCCGGTGCACCAAATCCCCTCAGTCAGGGAGGGCTTCCTTGGTGTCGTGTCTACCAAATGAGAGGCCATTGACTAGAAGAAAGTGTGTATATGCAGAAGATAGTATCGAAACCAAAGAACTTGTATTGAAATTTCTGTAAATCGGTTGGCCATGATGAAAACAATTGCAGAGCTTATGGCCTACTCCAGGAGAGGACTGTGGTTGCATACTTCATGGAAGGAGAAGAACAGGCACCGGGTCAGCAACAACAGTAGTATAATCAACCGTTGGCCCAGTATAATCACCAACTGCAGTAGTATGATCAAGGGAAGTATGGGTAACTACAGTATGGTCATCCACAGTATCCGGCACCGTAGTATCCACCACCGCAGTACCCACCATATGGGCCACCGCAACAGTCGCAGTATGGGAAACTGCAGTACCCTCCATATGGCCCACCACATGGAGGGGATAGAGGAGGATTATGCGGAGGTCAAGGTGTTGGCGTAGGACAAGGACAAGGACTGCTTATATGCTACAATTGTGGGCAGTAGGGGCATTATCAGAGGGATTTCCCGAATCTAGCGCCATAGTGCACCTATTGCAGCACTGTGGATCATGGCGTTGAAGACTATCCACAACTCATCACAAAATGGCAGACCAAGAATCTACCACCACCTCCACAGAACCAGAATCAGAATCCACCACCGGTTGTACAGATGATATCAATGGAGGCTCGAAGACACCATGTGACTGTTAGAGTGGTGACACGAGGAGGAGCTGTGACAGGAACTGACAGGTCATAGGCTACTGTCTGACCAACAACACGGAAACATGTCACCTTTGACATGAAATTTGAAAGGGATGTTTTCTTGGAAGCACAGGAGGCGATGAGACAGAGGAGTCAGTTACCTCTTCAGGAAGAAGTTATCTACGATATGTCACCGACGTTTGATGCGACGAAGTCACGGGTGAAGGATAACACCTTAAAAGCCTTCTTGAAGAGTTTCCTGGAGTTGGTAAAGCATTAGGATGCGCTGGAAGAGATATCCAATCTATTGAATCGATGGGAGGGTGTATCCCAGGAGAAAAAGGTCAATCGCATACACAAGTGGAAGACGGGGAGAGAGATGCGAATGTCGGCACAAATTGGAGCATTTGATGTCGACACAATTATCTTGGACATGGGTTCGGACGTCAACATTCTAACCAAGCATACATGGGAAACAATGGGGAAACCGTAGTTGGCCTGGTCACCAGTACAACTACAATTAGAAAATCAGAGTAAGGTTACTTACTTGGTCGGGTGTACCAACTTTCGGTTGAGATTGAGGGCCTCAAGACTTATGCATATTTTGATGTAATTGAAATCATGGACAATACTAGCCCCTACCCAGTGCTGCTAGGGATTGACTGGGAAATTGATAATCTAGTTGTTATCAACATCAAGAAGTGGACTATGTCATTTGAGAATCGCGAGATGAGGGTCGTTGCTCCTCTGGATCCTGCAGAAGGGAAGCGATATGTTGAACCAGCGAGAGATGAATTTACAGAGGGATGGGATAGCATATATAACATATCCGAAGATTACATTAATCCCACTGCAGATGGAGAATTGGGATGGTGTAATATCAGTTCAGCATCATCGGATTCAAATGAGGCACTCGAGAATTGGCAGAACCAGATGCATGAAGTATCATTTAGAAGGTGCGCAAGGATCACTCAGTTTCTTCGAAGGGTATCCACTAATGAGTAAGACCTACCAAAATACGAAGGATTACCTAATTTGGATACATTTCTCGCAAAATTTGAGGAAAAAGTGGCAAAACCACAATGGCTCTTGGCATTGGAAGAATCCCTAGTGCGATGGTGGGTGTTTGACGGACAATCCACTCGAGCGGATGCAAGCCAGATCTCCCTAGCTCAACATGAGTCTAGAAAAAATAGAATAGACTACAAATGGATTTCCTAGATCTACTTAAGGATCAAGTGCTAGATGTCTTACCTTTTACTTCGCAATCCTTTCTCCTAAATGTTGCTCCACATCCAGCGGTCATCAGATCTCAGCTGCAAGACCTGTTAAGACATAAAGAACAACACAAAACGAATAAAGAGCATCTATACAATAAGAGATCTAAGTAAACAGTTAAGTAGGAAAACTACTCAATATCATCACACATTAACAATATTGGTGGAAAGCATTTGTATTACTGTAAATAGGGAAATACATGGTAGAGACATAGAACTACAACCAAGGCTTAATGCTGCAGCCCTTCTCCATCCAAGCCATTTTCCATATCCTCCCAAGGAAGTATGAGTCTCCCAATAGATGAGTAGAGATCTCTCAAGGATGATTTCACCAGCATGTAGACACTATAGACTTCCTCCCTTTGGAGAGGGGTAGAGCTTCACTTATATAGGACTAAGTGGATAGGAAATGGATAGGAGAGGTTGAGATATGGTAGGAGAGAGATAGGGGATATTCCCTGGTGAGCTCCTAATGTGGATGCCTAATGAGGGTAGCTATACCAAGAGCCTACTTTAAATGTCAACTCGGGGAACGTACAAACTTGAGAGATGCATGCACTATCTGTGCTCTTATAGGATAATCTCTTGTCACAGTTAAATGGCGGTATCGATGTTCTAAAGATTGTCTACTAAATGTGAAAACTGATTATGCTATGGAATTAAATACTGGAAAGCAATAAATCTAATTAAAAGAATTAAAGTGCTGAAAGCAGTAAATATGTTCTGAGAAATAAAGCAGGGAATCTATTCCAAATGATTAAAATGCTGAAGTAATTAGGTGCTGATCTGTTCTAAGAAATGAAGATACAAAAACAGTAAATCTATTTGAAATAATTAAAATGCTGAAATAACTAAATGCTGAGAATGAAAATACCATAATAGAGCTATTCTACCATTGGATAAACGAAGTCTATAACTACTATCTACGCATAAAATTGGAGTCTTGATCTAACTTATTTTACCAATCTAGAATTGAAATATGATCATTCTATGCTTACCCATCTATTACTAAGAAGTTAAAAGAAACTAATTACGATGAGAAACTGCAGTGAACTCCAGATCTAAACCATGACATTAAAAGCAAAGCTATTACACATGTAATCGTTGATAAAAATATACGTTGCAAGAAAGAACCTCCAGGACTACTGACATCGTTTTACTATACTATGGAATGCATTCTAAACTACTACAGAAAACAATGAATCATTCAAATGCTCCCATATATCATAGAACTGTTCATCGATGTAAAACACATACTTGGAAAAATACCTGCAAATAGGAATCTCCTGACCTACGTGTTGGAGGGGCCCTCCCCAACCCATACTCAGGAGAGAATAAAAACTTAGAAATGCTTGCTGGAATTAATCATCAATCTTTCATTAATATGTAAAATCCATGTCAAAATAGAAGTCTGTACTTCTCAGTATCTCAATAGTGCAGAAAATGTTAAAACTAATGTCTTTCACAAAAATAACAGTAGGGGCCTCTCGCTACCTGAGAGGTCCATATTTATACTGTTTAACTCTGATCCTAACTGATTGTCAAAGTGTCGATTCATCTTGAAAGTGGGAGTGTGTCCTCTATAAATCAGGAAATAGGGCACCGAGCTTGGTGATCCTTTAGTCTTCTATATGTCCATCCTTTAATGAACCTGAACCTGCACAATCACGCTGAAAAATGGACCCATCATTCTCTCCCCTACTTGAAGGACTCACCCATCCTTGGGTCACTTATTCCTTTCGTCGATGACCTCCCTGATATCCCATGCTGCCACCTTAGGTGCCCCTGCCTATCTGAGATACCCAACATTATGATCCTCCTTGTCCCATGCCTTCCTCTCCTCCTCTTCATTAATCTGTTCTTTGAGGACTGGGGAAAGAAAGAATGGGGGATTCAGTCTCATCCCAATCCACCGTAGTTGGTTTCTTGCCTGGGATTCTTTGCAGAGTATGGTTTTGAAGAGAGCATCCTTAAGCCTGAGGGGAGAGTGGAGTTCTCTTCATTTTAGATCATTTCTTTCTTTGCTGTTGGATTATTTCAGTATGTGTAAGTGCTTGTTGGCGGTGTTCATCCAGTTGATTTAGCTGTAGCATGCGTTCTTTTTTAATGTTTGATAGGTTCATATTTAGATCGGCTACAATTCTTAATGTTTTTATTTCAAATTCGATTGGTAGTATGACCTTTTTCCCATAGACCAGTTCATAAGGTGTGAATCCTGTTGTTGTTTTCCATGTAGTATTGTATGCCCAGACTGCTTCACTAAGTCTGTCAGCCCAATATCTTTTGTGAAGTTGGACAGTTTTTGTCAAGATTCTCTCTAATTCCCTGTTGGTTACCTCAGCTTGACCATTTCCTTAAGGGTGGTAGGACGATGAATGTATATGCTTTAAATTGTTTCTTTTCATCAAATCTTCAATTAAATTTGATGTGAATTGTGGTCCTTGATCCGAAACTACTTCTCTTGGCACCCCAAATCTGTGAAAGATCTGCTTAGTAAAGAATTTGGCCACACTGGTTTCATTTGCAGCAGCCAGTGCTGCTACCTTTGTCCATTTTGTAAGGTAATCAGTGCATACAAGGATGTAGCTCTTCTGATTAGATTGTGGGTTGAATGGGCCAACAAAATCGAATCCCCACTTATCAAATTCCTCTAAAGATATTTGTGGATGTAGTGGCATTTCTTGTTTTTGTGTTGGCTTTCCCATTCTCTGGCAATCGTCACAATGGGACACATACTCATAAGCATCTCTGTGGAGTGTTGGCCAATAATACCCTGTTTGCAAGATCTTGTAGGCTGTCCTTTTTACAGCGTAGTGTCCTCCACAGGGTTCATTGTGGGTGGCATGCATTATGTCATGTACCTCATCTTCCCTAATGCACCTTCTAAGTACTTGATCTGGTCCCTGTTTAAAAAGCATGCACTCTATCCATGTATATGTGGCACTTTGTCTTATTACTTTTGTCCTTTTTTTATAACTGTAATGTTCTGGAAACTTCCTGAATACCAAATAGTTTGCTATGTCAGCAAACCATGGACTTTTTATTGATATGGCAAAAAGGTGCTCATCAGGGAAGTTATCTTGGACCAATTCATTATTTGTCCCATGTGTTACTCTTGACAAAAAGTTTGCTACGACATTATGCTTGCCTGGTTTATCTATTATAGTGATGTCGAATTCTTGTAGAAGTAGCATCCATCGAATAATTCTTGCACTAGTATTAGGCTTGTTCATAAATATCTGATTGCTGAGTGGTCAGTATGGATAAAAATTTGGTATCCTGTAATGTAATGCCTGAATTTATTGATTGCATGTATGACTGCCAGAAATTCCTTCTCTGTGACTATGTAGTTGAGTTCTGCCCCAGCCAATTTTTTTCTTATATAGTATATGGCATAGGGTTTTTTGTCTTGTTCTTGCCCAAGCACAGATCCGATTGCTTTATCTGATGCATCAATGTGAATGTGAAATGGAATTTCCCAGTTTGGTCCTTGAAGTATTGGTGCTGTGATGGTTTTCTATTTAAGACTTTGAAAGGCTAACATGCAGTTGCTTATCCATATGAACTCATTGTCTTTTGTGAGAAGTGCAAACATGGGGGTAGCAATTCTGTTATAATTCTCAATAAACCTCCTGTAGTACCCTGTCTATCCAAGGAAGCTTCTCACATCTCTTTGTTTGACAAATGGGGGCAGTGTCTTGATTACTGATACTTTGGCTTGATCCACCTCTATACCTCTCTATGATATATGATGTCCTAGAACAATTCCTTCTTCCATTAACATCCTGCATTTGTCCTTGCTTAGGCACAAGCTCATCTCAATACATTTTTTTAATATTAATTCAAGATTTTCCAATGCCTGCTCAAAGCTCTGTCCATAAGGTGTGAAATCATCCATGAATACTTTCATTTTGTTATTCAAAAAATCAGAGAAAATACTCAGTATGTCTCTTTGAAATGTTGCTGGGGCGTTACATAGACCAAAGGGTAGGACCCTATAGGTGTAAGTTCCCCATGGGCATGTGAAGGTCATCTTATCTTGATCAGCTGGGTGTATTAAAATTTGGTTGTAACCACTGAAACCGTCTAGGAATGAAAAGTACTTGTTTCTAGATAATGTATCCAACACCTGGTCTATAAATGGAAGTGGAAAATGATCTTTCTTTGTTACTTTATTCAGCTACCTGTAGTCCACACAAATTCTCCATTTGCCTCCTTTTTTGGGCACTATGACTAGTGGTGAGACCCACTCACTATTAGATATTGGATAGATGAACCTTGCGTCTAATAACTTTTGTAATTCCACTTTGACTATGTCTTTTAGTGCAGGGTTCAGCCTTCTTTGTGGTTTCCTGATGGGAGTAGAACCTTCTTTGATGTAAATGTAGTGTTTGCAGATATCAGGATGTATTCCTTTCATATCTGTATATGTCCAGGCAAATGATTTACTTTGTTGTGTTAGTATCTTCATCAATTTCTCTTCTTGCTCTGGTTTTAAATTGGAATTTACGTTGACTGTTTTGCCAGGGTTAATTTCCACGACTTTCACCTTCTCAATCTGTTCTGGCAGCACTTCTGTCCATAAGTCATCCATGTTCTGTTTTGAACTTTCACCTGTTTCTGTAGAAAAAAATTCTTGAATAACATGATTGTTAGGAGATATATTTTGTATAAATCTATCTATATGGCCATCTTCATCTATTGCTTTTAAAGATATTGCAGCATCAATTGTTAATATAGGCCGGAGGTTTTGATTTGGCGTGTTCTGGTAATCATTAGTCCAATTTTGATATTCTAACTCTGAGGATTTCATTGCTGGTGGGTAGATTGTTATCTTCTTCCTAGTATGTCCACTGGTGATTGTCATATTTCCTGATCGGCAACCTATGTAAGTGTCCGTAGTTGCTAACCAAGGTCTACCCAGGATAATTGGATAGCCACTAAGTTTGCTTTTGATTTCGATTATTTTAAAATCAACTGGGTATTCCCAGGACACGATATTGATCATATTGTCTTCTAGCATTCCTTCGGGCTTCACAGTGGACGTGTCTGCTAGTTGGAGTACTGTTGTAGTTGGTCTTACCATTGATTGGAGTCCTAGGTATAACATGGTTTCTTTAGTCATGACATTGATCGCAGCTCCTAGATCGATTAAGATTTTATTTATTTGCTTGTTATTTATGGTGACACTTACTACAGGACTACCAGGATCAAGATATTTAGGATTTATTATGACACCTAGCATCAAATTGGCCAATTGTCCCACTACATTAATAGTTGGTGGGTCACGCTTCCTCCTTCCTGGCTTCTTTAGGAAATTCTCTCTAATGAATTTGTTGCAAATGGGCACATCCCTTATGGCTTGTAAGATTGGGATTTGGATGTTTAAGTGTTTGAATTCGCTTAAGATTATATTCTCTTCCTCTTCTTTTGTATTCCGGACAAGTTTTTCTGGAAATGGAGGGTTTCTAGTTCGTGTGAGTGGTATAATTTCTTCCTCAGGAGGTTCTGGTTCATTAGGATGTTGAACATAGGGTTCTGATGTGTGGTCCTGAGCTCCAGGTATAGGTTGTTGGATGTTGTGTGGGGGTGTATTCTGCAACGTTTTTCTAGATCGTAGGTTTATTTCATTTATTTCTATGGTGTCTACAACATAAGTTGGGACTTGTGTGATATCAGTGTTATAAGCCTGTTGCTGTTGTGGGGGCCTGTTATTATTAGGATTTGGAATCAGTTGGGATGGAATAGGCGGAGGTCTGGGGGGTGGTTAAGGTTGTGGGGATGGAATAATGAGTGGCTATTGTAATGGCACCCTCCAATTTGATGGATGGGGGTACTGGTTTGCATAATTTGTGGTGGATGGAAACGGTGGGGGGTATTGAGGATAAGACGGTGGATAATATGGTTGTTGATAGGATGGCTGATATGCTTGCTGGTTTTGTTGCCATTGGTTTTGATTTGGCTGTGCCTGCCATGGAGTCGGTGTAGAGTTCCAATTTGGTTGTCCTTGATTATAGTAAGTTTGATTGCTCTGCTGATATGGCCTAACAAAATTATTCCTCCCCTAATTTATAAAATAGATTTGTTCTACAGTTCCTTCAGTTGCTGTGTCTTGAATGGCTGCCTTACATGAGGGTAAGAGGGGACATTTATTAGTGGAATGGTCATCGGTGCAAAGACCACATACTTCTATTGTATTCAAGGTGCATTTCCCCTTCTCATGCTTCTTCCTACAACAAGGACAATATACCGCCAAGGCTTGGTTAATTTCATCCTGCTTCTTTTTTATTTGAAGAGCATCAAGTTGCATGGCTAGGGATTGTAGTATGTCAGTTTTCATGTCATCTAGTAGGTTTCCTAAATCATATTTTGTAAGTGTTGGTGTTGAGGATGATGATCCACTGGTGGTTGTATGTGTATCCCTCGTCCCATTCTTAGTTTTCCTAGACCTTGAGTAGTTTTTGAAGATTTGCAAGATTTGGTCAAAAGATTTTTGGAATATGTCTCCATCTCCAAGGAGATTTAAGACTTCAAAATTCTCCTCTTTTACACCTCTGAGAAGGACAAGCTTTAGTGATTCAGGATCCAATGTGCAATGGCTGGCTCGTTTGTAGCTGAGCTGAAATCTTTGGGCATAATCTTCTAATGACTCTCTATCTCCTTGTTGCATCCGAAAGATTTCATCCCTAGTATCTTTGGCCTTGCAGTAGTCCCTATATTTTTCTAAGAATGACTATTTCATTTGATCCCAGCTAAAGATACTATTTCCTTCAAGGCTCATGAACCACCGAAGTGATAGGTCTTTCAATGTGGAAGGAAAAAGCCTAAGCTTTTGTGCATCAGTAGTGTAATCAAATGATCTGCAAACTACTTCAAATTCAAACAGGAATGTGTCAGGATCTTCTGAAGTCAACCCATGAAAGTTTGGCAGATTATTAGAATTGATGTTCTTCATTTTGGCATCTCCGAGAGGTATGCTAATGGGAAAAGTGAAAAGATCCCTAGGTTCTTCCTCTTCATTTGCCATTGAGGTGTTTGAGCGGGAACTGGTAGTGAAGTTGCTTTTGTTTGGATCGTATGTGGAGTCAGTCTCGTTTTCAGAGTGTAGAAATTCAAACTGAGAATGGTTAGAACTATTATTACCGTTGTTGCTCATGGAATGCTTGGGCAGAAAGTGGCCAAACCTATCCCTTTGTCGACGAGGCATACATTGGTAGAAGATATTTATGTTTTTATTTTATGTAATTTTTGTTTTATTTTTGTGGTTTTTAGGTGATGTCTCCTAAAATATTTAGTACCTCCCCGACAACGGCACCAAAAAGTGGTGAGCTCCTAATGTGGATGCCTAATGAGGGCAGCTATACCAAGAGCCTACTTTAAATGTCAACCCTGGGAACGTACAAACTTGAGAGATGCATGCACTATTTGTGCTCTTATAGGATAATTTCTTGTCACAGTTGAATGGCGGTATCGATGTTCTAAAGATTGTCTACTAAATGTGAAAACTGATTATGCTATGGAATTAAATACTGGAAAGCAATAAATCTAATTAAAAGAATTAAAGTGATGAAAGCAGTAAATATGTTCTGAGAAATAAAGCAGGGAATCTATTCCAAATGATTAAAATGATGAAGTAATTAGGTGCTGATCTGTTCTAAGAAATGAAGATACAAAAACAGTAAATCTATTTGAAATAATTAAAATGCTGAAATAACTAAATGTTGAGAATGAAAATACCATAACAGAGCTATTCTACCATTGGAGAAACGAAGTCTGTAACTACTATCTACGCACAAAATTGGAGTCTTGATCTAACTTATTTTACCAATCTAGAATTGAAATACGATCGTTCTATGCTTACCCATCTATTACTAAGAAGTTAAAAGAAACTAATCACAATGAGAAACTGCAGTGAACTCAAGATCTAAACCATGACATTGAAAGCAAAGCTATTACACATGTAATCGTTGATAAAAATATGCATTGCAAGAAAGAACCTACAGGACTACTGACATCGTTTTACTGTACTACAGAATGCATTCTAAAATACTACAGAAAACAATGAATCATTCAAACGCTCCCATATATCATAGAACTGTTCATCAATGTAAAACGCATACTTGGAAAAATACCTACAAATAGGAATCTCCTGACCTACGTGTTGGAGGGGCCCTCCCCAACCCGTACTCAGGAGAGAATAAAAACTCAGAAACGCTTGCTGGAATTAATCATCAATCTTTCATTAATATGTAAAATCCATGTCAAAATAGAAGTCTGTACTTCTCAGTATCTCAATAGTGCAGAAAACGTTAAAACTAATGTCTTTCACAAAAATAATAGCAGGGGCCTCTCGCTACCCGAGAGGTCCACATTTATACGATTTAACTCTGATCCTAACTGATTGTCAAAGTGCCGAGTCATCTTGAAAGTGGGAATGTGTCCTCTATAAGTCAGGAAATAGGGCACCGAGCTTGGTGATCCTTTAGTCTTCTATACGTCCATCCTTTAGTGAACCTGAACCTGCCCAATCACGCTGAAAAATGGACCCATCATTCCCAATAGGTTAGGAACCAAATTCCATCTCCTCCAACATGTTAGGGATAGAGATCCAAGTCAGCAACCTTCGAGAATGAGCTCGAAGAAGCTATTTTTGCCATTAACTGACTTTGTCGCACCCTGTAATGGAGCAAGGTGTGACGTCACAGGTTGCATGAGTGCAACCTACAACGACCTCTCAAAACCTAGCAATAAAGTCCTTTCTAGATAAATGACTTAGTCAATGGAACTTCAGGGATGTATACACTAAATCTAATGGTGGTATGATTTTAGGTGTAATAGAATGCCCCCCAAAGCATGAAGCTATTTAAAGATTGGACAGGTGAAATGATTTGACAGAAAGAATGGCAAAATCGACTTGTCAGATGAAGGATGCTGCTGCAGTACAACTGACTCTGAAATGACAACCTCATATGATGTACAACATGGCTGCCGACCAATACAATGCAGATCCATTGTAGTAATGACCGACTGAACACAATCATGGCTACTGGACACAAGCATAGATCCATGATGAGATGGTAACACAGCCATGACCAATACAAATGTGGATCCATGTAAAGTGACTCAATACAAACTCCATCACAGCCTGGGTAACATATGAATCCCCAGGGTCTTCAAGCTAAACCCGCAATGATACGAATCTATCCATGTGATTACAAATGTCTTGACGTCGAACATGGTAGAAACCACTTGATTACCGGTCATTGATGTATACCGTTAACAAGTGTGAGGGAAATCACCATTAATGTCAATGATCCCCAAGGTATCACAGTACATATCATTGAGTGCAAATGAATGAGTTGAAGTTGAACGCAAGGTGAAATCTTTCGATCAAGAGTCAATGATGTAAACTCGTGTCGAAAGCGAGGTAACCTGCCATTGAGGCATGCAAGGCCAAGGTACTTGGTTGGTTTATAGATTCAATCCTTGGATGATGTGTTGAAGTCGACAAGGATGAATCCGTCAAAGGAGGGCCATGATGAATCCCCCATCATTGACACGAAACACGACAAAGGATGTGTAGAGAAGATCGAATAGTACAATCATACGTGAGACTGACTCAGAGTAAACCAACATGATTGAAGGTGTACTGACTGCAAATAATGAATAGTGAAAAATATTCTTGAATTTGGGCATGGCATGACTTGGCACTATTGACATGATGAGTATGACACCGATTCCTAATGCAACTGATGATGGAATATTTCCTTGAATGACTCAAAGGAGTAACAAGACTCAGGAAGTAAGTGGAACTCGAGGACAAATAGATGATCCAAGTACTGTATGCAAATGCAGATGAGTGCCATGTTCAAGAATGACTAGGTACTGCCACTGATAAAGGTGTAATACAAAAGCTTTCCTTTTTCCCCATCATGAATGATGAGTGCCTCATGTGTTTTTTATGAGCTTGATGAGGGTAACCAGATGCTCGGTATAGCTCATCTCATAGATGAGTCCAATCCCAAATGTTTTCCAAACCTGGGATATGAGGGGTTCATCCCATGGCGGGCCCTTCAATGCAAGAATTTAATGAGTTCATAGAAGGTAAACTCGGTCGTCATTTCATGTTTAGAGAGTCTGAAAAGAACTAAAGAAGACTCCAATGGTCCTTTTTCGTAAAGTTAGCCTCATCACCCGAAAAAAGGGTAAAACAACGCGGGAGAGAACTCTTCCAGTCATGATTGGCTGGAGTATGCCTTTTTCATAACTAGTGCCCCCTGGTCCGAAAAAGGGGTAAACTATCACCAGGAAGATGGCCATTCAAATCCTTTTACAAGCATGAACGCAATAAGTTCGCTTGGCAATCTTTTCTTATTTCGAGAGCCTGAAAAGAGCTTAAAGATAGACTCTGGGGGGGTTCCTTTTCCGTAGGAGTTTAACGAGCCTGGAAAAGTGATAAATCGTAACTCGGTAACGTATTCTCATAATTTCAAGAGCACGAGAAAGAACAAAGAGTAAGCTCATTAACTGCAATATAACGAATAAAAAGATAAACAACAAAAAATTCACAAGGGGTGTTCATACCTGAGATGACCGTTCCAATGTGAAAATGGCGTAGAAAGACACTTCACAACTCCTGCACACTTAGAAACTAGGTCAAATAGTCAAATGAATGTTCAAAAGTAATAAAATTGATCCAAACTATAGCAAATGGCATAACGGCATCAGATATTTGAAAAAGGAATATTCTATTTTGTTTATAAATAGAAATAAAACCAAATATAGTCACCATTGTTCTATTTGCCAAATTTGGGAGGATTAGTGCCAATTGGAGCCAAAACTTCACTCGTTGATTCCGGGAGCTACAAGCAGCTGTTTCACTCTCCATCAGGAGTAGGTAACCCTAAAATTCACCCAGCATGTTTGTAGTGGTTTACATTTTTGAAATTCAGTCATTTTTTTGGGGGTTTTAGCTTGATTTGGGAAGGGCCATTGTGCCCTCGTCTCGTTGCAGTTTGCCCTTTCGGGAACTGTGATGAGACCAAGTTGTCGCAAGGGTCTCACATCTGGACTGCGACGATGTTGCTCTGTTTGTAAAAGTGAGGTGCGATGACGGCGACATCCATCCCCAAAATCAAGCCAAGCTCAAAAGAAGGACTTCTAGTGGTTAAAGCAAGTTCTAACATTGTTAAAAATCTCCTGTTGACAGGTTCCAAGCATCCAAAATGGTTTTGGAATGGTGGGAAAGGGAGCATGAAATAGATGACATGCATGCTACAAATGATTCATAATGCATAGAAGCATTGAGAAACTGTGGGCTCCTCAAGTTCTTCCACATCTAGGGGATGAGATCCCAAATTCCACTATTGACTCATATGCTCTGATGCTAGGATGCTGCCCAACAATACTTCATGATCGGTGAGCACGAGCTTACCATAGATGTCGAGGTCATCTACTTTCTGACTGGATTGTCCCGAAGGGGGGACAATGTGCTACTTACTAGATCACGCAGGAGTGATTGGACTGTGGAAGATATGATCCGACAACATTGTAGTCCCAACACCTGTGCATCTATTACGTGCCATACTATTCACAATTATGAGGATGGTGAGGAGCCAAGCTCCTCACTTAGCCACTAGGGCATAGATGCTTTATGCGGAGGACTGTATGTCTCCGAAGATCTTTAACTGGTGCGAGGGAGTCCTCGCAAACATGTGAGCTCAGCTGAAAAAGTGTCGACATGGAGAGCTCAAACAGTTTGGCTATGGATCGATAGTGATATCGTTCTTACTGGAATGGGTCCCCCTTTTGCGTCCTCAGGTACCACTGGAGTATAGAGATCCTAGAAATCCTCACATGGCTAGGTGGACCGATGTGATGGCTTGACATGGTGGGGGCCCCATTATTGGATACCCTCCTAAGTTTTTCACTTGGCTGGAGGGCCAGCTACTGATGGTGGAGGACTTCCCATACAATGGTATGGACTTTAGAGATGATCCTGACTTGCCGTTGCCAAAAGGAGCAGCATGGGGAGACCTTGGTAAGAACAAATGACCCTTGTGCTTTTTAGCTTTTGTGCACTTATGATTTTTTTGATATAGTGCTGACAGGTGAACAACATGTGTGTGCAGATGTGGGGCCTGTACGACCAATGGGGGCCTCTCTTCTCGCTAGGAGGGAGAGAGGAGAGGGAGCAGTTGTAGGTCCAGCTGTGCATGCTGCCATCGCGGAGATGGATAGAGTTTATGCCAACCTGAGTGGGTTGACACTAGATGTTCCTGAGTCGATAGTAGATGAGGCACCGCAGCCCATGCAGGTACACACTGTTGGAGCGACTGCGCGCTTCAATGTGCTGCTCCGCAGGGTTGCGAGAGCAATAGAATGTTTCCACACTCAGCAGGATTGAGCTGTTAGACCACCTAGGGTTGTACGGGATAGGCGATAGGCCACACGTTGTTACTGTGTGTTTATTGAGAGCTTAGAGACCTCAGATTTTTGTACTATTGAAAGCTACGAGGCTTCAGATTTTGTAGAGCCTCACTGAAAGCCGTGTTGCTTCAGATTTTTGTACCAGCACTACCTTTTTGAGATTATATATATATACATACATCCCGATGATTTATATATTGTGTGTTTCAAATGAGTGAATGATGTGTTCTTGCTTTTGTGTTGCTTATGAAATGAATTATTTACATGTTATGTCTACTTTTAAAAGTTCATGAAAAATGCTTATATGTGTGTAATTTACCAATCTAAGATGAAGTTGGCCATAGAGTCGGCGACTGTGTTAACATCTCGTGGAATGTGCAGGTAATGTATGGACTCAAAGGACCTTTCCAGAAGACAGACTCGTCGATACATATGGAGAAAAATGGGATCATGGATGGCGTAAACTCGGTTAGATGAGAGACCACTAATTGAGGATCCAAATGGATGACAACGTGGTCCATACCCAAAGAAATGGCATCATTTAGGGTTTCAATGACTGCTTGATATTCTGCAACATTGTTAGTCGTGAAACCTAGAAATATCCCCCCTGAGCTATTGAGCTCGCCAGTAGGTGAATAGAGTACCCAGGCTGCCGAAGCAAGGTTATGGGTATGCTGGCTAGAGCCGTCCGTGAATTGATAGCATGTTGCCATCTGCACACGTAGATAGAACATGGTAAAAGAAACGAAACAAGACCTAAAACACGCAAGAAATCAAAGCATCACATCACACAGAAAAACAAAAACATGCCATGTGCAGTATATACAAAAGTACTTATGCATGAAAGTCTCAAGCATAGTACCTCTTCAGGTAAATCCCATTGCGAGGTTCACCCAAAGATATCCCATCATAATCTTCAAGCTCGTAAGCTCCCTTCTCTAAGATGCATTTCACTATGTAAGGTCCATGCCACATGGACTCACATTTGTCTGCCCCCAGCTTATCATGCTTTTGATCGTAAGTGAGGACCAAATCCCCTTTGCTAAAAATGCGAGGTTCTACCAACTTGTCGTACTGCGCTTTGATGCGTTTCTTATGGGCCTTGTTGGCAAGAGCGGCATCTCGGCGAGTCTCATCAAGCTTAGCTAGGTAGAGGAAGCGTTCTTCCTTAGCAGTAGTGTTTGGGAGAAGTTCGATGGCGAGCTTGAGAGATGGAATCTCGCACTCTATAGGAAGGACCGCCTCCAATCCATACACTAGTTGGAAAGGAGTGAATCCAGTGGGGGTTTTAATGGAAGTCCTATAAGCCCAAAGTACGGAGAAGAGCATATTGTGCCAATTGGCTTTGTACATCCCTACCATTCATTGGACCATAGTTTTCAAGACCTTGTTAATGGCCTCGACTTGTCCATTCGATTGTGGGTAGTACGGTGTTGAGTTTTCATGGCGAAAACCCAATCTATCGCTCAACTCCTCGACCATATGATTCATGAAGTGGGAACCATGGTCGGTAACTATTGCTTGAGGAACTCCAAACCGCGCTATTACATGGTTGAACATGAAGAGTGCGGCGGTCTTGTCGTCGTTCGTGTATGTAGGCATTGCTCGACCCACTTTGTAAAGTAGTACACAGCTACGATGACGTAACTATGCCCCCCGATCGAGGTAGGCTTACCGTGCATGAAATCGATGCCCCATTTAGCAAAGGGGCCAACAACAATAATCGGGTGTAACGGGGTGGGGTGGGTGCGCTTCTTAGTATGAAAATGCTGACATGGAGGACATTTTTTGACGGCCTCAATACAATCTTTAAAGATAGTCGACCAAAAATATCCTGTGCGCAAAATATTCTGGGCTGTAGCCATCCTAGAGAGGTGATTGCCACATGCCCCTGCGTGGCAGTCATTCAGAACGTGTTCAGCCTCTTCATGAGTCAGAAAATGTCAAAGGATAGAGTAGATACCATGATGGTACAAAGTATCACTGATGATCAGATAATACTTTGCGTGGTGGCGTATACGATGACGGTCATCACGGGACAGTTGAGGGATAAAACGTTGGGTTTGAAGATACAATGTGATATCTCCATACCATGGGTTAGATGTACTAATAAGAAACAATGACTCATCTATAAAGGAGTCATTGGGCTCAGACTCTACATCAGTACGGGGGAGGTCAAAAATAAGCTCAGTAAACACCAAATACTTTTTAGACTTAGCTTTTTCGAAAAGAAGATTGAATTCTTGCAATATCACGATCCAGCATGAGTACTCTCCCCCAAGCACCTGACATGTTAGAACGTGGTACATGGGGTTCGAATCGGCAATGATAGGGGTGGTGCGGAGAAAAATATAATGTCGAAACTTCTGCACGGCTATGACTGCCGCGAGAGCGAGCTTCTCAACATGTGAATAGCGAGTTTTAGCATCAATGAGACCTTTACTGGCATAGTATATCACATGTTTTTGGGCATCCTGGTCTTCCTGAACCAAAACCATGGCGATAGTGGTGTCGGAAGCAGGGAGATATAAAATGTAATCTCGATAGTAATTCAATAGTTAGATCACAGGGGCATGTGTGATGGCATGCTTCAAACTATCAAAATATCATTGAGCCTGGTCATCCCAAATGAATGGGATATCCTTTTTCATTAATCTCTTGTAACCTTGCGTCTTTTGCGCGAAATTACAAATGAAGCATCGTAAGTAAGTTGCTCTTCCTTGCAGACTCTGAAGTTCTGTAATATTGGTTGGAGGTGGAAGGGCAATGATGGCTTCCACCTTTGAGGGATCAATACAGATCCCATCTTTGGAGACGATAAATCCTAGGAGGCGTTTGGAATCGACACAAAAAATACACTTATGAGGATTCATAAGGATATTGTACCATCTGCATCTGAGGAAAACAACCATCAGATGATCGAAGTGGAACTCACGCTGCTTCGAATGGGTAGGGAGATCGTCCAAGTAAGGTTCCACAAAGTCCTTCACATTGTGGAAAGCATACGACATGGCCCGCTGGAATGTAGCACCAGCGTTTTTAAGGCCAAACGGAAGTTTGCGATATGAAAACATTCCCCAAGGGAAAATGAATGCAGTCTTGTGTTGGTCGGCCGAGTGGATCTCAATTTGGTTGTATCCGAAAAAGCCATCCATGAATGAAAAAATGACACTTCCAGCACAATTGTTGATGATCTGGTCGATGAAGGGAGTCGGGTAGTTGTCCTTGGGACAAGCTTTGTTGAGGTCCCAATAATCGACGCAGACACGGATGGTTCCCTGCTTTTTATTCACAGGGACAACATTTGAGACCCATTATGTCAATGGGACAGGGTAAATGAAACCGGCCTTCAAGAGTTTCTCAATTTCTGCCTTGATTGCCGCAGTCTTCCGAGGGTGTACCGGCCGCAACTTTTGGCGGACAGGTTTGATTTTCGGGATAGGTTTTGTTCTCATGCAAAACAATGGAGGGGTCTATCCCAGGAATCTCCTCATAAGTCCAAGCGAATACATCTCAAATCGCTTGAACAAGGCCGTAGCAATGATGACTTCTTTAGGGGAACACTTCTGGCCTACTTGAATGTTTCCACTACACTAGGTTTAACCGAGATGTCGATCAAAGTGGTAGGCTCAATGTTGGCTAAGTTGCCTTTAGAATTCGTTTGACACGCGAGTATCAAAGACTGAGAGCCAGAAAGGACATCTAGTGTAGAGATGGTGCGAATGTTGTTTTCTACATTAGCCAAGATGGGAAGGGAAGACGAACGATGATGGAGGTCTTCCCATGGAAGATCATCTGCACTCATGATTTCCATGATGGACTCATCAGAATGAAAAGTACGTAGGAAGGGATCGGATGATGTCCGCTGCAGAGAAATAGGGGTGGAGGTCACAGCAAAGTGATCTTCCGGGTCTGACTGGATAGCCTTGTACATAAGTTTTGCGGGTGACAAAGGCATAATGTCTCCAATCATGTGTGTGGTGAATTCATCAGGTACAAGCCATGAATCAGTGGAGCTAGGAATGGACGAAATCTGGGAGGAGATCATGTTCACCATGGCAACATGGTTTGTGGGATCCGAAGTAGGAAAGACTCCCATAAGGGATGAATCCTTAAGGAGGCCAACCCCCACACTCTCATACTTTTGCGAATACTATCCAATTGAAGGAACATTATCGCCTGGGTGAGAAGTGGTGTCAGGTGAGGAGAAATCTAGTTGGTTAACCATGACAATTCGGCCTTGGTGGGGGAAGTGTACTATGCGTAAGACTGATGAGGCAACCGCGGTCATGGCATAAAACCACTTAAGACCAAGCAGAATGTTATAATCTAACGAGGCAGTGACTACTTCCACATTAATGGTTGTGGTCTTGCCCCCCAGTTCGACTGATAAAGCTTGTAACAACCCATGAGTTTTAAAGCCACGTCCGTCAAAGGCTCTCAAAGTGGTAGGAGAATGGTTCAACTTGGGAGAACCTATAGCTCTCCAACATGATATCGACATGACTGAAGTGGAGGCTCCCTCATCCAAAATGGAATGATAGATTGTCTTCCCAGCTATGTTTGTGGCAACTTGAAATGCCAACTGATGGGAGAGCCTCAGTTTGAAGTATTCCAAGCGGAACATGATGGTATTCAATGAATCAAGGTCAACTGCACCAATGGCAGCGAGGAGAGTCTTGCAATGATTTGGACAATTTTGCAAGACTTCGAGTGTTGACATAGCGCAAGGAGATTATGCTAGGTCCTCTACAATGTTGTAGTTTTGAGCAACCCAAGCATTGGGATTAAAAACCAATTTTCTAATCATGCTCTTGGGTGGACGCAACACTGACTCAAGGGAAGGCTTCTCAATGGTGAGAGGCATAGCCGGTACGGTGACATCGGACATCGAAGTGGAATCTTTTTTAGTATTACTTCCAATGGGTTCTCTAGCTGGAACGGAGTCATACGAATGAGAACGGGTGTTCAAGTTGATAGTCTCATTACGTACCATGAGAACATGTGCGGTGGTAGATGCTTCTCCTTGGGAAGAAGAAGTGTGAGAGATCGACTGTTGATTTTGAGCAGGGAAAGGATCGTTGAGAACTGCGGATGTGGGTTTTCCCTTAAGAAAATTTTGAATTTCGCCTCTATGGGGGCACTCCTTGGAAAAATTATCATCACCACACAGTAGACAAGGAAACTTTAACTTCCTTTTCTGTTTGGTATCATCAGGGGTGCTCTTTTGCTCCTACTGGGTGAAAGATTTATTAGGTTTCCCTTTGTTTTTCTTCTTACCACCATACTTCTGAGGTGAAGCTAATGAAACAGAATTCACCTCTTCAGTGACAGCAGGGGTGGATGATTTGGTGGTGCTGAGACCAGCCTGTGTTGGTGATGAGGATGAACCCTGGGGGTTCGAAGAACCAACAGTTTGATGAGGAGGCTGGGTGTGAAGGGATCTAATGATGCCATTGGCTTGTGGTCCCTTAAGTGGTTTCGTGGGGTCATTAGCATCGTGGGGTGCGTCAGGAAGAATATCAAACAATGTGTCGGATTGAGTATAAACTAAGTCTAGCACATGGGCGCGAGCGATGGCTTGTTCTTCAGTGACAGCACCTCCCATGGCAACATCTCGTGCTATGGTAGGGATGAGGGCCTTCATAAACCAGACTGCTAGGAGTTGATCTAGAATTGGAGATTTAATGAGACGACGTCTCCTTCGCCACTCATGTATAGGATCTGAAATGTGAGTGGCGGTATTCTGACGGAGTGAGGTTAAAAGCTCGGTACCAGTTTCATACTGTATTGGCAGCTAGAAATGAGTCAAAAAATTCATGGCAAGAGAACCAAAATCAGGAAAAGAGTGGGGTGGTAATTCGATATACCACTTGGCAGCCAAATCGGCGAGAGTCCTTTGAAACAATCTAAGACGGATTGAGTCGTCTATCAGGGAGTTAGATGAACACCATAAATGGTATGTCATCACGTGATTTTTAGGATCTTCACCCAGCTTGCCATCAAATTTCGGGATATCAGACGGAAGTTTCATCGGAATAGGTGGCCAAGTAGTTTTGTGGTAAATGGGGTCATTGGTTAAACGAGACAGGTCAGGTAGGTCCAAAGTAGCCAAAAAGAGCAGCTGCAGATTAGGCTGTGAGTACTGATAGTACATATAAGGCGTGTAAGGACTAGTATGACCATAAGGTGTACCAGGAGGAAACTAGCCATATGGGTATGTGCCGCCCGGACCAAAAGGAGGTCCATAGCCATAGTGAGGTGGTCCATTACCATAATAGTGTGTCCCATCACCGTAAGGTGGGGGCCCTCCTCCGCCACTGGGAGGAGGTGGGTTGCTTCCAAAAGGCGGGGGTCCACCACTGCCACTGGGGTAGGATGGTCCACCACCGCCTCCACCAGGGGAAGGTGGCATACCGCTACTGCTACGAGAATAGGATGGTCCTCCATTGCCTCTGCCAGGACGAGGTGGTGTTCCACCACTACCGCTGCTAGATGGGAAAGGACCTCCTCTATCGCCTCCACCATAGTAGGGTGGTGGACCACCACCAGGATAAGTTGGTCCTCGGCCACTACTGCTGTCAGGAGGTGGTGGTGGTCCCCTGCCACCTCCTCCAAGGGGAGGTGGGTCATGATGACCAAAATGAGGTGGTCCTCTGCTAGAAGGTAGAGGTCCGTCTCCTCCAGAGCTATATGGGGGCCTGCCGGCTCCAATGGGAGGTGGGGGTGGACCAATGGGAGGTGGAGGGACTATAAGTGGGGGTCCATGTTGTAAAACATTTTGCTGTTCCCATAGAGTGTAAGGATTACCGGGGTATGGTAACCCGTAGAGTGCATTTTCGAGATTGAGTTGACCCAGCATAGGGTTAGGATAACCTAGATACACTTGACTCGATGGAGGTTGAATTACATTGGATGGTCCTCTGACATGGGATAGTCCCGTAGTGGAAGGTCCAGGAGGTAGCGAATTACCGACGGTAGGTTCGATGGGAACTCCAACTGCGGTATTATGGTTAAGAGACGGGGTGCCCCCCCAACAACAACTTGGTGATCACTAGGTAAAGGTTGACCTAACATTGGTTGTTGATTATTCACCATAGGATTAACGTTACTTGTAAAAAGGGTAGGGGGTAAGGAGTATCCTCCTCTCAAAGTTTGGGGTGGGGGAGGAACATGTAATGTAACCATGGTGGTCACAAGTGTGTTGGATTGTTGCTATTCAACAGGTTGGGAAGTAGGAAGTACTGAACTGGTCTCCTGTCTAGGAGATACATATGTAGGAATGGATGGTTGACTAGTTCCAATAGTGGTCACGTGTTGCGTGGATGATTGTGGTGACTCAAAAGATAAAGTGCGACCTGGGATCGGTCGATCGTCGAATCTTATTTGAAAGTTCCGACTTTGAAACTCCTCACCCATGGCACGTAAACCAGCCAATTGCTCACGATAAGGTGTTAAGTGATCGTCGAGACTAGCCTGACTGGGTGGGCGTGCAATGGAAAAATGGGCCACTAGGTGACCAATAGAAGATGTCCAATAAGTTGCTGATGGACCAGCAGCGGTAGTAGGGACTTCCTGGGGTTGATTTGTCCATTCCAACTATCCAGACTCTCCCGATGCAACGAGAGGCAAGTCTTGTGAAGTGGGGAGTTGTGCTTCTTCACCCTATGGGGGATGAGAGGCAGGTGAATCTAGAGGAGTATGAGGAAACAAAAGTCCTCCAACATTCAAAGTGGGGTTTTCCACTTCATGTGACCTGACCTTGGCATGTGGATCCATCCTTACCCTCGAACTACCTCTTGATTAAGGGGATATTCGGGTGGCAAGTTTTGAATTCTATGGGACCTTCTCCAAGGAAATTCAACCAGAGTGACTGAAACAAAAGTTTCTCTTAAGGTAAACTAAAAGAAAAGCAGACCAGACAAAACCCTACACAAACTAAGGCCACAAGCAAACTTATGTTATAAGAGTGGATTCAACAGTCTGGAACCTCACAGGATTGTTAAGGCTTTGGAACTCGCGATATACCGCAAGGTCCAACAATATGACACGACAAGGAGGATTGGGACCGTACCCTTGCCTTCATTCCCGATTATCAGGATGGTACGTGCGTAGTAGCTCCCCAAGTGTTGTTCTTGGTGTATTGCTCTGCCAAGACGGCCAAAAGGTTAACTTAGTTGGTTTCAGGAATCCTAAGGGTGTCTCCCAATATATTCAAGGTACGTGGGAGCTCAAATCCGTAGTGGTGCTATCTAATGCACAACCGTTCGGCAAGAGACCTTCCGATATACTACCAAGTACGTGATACACCCTTCGATATATGCCAAGTACTCAAGGTGACTTGGTGGGTACATGAAGGAGCTCGATATACCGATAAGTATGTGGAAGACTACAATACACCCGGGATACAGTGTTGACAAATAACGACAGCTGCCACGCTTAACGACGCCGGAACACGTCTCTAACTTACACATAAGTTTCTAAATATTTTACCCTAGTTCTACCATTAATTTTATCTGGACGGTTAGGTGAATGCATGAGGTGAGTACATAATCAGAAACATAATGTAGGCCTTAACTGCATGCAAAAAGTATGCTTTTCTTTTGATCAATTCTACCTATGGGAAGGAGAAATCTTATTTTCTTTCTAACAACTTTACCAAAGCAATGCAATGTGACCTAATCCCAAGGCTACAAAAAATGATATTGAAACATTCTTTTCCTTTTTCAACGAAACATAAAATTTTCACAACACTACTAAGCCAAATCCAAACATGTTTTCTTTTTCTTTTGTCTTTTCAAAAACAATGTTGAGTAATGAAAAGAGAGAGATCCTAATAAGAGTATGCAAGCTTTTCACTTTCACTATGATTGCCTAAAAGCATAAAAAATCAAAAGATACAATGTGACTTTTTCAAGCATGGAACTACTTTTGCAAAACTTGAAAGCTATCTGAGTTTCTCAAGAAGATGAATGACTCATAATTCGTGAAAAACACAAACAATACAATATTTCTTCAACTTTTCCAAAAGATTTGTAAATGAAACTTTCCAATGCATGAACAATTCTTCAAATGATTTCGAAAATGATGGAGACAAAGTACCCTTAATCTTTCAATGGATGCATCAAAACAATAATTTGACAACAACTATGCTTTTAAACATGGATTTTTGAAATGAAAAGATCACTTCTGGTACTCTAACAACTCAGAAAATCTCAAGGGAAAGCGAGCACTCAATGAAATGAAAATACACTCAAACACTCAAAGTCAAACAGTAACAAGAAACACTAAAGCAAACAAGGCTCACAAAAATGAGTGCAAAATGAGGTCTGGAACTAATCCAATGCACTTGATCAAATCAGGCTAGGAGAGGAGGAAATGCAAGGGTGAGTGGATGAAGGTGGGGGAGACCAATGTGTCCACCACTACCAAAATATCAGACCTATCCAAGATAGATCCCAAAACAACTCCAATAAAACCAAACAACTCAAACACATAAAGAAAAGGGATCTCTGACTGGATCATACAGTGCAGAGGGAGTTTGCATACAAACCACACTCAAAACAGAAGAGGAGAAAAGGTGCATGTCTGGAAAAAATGGTAGATCGGTGCACTTTATGCTTGTACACAGTGCGATGTCGCAGTTCACAAATGTGGGGAGTGCGACGGTGTCACAGAAGGACAGTGACAGGGTTGCGATGACAAGCCAACAGACAAAGAACAGAGACCAAGAATGACACAGTGTCGCTCTATGTATATCACCCAGGTGCGACAGGCGATATCTAAGTTCAAAGATGAGTCGAATCTCCAAGTAATGAGCAATAAATAGGTTTGGGAATGGGAATGCAGATCCAAAGGAAGTTGATCAGAGTCTCCAAAGTGAAGATCTGATGGTGAAACCAACTTAAGAAGCAAATGACAAATAAAAAGGCTTGGCAAGAAATCAACTGAAAATATCATTCAACTTGACAACTAGAAAGCAATGTGTTTTCCCCAGTATGGTCACCAGATTTGTTTGATGGACAATCCACTCGAGCAGATGTGAGCCAGATCTCCCTAGCTCAACATGAGTCTAGAACAAATAGAACATACTACAAATGGATTTCCTAGATCTACTTAAGGATCAAGTGCTAGATGTCTTACCTTTTACTTCACAATCATTTCTCTTGAATGTTGGTCCACATCCAGCGGCCGTCAGATCTCAGCTGCAAGACTTGTTAAGACATAAGAACAACACAAAATGAGTAAATACCATCTATACAATAAGAGATCTAAGTAAACAGTTAAGCAGGAAAACTACTCAATATCATCACACATTAACAATATTGGTGGAAAGCATTTGTATTACTGTAAATAGGGAAATACATGGTAGAGACACAGAACTACAACCAAGGATTAACACTGCAGCCCTTCTCCATCCAAGCCATTTTCCATATCCTCCCAAGGAAGTATGAATCTCCCAATAGATGAGTAGAGATATCTCAAGGATGATTTCACCAGCATGTAGACACTATAGACTTCCTCCCTTTGGAGAGGGGTAGAGCTTCACTTATATAGGACTAAGTGGATATGATATGGATAGGGTAGGTTGAGATATAGTAGGAGAGAGATAGGGGATCTTCCCAATAGGTTAGGAACCAAAGTCCAACTCCTCCAACAGGTTAGGGATAGGGATCCAAGTCAGCAATCTTTGAGAATGAGCTCGAAGAAGCTATTTTTTCCATTAACTGACTTCGTCGCACCCTGTAATGGAGCAAGGTGCAACGTCGTAGGTTGCATGAGTGCAGCTTGCGATGACCTCTCAAAACCTAGCAATAAAGTCCTTTCCAGATAAATGCCTTAGTCAATGGAACTTCAGGGATATATACACTGAATCTAATGGTGGTAAGAGTTTAGGTGTAACAGTGGGCAGTGCACAAGTCTTCCATAACTACATGGCCACTATGTCACCACCTAATGATGGTTAGGTTCGGCGATGTAGAAGGAAGTTTGATGGCATAAGTGACCCACATGCACATTTGGCCGAGTGCAAAAGCAAATGGGGATTACAAGAAAAATAGGAATGGGTCCATGCATTCGTTCACACACTGGATGAAGTACAACGGATTTGGTATGTCGCATCAGAACTACGACACGGAATGACTTCTTGGGAACAACAAACAATTGGTTTCATCCAAAAATTTTGTTTCTCAGATGAGAACCCCTTCATCCATAGTGCGCTACAAGTGATCCGCAAGAAGATATTTGAAGCAGTACCGACAGAGAAACCATTAGAACTTCGGTGGACTACAACACCAAAAATGATGATGGAGTGCTATAACATCACATGATATCTGGATGATGAGGATGATCTAAGGGCTACCCATGTACCAGAGTCATAAGGAAGTCGCAGTGTCAAGGCACCAGAAATACCTTTCGATAAATTCCAGCAACTGTTGAAGATCAAGAAAGTAAACATTGTGTCGGAGGAGAATCTGAAGTTTACAAGTATTGGAGACTACTGGGATGACTCAACTATCCTGAAGATGACTGATCTGTTGCATGAGTTTCAGAATCCCAACGAAATTCTCGGAGATTGTTATAGCTTAAAATGACACTTCTCTGTCTGTGACGACACTTGTATCACTTGGTCGCATGATGACACTTCTTGAGATCAATTTTAGTCACACAACAAGACACTTGTGGATTGAAGGGTCATTTGTGACAATAAACATGGACCTCACTCCTGGTCCATTTGATGGTCATAACCCTTAGGAACACTTCTCCAGACCAAACCATCTCCTGAAAATCATCAGGAAACCCTGTTTTCACCATATTTCCACATGTGCACTAGTATCCTATGCAGAGAGTAGTGCCCACCTCGAAAAATGCATTGGTTTGCAGTAGGAAGAGTAGGGAACTTTCCTGAATCAGTCACAATCTCGAATTTTGGTCAAATTGGGTTGGTTTGGGAACCTCCTAATCGGTTATAACTGCTTTTCCTCTCCTTCATTGACTATATAAGGAAGGTAGAAGGGCCATGAATGGGGACCAAGCCCATAACAATGTTATGATGGAGGAATGGAGACCCTCATCCCCCTCTATTGTGCCTCAGTTTCTGACAAACCCTAGCACAGCTGATTAGAGGATGGGATCCTTGGAGAACAGAAGCAGGAGACCTTGAATCTAGGTTTCGTGAAGTGCCAAGCTTGAAGGAAGGTATAACTTTATGTACTTGCTTCATTCATTAATAAAGATCAGATGTTCTTTCCTTTCCAAATATGACCTATTCATGTGTGTCTCATATTTTATTACAGTTTGCTTATAGTTTGATGTCTTCTTCTATCATGAATATCAATCTTATATATGTAGTCAAATGTATTTGAGAAAGGTATGAAGTTGTTTTGCAGGTGTGGGCATCATGACACTGAATGGCATTGAAGAGCAAGGAAGAGGAAGGCCGGGATCAACCTTCTTAATAAGGTACTCATCTTTCTAACCTTAAATATCTTTGCTTACTAGTTGCATTTGCAGAACATTTGTAGGTCTATCTTTCATCACTGTAAGTTGGTGGTTTCTCCCTTGAACTATAGGTGTATTTCCCTCACAACTGAATGGCAACTCCACTGGGGAAAGCCTATTTGATTAGGGGTATCCAAGGTCATTTCTTCAAAAAAAATTTAAGGTCTTTGTTCAATTTCTTGATTAGAATCAGTTATTAGGCTCTGTTTGACCCTCCTTGGCTCTTACAGACCCTTCCTAGCCCTTACAGATCCCTACTGGCTCAGGTGTGGGGGGTTTTGGCCTTATTTTTTAAACTTTTCCCACATGTGCGCTATTTTTGTGAAGCACAATAGCGCATTCCCTTGTTTGGGAACTATTCTTCCTTATAGACAGTAGCGCACACATCCTGGAACTGCGTTTTTTGAGTTTTGACCTGTTTGGGGGGGCTGTGGCTGCATTGTTTGGGGTCCCTGATGACCCTAGGTCTGAGTTAAACCACTGTAAGAGGTATCCTATCCTTGTACTGATTCTATGTTCATGATTTGGACCCTCTTTGATCAATGTGGGCTTGTTTGGAAAGTTTTGGGGCTTGTTGACCCATGTTGGGGGTTGTGGACCAGTTTGGTGTTTTGTACCCTGATTTGAGTCCGAATGAATCTACTTGCTCCATTTCCACTGGATTTGAAAACTATGGAGTCTAATTGAACCTGTTTGTATCTATTTGAGTGAACTTTTTCTTTAGATTGGTTTCTTATCCTCCCTTATGCTTTTAGTTTTCTTTTTGTAGTGAAAGCTCAAGTGTCTTTGTTGTTGTTTAGGACCTTGATTGCACTATTTATGTGCATACCTGACTTTACCAAACCATACTTCTTTGTAGGTCATTTTCTTTGTTTGGGTCTAAAATTAGTTTTCATATGCTTTTCCCAATGGTTGGCATGCTTACATCAATAAGAATCTGAAAGTCATATTGGTAGCTTTTATTGTTTCAATAAGGAAACCTGAAAGTTCTTTGCTTTTTCTTTGATAGTAGGTTACCTTCCATTTCAGTTTTTGTTTCTCACCTTTGAAAAGCATAAAAATTTTGATTTATTTTCTGATTAGAGTACCTTGCAAGTGGTTTAAAGGATTTAAGAGTGCTTTGCATAAAAAAAGAAGAAGTTTTCTTTTGCATACTTATTTGTTTGAGTAGCTGCATTCTTAGGTTTTGAGTTTAATTTTGTACATTTAAACTTTATTTTTATCTTTTTTGCATTCGAAAAAACTAAAAATTGCATTTGCATATGCATTCTAGATCGTATCTTTAGGACTTGCATTGAAAATAAAATATTTGTTTAGTGGTAAACATTTCATTTCATTATTCTATCTCTGTTATAACCACTCTCACACACCCACTACCTTTTTGAGTAAGCAAGTAACCTTTAAAATGAACCTTAATAAAATGTACTAGTAACATTTTCATTTCTAGGTTACACTATTCACCAACTAGTTTTGGTTAGGATCTTGGGTTTAAAACACCTTAAACCCCCCTAGATCACACATTACGCAAAAATCGTAGTTCGACTATCACAGGTAAACCCACCTCATTCAAAAATTACATGGGATCTATGCAGTAGCTCTTGTGAGATCAGATTGTTGGGAATAAACCTCCTACTTTATGTTTCTAGCATATACCAGGATCGGATCGCATTTTGGGACTCTTTTGAGTTTCGAGCTCAGTTACCCTGCCCACGCCTTCTGATTCGACCAGAGACTGTTCCCCCAGGATTTTTCAGTGTGGTGGTATCCTTAGTATCTGACCATAGGATCATACACAGGTGACGGCGAAGGGTTATATCTGTTGTACCTAGGACAGACATGGGAGGAAATCCCTTGCAGGTCTTTGGGAGGGCATTTGGGTGATTCCAGCGCTTACACCCTTAGTCATTGTATTGTGGACCCCGAGTAACTATCCTTCTTCCTTCGTTGATCTGAATTGGGCCCTCATCATCCCAGACTCTTCTCTGGAGGGCATCTGTTTTCCTAGTTTGATTTACCTAGGACCTTTTTTAGTGTTGTGCTCTTCTCTTTGTGCTACTTCTCAAGAAACTATGTCTAGCTTTTCGGTGAGTGCCAATCAAGGTACCCCTGTTCCAGGGGATCCTTGTGTTGTTCCACTCATTGGAAACATTGGTACTCCCTTAATGGCTACTCTAAATCTTCCTGGATTCACTATAGGGCTGCCGGTTTGGTTGTTCTCCACTCTGAATTCCTTGCATGCTCCTGATGCTTCTTTTGTAAGCACCTCAAATCAAGAGCATCAGAACCTTGTGCCTTCTTTTCCAGTAACATCTTCTCCTCCTCCTTCTACCTCATGTGGAGAAAGTAGCAATACTAGTAACCAGTAGTCTAAAAGGAATAGACAGGGGAAGGATAGGAAGAAGATGCCAAAACAAGGAGGTAGCAACCCAGCCACTGCAAGTCATGTTGGGGGAAAACACCTTGCCTCTGCAAATTATGCAGGGGGCACCTACCCAGCCTCTGGAGTTCATGCTGGAAGAAAAATTTTAGTCACTAAAAATCACACTGACAGTTTGTCTTCAACCACTATCAGTCATGTTGAGGACACGTCATTGATCACTACTAGTCATATTAATGACAAGTCACCAATTCCTATGAGTCATACTGGAGACACCAGATCAACCACTGCAAGTCATGCTGAGGGAGTTGACATTGTTGACGAACCCAATAAATAGAAGTATAAGTTCCCTTTCAAGTTTTGTGAGGGAGACCACCTTACTTACTTGTGCCATATACTTCTAGAAGTGCAAAAAGTGTGGTCCTTAGTTCAAAAGTCTTCTGCTTCTAAGCAAACAACAACTGCAAGTCATGCTGGGGGCAAGCTATCAGCCAATGCTAGTCATGCTGAGAGTACTAGCGTTGTAAAGGAGTCTCAACCTATAGGATGGAAACCAAATTTCCCTTGTAAACTTTGTGAGGGAGATCACCTTACTCACCGATGCCCTACCATTCCAGAGGCACGAAGAGTGTGGTCCATGTCTAAAGGAATCTCTTCTCCTGAGTTGTCTATAGACTCCCTGCAGTCAGATCAACCTTTGGTTGATAAAGTGGTTGAACCAAAAGAGTTCTTGGTCAATCCCACTCTTCCTTTAGATAGTGAAGTGATCGAATCGATGCAATCTTCGACCGATCCCATCAGTCCTACAAAGATTGATGCACCTACTGCGGAAGTCTTCGGCATTACCAGTTTGGATTTTCTTGAAAAAGGGGGCACTTCATCTTTGCCACGTGAACCCCTACCAAGCCCTAGGATCGTTTCCTTTGATTGGAATAGTCTAGCTGAACCTCGTCTTCCTTCTTCGACACCTTTCCAGATAAAGGTTGATATTGGGAACCATACGATTGATCGATGCATTGTAGATGAAGGAGCTTCTGTTAGTATCTTATCTACTTATGCTTGGAGAGATTTGGGTTTCCCTAATATTATTCCAGCTATTAATTGGCCGTTGACCTTCAATGGAAGACCTAGTGAACCGTTTGGATTCCTCTCTCAGGTACTTGTTGCTTTGGGTGGAAAAATAGTCTTAGTTGATTTTATGGTTTTAAAGGACCCTGTGGACTTTGATATGATCCTCGGGCGTGATTACATTTATGCTATGCATGCTATGGTATCTATGTTCTTTCATGTGATGCATTTTCCTCATAACGAAAGCATCGGCACTATCGACCAGCTTGCATTCATTGATCCTCCTTATTACCTAACCATAGACCAATCAGATCCCTCATCATTAGGCACTACTGTGTCACATGGGACTTATGTGGCATATTGTTCCTTGAGTTCAACTGCTACTAAGAAGAAGTCTTTGATCTCATGCTTACCCTCTCGGGACTTAGTCCCAGCTTTTGACTAAGTGACACCTCCATCTGAATGTTTAGATATGTGTTCTATCTGGGATGATATACTTCCTTCTGATGAAGTTTTCAGGAGTCCATAATACAGTCTGCCATTCATTTGGATGTTGATCCAGTCACAGTTATGTCCAGCCCCGGTTTGACCTTAAAGTCTGATCTTCCTACTGTTGAGTTTTTGGACTCTCCTATAGATCTGCAAATCAGTGTTCCTACTGAGTTTGATTCTGCTTCTAGAATTTTCAACTCCCGTGATGATGAGCTTGTTTCTGCAAATTCTATCATGTCCTTCAACTTTGATCTTCATCCTGAAGTCGATCTTGTTGATTGTAAGTCCTCGGGCTTGGGTACCATAGAGTCTTCATTTGAAAACTCTACCTTGTTTATGCTTGTTGTTGATGATAGTGAAGTTGAAAGTATTTCTACCACAGTGACTTGTATCGGGTCTTTCTTTACATGCGTTTTAGATATGATCCTGGTAGTAATGTTTCTTGGAGACATGATTCTTAGCTGGATTTATACTTGCTTACTAGTCCTTTTCGACACCTTGTGCGACCATGTCAGGTATATTCAGAACCTAGCATATAGGTTTAGGCTTCCCCACTATTATGTTGCATTTGAACCTTTTGCCATCCGAATTCGCCATAGGGTCGAACCTGTTGGATATTGGTATGTTAGCCATCTCTTTATGCATTGTACACCAGTCCGACAGCAGAGCCTACCTAACATGGGTCACCCTAGTCAGCACCCTTATGCCATTTTGGTGCCCATGCTAAGTTTTTCTCATAGGCTCGGGAGCCATTTTAGATTTACCATGACTTTGAGAAGAAGCCTCATATCTTTCTTTCTCATATATTTCTGGCCATGCCTGATAAGGCTCCCATCTTTGTGTTCAAGTTGCATATGCATATGTTATGATCCCACTTGTTCTTATGAGCTTGATTCCAGCTTCCACACTTTTAGCTCGTTATATAAGCCTCCATCTCTGATCTCATTTCCGCTAAGACCTATATCCTTTTGCCTTCACAATTTAACACCTTTTACTTGGAGGAGACACACCCTGAGTGTCCTTATCTTGCTCATGTTCCTTTCATTAGGCATAGCTTTGTTCCATGTGCTTGGAGCTAGTTTCGCATGTCCCTGACACTTGTCTCCTCCCATTTTGAGCATTCTTCCACCTTTACTTCGAGCTCGTTAAAAACAGTAAGTAGGTTACGAGCATTCTTCTACCTTTACTTCGAGCTCTCTAAAATCAGTAAGTAGGTTTTGAGCATTTCTTCCATCTTCACTTCGAGCTCATTAAAAACAGTAAGGAAGTTATGAGCATTTTTCTGTATCTCCTTTGAGCTCGTTAAAAATGGTGAGGTCACGAGTTTACTTTTTCGGACTTGTTAAACCTTTTCGGAAAATATCCCTATGGAGTTCTTTAAGCCCTTTTTAGACTCCTTAAAAAGAAAACGTTTTCCGAGCATAGCTGTCTTTTCGGGCTCGTTAAAATAACTGAACCGACATCCACTTAGGTATAGAATAATCCCTTATCCGGGCGTTGGTGGATAATTTATGGAAAAGGTATACTCTAGGTATACTTTGGTATGCGCTAGAAGAGTTCTTCTTCCATTATTTTACACTTTTTCGGGGAAGGAGACTAACTTTACGAAAAAGGACCTTTGGAGTCGTCTTTAGGGTTTTCAGACTCTCGAAATGTGAAAACACCAAGCAAGCATTCACCTACTTGGGCTTGATGTGAAATCCATGAGATGGTTGATAGAGGACTATTTAAGTTTTTCAACTCTATAAGAAAGAAAACACTGCCGAGCACAGACCAATCCGGGCTCGATATAAAATCCATGGATAGGTGTATGGAGTTTTCTTCTAGGTTTTTCAGATTCCTTAAATATGAAAATACTATCAAGCATGCTTTAGTTCTTTGTCAAGCTCATTAAAAAATGAAAAAGGAAAGGGAAGGGAAGAATGTTAAAATATCTTTCAATATGATGGCATCAAGTCAACTACCTCCTTGAACAAAGCACCTGTTTTGAGTCTATCAAACAAGTTGGGTTCTAGTGTTGGCCTTAGGATAAACCTAATCTCAGAGTTCTTACTCCTCCATTTGGTTAGTCTTCCAATCATATGGAGAATCTGTTAATGTCTCCTACATTGCATATTTGTATCGTGGTCTCTTTGTGTTAAAAGCTGCCTAAGTCACTCTTGTGTCGTGCTCACTGTTCAAGGATATAACCTGTGTCGGCCATTCTGCAGTTGCCTTGACCTCATGTATCGGTCATTCCTTGGTGTCAGTATGTTTCATCATGTGTTCAGTCCTACTCCAAATCAGCTCATACCTGTTGAGTGTCCCTCGTGTTGGATGATGGAGGATGCCTTAAGGCCTCCCTTCCAACCGACTTCTTCCCATCGACTTCAACTCATTGTGCTTTGGGAATGAAGTTTAGAGTTTTGGTTAGTACCTTGGGGATTGCAGTCATTAGTGGCATTTTCCCTCGCTATTGGATAGATGGGAATACATCAATGTCTCCTATCCGATAGATTCTTCAAGTGTTCGATGGCAAGACCACTTATTCGCACTTGTTTGAATGTACTAGGTACCTTGGGTTCCATTTTCATTATTGGTGGACACCCTCGCATTTGTTAACGGTATACATCAATGACCGGTAATCAAATGATACCTCCCATGTTCGACATCAACTCATTTATTCACATGGTTAGGTTTGTAACTTGGGTTGTTTTTGGATGAAGACCTTGGGATCCTCGATAGCATCACCTTATTTATGTTATCACCCAAGTTGCGCAAGACTGAGCCACACTCTTTTTGGCTCTTGATGAGACATAGATCCAACTTGTTCTCTATGGCTATGTTCTCTAGTTTTGACATAGATCCACCTTGTATTTATGTGGCTATTTTTACACTTATGTTCCTCATGGATCCATGCTTGTATTCTAGTGGCCATGATATATGCATCAGTATTTGGATCATTATTGTATCCTCTTGGAGGTCATGTTCCACTATTTTAACATGGACAGTTACCCAAAGGATGAGTTTGTCTAACAATGCCTTTGCTTTCAAGTACTTCATTTGAGCCTATGATTCTTGGTTTCTCCAGTTAGTCCACTCCCATGATTCAACTCTTTGTTATTTATAATGTATTTCGGCCATCATTTCCCTCACTCCCTCTGACCTCATACATTAGGGGGCATCTATTATAGCTTAAAATGACACTTCTCCGTCCGTGATGACACTTGTATCACTTGGTCGCATGACGACACTTCCTGAGATCAAGTTCAGTCACACAACAGGACACTTGTAAATTGAAGGGTCATTTATGACACTAAACATGGTTGAAATTACCTCACTCCTGGTCCATTTGATGGTCATAACCCTCAGGAACACTTCTCCAGACCAAACCATCTGCTGAAAATCATCAAAAAACCCTATTTTGGCCATATTTCCACATGTGCACTAGTATCCTATGTAGAGAGTAGCGCCCACCTTGAAAAATGCACTAGTTTGTAGTAGGAAGAGTAGGGCACTTTCCTGAATCAGTCAAAATCTTGAATTTTGGTCAAATTGGGTTGGTTTGGGAACCTCCTAATCGGTTATAACTGCTTTTCCTCTCCTTCATTGACTATATAAGGAAGGTAGAAGGGCCATGAGTGGGGACCAAGCCCATAACAATGTTATGCTGGAGGAATGGAGACCCTCATCCCCCTCTCTTGTGCCTTAGTTTCTGATAAACCCTAGCATAGCTGATTAGAGGCTGGGATCCTTGGAGAACAGAAGCAGGAGACCTTGAATCTAGGTTTCGTGAAGTGCCAAGCTTGAAGGAAGGTATAACTTTATGTACTTGCTTCATTCATTAATAAAGATCAGACGTTCTTTCCTTTCCAAATATGACCTATTCATGTGTGTCTCAGATTTTATTACAGTTTGCTTATAGTTTGATGTCTTCTTTTGTCATGAATATCAATCTTATATATGTAGTCAAATGTATTTGAGAAAGGTATGAAGTTGTTTTGCAAGTGTGGGCATCGCGAAACTGAATGGCATTGAAGAGCAAGGAAGAAGAAGGCTGGGATCAACCTTCTAAATAAGGTACTCATCTTTCTAACCTTAAATATCTTTGCTTACTAGTTGCATTTGCAGAACATTTGTAGGTCTATCTTTCATCTCTGTAAGTTGGTAGTTTCTCCCCTAAACTATAGGTGTATTTCCCTCACAATAGAGATGAAAGGAATTTTCGGGGACTTAGGAGAAATGAAGATCCCCCTGAAACCCGATGTGAATCTAGTCAAGCAACGACCCTAGTAGTCGAATCCAAGGCACAAGGAGAGAGTGCAGGCCGAGATTGAAAGGATGCTAGAAGTAGGCATCATAGAACCCATAGAGGAATCAGAGTGGATCAGCCCGATGGTGGTCCAAGACAAGAAAACTGGTGAAGTCTGAATTTGTGTCGACTTGCGGAAATTGAATGATGCATGCTTACACGACCCGTTCCCAACACCATTCACGGATGAGATGCTTGAAGGAGTAGGAGGTCAGGAAATCTACTCATTTACGGATGGATTTTTAGGTTATCACCAGATCAAAATCGTGAAGGAAGACCGACATAAGACTACATTCGTCACAAAATGGGGTTGCTTTCAGTATACAGTGATGCCATTTGGACTGAATAATGCTCCAGCAATTGTTAGAAGATTATTCTTTTCAGCGTTCAAAGACTACATTCATAAATTTCTTGCCGTTTATATGGACGATTTGACAGTGTATGGTTTGGTCAAAGATCACATCGCAAACCTGAGGCTAATGCTGGAACGATGTCGATAGTACCAGATTTCATTGAACCTGAAAAAGTGCATCTTCTGTGCTCCGTTCGGGATTTTGTTGGGGTACATTGTCTGCAAGGAAGGAATGCTGGTAGACCTGGCAAAGATTGCAATTATTTTCAACCTATCACCGCCGAAAATAGTCAAGCAATCAAGAGCGACGCTGGGCCACACAGGCTACTACATGAAGTTTATCATAGGGTATGCAGCAATCAAAGCACCAATGGAGATGTTGTTGAAGAAAGATGCCAAGTTTGAGTGGAACGAAGAGTGCCAGAAGAGTCTAGACATATTAAAAGCAAAGATGGTTGTTGCACCTATATTGGCATTCCCAAATTGGACGAAGGAGTTCCACATTCACATCGATACGTCATCAGTCGCATTAGGAGTCATCTTGGCCCAACTAGGAGAAGGTGACATCGACCACCTAATAGCCTTTGCAAGTAGGAAGTTGTCTACTGCGGAGAAGAATTATACGACCACATAATGAGAAGCGTTGGCGATGGTCTACGCCTTACAAAAATTTTGACACTACCTATTAGGGGGGCATTTTAAAATGTTCATCGATCATTCAACATTAAAATACCTGGTGAACAATCCTGTGTTGGGGGGGAAGATCTGTCGATGGTTGTTACTATTCCAAGAATTTGATTTCAAAATCATCGTAAAGCTAGGACAACTATATGCAGGACCAGACCACTTTTCATGAATCGAGTCAGGGGAAGAGCCAAGGAGCATTGATGCAGGATTGTCGGATGCTCAGCTGTTCAGGGTTGGCATGGTCGACGACCATTATGAACAAGTCATTCAGTTTTTGGAAATAGGGGAGGCACCGGAAGGTTTCACTACCAACCAAAAGAAGCAGCTAGTCGTCAATGCTGCGGATTTTCAATTAATTACAGGGAAATTGTATAAAATGGGGCCAAATGAGATACTTATATGAAATGTCCTTCCACATGAACAGGAGAGGATTCTTGCAGAATCCCATGACGGGATCACCAGAGGACACTACAGAGTATGCACCACTATGAGGAAGATCCTTCGAGCAGGACTATGGTGGCCGACGATGCATGGAGATGCTGCGGACTACATTAAAAGCTGTGATGTATGTCAACGGACAGGGAAGCCATCACGAAGGGATGAAATGCCGCTAGTACCTCAATTGAAACTATAGGATTTCGACAAGTGGGCAGTTGACGAGAATTGGTTGAAACCCTATCGCCATGATCGAGCACATAGCGGCTGAGAAACTCAGTTTAAAAAAAAAAAACCGATGATGACAAAAAGTGGAAAGCATGGCCAGGCAGGTCGCTCATTGATGCTTCGCACATTTTTGCATGCGGGATTCAAATCCGAGTCTGATCACTGCGGATTGACATCACTGGAAGACGACAGAGAAGTATGATGATAGATTCGGCTGGTTGTGGATAATATTTTGCAAATGATGAGAAGCAAGCATAAATACCAGCGTAGGGATGCAGAACACAAGTTGATGTAGAGAGAGTCTGAAGAGGAGAATTAATGGGTTGCATGATGTGAGTTAGTAAGTTAGATGCAGAGAGTTAGGAAGTTGGGTACACAAGCCCAATGAAGCTGTGGAAAAGGGAAGTGAGATAGTTTCAATGGTGTACTTCATTTCAAGTGGGAGCACTCTAGGTGCACTAAGAGCAAGAACGACGTCCGTGCATGAACAGCCGGCGAAGGAAGCAGCGTAGACATTTGGGAGGAATAGAGATGAGGTCTCACATGAGATTTCTAAGAGTGTGGTAGTAGTTAGAAGAGTAGGGGTTCCCTAACCACCAGAACACCAGGGGTGGAGGCCTGCTGGATCCAACAGTGGACTATCAAATGTGAGAAATAGATGTGCCAGAGCAGCTAGCCTGTTTCACAATTTTGTGACAATGATGAACTTATCCCCAGCTCGCAGCAAGCCTGAAGTGCCCGAGAAAGCGCAGTAGGTGTAGATGATCAAGGTTTTAAGAGACTGGAGGATGAGTTCAAGAAGTACATGAAAACGAGCTCCAGACGTCAAGAATAGCTTCAGAAGTTTACCACATTGACAGATGAGACCAGTACCAGAGGTGTCCAGTCGAGGCGGCTCGAGGACGAGCCACAATTTTGTGTTAGGGGCCAGTTGGAATGGGATTAGTCCGCATGAAGTGCGGAATCCGACAGCTGCGAAGAGGACCATCCATGGAAGAAAGTGTCATTCGCGGACAATGTAGAAGCGCGGAAGTAGTTAGTTTTTTAGATAAGGGTCATGTGGAACGTTTTGTAACCATTTAGTTTTGTATAAATAGGAGTATGATTGTAAGCCTAAGGGCATCTGGTGATGAATAGAGAAATTGACCTTTTGAGTTTTGATCCAATGGTTGATCTGTTTTGTATCCGCGATATGATGTATTGACTGTTTTTACGAAGGTCATTCCGCAGATTTTAATGAATACATGAAGATGTTCGATTATGGTTCTATCTTTGTCTTTATTTCTGTTAGATGATAAATGCAAATGTTTGTGAGATTTTTAATGCTCTATGCGTTTGGTAATTGTTGTTCATGCTAATGAGTAGTTAGATCATGTTGATGCGAATGTCTATTATGTGTTGACTCTACGACTGATGAATATGTGAATGATGAACTTCTAGTATAGTGCAAAAGATATAATCTTTAGTTTCTGCAGTTGCAATGTATGTTTGATGCATGTCCTCAACTCCACTGCGGAAACTTGGTTACCACATCCCCCTTGTGCATCTCGGGTGAGACTTCACTCTCTCTGCGAGTGTTGCTGGAAAGGGTAAAACCTTTTTGGGTCGATGCGTAAGGGAGTTCGTTCAATGGTTTGTTGACGACAGTGCGAAGTGAACCCCTGTCGACAATTGTTGTGTCAACACTACATATGCTCCACTTATGCACTACTAATGAAACTACACACTTGTCGAGCTTTGTGTGCATATTCTAACTATATATTTTTTGAATCAATATGTTATTGTTTTATATTTTTAATTCCTTTTTAATTGTACTCATGTCAAATTTGTAAAAAGCATAGGTCGCTTATTTTGGCTATAGCTTTTGAGTGGCTTACCTATTTTGAAAATGGAAAAGAGCCTGCACAAGAGTACAAGAATACCTACAAGCTAAAAAAAAGTAACAACCCCAATTATTCCCAAATTTTTGGAAAATTTAAAAACTTCTATTACACATTATAAGAATATCATACTTTGAATTTATTTGGTACAAATGGAAAGTTTATAACATTTCTAACGACTTCAACACACACACACATTAATAAACCTTGAAGTATAACCTCATCTATGAATTTCCATAAAAGGTAATTCATTAACATGATTATTAACATGAGTAACAAGCTATATGTAATACACATACACATGCAAATAAAAGAAAACAATGGATTCTAATTCCCATTCAAACTTATGAGATGCTATATACATCTATTTTCTTAACCATCCATATAATTAATTCTTCTTATTCTTTCTTCATATATTAATGTCATCATAAAATATGATAGTACCCACAGTATATATATATATATATTAGAGTTAAACCCCCCTTTCCTTTAATTATATATATGTTTATTTTATTCTTTTATAAAATTGGAACATTCAATAATAATAAGGATATCGACCCAAGATTTGCATAATGAGGTATGTTCAAGAAAAGTACTCATTCACTATGACGAACATAATATGAAAGGATAAAATTTAAACCGTATGTAGAAAACATGCTAATTCAAAATATTTTTAGCATAATTACGACAGACAACATTAAGAAAATCAATGAGGGAGGGTAGCGATAATCTATAACTACTCCCAAAAGAGCTTCCAGGTGTGGCAATAACAGATGTAAAATAAAAAAATAATCAAAAGGCTATCCAACCTTGACAACTATCGACTGTTCTACCAGGATAGATGATGACTCTCGTTTTAGTCACAAACAATTCGACTTACCAATATACGAAAGTAGGATAAATCTTAAGTCACAACAAGTGTATGATCAGTGAAAACTCATTTAAATTAACCACCGAACCAGAGAGTTACCATCTCAAATAAAAACAAATGATCAACCTATAGACAGAGGCCATCACACACACCAACAATTAAAGAACTTCCAAGTATGGAAACATCTCCAATAAGCACCGATGGAAAAAAAATACTTCTGCATAGAAACGGTGCATTTACCCAAAGTAAAAATACCTAATACAACTATTTCGATAAAAATTCTGACAATGCAGAGATACACAATTAGGTCCTACATGGTTTCAACAGAACTAACTAATACAAAAACTTATTTTCAAAGTTCTACTCAGGTTTGAACAGGAAAATGATTTTAAATGGAGGTATCCAAAATATAGAACTTGAGTCTTCATCTATCCTAATTCCTAGCATGGTTAACTTCTTTTCATTAGCGAAAATTCCCTCTTTGTGTTAAAATTAATACAAAATTCTAATAAGGTTACAAATTCACACAGGAATTGACCTTTCAAAATAGATCGGATCGATACAACTAGCATCTAGTCATTTCTTATTTCCTTCATAAATTTGATCTGCTATTTCATATTTATGCCCAAAATAAAGGGTTTAGGCAGACCTCCTAATACAAACTACAATATATTCCTCTATAATTTGATACCACATATCTTAAAGTAAAATAATACATTGAAATCTATAGTGCATTGACCTAAATACAATGTATCATCGTACTGAGTTTCCATTCAAATCGAGTACTCCGTAATCCAAACTAAAATGTATGCACAACATTGGATCTAAATACGAATATAGAGGAGAACAAGAAAATCAATATAATATTTCAACCACAAAAAGAAATCTGATAAAGTTTTCAAAGACACGGAACATAGAGCAGAAACACAAAGGGCATATTGATTTCCTTCTCATTATTAAGCTCAGATATATAAAGTATCACATAGACCCAAAACAACCGGCTAATACAACGGGCCAGTGAATACCATGGGTTGACTAATGACCTAGTCAACAAATAACTCAACTAACTTAGGACCATTGACTCATCTAACTAACCAACTGAGGACCATTGAGATTACAACTCTTAACACCCCCCCTTAATCTCAGGTGGGATGGTGTGGTCAGCACTATCAATGCCTAAGTGCTTCCTCTGAAACTCAAATGCAGATGTACCCAAAGGTTTGGTAAAGATATCAGCTAGCTGCTCCTTAGAGCCACAAAACATCAAATTGATTTCTCCATTACTGACTAACTCACGTATGAAGTGATAGTGAGTGTCAATGTGTTTACTCTTCCTATGAAATACATTATGTTTAGACAAGTGTATAGCAGAACTGTTGTCACAATACATGGCTATTGGTTCTGTTTCTGTATGTCCCATGTCCTTCAAGAGTCTTCTGAGCCAAACTGCATGGCATGTTGTTGTAGTTGCTACAATATATTCTACTTCTGCTAAAGACATGCTCACAATAGGTTGTTTCTGAGAAGCCCAAGAAATAAGACTGTGTTGTTGCTGCAACATCCCCCCAATTTTTTGTAAACGTTGGGGCCCCTCCTTTATTTTTAAGAGAAGGAAATTTTTCCTAGTCTCAAAGACATCAAAACCTTTCCCTTAGTTTCTTTTAGAGAAAATCCTCGCACTTTCTTCCTTTGAAGCTACTTTTGTTTTCCTAACTAAGTCAAACTCACACTTTTGCGTCGAAACTGCGGAAGAACTCACCGAGTTATGCCACAACGATGGAAATAAATTGCTAAGTTGATCAATAGCGAAAAAATCACCCAGCTCTTCCAAAACTACGGAAGAACTTAGAGAACTTTGTCACAATGAAAGAAAAATGAATAAATCAAAACTCATGCTGAAGAACTCGCGCAGCTCTTCTGCAATGGTGGAGAATCTCACTAAGTCCTTCCGAAATGGAGAATCACCTTTCTCAGTTTCGAAGCTTCCCTATCTTTCAGAAAAGTTGTGCGAGTTCTTTCGGAACCTTTTCCACCAACTTTTCCGCAACGACGGAAGAACTTGGCCAAATGTTCTGCAACGGCGGATGGAATGAACTAAGTCATCCGATTCGTGACTTAACACCCTGCTTACGGCGAAGTGCCTAGCTTCATTTGCGGAAGAAATCAACTAACCTTCCCGCATTGGCGGTACAAACTCACGAAGTTCTTTCCGCAACGATTGGGAGAGTTAGCTGAATTTGTCCGGTT
The DNA here is from genome assembly GCA_027924585.1 of Larix kaempferi. NCBI lineage: Eukaryota > Viridiplantae > Streptophyta > Pinopsida > Pinales > Pinaceae > Larix > Larix kaempferi. The sequence goes on from BSBM01000328.1 coordinate 978,549, forward strand.
TCAACGGTCGTACTTGATACCAAATGTGTCAATTTGACCCCATTCGTACGCGATAGTAACCCTATTTTAATTATCCAACCACCCTATTAATGACTCATACGTGTCTAAACGCTATAAGTAGGGTTTAAACCCCGTTTATTCTTCATTGTTTCAATTGATTGGATACCTTTTTTTCGATCTCATTTGGAACAGTCAAATATTGTTCTTACCAGAAAACCCAATGTAAGTAATGTAAATGGTCCATAAATGGATCAATAGTAATGTAAAAATGTAATGTATGGTAGATGATTAATAGTTACATAGGTTTGGGCTTTATATAAGCCCGTCATGCACCTTTTTGACAAAAGGTCATGACTATTGATATTTGTTTAATTAATAAATTAATATTAATATTTAATATTAATTTATTATTATTTTGTTGTTACATTGCCACTCTCTTGGAAAGGCTTTGTCCCCAAAGCTTATAATTTTTATGTATTGCTTTTTGTGGTGTCATATTTGACGACACATGTCAATACGAACTTTTAATCGTCAAGCATAACTTTTGATATGTGGAGGGATCAATCCATCCCAAGTTGATTTTTAGATGATTGTCGAGATTCCGTACTGATATGTCATCGGGAGTTTTGATCACCTTAGTACCTTTATCTTCCGACATTTCCGCCTTTTTAGGGTATCGGTTTTTATGGTTGGGGTGTCGATAGGGAATTTTCACACTGTAAATTTCTTTTACAAAAGTCATGTCTTGATCACTGCTCTGAGTTGGAAGTTGTATCTTCGTCCCTTGAGGTTTTAAGGTTTCGTCTTGTATTTTTTCCAACTTGTTCTCTAACTGTATCTTATACTTTTGAAACTTCTTAATCACTTCTACTTGTGATTTCTTAACTTCTTCCGACTTCTTAAGTTGTTCTTTAAGATCCTCGTTAAGACTTCTGATGCAACTAGTTTCTTCCTGCTTGTCTAGAAGTTTCCCTTCAATGTCTTCCGTAGATTGTTCTATCTTTCGGCTATTTTTCAGTTTCTTAATTTTTGTGACTAGTATCTTGTTATGATTTCTTAGTCTGAAAATTTCTTCATCATTGTTGGATAATGATTTATTATTCTTTGCGATCTTCGATTTGTGTGCCTTTTTAGAGTCGTCATTTTGTGTTTGAAGATCTTGTATCTATTGTCGACATTGGTCGACCTTTGATTCTTGATCTCCTAATTTATGTCGTATCTTCTTCAGATCTTCATCCTTGTTATTAAGAATCTTGTTCAATCGTTTTATTTCTGCTTCGTATTTAATTATTTCATTCTTTATATCTTGATCTTCTAGCCTCTGATTGAGTTCATTTTCGGCTCTTAATTCATCAATTTGTACATACAATTTTTCTATATAACTTTCCTGGTTGGAGATTTTTTGTTCATCGAACTTTCTTTGTAGCTTACGTATTTCAATTACTGCTTCAAATTTTGTAATCCTGTCGTGTAAATCTTCATTGTCTCTTTGATAGTGCTTTAACTTGGCTTCTAATTTTTCTATATGTAGTTGCAAACTAGCTTCCATGGTATTCTTTTGAATTTGATTCCTTTAGTGATAGATAGTCTTTGGCTTCTTCAGTGATAAGTTGTCTTCGACTTTTTCGATGATAGAAGGTCTTTGAACTCTTTGACTAGTCTTCCTTGACTTCTTTTTTGATGATAAATATCAGGTCAAATAACCTTTTTTTTCCTAAATTAATTATTATAAAATAATTATTTTTTTATTTTTATTTTTTATTTATAATAATAATTATTATTAATTAATTAATTAATTAATAATATTATTATATTAATGTTTTATAAACTATATATATATATATAGTTTTTTTTTCCAACAAACTAATTTTTAGTCATATAATAACTAAACTCATCCTAATTAAAGTATGAATTATTATAAATAATGGTTTCTTTATAAAACCAAGGCTAATTTAAAAAACCAAGGCTAGTTTTATAAAACCACGGGATGGTTTTATAAAACCAAAGCAATGTGTGGTTTTATAAAACCAAGGCAATGTGTGGTTTTATTCTTCTCCTTTTTTATGTGGTCTTCTTTCTTGTTCTCTCTCTTTTTTTAACTTCCCTTTTATTCCCTTTTTTTTTTCCCTCTTTTAATAATTTTGTTTTCTTCAATAAGGATGGCTAAACGTCTAATATAAGGTTAAAAACCTAGATCTCAAAGAAACTTTGACAATTTGGCCACAAGTCGGAATCAACCTGGCTCTGATACCATTGGAATAGTAAAATATTGTTCTTACTGGAAAACCCAATGTAAGTAACGTAAATGGTCCATAAATGGATCAATAGTAATGTAAAAATGTAATGTATGGTAGATGATTAATAGTTACATAGGTTTGGGCTTTATATAAGCCCGTCATGCACCTTTTCGACAAAAGGTCATGACTATTGATATTTGTTTAATTAATAAATTAATATTAATTTATTATTATTTTGTTGTTACACCGTTCGAGACTGAGTGCAACTGCTCCATGTTCGCCAACCTTACAACGAAGCTGCCATCCCCAATCCAAGCGAAATCTAACAGGTTGGTACCATTCAAACCTTGTATCCTGAATTGTATTGAGTAATTTCTTTGTCTTTTTGAGGTGAACGCTGTAGTCATAGTTCTATTTGATTATCCAAGCCATTTTAGACTTTGCGGTGTTATTCAGTTTCATTACAACCAAGACCGAACCCCGCCCCTATCCAGTTAAACACAACCAAGCCTAGTTTCTTTCTCGTAGGAACATAGAAGTTCAAAGCTACCTGGGCCATAATCACTTGTCACATAGTTGTTAAGAAAATCTGCGGCATGCCTCAGTCCCATTTTGGAAGTTACCAACGTTGTTGAGTTTGAGTTGGTCTCGTCCACCCTCTTCGAGAGAATCCTTGGTATCATCCTGCTCCATTTGTATGCTATGAAACATATTGTTATCATAGGACCACATTATTATTATGTTGCGTAGTTGCAATATGGCTCAGAATCACTATGTTGTTTCCGGAGATAATAATTTGAGAGAAAAGTTGGAGTAGAATATGTAGATAAATGTTTTTAATCTGAAAATTGAAAGTAGAAGAATCATATCGGGTTGGAATTACAAAACTATAATTTGACGGTAGACAAACGAAGTTAGAAGGGTTGGGTTGGATTGTTCAGTTGTAGGGGAATCAAATAGTATCCGCACAAGGGTTTATCGGAGTATTCTTAGACTGGATGTTATGTGCAGAATGCTAGTCTAGATTGTTCATGTTATGATTATAGTTTTTCTTATATCTACCTCTGCATGGTTATTGAACAAGTTTGAAGTCAAAATGCCTAAAGGTGGAAAAAGAAAGTTGAAGGTGACCGAGCCAGGATTAGCTCACACAAGAGTAGAAACTCTATTCGAAGACACCAAGTGCACTACAGGCTTTCCTCCAGAAGTCAAATGGGGAGACATATATCGTATGATAAGAGACCAGGACATCCCTGAGGCACTTCTCAAGGAAGAATACCTATACTGGAACTTCAGAACCTCCTGCATATCCAAAGCAGCCACACGCCGAAATCTTTTCCCATGCTCAGAATTAATTGGATGGATCATGCAACATGCAAATGCTGAGACAAGGGTTCTTTCGAATAGTAAGGGGAAAGCTTTTGCATCCTTTCATCCATCCTATATTGCAGCAGCTTACAAGCTGCCCCGGGCTTAGTAGCGGCTTGATGATGAATGGCTAGGACATATCAAGATGGATAATCTAGAGATGGCCAAAAAGTTGCTAATCTTAGTAAAACAGATCAGAAAGAAGGAGAGTGATGAGTACGAGGTTCAAAATCTAAGGCCTCCTTTCAAAATGATTGTCCTCATGCTTAGAAGAATCTTTGGTAGGCCCGATGGTACTATTTATATGCTCCAATGGGTCCCCATCATCCACTATGTAGCGTTCAGAGGAACAATTTTTAATTGGGCATATATTCTCTTAGACAGCCTATTATCAGCTATAATTGCTGCACAAGAAGGGTTAGTGGTAAAGAAAGCAGAATTTTACATGTCATCCTACTTGATAGACTGTATTGTGGTGAAGTGTCCCTTTCCAAATCTAGGATGTAACTGGAACCAGGACGACACCCCAGTATACACCGCTTACAAGCTTTTTTGGGCTCAGAACTACAAAAGGCACTACCAACTCATTTGTGAGGATTTTATCATACCTTTATATGAGTTAATGTTCATGAAGAACCTAACTACTTGTTTGAGAACGCCATGGAAGTCCTGGAGAACTATGGTGATTTCTATTTTTCACCAAGAGGCACCTACATAAGAATGTGTGGAGGCTCTAAAATCCCATATATCCTACCTAGGTATGCTATTGACTATGTAGTCCACAAGGAGGCAGTGAGACAGTTTTTCCTTGATGGAGTTGGTAGTACCTTGTACAAGGCAAAGAAGGCCTCTTTCCCGCCTTTACTGTTTTATGTTGGGGCTTATGAGTTTTCAAAGATTGCAACAGTAGAAGAATTTATCGTAGAACTGAAGGACTTTCACTTTGGGGAAAGGATCTTTCAGAGGAATGATAGACGAGGCAAAGCTGCAGAACATTGCAGGGAGATTCATGCCCACTTTGATTACGCTCACTATTATGATGAAGATGAAGAAGTGTACAGAGGAGTTAGTAATATGATTGAGCTACGGATTTGCCAACTCGGTAAAGGTGGAGCTAGTTCTAGCTCTACTATTATAAAGGAAGCAGAACAACAACAAGAAAATGACACCTCAGGAGATGCTGAATCTCTTTCTAGAGAAGAGCAAAGGCTCAAGACACAAGCCGAGAAAATCCAAAAGAAAGATGAGGAAAGAACCAATAAATCAAAAGAGGATAAAATTCGATAAGATGAAGCTCTAAGAGTCCAAGCAGCAGAAGATGAAGCTCGAAGAGTTCAAGAGGAAGAGAGAATTAGATTGGAAGGAATTGCTAACTAGAAAGAAGATGAGACACTAAGAAAGGTTGGGGAAGAAGAAGCGCAAAGAAAAGTGGAAGAGGAAAATAAATCCAAAGAAGATGCTGACCCAATGAGCCCTAACACACAAGACTTGGATATAAACTATTCGGATATCCACATCATCTTTTTCAGGACCTTGCATGCAATTAGGGTTTGCATGGAAATTCTAGGGTTTGCATGCATCCCAGTCACCAGGTTGATGCCTCCAGCACCTTAGCCACCTTATTCTAGCACCCGGGAGCTTCTTACATCAAATCTTTAGCCCTCCTAGTCAGGAAAGCGCCCACTTCTCACCTTCTACCAGAGAAGAGCACACTTCTTCACCTACCACTTCAGTTACACTCAGTTAGCTCTAATTCTCCTTGATTTGAGGCTAGTTTCACTCCTGACTGACTGTTTCACTCCGTTGGACCTCCAGATTGACTAGATGACTTGTTCTGACTTCAGTTAAGCCTCCCATGCGCCCTCCACTGAGCCTCCTTCCCTTAATCAGTGTTACACACTTCAGTTATACTTGTTACACTCAGTTAGACTCAGATTGACACCTGGATGATTGGTTCTTGTGCATTGATGACCACCACTGATTGATGATGAGGACTCCTAGTTGGAGCCAAGCTACACCATTCAGTAATTTGAATGACCTCCTTAGTCAATTCGAATTGCTCAGTCACTGTATTGTATTGTAATTATTCACCCTCATTGGAATATTGAGCACTGATGCATGCTTTGCATAGTTTTACACCATTTTTTTCTGAGTTTCATCTATTGTGATTGATTTACTTGTTCATTAGATCTGTTGTGACTAATTTTACATGGTATCAGATCCATTGTAGGGACAAGATTTCTTTTCTACAAGTGTTCTACAATGATTTTGGAGTGAATTTGCTCAAAATTGCAAAAAGTTTGGCATGAAAGATATCAAGAGCATTCGCTCCTGTGCATGCAAAGCTTGAAAATACTTCCAATACCACTCCAGAAGCTTGAGTTTCCACAAAAAAATTCTGGAATTGATACATTGGACCCATTCAACATTGTTTGATCTCCAATCCCAGGTGTGATGCAACTCTAAAAGGGTGGATTGTTCGACTTCACTGTTCTTGTATTGAGTGTGATTTGCAGGTTATTGTCTCCTTCAATTGCATTCGCTACCTTGCTTTGGCAAGTCTTTCTACATCAAAGTGCACTCGCTCCTAACAATGGAATACTCTTCTTCAAAGCCTATCCTCACCCCTTTCAATTATTTTTATTGGAAAGAAGAAATGGAGATCATGTTACGTTCAAAAGGATACCATAGAGTCACACTTGGCCTCGAATTGGAGCCAAGCACATTGTCAGAAAGAACAAAACACTACAACAAGCTTGATGAAGCTTATGGTCTTCTTTGCCTCTCTATTTCCAAATATCTTCACTTCCATCTCAGTGGATTGAAGACTCCAAAAGCTATATGGGAGCAACTTGAAACACTTTTTGGCAAGCAGGACGAGCTTAGGGCTTTTCAATTAGAGAATGAATTGATTGCTCTTAGTCCTGAGAATTTCGAGACCATCAATGAGTTTTTCACAAAATTCAAGCACTTGACATTGCAGTTGAAGAACAGTGGAGTTATCAAAGAGGATAAGCAATTGATCCTCTCTATTCTCACTAATCTTGGTAAAGACTATTCGATATTTGTCTCTACTTTCAATTTTCGTCAGCTAACTACCCCAAATTGGAAGATGCCTACCTTGAATGCCTTCATTGAGTCCGTCACAAAAGAGCATGATAAGTTGATTCGAATGGGGTCCATAAACTCCAAAGATTCAGCCCTATTTGTTCAAGGACCCAAGAATTCAAATGGTAAAGGAAAGCAAAAGAAAGAGAAGCCCAAAGTCAAACATCACAAGCAAAGAGAGAAAGGCAAGCAGACGGATGCAACATCCAGTTCGAAGTTCAAGCAAAAGGGAAAAGAGGGTAAGGAAAAATCTAAATGTACTTATTGTAACTGTGGCTTTCATCCCGAAAGTTCATGCATGAAGAAGACTATAGATCAAATGGCCCTCCTTTTGGAAAAGAACAACATAACTCTTCCTGACGGTGCAAGGAAGAAAGATAGGAATGATGATCATGAAAGAGGACAAGCACTCAACTGTTTCGAAGCCCACTACTCTTTTGATAGATTCGGGTGCCTCGAATCATATGGCTGCAAATATTGATTCTTTTTCTTCATTCGATCCAAATAGATCCATCCCCATCCATTTGGGAGATGACTCAAAAATTTCTTCAAAGGGAAAAGGTACAATCCATGTAGATCATGGAAGCTTTTAGAATGTTCTCTATGTGCCTTCCTTGGCTTCAAATCTTCTTTATATGTATCAAATGACACACACTAGTGAACTGAAGCAAGTTACATTCAGCCCTAATACAGTTGAAATTTCTGATATCAAAAGTGGAAGACTTGTTGCAGTCGGAAAGGCGAACCACACTGCAAAATGCTATGAGTTTTCACACTTTATTCCGCTTGCAAAGCCCACTACTCTTCGCACACATGGTAATGAGGTTAGTAGGCTTTGGCATGAGATATTTGGACATCTTAATTATAAGTATTTGCTGCTATTATCAAATAAATCCATGGTATATGGTCTTCCACAACTCCGTTCCTCGAAGGGAATATGCACCGGTTGCATTATTGGGAAGCACCCCGAGCACAGGTTCGACCACGGCAAAGCTAGTAGAGCTTCTACAGTTTTGGGGATGATACATTCTGATATCAGTGGTCCACTACCCCACATGTCATTAAATAGTTCAAGGTATTTTTTTACATTTATTGATGATTTTTCCTTCTTTGCATGGGTATTTTTTCTCAAAAACAAGTCAGAAGTGGTTGGAAAATTCAAGGATTTTAAGGCTTCTGTTGAGACCACTAATGAGAGCAAGATCAAAGCTCTTAGATATGATAATGGTGGAGAATATATCAAGGTCGAGTTGCTGCAACTTTGTTCCCAAAGCGGAATTCAGATCCAACATACAGTTCCCTACACACCCCAGCAGAATGGTGTAGCGGAAAGGAAAAATCGGTCACTGAAAAAGATGGCTACTTGCATGATTGAATCAAAAGGTTTGGCTGCAAATATTTGGGCTGAAGCAATCAATGTTGCTGCATACATTTAGAACTGATTTCGACATTCATCCATGAAAGGTATGACTCCTTTCGAAGCATTCTTTGGTCACAAACCGGATGTGTCAAATTTGAGAGTTTTTGGCTCTACTGCATGGGCTAGAATTCCTTCCAAGAAGAGACGAGCTTTGGATCCACAAAGTATTGAGTGCATACTGATAGGATATGGGGAAGAATCAAAAGCATATAAACTCATGGATATCAGATCTAAAAAGATATTCATAGAGCGCAGTGTGTAATTTGAAGAACCGCTTCAAGAATTGCAACTAATCGAGGAAGAAACTGTTGTTTCACCGTCTTCACCAGAAGAAGATCCATGCAGCGATAATGAAGGTATGAGTTCTGATATTTATGATATTTTAGCAGCACATGATGATCATGACCTATCAGGTTTGGAATCTGAGCATTATGATCCTCCTCCATTACCAAAGTGGGCCCAAAACACTCTTCAATCTGCTGGTTCGAACATTGGAAATCCTGCTGATCCAAGACAAACAAGAGCAGAATTTCAAAGGGCAGGTATGGATATTTCTATTTCTGATCCATTACTTCCTAATATTTTTTATTTGATGACTGGTTCAGATCCCACAACATACTATCATGCCCACTGAGATCCGAGATGGAAAAGTTCCATGGATGAAGAGTACAATTCTCTTCAAAAGAACAATACATGGGAGCTAGTTTATCTTCCACCTAGAAGAAAATTAGTCAAATGTAAATGGGTCTACCGCATGAAAGTTTCTACTGATGGCTCTATCAACAAATACAAAGCAAGTTTGGTGGCAAAATGTTTCTCCCAAGTCCAAGGAGTGGACTACACTGAGACCTTTGCACCAGTTGCAAAGATGGATTCCATCCGCCTTGTTTTGGCAATTTCTGCATCCAAGCACTGGGAAGTGCACCACATGGATGTGAAGAGTGCTTTCCTACATAGAGACCTTGATAAAGAGGTATATATGTAGCATCCAAAAGGCTACACATCAGATCCATCATTAGTTTGCAGATTGAAGAAATCTTTGTATGGATTAAAACAGCCCCCAAGAGCTTGGTATGCAAAGATGGACTCCTTCCTTCTTTCTCAGAATTTCAAAAGATGCAAATCAGATCCGAATGTGTATCTTCAGCAAGTTAAAGGTAATTTGTTGGTTATTTTACATTATGTTGATGATCTTCTCATTACTGGTAGCACTCTTACTTCAATAAACAAGCTAAAAACTGCCTTAAATCTAGCTTTCGACATGAGCGATTTGGGCTTGCTGAGTCATTTTTTGGGCTTGGAGATAGCTCAAAATTTTGATGGGATCAATATATCTCAGCAAAAATATGCTTCCGACCTGTTATTGAAGTTTAATATGGCTGAATGTAAGGCAGCCCCATTCCCATTCCTCTCAGGAATCAGTCTTGAGGAGGGAAATTCTACACCGCTTGCAGATTGTTCTATGTATCGACAATTGATTGGTTCACAACTTTACTTGACACACTCAAGAACTGAAATTTCATATGCTATGAGTGCCGTGTCAAGATATATGAAGCAGCCTCATGAGCTTCATTTGCAGGCAACCAAGCGGATCTTGCAGTATGTGCAAGGTACGAAACATTTTGGCATACATTATGCTGCAGACTCTGAGCTTGATTTCATTGGTTTTACTTATTCAGATTGGGTAGGTGATAGAATTGATTAGAAGTCCACTTCCAGTTATGTTTTCATGATTGATCATGGCCCTATTTTCTGGTCCAGCAAAAAGCAAGCAGCCATTGCACTTTCTTCAGCAGAGGCAGAGTATCGAGGGGCAGTCAATGCCTGCATTCAGGCAGTTTGGTTGCAGGGTATTCTTTCTGAGTTTGGTTTTGGTGGCACTACTTCAACTGTCCTCTTTTGTGACAATCAAAGTGATATCAAGATCTCCACAGATCCAGTTCAGCGGCAGAGGGCCAAACACATTGAGATTCATATGCACTACATTTGACAGTTGGTGCATGATCGCACCATCATTCTGCAATATTGCCCTACTAATGAGCAAATTGCAGACATCTTCACGAAGAGCTTCACTGAGAAGAAGTTCTCTTACCTTTGTTCACTATTGGGGGTGAGTTCCATCATGGTGGATATAGATTGATCCATTATTATGTTCTTAGCTTGAGGGGGGGCTTTCTTCCCACTGGGTTTTCCCTCTTTCCTCACTTAGCTTATTTTCAACATTTTTTTTTGGATTATTATATTGGGGTGACCTTTGGTCTTAGTTACCAGGGCCCCACATTATTTTTTTTGCACATCATAGTCTAGCTTGAGGGGGGGTGTTCAGATATCCACATCATCTTTTTCAAGACCTTGCATGCAATTAGGGTTTGCATGCAAATTCTAGGGTTTGCATGCATCCCAGTCACCAGGTTGATGCCTCGAGCACCTTAGCCACCTTATTCTAGCACCCGGGAGCTTCTTACATCAATTCTTTAGCCCTCCTAGTCAGGAAGGCGCCCACTTCTCACCTACTTCCAAAGAAAGGCACACTTCTTCACCTACCACTTCAGTTACACTTAGTTAGCTCCGATTCTCCTTGATTTGAGGCTAGTTTCACTCCCGACTGACTATTTCACTCCATTGGACCTCCAGATTGAATAGATGACTTGTTCTAACTTCAGTTAAGCCTCCCATGCGCCCTCCACTGAGCCTCCTTCCCTTAATCAGTGCTACACACTTTAGTTACACTTGTTACACTCAGTTAGACTCAGATTTACACCTGGATGACTAGTTCTTGTGCATTGATGACCACCACCGATTGATGATGAGGACTCCTAGTTGGAGCCAAGCTACACCATTCAGTAATTCGAATGACCTCCTTAGTTAATTCGAATTACTCAGTCACTATATTGTATTGTAATTATTCACCCTCATTGGGATATTGAGCACTGATGCATGCTTTGCACAGTTTTACACCATTTTTTCCTGAGTTTCATCTATTGTGATTGATTTACTTGTTCATTAGATCTGCTGTGACTAATTTTACATAAACCTCCCCGTAAGAGACCTCCCACTTGTCCCTTTTACACAATCAAAGAGTAGTACAGTGTCCCAATGGGAAAGGTTCGCTTACAACAATAAGAGAAAATCCATTGTTAAGGAGATAGTGACCAGATTGAAGAGACCTTTTCGACCAGATGTCGTTACCAAGCATGTAAACAGTCATGCAAGGTACTCAGAAGGCTCCTGACCTCATAGCATCTATCTCTATAGCCACTATTCAAGAAACAATAGATAATGTCCATATACTGGGGGCCGAGTTAGAATTAGAAAAGAAGAAAGCTTGCCAATTGCAGGAAACTTTGGTCAAGAAACAAACTTATACAAATTTGATGGTTGAGAAATGCGACACCCTTGTGTCAGAAAAGGGATAACTAAACAGAATATTTCAGCACCTAGAAGCTAAAAAGAGAGCCTTGGTTATACAAATAAGGGCCCTGGAAGCAGAGAAGCGGGATCTTGAAAGTAGGGACCTACAGCTGGAGTCCGAGAAATTTGATATTGCTCAGCATATTGATGACTTAAAGGAGAACATAGAGAAGTTGGAATAAGGTGGGTAATTGCTAGAACAACAATTAGAACTCGCAACTAGCAAGATTGGCAACCTGGATCCCTTTATGAGCAGGCTTGCTAAATACTGAAGAGCATACACGGGATTTAAGAACTCATAACGGAGGAAATATGCAAGCTAAAGGGAGTGGTGGTCAGAATCAAAGATATAAATGTTGAAGCCACTAGGCATAGAAGGAAATATATATGCATTAGTGAAGACATTAAGAGACAAATAGAATGGAGAGAAGGAAAGTCAAGGTTCCCAAAAAGCCTCCCTCTTAAATACGTCTCTGATTTCAAAGCAGATGCCCACCTTTTGGGTTTTTGCAAAGATTTTGGAGTAAAGCTAAACGAAGTGGCCATGCTCACTCTTGAATAGTGTGAAAGTTTGTATCTTAAGATACAAACCACCCAAGAGAATTTCCAGATGATAATGCCCTGGACTATAGAAGAGTTTCCAGACAAAGCCCAACGTTTTTTCGAGCTAAGGGATGGGCTAAGTGCTGAAATAGATTATGTAAAGAGAGTGGATGCTTTGACTGCTGAAGACCTTCACCATTGGAATGGCCAAGCTACTATTCATCCACATCTTCTGGAAGAAAGCCTCCAGGTTACAACAGTAGAAGTCGTTGATCGCAAAGAAGATCTTGCCAAGCATGAAGTTTCTCTGAAAACTATGCTCCCCCTTGATACAAACAATGTCATAAGAGAAACCAGTCTTTGGGAGAGATATATAGCAGAAGCAGACAGGGCACTGACATCAAAAGCACATCAAGTATCAGTAGCAGAAGCAGGGGCATCAACTTCGAAGGAATTACCAGCAACACCAGCGGCACAAGTTCCAACAGGAGTACCAACTATAGCAGAAGTGCCTGAGATAGCAAAGGCGCCATCTCATGAATAATCCATCTTTTGTTTTATCTATTAATTAAAATCCAGCACGCTCTCTTTCGGCATTTGTATATATTAAATATTAAAGTGACATTTGGGATCTCTTTCCCATTCCTTTTGTAATATTTCTAGGGTTTTTATTCTTTTTGTAAATCGGGTGCTACAAGACAAATTAAAAGAATTTGGAGAGTTAGGGTATAGGTGGCAGCTCTTGGAGCATTTTGTAAAGCTATATATAGTTGATTAGAGAAAAATATAGGGACTTTTGGCAGGTGAAGGGAAACTCTTCTTGTGTATGAGAACTACTTCTGCCACATGAATAACAAAAACCATTTTGGCCTGTGAAAGCCTATGCAGCATTTTGTTTGGATTTGTGATGGATGATTGCCGAACTATTTCTGCATTTTTCATATACATTCAGTGAGATCCTTCCTAGATTTTTGTGAACTACTTCTCTGCTATGAATGATCTTATTTCTTTTGCAAAATTTCTGTGCTTTATGAGTAATGGAATGTTTTAACTAAATCAAAGTTATCTTTGATATCAGTCATATTCCGTTGGAAATGCATTTATCTGATTAAATGGCTATTTGTTAAATCTTTAGATGTTTCTTTCAGTCTATTGCTCATACCTTCGATTTTCTCCTTGCAAGGATAGGTTAAATTAGCTTAAATAGTTTAGATCATATTTGTTTTATTGCATGCATTGAGTTTAGAGCACTTGCATATCATCCTTTAATATAAAATACATAAACGGTGTATTGGGCCGCAACCGGTGAAAGCAAAAACAAATCTTTACAATCTTACACAGTAGCCAGAACCGTTAACTAGGTGGATTCCCCACACTAAATGGTGAGCGATCTAATTGGGCTTGCTCACTGGGGAGAATCCCTTGCTGATTGATGCTACGATTTTTCGAGGCATCAACAGACTAGTACCAAGATTGAAAGCATAACCAGATGTGCTTTTCCTATCATTAATACTACCTGCAAAATCACTATCTTTGTACCCTATGAGAGTAGATTCCTGTGAATGAGTGTACCAAAGTCCATAATCAATGTACTTGCAACATATCTTAGTATTCTTTTTCCAACTTTCCAATGAGAGTCTTTGGGAGATTCCATGAATCTAGAAATAAGACTGACGGCATACATTAAATGTAATGACCCCTTCCATCAACCCGACGCTAGCAAGGGAAACGTGACCAACTTACCGGGCTTATTTGACTATCTCAGCCCCATACATTACTCATAAATTCATAACAATTAAAATCTTCTATGTGTGCAGACTCATATCTCAAATAAACACAGCAGAATTAAAAACTCGTATTAACATACACAAACTGAAATGCATCACCATATTTATCTCAAACAATTGATGAATCAACATGTAGAGAATCCATCCCATTCTCATGTTATGCACAAGCTTCATATCAATTCAATTAACATGAATAATTATCATTCAAAATTAATACATTGCAAAATGCATATAATTTTTAAACACAGAGAACACTTATCTTTGAGCTGAAGCTGTCCAAACAACTGGCTATGTGATAGCATCGTTCCACCCAACCATAGATCTCTGTCCAGCCTATAATCTTTCAGCTGAGAGATCACCCCCGAGCTGAGTTGTGTATCCACTAAAGAGGAACTAATTGGGCTCACTCACAGCCATGGTTTCACTCAACAACTATGCTAAGCCAACATATAGTTGGGTTTATCAAGCATACAGAACATAAAGGATGGAAATGTTAAGCCAGTGAGCTCATCCACAGAGCTACAGGCATCTCAAATGAATTAAACAGTCAAGGAACCCACAATGCCTACCACACCCAACACAAGGAAGGTCCCCTTCTCTGCTGCACAGTCCCTTAGGTGTCCCTTCCCTCCAGTACTCTTCATGATGGGTATAGAAAGGTTGAACTGCTAATTCTTGATATTTTAGCCTTCACTGGGTTTATCAAGCAAACCCAACCTCTGCTCAGTCATTCACAATTGGATTTCTCACAATTCTGTTCATCAAATAACTCAATCCCGTCACTGGTTTTTCGGGCTATAAAAATTGCGTTTTCCAATGGATTTCGGGGTATCTCATACTCTCTAATTCGCCCCAAGTTTCATATCTATGGATCTCCCATTGGATTTTACTATCAAATACCAAATCTGGGCTTTTTTGGCTCTTCCAAACGTGGGTTCTTGCAAAGTTGTGATTTCTGGTTTTGCTCACTACTGGGAATTCGTTTTTTTTTTTTTGGATGAAAATTGATGTTGGCCTTCTCAACAATGGAATGGGAGTGAGGAAGAAGCAACTCCCCCGAGGTACGGTGACTTGTGGTACAAGAAAGCAGAGCTCATACTTTTCCATACGAATGTCTGGGCTACCCATGCTCCATTGAAGCCATGGACTGAAATCTTCAACTACTTCCTTACAACATAAATAAATGTCATCAAGGAAAGTCAATTGGGTTCTCACAATGACATTTGACAGCATATGGTTCATCCCCACAACTCCCTCACCACTCCCTAGTGGATACACATGGCCCCTTCTCATTTGTTGCTCCCATAGCCAGTTTTTTGGTATTTTATTGCAATATTAAATATTTACATCAATTTACAATATCCCATGGCTTAATAGAACATGGGTAACAAAATGTCAAATGCTTGTCTATTCTAAATAAAATACGAACATACACTAGTGAGGCCTTGGCCTTGAGCTCCACGCTAGGGAAACATACATCGCATGTATACAATATTTACATTAAAAGCCAATATTTCATAAGGGTCAAAATTGAGGTATTACATTCCCCTCCCCCTTAGAATAACACTGTCCTTGGTGTTTTCAAAACTAAACAAAAATGGGAATGCCTCTCTCATGGCATCCTCCAGCTCCCATGTAGCCTCATCGGGACTAAGGTGCTCCCATTGGACCTTTACCTTCTCAATGGCTCTATTCCAGAGCGAAGTGACCTTCTTGTCGAGGATGCGCATAGGCTCTACTTGGAACTCTCCCTCGGGTTCCACCTGTATCACATTCCAATCAATCATATGATTAGGATCATGTACATAATTCTTAAGCAAAGATACATGGAAAACATTATGATCTCTTATGTTAGCAGGCAATGCAAATCTATATGCAACTGGCCCTATCCTATCTAGGATTTCAAATGGCCCACAATATCTCGATGACAAATTGACATAACTCCCTAACTTGAGAGAACTTTTCCTTGGTTTCACTCTCAAATAAACATGATCCCCAATCTGAAATTCCTTATGCACTCTTTTCAAATCTGCATAACTCTTATGCCTGTCCTGAGCTTCTTTTAAATTCTATCTGATCTTAGCAACCTCCTGTTCCATCTCCTTGATCATCTCTGGCCCAAGCACTACTCTGTTCACCGGACTATCCCAATTCACTGGAGTCCTGCATCCTTTGCCATACAATGCTTCAAATGGACTCATTCCCAATGATGCATGATGTCCATTATTGTATGCAAATTCTATCAAGTGTAGGTAATCCTCTCACTTGGATGGTTTATCCATCACATACATTCTCAGCATGTCTTTAAGAACCTGGTTCACCCTCTCAGTTTGGCCATCTGTTTGAGGATGATATGTTGTACTGAAATTCAATCTAGTTCCCAATTCATGAAACAATCCCTTCCAAAAATTGGAAGTGAACTTCGTATCACGATTATAAATTATTGCCTTAGGAAATCCATGCAACTTGAATATCTCTCTCATGAAAATATTTGCAATGTCACTAGCCTTGTGAGTGGACTTGACTGGAATAAAGTGAGCTACCTTTGATAGCTTGTCCACCACAACCATGATTGAATCATGCTTCTTCACAGTCATGGAAAGACCTATTATAAAATCCATGGAGATCACTTCCCACTTCCATTCGGGAATGGGTACGGGCTACAACAATCCTGCTGGATGTTGGTGCTCTGCCTTGACTTGTTGGCACTACTGACACCGAGCAATGTACTCAGCTATGTCCTTCTTCATACCATGCCAAAAGTATTGCTTTCTTGTTGTTGTTATAGTGTTTTGATATCCTGGGTGTCCAGAATATGGCATTTGATATATTTCATCCATCACTAACTTCTTCAAATATGCACTATTTGGAATGTACAATCTATCTTTGTAGATGAGGATATCGTCTTTACCAAGATGATATCCTGCATACTTTTCATCCACATTACCTTGCTGCAACTTTTCATTAATTTGAAGGCAAGTTTCATCACCGTTTTGGGCTTCAAGAACTCTTGTCTTCAAATCTGATTTGCACATACTTAATGCTGCAACATGAAATTTTCTGCTAAGAGCATTTGCGACGTTATTCTCCTTCCCTTTTACATGCTTAATTTCAAAGTCAAATTCACAAAGAAACTCCATCCATCTAGCTTTCCTAGCATTCAAGTTTGGCTGATCAAACAAATACTTCAAGCTCATGTGGTCTGTCCTAAGCTCGAATCTTCTTCCCATCAAATAATGTCTCCACATTTTAAGAGCATGTACTATGGCTGCTAATTCTAAATCATGTGTGGCATAATTCTTTTCATGTTCTTTTAATTTCCTTGACCCATAGCCAATCACAAATCCTTCTTGCATGAGCACTCCACCTAGCCGTTCAATGAAGCATCTGTGCACACTACAAAATACTTCTTTGGATATGCTATCTTCAAAACAGGAGCGCTGGTAAGTAGCTCCTTTAACTGCTGAAAAATTTTCTCACACTTTTCAGACTATACAAACTTGATATTGTTTCTCTGCAACGAAGTAATTGGGTGAGTTATCTTGGAGAATCCTTCAATGAACCTTCTGTAGTAACCAGCAAGACCCATGAAAGATCTAACGTCTAAAACATTTCTTGGATTTGACCAATCCATGATGGAATTAATCTTCTCTGGATCCACTGCAATTCCTTCTTCAGAAATGATATGACCCAAATATTTCCCATTCTTTTAGTAAAACTCACACTTGCTTAACTTGGCATACAACTGGTGTTCTCTAAGGATTTGCAGCACCATCCTTAGATGTTCCTCATGCTCTTCTTCATTCCTTGAATGGATAAGAATGTCATCCAAGAACACAATCATAAACTTATCCAAATATTTGCTGAATACACTATTCATGAGACACATGAATGTGGCAGGTGCATTGGTAAGACCAAATGGCACCACAGTGAACTCATAGTGACCATATCTAGTTTTGAAGGCTGTCTTGTGAATGCCTTCCTCCTTAATCCTTACTTGATGGTACCCCAACCTCAAGTCAATCTTTGAAAACACTTTTGCTTCCTTCATTTGATCAAACAAGTCATCAATTCTTGGCAATGAATACTTGTTCTTGGCTGTCACTTTATTGAGTTTCATATAATCAATACACAGCCTTAGAGTCCCATCCCATCCTTCTTCTTAACAAATAACATCGGTGCTCCCCAAGGAGACACACTTGGTCTGATATACCTTTTGTCCATCAACTCTTGTAGCTGCATCTTCAACTCTACCAATTCCGGTGTGCTCATTCTATAAGGAGCTTTGGAATTCGGTGCTGCCCCTGGAACAAGATCGATGGAAAAATCAATATCTCTCTTTGGTGGTAGTCCCGACACTTCATCCGGAAATACATCTTGGAACTCTTGCAATAATGAGAAATCTTCTATCCTTGGACCCTTGTCGTCGGATGAATCTGACATATGAACTACATATAATTGACAACCCTTCTTATAAAACTTTTTCAACTGTAAGGCTGAAATCTGCCTTATTGAAACTTGCTTGGGAATTCTTATTACCAATTTTGGCCTTCCCTCTTCATCAATGCATTCAAGGGCTTTCTCATAACAGTCCAATTTGGCTCTATGTTTTTCCAACCAATCCATGCCAATCAAGGCATCATAAGATCCTAAAGGTAGCACATTCAATTCTACATGTGTGTGGAGTCCATTCAATTCTATGGGTCACTCCACCACTACTTCACTTACTTTCCTCTTGGTCCCTATGGATAATTGAACTAACCAAGAATTATTGTGCTTCACTTTTCTAAGAGAAAAACCTTCAACCACTTTTGGAGAAACATAACTATGAGTAGATCCTAGATCAATCAAACAGAAATAGATTGTTTAGCAATCTTACCTTCAACTTCCACCACTGATGATTGATGGTCTGCTTGATGATTATCCAACGCTGCATAAATTCGAGGCGTTGCCCTTGCCATGTCCTCCACTATAGCTGCTCCCTTTAAGTTGTGCAACCTTCGGGGATTATCCTTTCTATGTGGACAATCCTTCAGCTTGTGGTTTTCTCCACATCCCCAACACTGAAGCGGTCCCTTTGATGCTTTGTTTGCTACTATTGCTGGTTTGAATCCACTCCTTGCTTGATGCCCTTGTGGAAAGGTTCTAGGCTGACCTTTGAATGGTGGCTTGAAGCCACTCTTCTTTTGATCAAATCTCCCTCTTGGCTTTCCTTTCCATGCTGGGTTAACCTCTAATTTTCCTTTACTTTGCTCATAGCAATGCATTGCCATTCTAATGGCTTCATCAAGACTTGGTGGATTAACAAACTCAATCCTATCTCTGAAACTTTGAGGTAGACTTCCAAGGAAGCATTGGATTTTTACTCTCTCATCTTTGATATAGTCAACATACCTCAATAATTCCAAAAATTTGTGGACATGCTCTTCCATAGATTTTTGTTCCAACTTGAGTTCATTGAACTCTTTTCTCTTACTGTCATAATACCTAGCAGAAAGGTATTTCTCCTTGAAATACTTCTTAAATCTCTCCTAGCTAATCTTCCTTTCACTGATCCCTTTCACTTGCAAGAGGTTGTCCCACCAAATTGAAGCTCTACCGTTTAGATTGTAAATGGCAATTCTGGATTTTGCATTTCCGGAGTAGTCTTGAATTCTGAAATATTTATTCATTCCAAGAAGCTATGCCTCAGCCTCTTGGCCAGTCTTGTCTTCTCCATCAAATGTGGGAGGCCTTTCCTTCCTGAATTCTCCTTATGGGATTCCCGTGGACTTCTTTCTTCCCTCCAGACTCCTAGGCACATGCCTTGGACTTCTTTGAGAACCTCTGGAGTCACACGATTTGCTAGAAGAAGATCTAGAGGAAGGTGTTCTATGCTTCTTGCTCACCGAACTCTTTCTTGGGCTTGGAGTCCTCTTCTTTGAACGGCTTCTAGAGCGACTCTCTGCATGTCTTACTTCTTCACCCACATTGCTTGGGTTGGACCCAAGGTTTATCTTCTGCTGTATATCAATGAGACTTTGCAAGATAGCAACATTGAGTTGGTATTGTTCTTCTTGAGCCTTCATCAATCTTTCATTGAAGCTCACCATGGTTTCAACCAAATTCTGAGGAGTTACCTGCTCCCTTCTCCCATTAGATTCAGTCTTAGCATTCCCTTCCTGCACATTTTCTCCTAGCACATCTTCTTCATGCTCATAAGCATCCTGAGCATCATTTATGGTCACCATTTTTCCTATATGCTACCTCTGCTACAATTATTAATTTTATCAACTGCAAGCACTGTGCATTATGAAAATATTTGTTAGACATCATAAGAATGCATATAGAAATATACAACAATCAATATTTAACATAATAAAACTCATGGAATAATTCACATAGCTGTTATGCATTCATTCTTTTTACCCATTCATGCAATTCTGGAAATTGCCCATATTGTCAAAAATTTGGCAAAACAGTCACTGGCACTTTTCTGCTCTAATTATCCATGGTGTGTGATAACCCTATTCAAATTCTGGTCATACCCCATTATTACCTGCTGGACAAGCTTTCCAATTCCTGTCCTCGTGCTCCATTCTGACTTCGGGTGTGGAAACTACGTTACTTCAAAAATGACAACTTTTACCAAAATTCTGCACATTTTTACACAGTTGTATTTTGATCCTGAATGCCAACTTCAGCCACCTGTGGAAGAAATTCTATGAAGAATCACGAAAACATTTCTACCGGGCGAAGTAGAAACGTCCATATAGCAAGGAACACTCAACAACTCGTGGATCTCTATTCTGATGCTCCATTCATCTTCTATAAAATTCTAGGTTTGACTACTTTCCACTTTGGGCCAAAAATCATTATTTCCCAAACGGTGCATTTCTGGGAAATCTTTGTCTAACGGAATATGTTTGGTTTAATGAGAATATGAAATGTCGAGTTCAATAAATTTTTTGATTCCGAATTATAGGGTTACTTTCAATCACTGCAAGCTTCTTAAAATCTCCAAAAAGTGGCTCGGAATAGTGCTTTTGACCTTCTTGCACACCCCAACTCCACATCCTTTGGAGTTTGGCTCCAAAACTCCAAACTTAACACCGTTCCTGCTCCATGACCGCTCCATATTAGTTTCATCTCAATCCGACCTTCTGTCAAGCGTCGAAATACTGATTTGTAAAAGCTATTAATTCCAATTTTGTGCCAAATTAGGGCATAATGGGCTCGGGATCTTCACTAGTTCAATCATGGCCTCCGTCAATGGCCTCAGAATGCCACTCAACTCATCAAATTCTGACCTTGCATGTTCCTGTAATCCAAAAATCAATTTTTAGGCTCTATACTTTTTTTTTATCTCGCAACCTGCAACCCGAAATGCGGGATTGGGATTGCAGAAACTGGAATGCAACTTTTTCAAACTTCTGCGTTCCCGCAACCCGAAACCCGAAACTGCGGGTTCGGGGGGTCAATTTGTAGTCACGGGTATGTAACCATCCCGCAACCCGCAACCAGAAACCCGACATGCCGAAAGCCGAAATTGCGGGTTCAGGATTTCGGAAATCCAAACGCAAATTTTGAAAATTCGCGTTCTCAAAACTTGAAAGCCGAAATTGCGGGTTTGGGATTTTGGAAATCCAAATGCAAATTTTGAAAATTTGTGAGGCACCTGCAACAATTAATTAACAAGAATACACGAAATAGCAGAAATGACAGAACTCAGAATCACTTTTGTATTGATCACAGGCTACTTCAAGGAGGCAACCTCCTTTGAGCAAGCTCAATACAAATAACTTCACGGTGCCTTCATAGGTCTCAACACACACTTATATACTAATTCTAGGCGCCAATACTATGGGTCGAAACCATGGGCCGTTACAAACTATCGATCAACAATACTACGGGCGACTTACAAAGCATATGCGCCAACAACAATAACACAAACTATTGATCAACAAATACTACGGGATGACTTACAAAGCATATGCGTCCAATAACAACATACTAACAAAGTAAAGATATGGGTTCCTAACATTCCCTCCCCCTTAAAAAAAAAACTTTGTCCTCAAAGCTTTAGATGTAGAAATTGTTGTTGAATCTGAAGGAGTGGTTCCCATGTAGCATCCTCTGGTTGCATGCCGTGCCAATGAATTAAGACCTCTGTGATAGAGCGAGAGCGAAGCTGACGCGTGCACCGATTGAGGATGGCCTATGGCTCCAAAAGGATGGATCCTTCATTATCCAGTTCGGGTAAAATCGTTTGGCCGCTGATGTTGGTGCCAAGAACTTTCTTCAAACAAGAGACATGAAAGACTGGATGAATGCGGGAAGAAGGAGGAAGTTCCAATTTATAAGCAACGGACCCAATCTTCTGAAGAATCCGATATGGCCCATAGAACTTTGGAGCAAGCTTACGACGCCCTTTGAGTTTCAAGGAGGATTGTTTGTACGGCTGGAGACGAAGAAAAACCATATTGCCGACTTGAAAAGTGCGCTCTGAACGGTGCTGATCCGCTTGTTGCTTCATGCAATTTCTTGCCATGTGAAGATTGTCCCACAAAATGCGAAGAATCTAATCGCGAGTGCGAAGGACTGTGTCAACTTCCTGAACTGGTGAACTGGTGGGGGTGTATGGAAGAAGAGCTGGAGGTGCTTGACCATAGACTGCTTCATATGGGGTCATTTTAGAGGCAGTGTGGTAAGAGGTATTGTACCACCATTCAGTAAGAGGGAGCCACTTTGCCCACTGATGTTGTTGTTCTGAGGTGAAGCAACGAAGATAAGTTTCCAAGCATTTATTGACAATTTCAGTTTGACCATCTGTTTGTGGGTGATACCCTGAACTCATCTTCAGTTTGGTGCCAGTGTGGCGAAATAGTTCTGTCCAAAAATGACTGGTGAAAGTCACATCACGATCCGAGACAATGGAAGAAGGGATGCCGTGAAGACGAAAGATCTGGTCCATAAAAATTTGAGCAACTGAGGAGGCTGTATAGGGATGACTGAGAGCACAAAAATGACTATATTTGGAGAGGCGATCAACCACAACGAGAATCACTATCTTCCCGCCATATTTAGGGAGCCCTTCAATGAAATCCATAGAAATATCTGTCCAGATCCGTGTAGGTATGGGCAAGGGTTCAAGCAATCCTGGAACGAGTGTTGTTTCACCCTTATTGCGCTGGTAGGTATCACATTCGGCCACCATCTGTTGAATTGTCCTTTTCATGCCCTGCCAAAAGAAGTTACGCTGTGCTCGTTCATGTGTTTTGAGGAACCCAGAGTGCCCGGCCGATGGAGAAGCATGGAGTTCATAGAAGACATCCTGTTGAAGATCTGTGCTCTGGGGAAGCACCAGACGACCTTTGTATCGCAGAGAAGCACCATCCCAAGAGTAATGTGGTACAGCAGAAGGGTTGTTGGTCAAGCGTTGGATGATCTGAGATAAGGAAGAGTCATTGACATAACCCTGTTGAACAGATTGCAACCAATTTGGAACAGGCATAGAAATAGCTGAAAGAGAACCTTGGGCACCAAATGTGCAAGAAAGAGCATCTACCACAATATTGTCTTTACCCTTCTTGTAAGTGATCTCATAGTCATAACCCATGAGTTTGCTAACCCATTTCTATTGTGCCGGGGAGGAGACACGCTGGTCCAAGAAATATTTTAGACTCTGGTGATCAGTCTTGATGCATAAATGATTCCCTACTAGGTATGGACGCCACTTCTGTACTGCATGCAAAATAGCCATCATTTCCTTCTCATAGGTAGAGGTAGCTAAATTCTTACCTAAAAGGGCTTTGCTGGTGAACGCAATGGGGTGTTCATCTTGAAGGAGAACAGCACCAAGTCCATTGCCGCAAGCATCACTCTCAATAGTGAAGGGCTTAGAGAAATCGGGCATAGCTATCACAGGTGTAGTACACATAGCTTGTTTTAGTTTGTCAAATGCACACTGAGCAGCAGGTGTCTATGTAAAAGCATCCTTTTTCAATAGAGCAGTTAATGGAGCTGCAATCTTCCCATAATCCTTGACAAACTTGCGGTAGTAGCCAGTCAACCCCAAAAAACCACGAAGGCTCTTGAGTGTCTGAGGACGTGGCCAATTGTTCATGGCGTCAATTTTGGCAAGATCCACGCGAACCCCTTGTGCTGAGATAATGTGCCCGAGATTCTCAACTTCCTTTTGTCCAAAAACACATTTAGACTACTTGGCATGGAGATGATGGTCAGAGAAAAGTTGCATGACAAGATCCAGATGCTGGAGATGTTCATCCCATGTTTTACTATAGATGAGGATATCATCAAAGAATACCAGAATGAATTTCTACAAGTAGGGTCGAAATATTTTATTCATTAAGGCCTGGAATGTGGAAGGAGCATTAGTGAGGCCAAAGGGCATGACCAAAAACTCATAATGGCCATCATGTGTGCGGAAAGCTGTTTTAGGAATATCATCCTCATGAACCCGAATTTGATGATACCCAGAACGAAGATCCAACTTGGAGAAAAAGTGAGCCCCATGAAGCTCGTCAAGAAGTTCATCAACAACAGGAATTGGAAACTTATCCTTGATGGTGAGGTGATTAAGTGCTCGGAAGTCAATGCAGAGGCGCCATGATCCATCTTTTTTGCGGATGAGAATAACTGGAGAAGAAAAGGAACTAGTGCTTGGGCGAATAATACCTTGCTTCAATAAGTCCCGAACGAGCATTTCAATCTCCGTTTTTTGGTGGAATGGGTAGCGATAGGGCCTGGTGTTGGGATGAGCACTGCCAGGAAGGAGCTGAATGCGATGGTCTTCTAGCCTGGAAGGTGATAATCCCACTGGTTCAGTAAAGACACCTGTATATCGATCCAGAATTTGTTGTAGATCCAAAGGAGTAGTGGAGACCGCTGATGGTTGCATCTAGATGGAATGGATCTGAGCGATGACACCATGTGAATTATTCTTGAGGAGTTTTTCCATGAGATGTGAACTGATGATGCTGAGAGAACCTGGTTGTAATCCTGTCAATGTGTGTTTGTGTCCATTGAGGGAAAACTGCATCCAAAGTTCGGCAAAATCCCATAAGATAGGGCCGAGTGTGCGTAGCCATTGAGCGCCCAAAACCACATCACATCCGCCTAAGGGCAAGGCAAACATGTTAGAGCGCAAGGTATAATCTCCCATAGAGATACGCACATTTCGACACTTCCCTTTGCAAGGTAAGGTGCCCCCATTGGCAACCATGACTTCAAAGTTGGAGCAAGGATGGATAAAACAATCAGCTTGTTTGGCGATCCGAGGGTCAATGAAATTATGAGTGCTACCAAAATCAATGAGGATTGTAAGAGGAAGCTTCTTGAAGTAACCCTTGACCCGCATTGTTTGGGGGGTGGTGACTCCAGCTAAAGCATGGAGAGATATCTCTGGCTGGTCATCCTGAGACGGAGGGTCAATAGGCGGTTCCTGAATGTCAACCGTAGCATCTAGTGTTTCTGGATCTTCGTCACCCATTTCAGAGGCAGGCGGAGACTCCACATCCAGGAGATAGAGCTTTTGCTGAACACATCTATGTCCCCGAGTGAATTTCTCATCACAATTATAGCAAAGACCCTTTTCTCTGCGTGCTTGCATCTCTATTTCAGACAAACGCTTGATAGGAGTCGGTCGAGAAGCCTGCGGTATAGGTGGTCGCTGAGAACCCATATTTTGAAAGGGAACAAAAGTGGGCTTGGAGCGTTGTTGGGCTGAAATCTTGTCTTCTTCCAATTTAGCCAACCCGAGTGCTTCCATCATTGTGTTGGGACAGAACATTTTGACCTCAGAGCGGATGGCATCCTTTAGACCACTGATAAAACAACTCCGATAAAATTCATCAGACAATCCTTCGGTGTGGTTGGCTAAATTCTCAAATTTGGTTTGATACTCTCTCACAGTGCCAGTTTGGTGAAGTTTAGTGAGGGCTCCTATGAAGTCATCAAAAGCACTAGGACCAAATCGTTGCAAAAGGAGCTGGCAAAAGTCTGGCCAGTTGGGCTCTGGGTGAGCCTTGATGTACCAACGGTACCATTGAGGAGCTTCCTGTTCCAAATGAAAGGATGCCAACGAAACTTTGTTGACATCAAAAGTATTATGCAGACTGAAATACTGTTCTGCACGATAGATCCATCCAGTTGGATCGGTACCATTGAAGCGAGGAAAATCAAGCTTCGGACCCCGGAAATTGCTAGAAGAAGAGAACCCATTGTCTACTGAAGACTCGGACTGCCGTTTGTTGTTCATAGCTGAATGTTCAAGATAGAGACCAAGAAATTTTTCATCCAGATCCTGGAGTTTGGCTTAGATGGCTGCAAGGGCTTCCTCCATGGTTTTTGCTCCTGCACGGGTGACAACCATAACCAGGGATTTTTTTTTATTTTATTTTTTTGACTGGGTAGGAAAACAAAAACAGGAACTACTTCAGTAAAGGAAAATTTGGATTTGGGAAAAAATCAGAAGGGTAATTGGGGTTTGACTTATTTTTTTGGACACTGTTGGATAGACAAGGAAGCAAAAATGAGGATTTCAGCAGCGGGGTGAAAGGATGGGAAAATTTGGCAGAGGGGAACAAAGAAGCAGAATTTAGAAAGGAACTCTGTGGTAAAAATTGAAGGTGATTGGGTGAAATCTGAGGAAGTTATGGCAAACCCTAAAAATAGACAAATGTGGGATTTCGGGCTGTAGGAAAGGGAATTGAGGATAGGGTCCTCAGGGATGAAATATGCAGAATGGAATGACAGGGGTTCCCTGAAATTTTCAAGTAAAACAGAGGTAAAACAAGGGAGATATGGAGAAAAAACGGAATTTTATACTGGAGCGGCTGCGGCTGGAGAAAAAATGAAATAATTTTTTTTTTTTTTTTTTTTTGTCAGACTGGAGCGGCTACAGCTCTGCTTGCAGAATGGGATCTCCGATTCGAAGGATTCTGGAACAACGCTGAACGGTTGGATCTAGAACGGCTTGCAAAATAAATCTGAAACAGCGCAGCAGTGATCGACAATAGTTCAGCTGAAAGTAGATATGGACCCCAGGTATGTGCGGCTTCCTAATAATTCAGGGTTTTCACTCGACCACCAATGCTATCTGATGGCTTGCGTATTGGGGCAGTGCCCCTCACTCCACGGCTCAGGTAAAACTGATAACCGCTTTGCCACAAACGACAGCTCTTGGTTTACCTCACGGGTGGGAACTAGTCAATCAGGTAGGGGTCGTTGCCCTTTTCACCGGCAGGTCCTCTCAATGGGCCAGCTACTTTGGGGTTCCTGTGGTACTCCTCACAATGAGTTTTAGGGCTTATGCCCAAGCACTTCCCACAGTTAAGCGGATAGGGATTATTCCCAAATTCGAACCTGCAATAGATGCGAAAAAAAATTTTGGCAGAAATTTCACCCAGCGAGCCCAAGAAAGTGCTCTGATACCAGATGTGAGGCACCTACAACAATTAATTAACAAGAATACGTGAAATAGCAGAAATGACAGAACTCAGAATCACTTTTGTATTGATCACAGGCCACTTCGAGGGGGCAACCTCCTTTGAGCAAGCTCAATACAAATAACTTCACGGTGCCTTCATAGGTCTCAACACACACTTATATACTAATTCTAGGTGCCAATACTATGGGTCGAAACCATGGGCCGTTACAAACTATGGATCAACAATACTACGGGCGACTTACAAAGCATATGCGCCAACAACAATAACACAAACTATTGATCAACAAATACTACGAGACGACTTACAAAGCATATGCGTCCAACAACAACATACTAACAAAATAAAGATATGGGTTCCTAACAAAATTCGCATGCCCGAAACTCGAAACCCGACATCCCGAAAGCCGAAATTACGGGTTCGGGATTTTGAAAATCCAAACGCAAATTTTGAAAATTCGTGTTCCCGAAACCCAACATCTGCAACCCTAGAACGCTTCTGGCCCTGTAACTTCCGGGGTTCATATCTCCTTCGTCCCTTGGCCAAATGAGGCGGGTCTTGTACCGTTGGAAAGCTCTTGAAGAGATATATGCACTGTGTGATCCTTTTCCACACCTGAGAAATATGACCCTTCCATTTTTTCAATCAAAAATTCCACGCCAACTTCACCAATACTACGTTGAAACATTCTATTACTTGCCTGTAACTCAGAGTTTGGCCCAAATAGCCCCAGTGTTGCAAGCTGGGCTCTGATACCACTCTGTAACGTCCCTGTCCATCAACATGATGCTATCAAGGGAAACGTGACCAACTTATCAGGCTTATTTGACTATTTCAGCCCCATACATTACTCATAAATTCATAACAATTAAAATCTTCTATGTGTGCAGACTCATACCTCAAATAAACACAACAGAATTAAAAACTCGTATTAACACACACAAACTGAAATGCATCACCATATTTATCTCAAGCAATTGATGAATCAATAGGCAGAGAATCCATCCCATGCTCATGCTATGCACAAGCTTCATATCAATTCAATTAACATGAATAATTATCATTCAAAATTAATACATTGCAAAACACAGAATGCATATAATTTTTAAACACATAGAACACTTATCTTTGAGCTGAAGTTGTCCAAACAACTAGCTATGTGAGAGCAACGTTCCACCCAACCATAGATCTATGTCTAGCCTATAATCTTTTAGCTGAGAGATCACCTCCAAGCTGGGTTGTGTATCCACTAAGGAGGAACTAATTGGGCTCACTCACAGCCATGGTTTCACTCAACAACTATGCTAAGCCAACATACAGTTGGGTTTATCAAGCATACAGAACAGAAAGGAGGGCAATGTTAAGCCAGTGAGCTCATCCACAGACCTACAAGCATCTCAAATGAATTCAACAATCAAGGCACCCACAATACCTACCACACCCAACACAAGGAATGTCCCCTTCTCTGCTGCATAATCCCTCAGGTGTCCCCTCCCTCCAGTGCTCTTCAGGATGGGTATAGAAAGGTCCAGATGCTAATTTTTGAGATTCTAGCCTTCACTGGGTTTATCAAGCAAACCTAACCTCTGCTCAGTCATTCACAATTGGATTTCTCACAATTTTGTTCCTCAAATAACTCAATCCCGTCATTGGTTTTCTGGGCTATAAAAACTGGGTTTTCCAATGGATTTCGGGGTATCTCATACTCTCTAATTCACCCCAAGGTTCATATCTATGGATCCCCCATTGGATTTTACTGTCAAATACCAAATCTGCGTGTTTTTGGCTCTTCCAAATGTGGGTTCTTGCAAAGTTGCGTTTTCTGGTTTTGCTCACTGCTAAGAATTCATTTTTTTTTTTTTTGATGAAAATTGATGTTGACCTCCTCAACAATGGAATGGGAGTGAGGAAGAAGCAACTACCCCAAGGTAGGGTGACTTGTGGTACAAGAAAAAATAGTCCATACTATGCCATACAAATTTTTGGGCTGCCCATGCTCCATTGAAGCCATGGACTGAAATCTTCAACTACTTCCTTACAACAGAAATAAATGTCATCAAGGAATGTCAAATGATTTCTTACAATGACATTTGGCAGCATATGGTTCATCCCCACAGCCCCCTCACCACTCCCTAGTGGATACACATGGCCCCTTCTCATTCGTTGCTCCCATAGCGAGTTTTTTGGTATTTTATTGCAATTTTAAATATTTACATCAATTTACAATATCCCATGGCTTTATAGCACATGGGTAACAAAATGTCAAATGCTTATTTATTCTAAATAAAATACGAACATACACTAGTGGGGCCTTGGCCTTGAGCTCCACGCTAGGGAAACATACATCGCATGTATACAATATTTACATTAAAAGTCAATATTTCATAAGGGTCAAAATTGGGGTATTACATTAAATCAGGTCTAATAGCAGTTAAATACATTAAGCTACCTACTAATCTTTTGTAAAGTGTAGAATTTACTGTCGGTTCATCATCATTCTTGCTTAACTTGGTTCCTATAGTAATGGGGGTTTATGCTAGTTTACATTTTTCCATTTTGAATCTCTGCAGAATGTCAGTATCATACTTATGCTGACATATGAAGATCCCATTTTCACTTTGATCAACTTCCAGACCAAGGAAAAACTTCATAAGACCAAGATCAGTCATCTTAAACTCCTTTTTCATGACTATCTTAAACTCTTCTAGAATCAAATTTCCAGTATAGATCATATCATCAACATAAAGACAAACAAGTAGAATGTTACCTTCCTAATCTGTTTTGACATACAAAGTGTGTTGATTGCTGCTTCTGTTGAATCCGTTTTTGATGAGGTAAGAATCAATTCTGTTGTACCAAGCTCGCGGAGCTTGTTTGAGACGATACAAGGCCTTTTTCAGCTTACATACTTTGTGTTCTTGACCTTTGACAGCATAACCAGGTGGCTGGTCTACATAGACTTCTTACTCAAGTATGCCATTGAGAAAGGCATATTTTACATCCATTTGATAAACATGCCACTGGTTTTGAGCTGCTATTGCAAGTACAGCTCTGATGGTGTTCATCCTTGCTACTAGAGAAAAGGTTTCTTCATAGTCTACACCTTATTGTTGTGCAAAACCTCTTGCAACAAGCCTTGCCTTGTACTTTTCTATCTCTGATTTTTCATTCAACTTGGTCTTATAGACCCATTTTACACTAATGCAACTTTTATTTGATGGGAGATCAATTAGATCCCAAGTCTGATTCCTCTCAATAGAATCAATCTCTTCATTCATTACTTGGATCCACTGCGGATCTTTTTCTACTTCTTCAAAACATGTTGGCTGACATGAAAATAGAGCGTACTGTAACTTCTCATCAATGACAGGAGTCTATTCATATAACTCCCTTAAGCTTCTGGTTCTCTGGTTCTGTTGTGGACTGTATGTTGGTGTCCCTTCTTGCTGTTGCTGCTGCTGTACTTCAAGTCTAGGCATTTTGAGTGGTTCTAGTGGTACTGGACTGTCTATCTTCTAAATGTTTGATGTATCAGTCCAACATTTATCTTCCATAAATTTGACATCTCTGCTTACCACTACTTTCTTGGTGACAGGATTATACAGCTTATAGGATTTCCGTTGTTCACTGTAGCTTGTGAAAATACACCTTTCATTCTTCTTGTCTAACTTCTTTCTTAACTCATCAGGTATGTGTGCGAATGCAACACATCCAAATATCCTGAGATGTGAGACACTAATATGAGTTCCACTCCATGCTTATTCAGGTATCTTGTCTTTGACAATTACTATGGGAGATCTGTTCAATAGATATACTGAACATGCAAATGCTTCTTCCCAATAATCATCAGATAACTTCTTGTATGACAGCATACTTCGGGCCATGTTCATGATGGTTCGATTCTTCTGTTCTGCAACTCCATTCTGCTGTGGAGTGTATATGGTGGTGTACTGATATTGGATTCCATGCTGCTTACAGAACTCTGCAAAATCATGAGAGACATACTCACCTCCATCGTTTGATCTGAGTATTCTGAGTGGTTTACTTGATTGCTTTTCAGTCAATGCTTTGAACTCTTTGAATCTGGAGAAAGATTCTGACTTATTTCTGAGAAAATAAATCCAGACTTTCCTACTATAGTCATCAATAAATGTTAGGAAATACAGACTACCTCCTATAGGCTGGGTTTGCATGGGTCCACATAGATCTGTGTGAACAAGTTCAAGGTGTTCTTTGGCTCTATTTGCAGAAGTGGGAAAGCTATCCCTTTGGTGTTTCCCTAAAATACAGTCTTCACAAGAGCTTGACTGTTCATTCATGATTGGTAATCCTTTGACCATGGATTGTTTTTGCAAATGAGAGAGACTCTGAAAGAGTAGATGACCATACCTACAATGCCACAACTAGGTTTCATCTTGACTAGAGACAGTATGAGCATATGACTGTGAAATGATAGCACTCCTCAGGTTGAGTGGGAAAATTCTATTCTTGGTCATTTTTACTTTGGCTAGGAGTCTTCTACTATGAGCTTTATCATAGACAACACAGTAGGAATCAATGAACCTAACATCATACTTATTCTGAATCAATTGACCCACACTGATTAGATTGACCTTAAGATTTGGAACATAGAATACATCATTTATGTGCTTCTTCTCATTCTGTTTGGTAAGTATAGGAACAGTACCTTTCTCTTGAGCTTGAATGAGATGATGATCACCCAGTTTGATCTTTGAATCAACAGATGGATCTATATCAGAAAATAATGATTTGTACCTGTCATATGATTGCTGCATCCACTGTCTAGCGACCGCACATCTGATTGATGTTCTTCTTCAGTCGCCTAGTATGACAAAACATAACTTCTAACAAATGTTCTTCAACATTAGAGACATGTGCTCTGCCATTGTTTTGATCTGTTTGCTTCTTTCTGCAATCACGTTCATAGTGGCCATATTTCTTGCAGTAGTTACACTGAACATTGGACCTATTAGTCCATCTCTTACCTCCTCTTCCTCTCCGATTCTGAGGGTTATGACTGTGCTCATAGTGATCTGTGTGTTCATGGTGTTCATGGGCAGTTCTATCCTCTGTGGAATTAGAATTCCTTCCTCTTCTGCCTCGTCCTCTGCCTCCTCAACCTCGACCTCTGTTGAAAGAAGTCTGAGTGCTAAATGCATGAGACAGAGACTCATCTTCTTGACTGAGTCTAGCTTCATGAGACAAAAGCGAACCTGTTAACTCTTCTAGAGTAAACATCGACAGATCCTTAGATTCTTCTATGGTTGTAACCACCATAGAGAATTTCTTAGTGAGGCATCTAAGTACCTTTTCAACAATACCCTTCTGCTCTAGGGCTTCGCCATAGGTTTGGAATTGCATGACAATCCCAGAAACCCTATTCATAAATTGATCGACAGTCTCTGTGTCTTTCATCTTAATACTTTCAAATTGAAGTTGAAGGGTTTGGATTCTTACCGTTTTGACTCGTTCTGTACCTTTGTATGCATATTGGAGGAGATTCCATGCCTGATGTGTGGTCGTAGCTCCAGGGATCCGTGGAAAAATGGACTCCTCAATGAAACTTTGGATCAACCACTTCGCATTGAGATCATGATCTCTACTTTCATCAAGGGCCTTCTTATTTTCATTCATCATCGCAACAAGAGTAGCTTCCGTCGGTTCCATGAACTCCTTTTCGACCATGTCCCAACACTTGTTGAGCTGTAAAAGGGTCTACATCTTGATAAACCAGAATTCATAATTCTTTCCGTTCATCATTGGACTTGAGATCGGATTCATGTTCAGGCTTGCCATGGATTATGACAAGGTGTGCTGAACAAAATCTATCTAAGTAAAGGCTGATTATCGCACTTTTCCTTCTAGCAAGGTTAGACAATGTCATAGTTTGTCTTCGGGCAGGGTGAGACACTATTGTAGTATGTCTTCAAGCAAGGTGCGACACCATTGTAGTTTTCCTTCAGGCAGAGTGAGATGTCATAGTTTACCTTCAGGCAAGGTGTGACAACCTCTTTTCAGGGGTTTTTTTGAGATACCATTCGCCAAAAAAAAAAATCGTCGATTTTTTTTTATAATTTTTTTTTGTCATGGCCTGAGTGTTCCATCTCCATCCCGTGCTACAACTTCCAACCGTGTGTGTGTGCTCTCCAGCTTCTGACAAGGCTTACCCAAAAAACAAGATCGAAGGATCAGGCCATCGGCTCTGATACCATGATCAGAGTTGATCTACACGTGTGTGCTTTCCACTATGCGAAAAGGCTTACCCAACATCAACATGTATGGATCAGGCCATATGCTCTGATACCATGAGAAAGTTTTCAGATACACATAACATAGAGTAGAAACATAAAGGGCATATTGATTTCCTTCTCATTATTAAGCTCAGATATATATAGTATCACATAGACTCAAAACCATCAGCTAATACAACGGGCCAGTGAATACCATGGGTCGACTAATGACCTAGTCAACAACTAACTCAACTAACTTAGCACCATTGACTCAACTAACTAACCAACTTAGGACCATTGAGATTACAACTCTTAACAAAATCGAGTGAAAAAAATGAATTACGCGTCATTATAAATAGTACTAAAATCCAATCTTGAAAACCCATGTTTCTATGCATGTTTCTGATCTAATTTAAATGCAATCAATTCCATATGCAAAGATTTATATTCGATCTGATACGAGATTTCTATGACATGTTTACTCAGTTTATTTGGACCTGGACACGGATTTAATGCATAGCAATTCATTAAAACTAAAACTAAAAATACATAGAGTATGCACAATTTATGATAGGTATACTCAGTTTGTTCAAATCCAAAATATATACTTAGTTCTTTCAAATCCAAACGCAGATTTAATGCATAGCATTCCATTAAAATAAAATACACAAACTATGCACGATTTATGATAGGTATACTCAGTTTATTCAAATCCAAAATGTATACTCAATTCTTTCAAATTTGAACACAAATTTAATGCATAATGTTTCATCAAAAATAAAATAAAATACAGAGAGTATGAGTGATTTATGATAGGTATACTTAGTTTATTATTTTATCATGTCGTTTAACCAATGAATCCAATCAATTTTTCCATGCTAGGCTTATAAGAATAGTTTTAATAATAAGTCTCATCATCAAATAATCCATATAAATAGTCGAAAATCCTTCATACAATCAACCCAAACCAACAAATTTTCTTGTGCCATTAACATTATTCATATGCTCACACAAATAAGCATATACTTACTTGGATCAATGCAAATGAAGACTTGGAGAATCAGCTCCTCCCAACCATAAGAGAGAGTAACACCAGTGTTAGCCCAACTCCACCCTCGAGATGGATCACCACAATGCACTAGAACACCAAGCAGCACTTCCATGCAGTACTCTCTCTCAGAGTCCGTAACAAGAAATGATGGACTTATGAAAGAGAGACTCTCAACACAATTTATCCATTCACAACACGGCGTCCTGTTTTATCTCAGTGCACCAATATATATAGTTTTTTCCCAGGTCTTGTGCCATCCCAATCAAATCTCAATCAATGCTTCAATCCATATGATTTAGGATCTTGTCTGGTGGTTGAGTTTTTAGATTGGATTTTATTGGTAAAAATATCTCTTGCTTGCTTTACCCATGTTTTTTGTGCCACAGTGGTGTCCCCTCATTTACTTGAATTCTCCAATTGTCTTTTTCTCTTATTAATAATAAAATAATAGTTTGTTGTGCAAAGTGTCACTCACACCTCTTGTGAGTGCTTTTGAGTTTTTAAACAACTCTTACAAATTTATTTATTTTTTGAAATATTTTCACAAATATTAAAATCAAAATAAAATAATAATGTCTTGGGGGTATCACAAAAAAAGTTGATTGATTATGTTAAGACCATGATAGGGTGGACCAACGCTCGACCATGTCATTTTGGGGCTTCACTGACTATCTTAATTTTTTAAAAATATATAATTTAACTTTTAAAATTTTGGAAAAATAGCCCTGCACAAGATCCGTCTGTTTCCTACGCCTTTACATATTTTTTTCCACAAAATTTGACAATTTAAATAACAAACAGGTGGAACGATTGGTTATACCACTTTTCGATAAATAAAGGTTATATATTACGGAA
This sequence comes from Larix kaempferi, assembly GCA_027924585.1. NCBI lineage: Eukaryota > Viridiplantae > Streptophyta > Pinopsida > Pinales > Pinaceae > Larix > Larix kaempferi. The sequence goes on from BSBM01000328.1 coordinate 1,014,028, forward strand.
GGTGATCCGATTGTCTACATTTCATCTTTTTACACACAATTCTAAAAAAAATTGTAGGTACCTCTAATAATTCATTTTAATGATCAAATTTCTATTTTTCCAGCATGCCATTGCAACTAATGTGTCATAAGTGGGTATCATTACCTTGCACCAGCTCTCACATTTAAGCTTACTAGTACATAATCTATTGAATTGATCGAATAATAAAAATGTTCTACAAAACATACTAGAAAAACCTAGATTTGAAGGTGCCCATTCTTCTCATCCACATGTTCCATTTTCACTCCCCCAATCTTTTGTTGATCGTTCTTCTTTGACTTCCTCCATTACCAAACCCACTAACATTCTATGTTGAGCAGCTTCAAACTAAGAACTTCTTACTAGGTTTATAATCATATTGAGTAATTTGTTGCACGCTACCTCTAAATGATCATTTTGTCTATTTTGTTGGATCACTAATTGCAGAATTTCAAAATACCTTATTCTTTGAGTCTCCTCTTAGGAATTTACTTTATTTATTAAACTGATTATGGTGGAATGGTTGTCTATAAGGAAGCTCTCATGTCTCCTCAAAACACATTGGTTATCCATTAGCATGCAAAAAGCACAATGATTCCTTATAGACTTGGCCACCAATAATCAGAATAAAACTGAAGTTGACAATTTTTTCAAAATGCTCGAACACAAACAAATTCCCACCTACATTTTCCATATTGAATGTTGAGTGCATATGGTTCTGCTCCACATTTAAATTGAATGAGTGTGAGCACCTTTTAGGACCCGTTCTTTCCACTTAATGTCATGCCACCCCTTCGCTTTGCATGGAGCTTTTAATTTCAATCCTCCACTCAATGAAGCACCATTTGCCAATTGATTTTCTTAGTGGCTTAAGTTCAGAAGCACATAATATAATCAATGGAAACAAATCTTGAGCACTTGGTATAGGGCCTATGTCTCAACTTTGTTATTTGTAGGATACTCAAGGACCCTTTCAAAGTTAGTTATGTTTCTCCATCGATTGGTATAGGCCAATGCCTAGGCTAGTTATTTGTAGCATCCTCAAGGGCTATGCAAAATTAATTTTGTCTGTCCTTCAAATCAAAGAGAGTCCCGTGCACCTACCAACTTTGAAATCCATAGTAAATATTGACTAACAAGTCTTTTGACATTAGCAAATTAGTAAATATATCCCTGCATTGACATTATTCAATTATTCTTAGATTTTTAAATTTTAAAGAATTGATTTTATCACTGCTCACATCTAAAATTTAGGAGGAATAGACGTACTGAAAAGGGATGAATGGATACAGCGCTTAACCTAAATACGTTGAAAATAACCCTTGGATTAGACCGAGCGCATAAACTAAATATGTTAAACAAAATGAAACAACAAAGTCGCACTTAGCATTAATGATTATGAAATACCCAAATGTTTCATATTTATTATTAATTTTTTTGTTTTTTATAAAGTTAAATTATAATTATCAATAAATTTTAGTCTTATTGTTGAAATTAAGTGTTTATATATATATATTATAGTTTTGGATTTTAAGGTTGTATTTTGTTTAAATTTGGATTAATTTTGATAACCAAATTCAATATAGACAAGATAATGCCACTGATAATACGGTTTTAGGGCTGGCGTAACATAGGGCACGAGGTGGGAAGTTTTGGATTTTAGGGTTGTATTTTGTTTAAATTTGGATTAATTTTGATAACCAAATTCAATACAGACAAGATAATGCCACTAATAATAGGGTTTTAGGGCTGGCGTAAGCACCTTAGTAATATTGGACACGAGGTGGGAATGGCTACAGCCTCAGACTGATCATTTTTATGGCTTAGTAATTTAAGGTGAACTTCGATTTAATAGTGTTAAGACAAGTTCATTATATTAAATTTAACCAAAAATATTTGGGAAATTTTGATTTCTTTTATAAATTGTAAATGTAATTATTACCATGAAATATTTGAGAATCTTAATTTCTTTTACAAACTTTAAATGTAAACAACATTCACACAAATAAATCTAAAGAAGATGTGCAGCATGCAATATTAAACATTCTTGAGAATAAATACATAAAACTATATACTTATATATTACCACATTAAAACAAGATAACTTCGCCCCATGACATAGAGATGAAATTTAGTTTGATCTTTCACATTTTACAGAGCTTGGGCTCTTAATACATTTCACCACTATGAGCTTGAGCTCACAAACACATGCAACCTGCAATTTATAAAATTCAAATTTCAGCAAAATATATTTGTTATCAATATTACAATAGAATTAAAACTGAAACAATTGGAATTGCCTCTTTAGCTGGAGTCTGCATCTTTCAGCATAGAATTGAATGAGCTTTAGAAGTAGCTCAGTCTTCCTAATTATTTTCTTTATTCTTAGAGATGATATACAGATATTACTTTTTTGGACGGATCTCCCGAATCCTTTTGCAGCGATTCTGTCAATTATATTTCTTCTGGGTGAAAGCTGCCAGCATTAAATCTTGGAAACTGGATGCAATTTCGTGTTAGGAATGTGAGTGAAAGTTTTTATAAATCCTGTCTTGGCTACTACTGTACTGCACTTCAATCATTCTATCTTCAATCCCACCAAACACAACTTGGAATCCATTCACATATTGAGATCAATGGAGAATAAGTGAATAGTCAATTTAATTTGGGAATCGAAAGCATTCATCTTAATCACTGTTGCTTCAAGGATTAAAGATTAAACCTGAAAAAAAAAAAATGAATGAATTTTAAGATTTGTAGTGTCGAATTGAAATTTTTTCCTTATTTCGAACCGGGTAACTATGATGTCAAGTGACATATTTTGAAAACAACTGAAATACAATCTGGCTGACTGTTTTTATTTGGAAAAACCTAGAGGGATGTATATACACTCATTGGAAAAACCAAACAACTTCGATGGAAAGGAAAACAAAACTGAGTAATCATGATATATACGATGAATATCAACTATTTATTCAATTGACCATCACCGTCCCATGTCCACACAATGTCTTTGAGGCCGGGCCTCAGATCTTGGCTGCAGAACTTACTGTACTCCAGCGTATCTCCCTCGGCCTTCCGAAGCTCCACCAACAAGAGCGAGGGAGTGACTTCAAAAATCTCAACATCAATTCCTAAATGACCCTTCCGCCCCTCCTCTGACCCCTGCAACTTCACCTTACAGTCCTCCGACTTCTTGAAGCTGAACCGGAACATCCTAGCGACCTCTTCCAGCTTCGACATTATTCTCGACGCCGGCTCAGTCGACGTGAACCTTGATTCCCTCTCCTGCTTCACGATGTCGTCCTTGAACAGCCCTGAAAGATTGAACGCCGGCGAGAGGGAGATGATGTCGAAGGCGTTGAGATAAGTCGGCTTGGGGGTGAAGAAGGCCGAGCCGACATCATCCAGGAGCCCGACATCGACATCTATGTCGGCTTGCGGGCGCTTCAAGCTCAACCGGAACCAGGGAACCTCCATGAGCTGCGCGACGGTGATCCTCGTCCTGGGGTTCGGATCCAGCAACCGCAGGACGAGCCTTCGGACTTCGGAGGAAAACCAGGGCGGACACTTGAAGTTTCCCTTGTGAATCTTCTTATACATCACCATCAGATTCGCGTCTTGGAACGGTAGATAGCCCGCGAGGAGCACGAACAGTATGACCCCGCACGACCAGATGTCGGCCATGGCACCGTCGTAGCCCTTGTTGGTAATGACCTCCGGTGCTACATAGGCCGGAGTGCCGCATGTCGTGTGCAGAAGCCCGTCCTGCTTGAACTGCTCCGGCAGCGCGCTGAGCCCGAAGTCGGAGACCTTAACGTCCCCATTGTCGTCTAATAAAACGTTCTCCGGTTTCAAGTCCCGGTGGTACACACCCCGGCTGTGGCAGAAATCCACTGCCGTTATCAGCTGTTGAAAATACTTCCTCGCCTCCTCTTCCTTCAGTTTCCCCTTGTCGACAACCCTGTCGAAGAGCTCACCGCCCTTAACGTACTCCATGACGATGTAAATCTTGGATTTGGTCGCCATGACTTCGTAGAGCCGAACGATGTTGGGGTGTCGGACCAATCTCATTACCCAGATTTCGCGTTTAATCTGCTCCATCATTTCGACTGTGAGGATCTTTCCTTTGTCCATGGCTTTAATGGCAACGCTCTCGCCGGTCTTAGAGTTTCTGGCGTGGTAGACCTTGGCGAACGTCCCTTGGCCGAGCAGGCGCCCTAATTCGTACCTGTCCATCAGAATATTTGGTTTCCGATTCATCTTCTCTACTCCGTCGCCTCTCATGTACTAGGTCTGTTCGGTTCGGCAACCGTGACCCTGTTCTCCGACATGGTCTCCATTACCGTGTCTTAATCGAGAGAGGAAGTGTGGATTTATGATTAACGCTTGGAGTAATTAGGCCGATGCTAGGTTTATTTATTTTGATACAAGGTCTAGGCCTTGCATTGCATGTTTTTAATTAAGATTAGGTATTTTATGGATAACATATGATGATGGAGAATATTCATGGTATTTGAGGGCAGCAAATAAATCTGTTAACTTGTTTGCAAGTATTGAGAAACAAATAGACGTTACTAATTAAATAATCATATCATTAACTAGTTAATGGGATGACAATTTATCTGGGTTTGCAGGTGCAGGAGTCCTCTTTGACTCTGAAGGAAACAAGTTGAAAGACTTTGTATGGGGAATTGGTAAGAGGTCCAACAATGGTGCAGAATGGCTAACACTGATTAAAGGTCTGGAACTAGCAAGGAAGGAAGGAATTGAGGACCTGGTAGTCTTCAGCGATTCAATGTTGGTCATCACGGAAGCAAGAAACCCGACGAAGAAGCGTAAGAGTCCTGTCACTAAGACACATTACCTCCTTAAATACATCGTCAATGAATTCAAAGCTATCAATTTTCTTCATCTTATGAGGTCTAATAACCAGCATGCGGACGTAATGGCAAATGTAGGAGTAGGTCTTGATTGTGGAATACTGGTTAGCAATCAACAGATGTATGGTAACAACTAGGTTCCTCTATTTTTGCTCTCTTATGACTATGATGGAGAAGAAAAAAAGCTTCTACTGCACTTGAAAGTGGCAATTCTCCTTGGCATGGAGAGAACAATCCGTCAATAATTTGATTTTCAAAACTTTGGGAAACTCTAGCAACAGAACTTTGATCCCCAAAGTGGCCATCTTTACCTACTCGAATGTTCCTCAAGTCACCTCAGCGGTCCTAGAGTCACTCGCATGCTTGAAACACCTGGCCGACATGCAGAAATTGATGGTGGTGGAGGATCGAGGGAGATCATGCCTAAATATTAGACGGGGGTGCAGCAACTCTTGTTGTATGAATCTGGACAGAAAACGTAAACAAGGCAGCATGAAATACATTTGTGCTCAGATGGACGAAGCTTCCCCTTCCTCGCTGCAATGTCTGCAGTGTAGGAAGCAGATCACGACCTTCAGGGGAATTGGGTGCGCAGGAGTTCTGAAGATGCCCTTTGTGAATGAAGACTGTAAGGACATGACAATCGATGGCTTAGTTAAGGTGTAGCTAGTTCTGCATTACCATTGCAAGGTTGAGGTGCTGCGGCTGGGCAAGAATTCAAACTCCATTGTCGTAGAAAACGATGGAATCAAAGGTCTTGCGCTGGCGCTTGGGTTTGACAACCTCTTGGATGAGGTGCAAACTTATTTGAAGGAAATGGAAATTTAAATTTGCAGGCTTCGAGGGGAAAATTTCGAACTCAAACGGGCTATCTCCCACCTCTACACTCTTGTCCAAGCCACGAATTTAGAGGTTCAAAGTAGCAGCAACAAGATTACATAGAAGGTTTCAAATCCGGTTGAAAACCTTAATAAGGGTTGTCCTTGTTCTGTTAATTTGGACACCAAAATTATGGCGGTTCACAGCAGCGTCAAGATAGTGGAAGCCAAGATTGACAGTATGACAGTAGAAAACCGAAAGAGCACCATGGAACTTCAAGGAGGCTATGGAGGCTCGGCGGGAGGAACAGATGGGAACAAGGTGGGGACTCTTCATCAGTAATTCGACCAGTATGGGTTTTTCCAGTTCTATAGGAACAATTTTGCTTCATCTTATGGTATTTCAGAATTATAGTCTAGAATTTATTCTGGTTTTGCATGTAGCAGCAGCAGTGTAGATTTTCTAAGGACCGTCATTCTACTCTTTAGCAATGTTCTACTTCTGTATTTTGATTTTAGGACAGTTTGTAAGGAGGTATAGATTTCACAGAATATGAATTTATCATGAACATTATAGACCTGTAAAAGACGAGCAAGGAGTCTTGGTAGCCCTACTACTTTGGGAACAGTCGTCTTGAAGAATTTTGTAACCATTGTTTCCTTTCTTATATAAAATCTTATTACTCGTTTTTGTTAAAAAAAAATGAGATGACAATTTACACTTAATTTCAAGTACTGTAACGATTTAGCTCCAGCCATATTCTCTCTATCCAATCCACCACTAAGCCATTTTTCCATCTGTATCAACTCTTACCATGCCATTATAAGGTAATGCAAGTCATGCATAGTATGATTACAACTTACACCAATTAAAGAGTAACTTAGCTTAAATTTAAAATTCTAAGTTTTTTCAATAGATTGCCACTTGTATCAACTCTTACCATGCCATTATAAAATGATACAAGTCCTGCATAGTATGATTACAACTTGCACCAATTAAAGAGTAACTTCCTATAGCTTAAGTTTAAAATTCTAAGTTTTTTCAATAGATAAATGAAAAGTTTTACCACAAGCTATTCCAAAGTCAAATTTTTGCTAACAACTTTAAAATTAATTTCAAAAAATCAGTGTCCCTCCATAAATTAATGAAGACGAATTTTAAATGACAGCTTAAGTGTAAAATTCTAAGTTTTTTCAATAGATAAATGAAAAGTTTTACCACAAGCTATTCCAAAGTCAAATTTTTGCTAACAACTTTAAAATTAATTTCAAAAAATCAATGTCCCTCCATAAATTAATGAAGACGAATTTTAAATGACAGCATTTGGATATTAATGTCCCTCCACGAATTATTAAGATCAAAATTTTGTTCTATTCTAAAAAGTCCATGCGCGTGTCTACCTAAACGCGCTATAGAACCACCAAACACCTTTGGCAAATGAGGTGCACCCTCCCGTCCGTTGTACGTATTTTTACCTTTGAATATTACAAAAAAGCGGGAAATTTGGTCCGTACATATCTGCACTGTTTGACAAGAAATATGGTCTTAGATTTTCTTTGTCGTAATTACAATATTATTTAAGATATTTATATTATAGTTTGGATGTGATCATACATGTAGTTTGTTCAATTAACATTATCTGAATTTGTAATTTAGAGTTGCAATAAAGGTAACATATTTTTGGTTGTTTCAAAAATAAAAAATACTGATTTAATAGAAATATTGAGTGAGACATGCGCTGAAGGTGGATTATTACCCACGCAACCTTAAAGTTAAAATCATATAACTGTTCAAATTACTCCACCGAATCACTATAGGTGGATTGTTACATGAGACATGTAATGAAGGTACCCAAAGAAACCTTAAAGTTAAAATCGTATATCTGTTCAAATTACTTCACCGAATCATTACAATTGTTTTGTCTTTGCATGTAAACATATTTAAAATGAATTTTATATTTTTGCAATTGTGTGTAAACATATTTTAAGTCAATTTTATATTTTTTAATATATTGAATTGTTGAAGATGTTTTTTAACAAAATTATAAAATATAAAGTTTTGTAATTAAATAATATTTTATATTTTAACTTATAAGAATTTTATATTTTTTAATATATTAAATTGTTGGAGATGTTTTTCAACAAAATTATAAAATATAAAGTTGTGTAATTAAATAATATTTCATATTTTAATCTATAAAAATTTTATATTTTTTAATATATTAAATTGTTGAAAATGTTTTTCAACAAAATTATAAAATATAAAGTTATGTAATTAAATAATATTTTATATTTTAACTTATAAGAATTTTATAATTTTATAATATATTAAATTGTTGAAGATGTTTTTCAACAAAATTATAAAATATAGAGTTATGTAATTAAATAATATTTTATATTTTAACGTATAAGAATTTTATATTTTTTAATATATTAAATTGTTGAAGATGTTTTTCAACAAAATTATAAAATATAAAGTTTTGTAATAAAATATTATTTTATATTTTAATTTATAATATTATAGGTTTTTTTATATATTAATTTTGTATTTCAATGTATTTTGGTTGAATTCATTTACATTAAAAATACTCAATGAAATATAGATGTTGTAATTAATAATTAAACATGCATGAGGGTTGTGTGAGTTTGAGATAAAAATAAATCAAGTTTAAAGTCAATTGAGTGTAGATTGGGTGGTTGGGAGGAATGTTGTTATCCTCCCCACCTGGGTTCAAATCTTGCTTTGTGACACTTGCTCCTTGGGAATAGAAGGTGTTGGCATTTTCCGTATGGATGTAGCCCTCTAACAAATGGTGAACCATCATTTAAAAAAAAAATCAAGTTTAAAATAATATTATAAATTATAAAATAATAAGTTAAGAAAAATAAAAAGTAATTCTGGTGACCAAGGTCGAATTTTTAAAATAGAATAAAAAGAAAAAGAAAGATAATCCAATGTTTTGAGAAGGAAATAAAGAGACGAATAAGAAGCCTCTTTGAGGTGGCAACCTCCTTTTACAATGTATCAAATGCATAAGATGAGATGATCTCTAAAACCAAATCTCTTTGCTTTATATAGAAGACAAAACTGGTATAATTACAATTAAGGTCATACTAAGACGACGAATAAAGATAATGCTAACATAATAATAGAAATGTAATGTCACAATATCTAGGGCTTAACATGCCCCTCCCCTTCAAACAAGTATTTACCTCAACACTTGATTAACTATGGATTTGTTTGCATGAAGAACTCATCTTCCCACGTCACCTCTTATGTTAGCAAGTTCTTCCACTTGATGGCGTGCTCGGGAATTGTGGGATTTCATATTTGCTTGCTTTGTATTTCAAGAATTGTTTCATGTTCTAGTATGGTTTTCCCTTCTTCATCAATCTTTAGTAAAATAGTATAAATTGGAATATTGTCACCGATTACCTTTTTTAGGGAAGAAACATGGAAGTTTGGATGTACATGTGAAGATGGAGGCAACTCCAATTTGTAATCTATACTTCCAATCCTCTGCAACATCTTTTAGGGACCATAGTACTTGGATGTTAATTTATTTTCCTTCTTTTGTTGCTTGAGGGACATCTATTTGTATGGTTGTCACCTAAAAAATACTCAATCCCCCACCTCATTTTTTTTTTACTATGATGTTGATCTACTTGTTGTTTCATCCTATCGTGTACTATAGCCAAATTATCATTCAATAGTTGGATAACCTCTTGTTGGTTAGATCTATGTGATCCTCCACTACTTGAACCTTAACTTTCTCTTTCAATGATGATGTAATGGATGGAAGATGAAAGCCATAACATGACATAAATGGGAGCATTTTTTTATGAAGTATGGAAGGACATATTGTATCGGGTCCTTTGCATGCTACTAATGAACAAAAAATCAGCAATGGGGTTTTTATGAGCATGCTCACATAGGAACGCTCATGTGATCTTAAGAATGCCCTTGCATTCCTCTTGCTACTAGCTCAACACCCCCTAATTGACACCACGACTTGCCAACTCAGTTAATAAGTCATGAATAAAGTGTGGACTCTTAGGAACGTGCACGCGTCATTAATGTGCATGTGTTCCTAAGAGAGCGCATGTTCCTCTATCCCAAAATATTATTAAAAATAGCCACCAGTTTTTTTCATTGTAAAATTGCATAGTTCCTCAATGACCAAAGAGCTATTGGAGGAGAGTTTTGAAGATATATTTCAAAAGGAGCTATTGCCAAGTGTCCAGGAGGAGCTAGGTTAGGGGCTATTGGTTCCAAGTAATCCCATTACATTTTTCTTTTAATTTCTATTTCTATATTTTTTAAATTTATAACAATTAAATAACATAGATGCAAATAATGAAATTAATGTGGAGATTCAATCTTTAATATTCCTATAAAAGAGTTTAGAAACACCAGATATCCCTCACGCCTTTGAATCACTACATCATTAGAGAGAATTATTGCTTCCATTGTTGATGTCCTATGCCAATTATCTAATATTTCTTATTACAGGGCTAGGATGTTTGACTATTATAGCACGGGTTTAGATAGAAACTATATCATAGATCTTAATATTTCAAAATAAGATTTGTTTTCCTTGTTTATTGAACCCAAAATAAAAACAAACACTCTAGTGAAAAAGAGACACATTTGCATGGATTGATGCACCTCCCAACCTTTTATAGACCACTGGGTGGATAGGTGGTTTATGGTGTTTGAAAAAACTCCATGTAATATAGGTTCCATTGTATTTTCTTAGAAATGTATGGGATGAGTTTGTGTTAAGCCACTGTCACGTCCCCTCCCATTGATCCAACACAAGGGAGAGAACATGACACTAAAACTGGGTTATTTATACTTCTCAGCCCCATGATCATTAACAACATTCATATCAAGTAAAAATACATATGCAGATGTATAAATGCAAGAAACACAACGGAAATAAAAATTCTTTCTACACATACACATCTAGTATGCATAAACAAGCATAATGATCACATCCATCATTCATAGACACGTATATAAATGTTCATTCCATTCATCACTTGAATTTATAATTAATTAAAGCACAACAACGTTTTCATTGAATACTTATCTTGAAATGATGATGTCTTGAGCATCTGGCTATGTAACTGCAACGTTCCACCCAAGGCATAGGCCAACTATGCTCATCAATCTCTCAACACAGTTTCCACCCCCAAGTTGTGCATGATTTCCACAAGGAAAAAGGAAAAAACCACTAACACATAGAAAAGTAATAATTCACAATTCATCCAAGCCAATCCACATTTGGGTTTATCAGGCTGCTAAGGAAATGGAAGGGACTGAATTGCTAAGCTAGTGAGATCAACCATAGAGCTATTGGTACCTCTACAAGATCTAGATGGCTTGGTACCCACAATACCTAGACACCCAACACAAGGAAGTATTGCCTTCACTGCTACACAGTCCCTCAAGCCATACCTTCCCTTCTAGTTCTCTTCAGGGTGTGCATAGAAAAGTAGCCAATGTCCATTGATCTTTTAGTGAGGTTACTCTCTTCACTAGGTTTATCAAGCCAATTCTAATCCTCTTCCACTCCTAGTTTCCTAATCACAAGTTAAAATTAAAAAGCAATGATGCACATAACAACAAAAAACAAGTGTTGGGCATGAGGAAAAACGTTTTAACTGTGGGATGCCTAAAATGTGGTTTCCATGAGTTTCCAAAATCGTGGGCACCCAAAAACGAACTGTTAGAGGAGGAAATCAACCCTTGGAGAGAAAAATCGTTTTCACAACACGTTTATGGGAATTCAAGGGGCATAAAAAACATCTATAAACCCCCAAATCGTGACTCTCTTCCTCCTGGTCACTCCGCAACACAAAAACCACTTCCTGGATGTGGAAAATGAGGGGAAAACATGACGGAAAATGCCCGAGAAGCACAGACTACGTGAGGGAGCAAATACCATGGGTGAAGAATGGATTAAGGAGCAATTTCGTGGGTGTTTTATTTCCCTAGAATCCAAAACACGATTTTCAAAATTGATGGCTTTCTCATACACAAAATTGGGCATCCATACCTCTCCATTGCCCAAGCATTAACTACCTGAACCAAATCTTGGAAGAAATAAATGATTGGGTGCATAATTCAAAATGGGTAGTTGAGGGTTTATGGTTCTCTCATTGACACTTGGATTGATACTATTGGATTAAAGGTTTGAATATTTTCCCTCCCTATTCCTTGTAAAAATCATGCCCCCATACTCTTGTTGCATTGCATAGCTAGTTGTGGGTATTTCATTAAAATGCATATTTACATGATGTTGTAATTTCTATTGTGCCTAGCTAGCATGAGAACCATATGCATCGATTTTTAATTCCTGATACATAAAACACTAAATCGATGGTGGGGCCTTGGCCTTGATCTCCTCACCACGATTTTATAACGATATTTACATCATTTACAATTTTAATGCAATAGGGTCAAAATCGAGATATTACAGCCACCATGTCAACTACTTTGACATTAGTGAATTCCAATGGGTGGGTCATGGATTCACACAAGATCAATAAAATGCCAGGTGTGACACATCAAGAGGGCATCACCCTCATAAGTAGAGGCCTAACCCCATTTCCCAGTATCCTCCCATTTTAGATAGCATTCATTGGGACCAAACATCCATTTCCACTTTGACTCATAGCTCACTACTTCATTCTGCATTCATTGCATTATCTTACCGATAGATATATTTGATTAATGGTGGGAAAGGGGTCAGGAATTTCTTCTAGGGTTTGCGCATGAAGTTGCTCCCCAAATGTGTTGCAATGACAGTGGCAAGAGGGTTTAAAAAAAAAGCATGCATGCCTTATAAATGCACGCACACGCTTTTGGATCAACTTCTCCAAACTTCTACATTGGTTAAAAAAATAACGTGTGTGCACACATTAATAACGCGTGCGCACTACTAGTGCACACGTTCCCGTAAAAAAAAACAGTCCACGGGTTATTTTGCAACAAAACAAACTGAGAACCCGCATAATAAAGAGCGCTTGGTCACTTAAAGAATGTGTGTGCACAACTACAAGCCACCAAATCAACCAAACTGGAAAGTATGTGCCCAATCATGTTTTTTTCAAGTTTTTAAGTGTTTATTCACATTTTTCAGCAAAAAAAATTCAAAATCCAAGGTTTTTAACAATTTTTGTTTTATAAAATCCACGTTTTTTAACAAAAAAAATTTCTAAAACATTCAAATTTTTCATCAATCGCAAACCATGGAACCACAAGAGCACCAACCACTTGAAGAAAACCAACCACCACAACAAAATTTCCATCTTGACCTGAACCAAAACCCCAAGAACACCTCAACCAAGACTTGGATGAACATAGGAATCTGATTCGGGATTTGAGAAGCATAGGAGAACCATCCTGATTGTCCCCTGCCACCTCTTTGTAAAACATCATTGATTCCCTTCACCATGCCCATTCTTAGTTAACTGATATGACCAAATATAGGGCTAGAATGAGAGATTTTTATTCCAATTGCCTAAGTAAGGGGCAAATAAAAGATTTGAATATTTCTAAAGCCGAGCTTTATAATAAGTTCACCTATCCTAGAACAGGCCAACCGCCCGATGCCATGAAGAAACATGTGTGCATGTATTGGTGCCATTTCCAGTCATGGAAAGATAATTGGATGAGTGGGTAGTTTATGGTGTTTGATAAACCTACTTGCAATAATAGGGAGGTTCCACTATACTTCATTAGAAAACTATGGGCCAAGTCTGTGCTTGGTTTACATGTCAACTACTTTGACATTACTAAGTTCCAAGGTGTTGGTATAGGCTCTACCCAAGATCGACCTACTACTAGAAGGAACCCATCTAGATGGTCACCTGCTCCTAGGTGTGAGCTTAATCCCCCTCCTTAACCACCTAAGTTATCTCATAGACTTGATGAGATCAATGAGTCGATGATATATGTTGCATGCAATTTGCTTAGACATACCAAATTTGTGGCAACGTCTTGAGTAGACAGACAGGATGTACATGAGGGAGACACAAGTGTTAGGTTTCCGAGGAAGACCAAGGAGAGACCAGTGTCTGGTTGTATCCAGGTTGGGGCATTCGCATCAATGAGTATTGTGCCACGCCATTTTTCTCATTGAGGGCATACTTTCCATGGCCCGACGCAAGATCCCCTCCATGGTAGTTATATGGAGCAGGTTAGCACTTTTTTAAGTTATGTGTGATCAATGAGTATATATTTACTTATGGAATAGATAATTTTTCAATATATTTAATTTTAAAGTATTTGTTTCTGACATTTTTTATTTGAATGCACAGTAGTTTACAACCGAGACACTGCCTTTGACGTGGAAGGACATAGGTTCTCCCAATCTATATCAAACTATGGCAGTGGCGATGGATATTGCAACACCTCACACACAAGTATTTTGATTATTTGGAACAAATTAAATGCATGCGTAAGTAAATAATGCAAGATCAATGTACTCTTCCAATGGTTTATGTAAAAAATCATTAGTAAAAAATCTTATAGGGTTTATGTACTCTTCCAATGGATGACCTATTCCATGGGATGCACTACATCTGCGTAAAATCCTCCAAAAGTGTATACCCTAAGACTAGATTCCTACCATCCACTGTTAAACTAAAACATGGAAAACATGTGTATCCCCTAAGACTAGATGTTTATCATCCACAAGACATGAATGAAGAGAACTAACATATTTATTATTACAATCTTTATTTTCTATGGTTATATTAAAATCCATCTAGCACAACACTATCATTCCATGGATGTCATAGTCTAAACTGCCACTCAAATCCTATTTTGCATGGATTTGTCCTTTTTAGATTTAAACCATCCCACCCTAACAAATGTTCATTTACATGTATGGGTCATATTACTACATACTACCACCTCACACTTGCTACTGCCCTCCTTCTAGGATCTTGGTGTACTAACTAGGGTAGCTTTGCTCAAAATGGAAAGGTCTCACCATAGCACAACTCTGTCTAGGTTTTTTGGTCCTCCCATATATCATTGTTCTTTTTTACTATTATATTCCATCCATACCACAACTATTATTCCAATTGACTTGCTATGAAAGTATGTAGATTTATCTTATTTCAGCAATAACTGTTTTCCTTCAAATATACTGCATCCCTAACATGGACAAGGATATTCCTAATACTATATTATTCATGTTTCACAGGAATACCTCATTATGGAGTAATGTGCAGATATGGAAAATTTAGTTACCCCAATATTTGGTCACTATTAATAAATATGCTATCACATTGAAATTAAGGGAATATGTTTCAAATGCTGACATGGCCAATACAAGAAATTATGTCCAAGCAGTTGGAAAAATTGAGATGTAGTAAGTGATGTCAATGCTATTGTTGACTGCCTTATTTAGTTCCTTGAGATGGAAAAAGGATTATAGTGATAGGGGTGTAGAGAGAGATAATGAGAGAGATATATTGGAGGTGGTTAGTGGTAGGAGTAGGTGAGAGAGTGATATATATATATATATATATATATATATATATATATGTAGATATATATATATATATATATATATATATATATATATATAGAGAGAGAGAGAGAGAGAGAGAGGGTGGTTAAGGGTGGGGGGAGTAGGGGAAGAGGTATATAGAGAGAGTGATAAGTATGGGGAGATGGTTAGTGGTAGGGGAGAGATACAGAGAGATAGAGAGGTAGGTAGGGGTAGGAGGGTGAAGAATAGGGATTTGGGGGGGGAGAGAGAGAGAGATAGGGGGTTGGTGGTTAGTGGTAAGAGTAGATGAGAGACCGAGAAAGAGAGAGTGAGTGGGTGGTTAAGGGTAGGGGAGGAAGGGGGGGAGAGGTAGGTGTTTTGTGGTAGGAGAGAGAGAGAGAGAGAGTGGGGGGTAGGGGTAGGAGGGTGATGAGTAAGAGTTTGGGAGAGAGAGAGAGATTGGGGGTTAGGGGTTTAGAGTGTGAGAGGGAGAGAGGGCGATTGGAGTTTAGGGGTTTAGAGAGAGAGAGATATTCAATGGTTGGTGGTGGGGGGTTATGGGTGGGGGGAGTAGGTGAGAGAGCGATAAATATATTGAGGGTTTAGGGGTTTAGAGAGAGATAGATCGGAATTTAGGGGTTTATATATATATATATATACACACACAAAGAGAGAGAGAGTATATATATATACAGAGAGAGAGAGAGATATTGTGGGTTAGGGTTTTAAATAGAAAGAGATTGGGGGTTAGGGATTTAGAGAGAGAGATGCAGTGAGAGAGATATTGGGGGTTAATGGTTTGGAGAGGGAGAGAGAGGGATAGAGATTAGGGAGGTGTTTAGTGGTATGAGTAGGTGAGAGACCGATAGAAAGAGAGAGAGTGGGTGGTTAAGGGTTGGGGGGAAGAAGGGGAAGAGGGATATAGAGAGGGTGATAGGGATGGGGGGGAGAGAGAGAGAGAGAGAGAGAGAGAGAGAGAGAGAGAATGGTTAATGGTAGGGGGAGGGGGATTAGGAGAAAGAGGTGGGGTTAGAGATAGAGGGTATATAGGGTTAGGGATCATGGGGACAAAGACAGATATAGACAAGGGGAAGAGGAGAGAGGGGGGGTTAGAGAAATAGAGAAAAGATGGGGTTAGGATTTAGGGTAATAAAGAGGGTATATAGAGATATGGGGGGATTAAGATTTATGGTATAAGCAGAGATGGGGGGTTGAGAGAGAGGGAGAAGGGTTATATAGAAAAATGGAGAGAGAGATAGAAAGGAAGAGAAAAAAAAAACTAAAATGAGAACAATAATGCATGCGCATTATTAGTGTGTGTGCACTACTAGTGTATGCACGCTATTAGTGTGTGCACGCCACTAGTGTGTGCATGGTACTATTGCGTGCACACTTTTAACACACTCATGCTATTAAAATGCATGCACATTTAACACACACACGCTCCTAATGGGCATGCACGCTCTTGAATTTAATTTTTTGGCACGCTTGCATTTTTCCATTTCTATGTTTAGTGACTTGGCAGGTTTGGTTCTAGGTTCATATTGCCAAACCTTATGGCTTGGACTGTATTATAGAAAAACACACAATGTTCTATAACTTCATGTTTATCAATATTGATTCTTTGTATTCTCCACTTATCCACTGCTAATGAAACTACACACAATTATAGACCTCTTTGTGTAGATTTCAATATCTATTTTTTGATTAAATTTGTTAGTGTTTTCTATTTTTTATTAATTTTTATTTGCACTCATGTCAGATTTATGTAAATCATTGGTCATGTATTTCATCTATAAATTTTGATTGGCTCACCTATTTTGGAAATGAAAAAGAACTTGCACAAGTACGTTGGAAGGCCTATGCACTAAAAAAGAGAGAAGGAGTAGATTGATAATGTTAAGGTCATGATAGCAGGGCCTAACACTTGAACTTGTGATTTTATGGCTTCACTGACTTCCTTAATTTAAGAAAAATATAAAATTAACTTGGAACATTTTGGAAAAATAACATTGCACTAGGATCGCCTGTTATCTACAAATCTACATAATTGTTTTCAAAAATTTGGACAATTTACATACCAAAATCGAGGCCTAACGCGAACATATGCATTATGTTTTAGAAAAGAAACAACATACCAATCTTAAAAGAACACCTTTTTTGGGGGGTTATACCTATTTTCCATAAATAAAAGTTATATATTACGAAAGGTAATTTGATTGTATACGTTTCATTTTTCTATACCATATTCTAAAAATCTGTGTAGGTACCTCTAAAAATTCATTTTTTAATGACCGGATTTATGTTTCTCAGGAAGTCCATTGTAGCTAACACATCATAAGTGGTATCATTACCTTGCACCAAGGCTCCATTCGACAAAGTATAGGAAAGAGATGTCACCTAGAACTAGCTCTTATCATCACCATTGATGCTCAAGATGTGGGAAGTGCACATGATAGTCACTAGAGTATCCGGTGTGAAGGAGGAAAGAAACTCCAACTACATGTGGGTAGAATTACAGAGGTGGTGTAGAATCCAGCTGTGGTTGGATAGAGTAATTTAGTTGGTCGATCTGAAGAAGCAATGGCTCAAAGGGGTGTTATTGTCCATGCTAGAGGATGAAGGCCATGCACATGCATGACTATTGATAGAGAAACATTTGAAGAATGTTTTCAGACCATGAGAACTCCGAAGAATGATTTGGATGTAGTAAAGGAATCCCATAAGAGGGTATTTGTGGTTGAAACCCTTGACCATAGTGATGTGGATATTGAGGATGAAGAAAATGCTACCAAGGAAGCATAAGATGAACTAGAAGATAGACTACTAAAGGTTCTATCAGAAATGAAGGGTAGTTCTAAGATGGAGGTGACCACCTATTTAGGGAGTCTAAACCCTAAAAAGTTAATAGACTGGATTGGATAAATGGAAAAATATTTTGATATGGAGTAGGTAGAAGACCCAAAAAGGGTAAAAGTTACTTGTTTGAAGATGAAGGGTCATGCCTCATTGTGGTGGGACAATGTACAGGTTTCTAGAGTAAAGAAAGTAAAAGATAAAATTAAAACTTGGGACATAATGGTTTCCAAGTTAAAGGATAAGTTCCTTCCTGCTGACTACATGATTTTCTTGTTCCGGAAATTGTAGAACCTGAGATAGAAGGAGCTGACTACTCAGGAATTCACTAAAGAATTATATAGACTGTGCGCAAGGTCAAGACAGATAGATGAAGGAGAAGAAGTTGTGGCTAGATATATATATGGCCTGAAATATGCCATTCAAGATGAATTGAGCCTATTAAGGTTCAAAACAATTAGAGAGGCCTACTAATTGGCCTTAAAAGTAGAGGAGAATCTCACTAGAAAGACCTCTACATCCAGAGGAAAGAATATTGCTACAGGAAGAGGTGGAAAATTCACTTCCACAAGAGGGCTTACCAATGTATCAAAGAGAGAAGAAAACAATGAAGTGAAAAGAGATGAGGGTACGGAAAAAAACTGCACCAAAGTACCGATGGGCCGGTGAAAACACAAAGGTAGAGGAACCTTTGGAGGTAGGGGTGTAGATAGAATGACTGTAGTCTTCTATAAGTGTTGCGAAGTTGGACACAAGGCATATGAGTTCCCAGAGAACTCGCATATTGCAAGTCAATATGAGACCAAAAGTTGGGTAACTAGCGACATAACTAGTTCAACTGCAAGAGAAAATGTAGGAGAGAGCGTTTCGAAGGGAGGCCAAAACCCGGCGACTAGAAGGACATTGTTACAACCTGCTCGATGGGAAGCGATGGAACCAACATAGAGGGAGAAAATATTATGAATGAAAGTGAAAATCAGATACAGGTGTTGTTCCACGATAGTCAATGGTGGTAGAAAAAAGAATTTGGTCTCGATGGAAGTTGTTAAGAAGTTGGGGATGAAGTGTTGATCGCACCTAAATGCCTACAGAGTGTCGTGGCTGCAGAAGGGGCATCATGTTATGGTGTTGAGAAAATGTTTGATAAATTTAAATATTGGTACATTTTATGATAGTGTGTTATATGATGTGGTGCCCATGGACGCTTGTCATCTGCTGTTGGGGAGGCCATGGAAGTATGACATGAACATAATTTATGATGGCCATGCAAACATTGTTATAGTGGAAAAGGATGGAAAGAAGATTAAGATGATTCCATTGGCAGAAGATAGGAGTGATAATGGAAGTGAAATTAACTATTGGGAGAAAAGAGGGTTGATGTGTTTAGCTAAAGAGTTCTTGAAGGAGAAAAATAAGCAACAATATTGTTTTCAAAGCATTCCAAAGGGACTAACAGGTGAAATTCCAAAGGAGAACATACTAACTGAAGTCAAATAGATGCTAACTGAGTTTGTTGGGCCTGGCCCAAGGAAGGAATTTTTGGAAAAACAGTTTTGGAACTGTGAAGTTGAGCGCAGTTCAATTGAAGAATTTTTGGCAAAGACAGTTTTGGGAGCTGCAAAGTTGAGCGCAGTGCAGCATCGACAGAATAAGGAAGCCAACACCGCGAAGAGATAGCGTTGCGAAGAGCTTGATCCGCGGGGATCTGATAAGGCATAGTTTGGAAGGAAGACGACATACATTCTGGTAAGACCATCGGTGGTCTATTTTTGGTTAAGATACTCCATGATTACCAAGCAAGCGAGTAAGGAGTAATGTGGAAGGAAAGCGACCGGTAGCACAAGCAAAGGAAGCACTACATGGATCGGCCGCATGAAGCCGTTAGAGAAGGAACGACTGGGGGAAAGCGACCTATCGGCATGCGCTCGGCAGGGAGATGAAAGCGATGTGACCACGCGCAGAGGATGGCCATGACGGAGGAGTCTCTATTAAAGCCTAACATTCCGGTCAGGGGAAAACTGCAACAGTTTTGGGAACCTTAGGGTTTTAGCCTATGCATTATAAAGACATGACCTATGGGCATGATCTATAAAAGGGCACATTTTGTAAGGGAAAGGGTTAATCTCGAATCTTCATTGTATAATATTGAGCAATACTTGTTGTTTTGGTGGAAGCCATTGTGAAAGGCTCTACAGTTGTGTGTGCAGAGACCTATTGATAGAGAAGAGAGTCTGCAGCTAAGTGCACAGGCTGGAACTGTTGTACCCTTCCCAAAGATAATATAACAATAGTTCCTGTGGATGTAGCTCCCATCCTGGGGGTGAACCATGTTAAATTTTGTGTTGTGTGACTGTTTATGTGCTTGAATATGTATATTTGCTTACCATGAATGCTTAAAGATCTCGTTTATCAGTTTATATGTTCTTACTTTAATATGTATTCACCACAAAGAATGAAGATGGGAATAATATGTTAAGTATTGCATATCTGGATGAATGTTAGATGCACAAGTATTTCTAATTCTGAATGAATGCAAAGGTTGATTGAGTAAACACTAAAATCAATGGAGTTTGCATCGTGTGATTCCCTCGAAGCGCAACACCAAAAGTGTGCAGTGCATTGTGTTTTGTCATATTGCATAAGTCATAAGATAAATAACCTAAGGAAATTGATGAATGGATAAAAAAACTAAGTAGAGTTCATTGAAGTTGGTTAAGTCTAGAGAGGAGCGCAGTTATCAGTTGCGTTGTCCTGTTTCCGAATACCCTCTGAACCGCGCAATCCTTGGATGCATGGGTTGTGCAAGTGTCCTAGCTTGGAGAAGTGTTAGCCACGAAGAAGGTGAACTTCGCATAGTCCTCAGTCCACATCGCGAAACTTGCAGCGCGCTGCTCACTAGATCTGCTTAAGCACTCATCACCTGGTTATGGAAACTTGATTCCGCAGCTCCCCCATTACTTTGCCTCGAGTGAGACCTCATTCTGTTCACAGATTGTTGCAGAAAGGGCTGGTGAAAAGGGGTTTTGTTGGTTCCTTGAACTGCGAAGAACCTAGGTCTTTATAGAAAACCTTAAGACAGTTATGTTAATCCAACAGAGTTTAAAGGGGTATTGGTCGATGATATGCCGACGAGATTGTCACCGATGATAAGCATATCCCACCAAATTTAATTGATTCTAGGATCGAGTCTACCAAACAAGGCACTGCATAGAATGACAACAATTGAGAATGTCGAGTTATACATGATGGTATACTCCATGAGACTGTAAATTGGTGTAATGTATTGAATATGTGCATTGTAATACATAAACATATGAGCTGGAACAAGGAACATAAACCAATGTGCACTAGTTGATTGAATTGATTTAGTACAATTAATTTTTTCTAAAATGAAAACATGATACATGGGACTATGATGGATACTAGTATATATGAAGCCAATATAAAACACATATATTAAACCATAAATGACTTCCCATATAGAGATAGAGAATCACCTTGAATCTCCACGACATACACTAGATGAAAAATGGTATTCATGATCATTAGTACAAGAGTGTTGGTTTGGTTGTTGTTTTGGGCATGTTATTAACAGTATATGATTGTATTGGGATTTTAATATAGTAAGACTAGACCAATACAAACAAAACCAAACATTGATTGAGTGAAACATAGCTTGATGATCTCTTAGTGAGTATTTTCGTCCAACTAAAAACAAAGTAATGTTGTAAAAAAGAATATGCAAAAACAAATTGAAAACCCCAATATTTTTTTTTATGGTAATCACAAACTAGGTCAAGAAGAAAGGACAAGATAGTGGAATTCCAAGAATATTTAGAGTTTAGAAAAAAAATTTAGACCAAAAAAATTGACTTGAAGATCATTTGTGTTGGAATAACATAATTAATTACACAACTACTTGTCTTTTTAGTTTCTTGACAGTTATAGGAAGGTAGATAGTTTCTTGGAAGTTACGCTAAACAAATGTATAATCATGTACTTATATGCGATAAAGGAGGTGCTAAAGAGTTAATTAGATGGATGATTATGTGCATCGATTCTTTAATCTTTGTGTAGTTCTAAAGATTAGTTGTGTGGTTGTAGAAATAGTAAGAGTTTTATTCTTGGTTGTATGTGTCTTTTCTTTGTCTCTGATCATCAAAGTAGTATCTAAGCAGGTCAGAACCTTTAATCGTCATTCAAGTGAAAGAATACATAGCAAAGTTTCAACTAATTGCAAGTAGAAGAGTCCAAAAGACAACAAGAGGCTTATTTGCTTGTAATAAGACAATCATTGCTAGAGGCTAAACTAAAGATAAATAAATTGTTGTGAGTGTGTGAGTGAGCCATCTTGTGTAAGAGAGATGCCCCCTAGTGTGGACATAGAGGTAGAGGACATTTGGTTGGAGAGGAACCTTTGGAGGTAGGGGTGTAGATAGAACAACTCTAGTCTTCTATAAGTGTTGCGAAGTCGGACACAATGCATATGAGCGCCCGATGAACTTGCATATTGCAAGTTGGAAAGAGACCAAAAGTCAGGGAACTAACAAAAGAATTGGTTCAACTATAGGATAAAGTGCAATAGAAACTGTGTCAGGGGGAGGATGAAACCTAATGACCAAAAGGACATTGTTACAACCTACTCAATGGAAAGAGAAGAAACCAGTCGGCATAGGAATTCAATCTTCTAAACGAAAGTGAAAATCAAAGTTAGGTCTTGTTACACGATAGTCGACAGTGGTAGAACAAATAATTTGGTCTGGATGAAAGTCATCGAGAAGTTGGGGATGAAGTGATGACTGCACCTAAACACCTGGAGAGTGTCATGGCTATAGAAAGGACATCATGTTACGGTTTCATGGCAATGTTTGATAAATTTCAAGATTGGTACCTTTTATGACAGTGTGTTATGTGATGTGGTTCCCATGGATGTTTGTCATCTGATGTTGGGGAGGCCATGGCAGTATGACATAAACATGATTTATGATGCACATGCAAACATTTTTATAGTGGAAAAGGATGGATAGAAGATTAAGATGATTCCCTTGGAAGAAGATAGGAGTGACAAGGGAAGTGAAGATAACTATTGGGAGAAAAGAGTGTTGTTGTGTTCAACTAAAGAGAACCTGAAGGAGGAAAAGAAGCAACAATATTGTTTTGTAGGCATTCCAAAGGGACTAAGTGTTGATAGTCCAAAGGAGAACATACCACCTGAATTCAGAAAGAAGTTGTATGAGTTTAAAGGGATATTGGTCGATGAGATTTCGACAGGATTTCCGCCAACGAGAATCATATCCCACCAAATCGAATTGCTCTGAATATTGAGTCTTGAAATGACGTCAACTGAGAATTTCGAGTTGAAATGAAAGGTCCAAGAATTGTTGAATAGAGGCTTGAGAAGAGAAAATTTGAGCCCATGTGTAGTAATAGTTATACTAGCACCGAAGAAAGGAGGAGAATGGAGGATGTGCATCGACTCAAGGGCCATCAACATGATTACCATCAAGTAAATATTTCCATTTCCAAGGATGGATGACTTGATCGACTGCTTGAGTGGAGTGAGATACTTCACCGAGATTGAATTGAAGAGTAGATATCACCAAATCAGGATTAGGGAAGGTGACGAATGGAAGACAAGCTTCAAGATGAAGGAGGGATTGCATGAGTGGTTGGTTATGCCATTTAGGATGACCAATGCACTGATTACATTCATGAGATTGATGAAAAACGTTCTAGAACCATTTCTAGGGAAATTTCATCATTGTTTATTTGGATGACATACTGATCTTTAGCAAGACTAAAGAAAACCATTTGAGTCACCTGAGGCAGGTGTTGTAGAGATTGCATCAAAAGAAGTGTTGGTAAACTTGCAAAAATATTCCTTCATGAAAGAGGAATTAGTGTACTTGGGATTCATAATTTCCATCCAAGGATTGAAAATGGACCTTGATAATGTCAAATCTATTTTGGAGTGGCCTGAGCTGAAGAATGCTGCCGAGGTAAGAATTTTTCATGGACTTGCTAGTTTTTAAAGAAAGTTCATTAAATGCTTTAGTTGAGTATGTGCACCTTTGATTGTGTGCATGAAGAAGGGTAAATTTAAGTGGATGGAAGGAGTCCAACAAGCATTTGAGAAGTTAAACCAGAAGGTGATGGAGCGACAGTGGCCCTCCTAGATTTCAACAAAGTATTTGAGGTTGACTTTGCTTCCAGTGGAACCACAATTGGAGTAGTGTTGAAGTAGGAAGGCTGACCAATTGCATTTTTTAGTGCAAATTTTGATGAAGCCAGGCATAAATATTTGGTCTATGACTAGGATTTTTATGCCATTGTTCATGCATTGAATAAATGGGTGCACTATCTGTTTCCCAAAGAATTTGTGTTTGTCACCGACCATAAGGATCCAAGGTATTTGAACACTTAGACAAAGATGAATCAAAGACATATGAAGTGGGTCGAGTTTTTGCAGAGTTACAATTTTGTGTTGAAACATAATTCGGGAAATTCAAACAAATTTTTCGACACATTGAGTCGAAGAGTCGCATTATTGGGCATGATGATTGTCTAGTCGAATGGGTTAGAGTTGATGAAAGCCGACTATGAAGTCGATGAATATTTTGGTAAAGCATGGAAGGCATCAAATGAGCCATGGAATGTCGAAAGAAATCCATATTTAGATTATTTCATTCAAGAAGGATATTTGGTCAAAGGTCATTAGTTATGCATTCCTAAAGGATCAGTTCAGGAGAATTTGATAAGGGAATTGCATAGTGGTGGATTAGGAGGTCACTTTGGTATTGACAAGACCAAGGCATTGGTCGAGGAAAAATATTATTGGCTAGGTTTTGCGACAAATGTAAATAAATAGATACATAATTGTAGAATATCTTAGCATGTCAAAGGATAAAGTTAGAATGTAGGACTATACACACCATTTTCTGTACCGTAGGTTCCGTGGGAACATATAAGCATGGATTTTGTATTGGGATTTCCTAAGACACGTCAAGGTAACAACTCCATCTTTGTTGTAGTCAAAATATTTTTGAAGATGGCACACTTTATTCCCTGCAAGAATTCAAGTGATGCCACCTATATTGCTATTTTATTTTTGAAGGAAATAGTAAGATTGAATGGATTGCTGAAGAGAATAAATTTGAATAGAAATAGCAAATTCATGGGGCATTTCTAGAGAACCCTATGGAAGAAGTTGGATACGAAGTTGCAATTCAGCTATGCATACCATCCACAAATTGGTGGGAATACTGAGGTCATCAATAGGAGCTTGGGAAATTTGTTGAGATGTTTGATCCTTAACCGACCAAACAGTGGGAAAATGTGTTACCGCAAACAAAGTTTGCATACAAAAACTCAATGAAAAGATCAACTAGAATGAGTCCATTCCAGATTATGCAAGGAAGAAGTCCACATAGAGTAACCAACTTGATGAAGTTACCGACCAAGACGCAGAAGAGCGCAAATGCAGATTCATTTGCTGATCACATGAAAGAAGTGCATAAGAAGGTGAGAAAGCAGTTGGAAAGAAGTAATCTTGGTTATAAAATGAGGGCTGATTGGAGGGTATGAATGCAATCATTCGGAGAGGGAGACTTAGTCTATGCGCATATCTGAAAAGAAAGGTTCCTGAGGGGAACATATAGTAAATTGCAGATGAAGAAGATTGGTCCTGCAAAATACTAAAGAAAATTTATGATAATGCTTATGTATTGGAGCTACCAGGAAAGTTGGATATATCATCAACATTCAATGTTGCTAAATTATACAAGTATGAAGAAGGATCAACAAGTGGGATTCAGTGGTGTGTTGATTGGAAATACCAATTACCATACCGACCAATGGAGGAAGTTGCTGAGGTGCTCAAGGAGAGAGAATTTGAAAGGATAATAAGCTAGAAGAATAAAGAATACCTGGTCTGTTGGAAGGACATAAGGCTGGAAGAAGCAACATGGATTTCAGAGGAAGAGTCTGGGAGGATGATGAGCCGAGGGCATATTTTTTTTCAACCTAAGGAGATTGATGCAGGGGAATCGAGTCCAAGGATTTCTAGTCAAAGATAAGCGATGATAGTTGTCTGGAGGAGAGTCGATGGCCTCTAGATGAAGGAAAAATGGGTGGTTGAATCCTGCGTCGTCGAGTGGAAGACTAATATAAAGACGGGGGAGTTGTAGAGGAGTTCAATGGGACAAGGTCGAAGACAAATAAATATGTTGATAGAGGTCAACTATGGGTTGAGCTGACGAGGTAAAGGGTAGTCGAAAATAGACCAACTGAAGAATACGAGGAAGTTGGATAGAGACCAATGCAGAGGTAGAGAAGTTAGAGGAATAACCGATGAGGAAAGAATGTTCGACTGAGAATCATGATGACGGAAAGGTCAAGAGCACTACTGACAGGAAAAGTTGAGGCACAGAAATCCAGGTAGTTGTGTGAGTAGTTGGAATAGTTATTGCGGGAGTTATGACAATTGTTGAATTCACCAAGTGACAAGGTATGCCAAGGAGGTTGGAGGTGGATCAATTAATGCCCATAATTGTAAAGGAATTATCCAGAGGCTTCTAGAGGAAGATTAAGCAGGAGATTAAGGAAATAGAGCACATTATAAAAGCAAATCGAGGTGAAGAAGAGAGGGGTTCTAGAATTCAAGAGTTCAAGAGCTTGTGCTTTTAGCCAATGTAATTGCAGACCGACTGAAATAGAGCATTGCCTCTGCATTTGTAAACAATCCTTTGTAGTTCATTTCATATATTAATAAAAAGACATTATTAATGTTCAATATTCATGTTGTGTTGTTGTTGGTGTTTTCGCTGTGTACTGTGATCTGCAAGCCCGATCCATCCAGGTTGCTTGCATCATTCTCTCTAGTAAAGTGTGTTGTGGTTTATAAATAATGAAGTTGTGGCCTATTTTTTATTCATTTACAAAGGAATGAGCATGCATTATTAATCTATGTGCTTGCTAGAATGCACATGTTCTTTTAAATATGACTTGTTAAACTTGTTGGAAAGTTTCCATGGTGGTTAGTGGTTTGAATAGTCTTAAGGATAATGTAAAGGAAATGTGTGCTTTCTTTTAAAAACCTCCACCATTCATGTATGGGCACTTTTCCAATTGTGTGACTGCCACATTTTTCCTGATCAACTTTATGTGAGGGATCATAAACTAATCAACAAATACAATGACTATCTAGAAGCCTAAATGATGCAATGGCCAAAGATGAAAATGTATCTCATATTGACAACAATCATCCAACAAATATAACAATAGAATTGGTTAAAGAAATTAAAATAAAATCTAATGTAGTTGGGGTATTATAAGAATTTATCAATATCACAAATCAAAACTTTCATGAAGAGATTGATATGGTGATCTTTTTCAAATGTGCCATGTCTGATGGAGATTCATACACCATAAATTTTAAGTCATGAACACCAATATAGGTACAATGTACATGAGATATAAAAGTGATGGAGCTTGTCATATAGTTTCACCTCATAATCATATGGAACTAGAAGACAAACCTCAGGTCCATGCAGATCTAACATAGAGAGGAAATGTGGATAATTGAAAGTTTGCTTGAGACACACTTTACCACAAAGCTATTCCAAAGTCAATTTTTTGTTGACAACTTAAAACTAGCAATTGCCCCAGAAGGTGCAAAGGAACGCCGAAAGGAAAAAGAAACAGAAAGTAAAGTAGATGTGATGAAGTGAAAAAAAGAGTAGTAAAAGAGATGTCATGAAGACTTCCCTACTCATCACCAAAATGCCCCTTTCTCATAATTTTGATAAAGTATCATGGAAAATACAAACGAAAGCTAAAATTGAAGTGAATTTGGAAAAAAGTTAAAAATATAGAAACAAACAATGAAAACACTATAAAGCAATATTAACTATAGCAGATTAGACCTATAGTTTCAAAACAACATAAAATTTTTATTGAGAACAACATTAGTTTTGTCATTTTGCTACACTTCTCTTATACAAATAAAAAAAATGATTAAATATTGAGGATTTCAAGCTAAAGGGAAATGCAAGGAAGACATCCATCCATCAAAATATATGTTGAAACTAAACTCATATGAGCTTATCCTATAAGGGTAGCATGTCAGTAATATGAAGATCAAATACATAACTAAAGCTAAACTATTGAACATGTATGTACCGGAAAACTACACTGGTCAATTATAAAGCATAGAGCGTCTGGATGAGAAACATTACATACTTTAAACATGACCCTGCAATACAACAAGATTAACAACATTACATGATGGGCTATAATCCTTCTTAGTCCAAATGCATCCTCGGCAAATATATGAAAAAATACGATCTCTTGCTTCTACTTTTATTAACAGTTAGTCTCCCCCAATTTCATCATCAATGATATTAGTCGTGTATGCATACATATACATGCATCAAGTATATACATGGAGACAGTTCTTCCATCCATCCAATTGGAGATTGAGACTGAAAACAAGTTTGGGCTCAAGGAACATATTCTATAAGCTAAATGCTACAATGAGTGAAGAGTTATTGCTATAAACCAAAACCAAACAACAATTGTATGCTCAAGAGTCCTTAGATGCACTTTGGTGACCTATGGAATAAAAATGACGCAATGCTTTCAATTTAACTCTGAGAATGTCTTAAATTCTTAGATAGGTGGAGCAGAGGATTATCCTTCCAATCTCCAAATTATATTTTCAATATTTTCCTATGAATTTCCCAAAGTTTCCACCTTTGATTGATTGTTTCCAAGAGTAGATTTGCCTCTACTTTCATGAGGAAGTTCACAGGGCTCACTCAGAGGACTGCATCTTATGTTTGCGTGAAGAATAAAGCAATCCATGGATCATCCAGGAACATTGAAAACAACTTCTTCGATCGTCCACACCTCATCCATTTGAGTCTTGGTGTGCCTCATTGCAACATCAATAAATCTAATTAGTGTAACAATGATTTCTCCTAAAAGAGCAATCATGACACCATCTACAAGTCTATAGTCCTCTAAGAATGAATTTATTTTTGTTTCAAAGTAAATGGAATCACCTCTAGTAATATGATATTCTTCCATGTAAATCAAAATCCCACTTCTCTCGTTGAATTAGCTAAAGAGAACATGCTTAACCATGTCTGTAGGGCCACGACTCATAGATGCCAACGTCGATGGATCTGCTGAAATATTGAGGATGAAGCAATCTTCTCCATTGATTTGCTTCTCGCGAATGCACCTTGCATTTACAAACATGGTTGTTGTTGATATTGTACTCAGACCCTGCATAAAAGATAAGATAATGATATGATTAACTCAACATCAACCAATTTTTAAAAGAAATCTTGTTAATTGTCCTATGTTCATTGCTATCTAATCAAATATTTAAAACCATAGTTGTTGATCATCACTGAAGATTTGATAACTTGCTCTTATGTATTTTCTATATCTTCTAACGGAAATCAACCAATTTTGAAAAGAAAGCTTTTTAATTGTCTTATGTTCATAGTCATCCAATCAAAGATTCAAAACAACAGTTGTTGATTATCACTAAAGAATTGATAACTTGCTTTTATATATCTTCTAGATCTTCTAATGGAACCAACATTATTCATCATCAATGTAAATGGTTTATAGAATTGATCATTGACAATTGAGGAAGTACAAGAGTTTGATAACTAAATGCTACATATTTTTGCACTGTGGTACTTGTGGTACTTGTGTAAAAGGTGTAAAAGATTAAGAGAGAAAAGTAGACATGGAAGAAATTGAATGTTCCCCCTATTATCTAATTTGGAATTGTTGTCTGGATAAAGTGTAATATCATTTTATTTAACATATTAAGACTTAATTAAAGTTCTTGCTATGTTTATTGTCTTTATCCATTAAGCATAAAAAAATATTTTAAGAATAGAGTAAAAATTTTGATGTCTACAAAATTAGAGTTAAGATGGACCAATGTTAGTTTTCTTAATATTTTTTTACATTAATGTGATAATGATGAATTTTTTTTAAATGAGATTTTAATTTAATTAATTTATATATATATACTCTTACACATTTCATCAAGATAGAATCGTGGAGCACAATTATTTAAAAATATTTATACTTGATCACCTCTACCCACCATAAGCTTCAAAATATACTAGGGTTTCCCTTGTCACATGCACATACACATGCAATTAACAACTCCACTTGTTTAAATATAAATATTGTAAAATATGTGAAGTATGAGTTTTGTAGTTATAGTGGAATATATGATATAAGAGTATGTAGCTATTTAATTGATGCCAACATAGTTACATCTAAACATTGAGTGTGAGTGTTGTAGCTCACATCACATATTTAGATCTTTTCAAGTGGAGAAATGCCAATACCTGCTATTCCGAAGAATAAAGGTATGGCCAGAATTATATAGTCAATACATTAGGGGCTCATCAAGAGCATCATGTCACTTACAACAATTGAACTTGGGTGGGGAGGGTAACATTCATTCCTCCCAACCACCCAAGCTACATCCAATGGACAGAAACATTAAAATCAATCATATAGTAATATAAATGTTTTAAATCTTTAATTATTTGCATTTTATATTAAAAATTGACTATTATATATGAAATTTATAAGAAAATAAATAAATTTCAACTTCACATATTCACACTTAATATATATATATATATATTATTAATTAAAAAAATAACACGTTTTATTTACTTTAAATTAAAATGTTACACTAATATTTTTAGATTTAGATTTTTTAATATTTTTATTATTTACGTTAACGTGTTACATTAATATTTTATATATTTCTAACAACGTATTTTACTTCATAGTATTTTATACCTATCTTTTTTTAATTAAGAGTTTTCTCTCTTTTCATGATGTGATGTACTATAGTATTTTCAATAATTCATTTAAAATGTTAAAATTCACAATTCTTTTAATACTAAAATATTTGTATTCTTTACTTGAGTGATGACAAATCATATTCATATTTATGGTTTGATTTGATATCTTTATCTTTAATATTATTTAACAATATATTTGAAGGTTTGATTTTTATGTGCATACAATATGTTTCTTACTAACCATATTATTCTAAAGAATGATCCAAGTATCCTTATTCTTTATTTAATTATGATAAGTCATATTTAACAGTTTTATATTTAAGAGTTTCATATTTATGATTTGATTAGATATTTTCACCTTATTGAAAATTTGATTTTTATGTACATACTTTGTGATTGGTACCATTTGTGTTTTACTTTAGACTTTCAAATTTATTAATAATATTTTTAAATATTTTATTAATGTGATTTAACCACAAATATTAAGATGATACAAACTTGAATTTATAAAAATTATTACACTTAATATTAATATACATCATATATATATATATTTAAAATATCTCTTTGATTCAAAGTAAATTTTCATTCTTTGCTTCAAAAAGATTGCTAAATTTAACATTTATTAATAAAACCATTTTTCAACTTTATCCTCAATATTGTACTTTTGGGTTTAATTTACATTTTAAAATCCTTGTAATTTATTATATGAATCTTCATAAAATTTGACATTTAAATTCAAGACCAATTTATTACAAAATATATATGCTTCACCTACTAACTTTCCTTAGTATTCATATAAGCATATAAGTAGTGAGTATGATTGTTTAATAATAAGTAGGTTATTTTTTCATGTTAGCTTACAAATTTATACAGTGGCATAATTTTGTTTCTCATTATAAAAACTAATATTTTCTATTTTTGTTGGCTTCCCAAACTCCATTGTGTAAATATATATGTCTTGGTAACAAATGCATTATAAATAAATATATAAAACATGAATCAAAGGAAGAATAACAACAAACTAAAAAAAAATATTAGATACTCACTTAAGGACAACTTTGTATGGATAGTAACAAGCAACTTTACAACTTAGATGAAGGAGATGACCATGTGTTAATATTAATAAATAGAAAACAAAACTCTTTTTTTCCCACTACTATAACAAAAATAGACAAAATAAATTGTAGTAGTGATGATGATGATTAATGTCCACTGAGACTAAATTTGGTCTATCAGACCCTAAGAATGGTTTTCCTTAAAATTTATTTCTATGCTTAAAAATCTTGGCAAGAAGCATTCCCAACTCACTATAGTTTTGGCAAGTAAGGAGGTTATAAATGTTTGTATTATAGAAAATACCATGAAACTCGGATCTAGTGTGGGTGTAAGCAGTGCACTTTACAAGAAAGTGTTTTTCATCATCAACACTCATAAACTCACAAAGATGGCAAACCCTTTTGGCCCACAGATCTTTAGGAATAGACCAGTGCCCTGTTTTGCTATGGAGCTCATGGAATTTAGTTCTTATTTTGGCTATATTATTTTTCTTCTTTGGACTACTTAATACCGAGAGATACTTCTGATCCTCCATATTAGGGTTCATGATCTCCTTATAGTATCTTAAGTTGTCCAAAAAACCAGGGACTAAGATAGATGGATCTATACTAATTTATATTTTCACCTTATCATGTTCATAAATGGCTTGTAAAATAGTATATGAAGATTCCAAAAAAGTTGAGGTTTACTCGTCTTATTTACTATATTTAAAAGTAACTATAAATAAAATAACATAAATTGATTTTAATCTTGGATTTGTTATATTTGGAAAGAGATCCATCTTAAATTGTATAGATTTATGTTAACCTCAAATTTATTTTTCTTAAAAATGAATCCATCTTAAATCAAATTGTATAAATATATATTAACCTTAGATTTATTGAACATCTAAAAAGATAAAAAACAAAAAACAAAACAAATTCAAACCTTTGGCTATCAGGACATGGGAAGGCATTCATGAAGCCAACTCATGATATTTCATGTAAAACAGTTGCTTAGTTGAGTGCTTTATTATGGTTGAT
This sequence comes from Larix kaempferi, assembly GCA_027924585.1. Classification (NCBI taxonomy): domain Eukaryota; kingdom Viridiplantae; phylum Streptophyta; class Pinopsida; order Pinales; family Pinaceae; genus Larix; species Larix kaempferi. The sequence continues at coordinate 1,047,053 of BSBM01000328.1, forward strand.
AAATGGAGAGTTTAGAAAGCTTACATGGTTCATCAAGGTGTAATCCACATCATTTTTTAATGAGTAGATTTTATCTTTTCATGAGAAGTAGTGGTTTACATTATTGCTTTATTATGGTTGATAAATGGAGAGGTTTTTTTTAAGCTAACTTCATCTAAAATGGTTGCTTAGTTTAGTGTTTTATTATGGTTGATAAATGAAGAGTTTAGAAAGCTTACATGGTTCATCAAGGTATAATCCACATCATTTTTTAATGACTCAATTTTTTTGTATGGAAAGCAGTGGCTTACATTATTACTTTATTATGGTTGATAAATGGTTACATTATTACTTTATTATGGTTGATAAATGGAGAGTTTTTTTTAAGCTTACCTTGTTCAATAAGGTGTATTCCACATCATTTTTTACTGAGTCAATTTTTATTAAAATATTTATGACAGATTTATGAAAATTAAATATTGTTTTTGATATTTTTAATTTATGTTTGAATGTTATTTGTTTCCATGAAAAACATTTTTTGATATTTTTATTTGTGATTTAAAAGTTGTTATTTTTCTACATTAAAAACATTAAATTTATATGAGATAAATAAATTTTCCGTGTGGGATTTCATAAGCATATCCTAGTATTATGCTTGTGTTTTTGTGCACTACATTAGTATCTGGAGCAAATTCTCTTATTGTTAGTGTTATTGCTTGATAACACAAAAAATGGTTAACTTAGATAACATAGATAGGCAAGAAGTATTGCATAGCATTCCTTTTGTATAGGAAGGTTGTATTTAGGGATACTATGGGGCGAATTGAAAGTGTCAAATTCATCTGGTAATTGATGAAGAAAACATGAGAAACACAAGCTTATGAAGTGTACTGTAAATCCCTTATTCTATAAATGCATATTCAAATGCAAGTGTCATTAATTGATTACATATGAAAGGAGGCCTTGTTTCAATAAAACACAAAATTTGAAATTAATTAATGAAGGAATCAAGACAGAGACACATTGGAAATAAAACATGAAAGGAAAAGAGTATATAAACCCGAAGAATCAAGTTGTGGGGAACTCACAAGTTTAGAAGATGGAGATAAAATGGCAAATGCCCGAAAGAATGCCTAACCAAGAGACTTTCGTTGCCCTGCAAAAAGGAGTTAAATTGGGTCTATTCATTTTATTCCTGAATCTTCATTTAAATTATTCTTAAGATTACCGATTTTGCATTTTTGCAATATACTAAGTGTGAGGTGGGAGGACTTGGGTTATCATATCTTGATCTGCAAAACCCTGTCTTTTGTCTTTTGAGACAAATTTGTAACACTAGTTGCAAGCATAACTAAAAGCATATACACTAGAAGACGTATAATAGGTTGACTCAAAAAATGAAATTTGAATTAATGATTTGGTGCTTGTTCATCATAATCTCCATCCCAAAGATGAATAGATGGAGAGTAACAAGGATATAAAATTAACTATTTATCTTGATGAGGTTAACCTCACATCAAACTATATTATGGATACTAATAAGCTAGCATTCGCAAATTAGTGTCTCAGTAACTCAGTTGTACAGGGATAGAGATATAAGCATCTAAGTCACCTAATTCAAAATCAAGTCTGAATTTGATCAAACTATATTATGGATATTAATAAGCTAGCATTCGCAAATTAGTGTCTCAGTTGTACAGGGATAGAGACACAAGCATCTAAGTCACCTAATTCAAAATCAAGTATGAATTTGATGAAGATAAAATATATGAAAAGTTTGTCAATGCAAAAATACAAAATAATTTGGCATTAAATGATAAAAAGAAGAGCATGGCATTCTTGTGGCAAACGTTCCAATCATGACATTCATGTGTGGGTGTTTCTGTGTGGAATTTGGACATTTTCCAGGCAAAGCAGACTATGCTTAGACACTTTGTGCAACCATTTCTGTGTAGCCATTCCTATAGAAAATGCACTAAGATTGGAGTTCCTCAGATAATTCAAGATGTTCATAGACTTCAAAGTGTCAATTTCAAAAGGTTCACATTGTAGATTTCACTTTTGAAGAATTAAGAAACTCATAAAACAAGTTCTCGAAGTTCAGAAGCTGTTATCAACATATGTTGAGAGCAGGAGTGAAAGAAGTATGTACAGTTTCCAAATATACCAGCATAGATCCATCTTAAACCCAGATCTATTAAACACTGAGAGGGATCCAATTTCATGACGTGTAATTTTTTTTATCGTAAATTTTTTACATATTAAGAAAAATTTTACACCTCAAGAAACTGGATCCCTCTCCGTGCTTAATAGATCTAGTTTTAAGATGGATATGTGTTGGTTTTAATTTTATTTTTTATGAGACGACATGAATATTTAAATTACTTTTTTTTTTATAAGATATGAGCCAACATGGGAATGTTACATTACGTAACGTGACAAATGTGACAACATCTCCCCAAAACTGGATTTTAAGCACCTCGCTACTCTCGGTGCAATCATTTTAAGGAAGGTGATTTTGAGAATCCCTTGGATCACCTGGAAAACTATAAAAAATTGTATATAGATATACCATAATAATTAAAAATTGGTAACGTGGGTGCCTAATAAGAATGAAGTTACATATGTACATATGACCCATGAGCTCTTTAAGCTCAAAAACAAAATCAAACATGAGCTTTTTCATCTAAAAAATGAAGCATACAACAAATAAGGTCTCTGACAGACACAGTAATCGAGGCATTGGAAACGAAGGAAGAGGTGACAACAATATCCTCTATTGTCGATTATGAAGAACTGGCACACAAATTACATCATGCAATTAATAGTTCTCTGAGGATTTCTAGTGCACCTTCTCAAATTCCAAGCCTACTGAAGCAATGCATTCGTATGAGGTTTCCTTTATAGGGAAACTCAGAAGCAGGAGTGAAAATTCAGAATTCTGGGAAAATTCAGAGAGTTTTAATGCAGGAACACCAGCTCAACAAACAGAGTCTGGAAACCAGAGTGCATGTGGGAAGTTTGGATCTAGTGCTATTGACAATATCTTACAAACTGTGGAGCACTGAGAGGTAGAATCATCAGTGGGTCTTCTCTCTCTCAATCAAGATCATTCAGTTGGTCAGCCAAATGTAAATGCGTAAGCTGAGATGAGAGATTCAAGTGATGGCAAGATGAGCATTGAATATGAAAAAAAGGCCTCTGATGCAAGTCTAGTTTTGAAGGAGCTTGGGGTCTGTAATTATAGTGGGGCTTTCGTAAAGGATGGGAATTGCATGCCTCTGGAATCAGAAGTGCGTATTTTACTATTTTGGAGAAATTGGCAGAGACAGTTGTCGTAGTCATGGAAGAAGAAACTCTAGATATGAGGCATGCATAAAAGAAGAAGTGAGTTGTTCCACTAAACTCATTGAGCTTTCTTCAAAGAGGCATAATTTGGACCCTAGAGATGCAACTAGTCGGAAACAAGGAATATTTAAAAGGGAAAACACATCTTTAGATTTACTAAAAACTAATGAATGTAAAACAAAGTTGTGCAAGAGTGTGGTAGGACACCAGTCCAAGCAGGAAATTACCATGATAATTTTGCAATGGAAACCAAGTGTTCTCCTTTGTCTGATGAGAGCAAAATGAGTCCTCTCATGTGAGACAATCAAACATTCAAAATTACACTGAAAGGGGAACAAAGTCTATCTCTAGAGATTTTCCTTAGGACAGTCAAACTAATACTACGAGGTATTTGAAACCCATCTCCTCCTTCAAATGGTTGTGTATCAATATGGGTTGTTTGATCCTTGAGATGACCTTTAAAGGTATTGGCCTCATATAAAACTCATTTTAAAGTACCCACAACTCAATTGACAATTGCTTTTGACAATTGCTTGAGTCACTGGCATTGTTTGTTGAGTATGCTTCTAGTTCTTCCTAAATCACAGTTTTAGAGAGCCATTTGCATGTTTTCTATTCAAAGAATATATCAATAGCAACAATCCCCATTTCCAATTCATTTTGATTACCTCACTATGTAATAACCACAGCAAGTCACACAAATCATCAAATGCCCTATTCACCGGTGATTATTGCTTTGCGAACAGTAGACTATAGCTTTCTGAGCTTGGGCATCAACTCAACGGTGTGTTAATTAAGTGTTGGGAGCCTACACACACTTCACATGCACATAATTGGCCTCATCCTTAATTAAATACAACACCCATATACCCACAGTGCTAAAATCGATTGCGCTGACAATTTTTTCTGCTTGCTGGATTGATATATCTGTTTGTACATTGTAGAAATTGTATGTAACAGGTCATCTATGCATTACACTATCTATGCAAGGCATAATTGCCTCTATGGACATCTCATCCTGCCATGTCTCATCTCATCTGGCGAGAACTCAGGGAATTGAAAGGATATTGGGTAATTCGCTGACCCTAATTTGCCAATCACGGGATCCAGTGGATTTTTCTTACATGCATCATCATCCATGTAACCTGCATAAAATGGGAAGCATATACGATCAGACATTTGCAGCTGACATATATTTCTCACAGAGATTGATAGCTCTATCATAAAGAAAAAACAAAGAAAAATAGACCCAGCAAAAACATCAGCTTACCATGAGGCATCCATGTCTACTAGTAATCCAAAAGAGTAATCTGTATTGACATGTCCACTGATTCTATTCCGTGACTCCAACAAAATGACATGGGACACTTTCTCATAGAATGAACGCCTTCGGCGTAAAAATCAATGTCCCTCCATAAAATGAAAAGTTTGCTTGAGACCCACGTTACCACAAAGCTATTCCCAAGTCAATTTTTTGTTGACAACTTTAAAAAATCAATGTCCCTCCATAAATTATTAAAATCTAATTTTAGATGACAACATTTGGATATTAATGTCCATCCACGAATTTTCAAAATCAAAATTTTGTCCTATCCTAAAAAGTCCATGGGCGTGTCTACTTAAACACCTTCTTTATAAGGGGCCGCCGTTATGGCTGGGTGGCTGGGCGGTTAGCTGTGGCCGTCCCCACCCAGGATCGACCCCGTCCTATTCGGCGTTCTCGCCTTCCATTGAGCACCGATTTAACTATCATATGAAAAAAAAACACCTTCCTTATAAAACCACCAAACACCATGGCAAAATGAGGTGAACCTTCGCGTTCACGGTAGATTTTTCTTTGTCGTCATTATGTAATTAAATACATGTAGGTTGTTCAAATTTTTAATTTTCATAAATTTAAATTGATTTGAATTTGTAATTTATAATGGCTTTGTTATTAATATTTCTTTCAACTTCATAAAAGAAGGAAATCTTGACTTAATACGATGATTGAGTGTATAACAAGGCAACCCGCTCACGAGATTAGTCACAAAAGGTCTTATACAAAATTCAAATCATTCAACTACTCAAATTAATCCACCCAAATACTACCATTATTTTGATATATAAGTATATTTTAAATATATATATTTTTAATTTTTTAATATTAAATGATTAAAAATATTTTTTAACATAATTATAAATATAAATTTTTATAACTAAATAATATATATTTCAACATTTTATAGGTGATTATGTGTCTTTTATATGTTAATTGCTTTATTTCAATGTAATTTAAGAAAACTCATGGAAACTCGAAAAACTCATACACTAATTAATAACCTAACAAGCATAGAGTTGTGTGAGACTTTGAGATACATATAAATAAATTTTAAAATAACGAATTATAAATTAAAAATAATAATAATAAGCAAAAGAGTAAAGGGTTTATATTAATTTTGGAGGTTTAGCTTTTCAGTTTTTATTGAAGGCCTAGTACCAATTATGATAAAAAGTGGGAATTATTTTTTCTTATTGCTCCATGCTTCGATCCAAAATCCCTTACTATTAGTTTTTTTTGTTTTTTTGTGTTAATTTGGGTTTGGTGATTTTTCTTGGTAGCCCACATGGAAGCCAAAATCCATGTGGTTAGGTCTCCCTTTGGATTTATCTCTCCTGTCTCTTTAGGGAAGATGAGTCATATGGATCTCTTGCCTCTTTTGCCATCTTCTCCGCCACCTGTCAAGAATAATGGAGCACTCGGTACAATGTCAGATCGGGGTACTTTTTAGGTCGTGAACATTAAGCCATCTATCCCTTTGGCGGATTCCAAGACATTTGAAATTTGAACAAAACTCTTTGCAGTTTGTGTCATTACCCTTGTCGATCGGTGGGCCACCTTGCAATCGAGGGTTTCAGCCTCCGTTGAAAGGTTAGGACTAGGGTAAGAATGTGGTGGGTGGCGAGTTGGTAGGGTTTGATTGTGGTAAGATTACTGGTGCTAAAGCAAAGAATCGACGAGCAGGGAAATCTTTCAAAGAAAGAAGCAGCCGAGTGCACATGACTTTGGGTAGATATGTTTATATGAATAGGGTGCAATATCTTTCTCAACATGTAGTTGTGGGGATATTTGAGTATATATCATGATGTAAGAGGAGCTTATCTCATGGATGATTGTCAATTGGAAGAAGTGGCTAGATTATACCCCAAAAATCATTTTTTTGGTGAAAGATTGGATATGTTTTCAATTCATTAAGAAAGAAGATGTGTTGAAGGAGCTTGGCAAGTTCTGGACAATTGAGAAGGGTTCCCCAGTGCTCCGACGTCAATACCATGGTTTTGACCCACCTAAAGGAACCAAAAATTATTTGACAATTATGGATATTAAGTACTTCCTAGATTTCCTCTACAATTTTGGACAAAGGAGTTGTTGATTGTTGTTGCAAATGTGGTGGGTACTTTTATAACCCTAGATGAGTAGTCACTAAAAGTAGTTGACAAAAGAATCATGACCGTCTTTATTCAGATAAATGTGGCTCATGGCCTCCCTGTGGAACTGGAGATAAATTTGGGGGAATCTACATATATTCAAAGATTAGACTACAGAGGCATTCCTTTTCGACGTCACCTTTGTAGAAGGACGTGCCACTTAAAATCAAACTATCTGGGTATTATGTTAGATGATGAGTCCAACGACGTTCTTTTCTACTCTGCACTAGATGTGTTTCGTCCAAACCAAGTTCCCTCGTCTCCTAAGGATCGTGTTGAATTCCATTTCGACGGGAATTCCTCATTATGGGGTATGATAGAAAACCCTACTTCTATCGTGGCATCACTGATTTCTGAAAAAGAGTTGAATGCTATAGTTGAATTGGAACAAATGGCTATGGCTCCGAAACAAAAAAATGCAGTCTCCATTAAATTTAGATGATAAAATGGAAAATTTTGTTCTGTTAAAGGCTTATCCTCAAAATTTAACCTCAAATTTTTTGAACGAGTCTCTTAATAGGGATGATTTTACAACTATATATTCTCCTTCGAAACCCTCTCAATTTGCTATTGTTGATGTTTATGAGACATTCAAAATTTCTTTATTACCACGTGTGGGATCTGCTTTGGTTGATAATGAGTCATTAACCTGTCTTGGTTGTGGTAGTATGGTTTTCCCAAAAACTAATGTTGTTAACCTTGAATCTGATAAGAGTCCTCGACGGGTTGTCTTTGATGAAATCCCTTTTATTCCCTCTTTGGGAAGATTGACAGAGACCACTTTTTCTTCTGTCAAGACTCGTTATTATAAGGATATTTTGACCAAAATCCCCCTACATACTTTCCCTGATAAGTATTCCCCCAATCCAGATGTTCTTCCTATAAATTCCATTAGGTGCTCGAATTTTACGATAACAAACAAAAAGAAGAAAAAATCCACATCAGGGGTGAGAGATGGTAGGAATGACTCTGATATCAACTACATTCCACTATCAGTTAGAATCTCAGAAGCACAAAAGATCAGTCCAGACTTGCATACTTCCTCTACTTCTAGGGCCGTTGGAGATTCAGATCCCTCAAACTTGGTTCAATGTTAATTACCTCTTTCAATATTTGTGGGATAAGGGGGTCCTCCCAAATTTAGAGCCCTCAAAAGATGTTTTGAATTATTAATCAAGTTATTGTTATGGTACAAGAGATCATGTGTTTGGGGAATAAGGCATGTGAGGTGTTCTTGAAGATGTTTCCACGGTGGGAAGTCTGTGCCACTGATTCTATGGGTCATTCTGGTGGTTTTCTATCTATTTGGAATCCTAAGGAGGTGGCCCTTAGACCTTTCATCACTTGTGTAGGTATCCTATTGGAGGGTAAGATTAAGGGATTGGATAATGAAGTTAGGATCCTAACATTTGTTAGGATATATCATCATTTAGTTATGTACTTTGCATGCATTTGCATGCATCCCAGTCACCAGTTTGATGCCTCCAGCACCTAGTCCCCAGTCTGCCAGCACCCGGGAGCTTCCTTCCACTCAGTTTTAGCCCTCCTAGTGCTTAGTGCGCCCTGCATGCACCTACCACTTGAGAAAGATGCCCTCTCTCACCTACCACCCAGTTCACTTTAGTTAGCTAGTTGTCTTTCCTTGATTTAAAGCTAGATTGACTCCTAACTGCTTGTATCACTCCGTTGGACCCCTAGTGAGACTCGAATGCCTATTCTAACTCCAGTTAGCTTCTCATGCGCCCTCCACTGAGCCTCCTTCATTCAGTTAGTGCCTACATGTTCCAGTTACACCTACCACACTCAGTTAGACTCAGTTTGACACCTAGTTGACCGTTACTGGTGCATTGATGACTCCACTGATATGATGACGAGGACTCCTAGTTGGAGCTAAGCTACACCATGCAGTATATTCGAATGAACTCCTTGGTTAATTCGAATTGCTTAGTCATTGTTATTGTATTGTATTGTATTCTATCATTATGAGTTTAATAGAGCACTGCTGCAAGCCTTTTGCACAGTTTACACCATATTTTCTGAGTTTCATCTATTGTGATTGATTTACTTATTCATTAGATATGTTGTGCTTAATTTCACATGGTATCAAAGCCATGGAAGGGACAATAATTCTTTTATGCAGGTGTTCTACATGAAGATTGAGCAATTTTTTCCCACTTTGCAGCAGTTTTCTGCAGTTCCAGCTATTGCTCCATAATGGTTCTTGTTTGTGTGTGATTTGCAGATTTCTTACTTCCTCCATTTGCATCTGCTATTGCAGAGATGGAATATTCTTCTTACTCCATTCAACTATGATGAATGGAAACCAAAGATGATTGCATGTTTGAAGAGACAATGTCTTTTTGATGTGTGCATTGGTATTACAAGAGATTTTGATTCCGATGAAGAGGAGAATGATTGGCTTAACGATTGTGACAGAGATTTTGGAACAATATGTCTTGCTATGTCTCCTTGTAAGCGCTACCTCAGTACTACTGCTGAAAATCCAAGAGATCTATGGGCCCAACTCAATAGAGAATTTGGAAAGCAAGAAGAAGATGATCACGCTAGCCTTTTGGAGAACAAGCTCAGCGAGATCTCCTTATGTGCTCTCTCTGATTATGTCTTGGCCTCATCCATTGTTCAAGATGAAGAAGAAACTGTAGATTCAACACTCATTCTCTCAAAGTTTTCTATTTCGAATTCTGAGCAAGATAAACCAGCTCATACTCTAGATTCCGAAGAGGTTCTTGAATCCTCTCTTTCACATGAGTTTGCCGGCATGCATAATAATGATCTACTTGATGTTTTGGAGGTAAAATCTTATTTTGGAGGTGAATAATTCGTCCTCCTTGATTGCATGCCTCCTATAAACTTTTGTTCTATCATTTGCACAGTTTCTCAGAGTTTTACTGAAGATGAAGAGCACTACCATTCGCTTGAGTTCAATTCTCATGCATTTTTTGCTGATTTTGGTTTTAATCTCACCCCTGTTGGTTCAAAGGAGATCTCAATAAACCATTTGTCAAATCTTGGAGCTGATTTAACTTCCACTGATAAGAAGTTCAAGTTTCAAGATCTATTTGATCCAATTGGAGCTATTCCTACCTCACTTGGTTCGAATCACAGGTTCCAGGATCAGCCTCATATTTTCAGATTTGTTCTCACCATTTTCGGTATGAAGAGCAAGTTCATAAAGTTTCCACATTCGCTTGCATCCATTGATGGATAATTCAAGAACATGTTTTTGGAGCATCATCCATTTACTCCCAAGAGTAAGATACCTCCAGACATATCTACTTGAGTTTGGGGCAGTTAAATCTTTTGGTGTGTTACAGTCCATTTTGAGGGGGGTGTTATAGGTCAAATATGCACTTCTCTGTCCATGATCACATTATGCTGTCGATCACACAAAAGGACAACATGGATTGAAGAGCTAGATTTCCGTAGATGATGTATGGACTGAACCTACCCTCTTCAGCTGGGAATTTCCCTGATTTACCTGATCTTTTGATATGTGCGCTACTATGTGGGCAGGAGACTAGCGCACATTTGCTAGTATGCCCTACTTTGCTCAAGCAAAACTAGTGCACACCTTGGAAAAGCTGCAGGCACTTGTTGCAAAACACAAAAGTTGCATCCTGTGCGCTACTATGCCTTGAGAAACTCACGCACATCTTAAGATGAAATCAAAATTATATTAATTTGACGAATTGGGATTAGTTGAAGTTGGTTCTGCAACTTCCCCAACCTCCCAATTCAACCACCTCTCGATCTAAACTGCCTACCTTGTCCCATAAATACAAGGAGGATCCATGAGAGAGGGACTTAGAAAGTATGCATTAAGGGTTGTTACGCTGGAGGAAATTTCCAAGTCATCGTGAAGAACAGGAGCCCAGGATTCGATTGCAGAAACATCTCGACACGTCAGGTATATTGTACTGATTTCATGTTTCTTTGACAATAAAAAGGTCGAAATACCCTTCCTGTCCCAAATATGATATCTATTGGATTATATGTCTATTTGGCTTAATATTTGATTATATTTGATGTTAAATTACCTTCTGTTTTCATCATCTTTATATATAGTCAAGATACGCTGAGGAAGGTATCATTTGTGTTGTAGGTTCATCAAGCAGGAGATCAAGCGGGAGGTCAAGTGAAAGCTAGGACTAGCCGTTGAGTAACGGTATGTCTTTCGATACCCCGATCTCTGTCATTTGTAAGAACTAGTTGCAATATAAAAAATGTATTTACCTGTCAACCCCGCCCAGTTGGTAGTGTCCATCTCCTCACTATAAGGTAGAAATACTGAACAACAGACTGGCGACTCCACTGAAGAGTAACCGGTAGTTATTCTTCTCTAGGAGACTTAGTTTTGGTTTTCTTCCAGCACCTTTTTCAGTTTTTGATTCTTTGAGAGGTCTTTTAAGTCTGTGTTTACTGTTCCTTGCTGCTTGGTTCATCTCAGTTGGCTGTTGCAAATCCTGTTTCTGTCTTTTTGACATGTGTGCGATGATCTTCCCTAGTAACAGTAGCGCATATATCCTAATGGGCGCTGATCTTTAGATTGCACAATAGCGCACATATCCTAGTGTGTGCTGGTTTCTGCACTGCACAATAGTGCATTTTCCTGTAGTGTCCATTTTTTTGTTAGGGTTTGATTTTTAGTGGTTTGTTTCCACTTCCATCCTATTGATTTTCCTTCTTGACTGACCCCTGAGACTTCAATGTCTCTTTTGAGTCTTGTTGGCATCTCTTGAGTCTTTTTAGTTTGTTTGCTTGCTTGAGTACTTGTTTAAGTGTCTATGCTGCTTACTAGTCCTTTTTGAAGTTCATGCACTATTCTCTTTTGGACATTGCTGCATACTTTCATCCTAGTTGTTGTTGCAGTCATATAGACCTGCATTCTTAATGTTAGTTGTATGTTGCAACGTTTAGCACACTTTCACTTTGTCTTATCCTTTCCATTAGGGTTTTATTTCAAGTTTGAGTCCTTAGGGTTGCTTTCGAAAGGTTGCTTGGTTTAGATACTTTCTGATTGTCTTATCAGTTCAGTCCAAGTGAGTCAAATCTTTCTAGTTTTCTTTCTGTTGAGTCCGTGTGTTATTAAAGTCATTCTTGGTTCGCTTGATTACTTTTTGCTTGGCTTAGTGTTTTCTTAGGGTTTTGATGCTTAGGAGCAACCTGTTTAGGTTTTCCGTTCCGTCACGAGTGTCTCTTTTCCCTACTTCTTTTACATTCTGTTTCCAAGCCTCAAGTTTTTCTTTTGCAAAAAATTGGTAATTCAAGTCTTCATCGAGTCTTTTGATTCGTTTGCTTTGAGCCATTTAGATGTTTGTCTTACGCACACTTTACATTTAGATCTTGCTTGCTTTTGTACAAGTTCTCTTTCTTTTACATTTATAAGAAAAGACAAAAAAAGTTCAAATAGCTTAGTAGTAAGGTCTTACATTATTTTGAGGTAGCATAGTTTGCTTTGAAATATTTAAAAGAAAAATACAAAAAGAAGTTTGATTTTAGGATTGCCTAGTTTTCGATTTTTGAAAGAATATAAACGGAAAAGAAAAAATTGTGTGAATTTGAAAGCATTACTTTACATGCACTTTACTTTCATAACAAATCATTCCACACATCACACTACAACCCTTGAGTAACAAGTAGCCCTTAAAAAGAATCATTAATAAAATTTATTAGCAACATTTTTCTTTTTAGGTATACACGTCATCAACTAGCTTAGGCTAGAGTTTCAGACTTAAATCACCTTAAACGATCTGAAAGTGGCTTCATTACTCAACAGTCGTAGTACGAATTTCATTTAGGTAAATCTATCTCTATCAAATAGTCCTGGGATGCTCTACTCAAACCAGAGTTAAGCACAAGGCCGTGGGAGGTTGGAATTGTTGAGGATATCCCCTCACTTTCCTCTCAACCATAAACCAGAGTTGACTCGCATACACAGGTCCTTTCGGACTTCGGGCTTCACTACCCTGCACATGCGTTTCGACTAGGCTGACGACTGTCCCCCCAGGTTATTTCGTATTGATGGTATCCTTAGTATCATACTTTTAGGGCTTTACAAAGGTAGAGTGGGAGGTTATTCCCACTTCACCTCGGACAGACATGGAAGGTAACCCTTTGGCAGTAATCCCGAGAGGGCGGTTTGGTGATTCAAACGCTTGCACCCAGTGGACCTCCGGAGGATGCCACGTAACTGACCGTCGATACTCTATTAGTATGATCTGGGCCCTAATCATCCCAGACTTGCTTCCGAGAGTATTTGCCATTGTTTTCCTGGTTTGACTACTTAGGACCTTTTTTAGTGGCGTTCTCTTTGTGCCGCTTGTATTTTGGCCTTAGATATTTCTAGCCCGTTGAGTCGAAAACTATGGATAGCATCCCGATGAGCATCAATCAAGGGACCCCTGTTCAAGGGGCTCCTTTTACTTTTCCATTCGTTGGGAACATTGGTACAACCTTAATGGCTACTTTGAATCTTCCGGGATTCACTATAGGGCTACCGGTTTGGTTGTTTTCCACTCCGAACGCCTTGTATGCTCCTGATGCTTCTCAAGTAAGCACCTCACATCAAGAGCATTAGAACCCTATGCCTGCTTCGCCAGTAACATCTTCTCCTCCTCCTTCTACCTCATGTGGTGAAAGTATTAATACTAGTAACCAATAGTCTAAAAGGAATAGACGGAGGAAGAATAGGAAGAAGATGCCAAAGCAAGGGGGTAGTCACCCAACCTCTGAAAGTCATGTTGGGGGCACCTACCCAACCTCTGGTGGTCATCTTGGGAGAACTTGCTCAGTCACTGGAAATCATACTGAACCCACCCACCCAACCTATGGAAGTCATGCTGGGGGAACCTACCTAGCCTTTGGAGGTCATACTGGGAGAAAAATTTCAGTCACTGCAAATCATACTAGAAGTATGTCTTCAACCACTGTTTCTCATGTTAAGGACACGTCATTGATCACTGCTAGTCATATTAATGACAAGTCACCAGTTACTGTGAGTCATACTAGAGACACTGAATCAGCCACTGCAAGTCATGCTAAAAAAGTTGACATTGTCGACAAACCTAATAAACAGAAGCTTAAGTTCCTTTGTAAGTTTTGCGAGGGAGACCACCTGACGTATTTGTGCCCTGTACTTCCAGAAGTGCAAAGAGTGTGGTCCATAGTTCAAAAGTCTTCTGCTTCTGAGCAACCAGTTACTGCAAGTCATGCTGGGGGAAAGCTGTCAACCAATTCTAGTCATGCTGAGAGTACTGTTGTTGTAAAGGAGTCTCAGCTTATAGGATGGAAGCCAAAGTTCCCTTGTAAAATTTGTAAGGGAGATCACCTTACTCACCTGTGCCCTACTATTCCAGAGGTGTGGAGAGTGTGGTCCATGATTGAAGGATACTCTGCTCCTGAATTGTCTATAGATTCCCAACAGCCTGATCAACCTTTGGTTGATGAAGTGGTTGAACCAATGCAATCTTTTGTCAACCCCACTCTTTCTTCAGAGAGTGAAGTGATCGAATCGATGCAATCTTCGACCGATCCCATCAGTCATTCAGAGACTGATGCACTTGTCCCTGAAGTCTTCTGCAATACCAGTTCGGATGTTTTTGAAATGGGGGGCACTTCATCTGTGCCGACTGAACCACTACCAAGATCTGGGATTATTTACTTTGATTGGAATAGTCTAACTGGGCCTCGCCTTCCTTCTGCTACACCTTTTCAGATAAAGGTTGATATCGGCAACCATGCAGTTCATTGATGTATTGTAGATGAAGGAGCCTCTGTTAGTATCTTATCCCCTTATGCTTGGAGAAATTTAGGTTTTCCTAACCTTGTTCCAGCTATTAATTGGCCATTGAATTTCGATAAAAGACCTAGTGAACCGTTGGGATTCTTCCCTCAAGTACTCGTTACTTTGGGTGGAAAAATAGTCTTAGTTGATTTTATGGTTTTAAAGGACCCTATGGATTTTGACATGATCCTTGGGCGTGATTACGTATATACTGTGCAAGCTGTGGTGTCTACTTTATTTCGTGTGATGCATTTTCCTCACAACGGAAGCATTGTCTCTATCGATCAGCTTACATTTGTTGATCCCACTTATTACCAAATTATAGACCAAGTGTATCCCTCACCAGTAGGCACGACCATGTCACAATCAAATATTGTGGCATATTGTTCCTTGAGTCCAATTGATACTGAGAAGAAGCCTCTAAATTCATGCTTACCTTATTGGGACTAGGTCCCGGCAATTGACCAGGTGATGACTCCATCTGAATGTTTAGACATGCGTTCTATTTGGGATGATATACTTCCATCTGATGAAGTTTTCCTAGAGTCTATAATGCAGTCTGCCATTCATTTGGACATTGAAACACCAAACGAGCATTTCTTCCACCTTCACTTCGAGCTCGTTAAAAACAATAAGGAAGTTATGAGCATTCTTCTACCTTCACTTCGAGCTCCTTAAAAACAGTAAGGAGGCTACGAGCATTTCTTCTACCTTCACTTCGAGCTCGTTAAAAATAGTAAGGAAGTTATGAGCATTCTTCTTATTTCCTTTGAGCTCATTAAAAACAGTAAGGAGGCCACGAGTTTACTTTTTCGGGCTCGTTAAAACTTTACGAAAAAGATCTTTATAGAGTTCTTTCACGCTCTTGTTTGAATCTTTAAATATGACAAGATTGCCGAGTATAGTTGTCATTTCAGACTCGTTAAAGGATTTGAAGTGACATTTGCTTAAGTATAAGTTTAATCCTTTTCCGGACTTTTGCGGATTACTTATGAAAAATGAATACTCTAGTCATCCGTGGCTAGAAGAGTTCTCCTCTCATTGTTTTATACTTTTTTGGGGGAGGGGACTAACTGTACAAAAAAGGACTTTTGGAGCCTCTCTTTAGGGTTTTTAGGCTCTCGAAACATGAAAACACCAAGCGAGCACTCACCTACTCGGGCTCGACGTGAAATCCACGAGAGGGTAAATAGAGGACTGTTTAAGGTTTTTAGACTCTATAAATAGGAAAACATCGGCGAGCATTAACCTACTTGGGCTCGATATTAAAATCCACGAGTAGGTGTATAGAGTTATTGTTTAAGTTTTTCATACTGCTTAAAATTGAAAACACCGGCGAGCTAGAACAGATCTTGGCTCGATACTAAAATCCAGAGATCAGTACTATAGAGTATTCTTCTATCTTTTCTTCGAACTCTTTAAAAAATGAAGAAGGTCTTGAGTCTTCCTCCCATGGGCTCATGAAAATTATTACATGGTTGGACTTATTGAGTTTTCTATCTTTCTTGGACTCATTAAAACAACAAGAAGGATATTCTTTTATCAAAAAAGAATAAGGGATAAGAAGGGTATATCACATCTTTTTCAGTTTCAAAGGCAGTTATGTCAGTCATGTCCTTGAACACAGCACCTACTTGAGTCTTTCATGTCAGTTGGGTTTTAGTTTTTGGCCTTAGGGTGAACCTGATCTCCGAGTTTTTACTCCCCCGGTTGGTTATTCTTCCAACCATATAGAGGGTCTGTTAATGTCTCCTACATTGCAGGCTTATATAACTTCCTCTTCATGTTGAAAACTTCCTAAGTCACTATGTGTCATGCTCACTGTTCAAGGATACAACCTGTGTCGGCCATTATGCAATTTACCTTGACTTCATGTGTCGTCCATCCTGGTGTCAGTTTGTTTCATCTTGTTACTTGTCCTACTCCACATTAGCTCATACCTGTGAGTGTTCCTCATGTTGGATGATGGAGGATGCATTAAGGCCTCCTTTCCAGCGGTCTTCTTCCCATCGACTTCAGCTCATTATGCTCTGGGAACGAAGTTTAGAGTTTTGGTTAGTACCTTGGGGATTGTAGTCATCAGTGATAGTTTTCCTCGCTGTTGAATAAATGGGAATACATCAATGTCGCTTATTTGAAAGGTTCCTCAAGTGTTCGACTTCAAGTCCTCTTATTCACACTTGTTGGATCGTACTAGGTACCTTGGACCCCATTATCATTATCGATGGAAGTCCTCGCGTTTGTTAACGGTATACATCAATGACCGGTAATCAAACGATACCCCCCATGTTCGACTTCAACTCATTTATTTGCATGGTTAGGGTTTGTACCTTGGGTTGTTTGGATGAAGACCTTGGGATTATGATAGCATCACCTTATTTATGTTATCACCCAAGTTGCTCAAGACTGAGCCTCACTCATTGTGGCTCTTCATGAGACATAGATCCAACTTGTTGTTATGGCTATGATCTCTCATTTTGACATGGATCCACGCTTGTATTTCAGTAGCCATGCTCTATATATACATCTCCTAGTTATGTATCAGAGATCATACTACACATCTATATGATGTCAAGATTGTCATTGCTCGCTGACCTTGATCGTTGTTTCAGGTGTTTTTTGTGACTTGGTTCTGTGGTTTCTTGCTCCTCCTTTGGCTTGGACTTATAATGTATTTTGGCCATCGTTTCCCTATGACCTCACACATTAGGGGGCATCTGTTATAGGTCAAATATTCACTTCTTCGTCCGTGATCACATTATGCTGTCGATCACACAAAAGGACAACATGGATTGAAGAGATAAATTGCCCTAGATGATGTATGGACTGAACCTACCCTCTTCAGCTGGGAATTTCCCTGATTTACCTGATCTTTTGACATGTGCACTACTATGTGGGCAGGAGACTAGCCCACATCTGCTAGTATGCCCTACTTTGCTTAAGTGAAACTAGTGCACACCTTGGAAAAGCTATAGGCGCTTCGCAAAACACAAAAGTTGTGTCCTGTGCGCTACTATGCCTTGAGAAACTCACACACATCTTAAGATGAAATAAAAAATATATTAATTTGACGAATTGGGATTAGTTGAAGTTGGTTCTGCAACTTCCCCAACCTCCCAATTCAACCACCTCTCGATCTAAACTGCCTACCTTGTCCCATAAATACAAGGAGGATCCATGAGAGAGGGACCTAGAAAGTAGCCATTAAGGGTTGTTACGCTGGAGGAAAGTTCCAAGTCATTGTGAAAAGTAGGAGCCCAAGACTCGGTTGCAGAAACATCTCGACATGTCAGGTATATTGTACTAGTTTCATGTTTCTTTGACAATAAAAAGGTCAAAATACCCTTCGTGTCCCAAATACGATATCTATTGGATTGTATGTCTATTTGGCTTAGTATTTGATTATATTTGATGTTAAATTACTTTCTGTTTTCATCATCTTTATATATAGTCAAGATACGCTGAGGAAGGTATCATTTGTGTTGCAGGTTCATCAAGCGGGAGGTCAAGTGAAAGATACGACTAGCAGTCGCGTAAAGGTATGTCTTTCGATACCCCGATCTCAGTCATTTGTAAGAACTAGTTGCAATATAATAAATGTATTTACTTGTCAACCCCCCCCAGTTGGTAGTGTCCATCTCCTCACTATAAGGTAGAAATCCTGAACAACAGGGGGGTTTTCCAATGAGGTTTTCTCCATTTCCTTGGTTCATGGATTGTTCTTTATTTGGATTATTATTGTATTGGGGTGACCTTTGGTCTCAGTTACCAGGGCCCTATCATTTATTTTGTACATCATAGTATAGCTTGAGGGGGGGTGTTAGGATATCTCATCATTCAGTTATGTACTTTGCATGCATCCTAATCACCAGTTTGATGCCTCCAACACCTAGTCCCCAGTATTCCAGCACCTGGGAGCTTCCTTCCACTCAGTTTTAGCCCTCCTAGTGCTTATTGCACCTTGCATGCACCTACCACTTGAGAAAGGCGCCCTCTCTCACCTACCACTCAGTTCACTTTAGTTAGCTAGTTCTCTTTCCCTGATTTAAGGCTAGATTGACTCCTAACTTCTTGTATCACTCCGTTGGACCCCCAATGAGACTACACTGCCTATTCTGACTCCAGTTATCTCCTCATGCACCCTCCACTAAGCCTCCTTCATTTAGTTAGTGCCTACATGTGCCAGTTACACCTACCACACTCAATTAGACTCAGTTTGACACCTGGTTGACCGTTACTTGTGCATTGATGACTCCACTGATCTGATGATGAGGACTCCTAGTTGGAGCCAAGCTACACCATGCAATATATTCGAATGAACTCCTTGGTTAATTCAAATTTCTTAGTCATTGTTACTGTATTGTATTGTATTCTATCATTATGAGTTCAATAGAGCACTGCTGCAAGCCATTTGCGCAGTTTACACCATATTTTCTGAGTTTCATCTATTGTGATTGATTTACTTGTTCATTAGATCTGTTGTGCTTAATGTCACAACATTAGGGGATTTTTGAGGTCTAAAATGGGCCTCCCAAGGGAAATAATAAAATAAGAGTTATAATAATAAAATAAGAGTTCTAAATTTTAGAGGGGAAAAAGAAAAAAACTATTTTTTCTTATCGTATTTTTGACGTATCTACTTAACAGTTTACCCAAATTTCAAGTTTAGGCACTCGTTGGATGTGGATTTTAATTACGCATCCAACCCATACTCACAATGCATACTTCTAAGGAAACCCACGAGATGAAAAAATGAAAATTTCAATAAAATATTAAAATACATTTTTTTTATTGAAATTTTCATTTTTTCATGTCGTGGGTGCCTCAGAAGTATGCAGTGTAGGTATGGGTTGGATGCCGAATTAAAATCTTCATGCAATGAGTGCCCAAACTTGAAATTTGGGTAAATCGTTAATGAGCTATGTCAAAAATACGATAAGAAAAAGTAGTTTTTTCTTTTTCCCTACAATTTGTTTTACAAATTTTACCTTTATGGTTGACATCATCATCTTGAATCCTATTGGTTCTTATAAAGTGATTTTTTTATGGTACATTATTTTTTTTAGGCCCATTTTTTACCTCAAAACTCCCCTAATGATTGCTATGGGCCATACTCTGTCTGTAAATATTTATGGGATATGGTTGCTTCCAATGGTATTTTAAATGATCCCTGTCTCATTATGGGTGGTGACCTCAATTTTACAATTATGGATAGTGAATTTTGGGGTTCAAAGGTCAAAATGGATCCTTTAGTAGACTATTTCCATAACCTTTTCCATAATTCAAATCTAATGGATGTTACTTGTTCAAAATTGGGCCCCACCTAGAGGAATGGTAGATTTGGTGGTGATGGGATTGGGAAAAGATTGGATAGGTTTTTTTATGAAAGGGAATCTTGCAACCACAATGGATAGATTTAGGTATTAGACCGTCCCTTCTAGTTTATTTGGCCATTTTCCTATTGTTTTGTAGATTGATGTAACTCTAATAAACATAAT
Organism: Larix kaempferi; assembly: GCA_027924585.1. NCBI lineage: Eukaryota > Viridiplantae > Streptophyta > Pinopsida > Pinales > Pinaceae > Larix > Larix kaempferi. The sequence goes on from BSBM01000328.1 coordinate 1,067,150, forward strand.
TTCCTTTTCAAATTTAACCATACTTGGCTTGAAGATGTAGAGTTCAAGAACCTGATTAAGGAAAATTGGGCTTTTGAAGGGGACTTTTCTAAAGATTATGCTATGAAATTTATGGTTTCTAAATTGACTAATTTGAAGAGGGTTGTCATAAAATGGGAAAAAACAAAAACTTAGGCAGGAGTTGGTAAATTTGGAGGAGGAACTGGCCGATACCTTATATATTGAAAATCAGATAGAGGGTTTCCTTCCAGAGGATAGAGATCTAATTGCTAGTTTGGAAGTTGAGAAGGGTAAAATTCTAAGGATAGAGGAAGAAAACTGGAGGTTAAAAAGTAGAGTAGTTTGGTTAAGTCAAGGAGATGAAAATACTAGATTTTTCCATCAATATGCAAATTTTAGAAGGAATTTTAACTATATCTGGGAGATTAAGGATGAACAGGGACATATTAAGAGTAATAAGGACTTTAAATAGGTGGCTATTGATCAATTTTCCAATTATTTTAAGGATGAAGGAAAAACAAAGATTTATGCACAACTCAAGGTTATAAGTCAGTATCCAAGTTTTTTTAACATAGAAGATGGTCTTTGGATAGGAAGATTTGTTTCCCTTAAAGGGATTGAAGATACTCTCAAACAATTTTGAAAGGAAAAATGCTCAGGTCCAGATGGTTGGACTGTGGAGTTTTACTTAGTATTTTTTGACTTGGTTGGTCATGATCTTCTAGGAGTGGTGGAAGAATCTAGACTCAAAGGTTATATATTCGAGGCTATTAATTCTATATTCTTGGCTCTTATTACAAAGTGTGAAAAACCTGATACTTTCAGTGACTTTAGGCCCATTTCCTTGTGTAATATAGTGTAGAAAATTATCTCTAAAGTCATCTCCTATAGGAATAAGCAAAAAATCTCAGAAGCTATTTCAAAAGAACAGTTTGAATTTTTAGCCAATAGGAAAATCCTTGATGCTATTGGCGTTACATAGGAAAGCCTCCATATTGTCAAAATGAAAAGCTTGATGACCTTATCCTTAAGATAAACCTTTTCAAAGCTTATTATAGGGTTGAGTGGAATTTTCTGAGGTTGGTTCTTATTCAAGTGGGCTTGCCACTAGAGGTAACTAATTGGATAATGGTATGTGTTTGCTCAGCCTACTATGTTGTTTTAGTAAATGGATCACCTACTGGGTTCTTTAAGGGAAGTAGGGGATTGAGATAGCGATATCCCTTATCTCCCCTACTCTTTCTCCTTTTCATTGAAGGCCTAAGGAAGCTCATAGAAAATGATAGAAAGGATGAAAGACTCAAAGGTATCAATTTATCCATATCTCATGTTATTACTCACATGTTATTTGTGGATGATTTCCTCCTCTTTGGTAGCGAGACTTTGCAATATTGGAAAAATTTCTATGAACTTATCAACCTTTTTTGTTAAGCTACTGGTATGATGGTGAGGAAAAATAAATATGTTTTCCTGAGAAACATTGTTGAAGATAACATTTACAATCATATTTCTCAATGGTTTCCCTATAAATATAAATCTTTGGATTCTGGTTTCAAATACCTTGGTTATCATTTGAAACCAAATAATTATTTAAAAGAAGACTGGATGTGGATTGTAAGAAAAATTGAAAAAATGATAGGTTATTGGGGCTACAAGTGGGCTACAGGTACCTCTCTTTGGGTGGGAGACTTACTCTACTAAAATTAGTCCTAACGGGTATTCCATTTTTTTAGTTTTCTTTGATGATATTTCATGTATCCATAATTCAGATGGTCAGAAAAAATCATGAATTTTTTATGGTCTAGTTCTGCAAATGGCTCAAATATTAATTTAGAAAAATGGGAGCAAATTTCTCTTCCAAAAAATATGGGAGGATGGGGAATTACGAATCTCTTCTGCTTTAAACAAGCTCTGATACTGAAAAGATGTTGGAGGAGTATTTTTAGTCAAGGGTTCTGGAATGATATTTTTAGATCAAAATATTTGAAAAAGAGAACTATTGAAGATTGGCTCATGTCTAAAATAAATCCACTAGGAATGCCTCTATTATTTGGAATGGATTTTTAAATTCATTTCACTAGATCAGTCGTGGGATCTCATGTAAAGTAGGAAATGTCACGAAGATTAGGCTGGGGATAGACCCTTTCATCATGGGAGAGGAAATATATACTCTTTCAGAGTACATGAGATCTCATTTGGAAACTAAAGGCTGTAGGTACTTGGTAGACATAAAGAAACCTGATGGGATTGATATCAATACTAACTATTGGTTGAATGCATAAGATTTAGATTTGGATGAGCCAATGAGTACAAAGAGCAAACAATTTACTATGAGAATTAATCTAGTAGGCATTAGGTTGGAAGATTCAGATGACAAGCTTGTATGGATTTGGAATAAAAATAGGAATGGGAAAATATCTGCAAAATATGCATATGAAGCAATTATGAGTGAGAACAACTTCTCTTGGGACACCTGATGGACTAAATATATTTGGAAATGGAACATCGCTTCAAAACTAAAATGTTTTTTTGGCTATGCTTGAATAATAAAATTCTGACATGGGATAATTTGATCAAAAGAGGATGGATGGGACCAAATCTCTATCCTCTATACCTAAAATATGGAGAGTATGTATATCATTTATTTTTCAGCTGTACATTTTGCATTGAAGTGTGGATTTTTTGTTTGAAATCCTACATATTTCTAGATCCCTGGGCACTTTGTCCGTGGAGGAAACTTAGAACAATTGTTGAATCATCCTAAAAAGTTTAAAGACCTCCCAATTTTTTTATGTTGGGGTATTTGGCACTCTAGAAATGAAGCTATATTTGAAAACAATATTCAATACCCCTCTTATACTAGCTCCAAAGTCCTGGGATGTTATATGTATTTCTTTAAAGAAAAAAAGAAATGGCAAGAACAATACTAAATCTTCCAGGAAATTTTGTTAATTTTGTGGTTGGATACTTTGATGGAGCTGCACAAGATGGGATTGGTGGCTGTGGAATGGTTCTTATATTTAATTATGAACATTACATATATTTAAGGATGGGTTGTGGAGAAAGTACAAACACTCGGGATGAACTTTTAGCACCGTGGGGTTTGTTATATTTTGCTTCTAATGAAGGCATTGGTGTTTTCCTGGTATTTGGAGATTCCAAAATCATCCTTGATTCGGGTATTGGTGTCTCAAGTATCTAGTCCATTTCTCTTCAACAATGGTGCTCTAGAGCTCGCAGCATTATAAAATCCTTTTTCAGATTTTCACTTTTTTCATATATACATGGTGTTGGCAGGCGGTTAGATGGGTCATTATCGCAGCACCGCGAGTGCTGCGATACTGTGAAAGGCGGAAAGTTGAGCGCAGATGATGATACTTTATGTAATTTTGGGTCTGTTGAACCACAATATGCGGATTTTTGGGTCATTTGGACCATAATAGATAGATTTTGGGTCATTTGCTCGAAGTGTCAGTTAGGAAGAAGTTAGAAAGTGGAAAAGCAATGTAAAGACGGAAGCATATAAACAGACATAGATTTGTAAGTGTTGAATCATCTAGGAAATCTTGGATTGTATGTCTTAGATCTGGAGATATATGCTAGATCTGTCTTTTACAGAGTATGAGTTGAAGACTGAATATTTTGTATTTGGGTTTTTGCGGAATTAATATGATGTGACAGAGTTATTCCTGTTTATCTATGGTAATGCACAATATGAATATATGAATGATGCGATGTTTCCTTGCTATGGTTAATGCTTTACTGTTATATCTGTCACAATTATGACTTGTTTCGTTGAATGATTCCATGAATATGAATAATTCTTGACTTAAATGCTTAGATCTATTTCGGAAATGTTGTAATAAGTTGAGTAACGAAGCTGCATCATCCTCCTTCATTTGGCGGAAACATGGTTATGTCGACTCTCCCTTGAACATCTCGGGTGAGATCTCATCTGCTCTGTAGGTGTTGCTGGACGGGGTAAAACCTGTCTGGGCCGGTGCTTAGGGAGATCGCGGTGGGTTGGTGTCGACAGTGTTGGGAACCCCTGTCGACTGGGTCTCTGTCAACAAATGGTTCCGTTGCTGGGATCGTGTGCGAAGTGACAGGAGGATATGTGGCATCCGACGAAACTAGAGATCCAAGATTGGTTCGACCTAAAACTACAAGAGTTCGCTGAAAAAGAAAACAAAAAATTTGGGTTGACGACAGACTGGTGGTTAGCGAAGTATATTCATGACGGTCTGCACGAATATTTTTTTTGCGAGTTCCCCATCATCCTGTATGACTGGTTAGAAAAGTTGAATTTTCAGAAGAGGAACTTCCAAGGTGCTGAACCGACAGCCTAGACCCCTGAACTGATCCAGGAGCTGTAGGAAGTTGACAACAAAGCGTCCCGGGCTGTCGAAGTTTGGCTTGACAGCATATTGGAAGGATATATCACTGAATTTGCGATTGATACGAACAAATCCTATAGTGGAGCTGAAAGATATTTCTTTCGCGGACCTTGGGGAAGGTTTCTGTTGTTGCTACAACTGTCTATTAAGATGCTCATTTGTGAAAAGGGCATATTGAAGATGCATCTTGATCAGTAGAAGCCCTGGTGGGCAGAGGCCGTGGGTGCCGTGACAGTGGGGGGGCGGTACATGGAATAGAAAGGGGTAGATGGGTGCAGGTCATGACGAGACTATGAGTGAAGCCGAGGAAGAGAGTGGTCTTACAAGGGGAAGATCAAGGTTTCGACAGGAAAAGAGGCAGAGGACAGGAGAAGGTCCTACTGCGATCGAACCGTAAGGTCACAAAGGAAGACTAGACGGGACGAAGCGACCTCACAGTTCGGACAAGGGAAACTAGGATACGCCTAGGATAGAGGTAGGCCAAAACCCCAGCAGTAACGTGCCCACACCTTCGCTCACTATCTGTCAACCAGTAAGAAACACAACTTCGACACCACCGTGTCAACAAAACTTGATTGCTAATAGTTCAACAACTGCAGGAAGGAAGCCCAGGATGGCGGGCGAGGATACGAAGTTGCCACTGTTCCATGGAAACAGAACAGATAATCCTGAATAATACTAGTTCTTATGTGAGGCAGTATGGACCATAAAGCAGATTACTGATGATGATGCTAAGGAAGGATAGTTAGCGACAACTCTGCGAGGTCATGCATTAGAATAGTTTATGAAGTTTGTTTTAGTCCCTACAGGAGCTCCAGAAAAGACGTTGGACAATATCAGGAAAGGATTGATTGCATAATTAAAAAAACCCAAGTCTGAAGCATAGTATATTACAAAATTAAAAGAGATTAATCAGTATCCCAATGAAACAGTGTGAGATTTTGACCAGCGATTCAAAACTCTGATGGCGAGGGTAAGCTTTGACATGAGTGTTGTCCAACACAAAGAATGGTTCATCATGGCATTGCTCCCACATATTCGTCTACCGCTGATGCAACATAACATTACAACACCCAGTGAAGCCTTGGAAATCGCAATGTGGTTAGAAGCGTCGCTGATCGGGGAAAACATAGATGGGATGTCGTAGATTCAGACACAACTGGCTAACCTGACCATACAGCTGCAAGATATTAAGAAAATTAAGAAACAACAAGAATAAGTCTGGTGTACGTGATGTCGCGAAGAGGGGGATACTAAGGATAGTTTCCCAGAGGGGCACCAAACCCGTTGAATGGCGACGGTATGTCGTGGTGTCGCATCTGTCAGGTATATGGGCACCTCCATGAGGAATGCCAATACATGCAGAAGATGGTCACAAAACCGATGAATCTGTATTGTACATTCTGTAAATATGTGGGACATGAAGAAAAAGAATGTCGTGCATATGGGTTGCTTCAGGAGAGAACGTATGATGCATTCTATGTGAAGGACGACCAATGTGCCGTACAAAAAATTCAACCGCAGCCACAGGTATCCTAGCCGCTACCTCAACCGCAGGTGCAGATTGTACCGCAACAACAACCACAACAGTTTATGTCGTAATATACTCTGATGCAGATGGCTCCACAACAACCACAGTACGTTCAAAAACCCTAATATGTGCAGCAAGGGCAAGGCATGCAATAGAATCCTATGCAACAACAGTTTAATCAACCGCAGTACCAACAACAGGGAGGATTTTGAGGAGGATGTGGCGGAGGATTTGGTCGCGGAGGAGGACGAGGAGGTTGCGGACCCGTTCAGTGATATCATTGCAGGGTATGGGGACACTACCAGTGAGATTGCCCACAATTGCAGATGCAGTGTACGTTTTGTTTTGTTACAGATCACACAGTGGAGAACTGTCCCCAGTTGATTGCGCGATGGAAAGCGGGGAATGTTCCAAAACTACAGAACCAGAACCAGGTGCAGCAACTAGTGTAGAATCAAGTGCACCAACCAGCACAGAATCAGAACCAGCGTCCGAATCATAATGCTAACCAAAATGTGAATCAACCTGGGAATCCGCCGAACCAGACCCAGGGAGCGACTATTGTGACAATTTCTGCGGAGCTAAGGCCACAAGATGCTACTGTCGCAGTTATCACTCAGGGAGGTGCAACAATGGGAGAGGATAGACCGTATCAACTTATCCAGTTAGCAGGATAGAAGAAGGTGTCGTTTTACATCGATTCTGAGCGTGATGCATTATTTCAGGTGCGATGGGCGATGGAAAATGATCAAGGTAAGGCAATTGTTTGTGACATGCCTCTTGTTTTTGACGCCATTTCAAAGGCTGGTCCATCGCGATAGTCTAGAACCTTGCAGAAATTCTTTGAGAGTTGTTTATCGCTAGTAAGGGATCCTGATGCTCTTGTCGAGATTGAGGGGCTGTTGCAGCGACCGACCAGGGAAAGGAAAGAGTCTGCGATAAATTCTTTACAGTGGCGGAAGACAGGTAAGGAGATGCATATGAACATTCAAATTGGAGACTATAACGTTGATTCAGTTATTCTGGATATTTTTTCGGATGTCAACATCTTAACCAAGCAGTCCTGGAAGAAAATGGGGAGTCCCACGTTAAGCTGGTCTCCTGTACAGTTTCGGATGGCTAATCAGGCCAAGGTGACCTCGATTGGGAGAGTTCCATGACTGGTGGTGGACATTGAGGGAATGAAGACATATGCCGACTTCGATGTCATCGAAGTGGTTGAAGGAGGAAGCTCCTATCTCGCATTGTTGAGGGTTGGATGGGATAATGATAATGCAACAGTTATCAACTTTAAGAAGCGGATGATGACTTTTGAAAATCGAAATCTCAAAGTCATCACCCCGTTGGATCTAGCTGAGGGACATCGGTATATTGAACCAGTGAAGGATGAAGATCCCAGTGGATGGGACCATGCATTCAATATTTTTGAAGATTATATTCATCCGACTGCTGACGGTGAGCTTGGGTGGTGCAGTTTCAGCTCTGCATCTTCTAACTTTGATGACGTGTTAGAAAATTGGCAGAATCGCTTGCATGAGGTGTCGCTCCGCAAGTGTGGATTAGTTACACAGTCATTATGCTGCGTTGCAACTGAGACTGTTGCATTGCCAGTATACGAAGGGTTTCCCAGCTTGTCTGATTTTCTCGCAGCGTTTGAAGAAAAGGTTTCAGAACCACAGCGACTGTTGGAATTGGAGGAAGCGCTGAAGGATGCTCCAGCACATTGGTGGGAGACACACAAGAAATCAATTGACGGATGGTCACAGTGCAGGAGATTGTTGATGGTTCACTTTGTCGACACTGAAGTTTACCATAAAGGAAAATACGATGGATGGAATGACCCTGGAAGTCATTTGATGGAATGTCAGACGTTATGGGCATTGCGACCCAAGGATGAATGGGTCCATGCCTTTGTCCATACGCTGGACGAGATGCCGCGATCATGGTATACTGCAGCTGAATTGCGAGGAGAAATTACTACTTGGTTGGAGTTGACAGTTTGTTTTACTCATACATTCAGTTTCGCAGATGCCAACCCGGATGTCCATATCACATTGCAGCTCATTCGCGACGTAGTTCTGAAGGTTGTCCCGGTGGCATATCCTACAGATCCACATACGCACTGCAAGATGCAGTCCATGTTGGAATGTTATAATATCAGTGGTGGGCCAGAAGTTGGTGATGATCCGTGGAATGTCAATATTCCGAAATCCGAAGGAAGTCGCGATATTGTAGCACCTGATGTACCAAGTGATCCGATCAGTTAACCGCTGAAGCTACGGAAGGTCAACATTGGGACAGAGGACAGTCCAAAGTTTGTGAATGTTGGGGACTATTGGGATGATGAGATGATGGGAAAGGTCACTAACTTGCTACATGAATTCCAAGACTTGTTCACTACGAATTTTTTTGAGATGAAGGGAATCTTGGGCGATCTGGGGGAGATGAAGATTCCGTTGAAACCAGACGCTAAACCAATCAGGTAGCGACCCTATCAAATGAATCTTCTCCATAAGGAGAGGGTCAAGGTAGAACTTAATCACCAGTTGGATGCTGGTATTATTGAACCGATTGAAGAGTCATATTGGATCAGTCCTATGGTGGTGCAGGACAAGATGACCGGTGAAGTGCACATTTGTGTCGATTTGCGGAAGTTGAATGACGCTTGCTTGCATGATCCCTTTCCGACCCCATTTACTGATGAGGTGCTCAAAGGCGTGGGAGGCCAAGAGATGGTTCTCTGGCTATCATCAGATCCGCATCGCGAAGGAAGACCACCCAAGACAACTTTTGTGACAAAATGGGGTTGTTTTCAGTACACAGTGATGTCATTTGGACTGAAGAATGCACCTGCAATATTTTCGTGGGTTGTCGCTGCTTCTTTCCGGGATTTCATCCAGAAGTTTTTGTAGGTGTACATGGATGACTGGACCGTTTACGGCTTGATCAACAATAATCTGGAAAATCTACGGTTGATGTTGGAGCGCTGTCGATAGCATCAGCTATCACTGAAATTGAAGAAGTGCATCTTCTGTGCACCATTTGGCATTTTACTGGGTCACATTGTGTGCAAACAAGGATTGTTAGTTCACCCAACAAATATTGCGCTCATTCTGAGCTTAACACCACCGACTAAGGTCAAGCAGCTGAGAGCGATGTTGGGCCACACTAGGTATTATCACAAGTTCATCAAGGGTTATGCAACCATCACGACCCCTATGGAAAAGTTGCTAAAGAAAGATGCGGTATTCCAGTGGAGTCCTGAATGTCAAGGTAGTTTTGAAACTTTGAAGGCTAAGATGGATTCAGTTCCAATACTGTTATTTCCGGACTGGAGCAAGGAGTTCCATGTCCATGTCGATGTCTCATCAATCGCATTGGGAGTGGTGCTTGCACAACATGGGGAAAGGGACCTAGATCACCCCATCGCATTTTCCAGTCGGAAGTTATCATCTGCAAAAAGGAAATATACCACAACAGAGAGGGAAGGTCTAGCGATGGTCTATGCACTGCAGAAGTTTCAACACTACTTACTGGGAGGACACTTTAAGATGTTTACAGACCACTCTGCATTGAAATACCTGGTCAATAATCCTGTGTTGGGGGGGATGTTATGTCGCTAGCTACTTCTGTTTCAGGAGTTCGATTTTGAAGTAATTGTGAAGCCAGGCCATTTGAAAGCAGGACCAGATCATCTGTCGTGGATTGAGACAGGGGAGGAGCCAACCAACATTGATGATGGATTACATGATGCGCAATTGCTTAAGGTTAAAGTAGTTGATGAATATTACGAAGAAATCATTCAGTTCCTAGCGACAGGTACCACACCGGAGGGATTTACAACCAGTCAGAAGAAACAGTTGGTGGTCAAGGCCACATATTTCAAACTGATTGCAGGTGAGTTATAAAAACTAGGATTGAACGAGATATTGAGGCATTGCGTCTTGCCTCATGAGCAAGGGTAGATCTTGTCAAAAGCACATGCAGGAGTAGCTGGTGGAACTATGGTGGTCGTGCGACTTCAAGGAAAGTGATTCGCGCAGGGCTTTGGTGGCCCACGCTCCACAATGATGCAACAGATTATGCACGGACTTGCGATGTTTGTCAAAGAACTGGGAAATCCTCTAGGAGGGATGAGATGCCCCTGCAACCTCAAGTGACACTGTAACCATTTGATAAATGGGAAGTAGACTTCGTGGGCCCTATCAACCCATCGGGGAAGTGCACTGGTGAAAGATACATTATTACGACGATAGATTATTTGACAAGATGGGTGGAGGTTGCACCAGTCATCGATTGCACCGCTGCGATAGCAGCACGCTTCTTATTCGAGAACATTGTCACTCGGTTTGGCTGCCCAACGGTGTTGATGAGCGATCAGGGAAGTCACTTCATCAATCGCATCGCCAACGCATTGACAGCAGAACTACAAATACAACACAAGAAGCACACGCCATATACACCACAAGAAAATGGGACAGTAGAAGCATTCAACAAGGTTCTAGAGCACGCATTGAAGAAGGTGTGCAATGCAAACTGCGATGACTGGGATTTGAAGATCCCAACAGTCTTGTGGGTGCATCGCACCACATGTAAAAGGATGACGGGACAGACACCATTCAAGCTGGTATATGGGAAAGAAGCGATTATGCCGATGGAATACATTGTTCCAAGTCTGCGCATCATGGTGGCAATAGGTATGGTCTATGAAGCGGCATTAGAAGAACGTCTAGCGCAGTTAGTACAATTGGAAGAAGATCGCTTTATTGCAGGATTCCATCAGAGTGTGGAGAAGGATTGCCAAAAGGCTTGGCACGATCGCCACATAAAAACCAAACAGTTTCAGCAGGGTGACTTGGTGCTGTTGTATGACAGCAAGTTTATGAAACATCCAAGAAAAATTGCAAATGCATTGGCTTGGTCCATATCGCATCGGCAGCATAACTTCAGGAGGAGCCGTACAGTTGCAGTAGCTAGATGGAGTGATTCTCCCTTTTTGATTAATGGTAGAAGATTGAAGCCCTATAGATTGGGCTTGGAGTAGCGCAATGCCTGAGTCGCATCAGAAAAAAAAATGCAGGCTGTTCGGTGGTAGGATGGCGCGCCGATAGGGACAGAATGGGCAAGCAGGGAGGCTTGTGCTGCAAGTTAGTAGCAGTTCGTGACAATGGAAAGACTGCGACTGGGACAGATCAACAATAAATTCCGAAAGTTAAGACAGTTAATTAACGATGCTTGTTTGAATGATGAGCATTAATGGCAGATCCGGTCGATCGGATGATAGGATCGACGATGGATTTGGGTCATTAAGACAGGATATGGTCCGAATTAATGCGTGATTTATTCATGATTACGAGGGATCGGGTTTGGCGCTATAAGAACCGGTCGAGGCTGGTCGGAAGGCACCTGTTCCTAACGAGTGGAGTCAGTTACCCACTATTGAATTTTGCACAGGTGAGTTGTGTTGCAGAGTGCAGTTGAGCCGTGTTGGGAAAGTTCTTGAGTAGGGGTAAGCTTGAGTTATTTTTGGCATTACGGGGATTAAGTACGGAATGCTGGGTGAGCCGGATACAGTAGAGATTTCAAGTGAAGCCGAATTCCCTCTCCTCACTATTGGTATTGAAGAGGAGGTCAATCTTGTGCAAGAAGTTACTAGCATGCTAGTGGGATCGTCTTCCGTTGTGCGCCAAAAGAGGGTGGGGATGCAACCTAGCTCCCTGCTGCCAAAGAAGCGACAGACCTACTCCACGGACCAAGTGCCGCAAACGGTCCCTGAGGCGAGCCCATCGAGCTCTGGTGTTGTGGAGTCTGCAGTCCGAGAAGGCGTCTCTGCTGCGGATATCCCGGGCTACTGACCTCCATGTTGACCTGGGATGCAGCCGAGGAAGCCCACCAAGAACCAGAGATACCAAATCAGAATGCCGGTGATTCCACCAGGTATGAGCTACACCATCGACATTGTTCTTGTGCTGATGCAGCTGCGATACGATGACCATGATTTGCTCGCACCGGAAGATTTTATGACGGATCCCTTTAAGCCACAAGCGCTGGGGTAGACTGGACCGACGCCACGCATTCCACATGACTAGGCGCACAGTTTGGAGAAGTCTAGGTTATTGGGGTTGATCAAGCTATCACACTTTAGGTAGTTGATGGAAGCAAATGCCTGCGTAAAGCAGCTGCTGGCCTGTTTTCATGGCGGCATTCTATGGTTGGATAGGCAGGTCACTATCAAGGTGGACTTGATTTATGAAATCACCTGGTTTCCCAAGGCCGGGGTTGACCCATTGTAATATTTTCAGGGGAAGAACAATGACAAAAAGCTGGCGGCCAGGTTGTGGACGGAATATAAAATGCAGAAAGATAGACGGGCCTATCTCCTATACACCATCAACGAGCCCGCAGTTAATATTGGGGCGCAGATCTTGGATACCAGGATCGTTTGGAACAATTAGCTTAACCAAGGTAACTCAGGGGTTGTCGCATGCAGAGAACTCTGTGCGGAAGGCGTGTAAGTAAACTGGTCCCTGTTTTTTCTCAACCAACTGACGGAGGATGCGTTGGCGGCCCAGGCGAGACAGTGGCCATTCACATACAGCTGGTTACTAATCCTAATCGCGCTTGTCGCCTGGATGGAGCCCGAAAACTATCAAGGAATGGAGGTGGACGCGGTGGAAGATCAAAAGGGGGCACGCTACCAAAACTTGTGGTGGTTGCGGGAATCGAAGCGCATCAGGGAGTGCGCCACACAATTTTGGCTCTATTGGGAAGCGCTACAGGTGGCAGCCAAGTGGATTCCATGGATGACTTAGAAAATGGTTGAGAAGTACAAAGGGATCGCTCGGTTTGTGATTGGACCGCACAGTATCTACGTGCAAGTGTGACGCGATAAGGATCGGAAGTGGTTGCAAACCCCTTATAAACTGTCAGATGACAACTTAGATGCGATCATTGATGAGTGGTCGGTTGATTGGCGAGAACTGGTTGTTCAGGAGGAGGAGTCCACGGGGATACCATCAGATGCGCCAGTAATGGACCAGCAACATTCGGTGTCGGACTAGGAGTCATCGCAGACCTCTATGAATGATGAGCGGGAGGTTTAAGAGGGCAGGACGAAAGGACATTATGACCATGGGACAATCAGTGGGATCCCCCTGTCGTCAGAGGTGCAGCTTGGACGAATACTCCTCACTATAAATAATGAAACCAGTGTAGCGGCTCACACAATGACAGTAAAGGAAGATGAAGGTTTCCATGCGATCACTGGCCGTCTGGATTCCTTGTGCGACATTGTTTTGAAGAAGGCACCAGAGGGAGCACTGGTGCAAGCAATTGGCGCAATTGGCACTGAGCCGCGGGTCAGGAATGTCGATATTCCCCCGACTATGATTGTGACTGATAATGAGGATTTGAAAGCCTTGCTATAGCCGTTAGATAAATTGATTGTTAACATCAATACGCTTCCAGTAAAGGAGTTGACAACTATGCAGGCGGTTTCCAGCCAGGAAATGGTGGACAGGATGCACGAGATCAGCAGTAAGTGCCTGCGCTTGCAGGAGAGCGAGGTAGATACTAAGGAAGTGGTTGAAGAGTTAACAGGGAGGGCTTCTACAGTGCAACAGGACGTGGACAAGTTGGAAGGATCGAGTGATTGAAGACTTGAAGAAGGAACAGGATTGGTTGATGGTGGAGAAAACCACCCTGTGGAACATTAAGGTGTAGCTGGATGAGGCCGTTGCTGAGGCATGTCAACATGAACTGGAGCTGACAGAGGTATTGGATCCGGTCGAGCAAGCGCAGAAGCTGGGAGCTGTCATCGCCAGGTTGCAGGTGGAATATGCTACCTTGTCTCATGCACTCCATCCAACCACACCAAAGGAAGTCGTCATAGCACGAAAGAGCACCATCGAAGACTTGGTGAGTCAACTTGGCGAGTTAGAACAGGAAGCACTCAAGATCACTACCGAGACTGCACTGTTTTGGGGTAGCATTTTTCAAGACGATCCTTTGGAGCAGCTAACCAAGCTATGACGCGAGGCGAAGAACAATTGGAAACATTGAAGGCATCCATGTGCACGATGCCACCAACCGCACAGGTATCCAAATCGGTAGAACTCAAGGAATTGAAGCAGTGCATCACTAAAGCGGAAGACCATTAGAAGAAGCGCGCTGCACAGTTGGATGAGTTTCAATACCTCATAGCATAGTTTAATGCTGCGGCTGACTCTACACTGTAGGCAGTACAGGAAGGCAGGAAGAAAGTTGATATGCACCTAGTTGACCACCCATTATCATAGGAATTGACTGAATGCCAGGAAGTCGCCGCCACAGTCATGCAACAGGTTAGCGAAATCCGCCAGCAGTACGAAGACTTCCGAATCCAGACAACTGAGTACACCATGTCCCATTGATGTGGCTCGAGGGAGAGCCACAAGATTGTGTTGGGGGCCCGTTGGAAGGCGGTTAGATGGGTCATTATTGCAGCACTGTGAGTGCTGTGATACCGCGAAAGGTGGAAAGTTGAGCGCAGATGATGATACTTTATGTAATTTTGGGTCTGTCGAACCACAGTATGCGGGTTTTTGGGTCATTTGGACCACAATACATAGATTTTTGGTCATTTGCTCGAAGTGTCGGTTAGGAAGTAGTTAGAAAGTGGACAAGCAATGTAAAGGAAGAAGCCTATAAATAGACATAGATTTGTAAGTGTTGAATCATCTGGGAAATCTTGGATTGTATGTATTCGATCTGTAGATATCTGTTAGATCTGTCTTTTGCGGAGTATGAGATGAAGACTGGATATTTTGTATCTGGGTTTTTGAGGAATTAATATGATGTGACAGAGTTATTCCTGTTTATCTATGGTAATGCATTTCGCAATATGAATATATGAATGATGCGATGTTTCCTTGCGGCGGTTAATGATTTACTGTTATATCTGTCGCAATTATGACTTGTTTCGTTGAATGATGCCATGAATATGAATAATGCTTGAGTTAAATGCTTAGATCTATTTCAAAAATGTTGCAATATGTTGATTAACGGAGCTGCATCGTCCTCCTTCATTCGGCATAAACATGGTTCTATCGACTCTCCATTGAACATCTCGGGTGAGACCTCATCTGCTCTACAGGTGTTGCTGGACAGGGTGAAACCTGTCTGGGCCGGTGCTCAGGGAGATCGCGGTGGGTTGGTGTCGACAGTGTTGGGAACCCCTGTCGACTAGGTCTCTGTCAACACATGGCGCTCAACAATGCTATTGATAGATTATCCAAGAAGGGCATCTTCTCTCCTATTGGCATGCTAGTTTTTGAAGAGTACATATTGGAAACCATTTGCTCAAATGGATCCTTTCCTATACTGTGAGATTTTCTATAGTTATTTGGAATACTATATAATATAGGTGGTAGTTACAACTCATACTTGAGCATGTGTTTGTTTCAACTTAACAGTTATATATAGTTTTGCTAGCTGTACAAATTTAGTAGTCTTGAAAGAGTGTCTAAAGATTTTAGTAATATATGATGCTATTGTGGGCCATAACAGATAATCCTACTCAGATTTATGTTATTTATTTTTGAAGAGGACAATGATGTAAAGCTTATTAACTACTTTGATTCTAATGGATAACAAGTAGTAATTTTTTTCGTGTGAAAAAAAAGCTAAAGAGTAAAACGTGAGGTAAAATAAGAATATGGAAAGACTTTCCAATAAAAGATTTAAAAGAAAAAATAATAATGATAAAGGGAGGGGAGGGGAGTAAAATGAAAGAAATTTTATAAATTATAAATAATAAGTTAAGAAGTAAAAAGTGAGGTAAAATAAGAAGATGGGAATATTTTATAAAAAAAG
Source organism: Larix kaempferi (assembly GCA_027924585.1). Lineage (NCBI taxonomy): Eukaryota > Viridiplantae > Streptophyta > Pinopsida > Pinales > Pinaceae > Larix > Larix kaempferi. The sequence continues at coordinate 1,082,930 of BSBM01000328.1, forward strand.
ATTTAAAATAAAAAATAATAATGATCAAGGGATGGGAGGGGAGGAAAATGAAAGAAAATTGATAAAAGAAAAAAATATAGAAAGCATTTAAAGAAAGTTCACTAGGAAAAATTAAATGATGGACAAAACATACGAAGAGTTGATAAAGTAAAAATTAAAAATGGACCATAAGAAGAAGACTAAGGGTTGAAAAAAACACATATTTTTAGTGTTCTTTTCCAAGCAATGTAACCAACTATATAGTTGTCACGATTATAAGCTAACTATTAATACTTTAAGTTTATGTAGGTCAATTCTTATCTCCTAATTTGTAATAGTGGTATCTTTTGGTTGTTATAAAGAAAGTGCTTCCTCTTGTTTTATTGCACAATGGATCTAATAGATATTTCCTTCTCTCTCATAAAAGAGTTTTTGGTATTATGGAGGGTTCTTGCATCTAAGATGTTCTTTTCTCAACATCTACATGGTATCAGAGCTAACCTCTACAAACCTTTTCTAATTTTTTTAGAAAAATTGGCAAGGATTTGATCTAGTTTTTATCTCTTGGTGGAGATCTCATATCTTAGGGGCGGCTCTTCCTTTATTGATTTGTTGTCCTATTTTGAATCTTATGCCAAGCTCATCCATTAATTTTCTTCATGGAAAATCAACTTCTAGGATTGTGTCTGCTAAAGTTTTTTTATGCAAAGCTTTTTTGTTTTATTATATAATCAATAATAATAATAATACAAGCATTTGGATGTGGATAATTTTTGTGAAAATCCTCACAGCAGATCTAAGAGATGATGTATACCTCACAAGAGAATGATTATGATTAAGTAAGAAAATAGAAGAAGAGTGGTCAATACAGTATAATGAGCAACATAATAATATGGTACAGTAGAACTCGGATAGAAGCAATAATACTTCACACACACTGAATTATTAATCACAAATGGACATATAAATAATACAATGCATGAGGAATTCGAATGCCTAAGGTGGCAATTCAAATTAGCCTTCATGGAGTGATCAAAGGATCACTGGAGTGTCATCGGAGCACAACTAGTATCATCAGAGCACAACTAGTATCATCAGAGCACAACTGGAAGTCTTCATCATCATCAGTGGAGTCATCAATGCTCAAGTAACTATCAACCATCAGTCAAACTAACTCTGGTAGGTGTAACTGAGTGTAACTAAGTGTAACTGAGTGTAATTGAGTGTAACTAAGTGTAACTGAGTATAAATTGAAGACAACTGGACTGGTAGGTGAAGAAGGGCAAGTTGCTTCCTAAAATCAAGGAAGAAGGGGGCATTAAGCAACTGGAGGGATAAAAATGAATAGTGAGAAGCTCCTGGGGGCTGGCTAACTGAGGGCTAGGTGCTGCACTGATGACTGGGATGCATGCAAAATGCATGCAAACCCTAGAATGCATGCAAACCCTAAAACTGCATGCATGACTGAAAAAGTAAATGATCAAAATACTGGTGGGACTAGGATGGAGTATAGGAATATCCTAACACCCCCCCTTAATCCATCTTTGGCCCTGGTAACTAAGACCAAAGGTCACCCAATACAATGAATAATAACAGTCAATAAACCAAGGAAATGGGAAAATTTCATGGGAAACATACCCCCTCCTCAAAAACAGACTGTAAGGCACACACACAAAAATAAAAATAAATGCTCCAAACTCAAGCAAGTGTGATTCTTGGTCATATGTCTAGAGGTATCTTCTTCTTGGGAAGAAGTGGATCATGCTCAAAAAACATGTGCTTGTACTTGCTCTTTAGATCGAATGTGATGAGAACAAATCCAACAGTATGAGAATGATCCTTGAACCTGTGATTCGAATCAGCTGAGGTAAGATCAAATATGTGAAAGTGCATATAGTCTTTTGTCTTTTCCTTCGAACCACCATGGGTGAGATTATGCCAAAAATAACTATTACATGTTTGCTTGAAATCAAAATCAGATTTAAGACTTAAAAAACAGTTTCTTGAGATCTCCTTTGAACCAACAGGGGTGAGATCAAAACTATCATATGCCTGAGAAATTATCCCAAGCAGTAATTGCTTAGAATCCAATTTAGATACAAGACTTGAATCATGGTTTCTTGACATCTCCTTTGAACCATGAGAGGTGAGATCAAAACCAGTAGATGCATGAGAAATTATCCCAAGTGAATGGCAATGGCCATGTTCTTCAATGACCTTCTGAAAGCATGAATTAATGATCATATAGTAGTATAAAAGAGATGATTGCTTGAGAGGAGCGAATGCATTACCTCCAATAGCTGATTTTACCTCCGAAATAATGATGTGATCATGATGCAAACCAACAGACTCTAGTGCAAGAGAGGATTTAGGACCTTTTGCAATATCTAGAGTGTGAGCTGGCACAGAAAGAGAAGAAAGTTTGAGCATGAGTGGAGAATTTGCAAGTTCTTTGTCAACAACATCAATATGAGATGATGCTGGTTCATGATCTGAGAGACCATCAAGAGGAGCGAATGCATCACTTTGCTTGCTTTCGAATGGGTTAGGACCAAGTCCTTCATTCTTTCTGCCAAATTTTTCATCCAAGTGAGCCCCTAACTCGTTTGGAGTCCATAACTCGTTTGGAGTTTCAACACCATCACGGTATTTGAATTGGAATCTCTGGTATGCACACAAAGAAAGCATCATTGCTCCAAAGGCATCATCACCTTTATTTAACCAATCAATCTTTTCTTCAGGGGATTCGAACTCTCTTTCAAAATGACAATAAAAAAGATCATGGATATTCAAGTGTGCTATCATTCTTGGTTTCCATTCATCATAGTTGAATGGAGAAAGAAAAGGGATTCCTTCTGAATCATACATTGAAGCTGTAGAAGACCTACAAAAACAATATAGAATAACTGCAACTGCTACTGCTGCAAAAATGCAGAAACTGCTGCACTCGAAATCTTGGTAATAACCTGCAAAAAAACTCTCAAGAATGGAGATATACAATACTCTTAGCATGCTCTGATACCATGTGAAAATCCTCATAGCAGATCTAAGAGATGATGTATACCTCACAAGAGAATGATTATGATTAAGCAAGAAAATAGAAGAAGAGTGGTCAATACAGTATAATGAGAAACATAATAATATGGTACAGTAGAACTTGGATAGAAGCAATAATACTTCACACACACTAAATTATTAATCACAAATGGACATATAAATAATACAATGCATGAGGAATTCGAATGCCTAAGGTTGCAATTCGAATTAGCCTTCATGGAGTGATCAAAGGATCACTGGAGTGTCATCGGAGCACAACTAGTATCATCGGAGCACAACTGGAAGTCTTCATCATCATCAGTGGAGTCATCAATGCTCAAGTAACTGTCAACCATCAGTCAAACTAACTCTGGTAGGTGTAACTGAGTATAAACTGAAGACAACTAGACTGGTAGGTGAAGAAGGGCGAGTTGCTTCCTAAAATCAAGGAAGAAGGGCGCATTAAGCAACTGGAGGGCTAAAACTGAATAGTGAGAAGCTCCCGGGGGCTAGATAACTGAGGGCTAGGTGCTGCACTGATGACTGGGATGCATGCAAGCCCTAGAATGCATGCAAACTCTAAAAGTGCATGCATGAATGAAAAAGTAAATGAGCAAAATACTGGTGGGACTAGGATGGCGTATAGGAATATCCTAACAATTAGAGCTAACCTCTACAAACCTTTTCTCATTTTTTTAGAAAAATTGGTAAGGATTTGATCTAGTTTTTATCTCTTGGTGGAGATCTCATATCTTAGGGGCAATTCTTCCTTTATTGATTTGTTGTCCTATTTTGAATCTTATGCCAAGCTCATCCATCGATTTTCTTCATGGAAAATCGACTTCTAGGATTGTGTCTGCTAAAGTTTTTTTATGCAAAGCTTTTTTGTTTTATTATATAATCAATAATAATAATAATACAAGCGTTTGGATGTGGATAATTTTTTATTTCATGTGAAAACAACCAATGTTTTGGTGTTTAGATCTCAGTCTTCTTGACTTGTTCACAATTAGATCCATACTCAAATTTTTGTTTTCAACAGAGCATATCATGGCCTTTTTGGTAGATTTATTTAATGCTCTATTCCAACATCATGAAATTTTCCCAATTAAAGTGTGGCCCATTGGATTCACTCTTAGTCTTTGGTTTCAATTTGTTGTGAAATTGCACACAAGTTTTGTGGAAAAACAATGATGTTTTGACCATTGATTTGTTCTCAAAATGATTTGAACATATTACAGTGAATCCTCAACACAATTACATCATATGTGTCAACACACCAATCCATTTCTTGTTGTTGAGATTATGCATAACCTTCTCTTCACGTTGCATGTTATGGTTGCACACTTGGGTTTGTTCAATAATGGCACCCATGGAGTGTTTTGACAAACAACCAAAGGCCCTTCTCTATTCTTCTTTAAGAAAAACATAGCTTTGCATACTTTCTATATTGAGATGAATTCCAATATGGAAATATTTTTAATGCCACTAGCATTTATGTAAAACCACAATTTGAATTGTAGCAAGAACATCAACCTCCTCTTGCATTAATCGACTGTGTGATATTGGTATTTCCTTGGCAATATTGCATGATTGTTTACCCGACCATATATTACTATTCAACTCCTTTGAAGCATTATGTAGGATATTCATTTGTGCAACAACTAGTAGCCCATATTTTAGATTTATTAATTTACATTTAGATCTAAAATTCCAAGTATTACATATTTTATAATTTCTCAAAATTTGCCTTTTGATAATCCTTTTTCTCATAAATTTTCATTTAGAAACCTTTTATGTTTGGGGGTTATATTTTCTATACTTATCATCGATTTGGAGATTGCAAGGCACATTTTAGTGTCCTTTTTTCTTCTCTCTAGGGTTATTGTTCAAATGGAATAATATAGGGTTTTTGAAGTCCTAACCCTCCATAATAATCATACCTAGAAACTTAAGATGCAACAATTTCTACAATCAAAAGGTCTACGACAAATGTTGACTAAAGCATAACCAATGTTTATGAAGGAAATTGAAATATTTTCCTATATAAACAAACTTGATGAAGCCATGGATTTGATTGGACCGTGTCTTTTACATGGTTTATTGTTTCATACTGTTGAATGTAAAACACCCAAAAAAGCTAGGGCAAGTTGAATTCGCTATTTGGAAAAGTCATTGAATTGTGAGCATTAGAGTTGGAAGTTGAACTGTCATACCTTCTGCTTTATGAACATTATTCCATTGAGGATTTTCTTTCTAGATTCAAATTGTTGTTGTCTCAATTGAAACATTATGAAAAATTTAAAATAGATGAAGACTGTATTTTTATAATTTTTTCCATGGTGAAAGGTACTTTTTAGGTATTTTATGTTACCTTTATTCCACTATGGATACACTTGGATTAGAGGTTAACATTCCCTAATTTGAGATTTTCTATGAACATACTATTAGGGAATAATATAAACTTGTGCAATTAGATGTTCTTTTAAGTTCTCATGGCTCAAAATGGTTTTGTTGAAGAAAGAACTGGACATTGAAAGAGATCATTGATTAGATGATTGTGTCTAAGAACATGTGATGCAGGAGCACCGGAGCTTAGGCAGACTAGTTGAAGATAGTCAACATGGAGAAGGCCGACCAGAGCGAGTGCCGACGACCACTGGTGCGGAAGAGAAGATTGACTCGTCGAAGTCAATAAGTTGAGCAGGAGTAGTCGGGTATGTGATCCATGGATGCATTGAAGTCGAGAGTCGACATGTTTGGGACGGCAGACGACAGGTCAAGAGCGGAGCGTCGATGGTCGACATATGTTGAACCACGACTCCGAAAAGTTTGGGCATGAGCCAAGTGAGGAGGAAGGGGCAGAATGGCAAAGCCTGAAGAGCGCGAAGGAAGCCGGCGGTGAGTCGAAGCTGACAGACAGTGTGGCCGACATGACGGATTACTGTATGTAGCCTGTCAAAAGGACGCATGGAAGTCAAGAAGATTACTTGGCAACAGTTCGGGGTTGCTAAGGAAGTTAATGACAGTTATTGCATCTGGGTGAAGACATGATAGATGTCATCACAGGAAGAGGTTGTGCAGCACGACAGGTACGCTGACAGTTGCAGTTCTACAGGATTAGGGAAATCGGCGGACAGGAGAATGCGTGTCTCGGGTGTTGGAGTGGACATCGAGAACAAAAGCAGTAGAGTAGAATGCCAGGGAGCGGGATCGGGTGGATCAGTTGAAACTTGGTAGTTGTTAGAGTTTGGGGAGGATATTGGTAGATTTGAGAGAATAGTTACACATCTTCCGAACCAAAGAGATTGAGCCATAGCGCATAGTTCCGTAGTGAACCAGGAGAGGGTGAGGTCGACACACTAAGAGAGCAAATAGTTACTTCTGTATTGTAAAAGGCTGAGGCCGACAATAGTAAGTTATTTCCTTGCAGTTTGCATTGTAACCATTTTAGAGAAGTAATATAAGCCAGTTCATGGCATCCTGTTTACATCTTGTCTACGTGAGCATCGTTTGTTGTGTGTATTGTTAAGCAAGAACCTTAGGTCATAAGGCGCCTTGCATCAGGCGGTATCAGAGCCATAGTATCTTGAGAGCTGAAGGATAGCTATATCAGAGCGAGAAGTGTATTATGCATGTAGAATAACGTCGAGTGATATTGAGCCTGCAAGTGCATTGAATAGCTCTAGTGGATATTGGGTAGAGTTGTGCACGACTTGTTGAAGTTTGGTTGCGATTAGACGAGTGGGAGTTTCAATCGAGGTTGAAAATGGCTCATAGAGGCGTTAATGTCCGAGGATGAAGAGCGCGTGGTGCAGCAGTCACTGTTGATCATGAGATGTTCGAGAAGTGTGTCTGAACAATGCGAACTTTGACAAATGAAGTCACATCGATCAAAGAAAGCCAAAGGCGTGGTTGTATTCCTGATGCGTTAGACCACAGTGACGAGGAAGTCAAAGAAGTGGAACCACAGGAAGCAACGGGAGATGAACCAGAAGAAAAAATCATCAATGTTCTGATGGATATGAGAGGTCGGACGAAGATAGACGTACGTACCTACTCGAGAAGTATGGATCCAGAAGACTTGATCGACTGGTTCAGGGAGATGGAGAAATACTTCGACATAGAGCAGATTGAGGATCCTAAATGGGTTAATACTGCATGTCTAAGGTTGAAGGGTCATGCCTTATTGCGGTGGGACAATGTACAGGCTGATAGAGTTAAGAAAGGCAAGGAGAAAATCAAGTCTTGGGATAGGATGGTCGCCAAGTTGAAAGGGAAGTTATTGCCGGGTGACTATGTGATTTCCTTATTCCGAAAATTGCAGAACTTTCGACAAAAAGAGATGACCGTGAAGGAGTACACATAAGAGTTCTACAAACTGTCGATTCGGTCGGGGCAAATTGACGAAGGAGAAGAAGTTTTCGCTAGGTACGTGAACGTCTTGAAATATTCCATTCAAGATGAATTGAGCATGTCCAGATTTAGAGCAGTGGGTGAAGCCTACCAGTTAGCTCTGAAGGCATAAGATGACTGGTCAGGGTGCGAGGATTGTTTCCACGAAAGGCTAAAGTAGCGGTTACAGGAAGGAATCTGTCGAAGAAAGTCGAAAGATGGAAGGGACATCGACAAGGGAGAACGCGCAGGAGAACCAATGCGATGGTCATGAGACCTGTGGTCGATGTGTGTATGGTTGAAGTGGTCCATCCGACAGAAAAGGAGCTAACAGACCAACCATAATCTGTTACAAGTGTCATGGAGCAGGACACAAGGAAAATGAGTGCCCATAAAATGTACATGCTGCAGAGGAGTCGAAACCTGGACGTCGAAGGAACGAGCGAGTCGACGAGAGGGAAAAATTGGCATCCGATAGCAGTGAGGATTGTAAGAAGAAAATTCAGGCCATGACACCTAGCAAAATACTGGTTTTGGAAGACAGACGTGACGAGCAAGAGCCGACACAGCGAAAGGCGATCTTTCGAACGAAGGTGCAAATCGACAGAGGTGATCGAAAAATAAAAGTAGAAGTGTTGGGAACACCCACACCCATACAAGATCTCATGGTTACAGAAGGGACATCATGTGAAGGTGACCAAACAGTGCCTGATCAACTTCAGAGTTGAAGGATTTGAAGACAGTGTACTATGCGATGCAATCCTAATGGATGCATGCCATATATTGTTAGGGAGACCATGGAAATATGATTGTAAAATGATCTATGATGGTCAATTCAACACAGTTACAATGTGGAAAAATGGTGTGAAAAGAACTCTTAAGCCAAAGATGGAAGAACAAGCCAGCTGTAAGCACGACAAGAGTAACTTTTGGGAGAAACGCGTGTTGATGTGTTCAGCGAAAGAATTCCTTGTGGAGGAGGAAAATCAGTCGGGGTGTTATGCTATCATTCCGAAAGGACCATGTGTCGAGAGGACGACAATGGAGCAGAAAATTCTGGTCGAAGTCGGAAATATGCTCGAAGAGCTTTGAAGCATAGTGGTCGATGAGACACTGACGGGATTGTCACTGACAAGGAGAATATCCCATCAGATTGACTTAATTCTAGGGTTGAGTCTGCCAAACAAAGCACCGCATAGGATGAGTCTGACAGAAGGTCAGGAACGCAATCGACAGGTCCAGGAGTTGTTGGATAGAGGGATGATCAGAGAGAGTCTGATTCCTTGCGTGGTACCAGTAGTATTAGCACCAAAGAAGGGTGGAGAATGGAGAATGTGTACAGACTCCAGATCCATCAACAGGATCATGATCAAGTACTAGTTTCCATTACCGAGAATGGATGACTTGATGGATTTCTTGAGTGGAGCGAAGTACTTCACGAAGATAGACCTTAAAAGTAGATATCACCAGATTCGGGTTAGAGAAGGAGATGAATGGAAGACAACATTCAAGACAAAGGAAGGGCTATATGAGTGGTTAGTCATGCCATTCGGATTGACTAATGCACCCAGTCCGTTCATGAGGTACTGAAACCATTCTTAGGAAAGTTTGTCATAGTCTACTTAGATGACATTCTGATTTTCAGTCGAACCAAGACAGAACACTTGGAGCACATTCGATGGGTATTGCAGAAGTTGTAGGGAGAGAAGCTGATGATAAACCTGCAAAAGTGTTTCTTCATGAAGGAGGAATTGGTGTACGTGGGATTCATAATCTTGGGTAAAGGGTTGGTGATGGACCCAGAAAAGGTGAAGGCAATATTGGATTGGCCGGAACCAACAAATACGACTGGAGTAAGGAGTTTCCATGGAATTTCCAATTTCTACAGGAAGTTCATTCGGGGATTTAGTCGGATTTGTGCACCTTTGACAGAGTGCATGAATAAAGGAGAGTTCAAGTGGACGGAGACTACCAAGTGAGCTTTCGACAAGTTGAAGGAAAAGGTCACTGAGAGCCTAGTGTTAGCATTCCCAGATTTTGACAAAGTTTTCCAGGTTGATTGTGACATGAGTGGAACAACAATTGGAGCAGTGTTGAGCCAGGAGGGCCGATCAATTGCATTATTCAGTGAGAAGTTGGATGATGAGAAGTGGAAATATTCAGTCTATGACTAGGAATTCTATGCTATTGTCCAAGCATTGAAGAAGTGGAGGCATTATTTGTTTCCCAAGGAATTTGTGTTGTACACAGATCACCAAGCATTGAGGTATTTGAATACTCAGTCAAAGCTGAACCAACGGCACATGAAATGGGTTGAATTCCTACAGGGATATACATTCATGTTGCGACATAGGTCGGGAAAGTCAAATAAGGTTTCCGACGCGCTGATTTGAAGAGTTGCATTGCTGAACACGACGACTGTTCATGCAACAAGAATAGAGTCGGTGAAGATAGAGTACGAGACCGATCGGTATTTTGCGAAAGCATGGAAATCTTGTCATGAACCATGGAGTGTCGACAGAACTCCATACTTGGATTATTTCTTCCCATAAGGCTATCTGTTTAGGGGACCACAGTTATGTATTCCTAGAGGATCAGTTAGAGAGACCCTAATCCGAGAGTTCCATAGCGGCAGATTAGCAGGTCATTTTGGCCTCGACAAGACCAGAGCATTAGTCAAGCAGAAGTACTATTGGCCAGGAATGACGATAGATGTCGGAAAGTGGGTTCGACAATGTAGATTTTTCCAGTTGGAAAAAGGGAGAAGTCAGAACACAGAGTTGTATACATCGTTACCTGTACCGAATACCCCATGGGAGCACCTGAGCATGGATTTTGTTCTAGGATTGTCGAAGACACAGAAAGGAAGCGACTCAATATTTGTTGTAGTCGACATATTTTCAAAAATGGCACACTTTATTCTGTGTAAGAAGACAAGTGACGCCACAGGCATTGCTATACTATTCTTCAAGGAAGTAGTCAGATTGCATGGGTTTCCGAAGAGTATCACGTTGGACAGAGATACCAAGTTTATGGGACATTTTTGGAGAACTCTATGTAAGAAACTAGACACGAGGTTGCAGTTTAGCTTGGCATATCATCCATAGAAATACGGACAAACCGAGGTGGTAAACAAAAGTTTGGGAAACCTTCTGAGATGTTTGACGACCAACAGACCCAAGCAGTGGGAGAACGTGTTGGTGAAAGTAGAGTTTTCGTACAACAATTCTGTGTATCGGTTGACAAGTTTGATCCCATTCCAGATTGTTCGGGGAAGAAGCCTACATGGAGTGGTGGATTTGGTTGAGTTACCGACATAAATCAGGAAGAGCGCGAGTGCTGAATCATTCGCAGAGCATATGAAAGAAATACATGAGGATGTGCGAAAGTGCATAGAAAAGAGTAACGTGACATACAAGTTGAGAGCCGACAGGAAGAAGAGACTATAATCATTTTGTGAAGGAGACTTGGTATATGCACATTTGCAGAAGGAAAGATTTCCGACATGAATGTATAACAAGCTGAAGCTGAAGAAGATTGGACCATGTAAGATTATGAAGAAGATTTCGGACAACGCTTATGTGTTGGAGCTGCCAAGTGACTTGAGCATTTAACTAACGTTCAATGTCTCAGATCTGTACAAGTTCGAAGAAGGTTCAAGCAGTGGACGTGCGGAAGTGTCGAAGATGGACTAGACAGAGTAGATTCTAGATCGATAGAAGGAAGAAATCACAAAAGTAATAGAGGAACGTGAAGTCGGACGTACACGCAATACACGAAAGAAGGAATACTTACTGCAATGGAAAGATGTTGAGTTGCAGGAGGTGACATTGATTTATGAAGAAGAATTCAGGAGACCGACGGAGGAGTCGAGTTCCTTTTCACCTGGGGAGTTTGATGTAGGAGCACTAGAGCCTAGGAAGACTAGTTGACATGGAGAAGGCCGACCAGAGGGAGTGCCGAAGACCACTAGTGAGGAAGAGTAGATTGAATCGCCGAAGTCAATAAGTCGAGCAGGAGCAATCGGGTATGTGACCGATGGATGCAGCTAAGTCGAGAGTCGAGATGTTGGGGACGACAGACGATAGGTCAAGAGCGGAGCGTCGATGGTCGACATATGTCGAACCATGAATCCGGCCATTTTGGGCATGAGCCAAGTGAGGAGGAAGGGGCAGACTGGCGAAGCCTGAAGAGGGCGAAGGAAGCCAGTGGGTGAGTTGAAGCTGACAGACAGTGTGGCCGACATGACGGATTACTGTATGTAGCCTATCAAAAGGAAGCATGGAAGTCAAGAAGAGTACTTGGAAATAGTTCGGGGTTGCTAAGGAAGTTAATGAGAGTTATTGCATTTGGGTGAAGACATGACAAATGTCGTCACAGGAAGAGGTTGTGCAGCACGGCGGGGGCGCTGACAGTTGTAGGTCTACAGGATTAGGGAAATCAACAGACAGGAGAATGCGTGTCTCGGGTGTTGGAGTGGACATCGGGAACAAAAGCAGTAGAGTAGAATGCCAGGGAGTGGGATCGGGTGGATCAGTTGGAACTTGGTAGTTGTTAGAGTTCGGGGAGAATATTGGTAGACTTGAGAGAATAGTTACACATCTTCCGAACCAGAGAGATTGAGTCATAGCTCATAGTTCCGCAGTGAACCAGGAGAGGGTGAGGTCGACACACTGAGAGAGCACACAGTTACTTCTATATTGTAAAAGGCTGAGGCCGACAATAGTCAGTTATTTCCTTGCAGTTTGCATTGTAACCATTTTAGAGAAGTAATATAAGCCAATTCATGGCATCCTGTTTACATCTTGTCTATGTGAGCATCATGTGTTGTGTGTATTGTTAAGCAAGAACCTTAAGTCATAAGGCGCCTTGCGCCAACATGACACCTTTTTTTGGGGATCAATCAATAAATTGTTAAAACATTCAGAACCACATGCCACTACTACATAGAGGGGGGTTTTGAGACAATATTTGTTTAAATTGTCTCAACTTGAGACAAAAAAGATTTTGTGTATTGCCTTAAATATTGTCTTTAAGTGTGTGTCTTAAATTATCAAGTTTTAAACTATTATCTCTATTTGAGATAAAAAAAGTTTTGTATTGTCTTAAATATTGTCTTTAAGCAAGCGTCTTAAAGTATTGTCTTAAAATATTGTCTCTATAGAGACAATATAAAATAATTCAATTATAACCATATTTATAAATATTTATACCTGCGTGAAAAAATGAATAACGATATAACCATATTGTCTCTATAAATGACCATATTGTCTCATGTTGAGACAAAAAAATGTATTGTCTCAAATATAAAGTTAATCATTTGAGCAAAACTAGCTCAAGCTTATTTTCTTAAAATTTAACTATGATATCATATATTGTTTCTATCTTTGTATGGTATGATGGAATCGAACCACCAACCTTCTGCGTTATATAATGCATATGCTCTACCATTGATCTAGCACCCTTCAAAGACTTCACAGAGAGAGATAGGTTGTTTTGAAACACCTTATAATTAAGTGTTATCAAATATATACTAATTATTTTATTTCTTAAATGTAAATTTTATTGCTTAAATCCATATTATTTCTTAAATCTTAATTGTATGTTTTATGGTTCTTATAAAATAATGTCATTTCCAATATCAACAAAACACCATCACTCGTAGCAAGGCATGGTAGAAGGGTATTCTACTGAAATTTTAGATCTTCAAAGCACTCATTATAGCAACCTGGATTCATCTTGTGCACTTGGATGTTGAATACAGTAATTGTTTCTAAATATTCTAAAGATTGCTTTATAAACATATTAATATAGTCAAATTAACATTATGTGGAGAAACTTGTTTCGTCGTGATAAATAAATCCATAAAGTATTATTTCTTACAATACAAGAACGAATATGATATACAAACAATATATATTTGTTGGTATAATATGATAATTTCAATAAATATTCACTTAGATTATCTAAAAAATATTTTTTCAGTAATGATATACAACTAACAAGATCTTGACCATTATAATATTCTTATATTCTATAATTATCACTATTTTAGTAAAAAATTTGCTCAAAAGTAAATTACAATAGTGTAATACTTGTATTAAAAAAAACAAATAGACATAATTTTATAAAAAAAATATTTCTCATGTTCCACTTATAATAAACAGCAATATCAAATATCATACTTGACCTAATGCATGAATATGGATACCATATTTGAAGTGACAAAGATAAAATGTAGACTGATATTATATTTAGAGTGATGAAGATAAATATGGGAAACTATCAAAAACATTATATGGATTATGGATTATAAGCACATAAGAGAAATATGCTAGTAATGTGCAAGATATATGACTAATATTTGCCAAGGGAATTTCCTCCTGAACATGTATACTACAGATATTTGAATTAATTTTGAAATGAACCTAAGGAAAAAGAGGCAATCCACCCATGCCCCCAACTATTATCTGACTCCTTCCATGTTTTGATTTCAATTCTTCACAAAAGTAGTTCATTATAAAAGTAAAATAAATAGAAAAGGGTCACTTAAAACATCTGTTCTTCTCGATGCCTTGATCGGAATGCAACTTAAAGGTATAAATAATTAAGATCCCATGTTATGTTAAACTTTCATATTTAAGTCGATGGAGTGTATGTTCAAGTAATCCATTCATACTATGCACGACCCTCAATTTTCTGCAAAATTTATTACCTGAAATTTCACCTAAAAACAAAACAATTCATACCATTTTGAATGACAGATATTGTGTACGCTAGTTTTGTGAACGTAGTTGAGAAATTTTGGTAACCTTGATGGGGAAAGCTATGATGGGAAATTGACCTAGTATGTACAATGTTCATGCTAGGTTGATTAGCCCAAATTCTATGCCATAATTTTGTTTATTCTAAGAATCATCAAAATTTTCCAAAAAGTATATAAAGCCCTTGGGAATTTCAATATTTTTACAAAAAATTGTCGAACATTTTATGGTTGCAAATTTAAGAATTAGCAAGATTCGCCAAATTTGCTACACTTTGATAAAATTATAGATTTGATCATTAGTTGACAAAGGACACCTACACCAACCCCTCACACCCACCATTTACGCTGAGAGAGAGAGAGAGAGAAAGAGAGAGAGAAAGAGAGAGAGAGATGTTGGTCACACATTTTGAATTGGATCATTCTAAACTTTTGTCCAACAAGTAATTGATAAACCTACACTGTATAAAATTCTCTTTCTTTATACATATATATAGACACCGCTGGTTTTCATGCATTTGTAATTTAATCATTCCAACTTTCTCCAACATGAAATTGAAAAAACTATTGTTTTGAGATTCTAAACATACATGAGACCATTTTATTACTAGCCATGAATTTTAACATGAAACCATTTTATGACAGGCCAAGCATTTTAAAATACTTTGATCCTATTGATTAATAATGGATTGAAGGAATCCTACTCTTACCTTGAGTTTTAATCTAATACAAATACACTGGTAAAGAACATGCAGTTTGAAAGGCCTTAAACATGCTAATCCAATGACAATCCAACACAATCTTGCAAGCTATGTTTTTCATAGTATTATATTTACTTTGATGGGAGTTTCTATGAGAATATGTTCTGTGGCACTCTTTCAGAATCACTATCCCTTTTTAAAAAGAATATTTCCATGTCCCTGTCTCTTATTCAAGAGAATTTTCCATGTGATTGAAGTTCATTTTTGGCGCGGGGCACTAAATTCCATCTGATCGACCGTCCTTTGTTGGATGAGAAGCAGAGGAGGGTGATCAATGGAGATCCTACCAAAATACCAAGCTAGTGAGGATAGCACCATGGGATTTATCATCCAATTCCTCCAATGGAACTCTCCTCACCATCCTCGGGAAGCAGCAATCCTATCGAGTGCATAAGGTTTGTCGATGATCAAGAAAAGCTTCATGCAAAATCCCTCTTTCATAAAATCAATTTCAACCATAAAAAAATAGTAACTTTAAAAACTAAAAAATAAAAGCTTGCAAAAAGAAGAAGTCTAAAATAGATATTGATCTTGTCTTAAATAATTGTCTTAATTATTATTAAAAATAATATAAAAGACAATATTTTAATATTGTCTTTAAAATTCGTCTCAAATAACCCCACCTTGTATTAGTGTGCCTCATAGGGAAGTAATGAATATAACTTTGGAGGAATCTTGGAACCATGTTAAGCTTAGTATTTATTTATTAAGAGTATTTGGTTGTGAATCATAAGCCTTAATTTCACATTAAAAGAACAAATATATGGATAAGAAGATCCAACCATTGATGTTTTTCGGTTATTATAAGGATATGAAGGTATACAAGTTATTTGGTCTTGTTTCTAAACATGTCTTGTTTTGAAGGGTTGTTCATGTTGATGAGCATTTCAGCCCAACAATTTCTCCTCATTCTCCCTTTGGTTGTCTCAAAAAAGATGGTGAAGATCACATTGAAAGTTTTGTTTTGCAGAATAAAAAGATGAAAATTACAATGTTGTTACAACTTGCATTGCAGATCATGCTTCTGGCACTTCCACAAGTAGAAAATTTTCCAAAAGATTCAAATTAGATAAAAGAACTACTACCATCAGAATGAAATGTGCATCTTGAACTAGAACAACTTGATCAAGGATAACATGTGAGGAGGATCCTTTGTGAACAAAAGAGGACATACAAATATGGCTATGGTCCAACTAATTTCAACCATTTTTCCTCTAACTCCTACCATACTTTTTCAAGATGGTTGGTGTCTCTCTTTTGAGTAACACCATTTCAACTAATCCACAATAATGTTTGCAAATATGAAAGAATGAAATGTTGCCATGATATTGGAGTGTTCTTCTTTGTTGAAAAATCACACATGGGATCTCATTTCTCTTCTTACGACACAAAATATGGTTCATTGTAAATTGGTCTACCAAATCAAATATGCAATAAATGACTCAATTGACAAGAATATGGCATATCTTTTGGCCAAGGAATTTTCATAGGTTGAAGGAATTTATTATTCCAAGATTCCCTTGTTTCCAAGATGGATTACATATGCAAGGTTCTTTTTCTTGCTAACTCCCAAGTCTATTCACTCTATTAGATGGATGTGAAGAGTGTTTTTTTGGGATGGTGATTTGCATGAGGAAATATACATTGAGTAGCCTCCTATATTTGTGTTGGATCCTTCATTTGTTTGCAAGCTTTGGTGTTCATTCCATGGTCAAACATTCTACCCAAGTTTGGTATGAGAAGATAGAAAATTTCCTAAATGCTTTAGGGTTCAATTGCATCATTCTAATCCTATCCAATAAGTCTCCAATAAGTCTCCTTCTTTTCACTCTCCAGTAAGTCTCCTCCCAATCCATTAGGAAAGCTTGTTTTATTTCCAAATGATTAAATTCCTTTGAGGCCTTAAGTTAGGGAGTAAATAAACTTACATGTTTATAGACAACTGATAAATCCCCTTCAATCTTATGTATATGATTTGTAGTGTTTCCAAAGTGCTCTCAATACCACTTATTTGACAATTCTTTCCCCTAAATAATATTTCTATGGAAATGTGTCATATTATCTCCTTAATTAGAAGAATATAACTACCATGCAAAAATGATATTTTGGATGTAATTTGGATAGGTCAACTAGTGAGGATTAAATTTGAAGGGAGTAGGTCAGAAGGGAGAGCTCGCTGCAAGATCCAAAGTGATTGTAGCATGGTTTAACCCTCCAAAGGGATGTACCTTTGATTGACACCTTTGAAAACCATCAAGTGGATTTTATTTTAGGGTGAATCCAGGAAGATGGGTAACATGTTTTCACCAAAAGTGATGGTGAAAATTTGTGTTTTTTTACCCATTTATTAAATCGAAGCCCTCAAAACTCATATATGCCTTGTGAATTTTGACATGCAACAAAAAAACAAATTGTAGTAATTATATTGTCTTTCCAATTAAATTTAAAAAATAATAATAATAATATCATTTAATATATATAAATTGCATTTAATGACAGTCTTGTTCTTGTAAATTTTAGGAAAAGTTAACAGTAGGGAACACACACACACATATTTATTTTGGGAAATTTCTTTTTTTATTAATTTTCAAAAATGACCATTGAAAATTTTAATTGCATTTTGTACACATGTGTGTGCACGTAATTTTTTTTTTTACTGCTTACAAAAATCGAAAAACCAAAAATACCCTTTTGAAGAGGATGTGTTGATGTGGGGCATATATGTTTTTTGTAATTTGTTGGTTGTGTAGTTTTTATGTTGTTGATTTTTATTTTCCCTTCTTTGAAGTCGTGGGCATGTTTTTTAAGTGTAAGTTTGAAAATAAAATTAAAAAAAAGTATCTAGTGAACTCATAAACTCGTAAATTATATGCTAGTGGATAGGCGATTCATTAATGAATCCATCATTATGAAGTCCTCCACCTAAGAGGTATCCCACAACAGGGTTTAGGCCTAGCAAAGAGGCCAGTAAAATTACATTTTAAAGAGAATCTCAAGTATTCACACAGAAATGCACAACATAACTATCCACACACATGATTAAAATTAAAACAACATTGCCTATAGATAGAACCCACACATTTCACATAGACAAACACAATAATAAAATACTTACTATTATTGAATATGTACTTCTCCTGGAATATATTCAACAGAGCTACTCTATGGAACTCCAGGCTTCACTCCACCTATACAAATTGAACATGAGAACTTTGAAATTCCTCTCACGTGTTTTGTCTTTCATCACAACAAGGAATTTACATATATAGAACTGTTCGATGAATACCAAATAGTTCAACTACCATGGATTCAGTGAATCGTTTCACATTCTCTCCATTATATTGAGTACATTTCTGTTTTTTAGTATTCATTGGAAATAATTAAATGTCATCACATACACTTCCTTTGATTATTTTTACCCATAATTTATATGCATATATATTTAAAATGTCTCTTCATAAAATAATTTGGTTGTATGCAGATTTGTCCTCCTCATGTAGTTGCTTGAATGAAACTTCTGTCTAGGATCGCCTTCTATAGAAGCCTTGTGTATTTGTAGCATCATTGTTGTAGCAGCTCATAAAATCTAAATATACTAAGGAATCAACAATTGACTACTGAAGCAAGTAAATGTGTAGGATATCCTTTTGCACTAGGGATGTTCCCGCATTAGACTCCCTTGGTTGGTAATTCGACCATATTGCTCAAAATGTAGGTGAAAAATATGTGCAGATTGGGCATCCTCCACTACTCATCTTTGCTTCTAATATCCACATTCTCACCTTCAATATTCCAAACCACCATTGTACTTCATCTACCCCACTCTTTGATGTTTCTTTATTTTCTTGTGAATCCATTCCACAAGTTTGTGCTACCTTAGTTTCCTTTACCCCAACAATGCTTAATGCTTGAAATTATTCCCCCTTAGACACCATTTTCATTGCACACTATACTAATTGCACAATTAAATCATCCTCTTCTCTATTAGCTTTACCATCATCTGTCATCTTTTTCTCTGCTACATTTTCTACAAGTATATAGTCACTCAGAATATTGCAAGAATAACAAATTCACAATTTCTCCTCCCTTGAAAGTGATGGTCTTGTAGCACTTAGGTTCTGATATTTATTTTCTTGAGTCCACTATTGTGCACATTCTTGTTTCTCCACTCCCTTCACATATGCCAAGATTTTCCCCTTTCTAGCCTTATCCAATTCATCATTAAGAGGATGTAATTTGATTTTTTCCCATATTTCTAAAATTGATAGGTGTTCATCCTCCCATCGTGCATCAAAATCTTGTCAAATTTCCATGGCCCCCCCAACAAAATGTGGCATGCATCCATGGGAAAAACATCAAATAGGATGCTATTGTTATAATCCCCAATATTAAAAATAACCAAGCATTGCTTGTTTATAGTGACCCTATGCCCATTTTGTAACCATGAAACCCTCATTAGAGGAAATTTGAGGTCTAAAATGGGCCTTATAAGAAAACGAGCCATCATATAATAAAACGAGCCAACCATAATATCTTGATGAGTTGGAATTCAAGAACCAATAGAATTTCAATCAAATGAGTCAACCATAATGGTTAACTTGAGATATTTGTCATAAAAAAAACTACTTTTTTTGTTCGCATTTTCAACATATCTCCCTATGTTTTTACTCAAATTTCGAGCAAGAGCACTCGTTGGATTTGTAATTTAATTCCACGTCCAACGAGTACCCCCACTGCATACTTTATAAGGACCCCACTTCCCAAAAAACAAGAAATATTTGAAAAAACGTGATGATGATGTCATCATCACGATTTTTAAGGTATTTCTTGTTTTTGGGGAAGCGAGGTCCATAAAAAATATGCATTGTGCGTGCTCGTTGGATTTAGAATTTAATTCTGCATCCAACGAGTGGTCCCTCTCGAAATTTGAGTAAAAACGCATGGAGATATGTTGAAAATATAAACAAAAAAATAGTTTATTTCTTTCTTCCTCCAAAATTAATAAATATTATTTTATTATTTTAACTATTATTTCATTATTTTAACTATTATTTTATTATTTTCCTTAGGAGGCCCATTTTAGACCTCCAATTTCCTCTAATGATATGTCTTTGGATGAGGTGTACACTTCAATTTTAATTTGTGAACAACTTCAGTAGATACCAAATTCTTAGAACTATCAGTATCAATAACCAAATCACAATACTTACCTTCAATTTTGCATTTTGTCCTGAAGAGTGTCTTCCTTTGTTATGGTTCTTTCTAAACCTCTTTCTCACATTGTAACAATATCTTCCTCTCATCATATTTTCCACTTTCTCTGACTGCAATTCAATCACCTCACTTGCTGCTACTGTTGGTTTAGTTTTAGCAATATGTGTTCTCCCTTTTTTCCTTTTTCCATCCTTCACAAGTTCTGGACATTCAAATTCCATATGTCCTTGCATCCAACATCTAAATAAAATGCCTTCAAATTTTCCTCCTCTATCCTTGCCTCTTGTTGATCGACCTTGTTCTATATCAAGATTAGATCCTCGTCTAGCAAGATGGTCCACAACAATGGAATTAAGTTCACCTTCTTCAACTTGATTTTCTTTTTGTTGTCCTAATCCATATCCTAAATATTTGTTTACATTTTGTTGTTCCCTAAATAATTTCTCCTTAATCCTCAAGGATGCTTGGTAAGTCTCTACCACTGAATGAAAATTAAAAATAGTAAAATCATCTTGAAGACATATCTTAAATCATTCACATGCCCAACAATGGATTCTAGACTCTCTTCATTCTATCCATACCTTATAGAAATCCTGTAAAATTCCTATGTGTACTCCTTTACTAACATATTTAGCTACTTCAAATTTTGAAATATTCTCAATAGATTCAAAGCATAATCCATATGTAAAAATTTACATTTCAATTATGACACCATCCTATCCTAGGTTTTGATCTTCCCTTTACCACTACATTCTTTGTTTAGCTGCAACTTATCCCATCACAAAGAAGCATGGATTTTCAATTTTGCACTAGCAAACCTAACCCTCATAGGATCTGCAATCTTCTCAAATTCAAAGAGATTTTCCATTTTCCCTATCCAATCTATCAATTCCTAGATATTTAAACTTCCAGAATAGATAGGAGTATCAAGTTTAGGTTTACCTCCAATACTACTAATGGCTTTGATCATTCTATCTTCCAATGTCATGTTCTCCTAGATTTATTCTCTTGTAGTCTTTGACTCTACTTCATCATTGTTTTTGTCTTGCACCATATGTTTAATACCTCTCATCTGGGTTACCTCTATGGCATCCATTATGGCCATCATTGTTGCAAGCTAATTCATATATTCTATATCCTCTTGTCTTCTAGGTATTTCATATGACCCATTCCTCTATCTTCCATCACTTTTATTCTTATATTAGATCTCTTTAAATGTATGCTCCCACTTCAACAACATTCACATATTACCCAATTTGCAGCCATTGTCTTTATAATCCTCCCCACTGCAAGATCAACTAGATTTGATGCCACTCGATGTAGAGAGATCCGCGAACAAAGTTTGCAAAACTGAATACAAATTAACAAGAAGGAAACAATATTAATTTACTCAGGAAAAGAAACAAGCACAAGGAAAATTAGACACCACGAGTAGAAAATAAACATAGAATCTGCATCTTTATTTAATATGGAGGGAAGGCTCCAAGTTACAATTCCACAAATCCTCACTATGGATCACCACTCTTTTAGAAACATCTACAGGTACAAACTGAGAACCATATTACTCAGTCACTTCTCTTTTCCCTTGTTGTTCCCCCTTTCTTCACTTTACAGTAAGAAACTCACTCATATAATATGCTCAAGGAAGGCCAAGCATCAAGACTGTTCACGCACCACCAAATTGGTTTGTTTCATATTCTATGTTTTGTTAGGGGCTTATTTTGTTGGAGAGTGTAAATTGGAGATAAATAAATTTTCTCCCACATAAATCCTTTGACTACGTGAATAAAAATTTAGAATATATCTCGTTGTTAAATTAAATTGGATGCATTGTAAGTGGAAATGGTGGCCGCCATAGATTAATGAATATATGATGTTGTTTTCATGCATACTCGCTAGGACTCCATGACCACACATTTGATGCTGCTTCTCATGCACCCTTCTTCAGATCATGACCGTGTTGAAGAAACAAGATCTACAACGACCTATCATGGATCTGCAATAACTCGTCATGGATCTACAACAACCTGTCATGGATTTACAACAACCCGTGATGGATCTACAATAATACAATTTGGAAAAACCTGTATTAGCTTCTATAGCATGAATATATTATGAGACAACGGTATATATTGGACTAACTACCAAAAGCAAAGGAAATGTGTAGGACTAATCCCTCATCACCAAGGATGCTCCTGTATCATATAGTTTTTTTATATTATCTAGATTTGGAGTGATTTTTGTGATTTAATTTTATAATTTTTAATACTTTATTGTCTAATTTATATCAATTAAATTTGATATCTTCCAATTATTAAATTTGTTATCTTTGTATCAATTAAATTTGTTATGTTTGTATCAACTAAATTTGATATTTTCCAATTCTAAAACAAGTTGAATAATATACAATATTCTTCCAACTAAACTATAAACTATCTAGAGTATTATTTTGTTGACTAGATTAAATAAATTTTAATACTTAAAAATATATATATATAATTAATATTAAAATGAAGGGTGATTAATTTATAATCAAATAGTTAATATATAATCGAGAGAATACAATTTACATTATTAAAATAAACCATAGTTAAGATAATCAAATTTAGTAAAACATAAACAAGAAGAAGAATAATATGGGTACTAGTAAATACCTTGGACCACTTTAAATAATGTTAATAAGTTTAAAAGATATAATTTACATTAAAATCAAACATAGTTAACATAATGAATTTAATTTACTTAAAATATATAATTTACATTAATTCAAAACATTGCTAACATAATCAAGAAGAATCCAATGTAGGTTACTAAATTTTATTATTTTAAAAAGTAGAAAATAAGAATTTGTATTGTCATGTGTTCATAAATTATTAGATTAAAAGTCCCACAATCTTAAATTGAAAGCATACATGTATTTACATAAATTAACCTTGAATTATGTTATAATAGTTAAACAAGTGAGGTTGTATGGCTTTATAATGCTTGATATAATGGAGTCATGAGTGATGCTTGTGTGAAATTGCCCACATAAGATCCAAAGAGATGATGTAAACCTCACTATGAAAGAATTTAGGAAGAAGAGAGAAGCAATAGAACATAGATCCAATAGAGGCAGAATAATTACACACATTGCATTAATCAGAATAGTAACCGGGTAAATATACAATGCTGAGTATGAGGATTCGAATTCACTAGGTGTAATTCGAATTATCCTTCATGCACAGATCCATAATCAGTGGAGAGTCATCAGTGCCAAACTAGGAGTCTATCTCATCATCGGTGAAGTCATCAATGCACAAGTAGTGATCAACCGGGAGTCAAACTGAGTCTAACTGAGTGTGGTTGGTGTAACTGGCACATGGAAGCACTGATATAGTGAAGGAGACTCAGTGGGGGGCGCTCATGGAGCTAACTGGATTCAAAACAGTCTATCTAGTCACACTGGAGGTCCAAAAGAGTGATAAGGTCAGTTAGGAGTCAGTTAATCCTTAAATCAAGGAAGAACTGAAGATAACTGAACTAAACTGGACTGGTAGGTGAAGAAGGGTGCCCTTATCATGCAATAACTGAAAAGAGGGTGCACTAAGCTCTAGGAGAGCTAAGACTGATCCGAGAGAAGCTCCCGGGGCTAGTTTGGCAAGGGCTAGGTGCTGGTGCTGCAAACCCTAATTGCATGCAAACCCTAATTGCATGCAAAACCCTAATTGCATGCAAAACCCTAATTTTGCATGCAAGACTGAAAATGTCAGAAATGTTAGAAGGACTAGGATGGAGTATAGGAATATCCTAACACCCCCCGTTAATCCATCCTGGGCCCTGGTAACTAGGACCAAAGGTCACCCATACAATCAATGAAATGATAAAAAGAATACTGCCTCAATTTTTCTTTTTCCTTTTTTTTTTTTTTTGTTTTTATATTTTTGAATAACTCAAGGAGCCATTACTCTAAGCCGAAAAAGAAGCAAGCTTTCATCAGTGAAAACTTTGCAAAGAGACTTGGTAAGCTAATCCTCTGTAAAGTGCGAATGCAAGTGCTAGAGAATGTGTTGAATGTAGCAAGTCTTTCAGGAACCTTTTTTGTCACTGGAGCGAATGTATCATGATGAGTTTTCCCAAGGAATGGAAGAGTAAACCCCATCATCATGCTGAATCTCTCATGGAGAGATGGATGGCATAATGCAAGGTTAGCATGCTGCTGAAGTCTAGTAGTTCTGTAAGCAAATACATCATCAACTGTGTTCTTAGTAGTAGCAAGGACTGTGTGAGAACATATTTCTCTTGAATCTGGACTAAGAATAGGGGTTGGCTCTGAATCTTCTTGAACTATGATCTCAACATCAAAATCTTGATCTTCTTCCTCACTAGAATAGGAGTCACTGGAAGAGAAGTCACTGTGATCATCATCAGAATCTGAAGGGATAGTTGGAGAGAAGGGCATGAAGTGGGAGAACTCATATGCCTTTGAGGCATGATTAGCAATCCCATTCGCTATAACCTTTCCAGTGGAGATTTCTGTAATCTCTACTGTGTCTGGACCAAAAATCACTTGTTTTGGAGATCCTGTATGAGTCATTTGATATACTGATAACAAATTAGCTGTAAGAGAAGGAACAAATAAGACATTTTTGAACTTACCATGCTCCATATGAACTGTACCCAAACCTTTGGCAGAAATCTGAGAGTTGTCTCCCATGTGAATGGTAGGCCCATCTTGGAGATCCAAAGAGGAGAAAGATTCTTCTTGTGCCATCATGTGGTTGGAAGCTCCAGAATCTATGAGGAGAGATTTTGTCTTTGAAAAACCAGCCATCAATGCATGCCAATCATCAGATCCACTTCCAGAATCAGACATCTTTGCTTCTTTTGGAACAACAATTTGGTTTTGTTCAAGAAGCTTGGTTAGAAGATCAATCTTCTTATGCATGCAGGCATGCTCAGGATGGTTTCCTTTCTTGCAATAGGTACAATTTGGTCTCTTTTGTTTGTCATTCTTGGATCTTGAAGGTTTCTTTCCTTTGCCTTTTTGTCCCCCTTTATCATTCGCTCCACTTGATTCACCAGCCAACAGAGCTAGATCTCTGGAGGTTTTGATGGCACCCATTTGAAACAGTTTGTTCTCTTCTTGAGTGAGAGCCTCAATGAAGTTACTTAAGGTGGGAAACTTCCATCCAGGGATGGACATTCGAACAGAATGAAAGGTAGATACAAAGACAGAAAATTGAGATCCAAGTTTGCTCAATATAGAGAGTATCAATTGCTCATCACTTTTAGTGATGCCACATTGCTTGCAATGCAAAACCAAATTCTGAAATTTGGAGAAGAAATCTTGAATGCTCTCGAAATTGCTAGGTTGAAGGGCAACCAATTCATTCTCAAGAATGTAGCCTCTCAGTTCGTCTTGTTTGCCAAAAAGACTCCTCAATTTTATCCATAAATCATATGGAGACTTCAATCCATCAGCATGAAACAATAGATCATCAGAAATATGAAGGCATATGAATCCAAAGGCTTCATCCATTTTGTTTAGGTGCTTGACTCTCTTTTCAGCTTGATGTGGTATGGCATCTTTTTCTTCAACTATTCTAGTAAACCCTCTTGATTGCAAGAGTATTATCATCTTCCTCTTCCATTCGAAATAATTGAAAGGAGTGAGAAGTATAGAAGAAGGATCATTCGAATTGCTCATCTTGATTGCTTGAACAAGTGCAAAATAGAAGCTACTGAATCTGCTGCTGCAACTGCTGGAACTTCAAAATACCTGCAAAAAAACTCTCAAGAATGGAGGTAGAATATACTCTCAAGGCTCTGATACCATGTGAAATTTCCCACATAAGATCCAAAGAGATGATGTAAACCTCACTATGAAAGAATTTAGGAAGAAGAGAGAAGCAATAGAACATAGATCCAATAGAGGCAGAATAATTACACACATTGCATTAATCAGAATAGTAACCGGGTAAATATACAATGCTGAGTATGAGGATTCGAATTCACTAGGTGTAATTCGAATTATCCTTCATGCACAGATCCATAATCAGTGGAGAGTCATCAGTGCCAAACTAGGAGTCTATCTCATCATCGGTGAAGTCATCAATGCACAAGTAGTGATCAACCGGGAGTCAAACTGAGTCTAACTGAGTGTGGTTGGTGTAACTGGCACATGGAAGCACTGATATAGTGAAGGAGACTCAGTGGGGGGCGCTCATGGAGCTAACTGGAGTCAAAACAGTCTATCTAGTCACACTGGAGGTCCAAAAGAGTGATAAGGTCAGTTAGGAGTCAGTTAATCCTTAAATCAAGGAAGAACTGAAGATAATTGAACTAAACTGGACTGGTAGGTGAAGAAGGGCGCCCTTATCATGCAATAACTGAAAAGAGGGCGCACTAAGCTCTAGGAGAGCTAAGACTGATCCGAGAGAAGCTCCTGGGGCTAGTTTGGCAAGGGCTAGGTGCTGGTGCTGCAAACCCTAATTGCATGCAAACCCTAATTGCATGCAAACCCTAATTGCATGCAAAACCCTAATTGCATGCAAAACCCTAATTTTGCATGCAAGACTGAAAATGTCAGAAATGTTAGAAGGACTAGGATGGAGTATAGGAATATCCTAACACCCCCCGTTAATCCATCCTGGGCCCTGGTAACTAGGACCAAAGGTCACCCATACAATCAATGAAATGATAAAAAGAATACTGCCTCAATAAAAAGAATACTGCCTCAATTTTTCTTTTTCCTTGTTTTTTTTGATAGAAATATGTTTAGTCACTCTTTTGAAATGTTTTTAAAAAGTTTGTATCATATTTAGTTATCATTTAATATGTACAAATAGAATATATATAATTTAAATTAAATGGATTATTTTTTAGTAATGATCTCCCCTTATCACTCCACTAAGCGAAGGAATCCCTTAAAAAATAAACCAAAGCAACTTAATCCAACCCACATAATTTCTCCACATGAGGGTACACAATAATTTGTTAGTATAAGGTAGGATTCTTGGGCCAGGCATCCAAATAATTCCCATCAATCATTTTTCATCTGAACATAGTTGTTGTCTATAGAGAACCTTTAAAAACACTTCATCATCAAGTGTAAATCAATTATCGGAGAAAGAGGCGCCGCAGCAGAGGAGGTTAAAGCCGAGGTAATGTGATTTCATTCCTCATGGGGGCTACCCACCACCTATTTAAAAGAGGTGACACAATAACATTCGAGGGATAACTTCTTTCCCCCCAATGACGAAGGTTCTTAGTGTCCAAAACGTAGGATATATACCCTATAGGTTACTATCGTGGGAAACCAAAAATACTTGGATCAAAGTTTGTTGGACACTGGTATCGCTCCCAGTTCCCATTGTTATAATTTATCATTTGTTACCTTTGTGGGATATCTTTGGTGGGTTCACAATCATTGGCACGATATCCTTTGGAAGGCCTAGTTACAATTTGTGTGGAAGGATTCTAGATCATAAGGACCTATTTACATTTTATGTTGTGAATACATTACATGATAAATTTTTGAAATAAGTATATGCATATGGAAAAAAAATCAAAGGACATAAGATATTATAGTGATCTCTAGAATAGAGCTATGAAGAGATCACACAAGTGAAAGTGTATTTGACTTCAAATGGCATGGCTTTAAAAAGAGAAAAAAAATTGAAACATGATGCCAAATGAAGTTGGAATGATTTCATTGCATCATTGTGAGTTCTAGGAAGTCCATTTAAAGTTACTTTTGGGGCAACAATAACCAAGGGAAGAAAACAATAAGAGAAATATGGTATTATTACTATGAATTGGATTTAGGAATGACTAATTTGGGCTTGGATATAATTGCTCAAGGTAAGTGGAGCAACAAGACTATGTGAGAAATATGCACATGCAACCCAAATTTAGGAAAATATTGTTGCATGGTCAAATTGGACTTGAGGATAGCTTAAGACAACGGTGGAAGATGCTACAATGATAAAGGAAGCTACATAATGCCAAGAAAAATAACAAAATCATAGCTAACGATCCATTATGAATTGGTAGAAAGGCCATGAATTGGGTCAACTATGATGCGAAAGCATAACACCATTCTATGAAAAAGAGTTGGAAAGGAGAAAAATTCTGAACTCATCTCTTGTTGTCATATATTGTAATTTTTGAGTGGTGAGAAGGGATATATATAAGCCTCCATAAAACCCCAATTGATTGGGTAACATCAAACATGTTAATGGAAGTCATGTAGTTGTGAATTTATTTTTGGGGATTGCATAAGCAATGGAAAGGGATTGAATAAGAACCCATTAAACCATATTTAGATACCTTAAATATCCATGTGCTTTTGATGTTTGAATGCATTTGAAATATTCATGGGTGAGATCGTAGCCTTTGAATGCTTCTTTTTTTTATGGTATTTTTTTTCTTCATTTTAACGAGAGTCCGTTATTTGGTCAAAGTTGACCTTTCAAATTTTCAATTGGACTATGCAGGGATAGATCTCGATCATATGTCATAGGAGCTTGTTCCCTCCCATATGGTTTCAAGAGTAATTGGGAGCTACAATGGGTTGGTAAGGGGTGGAAATTGTTTAGAAGGTTTGGATGCTATCACAGGAGAAGAGTTCGAGAACCCAATCCTTGTTCGTAAAATTAGAGAGAATGTTAGTAACATTATTAATTTGTATTTTGAACAACACTCAGTGATTACAAAGGCTCAAATCCTACATGGATTGATAAAACATACAATACTAAAACATGCCACAAACCTATTGGGTTTTCAAGATGCTAAAAGTAAAAAGGCACTTGACACTATGATAGAAAATGTGACAAAGGTGTTATATTCATTTGTAAAATCAAGAAAGCCTAATATCCAAGTTTCTTATAGGGAAATTACAACTCTTGTTGTGGCATCGAGAACCTCACAAAGTCGAATGGTGGAAACAATGTCAAAATTGCTCCTTGTTTCAAGAAAATACTTGCACAAATCAACTAAATTCAGGGTACGGATATATGAAAACAATGAAGCTTCTTGTTGGGCTCTTATTTGTAGGCATCCCTATCGAGACAATATTTTTGAATGCATTAGAAAGAAGGAAGTATATTTTTGGGAAAACCATTCTCGTGCTATACCAAATCAAAAGCATGTTCTGCAACAACGTTTATCTACATGCATTTATGCTGAACATTGTAAGAATGTTATGGAGATGATAGGAGTTGCATTGTTTGAAAATTTCAAGATACCAATCGTGGCATCAATATCTCAATTAACATATTTGAAAAACTTAAAGCATGGTATAATAGGCCAAACACAATTCATGACACTTGTTGTTGTCGATACCTTATTGAATTCCAAGTCTATTATGATACATTTACAGAATTTTGCAAAAGGAACTGGCAGGGTGAAATAGCTCCTCCCATGGTGTTATATTTTTTTTCTATGATAATGTGCAAAAGGAATCCTCAGTATGTGTTTTCAGCAAAATATGTGTAGGTGGAAGAAGATGCCTGAATGTGGTAATTTGGTAGTGTCCCATAGAAATTTCCCCATCGATCCAGCACACTTTGGATTTTCGAATATCACAATTATGTGGAATAGATATGAGTATGTTAACATGGATGCATCTTCTTCTTCAGTTGTGCCATCTAAGAGGATTCAATTGATTGAGGACATAATTCCTATTCCATAATTCATGGAGAAGTTTCAAAATCATATTTATAAATACATTAAACACTCTCATAGGTCTAGGTGGAAATCTTATTAATTCAATATTTCTCATGAGGTATTTGATCCAGGAACAATCTTATCAGTGGTAGACTTTGTCGAGAACTACACATTTTCTCCCCAGACTGAGATACAAAGTGAGTACTATCACTTTGACAAGGTGTCTATATTTGTGCATGTATTGTATTTACATTCTTAGGTGAGCATTGATGGTAGGATAACACTCTTCAATCACATAATGTGATTAAGGAGTACCATTTTTATATCAGTGGTGATCGTGAGCATGCCAAATTGTTCGTTCAACATTGCTTTGGGTTGATTTATGACTCATTTAGAAAGCATGAGGTATCATTTATAGAACATTGGATTTGGTCATATGGGTGTGCGTGGCAGTTCAAATCGGCATGTTCCTTTTATTGGTTGAGTTTCCTTCATGAAGAGACAAGAGTTCGACATACTCGCAGCTTTTAAAAACAGGGCATAGAAAGGGTGAACATGATGGTGCAGGTGCTTGTGTGAAACAAGCACTTAGGAGCTACCAAATGAGTCATGGTTCAATCTGAACAAAATCATCTACATAAGTAGTTGATTGGTGCACATTGCATTTGGGACATGAAGGTCATGAACATGCAAGGTTGGTGCATAGGTAAGAGACTATGGTGTAGAGTTGAAGCTCACATTTTGAATGTACTTTGAAACATCATCTTAGTTGAAAATTTATATATTTGATAAATTTATTTTGATGCAGGTTATTTTGGAATGCTTCCCTTGTCAATGTGAATAGATCCATTCCTTGGTATTGTAAGACTATACTTGGCATGAGGGGATTACACTTTGTTCAGAGTAAAGACACAAGCGACATATTTTCCATATAAATGAAGAAGTATTTGTGATTTTGTGAGTTCTGCATCGATGAAAATGGATGCAATCTTGCTGAATGTGAAAATGTTGGACATGTGAAACAATGGAAATATGTCCCTCTTAACTCGAAGGGTCCACATCCAATTGCGACATGGAAGCATATGCAAACTTAAGAGTATGTGGTATTGTTAGATCATGATCGGGTTTCTGATGTGTTTATGGAAGGTATGTTACTTCATTAATGGGAGTTTACTCAGTATATACATCACATGTTTTTATTTGGAATCTTCGATTGAACATTCAACCTTCCAAACTTGTACAAATGTGCATACATTTTATTAACATATGAAGATTTTGTTGCAGGTGATGTATTTGTTGTCACTGCACCTCGAGACAATGAAGAGAACATAGCATATTATTTAATGCGGCGTGCACAAATTAAAAGTAGGTTGGTGTGACCCTATCAATATGGAGAGTAACAATCACATACCAAATTAGTGACTTGGTTGTAATGGGACACTATTTTGAAAAAATGAAAAAAACAAGGCGATTATATTATTTACAGATATTTTATGCTTGAGTATATATCTTGCTAGTACAATCATTTGGTGGTGGAAAATTGAATACATCTCATGAAATCAGGGTGAAAAGAAGTGAACCAAAGAGATGGAAGATGGAATAATATGACCATGACCGTATTATGTAAACTTGCATTCCTATAACCCATTGGCTAGAAGAATAAACTACATATGTGCACTTTTTTTGTTGACCTACTTGGCACACTAACTTGTTCCCATAATGATTTGTATGATTTTCATATTGTCTGATTTTGTATCAATATATCACATGGTATCAATTGTATCAATGTCCCTATTATCTATCTTAAATATTTATTTTACTTAGCTTCGAGGTTCCTCCACATACATATATCACAACCTTTATATTTTTCAATGCATGGGTGTGAAATGTTCCTTATATCCAAGCATGTGAAAAAATACTTGAGAACCAAATTCACTCTTTCATAGTGACCATACTACATTTGAATATACATTGCAAAGTTTTATTACTTTTTTTTTTCTTATTTTGATATAGACTAGACAAAAAGACACAATCATTCTACTTGAAATGAACAATGTCAATACTTATCCAGAGGTTTACTTGGATCAAATGTTAAGATTGAAATTATCTAGGACATCTCTTGATCTTAGAAGTTTGTGGGGAGACATATTCTTCATGCATTGGTTTTCAAATTGTACATTAATTGTAGTGGTTGTCAAAAAGTGCCTATGATTGTGCACAACTTGTAATGTGAATGATAATTTGTAATTCCTTATTGTAAGTTGTAATTTGTACATCTAATTAGTAATTTCTTAAACTGTAATTGTACAGTTGTAATTTGTAATTGTAATTATAATTGTAATTATTTTTAATTTGTTTGTAAGAAATGCCCATCACTCGGGGCTAGTGAATTTTCACCATTGGTTGAGAAACCGCAACCCAAGGGCATTCAAGCCGTCAAAATCACCCATGGATTGCACCCGACCTGGGCCAAACCAACCTTCAACTATGTTGGATTGTTGGGTGTCGCCTCCCAATTAATGCACCTGAAGGGGATTTGAACATGGGTCTCCCTTGGAGAATACCCGTCCCTTGACCAAGTGAGCTAGCGAGAATTGACATTATAATTGTTATTGCAAATTGTAAATTGTAACTCTATTTATTAAATAAGCATCATTTTAACAACTAAAACTGTGATGCAGGGATATATTTCCATAGACTTTGCATCTCCATTGCATCAATAACATTTGAAAAATAACTTTTCAAGGTCATGTTGACCTTTTTATTATGTCTCTTAGAGTTTTTATGTGTCATATTACTATTGTTGTTAGTTTACATGCCAATGACCTAGTTTAGTTTATTAGCATTACATTACCATTGTGAGATGGAACTTTGGCATATTGTTTGCATCTTCTA
Organism: Larix kaempferi; assembly: GCA_027924585.1. Classification (NCBI taxonomy): domain Eukaryota; kingdom Viridiplantae; phylum Streptophyta; class Pinopsida; order Pinales; family Pinaceae; genus Larix; species Larix kaempferi. The sequence continues at coordinate 1,115,624 of BSBM01000328.1, forward strand.
AGCTCATTTAATTTATGCATATTTTTAATGTCATTTTGGTGACATAGTTGTCTATTTAGCATCATTATTATGTCACATTGAAAATGTCTTGCATCATATTAGCATAATTAACATAACAATAGTGTTGTTTTAGTGTCACGATTACATTGTTTTGCATCAAAATTTTATTATTATTGATTTATTAATTTGATTAAAATTCAATTATTATTAATTATTTGATCCATATTGTAAGTGGTATATAAAGGACTAATAGTTATAACAATATTTTAGGATAAAATCAACTTCCTTGTTACATATTGACGAATCAAGATAGAATAATATATATACAATTATGTGATTGAAAGAAAGAGTTTTCCAAGAAAAAATTCAAAACACCACAAGCATAGTTGTTCCTGCTATAATTTCATATCCATGTTAGATACATGCTATGATAAGTAGACAAGGTTTTAATAGTTATCATCTTTCCTTCTTTCTACTCATTTTAAACTCCCATTGCATCTATAATAAATTTTTTAAATTCCAAAAATTGTATTGAATAAAATCAACATGAGAAAATTAGGATGCAGAAAGCCTTTGTTTTGCAAATGTTGCCTCCTCTCACTTATTTATGGTATTAGATAAATCCTTCAACCTTAGATCCCAAATGGACATGATTTCTACCTATGTTGGGAGTTTGTTGAACTCATTTCCCCCGTGTAAACATAATACCAATTCAAAATATAGTAATATAGGTATAAAACCTAAAAATATTTGTTAGAAAAAGTAATATCTAAATTAAATTCTTATTCTATAAGTAATGTTTCATGGTAGTGTTGTAGCCACAACAGATCCCATGCTTAGATGAAGCACGGGAGCCCCATTTTTTGAATAAACGCAAAGGTATTTGGGTGAGTTGTCTTGTAAATATCGGGTTTTGGTTTCTACCTCTAAGATCCTTCACCCATGCTTTTGGTTTGCCTGTTTGAGAAGATTTTGATTAATTTTTCCAATTGTTTTGGTCTGGAGAAAGCTAAAATTATGAATATTTTGTTGTTTGCTTTCGTCAACCCGAAACCCAACATTTTGGGAACCCAAAACCCGCAACTCGACAGGTGCAGGTTGTGGGATTGTTGTTTTTAGTTTTAGGTTTTTGGTAAACCCGAAACCCGCAACCCGACAGTTGCGGGTTGCGGATTTTGTTGTTAATAAATTTGGGAAACCTCCATCCTGAAACCTGCAACCAGAAACCCGCAATTGCGGATTTCGGATTGCGGGAACTTGTTTTTTAAGAATTACGTTGTGTGTTCCCGCAACCCACAACCCGAAAATGTCGAGTTGAGGGATGTGGGAAGAGATTTTTATTTTTGCGATTGCTTCCGTTTCCGAAACCCGCAACCCAAAATTTTCGGGTTGCGGCTTTTGGAAACTCGTTTTTTGTTTGTTATGTTGGCAGTTTGCAATCCCGAAACCCGCAACACGCAAGTTTCGGGTTGCAGCTTTCGAGAATCACGAATAAACGTTGTGAGCAACAACTTGACCCCACAGCCTCGAGATTCAATCGTAACCGTCGATCTGTCTTAATCCTGCGGATGAGATTGCAGTGCATGATTTGGATAATGATTTTCATTGGTTCCATTTTACTTATTTGATTTTGATTCATTTGAGTTGGTCTTATCATTTGATTTGATTCCATGATCTTGGTGGTTAATTTAGTATGTTGTTCCTCACATGCCCCACCTAGATTTGGTTTTCGCTGCACAAACTGATTATTTGAGACGTTGGCTGGTTGATTACCTTCATTTTGGGATTTTGATTGATATTATGGTTTCTTCTCTAATGATTTTGGATATTGCATTAGTATGATATTTGAGCTTGGTGAGGTTCTATTTTCACTTTTGCATGCCTAGAATCATAATGTAAATATTGTAAATAATCTTTATTTTTTAATCTTTAAATTAAGCTTATTGAAATCTTTTAAATATTCATGGTCATGCTTTGACTTTCATTAACTTAATTTGTGTATTTTATTAAATCCATATATTAAACTTATACACAATTTGATGTTATGAGAATTAAAAGAACACATGTTTTAGTTTGTTGGAGTTCTAATTTCCCTAATTTCTATGAGATTTAGTTTTATTATTATTTGGAAATTAGTGGGATTAGAATTCAACATTCACGAATGTAAAGTTAGTTTGAACATGGATAAGTATTTTATTTCTAATAAATTAATTTGAGCATGAAAATCCAATTTCTATTTTACCTTTTGCAATTTAAAAGAATTTCCATTTATTACTGTGCAAAAGGAAATATTATTATTCTTTTCTTGGTTTTCTATTCTTGAAAAATGATATGTTAAAACCTATTTATGGAATTCATTAACTCTCCTATATTATAGGAGTGATTCTTTTCCTATATACGTAACTTGTTTCCAACATTTATTTTCTTAAGAATTAACTTGTAAATAGTTATTATTTTTACGTCTAGGTTTAGGGTTTTAAATATTGCATTTTTTCGTTCACGTTGTAAATATTTCTAGATTTTTTTAATCTTTTATCCATTGTTATTTCCTTACTTCATTCATTATTCAAAAAATAAAAATAAGATTTGCATTTTTCCAAGCTTTTCTAATCATTTTTATGCATTTTTATGCGCGTGTAGAACCTTTAATTTTCAAACACTTTGGTTTTAATTTTTAGATTTTGATAAACCTGAAACCCGCAACCCGAATTTCGGGATGCGAATTGCGGGAATCACCTTTTCTCTTTTTCACTTTTCCCCATGCATTTTTTAGACCCTAAGTTTTTCTTAGGTTATATTTTAATGTAATTTTGGGTCCATAATTTTGGGTAACTTAATTTTTCACTTATGGTTTTAATTTTGGTTTTTTTATTTTGTTTTTTCGATTTTTATTTGATTAAATAGATTTTTCTAATTCAAATTTTCAGTTTTTGCATTATCATTTTTGTTTTATTCATTTGGAGAATAATTAATATGAATAAAAATGAAATCAAGGGCTGTTGAGTGTTATCTTCCACGAGCAATATCTTGAGATTTATGAGTCTGTGATAGCCCGTTGGAAAGCTGAAATGATGAGGAACGATTTGGGAAGATTATATTTTCGATTTAAATAGCTTAAACACCCTGAAAATCTCCCTAAACAGTCAATTTTGGATTTGCATAAGATTTGTCTATTTTCATTATTTGATTTGCAAATGAATTGTTATTTGTTTTAGATTTCTGTTATTAGATTTGGAATGATATTTTAATTTCTGTTTTGGATTGTATAGATGTGGATTTGGATTTGGAGCAATCAAGATTAAGAATTATATCCCAAGTTTGGAATGATAAAAAACGTGCCAAGTGGAAAGGAGTGATCTTTGGACACGATTTATGGAGTGATGGAGATGAATCTGGAAACTCCGAGACATGGGTTTTGTGCAGAAGGTGCCCAATTAGTTTGTCCATGAACATAATCCTCAAAAAGTTCTTCATTTGGGAGATACGTTTGGTTCTTCAAAATGGATTTTCCTAGATTTGTCTCATGGATGGATCTGGAAAATGAAACAACTCAGCTAGATAGCTGAGAAATTTGGGGAATGGTTCTTATCTTTTTCTGTAATTTTCTCTGTATAAATACCTACTTTCAATGATTTGGAGGAAGGGGAGTGCTCGCCAGAGCTGGAAATATTTCTCTTTCAGAAATGAGGACACGATGCTAAGGTTGATGATGATTTGAGAGCTCGAATCAGCAAGGAACAATTGGACATGCCCTGTTTTGCAGACATTTTAATTTCTTGCAGTTGTGTTAAATACATTAAAGTTTCTCCATATGTCTTCTTGTTTAATTATCAAGTTTATTTGATTAGTTTGATGATGCTCTGAGTCAATTACCAATAACTGTTTATTAATTTGCAATCAATTAACAATTCTGGATCTGGAGTTTTTGGTTTATCATGATTCACGATCTGGATTTACAAATGTGTTGAATAAGTTTATTTATGCAACATGTTTATTTATTTATGCAAATAATTTACAGTCAATATTAAGTTCATTCTAATTTTTAAATTGGCAAAAGGAACAACAGGATATTCTTGGATGCGCTCAAATCTTTAAATTGTTATCAGCAATTTTCAATGTTTGATCATACTTTGAAGTAATAGGTTAATAATATGGTTTTACATTTATGTTAAACTGATGAAATAACTTATTAAAACACAAACCAAGTTACCCTGCACATAAAAACCTTTCATCTTATAATAGGACATACTTAGATTAGTTTCCTCTTCTGAAATAGGTTAGGTTAGCTTAGCCTTACCATTTTCACACCTTTTGTTTTCCTTGATTGGAAAACTGATCCAAGTGATCAAACCACCAACTCTTAGAGTGCCAGCGGAGGCCGAATATCCGTGGAGGATCACCATACCAAACAAGTTGGGGATAGAACTTCCCTTGCGCAAGGTCTTTCAAAGCCTTTCAACTTGGGTTTTATTCCTCTGTTGAGAGCCTTGGAACCATTCCAGCACCTTTGCATCTAACCTGCACAACCGAGGCCTCAACAGGTAGATTAAGGAAATGAAGGTGACATGTTAAGTAGAGCAACAATGTAACAACACAATCAGAAGCATTGATTTCTAAATTTTTTCCAAGTGTTAATCTATCTACGGTAAAGCGATTGAGTAGAGAAAATGGTTATTAAGTATCATTCCATTTTTAGAAGAATGATCAACAATAAAAAATGGCTAAGTCTCAATTCAATGAGTGGAGAAGAAAAATCAAGGAAATTATCAAAAAATTAATATTTTAAAAGTTTCATTCTTTCATTCTGCCAAGTTAGGCAGTTTTAGATGATCGAAATCATCATTCCATCAATTTAAACATTTCATAGTTAAACAAGGAATGGAATGAGAAAAAAACCATTAGAGCTTACTTGCATGTGAGGCAGAGGAATGAAGCTACGAATCTCTAGGGAGCACTACAAAGTGCACACCTTTGATTCAACATTAAAAAATAATTTGAAATTGAGAGCATACATGAAGTGATTCTATTTAGAGATTAAAAAAAACATAGTTAACATTTATCATCTAACCTTCTAATTTTCCATACACATTAGACATATTAGTGACTGAGACACATACATTAAATGAACCTCTCAACAATCCATATTCATATAGGAAAAAAAACAAGAGACAGAGACATTGTATTATTATAATTTGCAATATTGTAAATTGTAACTGGTCATTAATTGTAATTAGTAATTTATAAATATATTATCAATTTCTTAAATTGTAATTGTACAATTGTAAGTTGGTATTGTGAAATTGTAAAATTGTAAAATGTAGGTTGTAACTTGTAATCATAATTGTGACTTCTAACTTCTAACTGTAAAATTTTAAATTTACACTCATCGACATAAACATGAACATACGATAAATAACATTAAACATAAACGCATAAGATAAAGATAAAGTTAACATACACTCGTTCGTGCATACAAATAACATACTTGATAAAGATAAATAACATACACACATCCATATAAACATAAACATAAGATAAATAACTCGTCGACATAAACATAAGAGATCATATATACATGAAGAAAAATACAATACAAAATAGTCCCTCAAGTTCATAAAAAAGTACAAGTATATATATATACATATCTATCTATCTATCTATATATATATATATAGTGTAACATGTACACGTGTCATCAAATATGTGGACTAGGCCCATGATGGACTACGTGATCATCCCCACCACCACTACCACCTACACTGCGACCTTGATGCAAGTGCAATATACGAAAGAAAATGGCATCTAATTTAGTGAACTGCAAAAATTAAAATTTTCAACTCTATAAGTTATCTAGATTTTAGTACTTGAAATCTATAAGAATTTTTTTCTTAAATTTTAAGTGGATGGATCAACTTAATTGGCTCGAGTCGATGGTGATTTTTTCCATATCATCCTTTGTGGCATCTCCTGGAACTATCAATGGGCCCTCACCAAGATGATGCTAAGTCGATTCATCCCACTCATGTGTGAACATCATTGCAGAATCGACAATGTGCTTTGCATGAGTCCATGTATGGTCACACCATGCATGTAATCAGTAAAATAATAATAAATGCACATTATAAATTAAACGTCAACTTGAATTATATATTGCATTGAAACATAAATTACAGTACCTCATTGACTAGCGGCAGATGGTCAGAACACGAGAGAGATTGTATCTCTTGCATAGTAGAATGTTGTCCTATGAGTGGAGGTTCCTCTACAATACTCTTGCCTCTACCATGTGCAATTTGAGAAAGGGACATGAAGAAAGTTATGATAAAATAATTGAAATTATACACATGCATGTAACTTATAAAGTTAGGATGAGGGAACTAGCATATGTACCACATAGACATCAATGGGGGCAATGAATGGATGCTCAAATAATGGCTTAGTGACATTAAGTGATTCCACAAATGCGTTCCTCTACGTTGAGCAACAAAAAAAAATAGTATTACTCACACTACTACATATGGCTCAAAAGTCCCATGAAAGTTTGCCATGAAACAATTAAAATTGATGTTTTCGTGGAAAAATATTTTTATTTTTTGGAAAAAATTGAAAATTCCCTCGACGATCATCTCTATAGCGATGGTATGGACATTTCGTCGCTACAGCGACGACAGTGTGTTGCTATAGAGACGACATGTCCATACTGTCGCTATAGCGACGAAATGCCAAAAATAAAAATTGTTTTTCTTTTTCTTTTTTAACGATCATTGGCTTTTTGTTTATTTGAAATTTGATCGTTGTGCATTTTTGTTAAGATTTAATATGGTAAGACATAAAATATCAGCATTGCATTGCATTTCACAACAATAGCATATATAGGATCAGTGAAAGAACAACAAGCACAACATAAACATAAGAGACACAGATTTATCCTGGGAAACTCTCATGGGTTAGAAAACCCAACAAAGCTTCCTCAATATAGATGACCAACAAATAAAAAGATGTAAACCCTAGACATGAGCTTCTTCTCCTCCATAGCAGATCTCTCCCTCACCTATGCGCTATTCACAAGTGAGTGTAATGTGTGTTAAATGAGGAACACACCTCCTCTATTTATACACATCTCCGACTTGTCTTTTACATTAACTAGGCCAGCCGCAACTTAATATTTTAACATAATGTGGGAGGGCCGACCCCACTAGGGTGGTCTAATAACCCCTTTAACCCACATGACTCATACAGGGCTGACTCCCACTTGGAAAGTCTAATAACCCAAGTTGCCACATTCTCCATGGAGGAATAAAACATCTCCAGATATACAAGAAGGTCTTCAAGGAGGAATGAAACATCAACGAAATAATAAAGTACAAATATAATATTCTTAGAAGTTATAATATTTCAACACTCCCCCTTAACAAGAAGGATATTATAACATCTGCAGGAGCAAGGAGTCATCAACATCATACACGATACATCTATAAATCACTGGAAGCTTTCTCAACATCATCAATGACTCAACCAGTTACTGGAATATCTTCAGGTCTTTAATACTGGAGTATCAACATCATCAGTATTGAGTCTTCACCTTCTGCAGCACTCGATCAGCTACAACATCGCCATCATCTGGATCACCCGATTAATAGCCTCATCATTTGGATCTACTGATCATCATCATAATAGCTTCAACTGGATCCTCTCAATCAACAACATCACATCATCAACTGGATCCTCCAATCAACATCATCGTCATCACGATCAACAGCATCATAATCTAGACCATCACGATCAGCAGCATCGTCATATGGATCATCTTGATCTGCAACATCTAGATCATCTCGATCTACAACATCTGGATCATCTCGATCTACAGCATATGGATCATCTGTAGCACACATGATCCAATTACGGGATGATCAATCCCTCTCACTTTAAGACACCTCTCATGTCTATTGTAGGGACCCCATTTCGGGTTCCCCTAAAAAAGACTTCCACAGAATTTGAACATATAAGTATAATTAATTTCAGAACTTCCAGTATGACTTTTCAGAAGAAGGTATAGAGGCCACAGATCTAGTTCTATCTATTGCAATACATGAATGTCAATAAATAAAACTATATATCCAGATGCATTCGTTTAATAACAAGAGTTAACAAATAAATAAACTAAATACTTCAAACCTGTTTTCGACGGTTGATCCAGCGAATCGATGGAGTCCTCAAAGTGGTTTCCACATGATCCAATCCAATTTCCTGATGAAGTACCGAGTGACTCCTTGGTTGACCTCCCTACCGTATAGGGGTTACTCTCTTTCACCCCGAACGCCCAAGCTAATGGGGTCGTAAGAACACACAAGCTAGCCTCCCGAAAGGATCTCCCAATCCCCATTTCGGCTAATCCCAACTCCAACGATCGTAACATAATCCGAGATTATGATGACCATTCAGCATTAGGGAGCAAGAGATCTCTTTCTCTCCTTCTCCTCCTTCATTATATAGAAAAAGCCTGTGTGCCATGTGTTAACACCCAAAAAGTGCTCACTAGCTCATTTCCCTATTCACATGACCCATTTGTCCACTTTTTCACCATCTGAGCCTCTGAAACCAACAAAAGGTCACCAAAAGACCTGAGTACACCCCTTTTTCCATTAAAAAAGATTATTTTTCCTAAAAAAGCATAAAAAACCCTCAAAAAGGGTCCAAATTCCCAAAAATATTAAAAAGGGAATAAAAATATTAAATTTATTCAAAAAAAAGGAAAAATGAGGGAAAAGTACCTAAACCATGTTGGTCAATACCATTGGTTTCCACAAAACCACAAATGGTATTCCCCACCACCAAAACCTATAAAAAGGTGGTAGGGGCTCCTCATTTCACATCCATCCATCTTCCTATCCTCACGCTGCCAAAATCTCCCTTGAGTATTTGGCCATTGTAGCAACCTTGGAGAAAGGACCCATTGGAGATTGGAGCTGCTCACCATTGGAGCCATTCAACAACCTTCATCACTTGGAGGTATTGTTATTGCAAGCATTTGCTTGCTCCATTGTCAATACAAAAATTACTTTTTTTTATATTTTCTTGTTCTTGTTTTTAAAATATTTCCATTATTTACTTATATTCTTGCATAGATCCATGATTAGTTTTGTTTAGATTAGTTAGTTGTTTATTTCTATTTGAAATTGCTGCTACTAGTTAGCAGGTGCCCATAGCACTAAGCCTGGTTGCAAAACCAGGCCAACAGTTTTTGGCGACTCCGCTGGGTTTGAACAATAGATCTCAAGTTTTGCTTTCAATCTTAATTTTTTATTAGTTTTTAGCCTTTAAATCCATAGATCTGCCATCCTAGACAGCAGATTCATTGCTGCTCTATTTTTTGGCCCCATCTATTGCCATTAACAGCCCAGAATTCTCAATTTTCGGGTTCGTTTTTCAGCTCCCGTGCACGGCTTTCGCCTCGCGGTTTTTAGCCTAACAGTCGCGCGGCTCATCGCGGCTTTTCGGCTTTTTTCTGCGCGGTTCCCCACAGCTTCGTGGCCTATTTCCGCGCTGCACAGCGCGGCTTCACGGTCATTTTCCACGCGGCTCATCGCGACTGTGCGCCAAAATTCCGCGCTGCACATCGCGGTTTCGCGATCAAAACCCGCGCTGCCCATTGCGACTGTGCGACAGAAACCTGCGCAGTCCATTGCGACTTTTAGCCCAAAATCCGCGTGGTCCATCGCAACTTTTAACCCAAAACCTGCGCGGTCCATCACGACTTTTAGCCCGAAACCCGCGATGTGATTTTTTGGCCGCGCGGCTCATTTTTCAAACGACCATATCTCCCTCTCCCGAACTCCGTTTGAAACAATTTTTTTTTTCAAATTGGGTGTTTTCGATAAAGGAATCCAAATATGCTATTAGATTTAAGAAATTTTTCATATAAATTTATCTAATCTTTTATTTTAGTTTTATTTATCACTTCAGTTCACCCATTTTGGCCCATATTTTCCAGTATTAAAATTCCAGCATTTTTTACAGCCATCGAAAAATTTTACTATTTAGAATGCACATGTGAAAGAAGTCTTTTTAAAAATTTTCATCAATTGAAAGAAGGATCTATTTTTGCATTTTATCTGCATTTAAAATTTTTGTTGTTTGCTTCTTTAAATATTTTGCCCATAGCAATTATTGAAAACGAAATCCATTTATTTCACAAAGAAGTTATATTATTTGCTTTCCTGTTTGAAAGATCATTTATTTTTCGAATAGTCCTTGAAAAGCATTTAATTTCAATTTATTGAAAAAGTCATAATATTTGCTTTTGTTTTCAAAAGATCCTTTATTTTTTGAATACTTAGCATTTACTTTTTTCAATTTCAGTTTAAAATACCACACGTGCACCCAATCAAACACTAATTTTAAACTGAGCCTTAAAACATACCCTAATTCCAACCCACTTTTAACCCCACTTGGGGAACACTAAAAGAACTTTGTAGCTAGGTAGTATTGGGGGGATAGGTGTTCCAATAACACCCCTCAGTTATTACATCTAAGACATAGAAGTTGTCCATTTAGGGAGCTAAAATCTCGGCGCGGTCACAACCAGTTTGTGGGAAGGCCTCTCCCCTAGGAGGGTTGAAGTCGCAAAGATGGTTCCGGAAGCTTGAGTGGAATACCGAAATCCATTCAGTAACCGAAGGGTTACCATTCGCAGTTCTCGGGATATCCCTGTATTGGGATATTGCGATCAAGGACCAAACGGCAGATTTACCTTTTCTCGACGCGTCATGAACGGAGTATCCTAGTAGCCTTTCTTTAGGATTGATTACCCGGTGTCCTTCCCGGTAGGGGGATATCTAGCCGTTGTCTCAACACTCATATTGTCTGACTTGGATTTCATCACCTTGCAGAGGATATCGTTTGTTGATTCACAATACTTTTAGTTAGGTGTTTGCATGATTCAACCCACCTTTGGTCTAGTTACACCTATTTTTTCTAGAAGTTGTTTGCATGTTGGTACTATGACCATTTGTTGCATCCCTCCACTTATTGTAGCACAGTTGCTAGGATAAGTGCCTTTTTTGAGGTTGATTTTTTGGCCTGAGAGCCTTCATTTTTTACTCCCCTTCTTGCACCCTTGGTTGCATTAGGGTTTTGAGTTTTTCATATATTACCATTTTACACACAGATTTTTCCACAAAAACTTATTTTCTCACCATTGAGAATTTTAGACGCTCTCGTCGTCTACAGGGCAAACTCCCAGATTTCAGTCTACTTGGCTCTCCACGTCACCGACGCAGAGCCTTATCCCTTGATTCGACACATCGTCGGTCAACCAGACGGTCATCCGATTCTGACACGCCTCAATTCACATCTGATTCTGAGGCAGAATCTGAAAACTACGTTGTATTACCACCAACCACCATTATGGATGGAACACCATTTGACCCCCTATTTACCAGCACCATAGGTGAGACATCCACAGACCCTTCTGCGGCGGTGCCATCGATGGCAACGACCACCCCCTGGGTATGCCCAACATGGGCAACACTCCACATTTAGGAATGCCCAACACAAGGCCACCTCCTGTTATAGGAATTCCCAACATAGGGCCACCACCTATTATGGGTATGCCCAACATAGGGGTCACACCCCCTCTGGTTTCCACAAACCCTATCCTAGGAATCCCTACTGCTATTCCTAACCCAAGTGTAACCCATGTTGCACTTGGAGGCGCTGGCCCATACCAGACTACACCTATTGGAGGGCACATACCCTCCATACCTAGCATACCTTTAGGTGCTACTGGACCCCTACATCATACCACAATGACTAGGCATGTCGCAGTTCCAGTCACTACATCTGCTAGCTTACCATACATGGCAAGTATGAACCTGCCAGACTTAGCTAGGCTCACCAATGACCCCATCAGACACGATCCTACGTGGCCTCACATGCCCACCAAACTCCCCTCTGACATCCCTAAGTTTGAGGGCAAGGCAGGTGAGGACCCCCGGAACCATATCATGTCCTTCCATTTATGGTGTTCCTCCAACTCCATAGTGGACGACTCTATCCGCCTTCGGCTTTTACAGCGCACCTTCACTGACTCTGCAGCTAAGTGGTGTATCGAGCAGCCTCATAGGACGCATGCCACCTTTACCTCCCTTGCCTCGACCTTCCTGCAGTTTTTCCAGTTACCTGTCCGCTATGATGCAGGAGTCGAGATCCTACTATCTTGCAGACAGAACACGGCAACCCACATCACTGACCACATTCATGAGTGGCATCGATGCCGAAGCCTCTGCAAAATCTAGTTAGACGACCGTATCTTCTTAGATTGGTTTCTAAAATCCCTCCTCCCTCTTATTGCGAAGGATGTGGCATCTGAAAGACCCCAGTTTGAAGAAGAGGCCATCCTCAAAGCCCAACAGTTTGATCTCATTTACGCCTAGTCGGGTTATCTATACACCATCATACCAGACGCCCCACGATGCGACTCTTCACGTGGTGACGCGCCGGGGGCATCTCATGCTGCCGATGGCATTATTGGCCAAATCACCCCACAACCTAAACCTTTCAGCATGGTGAGCACCATGCCTGCCCTAGACCTCTCTAGGGCTACATCCAGTTCCGGAGCGACAACTTCTTACGCTCCAACAAACCAGACCCATCACATTCATGGACCCTCTTGTCCACAACATTGCTATGGGCAAGCACCATCAGCATATGTACCTCCTACATTCCATAACCAACCTGTTACACAGAACCCCATTCAGTTCTCGCCACAACAGATGCAGTACCCACAGCAAGCTACACTAGCTAATCCACCACATCCAATAGCTCAGGGGTACCAACAACCCCAACAGGCAACTGGACCATCGCCAGCTCCACCTGCATATTACCCACCGCAACTTGCTCCCGCACTTGCGGCTCCCCAGAATTCCCCCAATGCTCAAGGGCATGTGTACGCACAACAACATCAGCCCCAATACCAAAATAACCAACGCAACCAGGGTGGGAAACCAAACCGTGGAAGAGGTCGCAACCGCGGCAACAACCAAAACCATAACCAAGGTCAACAACCTCCCCATCCTCCACAAAATAATAATGCGGCGCCTGCTCATCAAAACCCTGATCGGCCACCTAAGCAAGCCAAAAATGCTAATTTACGAACAAATCATCCTTGTTCTATTTGCGGAGTCTATGGCCACTATACCCACGCTTTCCCACATTTGGAGTGAGCTCGGCAGCTATGGACAGATGATGCCCATCGTCAAGGGCAGGCGGCTCCTCAACCGCCACCCAACCCTCCACCATCACAACCTCAACCTTTGGTGCTACAAAACCCTTTTCCAACACAAGGAGTGGTGAACACTTAGCCGTTAGCCCCCCCACAGGGCAACGTGCCACCACAACAAATCACTTATGCAGCGCCTGATCAACCCATGTTTGCTTCAGGTACACACCACTTGTTGATGATGTCAACTGTCGATGTCAACATCCAAACCCGTCGGAACCAGTATGGCCCTACCTCCGAAGCCCCCCCCGCCGATAAGGATACTAACGATCATCCCACTGATCAGACGTTACGTATACCACCGCTTCCACTCGATGGTGCCTCTAAAGCACCATTGGTCCCTAGTCACATCGGTGTTACACCCATCCACACCATCCCCTTTCTATTTCCTCCTTCGGGTGTAGTAAGCGCCTCGGTTATGGCTACCCTTAGTCTACCCGGGTTAACATTGGGATTACCCGTGTGGTATATTTCGCCTCCCATTCCACCGCCGACACCAAATGTCATCCTCCAACCGGTACAACCTATTGTTACCACTACTCAACCTCCTCCTGGTGTCACAATCCCTTTGTCGTCGACGAAACCTTCTCTTGGTCTCATGATCCCTTCGTCGTCAACGAATCCTCCTCCTCTTGTCAAGCCCGCTGGGGGCAAAGGTCCACAACCATACACTGCTATACCACCTCCTAAGGCAGTCAAAACCCCACCAGTGTTTCGAGCTCCTCCTAAATGCTCTTTGTGCGATGAGATAGGCCATCCAACTCATCAATGCCCACAGTTACCAGCACTCCAAGAGCATATGAATATGTTGGACGATGACGTCGGCATCCCAGTCGTTAGACTTGAGCCACCTCCTCAGCCTCGCGATAGATCACTGCGCACCAACCATCCTTGTGCCATATGCAGTGTTTACGGCCACTACTCTCACCATTGTCCTGATCTCCCTGACTATAGAGCAGCATTGTACGAGTTAAACAACGTCGATTTGGAGATATCTCCTCCCCTCATCGAGGAGATCTACCCCCCGCCATCATCCTCGTCGGAAGAAGTCAATACAATTTATATGATTTCAACAACTTTCAAACCAGAACCCCTTGATTTATGGTCTGACTACTTCAATACTGATGAGAAAATTTTGGAGACACTTAATGTACCCGACTACCCTTGGGATGATATGCATCATCGCTCGTATTTCCTCCCGGAAACATCTACACCCACCGTATCCAACCAGCTATCGGTCGAATCCAAAGATTTCATACCTACTAAGGTCGATTGGTTAAAGGACCCCATCCCAGCACCAGATGCCTTTGAAGAAGGGAACATGTCCAACATTTCCCCCACTATACAGATAGATATTTCCACAACACCTGGGAAACCTGAGCTAATCTCGCTGGGTGCATCTTGCACTCAAGCAGAAACGCAGGCGTACAAAAAGCTCTTTCAAGAGTTCCGTGATGTCTTTGCTTGGTCCTATACCGAGATGCCTGGTCTCGACCCCGCCATCATAGAACACCACATTGATACATGGCCTGAGGTACCCCCTGTTCGCCAGAAATAGCGACCCATTCATCCTTTCAAACTCCCCGCTGTCAAAGTTGAGGTCGAGAAACTTCGCAAAGCAGGATTCATTTATCCTATTCCGTACACCACATGGGTGTCGAACCCCGTTCCCGTCAACAAAAAGCAAGGCACCATTAGAGTATACACTGATTTCCGTGACTTAAACCACGCTTGTCCAAAAGACAATTTCCCCACGCCATTCATTGACCAACTCATTGATGAGTGTGCGGGCCATGAGGTCCTATCTTTCATGGACGGGTTTTCCGGATACAACCAGATTCACATCCGTAAGGAGGATCAGTACAAGACTTCCTTCACCACCCCATGGGGCACCTTTGCCTATCGCGTTATGCCATTCGGCCTTAAAAATGATGGTGCCACTTTCCAGCGACCCATGACCTATTGCTTTCACGACTTGGTCCATATCCTGCGAGTCTATCTTGACGACCTTACAGCCCGTTCCCGAAAATGATCAGACCACATTAACGACCTCCGACAAGTTTTCCTACGTTGTCGCAAATATAAAATCCGCTTGAACCCACACAAGTGTGTGTTTTGCGTTCCGGCAGGCCAGTTGTTGGGGTTCATTGTTTCCTAAGACGGAATTACTGTTGATCCCTTGAAAGTCAAAGCCATCTTAGAACTCCCCCCTCCTCGCACGCTTCGGCAGCTCTAGAGTCTACAAGGGCGATCCAATTTCCTTAGGCGCTTCGTTCCTGATTACGCCACCAAAGTCGACGGATTCTTACGCTTACATCGTACCCACATACCATTTGTTTGGGATGAGCAAGCAGACGCGGCATTCGAAGCCCTCAAGAAAGCTCTCACACAAGCCCCCTTGATATCCCCACCGGATTTCTCTCAAGACTTCACCCTTTATGTCTCGGCATCTGAATATGCTGTGTCAGGAGTTTTGGTCCAAGAAGATCCCTCTCACCAAGAGCATGTGATATATTACGTCAGCTAGACCTTATCTGGCCCACCCCTACGTTACCCATACGAGGAAAGATTAGCCCTAGCTGTAGTCTTTTCCGTACAAAAATTGCGGCACTACATTCTACTCAGTCATACCACGGTTGTGGCCGATTCCAACCCTATGGTCTATCTCCTAACCCGGTGACTCCTACAAGGTCGTGTTGCTAAATGGGTCATTATCCTCCAGGAATATGACCTTACTTTCAGAACTCCTAAAAGCACCAAATCCCTCGCGCTTGCTCACCTCATAACCGACCTCCCATCCTCTTCATCATCACCCGCTATCCAAACAGATCTGATTGACGAACAAATCTTCATCATTTCGTCTGATGACCCATGGTACGGAGACATTTTGATTTACCTCTGCACGCAAAAATTTTGACCACACATCGATCGTGACGGACGCCGTCGCATACGACACCACACCCCCCGATACCTCTTGTTAGGGGATGTACTTTACCGACGCGGCGTTGACACCATCCTACGCCGATGCCTATCCCATAGTGAGGTAGAACAAGTCCTCAATGATTTTCATAGCGGTGCTTGCGGAGGCCATTTCTCCGGCATGGCCACCGCCCAGAAGATCATTCGGGCAGGTTACTTTTGGCCATCATTGTTTACTGATTGCATCACCGCAGTCAAGCATTGCCAGAACTGCCAACTCTTTGCCCCCAAAGCAAGAACCCCCCCCCGCCCCCCTTCATCCAATCATCACTGTCGGACCATTCTGCAAATGGGCCATCGACTTCCTCGACTGCAACCCCACGTCAGCTGGCGATCACAAACACATCGTTGTGGCTGTCGATTATTTCACCAAGTGGGCGGAAGCCATGCCGACTTACAATTGCAAAGCCGACACTGCAACACGGTTTTTCTTCAACCATGTTATCACTCATTTTGGAGTGCCGAAGCAACTAGTCTCTGACCACGGCTCTCACTTCGAAGATGCCGTCTGGAAAGAATTATCAACCATGTTGAAATTTGAACACCATTTCTCTTCCGCCTACTATCCCCAAGGAAACGGCCAAGTCGAAGCGATCAATAAAATTTTGAAGACCATCCTCCAACGTACTGTAGACAAACACAAATCCAATTGACACCACATGCTTTTCCCTGCACTATGGGCTTACCGCACGTCAACCAAAACTGCCACCAGTTTTACCCCTTTCCATTTAGTTCACGTTGTCGAATCCGTTCTCCCTATCAAGTGCCAGATTCCAGCTATACATATCGCCGTTGAACTCCTACCGGACACTTCCCCGATTGAGCAACGTTTACTACTCCTAGAGCAGGCCGATGAAGATCGGCGCACAACCATTCAAAACATGGAAGCAGCCAAGCAACGATCCAAACTAAGTTACGACAAGCACATCCACCCAAGAAATTTTTCTGAGGGGGACCTTGTTCTCGCTTACGATCAAGCTCATGATAAAACCGGGAAGGGAAAGTTCGTGTCTATGTGGCAAAGCCCCTATATCGTACACACTTGCCTCGGGCAGGGGGCATACATTCTGACCGATTCAGAAGGCAACCCCCTACGCAACCCACGCAACGGGTTGTAACTTAAACGATTTTACCCATAGAAAATCTGATGGACACCACCTTCCATTCTAGTATAGGCTTACTTTCTTTTTTCACAAAAAATTCAAAAAACCTAAATATTTGTTTTTCTTTGCCTGACCGCAGATGGATCCTCTTCCACTCTGCTACGTCGGTTACGCTGATGGCGCAAGCCGTTGGTCTCCCAATCTCGCCTTCGCAGCTTGGGTAATATACTCCCCTTCACATGAGTTAATTCACATTGACGGAGTATGTTTAGGTGCCGCCACCAATAACCAAGCTGAATATGATGCCGTGACCGGTCTCCTGGCCACAGCTCTCCAAATGAGCATCCGTCACCTCAATGTTTTCTTGGACTCACAGCTCCTGGTTTCCCAGCTCAACAATGATTACCAGGTACGCGATCCCTGTCTTTTCAGAAAATTCCTGCGCACTAAAGAAATGGTTAGACAGTTTGAATCCATTTCATTCACACATGTCCCAAGAAACCTCAATAGTGTAGCAGACCATATGGCCAACAATATCTTTGATTGGCACACCAATCACATCATGTCATAACTAAAATGTGCCTCCACGGGCATATACAAAAAAACCAAAATGCATCCACGTGCATAACATGTGCCTCCACGGCATAAACAAATAACAAAATAATGCATCCACGTGCATAACATGTGCCTCCACGGGCATAAACAAATAACAAAATACTGCATCCACGTGCATAACATGTGCCTCCACGGGCATATACAAAAGACAAATGTGCATCCACGTGCATACACGACAATATATCCAAATATATATACACATATACATATAAACCATAATAGTCAACATGTCATAGGTGCCCTCAGCACCCGATATACAAAAATACATCAGTCATACAAAAAAAGCTTCCCCATATGCTCATCAGCATTTGGGGGCAGATACAATATCATCTACTCATCTGGATCCCTAGGCTCCTCCGGCTCCTCCTTCGGCTCCTCCTCAGCTGGTCCCACCGGGTCACGGCGAGCCCGAACTCTCTGCTCTGCCGGCCCCGCTGGATCGTCCCACAGACGTCTCATTTCTCGCTGTCACGTCCCGATTTTCAAGGCATTTTTCATACCCCCACGTCGCCTCGGTTTGCGTGCCACATCGACCGTTCTCCGTTTTCGACATGCCTTATATCACCGGATTCAGTTTTCCGCACTCGTGATGATGCTTGAGATCAATTCTCGCTCTCACCTTTACATTTTTCGGGCATTTTTTCCATGCCCCCTCGTCACCTCGGTTTGCGTGCCACATCGGCCGTTCTCTATTTTGGACGTGTCATATATCACCGGATTCAGTTTTCCACGCTCGTGATGATGCTTGAGATCATTTCTCGATGTCACGTCCTGATTTTCAGGGCATTTGTCATGCCCCCCATGTAGCCTCGATTTGCGTGCCACATCGGCCATTCTCCGTTTTCGACAATCCTTATGTCACCGGATCCAATTTTCCGCACCGACGATGATGCTTGAGACCTTTTTTCGCCCTCATCAACCCATTTTTGTTGGGTATAATTTTATCC
Organism: Larix kaempferi; assembly: GCA_027924585.1. NCBI lineage: Eukaryota > Viridiplantae > Streptophyta > Pinopsida > Pinales > Pinaceae > Larix > Larix kaempferi. The sequence continues at coordinate 1,134,547 of BSBM01000328.1, forward strand.
CTTTTCGGGCCGAGCAACCACTTTTATGAAAAAGGCACTTAGGGAGTTTCTGTTAAGCTATTTTCTGACTCCTAAAAACAATGAAAAGATTGTCGAGCAACCTTGCTTCCTTTCATGCTCGTTAAACGTATCTAAAAGGGCGTCTACCTGGTATAAGTTTACCCCTTTTCCGGACCTTGTAGACTAATTACGAAAAAGGAATACTCTAGTCACATCGGCTAGAAGAGTTCTCCATCTGCATCATTTTATGCTTTTTCGGGCCTTGGAGACTAAACTACGAAAAAGAACATCAATAGAGTCCACTTACCGCTTTTAGACTCTCTCAACATGAAAGCAACCATGAGCACCTGTCGTCCTAGCTCATAAAATCCGCAGGAACGTACCATTTTAGAGCACACTTTTATCCCTTCTTGGAGCTCATTAAAACTACGAAGAAGGAATCAATGGTACCTCTTGGCACTACAACAGATCATGTCTACTCACATGGCATCTTCCCCATTTTGGTCACCTTTGTTCAGATTATTCTGTAGTATGTCACCCTGACGATACCTCGACAGCTACCATCAGCTTCACCCCCCCCCCCCCCCCCCCCCGGAGTCAGTACATACCCTTCAGTCCCTAAAAAAGCAATGATCCCCACACCTACAAGTCAGTTCCCTAAGCTTCCAGGTCAACCATGTCATCATGCTCTGAACAAAGGAAGTTTGAGTCTACCCAATTTTTGACCCAGTTATTTCCCATCCCCACAAGTATGTCAGTCCTACCATCAGTACTACAACACTTCAGTTCTGCACCTTGTGCTCCTATCAAGGAAAAATCATTGCCTTGTTAGTTGCTGGTCTCCCTCTGTCGACGACAACCGCATTTATTCCATAGGATAGAACTAGAGGTCCCTGTGTCTTGGACTCATTACCATTTATGATGAGTGCCTACGAATCATTTCGAGAGGAATCCTCATTGCTTCTCCAAATGGTTGTTTCTCACATGCTCGACTTCAACACCTTGATCGCATCGTTGAGACTCGCACAAGGCATTGGTCCGCTCAGTTATTAGTCGAAGACCCCGGATACCACCTGACTCCACATTTGAGAGTCTACCTATGGATACAACCAGTTACATTTTTTCTATAGATATCCGGGTTGCGCATGGAAACAGTATTTAGATGTACCCCAGTTTCATACTCCCCTGAGTACACAGTTACATTACTTCTCAGAGATGACTCATAGTCTTTGAGTCCCCACAGATGTTGGACACCTTCAGTTTCAGCAGTTCATCAATTACTCCAGCGTATCAGTTATTGAGATCATTTATGATCAAGAGTATATCCCAAAATAATGTCCCCCTTGGACCATTATGATATACCAGTAGATTCTTTATGTATTAGATCCCCCTTCTTGGGACTAATTGTTATGTATATGTCTTGATACGAGCATGGGAATGCCCGCCTCGTCCATTATCAGAGATTATACCTCATTCATATTGAGGCCATGTAATATTTTTTGTTTCTTGCAGCTTCCAAGAGCCGTGGCTCCAGTCTCCAATCGGTCTCTTCTCCTTCCCAAACCCCTGAAAAAAGACAAAAGAACTATGATGTCTATCGGCCATACGATGAGCTCTTGCCCTCACACATCAGGGGGCAATTTGTTAACACCCAAAAAGTGCTCACTAGCTCATTTCCCTATTCACATGACCCATTTGTCCACTTTTTCACCATCTGAGCCTCTGAAACCAACAAAAGGTCACCAAAAGACCTGAGTACACCCATTTTTCCATTAAAAAAGATTATTTTTCCTAAAAAAACATAAAAAAAACCCTCAAAAAGGGTCCAAATTCCCAAAAATATTAAAAATGGAATAAAAATATTAAATTTATTCAAAAAAAAGGAAAAAGGAGGGAAAAGTACCTAAACCATGTTGGTCAATACCATTGGTTTCCACAAAACCACAAATGGTATTACCCACCACCAAAACCTATAAAAAGGTGGTAGGGGCTCCTCATTTCACATCCATCCATCTTCCTATCCTCACACTGCCAAAATCTCCCTTGAGTATTTGGCCATTGTAGCAACCTTGGAGAAAGGACCCATTGGAGATTGGAGCTGCTCACCATTGGAGCCATTCAACAACCTTCATCACTTGGAGGTATTGTTATTGCAAGCATTTGCTTGCCCCATTATCAATACAAAAATTATTTTTTTTATATTTTCTTGTTCTTGTTTTTAAAATATTTCCATTATTTGCTTATATTCTTGCATAGATCCATGATTAGTTTTGTTTAGATTAGTTAGTTGTTTATTTCTATTTGAAACTGCTGCTACTAGTTAGTAGGTGCCCATAGCACTAAGCCTGGTTGCAAAACCGGGCCAACACCATGTGTTTGTCCATGCACATATTTAATTTAATTTAATATTTTAATTTCCATTATTCTCAAATACATGTGTCTCAATGTTTTCAATGTGCACCTAATTCTCTAAATCAGTGGGAGTTAAGTGTAGGAGAGTTCTACTCCTCTTTTGTTTCTCAAATAGTTTACTAAATACCTTTTTAGTAAAATAAAAATAAAAGATTTGTTATTTTTATTTAATTGATAATGAATTTATAAAAGAGAAATGTTTCTTTTATTAAATAACATCTAATATATATATTCTCTTTAGTTCTGTTTATCTTTTACTAGAATATTCTCTCTTGAAGTTAACTCCTATTACTATTCAAATCTAAGAGAACTTTCATAAGAATTTCTAGTTTAGTTCTTATTCTATTCCTTCAATAGAATATATAAATAAAATAGTTTAGACTAAACTAAAAATTTTTATTTTTAAACAAAAGAATAATGAATAAAGTTTTCTGGTATTTGTCTTCTTAATTTAAAGTCACCTGAATTTATTTTTGATGAGTTTTCAATTTTTTTATTTTAAATAACAATTATCTTTCTCTTGTCCAGGTGCCTCTTCGGTGAGCCCTTCCGACAGTTTCATTTCTTCCTTCTTATGGGGAGTACTGCGTAGCGACCGGGAACCGTTACCGCAATCTCTCAACTACGCTCCTTGGAGACTAAGGGATGTTGAGGGATAAGGCTCTCATTATTGCGCGTCCCTCAACTCATCGTACGCAACCAAATCATTATGGTCTTTCCCGTATGGCATACGCTTCCCTGGGTGAGCTGAAACGGCTTCACCCGTGTGTGGATTGCTAATTCAGGGTCGACAATTAGTCGTCGTACCCTTAAGTGTTCTTTCCGTTCTTACAACCCCAATAATTCCATTGTGGGTCATTCGGTAAATCGTCTTACCTGCCACTGCACACACACTCAAACGCATATTAGTAGCGCTGCACTATGAAATATTTCATCATCCATCCTAATATCTCAGTTAGTCGAGCATATATTTCATTCATCCTTTTCTCTCAATCAGTAAATCATATCTATCATTCATCATTCTATCTCAATCAGTCGGGCATATGTAACATTCAGTCATCCTATCTCAATCAGTCGAGCATATCTAACATTTAGTCATTCTATCTCAATCAGTCGAGCATATCTAACATTTAGTCGTTCTATCTCAATCAGTCGAGCATATGTAACATTCAGTCATCCTATCTCAATCAGTCAAGCATATATAACATTCATTCATTCTATCTCAATCAGTCGAGCATATCTAGCATTCAGTCATTCTATCTCAATGAGTCGAGCATATGTAACATTTAGTCATTCTATCTCAATCAGTCGAGCATATCCAACATTCAGTCATTCTATCTCAATTAGTCGAGCATATCTAACATTTAGTCATTCTATCTCAATCAGTCGAGCATATCTAACATTCAATCATTCTATCTCAATCAATCGAGCATTCATTTATTAAGTAAAGTAATAGTTTCTATAACTGTCGTTCAAGCATTTTCAATATTCAAAGGACCAATTACTAAAGTTTATTTGGTCGGGTCAATTGGAAAGTTTCCTCAAGTCTACAGTCAGTCAATGTACCAAGGCGGGCATTACATACACCCCCTCTTATTAGAACTTCGTCCCGAAGTTAACTTTGTCCTTGTAATTTTGATGCTAGGCTTTTCTTTAGTTTCCCATTTTCATCATCTTGTCATTCCCCTTTTATTTTTCTCAAACAATTGTAGCCATAAGCACTAGCGGTTCTTATCATTAGTTTTCTTGATCATATAGTATGGTTCCAATACATCACCATGAACTTAATCATAATTTCGTGTAATGTAACTCCAATAATTCCTTCAATAATTGTTAGTACCAACCTAGATTTTCTATTCTTCCGAGTCATCTACGAAGCTCTACGATGTCTAAATTATCTACAAGCTGGATCAGATTCAGTTCATTGTGTTAATCATCTTCATACTTCATCTTACGAGAATCATCTTTATTTGTCCCTCTCGGTGGATTTTCCTAATCGAGAATTCTTTCTTTACCTTTGGTGAGGGTCACATCAAGTTTGTATTTTTTCATTCTCTTTAGTAACATTGTCATGCTATAAAATTAGTGGTATTGGGATCGGCTTCTCATGCTAGTAACACTAATATATCACTCTTCAAAATTTAAGTTCGTTTCACCCTTGCGACCATCTGTCAAAGTATCGTCAGTATGAGCATCATGGTGTCTTGCCAATTTAATTTTTAACAATTTCACATCATTTAACAAGTTTTCCAAATATATCCTTCCACTCGTCTTCTTAGCATGGCTATGTAGAAAAAGTTTTAAAAATATCCCCAATATTTATTCCTTTCTCCGGGTACATTTTCCTTGAAATTCAAATTTATGTTATTGATACAATCTCTACTTAATAATTCCCTCTCTCAGTTGGAATATTCTAGGCTCTATATAATTGTTACTATTTTTCCCTCTTTGCATGAGATATCAAGAACAATGACCAAGATAAAAATAATTATATGCATAATGGTGATGATAATCCGTTTCTCTGCAATATTCCTGGTAGAGCATGTTCATGTCTTCCGTATCAAAAAGGGCTTGTATAATTTTTATTTTTATTTTTTTTATTATCTAATATGTATATGGGATGTATATTCTTCAAGCAATTAGAATTCTATACGTATGTACTCCATATTCCTAGAAGCGTAAAGTATATTATTCAATATCATCCAAGTCATAATTCATAGCATTTCCAATAATATATATATATATATATACCCCAATTATTTTCAACATAAGTAGGTAAGAAACTATAATTCTAGAACCCAATTTACTACTCCTCTCAACAAGGAACTCAACCATTTCATCATGATATCAATGAGTAAGGAAGTTTTAAAATTCCAGATACATATATTTAACTCCTTTCTAATAAAATAAAATAGGTAATGTTCCATACTCTTAAAGATCCATTCTTCTAAATTCATAAAGTTCACTATCCCAAGATTAAATTCTAACATTTCCATAAGATTTCTCACCCCTTATTTGATATAAGGTGTAAAGAAGCTTAACAACTAATTTGTAGATGTGAACCCTTCTAATTATACTAAAGTAGATAATACCTATTCCTTTCGAAGGGTAATGCATTTTTTTTTTAATTCATAGGAGTTGCCAATTCGACGACCCCCCTTCTTTTTTTAATGCAAAGTTACATTTCATAACCACAAATTTATTTATTTTTTATTTTCTAAAAGATATACAATGACTTTAAAAATGACAATTTTGATTATATTTCAATATCCAGAATTGATAATAACATTATTTTATATATTTACTTTCCAAAAAATATATATATAATTCAATATCTCTCTTTTTTTTTTCTTTTTTTTTTATAATTCTCATATCTATGTATCATTACATAACCTCATATTATATCTACATAAAATCAATGTATCACTATATAACCTCATATTATTATATATATGTAACTTATAAGAATGTAAACCTATTTTGTTTCACCTCTTAACTGTAATACTCCTTTCAGTGTAAAACTTCTTAATCCATCAAACTATAAACACCCTTCCTTAATAAAATTCATTTCTATAATATTTTAAATATAACTGAAATTTCTTTTTAGCCTCAATTCTTTTCAATACATCATCCTTATTTTAATATTAACTACATCCCTTTCTTTTCATATACTCTACGTATCATATATATATATATAATCTCATTAGGGTGATGGATAGGGGGCAAGTGAAATTCTGGGAAAGTAAAATGAGTAAATTACGCCCAGTGAATTTGAAAAGGTAGTTTATAACTCATCTCTACGAATTCTGGAATTATCGGATGAGAATCAATGCTGGGCGAATTGCAAAAGGGGTAGTTACAATTCATGATATAACTCTGGAAAACGCCTTTTAATTTAAAAAAAAAAGAACACAACAATTTTTAAATAACCATATGCCATTAATTAAGATCTGGAAACGCCATTTTTTAAATTAAAAAAAGAAAAAGAAAAAGAAAAGAACGCAGCAATCTTCAATAAACAATATGTCATTAACTATGATTCTGGAAACGCCATCTAAATTCAAAATACAATAGATACGCAGTAATTTTTTTTTTTTTTAAATATCAATACCCATTAATTAAGGATCTGGAAATGCACAGAGAGGTTTTTATATGCAGAACGCCATCACCGTTATGGATCTGGGAGTCGCCCATCATTGTTTAAATAATTAATAAGTCGTTATATCTACGGATCTGGAAATGCGGACAGGGGTTTTCATATGTAAAACGCCACCACCGTTATGGATCTGAAAGGCCCTTCCAATTATTTAAATAAAACACAGAGATAAAAGGGTTGCTTACATATCTTTTGATGAATGGAATTCTGGAATCATTGATAAATATACACCGAGTTTGGACAATCTTAATCCAAATCGGCTTGATGAGATAAGTTTGGAAACGTGGATCAATATTATCAGCTATGTACACTTTGGGACAAACTGAGAGAAACCCGAGTTTAAATTAATTCGAAACAGAGTATTGACAATCAATGATACAAATATGGATGCTAAATTTGAAGGGGTTATAATTCCAGGGCTTAAGTATCTATTTGAATCAAATCGAATTAATGAAACAAATCTGGAAGAGTGGATCATTATTAACAGAGGTTGGATGTCTTTAACCCAGTCGACTTGATGAAGTAAATTCTGAATCGCTGGATCATTATTAACAGAGGTTGGATGTCTTTAACCCACTCGACTTAACGAAATTTGGAACAATTCGAATATTCCGTGTAGGTAAAATACGAATACAATGAAAAATTGAATTTTGAATAACTAATTTTGAGATACCATATTTTAATTATTTAATCACTATAAAATGTAAATAATATTCAATTTCAGACTTTTTTAAAAAATAATTATTACTAACTAGTTGTTATCTCTCACAGTGTGTGCATTGAGATTTTATATTTTTGTTTTTAAATAATAATTTTGATTGTAAATAATATGTATAGAAATAAATCAACCATTTTAAATGTACATTTATGATATATTAGTGCATATTTGATTAGAATTATTATTCATATAAGAAGTCTACTTCCGTATTTTATCCGTATTGGATTTTTTCATTACTTATTTTTTCCGTATCGAATCGTATTTGTATCCGTATTCGTATTCGAATTATGCTACTATGATATAAACAAGTCTGGAATACTAATAGAATTCAAACATAATTTGAATAATTCTTTTCATACCCCAAATCAATTTCTGATTAGGATCTGGAATCGAACTCTGCAACAGAGCTGATATGTCCACCAAGGTGGGATCGGTCCAAATCTCGGGTCTGAGTATCGATTGGTCATCAACTAGCTAGGTAAGCCTCCTTGTAACGAGGTACGAACCAGTGGGCAAGAAAATGATGCTTGGTGAAGCCCTAAATTTGTTCTCTCTCTCTATATATATAAGTGGAGGAGAAGCGCATAAATGGCAGGATAGGGAATGATCTCAACTCAAAAAGAAAGAGTAACGAGGCTGCCATCAATTTATAAATCCTGGGATTGCCCAAATAAATGAATCCACACAGAAATAGGTCGAACACAATTCGTTTTGTAAAATTCTGGAAATACCAAGAAATGGATCCACACAGAAAATTAAAGGTGGGTGAATCCACAAATATCGTTCACCATTTTTGGCGGATAGAATGGAAAAAAATTATTTTTCGAACCCTCGATCGAGGTATTTTAGAGCCCTCGGTCGAGGTTTTAAAAGCTCGATCGAGGGCTCTAAAATATCTCGATCGAGGGTTTTAAAAAACCTCAATTGAGGGTTGAAACAAGACCTCGATTGATGCAGGAGCATTAGCTCTCAAGTTCAAGTCCCCAAATGTTTGGTTAGGCCATAAGGCCTTGGCACTAGCCAAGGAAGAGAAAATTGTAAAAGTATTGTATAATCTCCTGTAAAGGGGTTTATTTCCTAGCAAGCATCGACAGAGAATATGCTTAGTCTGATAGGTGTCAATATAGGATGAGATCCCTGAACTAGTGGGATGACTCCGGAGAGTAGTTATGAGTAGTTTCTTATTTATAGTCATGAATTGGATGAGTCATAGGAAGGTAGGGTTGGAGTTCAAAGAAAAATAGATCGGTTATAGTAGTGTAGGAACTGATTGCAAGTTTTTAGGAGTTTTGTTAAAGAAATAGGAAAAGATCCGTTTAGAAGGGAGATTTTTAAGCCTATGGGGTAACTCTCGATAGAGATAGACGAAAGCTGGTAACTCTCGGTGGGGGGATATTGTAATGAACTGTCAGTTAATAAAAGAATGAGTTCGGAAATCTATGAGAAAAAGATCAGGTATCTTCTTGTGTGGATAACTTGAGAATGGATGGACATTTTCTTTCTTTTTTTTCTTTCTCGTTACCTGAATTGATTATAGCCATACCACTGTATGCATAGAGGTATTTTAATGATCTGCCGTCTAGGTTCTCTTAGGAGTTTTACAGTTGCGCCAGGGTTTCTTTTAAGGCAGAGGCTAGCTCATATTCTAACCATTACGCATGCAGATGTTTTGAGAAAACTCTAGTAGCAAGATTGAGCCCGAAACCCACCCATAATATAACCCTGTGGTCGAACCGTGGAAGAAATTGATGTTTTCTTAGTGACAGGCGTAGGAGAAGCTCTCATATGAACCCATAGTCGAACTGGGGCTCCAAACGCAGACAGAGACTCAGGATGCGAGTGAGATAGATCTATTGTGACATAAATTTGAGAGATTCAAAGAGCTATCCCCTCTTGCAGTCGAGATTGAGGAATATCAATCGAAACCTGGAAAGAAATAGCGTGGCCATTTGCTGCAAAGTGTATTGCATCCACAATTGCATATTGAGTTAATGTTTTGATAACCCGAGGAGTCTCATTGCCAGGAAGGAGTGCCTGAGCCACGATACCTTGCTGAATATCGCCACCCCCAAAAGCATCGGGCTTGTACAGTGAGGCGTGTTTGCTCATTGCGTTTATGAGCACATTAGCGTGGTCGTATGAGAGGAGGCAGCGCAGGTTTAACCTAGGCACTATAACCCTGTGGTGGTGAATTTTGGACACAAGATAGAGGTCTTATGCGGAGCTGCAAATCCAGATGAAGAGCTAAGAAAACTCACTAAACTCGTGTAGTGACAACCTTATCTAGGTTTCTACAATTTTCGGCCATCATCGATCTAGCTTTTCAAAAGCTCGATCTAGCTTTTGCTCGATCTAGCTTTTCAAAAGCTTGATCTAGCTTATCAAAAACATAAAAAGGCTCATTTTAGGCCCTCGATCGAGCAAATACCTCGATCGAGATGTTGTTAAACCCTTGATCAAGGTGTTGTTAAACCCTTGATCGAGGTATGTTAAAACCCTCGATCGAGGTATTTTAAAACCCTCAATCGAGCAAATAGCTCGATCGAGGGCTTAAAAAACAGGCCGAGAGCCCTTTTCACTGTAGAATGAAATTTTTGTATACTTTCCACATAGATAAACCATGTCATTAAATGATCATTAATGAGCGGACTTGATACCATTGGATTCATCAACGAATCCTCTATCCAGATATATAAAATTTACGAATTTTTATCTTCATATGTCTTTTGTTTTTAAATTTCTACTAAAACTTGCCCTAAAAAACCCTGCCGACAACTTCGATTGAGCTCAAAGATAAATTCACAACATTCAAAATACACATCCAAAAAATTTGAAAAAATACACAAGCCCTAGATAAACGTGTCCTCTTCAAAAGGGTATTTTTAGTTTTGCAAATTATGTAAACAATCAAAATATTTCGTGCACGAACACACATGTGTGCAAAATGCGACTGAAATATTCATTGGCTAGTTTCAAAAAATAATAATAAATATAATTTTTCGAGAAAAAATAAAAGAAAAATATGTAAGCCCTAGTGCATTCTGTCTAGATCATGTTCACATATTTCATTTTTTAAAATAATTACTTTAACGTTAAATTATCGCGCACGAACACAAACTACTTGTTAATTTCTCTTCAAAGTTTTAAGTACACACGTTTCATTCAATGAAAATTCGACGCGATAAATGACGTTGGTATATTTCGAAAAAAATATCATTGGAAAGCCAACATAATTCTCTACATTTTGTTTTTCAACCGCATGTCAAAATTCATTTGGCAAATATGAGTTTCAAGGGCTTCAATTTAATACATGGATAAAATTTCCGTTTTTCACCGTCATATTTGGCCAAAAAGAGTTACCCATGTTCATGGAATCACCCAGCTTGTCAATCACAATTTGTTTCAAAATACATTCAATTTAGAAATAAACATCCTACAAACTATGGATCGAACCCACCACGCATTTCACAATGAACACCATAAACACATAGGATTGAGCTATGCGAATCGGGAATCTCAGAAGCTTTTAGAGTTCAAGATTAAATTCGAAATAGGAATCTGAGATTCCCATAATGCCAAGAGGAATGGTTTCACGCAGGTTCATAATTAAATTCAAATTAGCAATCTGAGATTTCCATAATGCCAAAAGACATAGATTCACGCTGTAATCTCAGAGATTTCGAAATAACATAAGAATAATGTCATATTTTAATTAAAATGCACAGAGTTTATAATCCCTAGAAAAAGAAATTAGCATGATTTATAAATCACAGATCTATAACTTAAGCCAGTCGTGGACCTCTACTAACACATGATTTGTATACACAGGGTCACTGCATATCTATATGACATTCTGAACAGAGTTTGAAGAATATAAAATTCTATAATAAAACAGAGCTAAAAATAGCAACATATCCATCCGTAATCATGAGTTCGATTCCCTTAGCTAAACCATATTTATAAGATGTATAAAAGGAAGAGTTTTCATTAATAAAAACTGGATCGGCTCTTATAATTTCTTTTGAAATAAAACTAGAATTTCTCTTCCAATATCGAAAAATAAAACAAAACTGAACCTGATTAGATTGCCGAGTTTCAGATGGGTAGATCGTTGTAGTTGCGGCTGATTCAGCTGTCCGATCCGATTCAAATTGATGAAGAAACCGACAACCCCTCGATATAAATATGATTCCGGTACCCTCAAGGCTCGACCGGCTCTGATACCAAATGTAGGGACTCCCATTTCGGGTTCCCCCAAAAAAAGACTTCCACGGAATTTGAACATATAAGTATAATTAATTTTAGAACTTCCAGTACGATTTTTCAGAAGAAGGTATAGAGGCCACAGATCTAGTTCTATCTATTGCAGTACATGAATGTCAATAAATAAAACTCTATATCCAGATGCATTCATTTAATAACAAGAGTTAGCAAATAAATAAACTAAATACTTCAAACTTGTTTTTGACGGTTGATCCAATGAATCGATGGAGTCCTCGAAGTGGGTTCCGCACGATCCAATCCAATTTCCTAACGAAGTACCGAGTGACCCCTTGGTTGACCTCCCTACCGTATTGGGGTTACTCTCCTTCACCCTGAACCCCCGAGCTAATGGGGTCATAAGAACACACAAGCTAGCCTCTCGAAAGGATCTCCCAATCCCCGTTCCGGCTAATCCCAACTCCAAGGATCATAACATAAACCGAGATTATGATGACCATCCAACATTAGGGAGCAAGAGATCTCTTTCTCTCCTTCTCCTCCCTCATTATATAGCAAAAGCCTGTGTGCCATGTGTCTGTCCATGCACATATTTAATTTAATTTAATATTTTAATTTCCATTATTCTCAAATACATGTGTCTCAATGTCTTTAATGTGCACCTATTTCCCTAAATCAGTGGGAGTTAAGTGTAGGAGAGTTCTACTCCTCTTTTGTTTCTCAAATAGTTTACTTAATACCTTTTTAGTAAAATAAAAATAAAAGATTTGTTATTTTTATTTAATTGATAATGAATTTATAAAGACAAATGTTTCTTTTATTAAATAACATCTAATATATATATTCTCTTTAGTTATGTTTATCTTTTACTAGAATATTCTCTCTTGAAGTTAACTCCTATTACTATTTAGATCTAAGAGAACTTTCATAGGAATTTCTAGTTTAGTTCTTATTCTATTCCTTCAATAGAGTAGATAAATAAAATAGTTTAGACTAAACTAAAAAGTTGTATTTTTAAACAAAAGAATAATGAATAAAATTTTCTGGTATTTTTCTTCTTAATTTAAAGTCACCTGGATTTATTTTTGATGAGTTTTCGATTCCTTTATTTTAAATAACAATTATCTTTCTCTTGTCTAGGTGCCTCTTCGGCGGGCCCTTCCGACAGTTTCATTTCTTCCTTCTGATGGGGAGTACTGCGTAGCGACTGGGAACCATTACTGCGATCTCTCAACTACACTCCTTGGAGACTAAGGGATGTTGAGGGATAAGGCTCTCCTTATTGCGTGCCCCTCAACTCATCGTACGCAACCCAATTATTATGGCCTTGCTCGTACGGCATACGCTTCCCCGGGTGAGCTAAAACGGCTTCACCCATGCGTGGATTGCTAATTCAGGGTCGACAGTCAGTCGTTGTACCCTCAAGTGTTCTTTCCGTTCTTACAACCCCACTAATTCCATTGTGGGTTAGTCAGTAAATCGTCTTACCTACCACTACACACACACTCAAATGCATATTAGTAGCGCTGCACTATGAAATATTTCATCATCCATCATAATATCTTAGTCAATCGAACATATATTTCATTCATCCTTTTCTCTCAATCAGTAAATCATATCTATCATTCATCATTCTATCTCAATCAGTCGAGCATATGTAACATTCAGTCATCCTATCTCAATCAATCGAGCATATCTAACATTTAGTCATTCTATCTCAATCAGTCGAGCATATCTAACATTCAGTCATTCTATCTCAATCAGTCGAGCATATGTAACATTCAATCATCCTATCTCAATCAGTCGAGCATATCTAACATTCAGTCATTCTATCTCAATCAGTCAAGCATATCTAGCATTCAGTCATTCTATCTCAATGAGTTGAGCATATCTAACATTTAGTCATTCTATCTCAATCAGTCGAGCATATCCAACATTCAGTCATTCTATCTCAATCAGTCGAGCATATCTAACATTTAGTCATTCTATCTCAATCAGTCGAGCATATCTAACATTCAATCATTCTATCTCAATCAGTTGAGCATTCATTTATTAAGTAAAGTAATAGTTTCTATAACTGTCGTTCAAGCATTTTCAATATTCAAAGGACCAATTACTAAAGTTTATTCGGTCGGGTCACTTGGCAAGTGTCCTCAAGTCTACGGTCAGTCAATGTACCGAGGCGGGCATTACATCTATGGACGATGCAATCCAGATCTACTTACAGGATGATCAATCCTGATCCTTTTAAGACAAATCCATGTCTAGGGACGATGCAGTCCTTGATCCATTTAAGAAAAATCCATGTCTAGGGATGATGCATTCCTTGATCCATTTAAGACAAATCCATGTCTAGGGACGATACAGTCCTTGATCCATTTAACACAAATCCATGTCTAGGGACGATGCAGTCCCGACCACAGTGCCAGTCCTTTTTCATACTGAATGTGACCTAGATTAGATCTAGGATTTACCACCACAGAGCCAGTCCTTTTTCATACTGGATGTGACCTAGATCAGATCTAGGATTTATCACGTACATTTTGAATTAAAATCTCAGGGACGATGCAGTCCTATCATCAATTTTCAGAGACAGATGTCTACAAGTCTATTCAGGGGACCAAGTCCAGGGATGATGCAATCCCTCTCGTCCACTAGGGACTTCTTTCTTGGAGACATATGTCTACGGATCAATTCAAGGGACCAAAGTCCAGGGATGATGCAATCCCTCTCATCCACTAGGGACTTATTTCTCAGAGACATATGTCTATGGATCAATTTAGGGGACCGAAGTCTAGGGATGATACAATCCCTCTCGTCCACTAGGGACTTCTTTCTCAGAGACATATGTCTATGGATCAATTCAGGGGACTGAAGTCCAGGGATGATGCAATCCCTTTGTCAACTTAGACCTAGTTTAAGGACCATTCACCGACCTCACTGTCGGTATCACCAATACAGGTATCCACATCATCGACCTCATTGTTGATGCAGGCAATCTCATCATTAGTGACCACACGACTCCCCCTTTTGAGGAGGGTCCTTCTGAACTACACCAAGTTTGTCTGAGAAATACTCAAACTTTACTTGAGATAGAGGTTTGGTCAATATATCAGTAACTTGTTCGTCAGTGCTTACATACTCGAGCTTGATAGCTCCTTTCTACACCATATAGAATTATCGGATATCTATGTGCTTTGACTTATCAAGGAACACTGGATTCTCTGTCATCTTGATACAACTCTGGTTGTCACACAGGATCACAGTGGGGTCTATCTCTAAGTCAAACAATCCAAATAACAGCTTCCGAAGCCATAACGCTTCACAACTAGCAGAGCAAGCAGCTATCTATTCCGCTTTAGCTCTGCTGAGAGCCACACTAGACTACTTCCTGCTAAACCACGAGATCATGACAGATCCCAGACAATAACATCCACCAAATGTGCTCTTCCTGTCTGATACACTTCCTTCCCAAACAACATCTGTGTAGCCATACAATCTGAAATCATGATCTCTAAGATAACATAGACCAAAGTCTATCGTACCCTTTAGGTACCTCATCACATGCTTTGCAGCTATCAAGTGAACTCGTCTAGGTTCCACTAGATACTGACTGAAGGTATTCACGGCAAAGCATATATTTGGTCTGGTATTTTTCAAATACATCAATGACCCAATAATATGTCTGTATGGAGTCATACCCACTAACTCTAATGAGTCATCAGCTAACAACTTCAAGTTGGAATCCATGGGAGTGGCCATGGCTTTACATTCCAACATATCAAATATTTTCAATATTTCCATAGCATACTTTCCTTGGTTGAGAAAGATTCCTTCTGATCCTTGCCATACTTCTAGACCTAGGAAGTAATGCATCAATCCAAGATATTTCATCTCAAATTTTGTAGCTTCTTCTTGCTTTCCATGATCTGTCTCTCATTCCCTGTTAGAAAGAGATCATCCACATACATTAACAGTATGACAGGTTCATCATCCATAACCTTAAGGTAAGGGTTAGGATCAGCTTTACTTTTGGTAAAGCCCAAGATTGTGAAGAGGCTATCAGCTCTCCCTCTATGACTGAACATCATTCACACTCTGCATTGAGTGTTCTTCTGCATATCTATCCATGCCATCTCTCGTTAGATGGGTCTACTGATGCGAGCCTCAAGATTATTCGAACTGTGTGGTGAGTTCCTTCTTGCATCCATCTAAGAGAAGAATGCCATCTATATATGGACACCATCGTCAACCTTGTATCAAAGGTTGGAATCCGCATCACCCATGGTGATCATTAAGCTCATCAAATGACTATTGATCCTGGGTACCCGTACATAGATTTCTTCAATTTAATCCTCGGATTTTTCTCGATTCACACTTCTTCTTCAATTACACCATTAAGAGAATGGTCTTATCTAACCACTTGGATCAAACATCTCATCATGATCCTCTTTCTCTTTCTAAGAGAATCTTCTAGCCACGAGCCTTCTATAGTATGTTTGAGTTGTAAGTCTTCTTGTTGAACATGCATCACTTGTTCGGTGTTCATCATCCTTCTTTTGCAGATCATAGCACATGATATTTCCTACAAATCAAAGTTAATTACATGATTAGTAATACTTCATAATCATCAAATCATGTTGACATGATAACCTATTATGCATACATACATGATTCACATAGTCATGCAACTATCTTGACCAATATTTTGGCACAACACTTTTCCATATTCTGTATGCATACAGTGGCTATCTAGATGCCTTCCATCTCTACCAGAACATACTGTTAAGAGCATGCACAACTCTCAGCATGTCAACAAAGAGGTTTCATTCTAGATAAACAACAATGGAATGTTTGTCCAACTTACCCATCATATGCATATTAGTAGTATACTGTTCAATGCTATATGAATGCTCACACTATGCATGATATATTCTAGGAATATAAATATGCATACAACTATTACAAGCAATATCATTTACTATTTCAGAGATTCAAATAACAACTCAAATACTTATCTTTTATGGTTGCCTCCCGCTTGATCTCTATATGTCTTTGAACTTCTTATCCATCTTGGACCACTATGCATGCTCAAGTATGCACTAGCGTCATCCTCATGATCTCATACATAATCATACATTCATTAGTATAACCTCAATATTATCAAAACATTATGTATGGTCATGATCATTTCAGACACAGGTATGCTTACCTAAGATCCTAACACAAAGTAGGATTCTAACTTGATATAGGAAAACATACCTGGATTATCATGCTTGGTTAGGTCTTAACTTACCCAAACAATATCTTCTTTGTTCTCTTTAATGATTTAGAGACCTTGTGCTAGAACCTGCATATCTCATAGGTTAAGCATAGTAGAAAAAAGTCATACATACCTCATAAGTAGAGTTTCTATGCTATCCATGACTATGGATGAGTCTTTGTCTTCATGTCACCATGGTCATATGTTCTTGAACTAGAACTTGATTTGTACCTTTCATGTTAGCGGACAACATCATCCTCATACAACACCACAGTGCATTAGTACAATCATAGGTGTCATAACCCTAATCAATGAATGTCTTCTATCATTCACATGCATTCATTATCAAACAATCATAATTGTACTAACCTCAATAATATGAAGACAAACATATCAGATTTCAACACATACCTGTATCTCCTCAAGTTATACCTGTCAGGATTGCTTTTAACCCAATCCACACTGGAATTGGAGCTGGATTAGGGTTTGTTAGAGAAAACCTAAAAATTCAAACTTCTAAGTGGAAAGATGTGGCTTTCTGAGTTGATCAAGCTGGTATAATTCAATTTTTAAAACTGCAGAATTTGACCCCTGAAAATTGCCTTTGAAACTTCTGGATTCACTGGACAGGGCCCCGAACTAGGGTTTGATAAAGCCCACCCTTCTACCCAATCAAAAGGTTCGATCCAAAGCTCTAAACTTTGATTTTTTTGAGGATATTCCAGCCATGGTCATAGACTTAAAAAATTCCAACTTTTGTAGAAGCCCTAATTTTCCACCTTTCCGATCAAAATACTGAACTAGGGTTTGATCAAGCCCAACCTTCGAACTAACCAAAAATTTCGATATTGGTCTCTAAATTTTGATTTTTCTGAGGAGCATTCAGCCGTGGTATCTGACTCTAAAAATTCCAACTTTCTCCGAAGCCCTAATTACCCGCAATAGTGACAAGCCAAGAATGGAGGTGCTCAAAATCCAATTCTGATTTGACAAAAATATGCACCTGATTGTTTTTGGTGTAACATAGAAATTACGAATCCATAGGATCTGAAACTTCTGCCTGTGGTAGCATGACTTGTCTTAGTGCCAACCCCATAGGTCTGACCTCAATTGAATTTTCTGAGAGAGTTATGCCAAGTGTCACAACGTGACCTGTTTATGGGATAAAACAGGAGAGCGAACTTGTACGGCGTGCCACGTGTCACTGGTTCAACTTCAGCCTCTAAAAAACTTACCTGAGAAATGAAATTTCATGCTCTACCTTTCACTTTTTAGGAAATTTCATTTGGAGCTTCATATCCCAAGTTGTGACCTTTTTTCCTAGGTCAAATGTTTATGATTGAGATCTGGAAGAGGCAGAAACCCTAACTTGTACTGATCATAAATCACAAAGTACAATGAATTAGCTGCTTTCCTTTCCACACAAGGTACCATGGGATGTTATCTATGACCTGTAAAGGTATTAGATCCTAAACCTTCGCCAAAATGGATTTATAGTGAAAGTTCCATGATGACTGGTTTTTTCTATATAAAACCCTAACCTTGAAATTGTCGCAAGTGAAGTAAGTGTCGTACATTGCCTTCCTTCAAGCTAGCTTTGATACCATGTTAAGATTTAATATGATCAGATAGAAAATATCAACATTGTATTTCATTTCACAACAATAGCATATACAGGATCACTAAAAGAACAACAAGCACAACATAAACAAAAGAGACACAGATTTATCCTGGAAAACCCTCATGGGGTAGAAAACCCATCAAAGCTTCCTCAATATAGATGACCAGCAAATAAAAAGATGTAAACCCTAGACATGAGCTCCCTCTCCTCGATAGCAGATCTCTCCCTCACCTATGCGCTATTCACAAGTGAGTGTAATGTGTGTTAAATGAGGAAGACACCTCCTCTATTTATACACATCTCCGACTTGTCTTTTACATTAACTAGGTCGGCCCCAAATTAATCTCTTAACATAATGTGGTAGGGCCGACCCCACTAGGGTGGTCTAATAACCCCTTTAACCCACATGACTCATATAGGGCCGACCCCCACTAGGAAAGTCTAATAACCCAAGTTACCACATTCTCCAGGGAGGAATAAAACATCTCCAGATATACAATAAGGTCTTCACGGAGGAATGAAACATCTCCAGAATAATAAATTACAAATATAATATTCTTAGAAGTTACAATATTTAAACAATTTTTGCCAGAATCGTGACCCTCATTGATCTATAAATACATGTTCTTAAGTCATATTTTCAAAATCACTTGCTAGAGTTGCAACGATCTTTCTATTGGTTTTTCGTTCTGCAATTTCAAGAGTCTGGTACTGGTTTGACACATCAATTTTTTGATCTCTTTTGTTTTCCAGGTTAGTTTGACTGCAATGCACTGGTGTTTTTTTTTGTTGCGCCATTTATGTTCCAACTAGGGCTTCAATGCAATGGAGCAAATGTTTATATAGTTTGGGATTTTTGTCACAAAATGTAATTTTATAAATTTGTCATTTGTGTTAAGATGTAAATTTTTAAATTTTCATTTCTGTTAAAATGTAATTTTTTAAATGGTGGTTTGTGTTAAAATGTTAATATCATGACCATCATCATAGATTTCAAGTACACAATCTAATTAGATTTAACTAGCCCCCTCAATATAGATAACCAATGAGACCACAATTCCTTAGCCCCTCTTACGATGGAATAAATGTCTAAGATCTCCCTTTTTAAAAGGGTTTGTCTTCCCCTTCCTACCCTTCCCTAGGATAACTACCTATGGGAATATAATGATGGAGGAAGAGTCAATAAACCCTACCATGGGCCTCCCATTGATGAAAATATTAATTTGGAGGAAGGGTTGACTAACCATTCCATGGGAGAATAAACTAATCTTCGAGATGGGTTTCTACACATGTTCTGAACCATCATTTTTTTGTGGTGATGTCACTATTTCATTGGCCAACCCCATGATGAGTGCTCTAAAATTTTCAAAATCATTTTTCTTTAGATAGGTGGTGCTTAGTGACCATTCTTTTGTTCTTTTCGCATTCATATAACTATGAAAGGACAATAAAAAAATGTAGCACACTCCAAACTTTAGATTTTTTGCATGAATATTTAGGTGTTTCAACATTATCACAAAGGTTTTGCCTCACTTCTCTTTATAATCACCTTATTATTACTCTTATTTTAATGTAGGAATAATTCCTTCTTTTGTTTGTCTTTGTTCCTTATCCTACATTGTACATTCTAAATTTGTTCACCAACTTGTAAGGGAAGGGAGTGAGATATCCCTATGTCAAGGTTTCAATCCTTTTCTAAAGCGAGTTAACCCTCTCAATAATATCTCTTCCCATTGTTAAATTCATTATGATTATATTGGTCTTGATTCTAAATTTATGTGTAAGTAGTTCGATTTGGAACATTAAAAGAAAATTTGAGTAATTTTATATGTTGGCATCTTGCACGCATGGTGAGATTAAAAAAAATCAAGAGAATGTTCCATCTACAAGCAAGGCTAGTCCATATCTATATCATTTTTTACCAATTGCATGTTTCTCTTAGAGAAGCTAGGGATGGAATAAAATAATGATTAATCACCCATATTCATGATTTTATTTCACATTGATGGGAATCTATGCACATCAATCACCTGTTGTGAATAGAAAATACAACAATTCACAACCTAACATGAAAATAAGGTGATTGTGGCATTATGTGAAGATGAAAATAGATTAATATTTTAATCCAAGACAACATAAAGGGGGAAACAAATACATTCAATACAAATATTGTCATTTTTTTCACAATAAAATGCATGTGATATGATACATGAACCCTAAGTCACATGGAAAAGGATAGTGTCACCATCCCTTTCATTAACATAAATGTACAAAATGAAGAGTTTGCATGTTCAGTAGAAATGTGGGATGTGATTACTTAATAAGAATATAGTTATATTCAATAGTATTGAGGTTTCCTATAAGCAAAAACCTCACTATTCTTTGGTGTCAAGTCATAATATGAAAGTGTGAGTTTCTTGCATTCATTCTACACAAGAGACTATGGTATTTTTTTTTCCTTTGGTATACTATTATCTGTAGCGCATCAACGATAGAATTTAATATATACCTTTGTTATTATTTTAAGGAATATTTTTTTAGATTGTTTCTTTAGAGTCGCATGCAAGAACAACTCAATAGGTACTATTACTTGTTCCCAACCTTGTCAATAATATTGTGATCCTAAGTAAATTAAAGACCCACTTTGTCTAGAATCACCCTTTCTCTTGGGTCAATATAGAAAATTAAATTACACATTGTAACTAGACATGTGCACATGACTTCTCAACGTTTAGTGCCTTGTATTTTTTTTATCACTACCACATAGACTTTTCCTTAAAAGTGACAACTTCAAGGACAAAAATTCATGTGCTTATGCATACAAATACAAAAAAATTTGAAATAGCATATTATATGAAATAGATAGACTTGAGCCTTATAGAGCATGGAACTTGTGAACAATGTATTTTAACCAATTCCAATGTTTCTAAAACTTTGGCATTTAAAAAAAATTAAATTTGTTAATTAAATAACTTATATGATATACTTTTTATTTATAACATCATGTTTGTTACATTTTTATATATGATGATTAAATGTTTAACAAGTGTAAATTAAAAAGTAACATTTGAATTTATAAAATTTTATAAAAAGAACATTAAAATTATTTCCCAAAAGAATCAAAACATTTCAAACTTGAAACAATTATCAAAACTTAAAAAAAAACAATGAATATAAAACATTCTTTCATATTGACATAATATATTAAAATAACATTTGGTGTTTTATATATTTTCAAAATTCATTGAAGAAAATAAATGAACATGCCATACAATAAGATAATGATGGTTCATTTATGATATTGTCTAAATGGTTTCATTCATAACTCATAAGTCTTTAGTTTATTTTTCACTCCAAAAGTAAAACCACATAATCAAACCTTTCATTGTTATTCAGACTAAAATTTCTCTAAGTATGTGTTATATATTTAGTGGCTATGTGCTATAGGAACCTTAGCACCAATGATATAGAGAGTAGTCATAAAATCAATGACATCGGGTTGAATAAAATGTAAAAATACATTTATTATGATTGCTTATATTAAGAAATAAAAAGATTTCATATAAAAATATCACAAAACCATCATAAAAAATAAGAAAAATAATTTGGTAAAGCTTAATGAATCTATATATTACAAAAAATATATATATACTCTATAGTGATGGGGTATGTTTGATTTTTTTTTAAAAATATGGGACTACGTCTCTATAGCGACGCCTCTCCGTCGAAACTCCATGGGTTTGTACGTCGCTATAGTGATGAAATGTGGTTTTTTAAGTGAAGCACAAACCATGCCATTTATGTCTCTATAGCGACGAACTTTGGCATGTGTTGCTACAGTGATGAAAGTTTTGCCACGAAAAGAAGAGGTCATGTGCGTCGCTATAACAATGCAAAAGTGTTGCAATAGCAAAGATTTTCCGTGGGAAAAATGTCCACATGTACTAGTGAGATCAATATATTCCTTTAGATCTACATGTATTAAATATGATTATTTAACGACATATATGATAAAAATTAAATACATAAATATTCTTTCTCTGTCGACTGCAGCCTACATCTCTCATACAGCCGATAGTATGAATCTTGGGATGTGATAACATACGATAATAAATTCTCATGGTCAACCACTTGAAGAATATAATCTTCCACCCATGATAACTTGAGCAATGTAGGTCCAGGGGGTTGTCTATAGCTCTACTCATGCATGTCAACTATAACATTGCTCAATGTAGTGTGCATGGTGCTTGCCATCAAATCTCTTGTCTCCACTCTAAGTTGCGATGGATCAACTACGTCCTTGAACTAAATAACTAATCCGTATGCGCACATGTGCAAGACAGGGAAAATAGTTCGACTGAATGAATCGATATTGTTATGGAGGAAGGATAAGAATAAGTAAAGTAGGAATACAATACACACATAAACAATATGCAGGAATGCGAACTGATCTTGATTCTTCTCTATTACTTGTTGTATATTACAATATTTTACATGCTTAAATAATGTGTTGAGACGCTTGGGTTGTCTGCCCATTACGTTCAGTTACAAGAGAAGTTAGAATGGTTTCATAAGTTCAACCGTCACGGTCGACTGGAAGACAAAGAGACAATCTGTCGTAGTTTGTCAATCGAAAGTGTTGACGATGCATGTCGACGTCGGTGCTTATCGAAGTTGTTGAATTGGTCGAAGTTGAGTTGCTAAACTTGTCGAAACCAAATTTATTGAACTGGTCGAAGTCGATGACTGGTCGAATTCGAAGTTGGCATCCAAAAATAATTCCAACTGCTAGGTGGATCATACCTCCTTCCTTAAGAAACAATGGTCTCCATTGTTTTCTCGTGCAAATGATGAAACTTGTCGGTCAGTTCAGTAGCAGAGTACCATTTTCCTTGTGTTGGGATATGTCCAGCTTTGGCCATCTAAAACAAGGGAATTGTGTTCATCCTTGTATGGTGTACTCGTCATCCCACGATGGTGTCACAAGGAAGAGGCTCCTGAACATCTAGATAGATGTCTTCGGTTTCTGCTATCTGCAAGTTGTTCTGTTCCAACAGTGGTGCATGGTATGGTTGAAGTAGATCCACATTAAATACTGGATGTAGACCCAGGAATGAAGGAATGTCGAGTTGGATATCGTTTTCTCCAATATGCTCAAGAATACTATATGGACCATATCGTAAAGGCTTAAGCTTCTTATATGGACCAGTGAAGCGTTCCTTCATGAGATGCAACCAGACTTGATCCCCAATTTGAAATGAATGAGGGATACGATGCTTATCATGTCAGGCCTTAGATTTTGCATTAGCACGTTGCAACATTTCTTGTTCTTGTCTTTGGATGTCGTAGATTTGATCACTAAACTTCAATGATTTTTCAACTTCTCATCGGTTATAGTCGGTATCGTTCGACTGTGTCTAGGAACTAATCAAGTCAATAGGCGCTGGGGGTTGAAATCCATAACAGATCTCAAATGGACTCTTTCTCGTAGAGCTGTGCTGAGCACGATTGTAGCTGTGATGTATATATGGAATATTGTCATCCCATGTTCGTCGATGCTTGTGGTTGTACATACAAAGAAGTTGTGCTACCAAGTGATTCACAACTTCCATTTGTCCGTTTGTATGAGGATGGAAAGTTGTAGATAAGGAAAGTCTCATGTCGAGCTGCTGCCAGAGAGTATTCCAAAATATGCTAACAAATATGGCATCTCGGTCGGAAATAATGGTCGTCGGTAACCTATAATGTTTCCAAACATGTTCAAAGAAGAGCTAAGCGGTCTACTGCGTTGTCGTAGTCTTCTTGCATGGAATGATAATGGCCATCTTGGAAAATCTGTCGACTACTACTAAGATCACGTCATGCTGATGTTTGGTAGTAGAACTCGTAGTAGGATATCTCGTCAAGTAGTCCATAGAAATAGATTCCCATGGTTGATTAGGAACTGACAAAGGTGTGTACAATCCCTGTCGTTGATTAGGCGGTTTAGCAATCGCACAAACTACGCATGATCGAATGTACTTGTTGACATTAGTTTTAAGTGAAGGAAAAAAGAAATAATTTTGGAGAATGGAAAGAGTCTTTGCTACTCCAAAGTGTCTTACAGTCTTGCTGTAGTGTGCGTCCCAAATGAGTTGTTGTCAATGCTCACCTGTCGGTACATAAAGTTGTCCAAGCTTATATAGCAAGGTGTCCTTCAGGAAATAGTTAGGGGCCGACAAATTGTCGGTCTGAAGTTGTCAATAGGCCGATGAAAAGTCGTTTTCTTCCTGATATAATTGAGGCCAAGTGGTGGTGTCATAACCCTGCATACTCATCACTATAAGAAGGACAGTAATGGGTGGTCTACTTAGACAATCGACGACGACATTGGATTTACCTTTCCAATACTTAATTACCAACCGAAATTGTTGTAGGTAATTAATCCACTTGAGTTGTCGAGTTGTTTGTAACTTCGACTGGGGCAGGGCGAACTGTAAAGGATTGTGGTCAATGAGAATGACCGTCTCCTTTCCAAGGATGTAATGTCTCCATTGCTTAAGAGCTTGCACAATGGAATACATTTCTTTTTCATACGTCGAATATCTTCTAACAGTGTCGTTAAAAGTTTCGGAATGAAAAGAGACAGGGTGACCAAAATAGGTGATCACTACGCCCAAGGCATAGTCCAATGCGTCCATCTCAATCTCAAAGGGTTGATGCAAATTAGTACTGGTGCAGTACAAAGCTCGTGTTTGAGTTGTTTGAAAGCTTCTTGTTGTGTCAGTGTCCATTTGAAAACAGTTTTCCCATTTCCCTTAGTCAATTGATTCAAAGGCCAGGCTATGTGACTGAAGCCAAGTATGAATCGTTGATAAAAATTCTTAGTTCATGAATGCTTTGAGGAATGGGACAATATTTGAGGATTTTTACTTTGTCTGGATCGACGTGAATTCCTGTAGAGTCAATTACGTACCCCAAATATTTGATGTTGTTCATCGCAAAGGAACATTTGTCTAGGTTCAAGTAGAGTCGATGTTGTTGGAGAGTGTCGAGGACTTGTTGAAGTTGTCCGAGATGTTCTTCCCATCATCGACTGAAAATCAGTATATCGTCAAGATAGACAATGACCCATCTGTTGATGAAAGGTTGAACAATGTTATCCATATACTACATGAAGGTCGCAGGTGCATTGGTTAAGCGGAAAGGCATGACTAACCATTCAAACAATTCTTCCTTGGTCTTGAAAGCAGTTTTCCATACATCTGCAGGCTTGATTAGAATTTGAAGATATCCTGACTTGAGGTCGAGCTTAGTAAAGAATTTAGCACCTTTTAGACATTTGATTAGCTCATCTATCCGCGATAGAGGGTATCTATTATTTACCGAATTTTGTTTTAGAGCGCGGTATTCGATGCACATGCGCCAAGTCCCGTCTTTCTTTGGAACAAGGATGAATGGAATTACACAAGGAGAGGAGCTGGGTCGGATATGACCTTTTTTTATCAAATATTGAATTTGTCTGCAATTCTCTTCATTTTCGAGAATGGATCTTCTGTAAACAGATGCGTTAGGTAATCAAGAACCAGGAGCAAGTTCAATAGAGAGTTTTACTTGGAAATGTAGAGGTACTCCGTCTGACTCTTGGAATAGGTTCTGGTACTCATCAAGGATATTGTCAATCTGATGCTTCTGTTAGGAGATGCACTGGTCAATGATTCGACTGGTTCCTGTAGTCTTCCTGGAATGTTGTGGCTTGATCATGATTAATGCGAACTTCTGAGCATTATTGATGAGCTTATTCGTCTGTTTAGCAAATATCATTGCAACTACTGGTGTAGGTCATTGCTCTGGTTTGTCATACCATTGGTTCTGAATTCTGACAATCACCTTCTGAGGTTGTGGTTGGTAAATTCCATGTTGATCCCATAGGTAAGGTTTCCCAAACATGGCGTCAGCTACAGAGAGTGGTGCCACGTCGCAGAGTACTTCATCTTCAAAAGGCTTAATGAAGTAGGTGAGTTTGCATTGTTAGGTGACCCTTAGTTCCTATCCATCCTTCATCCAACCGAAGTTATAAGGTTAAGGATGTGGAGTGGTAACAAGACCTAGTTTCTTCATGAGATTTTTAGAAACAAATTTTTTTCTGGCTACCATTATCCATAATCAGATGTAATAGATTGTTTTGAACCCATATCTGTGTATGGAATAGGTGCTCTTGTTCCTCCTCGTCGACGATAGTTGAGGCTTTTGGAGTGGTCGATGTCGATGTCAAAAGGGTCATTTATTCTGGGTCAAATTCTACCAGAGTTTTGTCGGATAAGTTGGATGTCGACACTTTTTCCAAAAATGTCTTTCAAGCTTTGCATTGAGACGTATCATGCCATGATGAATTGTAGTAATCACACCATTTCCTGGTAGGTTGCTTGCTACGTTCCCTTTTTCCTTTCTGAGAATGATTCTTGCCATGATCTTGCTTTATCGGAGTTGGCTGAGAAGGTCTCGACTTGTTGAAGTCGGCTGGTGCCTTCTCAGCCAATGATCCATACGCGCCTAGGTCCACGATGGGGACAATAGTTTGACTAAATGAATCGGTACTGTTATGGATGAAGCATAAGAATAAGCAAAGCAAGAATACACTAAGCACATAAACATACACACATAGACACTATGAATGAATGCGAACTGATCTTGATTCTTCTATATTACTTGTCGTATCTTACAATATTTTACATGCTTCAATAGAGTGTTGAGATGCTTGGGTTGTCTTCCCATTACATTTAGTTACAAGAGAAGTTAGAATGATTTCAGAAGTTCAACCTTTACGGTCGACTGGAAGACAGAGATACCATCTGTCATATTCGTCATTCAGAAGTGTCGAAAATGCATGTCGACGTTAGTGCTTGTCACAATTGTTGAACTGGTCGAAGTCGAGTTGCTGAACTTACCGAAGTCGAAGTTGTTGAACTGGTCGAAGTCGATGACTGGTCAAAGTCGATGACTGGTCGAAGTCGAAGTTGGAATCCGACAATAATTCCAACTGCTGGGTGGATCAACAACACTCTGTCTATGAATGAGAACCAACCATGGAGGGGGTGGTACAGAAAAAGGGTCGCTGCAAGTCCCAAGACACTCATAACTACATCTTATCCTAATTCCATAGAAAGATGATGGTGTACTTGTGTAATTAGGATGCATGTCTAACACAAACTCTTCATATATGTGTTTTTCAAAGTATAGTGAGACCTAGTCATGGTGGGGGAACATGCCCCATGCTCCAATAAACCTAGCATAAATATGTGGCGATGCAGCCTCAAGCCCAAACTCTCTCAGTCTAAGACTCTAAGTGACTATCTAGGAGCGCAGCTAGGAGGGATGTTAAAAAATGTGCCCTTGACATCCTTTCCTTTTTTCACAGATTTCACAACCTCCCATGTAATAAACCTAAATGACTATTACAATTGTTAATTAATGTTAGTTTACTATTTAGTCATTACTAGGTTAATTAGTTATTAGTTAATAGTTATCATACGACATGTCTATTATTAATAGATATGTACGTTGGCCTATCAACCATATTTAAACATGGCTCACTATCTCTGTAAATCATCATTCAATTATAAATATATATATATATATATTATCTATTAAGATAATCATGTAAGGTGTTACCTTACAAGTGGTATCAGAGCTTTAGGCTCTTGCTCACATTCAATATCTCAGCAATCATCCTCGGCATCTTGGTTCCTCTCATCTCATCCACACTCTTTCATTTCAGCACCCTCTCCCCACGCTCGCTCCACGCTCCTCCACGGTCTCCATCTCCCCGCCACCCCCACGCTTTCTTTCTTCGCTCCAATTTATCCCTCCACACTGCAACCCACTCTCCATCACCTCCATCTCGCTTCCATTCCCTCTCCACATGTTTCCTTCACACAAATCACGTTCCTCCACCACCGAGCACTCCAACTCACCAGTGGCCTCCCTTCATTGCGCCTCCTGTGTGCGTGCACTCCCTCTTGTAGCCCTCACTGCCTCTCCTCCACACCCAATCTCCCAGGCCTCCACCCTCCCTCCTCCACGCTGCGTTCCCTCCTCCTCCCGCGCTCTGCGCCTCCCCTCCTCACACACAGCCCTTGCTCACAACCACGCCCTGAACCACTCCACCACTTCCCTCATCTCACCCGCGCCCCTCCCTTTCGCCCTTCCACTCTTGCCATCTCTTGGCTCCCTCTTCCTCACGCCCTGCGCGCCCTCCGCTGGCTGCACCTTTCCTCAGCTCCCTCCTACTCACACCCTACGCGCCCTTCCACCAGCACTACACCTCCCCTCCTCTATCATTGCCATCCACCTCCATTCGCACTATGCCCCATTCCCTCCATCCACGCCTCCTGTAACTCTAAAACCATCCATTTCAAAAAAATATATTATAAAATCATTATTTTAAATAATAATTAAATTATTATAATTCTTTCAATAATAGTATTTAAAAAAAAACTACTATTATTATAAAAGAAAATTATTTTTGGAAAAAAAAGAATTTCAAAAAGAAAAAGAAAAAGAAAAAAGAATATTAATAATATTATTATTATTAATTAATAATTATTATTATTATTATTAGATATAAAAAAATAGATATCTTTTTGGAATCATTATGTTTCCCTCGTTTAATAAGATAATTATTAGCCCATTTCACAAACCTAAAAGAGATGAAAAGATTGAAGTCCAAGATATAAAAATGGTCCAAGCTAAAGAAATAAAATGCGGTTATGAAGACCTTATCAAAATAGTTAAAGAATTGAAGTGGTCTATAACACAACATCAAGAAGAAGCTATAGTGACTCCGGAATTACTAGGTCAAGAAGAGTCTGAAGTTGCTACTATAAGCAACAAGGAAGGGACTCCCGAGTTCTCAGGTCAAACAGAATTGGAAAATGCATATGCACTCGCAACAGAAGAAGGGACTACAACCATAAAGGAAGAAACTATAGTGAGTCCCGAGTTCTCAAGTCAAGTAGAGTTGGAAACTGCATATGCACTCTCAACAAAAGAAGCAAATACGATCTCAGTTTCCCAAGTAAAGAGGAACAAGGTACTATGATGACCCCTAAATATTCAAGTATGGAAGAGTCTGAAGTTGCTACTACAACCAGAAAGGAAGGGAAGCCATGCTGGCCGCCTCCTTATATTCCTCCGCATAAAAGATCCAAGCCACTAGACTCCTGGAGGGATAACAAAAGACATCCCAACTACAAACCTCATAATGCGATACTTAGTAAAAAATATGCACATCTTTCGGAAATTCGTTGTGGTTTCTTCCAAGGTAGGGAAGTAAGTCGCATTAGTGCACTAGTAAAAAAACCTATAAAGTTGTCTAGTGGTATTCAAGGACAAACCAGAGACCATATTGGGATTCCCAGTCAGAGTAAAGTACATGATAAGGAAGACGATGACAAAGATGATGAATCAGAAGCTGCAAAGGACAAGCATATGAAAAATCAAGATGATATTGACAAGCATGATGTCGATATCAATTGTAAAAATAATGATGTCAACACTCTATCAGTAGTCACAACTCAAGATGTTCTAGAATCTCAAAAGGTTCCTAGAGAACAAATAAAGAAAAGCTCGTTAGACAAGGAAGTAAGACACCTTAATACGCCACCTGAAAAATCTATAAAATTGTCCAGTGAAACTCTAGAACAAGAACTTGTTCAAGTAGACAACAACAAGGATAATGAAACATAAGAGGTAGAAGACAAGGATATCTACAATCACAGTGTCAATATCAATTGTAAAGAAAATGGCGGTGTCATAGAAGTCAATGAAATCAATAAAGTTATTGTCAAAAACAATTATGAGAGAATTAAACTTGTAGAAGAATGCAAAGATGAAAATAAAAGAGTCAAAGATGACCTTAATCACAATATCGTAGAAGAAAGAAACCCAGAAGATGTTGTGACAAATGAAGAGATGAACATTCTACCAATAGTCGCAACTCAAGATGGGAAGGATCCCAGGGAACAACTAAAGACAAGTTCGTCAGACAAGGAAGTAAGTACATTATTAGTAGTTGCTTCTACATATAAGAAAACCAAATTAGATGATCAAAATAACACCATCAGATTAGCAGATCTGAAATATGCACCGCTTAGTTATTATGTGTTCATCTACAGAATCATAAGCATGATAAAATTTGAATGGAAATGCGACCAATTATTCCAAGAACTACTAAACCGTGGCACAATTATTCATGGCAAGAATTCCAGCTGCAGCTTGCTCGTAGAAGATCCGTGGTCGAATCTTTTCAGAGCAGGATGACTCGTAATAAACCTAAATGGCTATTACAATTGTTAATTAATGTTAGTTTACTATTTAGTCATTACTAGGTTAATTAGTTATTAATTAATAGTTATCATACGACATGTCTATTATTAATAGATGTGTATGTTGGCCTATCAGCCATATTTAAACATGGCTCACTATCTCTGTAAATCATCATTCAATTATAAATATATATATATATATATATATATATATATATATATATATTGAGATAATCATGTAAGGTGTTACCTTACATCCCATTTGTCTAGACCCAATACCTAGTTCCTCCTCTTCTGGAAAGAAGTATTCCATATGTCACTAAGTGGTCTTGTCCTTCGGTGGACGTCCAACAACTCATCGACCACATCGATCATCATCGTCATGGATCATATCGATAGAAAATAGGGTGGCATGGTCCCTAACTATGTGCATATCCAATCATAATGATATGTGATCTCCTTGATGGTGATCTACGTGATCTCATCCTTCCAAGGAACATGAGGTGGAGAAGAGGGATCAACACTTGAAAACAAAAATCACTCAAAGTATGTGTGTAACAAATTAAAGATATTGCTAATTAAATATATTGATACCAATACAAAATAAATATATCGGTAGTTGAAAAATAAATAAATATGAATTTAATGAACATGTCTGCTAAGCAACCTCCTCACTATGTTCTGACAAGTTCAACGTATCATGGCCATCGTTCGAGGAACTATCCATCCTACTGTCGAATACAAGATCACTGGATGGCTTAGGAGGCGAGGTTCCTATGAAAGTAGAAACAAACATTAATTAGTAATTACATGTACATACATTAATTTACTTCTTTATCTAACTCAATAAAAAAAAACTATATGTAAATATTTCACATACGAGTCCTATTGCAATATAGGGGGGTCGGTACCGCAATAGTGGATCGTCCTGAAGACTATGACTACTAGGGGGAATAAACTCACTCTGGAGAACAAATGGCATGAAACAATGAAGATAAATCATATATGTTATCCTTTGAATACAATGATAAGTAAAAAAATGATGATGATGATTTGATGATGGTGAGGACTATGATGAGGATGGTGATGCAACTTATTAGGATGGCGTCACTATATGACAATGTTCTCATGAGGATGAAGATGATCATGATCATGAGAATGTTGATTATGATGATGATGATGATGGTGGTGGTGGTGAAATCAATGTAGATGATGATGAATATGGCAAGGATGGGGACAATGATGAGTATGATTTTGATAATGATGACAATGACGATGATGTGTCCATATAATTATTGTTATGATGATGATACCAACGATGATGATTCAGTGATGGAAATGACAATGAAGATGGCAATGATGATGATGATGAGGATGAGGATGATGATGATGCTAAAACATTATCTTATATATGCGAACAAGTAATACATAAAAATTGGATTCAACATAAATATTTGAATAACTCATTCCTTCTATATTGAATTTATAGGACAATCATTTTCAATGTGACATTTTTATGGAGAAAAGTGGGAAAAGTGGGGAAACTCATTTATTATATATAGGAATTTAGTGGGAAATCCATATTGAATGGGATTAGTTCGTTGTGAAAATTGTGTAAACCAATTGAACTATATTTGAAATTTGGTTGTTATCTCTAGATTGTTTGTTGTTGATGTTGATTTTGTTACATTGCATCATCCATGAACAAATGACCTACTAGCTAGATAGTTATGACAGGGCAAAAAACTAACTGGAACATGTTTTTTATTATTTGAAATAGAAAAGCATCCACTAACAACTAATATTATCATCCCCATCCTATGTGTACTATAAATATGACACCATAAAACATATAGAATAGTGCACTTTATAAATGTCCACTAAAACACCATCTTACCCATAATCAATGACCGCAACTAAAACAAATGATTATTATAGGTTGATTTGAATTAAATATTCACTTGTAAATTTCAACTCATATGACTACACATAAACATACAAAGCATATGCCTAAGACAATGCCAAACTTGATCACTAGTGCAATCTACATTCATGATTACATGGACACACATATAACCACATTGAAGGGGAAAACATATTGTAAAATAGGGTCCATGTTTATAATTGCACAATTGTTTGTCTCCATTTCTTATGTTTGTTGCATTTAGTATTTTGAGTTTAATATTTTATTTAACGTCGATCTATATTTTTGTATGACCCTTCTAAGATAGTAGTTTTAGAACATCACTTAGTTTGGGGATTTTTTTTATGTATAAATTATAAGTTTTATCTAGCACTTCAATACTAATTGACCTTTTGGTTAATTATTCCTTGGGATTCAGGCATAATCATGACATTTTTGCTTATTTATGTTGATTCTCGTGGTTGTTCATTGTTATGATGATTGGTTGGACTGTGGGCTCTAATTTTAGAAACCAAATAAGTTGACCACTCCTATGTTAATTACTTTATGCCTTTCTAATATTTGTTGTGATGGGTAAGAACTATCATGCATGATTATTGTGACTTAGTTCTCCCATATGTAGATGAAAACACCTTTCAACACCAAGTTCATACTGCAAGTTAACTCACATAATTCCACTTTTTGGTTATGGTTGTACATTTAATATAGAATTTTTAGTCACCTTCACAACAACATTTCTAAGCTAATGGACATCACCAATTTTTTTAGTAAGATATACTTATAAACATATATGATTAAAAACATAATTTTATTTAATTGTGTGTATTAGAACAGACATATATATCCATCTTCATCCAATTTAAAACTCTAAAACATTAACTCTAACAATATCTATATCTATATATACGAAAATTTTATGTTGTAAGAAGATATATTTGTTTTTTTGTTTTCATCCATGAGAATTGGTAATTTGAAATAGTAATCTTAACTAGGGATTAGTTACTTAATTTTTCCATTATAAAACGAGAGTATATTTGTCTATATTTGATTTCTTTGTTTATTTTTATATTATATAATTCTATATATATATAAAATTTATTTTGATATATTTTTTTACAATGGTTTATTTCTTTATATAATTGAGTTTTAACTAATATTATATACTTTCTATATAATACATAAATTACAATTGAATATATGTAATTATGATTTGGAAGTTGCTAGATAAAACATTGATATACAAATTTTATATTAAAATTAAATATATATCATTTAAAACCATATAATAAAAAGGACCAAGTTTATTAATATTGATTCTCAATGCTTTTATTAATATTGATTCTCGATTTTTTCATAATATTTTTTCACATAAATATAAATTTTAAAATATTAATTGTTTCACATAAATATAAATTTTAAAATATTAATTGTTTCACATAAATATAATTTTTAAAAATTTAATATATATATATTCCAAGGAAAAAAGCGTAATTTCATTATAGCATAATCAAATTACATATGTATAAGAGCTTCTAGAGCTCTTTCGAGTATAAGCTTTTC
This sequence comes from Larix kaempferi, assembly GCA_027924585.1. NCBI lineage: Eukaryota > Viridiplantae > Streptophyta > Pinopsida > Pinales > Pinaceae > Larix > Larix kaempferi. The sequence continues at coordinate 1,168,727 of BSBM01000328.1, forward strand.
AGCTTCTTCAAAAAAAAGTGCAGAAAAATATAAGTCAAGCTCTACAGGAGAGCTTTATATCCCTTTACAAAATGACCACATAAGTTCCAAAACCAAATATAGAATATGTAATAACCAGCTCATATAGAGCTGAAAGAAACAAGAAAAATAAAGCCACAGATGCACAGGCATCAAATGGAGACCCGAAAACGCAAAAAACGGATGGTTTGTAGAGCCATCGGTACCTTGTACTAAAGACCCAACAGTGTTGTGAAAAGAAAAGTTCGCACCGCACCGTGAAACATCCAACCAAATTGTCTGCTTGACAATATCTGTCGATCAGTGTCATCGCTAATAAAGAAGACATGAATCCTGCATCAGAGGGGATCTCCACTCCCAACTAACAGCCGCTGATGCCCCCATCATGGACACATTTCCTGCAACACCCCTCAACACTTAGATCCGTCGCCACTGCCACTGATAAGAAGGTGTCCCTCCTAGCAATGGGTCGCCGCACAAATACTCCACCACCCCTCCGCTTGCAGTGAGCCAACCACCCATGCCGCATAACCTGCAAGAGGAGTGCGGTTGCAGCCATTGCCACTGCTAGAATCTGCACACCACCGTGCCTAAGGAAGCGGTCGTTGTCGTCGAGCAGGAGCCGCCATCACCTGTGCACCGTGTACATGCTTCCATGCAGCATGCCCTGGTCTCAATATGCAAAGGAGAAGAAGGATGGTGGCCATGGAAGGAGCCATGGCCGCCGGTTTCAATAGGGTTCGACCTCAACCCTAATCCGATCACCGCAAATGCCAAAAACCCTATCTTTCCCCTCCCATAATTCATATATATATATATATATATTCAATGGACTTTTATCTTAATATACCATGGCTAAAACCATTATATTTTGACATTTTATTTATTCAAATTATAATATCTTTTAAAAATTAGTTAATTTTATTATATATTATTTATAAATATATTACTTAAACCCTAAATAAGATCTCAAGTTTAAGCAATTTATTTTTTGAATTATAATATTCTTGAATTAATAACTAGGGATATAAATAAAAAATCATAAATTATAATGTATCAACATAAACTCAATCACCTATAGGGGCAATTCAAGTGGTAAATTGTAATCGGTTGTAAATGGAGGTTCACGTGTTCGAATCTCCCCAAACTTACCATGCGCCATAGTTCGGGCCCTGTGGATGCACCTAGGGGTGTAGTGGTAGCAATATTGGATCCTTGGGCCTTGTGTCATGCAAGTACCAACCTAACCCTAGTTGTTGATTCCCATAGTAAAAAAAAAACATAAACTCAACCTATATACATCTTTAATTTTTAGTCATTGAAACCATGCGTTAAAGGATATTTTAGGACAATAAGTTCTTTTTATTTTAACAAATAAAAAATTAACTGTATATATTCGAAACCATGTAAAACGAAAAAAATATATATATATTTCTAGACATGATAGTGATCCTCCAATAGAAATAGAATCTAGGATGGTGGGATTTTGGATAGAGATAATTTTTGTTGGAATTGTTTCACACTATTGGTTAGGATATTTTTTTATAGAATAAGACATTGGTAGGGTATTACCCTCTAAAATTTGACATTCTTCAAAAATAAGGGATGCTCTCTTGTGATGTAAATTGTCCAAGTCTCTTTCTCGGTTATTAGTACAAGTTAGACACTTGAAAATACAATCGACAGCATAAACACTGTCGGTTTAAGGTGGTTGTTGGTTTAAGGGTTTATGGTTGTCACTTGTTTAAGGTTTTGGTTGTCACCAGTTTAAGGCTTTGGTTGTCATGGGTTTAAGGTTTTGGTTGTCACCGGTTTCAGGTTTTGGTTTAATTCATTGAACATTAAACTAATTCTAATTTTTTTTTTTTTTTTTTCATGAAATTGACAAAATGGAACATGAAACCAAATTGAAAATTTTAAATTGAAACTAATTTTTAAAACTAAATCTAAATGACTATTTTTTTTTTAATTTAATAATAATAAATTGTTTTTAATTTAATTTAATTTTTTTTAATTGTTATTTCAATATATTGATTGATGACATATGAATGTATTAAATTGATTTTTAATTAGATTCAATTATTTAAGATCCCAATCCTACGCTCTATCAAGCATCGAGAGGGGTCGAATCTCCCGAGGTGAAAACCTCTCTTCGAATATATCCTTGAGTGCAATATTTGAGAAGAGGTTTGCACCTCGGGAGATTTGATCCCTCTCGGTGCTTTATAGAGCCTAGGATTTGGATCTAGGTTGGATCCGGCCATGGGCGGTGACACAAAACTGGAGTTTGATCAGCATTATGTAATTATAAATATATTTGACGATTACCATATTGTAAGGAACAAGTTAAGTTGAAAACACAAATACAATTATGAGGATTATCATAATGTAAGTAATAATTTTTAAGGATTGAGTAAATTGTTAAACTGGAAAATAGAGACAGTAATTTTGTAAGGATTAAATAAATGAAAATATAGTTCACATCGTGATCATTCTCAATCTATCTTCTTCATCTTTTCTTATCTTCACACCTGGTAGTTTTGACATATTCTCATATCGATCATATGAGAATGGAGGTTGAAATCGTAGACCTGCCAAATATTTAACTCGATATATTGCTGTAAATGTCATACCCTATCTCTCTTGCTTTCCAATATTGATAGTAGCTTTCTCCAATGTCAATCCTTGTGACTTATGGATTGTTAAACCCCAAGCGAGTTTCAATGGAAGTTGTTTTTTTATCACCTATTTCGATAGATGTAATAGGAACAACTTTAGGAAACAATTCATCCCATGGTTCTGGAAGCGACCTTCCAAGGTTATATACAATTTGTTGTATAACTCCAAGACCACCATTGATGAGTCCTGCATCAGTCTATAGGTTTGATGTGAGCATTAACCTTGCTCCTATGGATATAAGTAATTCAAGGTCCAACCCTTCTTCATCTCCTTCAATAGAATAGTTGCTTCTTACAGATGTATCAATACTAGTCGCAATGGGACAATTTAGGCTTCTTATTAAACGCTTGTTATGACAGTTTACACCGTCATTTGTCACAAACAAATGTATCACCTTATCAAAGGACTTTTTCATTGAAGCATGTAAGGAAGTATCTTTATCGCCTTATCGAAGGACTTTTTCTTTGTTCTTCTCGTTCTTTTGTTGTCAATTCATCTAACTTTCTTTTTCGATATTTTTTTTGTCGATCTGCATTTCGTTTTCGTCGTTTTTCTCATTCTTATGTTGTCATTTTGTCCAATTTTCTTTTTTGATATTCTTTTTGTTGATCTACTTTTCGTTTCCTATGTTCTTCTCGTTGTTTTGTTGTCATTTATGCATCTATGAAATCTACACTAAAATTTATGCACCCATGAAATTTACACTGAAATCTATGCATCCATGCATTAACAGCTACACTAAAATTTATGCAATTATAAAACACCATACACTGAAATCTTTGCAAGGATAAAACTCACTATACATGATAATGCTCTTTGTCGATCAATGTTTTGTTTTCTTTGTTATTCTCGTTTTTCTGCTGTCAATTCATCTAACTTTCTTTTTCGATATTCTTTTTGTCGATCTACGTTTTCTTTTCGTCGTTCTTCTCGTTCTTCTGCTCTCATTTCGTCCAACCTTCTTTTTCGATATTCTTTTTGTTGATCTACTTTTCGTTTCCTTTCTTCTTCTCATTCTTTTGCTATCATTTATGCATCTATGAAATCTACACTAAAATTTATGCATCCATGAAATCTACATTGAAATCTATGCGTCCATGCATTAACAGTTACACTGAAATTTATGCAATAATAAAACACCATACACTGAAATCTATGCAAGGATAAAACTCATTGTACATGATAATGCTCTTTGTTGGTCAATGTTTCGTTTTCTTTGTTCTTCTTGTTCTTGCGCTGTCAATTTGTCTAACTTTCTTTTTCGATATTCTTTTTGTCGATCTGCGTTTCGTTTTCGTCATTCTTCTAGTTCTTCTGCTGTCATTTCGTTCAACTTTCTTTTATATTCTTTTTGTTGATCTGCTTTTCGTTCCCTTTCTTCTTCTCGTTCTTTTGCTGTCATTTATGCATCTATGAAATCTACACTAAAATTTATGCATCCATGAAATCGACACTAAAATCTATGTGTCCATGCATTAACAACTACACTGAAATTTATGCAATAATAAAACACCATACACTGAAATCTATGCAAGGATAAAACTCACTGTACATGATAATGCTCTTTGTCGATCAATGTTTCATTTTCTTTGTTCTTCTCGTTTTTCTATTGTCAATAATTCTCCTTATATTGCACTCAAGGAGCTATTTGAAGATTTGTCTCATAGCATCTTCTGCATGCACATCTTCCATTTCTCGTTCAGACTCTATATAAAAAATGTCAAGCATTAACATATACACTGAAATATATGCATCTATGAAATCTACACTGAAATCTCTGCATCCATACAATAACAGCTACACTGGAAATTATGCAAGTATAAAACACCATACACTGAAATTTATGCAAGTATAAAACTCACTTTACATGATAATGAAATTCAATATATTTAAAAAAAAAAAAAATTCTTGATATATTTTCAAAATTCTATATATGTTCAAAAAAATTAGGCAATTTAGGAGGATCGAACCTTGGACCTCATGCCCATTATCCCAACACCCTTACCACTATACCGCAGGTAGTTCTTATTATAACCAACACAATGTGTTATCAATGGGATACACCTAGTTGTTTGAAAGTTAAACGAAATAATATATTTATATGTTTGAATTGGGACTATAATCCCTATACTTATAAAATAATATTTATATTTTAATTTTAATATGTTAAAATTAATAATTAATAATTATATTTTAATTTTAATATGTTAAAATGAAAAAAATTAAATTAAATTTTAATTGTAATATGTTAAAATTAAAAAAATTGATTTGGAAATATATATAGAATTAAAAAAATATATAGACTTGATAATCATAATATATTTTAATTGTAATATGTTAAAATTTAAGAAAAATTTAAATTATATTTTAAATTTAATATCTTAAAATTAAAAAAAATTAAATTATATTATAAATTTAATATGTTAAAAATTTAAATGATGAAGTGAGGAGGGGGCGGCGGAGGAGGGGAGCTGAGGGAGGGGAGGAGGAGAGGGGAGCGGAGGGGAGCGGAGGGAGGGGACGTGGGAGGAGGGGAGGGAGGGGACGTGGGAGGGCGGCGGAGGGAGGGGAAGAGGGGAGGCGACATGGGAGGGTGCAGGCAGCTGCGGGGTGGAAACGGAGAGCAGCAGGGCTGCGGAGGGAGGGGAGGGGAGGAAGGGAGCGCAGGACTTGGAGAATGGCGAGGTCGGAAGGGTTGTCGCGCAGGAGTTGGGAAGGAGGTCTGCAGAGGAGTTGGAGAATGGTGAGGTCGCGTGGAGGGGAGGTCGCGTGGAGGGAAAGCGCAGGAGCTAGGGAGGTCGCGCAGGAGGGAAGAAATTCGAACATATGGTTCATAAATGAATACTATTGATTCACGTCTTTTTATTAATGACCGATATAATATTTATCATTCAACAATATTATTTTGTTAAAAACAAAAGTTACAACATTTTCTTCATTCGACAATATTATTTTGTTAAAAACAAATGTTACATCTTCTATTTATGACCCACAATTATGGCCTCACTTATTTACAAATCTTTCCTTAAAAAAATAATGATTACAAATTATTTAGACTCGTTTTTACAACATAATACCTCTCTGTAAAATAGAGCCACCTTGATCTTTGACTTTAAATAACAAATTTATTTTTATCAAGTCGTATCATTTGCCATTATTTAAATAAAATAAAAAAACCACAGATCATATCAACTTGTCATTGCAATACAATTGTGTGAACCAAATTTTTTCCTGACTTTTTTTTCCGTCATATACAGTTTTTCTCTCTTTCAATATCACGTGAAAAACACACAGCCTCACTTATTGAGCCGAATCGCCGATGCACTTAATGTCATTGTTCCTAAGCTTTCAAGATCACGTGAAAAACACACAGCCTCACTTATTGAGCCGAATCGCCGATGCACTTAATGTCATTGTTCCTAAGCAGGAGTAATATTTTTTCATATTTAAGTGGCCAATAGAAAATGACCACACATCACCATTGTCTCTGCCACGTGGACACAGAAAATCAAAATATAAAAACAATGTCCGGAACCCAAAATTGAGAAAACGACACCAATTCTCATGTGAGACCATTTACCTATTGTTATTCTACGCGTTTATCAGACATCGACATCCTGCTTTTATCAGACATTGACATGTTATCGGTTTATTATAAATCTAACCACTTAAATCCGACACGCTACTCGACATCGACCTTTTAAGCAGAGATTACCACGTTATCACCTTGAATTCAAAGGGTGCCTCCAACGATACAATCTCTCTACTATAAGCCCACTGTGTTTTACAAGACCTCCATTACAGTTAAATACTTGTGCATTACAGTTAAATACTTGTGCAGTTCAATATTCTCCTCTTCCATCCTTGCTCCGGGTAAAAGTCTATTCACAAAAACGCTGTGTAGATACAATTCTCAAGGTATATACAATGGATTCAGTCGCCAGGCTCTGAGAGAGCTTCTGTAGCAACAGACACGCTCACCATTCCTGGAATGGAATGCAAGTCGGAGACGAAGGTCTTGGCTTCAAAACTATACATATCTAATCAATACATGGAGGACGGCTGAGCAGCAGATGTAAGGCTCCTGGATTTGTGATCTCCTTTTCCTTAGCAGAGATGAAAATGAAGACCAATATTCTGATGGAGAGGTACAAATTAGGACGCCTGCTGGGGCAAGGGACTTTCGCCAAGGTCTACCATGCGACAAACCTCAAGACTGGAGAGCATGTTGCCATTAAAGCCATGGACAAAGAAAAGATCCTCAAGGTAGGCATGATTGACCAGATTAAACGGGAAATCTCCGTTATGAGATTGGTTAACCACCCTAACATCGTTCGGCTCTACGAAGTCATGGCGACCAAGTCGAAGGTTTACATCGTCATGGATTATGTTAAAGGCGGGGAGCTCTTCAACAGAGTTGTCGACAAGGGGAGACTGAAGGAAGATGAGGCCAGGAAGCATTTTCAACAATTGATAAGCGCAGTCGACTTCTGTCACAGCCGAGGTGTGTACCACCGGGACTTGAAGCCGGAGAACGTGTTATTAGACGACAACGGAGACGTGAAGGTCACCGACTTCGGGCTGAGCGCACTGCCGGAACAGTTCAGGCAGGACGGCCTTCTCCACACGGCGTGCGGCACGCCGGCCTACGTCGCACCGGAGGTCATAACGAAGAAGGGCTACAACGGTGCCAAGGCAGACATCTGGTCGTGCGGGGTCATACTGTTCGTGCTCCTAGCGGGCTACCTGCCATTCGACGGCGCGAATCGGATGGCGATGTATAAGAAGATCTACAAGGGGGACTTCAAGTGCCCGCGCTGGTTTTCCTCCGATGTTCGGAGGCTAGTCCTCCGGCTGTTGGACACCAACCCACGGACTAGGATAACTGTCCCGCAGCTGATGGAGGTTCCCTGGTTTAGACGGGGCTTCAAGCGCCCGCAAGCCGACAATGATATTGATGTCGGTCTCCTCGACGATGTCGACTCCGCTTTCTTCATCCCCGAGCCGACCTGCCTCAACGCCTTCGATATCATCTCTCGCTCTCCGTGGTTCAGTCTCTCCGGGTTGTTCAAGGACAACGCAGTGAAGCAGGAGAAGCTTTCGAGTTTCACGTCGACTGAGCCGGCGTCGAGCATAATGTCGAAGTTAGAGGAGATTGCGAGGCTGTTAGGGTTCAGCTTTAAGAAGTCGAAGGACTGTAAGGTGAAGTTGCAGGGACCCGAGGAGGGGCGGAAGGGACATTTGTGTATAGATGCCGAGATTTTCGAAGTCACGCCTTCGCTCTTCGTGGTGGATCTTCGAAAAACTGATGGGGATACGCTTGAGTACAGTAAGTTCTGTATCCAGGAGCTCAGGCCGGGTCTGAAGGACATTGTGTCGAAATGGGAGGGTGACCAGTCATTGGAATGAATGGTAGATATTCACTGTATATACCTACATGTTATAGTTCAGTTTACATGGTTTTCTATGATGATGGTTGAATTTACATGTTTTTATTTTTTCCGTTTTATAAGGCGAATGAGAGGCCGAGGTTGGAGACTACTCTATGTAAATAGACCTGTCGTGTAGCCAGAATGGTTAGTCTTTTGGATTACTGTGTTGTATATATGTGTCCAAATACTACTGGATTTTGGAATAATTTGTTCTCAATTTGATAAATAACATTATGTGTCTTTGTCATTTTTATAATAAAAAACCAATATGAGGTCTATATATCTCACTATGATCTTAGTAATTCTAATAAAGGAAATGGAAATATCTCACTAGGATCTTAGTAATTCTAATAAAGGAAATGGAAATATCTCACTAGGTAAGTATCGAAGAATATGTTAATTAAATACAATAATAAATTTATAATCAATAATGAATTCGATGCTATTTATTAACGATATGTTCATTAAAAAATAAAGATAAAATCATAATTATATATTCATACATTTTAATTATAGTTTTGTAAAATATTTGTTTATAAAAACTTCATTGTTTTTAAATTGGTCTATTTAAGCTAAATATTTTAAGTAGATAACACATCTTTAATATTGTTAGATATTATGTTAACAATATTATGTTAAAATGTTTAACCATTTGTATTATTAATTATGCAACATCTTAAATAAAATATTTTTAAATGAAAACTAAAAGTTGGGTATGATAGAGTTGTAGTTATTTTACAAATGTGAAATTTGTACTATTTAAATATAATTATCTAATTTGAAGTTATATATATATATATGAAATAGAAGGTAAATAGGTTAAAGGCTACACAAATTTTAGAAGGCATCATTTAACTACGGACCACTTTGTTACACTTAGAGTCATTGAAGAGGAATGTTGTAATAATAAGTCTGATATGTTTTGTTGCTTTGTGGACTTTAGAATTTTTTTTGATATAGTGCCTATAAATAAAATATGGAAGAGATTGGAGGAGCTTAAGGTTCCTTTTGAGTTGAGAGCTCTTGCGATAAGGATTTATGAAAAGGTCATTGCGAAGTTTAAAAACACAAAGGGGTGGTAGACGGATATAAACTATACTATTGGAGTTAAACAAGGTTTCCCACTCTCCCCTACCCTTTTCGGTCTTTACATCGATAAACTAAAACGTTGTTTAGAATAAGTAGGTTACGTAGGCACGATCTTAGCCGGGATAGTTATCATCTTCATGCTCTATGTTGATGATAGTGTTCTTGTGGCAAGGTGTCCCTTTGATTTTGATAATCAATTAAGAACTCTCAAATATTTCTGCTCTAATATGGGTTGACTGTTAACTCCAAGAAGACAAGAGTTATGATTATAAATCTAAGAAAGACACCTACGCAAATTTTGTATATGACAAAAGAAATACGGAGGAAATGAATTTTCTTACAAGTATCTTCGAATTGATAATATATATTCACCACAAGCTTAGCTGGAACTATAGTATCGAGAAAAGGATCGACGGAGGGTGGAAATCTTATTTTGGTCTTGAAAACAATTGTAAATCAACCAACCTGGTCATGTGGGATAAATAGACGTTCCTCTTTGAAAATGTTGTCATCCCCATTATCCTATATGGTTGTGAAGTATGGGGTTACAACATTTCTAGAGAATCTTGGAGAAAGATTGAGCAAATCCAGAATTGTTTTATAACTTATAACATTAAAATTAAAAGCAATACGCCTTATCCTATTCTTCTTAGAGAACTAGGTCTTTCTCCCTTCGAGAGCATGGCTATGGCTAGATACTTGATGTAAAAGCACAAGATAAATAACACGGGCGACAAGAAACTTCATAAAATTGATTTAAAATCAAGTCAAAACCAACTATGCCTCAAGAGGGGATGGTGTCGAGATAACATGGCTTGGTTAAATTATTGGGGCATTGATGAAAATGACACTTTGCAGAATATCGATAATGTCAAAAATATTATTACATCTAAGTTCAAAGAGAAGCTGTGGTGCCAGAAAATTTTAGAGGTTAAAAGAAAATTAAAATACTATAAGGAGGCCATTAACCCTAATCTTGAAGATCAAAGTATCTCTCAATATTAACTAGTTCAAACAAGAATATCAATATAGCCAAGATAAGAACAAACCCTCATAAGCTCTATAGGTTGGTGTATTCCTAAAACTCTCTGAGAGGAAAGAGTCTATAAAACAACACCAAATTTTAGTAATTTAAAAAAAAACTAAAACTTTTTAAAATCTTTCAATAATATTAATAATAACAAATATTTAACAAAAATATTTTGATTTTTAAAAGATAAACAACTTGTATACAATAACTTTAGTAGAACTTCATCTCTTTTTCTTTATCTCAAGATGTACATTGCTTTCCTATATAAAATATTTAAATTTATCCAAACCTTTCCAAAGCATATATCTTTTCCTCTAGTAATTATAGAATCACGACTTACTCTTTATATTTAGATTCTAAAGAGTCTTAAGCCCATAATAATGACTTATTTTTTATATTTAAATTCATTTAGATTCTAAAAAGTCTTAAGTCCATATGTATTAATGTTCCCATAAAAATCATTGGTACCAATTTGCTAAGTACAACTTAAAGAGATTCGACAATATATCGACAATATATCGCTATAACATTTAGGTAGTTATTTTCTAGTCATAAGATAATGCTTCTTTAGGTGCTTTATCTAACTTTTTTGATATTAAAGAAAATATTCAACTTTTCCAAATAAAACTTTCATATATCAACTCCCTCCCTTTTTATATTAGATCCCTCCCTTTTTATATTAGATGGCAACTTTACAATATTAATATATATTGAATACCATTATTCAATAACACATCTATATAAAACATATATGGCAATCTCCCAACATCATTATACTTAGGATAGCAACTTTACAAAACACATCTATACTTTTTTTCACTTGCATGTGCACATAGATAATTTGGAAATCTCCTGGTATAAATTCCCTACAAGAATTTCATACTACCTATATATATATAACTTCGTATATATATACACATATATATTAAATTATATATATATATGTACAAAATATATATATTTTTTATATATTTTCTTGAATGCCTCTTTATACTTGAATGAAATTATTCCATTGTTTTTCTCATGAACTTACTATTATAATATTTTTTTACTAACTTTCCCATGCAAACGAATTCTTTCAAATATCTATTTTGTTTATATGCTCAGCATCCAATAGATGTTCAAGCAAACGAAATCTTTTAAATATCTACTGTATTTATGAACTCAACATCTGATCGATCTTTATGCCATTGAATTCTTTTGAATATTTAACACATCCTTTTATTGGTTACATAAACCAAATCTTGTGTATTTAATATTCAATATATGTCAATTTGACCTTTATATCGCCAAAACCAAGTGTCACCTGATCATGCTGATATCCATAACCTAGTCCGTGGACATATTATTATGTACTATATATATTTACTAGCAATAACCACATTTTTAAATGTGGTTCGTATATATATATCAATCATTCGTCACAAATATCAACTATATTTAAAAATGTAGTTGTTGCTAGTAGACAGCCGACCCACCAAAAAAATAGCTAAATTAAAAAATTAATAAAAATGTTATTTGGAAATAAATAAAATATTAAAACATATACTAAAACTTAAATTAAATAAAAATATTAAAACATATTAAAAAATAAAATAAAATAAAATTAAAGTACAAGTTAAATTAATTAATTAATTAAATTAAAATAAATAAATTAATTAAATTAAATTAAATTAATTAATTAAATTAAATTAATTAAATTATGATGAGTTCTATGTTTGCATATATCAACAGCTTTTAAATGTGTGGCCACTATTAAATATGGTTGACTTTGTTTGAAAATGCTTGACTATCATTGACCATGGTTGACTATGGTCTAACATGGTTGACTTTGGTTAACAATGCTCAACCATGGTTGACTATGATATATTTTGGTTAACCATGGTTGGCTATGGTTGACTATGGTTAACTTTGATTGGGGATGGTTGACCATGATTGACTTTGGTTAGCTTTAGCTGGCCATGGTTTTCCATGGTTGACTATGGTTGTCTTCAATTCAATATGTTTGACTTTTGTTGACTATGGTTAATAACGATTAACCATAAAACTGCCCACTCAAAAAAGACAAAAAATAGAACTGCCCACTCAGAAAAAAACGGAACAGGTCTGGAACAACAACAATATTGACACTAATAAAAACTCTTCTATCTTACGGATGGTCACATACTACTTAAATAGGGAATAGATGGCCTAATGAGATAAAACAGTGCAACTTAGAAGGAAAAAGTGGCAGCTGCTCAACAACAGATGGCAGAGTCTGTTACACAGGAGATGATGAGATAAATGAATGCCGAAAACTCAGGCATCATGTTTTTCAACCTTGTCATTCTTTTTCTGTACCTGAAATCCCATTGCTCTGACCATTTCTTCGATTTTCTGCATTATATCTTTGGCCGGATACTTAGAGGTGAATAACGTTTTTCTCTCTTCAGCCTTCTGTTCACATTCACCTTTCCATGACTGCTCTAACAGACCACTCAACGTTGATAAAAAGAAGGAAAATCGACACAGCAATGAGCATACCTCTTCCTCAAAGAAGCCAGAGAGATCAAGGCACGGTGACATCGCTATCAACTGAAAAGCATTCATCATAGTTGGACCCGTTTCTTCCTTTAGCAGGTGGTCCTGTTCATATTATTAGCGGATATTGTTACAGGGTCACGGATATGAAAGATAAGACACCCAATTGCTAAGAAATACTAGAGGCTAGCAATAATCACAGGATCCCAGCCCACAATTCATGTCAAATCAGAATGGAAAAATATAATCCACGCATATAATATAACTGGCAATTAAACAAATTGGTCGTAAGGGAGAATTCCTACAGTCAGTAGCAACAGAACAAGCCCCACTAAGGTCTTCAAAAGTTGATAATGATTGAAGGCATTTTTCGAACACTCATACCTCCAAGTTTGTTTAAGCTGCATTGATATCATCCATTATTCTCCTCATCTACAAACTTGGCCGGTGAATAGCCTTGCTTAAACCACTCATCTTCCACTATTTCTGGTATATTAATGCGCCAGATATATTCATGAACACAAATATTAATCATAAACCTTAAGTTTGGAGTCATACAATCCCTAAACCAAACTTCTTTTGCATGGTTTTCATTTACAGTCTTGGTATTGGGATCCAATATTCTTCTGATCAGGTTGGGAGGGCCTGCAGAAAGCCAATTTGGACACTGAAATTCGCCTTTGAAGATCTGCCCAGGGCATTGTGTTTTGAAAGTAGATGTGAGATATACCTAATCTAATCAAATTTGAAAACTAGTTGTATTTGTAATCTGATACAGCATTGCAAGATTGCTCTGTTAGAAGGGTAGCGTTGTCTGGGATCCATTGATCTAGAAAGGAAAATCTACTGTGAGCCGATAAATCAGAAAGAGCTGCCAAGTATGGAAACACTGGGCTTGCGAAACGATGCATAGACTTAAACTCCTGTACAACCAACCGCTTACAAAATCCTACCACTTAAATTACGAATCGCATAGCTACGATTCTTACAAAGGGTTAGCGGATACGATCGTTGGTTCCAACTTAACGATCCCCAACTTAACTCAGTGCTCTTATAACGATACTACCCAACAACCTGGATCATAACTATGACCTTTGTAACCGATAATCTTTTCTGCGATTTAGCAGTGAGGTTTTATTAATTTGTTTATAAGACGGCCAAGTACAAATTTCCTGTAAAACTCCAATACACAAGAAATGTGATTGCTCTGTAAGCCATAACGCAGGACCGAGTTCCTTTTGACTCTAAGGGTTTCAAAAACTCAGGAAATTGTATATATATATAAATAAGTTGCTTTTTTCTTCGTAATTCATGACACACAGACAAATACAATCTTCCTATAAAATATCGACAGTTCCCTGAATGATTTCATACGTTGAAGCGATGAAAATTAATACTTCCGAATCGTTCACACTTAGTTTCATAGATCCATTTACTTTATACCAATCTAGCATAGAATCAATTACTCTATACCCATTCTATTAACCAAATCGATTGATAGCGAATGCATATATATATGCTAAGTTTGCTAATGTATTAACCACATAGGACAATGTTCCGGATGTGCTCATGTATTAACCGAGAGTTAACTTCTCTGTTCCGCAAGTTTACATAATTATAGACACTCTGTGTAACCACAGATAATAATTAATATTTTAATGATGGTTCGAGCTTATATAACAACAGAGAAATAACATATTGGAGAACTTACTTTCAATCAGTATTCTTTAAACAAGAAATAAAATAAAACAATCCGATAACGCAGTGATCACAATACTTCTCCTTACGGGATATAACTTATAATCTATATATATCATTAAAAGTTGAAATCCAACAATACTATGCTATATTTAACAATGATATGGAAATGAAAATAGTGCTGCCTTGGGTTACACTTTTTTGCTAGAACATAGACCCCAATACAAAAATTCATGTCATTATTATCTCAATCATAGAAGTCAGCAGGAGAATGGCTAACTCAACTTCACCAGCTAGCTGGCTCACCACCATACACACTAGAGCAACAAGAAGAACTTTCATGTGACACTCTTTCTCAGAGTCCGTAACAAACTCAGTGATGGACTTATGAAAGTGCACAACATAGGGTTTTGCGCTATCTCAATGCATAAATATATAGTTTTTTACCAAGTCTTGTGCCATCCCAATCAAATCTCAATCGATCCTTCAATCCCTATGATTTAGGATCTTCTCTATAGTTGACCTTTTAGATTGGATTTGATTAGTAAAATATCCATTGCTTGCTTTACACATATTGTGTGTCTCATGGTGGTGTCAGCTCATTTAATTGAATGCTTCAAGTGTCTTTTTCTTTTATTAATAATAAAATAATAATTTTCCATCTGTATTCAAGAGAATGCCCTACTTACACCTACATTACATTTGAATTTCACAAAAGCTTATCTAAATGAACATTGATCATCATTATCATTACTATATAATTTTCAAATTCTAAAATTTATCTATTTATTAATATAAAATTTTAAAGCATTATGATTCTTCAATTAAGTGTAGCATATACACCCTTTTAATTAACATTGTATGTTTTATATAAAAAAAATAAAACCAACTTCCAACCACTCTTCATGTATATTATTATATAAATACATTGAATTGAATAGAATATGTATATATTGTTATTATCATTATCATTTAACATAAATAATGAAAATTAAAATAAAAAAATTATATATAATTTTTTTAATGTATTATTATTTTAAATTTTAATAAATAAATAAAATATTTGATACAACCATTTAAAAGCAAAAATAAAATAAGTTTCATGGAAGTGATAAACGAACTAAACCATGAATCTTAATAAACATGGACGCTAGCCTCAATTCAAACTCAATGATACGAGAATATATTAAATTGAACTTCTATAGTATCCAAAGAGCATTGTATTCAAAATGGAAGTTAAATAGAATCAATATTTTAGGTGTAAAGAAAATGAATATATAATTTGTTTTTATTTTTTATAATTGTAAAAGACAAATTCGATATAGGTTTTTTTGGGTTGTTGTTTTAAGAAGTTAATTCAATTTATATTTCTTCGTAATTCAAAGAAATGTTTGATATCAAAAACCATTGTCATATAAACAAATCATACATATTGATGACAATTTAATGTAAAAGGAAAAATATATTATATATGAGTTTCTTTTCATATATCATGAAGTAAATGATTATTTATGCTTTTTTAAAATAGAGATTATAGATCAATCAGGTGTTAATATTAATAGTCTTCGGTTGGCAGATGTGGGAGGAGTCATTTATGACTCCAAGGGGAACAAGCATAATGAGTATGCCGGGGGAATTGGCAGAAAAACAAACAATGGCACATAATGGTTAGCCTTAATTAAGGAGCTGAAACTAGCACAGATCATTGGCATTGAACAGCTGGTGGTCATTGGAGACTCGCTACTGGTGACTAGAGAAGCAAGAAATCTAATGAAGAACCGAAAGAATCCGTCTAATAAGACGCATTACCTTCTAAATTGCATTGTCAAAGACTTCAAAGATATTAAGTTCTTTCATGTGTTGAGAGCACTCAATCAACAGGCAGACAAATTGGCCAACAAAGGAGCAAGCCTAAACTGCGGCACCTTGGAATGTGATCGTAACATTTATGATAGAGTCTGGAACCCTTAGCTTAGAGTCCATGGCAAAAAGTTTTTTTTAGGTATAGAGTTCATTGGAGCAAAAATATTGTGACACTACCAGACCAATTTGCATCAACGTAACCCTATAGGTTAATCTTCTGATCTGTCGCATATCTGAGCCAATAATCAATCATACCCTTTAGTTACCTCAACACATGCTTTGTTGCATGAGCCCTCAAAGCATGTGTTGATGTAATTCAAGGGTATGATTGATTATGGGTTTAGATATGCGACATATTAGAAGATTAACCTATAGGGTTATGTTGTTGTAGATTGGGTCAGTACTGTCACAGATGGGAAGAACACTCCAAGATGTTTCTTTAGTTTGGGATCAGGTATGACCTCCCAATTCAGTAGGAAGCACATGAGTGTGGCACTCAGTACAACTGAAGCAAAGTACATGGCAACTTGTTCAGCTAACTACGAAGCAGTGTGGCTTCGAAAGTTACTTGCAGGATTGTTTGATCTCGAGTTAGAGGTGACTTGTATTTTCGGCGACAACCAGAGTTGTGTGAATTTTTCCAAGAACCTAGTGTTTCAATACAAGTCGAAGCGCATCGAGATCAGGTGCCACTATATCAAGGATATGGTACAGAGAGGAGCAGTGAGGCTCTAGCATGTGGCGACAAATGAGCAAATACCCGATGTGATGAACAAGCCTTTGTTGAGAGTGAATTTTGAGTACTTCAAGAACAATATTGGGCCTTATTCACAAATGTTCTATAATTTAGAAGCATAAGGCCCATTTGTTTTTGGATAAGTGATGGTAAGAAACTTTGAGTAGCAGGTTTTGGTAATATACATGTTCCTAATGGTGTATTAGAAGATTTATTCATGTTGAAGGAATGCCCAACAATGTCTTTTATGTTTACCATGCTTGTAAAAAAGGATATAAATTTGAAGCATGACCTGATAGATTTGTCCCGAAGGATATCAAAAACAGCTTCAAAATTGTTTCATCTAGCTTGGTTGATCATTGATGCAATGGAAACCCAATCTTGTATTGACCGAATACAGAACCATATTACTTCCCATAGAGTGCACAAGTACTAGCATACTAACTTGTTAACATAAATTATCAATTAATGGATGCCATGAGAAATTGAAAGTCACATGAAAAGAAAAAAGAGAAAAAACCATTTTAAATAAGGGAAAATACTCTCTATTAATAAGACACAATTTATTTCTTACAACATCATTACATATTACTGGGTGTGTGTTTTCTTCTTCATGTTGTGAAACCAAATGTGATCCTTTCTTCTGCGTGGTCTACTATCGTACCCTGCTCTATCCCCTCTTTTTTGTCTCTTGAAATGAAACCCCATGTCCTGCAAATTCCTCTCCTTCTATTTTATCCTCTCATTTATTGGAATTTGAACCATTATTACCATTCTACTTCTCCTTCCATCTCAATCTATTCAATTCCCTCTTGTAACTGGGCCACCCATTTCTATGAAGTCCACACAGACAAGAGGAGTTGTGGAACACCTAACCCGCATCCTTCTACTATAATTTTATATCATGTATGGGGTCACAGATCTTGCGTTGCATAAATAAGAGTCACACCACTTGTGTTGTAGCAAAGGAAGTTGTAGCTCTTGTATTGCATAAAATGGGAGTGGCGACACTTATTTTATCGTACACTAACTAGCTCAAAACTGAAATGTTTTTTGTTGATGTAGATTGCACAAGGCCAAAGATGCTCCTGCATCAGACATCCTTGGTAAGAAAAAAATGAACTACAGATCATGTGGATGCAACTGTAGATTTTAAAGGGGTGGAAAACCCTTGTCGGTGCACGCTATTTCATCTTCAGAAACCCATGATGCATCTTTCGAACCCTTGTTTCTCCACTTAACTATATTTTTTTAATATTCTTTATTTTGGGTCCTTCTGCTAACCCTCTTTTCCAATATTTGCTCGAATTCTTCAGTTGGTTTAATAGGAAGTTGTTTCTTCCATTTAGCCAGGGTACCTTCTTCATCATTCCCTCCTCCCTCATGAAACTTGAATATTAAGGAGATATCAAATTCTTCCGACAACTCTAACTTATATGCATTATGAGAAATATTTATTAGTAATCAACATGGTCCAATTTTCTTGAAATTGAGTTTATTATATGTGAATATTTCTTTCCTTAAATGTGCCATTACTAGATCTCCTTCTTCAAAAAAAAATTGTCTTCTTCTCAAATCTACTTCTTGCTTATATCTGCTATTGCTTTGTTGTAGTTTCCTCTTGACTTACTTTTCATTTCTTAAATGCCTTCTGCAAAATCACTTGAGTCAACACTTCTTTTGTTCTCCAGATTTAGCAATTTATCCAAATTAACTACCCCCTTTGGTGACCTACCATAAACAATCTAAAATGGAATCGTTCCCACAAATCTATTTATTGAATCATTGTAAGCAAATTCAACCTAGTCCAATACCAAATCCCATTTTCTTGGAATATCTCCACTCAAACTCCTCAACAAATTCCCAAGTCTCTAGTTAACCACCTCGGTTTTTCCATCTGTTTGTCAATGATATGCAAAATTGTACATCAACATGGAAACCATATTTTTCTAAACTATCCTCCAAAAATGTCCAAGAAATCTCATATCTCGATTGGAAGTGATGCTTCTTAGCAGTCCATGTAGCCTTAGAATCTCTCAGAGAAACAAAACAACTACTTTAGTAGCATCATTGGTCTTATTGCATGTTATGAAATGTGCCATCTTTGAAAAATTGTCTACTGAAACCATCACAGATTCATGTCTTCTGTATGTCCTAGGAAGTCCTAAAAAAATTCCATACTTATATCTTCCCATGGCCTCTTGGGTGTCGGTAGTGTTGTATATAACCCTGTATTTTGAGTCTTTCCTTTTACTAATTGGAAAATTCTACAACACTCAACAAACTTCTTAATATCCTTGTTGATGCTAGGTCAAAAGTATATTTCCTTCACTAAAGTTGTGGTCTTAGCAATGCCAAAATGTCCACCCAAATATCTGCTATGCAATTCTCTAACAAGATTCATCCGCAATGAGCTTCTTGGAATGCACAAACATTGGTTCTTAAACAATAATCCTTCTTTAAGTTGAAAATCCAAATACATTGTTCTATCAATGCTCCAAGGTGATTTGCATGCTTTCCAATCCTTTGCAAAATATGCATCTTCTATATACAACTCTTTCATACTTTCCAAGATGGAAAATTCCACTAACAAAGTATTCAGCAACATTATTCTCTGGTTAATGCATCTGCAACCTTATTCGAATTTCTAGATATATGTAGAGTAACTTTGCGTTAATTATACTCTTTTGGAATGTTTTTTATTTAAATTACCGTGACTATTGATGAATTGCAACACCTTATGTTCAGTAAATAAGACAAACTTCTTTGGTAGCAAGTAATGTCTCCATTTCTTCAAGGATTGTACAATAGCATAAAACCCTTGATCATAACCAGCGTACTTCTTCTTACAATAATTCAATTTCTTGCTAAAGAATGCAATCGACCTTCCTTCTTGACTCAAGATTGCTCCAATATCT
The DNA here is from genome assembly GCA_027924585.1 of Larix kaempferi. Classification (NCBI taxonomy): domain Eukaryota; kingdom Viridiplantae; phylum Streptophyta; class Pinopsida; order Pinales; family Pinaceae; genus Larix; species Larix kaempferi. The sequence goes on from BSBM01000328.1 coordinate 1,188,710, forward strand.
AGACCACTTGCATCACAATCCACTTGAAATACTTTATTGAAATATGGAAGCACCACAAATGGCTATTCAATTACCATTTTGTTCAAGTTCTCCAATGACTTCATGGTTTCTACTCTCCACTTGAAAATCCCCTTTTTCATACATTGAGTAAGTGATGCACAAAGCTCGTTGAAATTTCAGATAAATTTCTTGTAGAATCTCTCCAAACAATGGAAACTTCTCACATCAAATGTACACTTAGGTGTTGGCCATTCTAAAATAGCCTTTACCTTTCTAGATTCCATATTCAATCCTTCATTGGAAATCTCATATCATAAGTATACTAATTCTTCCTTAAGAAATCTACATTTCTTTAAATTTATCAATAGTTTCTCTTCCCTCAACTGTTTCAACTCCTTCTTCATGTTCCCCAAATGTTCTTCTTTGGTTTTACTTAAAATTATAATATCATCTAGGTACACGACAAAAAAATTTCCCAAAAATGGTTTCAAAACATAATTCATAACTCTCATGAATGTGCCAGGGGAATTGGTTAACCCAAATGGCATGACTATCCACTCAAATAGTCTATCCTTCATCTTGAATGTTGTCTTGCATTCGTCACCTTCCCTTATCTGAATCTAATTATACCTACTCTTCAAAATGATATTTGAAAAGTATTTCTCCCCACTTAAACATTCTATAAGGTTGACCATCCTTGGTAAGGGAAAACTATACTTAATAGTAATGCTCTATGTATATTAAATTTTTCGTACTTCGACCATTTACGACCACATGGCACCAATTATCCTGAATTTTGAACTTAGTTTTAAAAACATTCTTTCTCTGCTCAGGTTCCTCTGCTATCAATCTTAAGTAACATTCTTATAACCACAAATTTCTCTCCTTGCTCTTGATGAAGTACTTCCACATTATTTCCAACAATCACTGTTAAGTTTAAACCAAATAGACTAGCAGGATCACTGAAAGAAGCATAATCACAAGATAGACACAATATTTACCCTGGGAAACCCTCATGGGGTAGAAAACCCAGCAAAGCTTTCCTCAATAAGATGATTAACCAAAATACAAGATGTGCTCCCTCCTTCTAATCCTCCTTAGTAGATCTCCCAGACAAGTGCGCCACTTTCCACCAGTGAGTGAGTGATCTAATGAGGAGTTCACCTCCTCTATTTATACACACTCCTGACCACCAAAAATACCTAATGGGGCCGACCTCTCCTGGAGAAGTCTAATAACCCCTAAAACCCAACTTTAGGGCTGACCCCCACATGGTGGGTCTAACAACCCTAGTTACCACAATTCTTCGGAGGAATAAACATCTCCGGATACATAATAAAATCACATCGGAGGGATGGAACATCTTCGGAATAAATAATGTACAAATATAATATTCTTAGAAGTTACAATATTCAACACTCCCCCTTAACGAGAAGGATATTATAACAACATCTGCAGGAGCAAGGAGTCATTTACTACATCATCTATATATCATCGGAAGCTTTCTTCAATTCATCATCATCAGTAACTCGACTAGTTACTGGAACATCAGCATCATCAGAGTTGATAGTACTCAATCATCAGCATCGTCATAATACGCGATCAACAGCATCGCCATCACACGATCATCAGCATCGTTATCGTCATCGTACGTTCATCAGCATCATCATTGCACGATCATCAGCATCGTCATCATCATCGTATGATCATCAGCATCATCATTGCACGATCATCAGCATCGTCATCGTCATCGTATGATCATCAGCATCATCATCACACGATCATCAACATCGTCATCGTCATCGTACGATCATCAGCATCATCATCGCACGATCATCAGCAGTTCTCTATGTCCAGTCATGTACCTTTTGAACCGAAGTCCAGGGACGATCCAGTCCTATCATGTTCTCGGAGACCACATGTCTACGGCTCAGTTTACAGGACCAAAGTCCAAGGATGATCCAATCCTTACCGTACATTTAGGACAGCGTCCAAGGATGACTTAATCCTCCACCGTTCATTTAGGACCACGTCCAAGGATGACTTAATCCTCCACCGTACATTTAGGACCACGTCCAAGGATGACTTAATCCTCCACCGTACATTTAGGACCACGTCCAAGGATGAATTAATCCTCCACCGTACATTTAGGACCACGTCCAAGGATGACTTAATCCTCCACCGTACATTTAGGACCACGTCCAAGGATGACTTAATCCTCCACCGTACATTTAGGACCACGTCCAAGGATGACTTAATCCTCCACCGTACATTTAGGACCACGTCCAAGGATGACTTAATCCTCCACCGTACATTTAGGACCACGTCCAAGGATGACTTAATCCTCCACCGTACATTTAGGACCACGTCCAAGGATGACTTAATCCTCCACCGTACATTTAGGACCACGTCCAAGGATGACTTAATCCTCCACCGTACATTTAGGACCACGTCCAAGGATGACTTAATCCTCTACCGTGCATTTAGGACCACGTCCAAGGATGACTTAATCCTTCAACCGTGCATTTAGGACCTACGTCCGAGGATGACTTAATCCTTCAACCATGCATTTAGGACCTACGTCCAAGGATGACTTAATCCTCCACCGTTCATTTAGGACCTACGTCCAAGGATGACTTAATCCTTCAACCATGCATTTAGGACCTACGTCTAAGGATGACTTAATCCTCCATCGTCCATCTAGGACTTCATTCTCGAAGACTTACGTCTACGGCTCTTCTTTCGGACTGAAGTCCAGGAATGATCCAATCCCTTCACATGTTCACCAAGAACTTCATTTTCGAAGACATATGTCTACGGCTCTTCTTTCGGACTGAAGTCCAGGAATGATCCAATCCCTTCACATGTTCACCAAGAACTTCATTTTCGAAGACATACGTCTACGGCTTTTCTTTCGGACTGAAGTCCAGGAATGATCCAATCCCTTCACATGTTGTATATCAAAAACATGTATCCTCATCATCAAAACATGTATAACCATGACACGTATCATCATCATCAAAACATGTATAACCACAACATGTATCATCATCAACAAAACATGTATAACCACAACATGTATCATCATCAACAAAACATGTATAACCACAACATGTATCATCATCAACAAAACATGTATAACCACAGCATGTATCATCATCATCAAAACATGTATAACCACAGCATGTATCATCATCATCAAAACATGTATAACCACAGCATGTATCATCATCATCAAAACATGTATAACCATAGCATGTATCATCATCATTAACAAAACATGTATATCCAGAACATGTATCATCATCATCAAAACATGTATACATCTATCATCAAAACTAACATCAAAAGCATGTATACATCTATCATCAAAACTAACATCAAAAGAAAGAATATAAGAGTCCTAAATCTAAATAGTTCTAGGTAACTAAGTGCAGTAAATAGGTAACCTCATCATTGATGAGATAGACTTGATGTCGGATACTGTGCTACTCCCCCTTTCGAGGAAGGTCCTTCTGAACTACACCAAGCTTGTCTCGGAAGTGTTCAAACTTTACTTGAGATAGAGGTTTCGTCAGGATATCAGCAATTTGATCCTCCGTGCTTATATACTCGAGCTTGATAGCTCCTCTCTGCACCATATCTCGTATGTAAAAGTAACGGATCTCGATGTGTTTTGACTTATCGTGAAATACAGGATTTTCAGTCATCTTGATGCAGCTTTGATTATCACACATGATCACAGTGGGATCCATTTCTAAGTCAAACACTCCAGATAAAAGTTTCCGAAGCCATACTGCTTCACAGCTGGCAGAGCAGGCAGCTATATATTCTGCTTCAACGGTACTGAGGGCCACACTAGATTGTTTCTTGCTGAACCATGAGATCATGGCAGATCCAAGACCATAACATCCGCCTGAAGTACTTTTTCTATCTGAGACATTACCTGCCCAATCAGAATCTGAGTAACCATGTAGTTTGAGTTCATGACCTCCAAGATAAAATAGGCCAAAATCTAATGTACCTTTTAGGTACCTCATTATATGCTTTGTAGCTATTAGGTGAACCTTTCTGGGTTCTACTAGAAATTGACTTAGGGTATTTACAGCAAAGCATATATCAGGCCTAGTATTGGTTAAGTACATTAATGATCCAATGATTTGTCTATATAGAGTTATGTCCACTAATTCTGATGAATCATTAACTAATAACTTTAAGTTGGAGTCCATGGGAGTGGCCTTGGCTTTACACTCCAACATATCAAATCTTTTGAGAATCTCCACAGTATACTTACCTTGATTTAGAAAGATTCCTTTTGGTTCTTGCCATACTTCGAAGCCTAAGAAGTAATGCATTAATCCAAGATCTTTCATCTCGAATTCTGAAGAAAGCTTCTTCTTGCTTTCAATAATTTGTTTCTCATTTCCAGTTAGAAATAGATCATCTACGTATAACAGCAATATAACTGGTTCATCATCCATCACTTTGAGATAAAGATTTGGGTCAGCTTTACTTTTGGTAAAGCCCATGCTAGTTAGGAAATTGTCAATCCTTCCGTACCAAGCTCTGGGAGCTTGTTTCAACCCATATAATGCCTTCTTCAATTTGCATACATGAGTTCTTCCATCATTAACCTCAAACCCTTGAGGTTGCTCTATGTATACTTCTTCTTCAATTACACCATTCAGAAAAGCTGTCTTAACATCCATTTGGTGTAATTTCCACTTCATCATGGATGCAAGTGCCATGATAGTTTTGATTGAAGTATACCTATCAACTGGTGCAAATGTTTCTTCATAGTCAATTCCCTCTTTCTGAGAGAATCCTCTGGCTACAAATCTTGCTTTATATTTTTCGATGCTTCCATCCGCGGCATGTTTTATTTTGAAAATCCATTTGGAATAAACCACACTCTTATCTTTCGGTTTGGGAACTATATCCCAAACATCATTTTTCATTATTGACTGATATTCTTCTGTCATTGCTTCTACCCATTCTTTCTTTTGAGCTGCCTCTTCATAGCTAGTGGGTAGTTGATCCACAAGATCACACATCAAGGCCATATAGTTGGACACTAGCTTTGGTTTCTTTCTTTCTCTAGTGGAGCCTTCAGGAGCTCCATATCTTTCAGCCCCTTGAATAATATCTCTAGCCCATGCTGGCCTTCTTTTCTTGGATAAGTCTGTAATAGGAGGCTCTTGTGGTTCCAACATGTCATGATCCTCTGGAGAATCATCTTCAGGCATGGGAATAGCCTCTGTGATTCTGGGAGAAATATCTTCTTCATAGATTTCATCAAGTTGGCACTTCTTGGATTTCTTGAGAGCTGCTTCTTCATCAAATGTTACATCTCTACTTATTTCTATGTGATGAAAGCCTGGAATGTAAATTCTGAAGGCTTTGGATGTTTCACAATAGCCAACAAATATTCCCTTCTTACCAGAAGGGTCCAACTTGGTTCTCTTTTTCTTTTGGAATGTGGATGTACACAGGACACCCAAATATTTTAAGATGACTTACCTCTGGCTTCTTACCTGTAAACACTTCTTCTGGAGTTTTGAACTCAAGAGCACTATGAGATAATCTATTTTGCACATATACTGCTGTCTTGGCTGCCTCAGCCCATAGATACATGGGAAGATCTTGATCATGTATCATGGTCTTCACAGCTTCCATGATTGTCCTATTTTTCCTTTCAGCCACCCCATTTTGTTGGGGATTATAAGGAGTAGTTAGTTCCCTTTTGATTCCAGCTTCTTTGCAAAAGTCCTCAAATTCCTTTGAGGTAAATTCTCCGCCATTATCTGTTCTGAGAATCTCGATTCTCTTTTCTGATAGATTTTCTATTAGAGCCTTGAACTCTTTAAATTTTCCAAAGACTTCATTCTTACCTTTCAGGAAGTATATCCAAGTTTTCCTTGAATAATCATCAATGAATGAAAGATAGTATTCAAACCCACTTAGAGAAGTGGTGGGCATTGGTCCACATACATTCGAGTGTATTAGTTCTAAAATGTTCTTAGTCTTTGTTTCACTCTTTGGAAAGGGGTTCTTGATATTTTTTCCTTTCTTACACCCTTTACATGAGCCATCATGATCAGCTTTCAAATCTGGTAATCCTATGACTACCTTGCTTATATAGGGTAAGGCTTTAAAGTTGATGTGAGCTAATCTTCTATGCCATAGCTCACTAGGACTAGAGATCTCATGTGCAAGGGCAGCTTCTGGATGACCCTTGAGTTTATAGAGACCTCCTTCTTCTTCACCAATAACAACTGCATCTTTAATTGTCTTTCCTTTGGACCACATGAGTACTTGTCCATCTATAAAGGCTACTCTAAAGCCTTTCTTATCTAGTGCTGAAATAGAGAGAAGGTTTTTCTTTAATCCTGGTACATATAAGATGTCTTTCATCTTCAAGGGTGTTCCAGAATCTAGCTTATAGCTAGCTTCACCAATTCCTTTGATGGGATATTGGTAGTCATCTCCTAGAGATACTTTCTGTGAAGAAGTCTTTTCTTCAAGATTTGAGAATGTCTTCCTTTGACTTGTCATGTGCTTGGAAGCACCACTGTCAATGAGCCATGTATCTTCTCTAGGAGATACAGATCCAGAGAGTGCAGAGAATAGAACATATTCTTCTGGATCTTCTTTCTTCACCTTACTTCTTTTCCTTTTAGGCTTTACCTCCACCTCTTCTTCTTCTTCATCTTCTTCCTCTTCTTCTTCTTCACTATCATTTTCTGCCATATGAGCATGATGTCTTTTGTGGAAAGACTTCTTCTTTTGAGAAGGACAGAATCTGGAGATGTGTCCTAATTTATGACAATTGTAGCATTCTATTGTGGAAAGATCTCTTGCTGAATTGGGTCCTCTTCTCTTGTTAGATCTAGAGAAGTGTTGAGATCCTTTGTGGTCAACTCTCTTGAGATGACTCATTCTTCTTCTTTTGGTATGAGTGGCCAAAGCTTGGTCATCCTCTTTGAGAAGAGCTTCTCTGTTTGCAACCCTAGCTTCTTCTTGAACACAATCCTCCCATACTATGTCAAACTTCATGCTTTCTTTCCTGGCACACATGGTTTGTATAAATGACTCCCAAGATCTAGTGAGACCATTGAGAGCAGTCATCACAAGTTCATCCTCATCAAGGGTATCACCAATTGCATCTAGTTGTTCCTTGATTTGTGAAACCCTTGAGAAGTAGTCTTGAATGGATTCTCCTTTGTGCATCTTGGTACTCTTCAATTGAGTCCTCAGGTTCATCTTTCTATTAATGTATTTTCCTTCATACATTCTTCCTAGGGCATCATACATTTCCTTTGGAGTCTTCTTGGAGGCCACTTGGGGAATCAAGTGGTCTTTAATGGAATCAGCTATGATTCTCTTTGCCCTAATCAAATCCTTCCTATGCTTTTCTTTGGCTTCATCTCCTTCTGGTTCTGCAACTTCTTCCTTGATATACTGAGCAAGATCATTCTCCTCAAGAATGGGACCAATTCTATATTTCCATGCCCGAAAATTTTCTATACCTTCTAGATTGTCTTCAAGCTTAGTGTTTGGAGCCATCTTCTCTTGGGGGAGTCCAAGAGACAAAGTAGACTTACCTGAAAAGTTACTTTTCACTTTTCCGGAATCTGGAACATAAATTTATCGCACTTTTGGTAGAATTAGGGTTTGACTTTCCTGGAGTTCTACTCAACCAAAAAGTTCGATCTATAGCTCAAAAGAATGCTCTTGAGAAGGGCTATCCAGCCATGTAATCAGAATTCAAAAATTCCAACTTTTTTCTGAAACCAAAATCTAACGTATCACACTTTTGGTAGAATTAGGGTTTGGATTTCCCGGAGTTCTACCCAACCAAAAAGTTCGATCTAGGGCTTAAAAGAAAGGTATTGAAGAGGGATATCCAGCCATGCAACCAAAATTCAAAAATACCAACTTTGGGCTGAAACCCTAACTTCACTTGGAGAGAGAGAGAGAGGTATTCTTACCTTGTGAAAGATGTCCTATTCAGTATGGCTCTGATACCATGTTAAGTTTAAACCAAATAGACTAGCAGGATCACTGAAAGAAGCATAATCACAAGATAGACACAATATTTACCCTGGGAAACCCTCATGGGGTAGAAAACCCAGCAAAGCTTTCCTCAATAAGATGATTAACCAAAATACAAGATGTGCTCCCTCCTTCTAATCCTCCTTAGCAGATCTCCCAGACAAGTGCGCCACTTTCCACCAGTGAGTGAGTGATCTAATGAGGAGTTCACCTCCTCTATTTATACACACTCCTGACCACCAAAAATACCTAATGGGGCCGACCTCTCCTGGAGAAGTCTAATAACCCCTAAAACCCAACTTTAGGGCCGACCCCCACATGGTGGGTCTAACAACCCTAGTTACCACAATTCTTCAGAGGAATAAACATCTCCGGATACATAATAAAATCACATCGGAGGGATGGAACATCTCCGGAATAAATAATGTACAAATATAATATTCTTAGAAGTTACAATATTCAACAATCACAACCTCATCTGCTTGGGTAACGTGCATTTTGGCTTCATCTCTTTTCCTTGTGTTCTTCTTTGTTGGAAATTTTGATGCCTTTTGAACTTCTATTCTACATATTTAACAAGTGATGACATAATTACCTATGCCAAATAATCTTCCTTTCCCAACGTCACTTCTTCCTCTTGTATTCTAGTTGTTGGTCTCTCCATCCTCCTTTTCATTGCTTTTAGAAACACTTTCTCTTTCCCTGCCTCTAGATTCTTTTCCTCATAATTCTTTTCCGCAATATTTTGTCAATATTTTCTTCCTTTTTCAAAGCAACTTGATAGGCTTCATCTACATTATGAAAGTAATGCATACTCATCTCATCCTGAATTTGATATTTGAACCCATTCACATTTATCATCACTCTTTGATACTTTGGATCCTTTATCCCTTATCTAAGTGACAATTTGAAAAATTATTCAATATATTCATCAATATATGTCTCTTTATAATTCCTTAAGTTTTGCACCTTCTTACAAAAATTCTACTAGTAATCGACAGGTAGGAATTTCTCCTCGATTTTCCGGGCCATCTTTTTCTAGGTTCTAATTTTCTCCAATTAGTTGTTTACCCTATCTTTTTGTAGAATATCCCACCAAAATGAAACATGACCCTTTAGCTTTGTCATGGTGAATCAAACCCAATTGGGATCCTAAACATTTTCATACTAAAAATATCTTTCAAGCTTCCCCGAGAGTCTCGAATTTCAAAATACCATTGTAGCATGAAAATTCCAGCTTTGCACTACCTATGTCTTTCAAAAATGATATCAATCGTACTTCTAGTTATACTTCCTCAACATCTATCTATTCTTCGGGATTATTTTCTAACTCTGAATATGTTTTATCATTTCCAAACTTCTATTTTCAAGTTCTTCTATCCTCCTTCACAATTCCCCTAATTCTCAGTTCCTCGCACCTCCTCGTGCTACTCTTACTCTATGTGGAGGAATCCTCACAAGTTTTATTTTATCCCTCCCTCGAACTAACATTCACATGCCTTACTTCTGGGAACTGCCTCTCACAACTTAGAAGCTAAACCAACTCTGATACATTTTTATGTAGTGAAATCCCAATCCTATATTGACTAAATATAGAACTGGATTTCTACCCACAAAGTGCATAACTACTAGCGTACTCGTGTTAACAGAATTTAGCAATTAATGGATACAATGAGTAATTAGCAGTCACAAGAAAAGAAATAAGAGGCATCACCATTTTAAATAGGGATGGAGATGCTCTATTAATAAGAGAATTTATTTCTTATAGTCTCATTACAGATCATTGGGTGCATGTTCTTTTCTTCATGCAGTGAACCCAAATAGGATCCTTTCTTCTGTGTAATCTACTTCTGTACCCTTCTATGCCCCTATTTCTGTCTCTCAAACCGAACCCCTCTTTCTTGCGAATTCATCTACTCTCCTTTTCTCCTCTCATTTCTTGGAATTCAAACTGTTGTGATCATCCCACTTCTCCATTGTGATCATTCCACTTTTCCTTCCATCTCAATATGTTTTATTACATATTGTAACTAGCCCACCAATTTATACGAAGTCCACCTATAAATGTGGAGTTGTGGAACACCCGACCCACAACCTTCTATCAAAATTTTGCAGCATGCGTAGGTTGGATCTCTTGTGTTGCAGAAACCAGATCCACAACACTTGTGTTGTAGCAAATGAAAGTTGCAGCTCTTATGTTGCAGCAAATGGGAGTTGCAACAATGATTTTAACCTACAATTAATAGCTGGAAACTAAAATGTTTTTGGTTGATATGGATTTCCTAAGGAAAATATGCTCTTGGATCAATCATTAAGTAGGTTTGTTTAAGTTCATTGGTTTTAATTCACCCAATAAAAAACCATTATATTATTGTGTTTCACATGCTAATGAGTACAATAAGTCATGGAATGAAAGATTATTTCATTTGAACTATGGAAAATTTTAATTGTTATCTAAGATAGTACTTGGCTTACCTCCAATTTATTCCACTGAGGGTGTTTGTGAAGGTTGCGTATTTGGTACGCATCATAGGCAAAATTTTGACAAGGATAAATCCTAGCATTCAGAAGAGTAGTTGCATCTGGTTCATAATGACATCTATGGTCCTCTAGAGACTCCTTCATTATCAAGTGTTTTTTGTTTCATTATTTTTATTGATGATTATAATAAGAATACTTGGGTTTATTTTTTGAAGCATAAAAGTGAAGCATTTGTTGTATTTCAATAATTTAAATCCTTATTTGAAAAATAATTTGGTAAATAAATCAAGGCACTCATAACTAATAATGTTGGAGACCACACTAAAAATGAATATTTATCCTAGCATGGAATTCAACATCAAAGGGTAGTTCCTTACACAGCCCAACAGAATGAGGTTTCCCAAAGTAAAAACAGAACCTTGGTTGAAATGGATAGATGTATGTTGTATTGAAAAGGAAAAAAAAAATATTTTAGCTAAATTTGTTCATTGTGATAACCATATTTTGAACAAGGTTCCTACCAATTTGAAAGTATATTTGCATGTTACTCTTAAATAAAAATGGAGTGGAAGGTGAAGTTTGCCCAAAATTGGAGACACGGTTCTTACAGATTGGTGAACAAAGGGCACTACTATAGTCTAGTGTGCTAGCATTTTCAATCACCAAAGGGGGAGGATTCACCCAAATCACAAGGAATACCTATGTGTGATAAGGGGTGTTAACTGTAAATATACATGTGTGAGGGTTTATTATCCATTCCACAAATGCATTCATCAATCAATTACCGCAACAACAATTCATTAACCATAACATGTAAATAAAGAACATACAATCGATTCATTAGACAATTAACATATATATAGAAATTTGAGGAGCCCAAAAATCCTCCATTCTTATTATCAATAACATCCATTACATTCAATTCATGGATCTGTGGCCTTACAGCAACCACGAAATTACCTATCATGGTATGGCATACAAACATAGAACTAAAACCCAGATACATCATCTTTGGCTACATCTCTATCTTTGATCTGTGCTCTATTCCTCTTCTTTATTATGATATTCTTATTTTTCTTTGATCTCTCTCATACCTTTCTCCCGCTTACATTCTTCTTCCTTATATATTTGCAGGGGAGGGTCCAAAACGATTGCGATTGTTAGAATCTTTCCGCAACTCTCGCTCATTTACCAGGATGTGCTTCCTTTCCTTTTTCACCTTCTATAGTCCTTTCAAAAAATGAAGGAGCTCCTAGGCCTCAACCACAAGTGTTGACTTTATCTCAAGCCAAATTTTCCGCATTCCTGATTCTTGCACATAATCTATTGTGGTCTCTTCAAATGAAGGAGCCAACTTTGGTACTGAACTACACTGGAGTACCAAATCTAATATTGAACAACATTGTTATTAAAATTCCGTTTGTGGGATACTAAAGAAAATTACCATATGCTGGAAGTATGTGCCATGTTTGTGACAAAGGAAATATCTCCTCTAGTTGTAGTATTATAGAAAATGAGATGATCTATTGTTGCTTCATCTTCAAATATCCAGTGTTGATGACCTCTTTGGAAGTGTCATCATGCTTGGAAAAATACCAGTTCTTCTTTCAACAATAGCTTAGACTCCTTGAGAAAGTCTTCCAGTTAGCCATAGCATCAAGGAGATGAAGAAATAAGGGAAAAATCATAAGCATTAATGCAAACAGAGCCAACTGGGGAAACATACTTCAAAATTTTAATATCCCAAACTACCATAATATGTACCGATGGCAGCAAGGGGCCTGAGAGAGTGAGATGTGTCTTGGGAACTAGCATGGGTGGGAGATAGAATGATCGAACTCGAGTTTCCTAGTGGTCTCCATGGTGTGGCCAGAAGATCTTGTACAGCTTTATTCGACAAGATATTCTTCTGGCATGAAACTAGAGTGGGAGCAGTCAATGAGGTTCCATCTATAGGAATAAATGATCATGGCTAGATGGGATAAAATGTCTCATACATCAGTAGACGAATAAGAATATGGGTTGGAAGAACTATATACATCGCTACAGTAGGATGGTATATGAGGCCCCAACTGTTGGCTTGGTTTTGCAACGAAGCTTAGTGCTATGGGCACCTGCTAACTAGTAGCAGCAGTTTCAATATTAAGCAAAAACAATAAACTAAATCTGAATCTAAGCTAAACTAACATGTGCATATCATAATAAAATTTTGAATTAAAAAACAAGAACAAGAAAATAGAGAAAATAAATTTGTATTGAAAATGGGGGCAAGCAAGTGCTTGCAATAGTAATACCTCCAAGTGATGAAGATAGTTGAGAAGCTCCAAGGATGAGCAGCTCCAAACTCCAAAGGGTCGAGCAGCTCCAAACTCCAAAGGGTCCTTTCTCCAAGGTTGCTACAATGGCCAAAAGCTCAAGGGAGATTTTGGCAGCATGAGGATAGGAAGATGGATGGATGTGAAATGAGGAGCCCCTACCACCTTTTTATAGGTTTTGGTGGTGGGGAATACCATTTGTGGTTTTGTGGAAACCAATGGTATTGACCAACATGGTTTAGGTACTTTTCCCTCCTTTTTCCTTTTTTGAATATTTTTATTATTTTTATTCCTTTTTTAATATTTTTGGGAATTTTGGACTCTTTTTGAGGGTTTTTTATGCTTTTTTAGGAAAAATAATCTTTTTGAGTGGGAAAAGGGGTGTATTAAGGTCTTTTGGTGACCTTTTGTTGGCTTTAGAGGCTCAGATGGTGGAAAAAGTGGGCAAATGGGTCATGTGAATAAAGGAATGAACTAGTGAGCACTTTTTGGGTGTTAACAGATTGCCCCCTGATGTGTGAGGGAAGGAGCTCATCGTATGGCCGATAGACATCATAGTTCTTTTGTCTTTTTTTTTTTGGGGGGGGGGGGGTCTGGGGAGGAGAAGAGACTGTTTGGAGATTGGATCCACGAACCTTGGAAGATGCAAAAACAAAAAATATTACATGGCCTCAACATGAATGAGGAATAATCTCTGATAATGGACGAGGCGGGCATACCCATGCTCGTATCAAGACATATACATAACAATTAGTCCCAAGAAGGGGGATCTAATAGATAAAAAATATACTGGTACATCATAATGGTCCAGAGGGGACATTATTTTGGGATGTACTCATGATCATGACATGACTGATCTCAATAACTGATACACTGGAATAACTAATGAACTGCTGAAACTGAAGGTGTCCAACATCTGTAGGGATGTAATGACTGTGAGCCATCTTTGGGAAGTATATGTAACTATATACTCGAGGGAGTATAAAACTGGGATACATCTGAATACTGTCGCCATGCGCAACCCGGATATCTACAGGAAAAGTATAACTGGTTGTATCCATAGGTCGACTCTCAAATGTTGAGGAGTTAGATGGTATCCGGGGTCTTCGACTAATAACTGAAAGGACCGATGCCCCGTGCGAGTCTCAACGATGTGATCAAGGTGTTGAAGTCAAGCATGTGAGAAACAGCCATTTGGAGAGGCACTGAGGACTCTTCTCGAAATGATTCGTAGGCACTCATCATAAATGGTGATGAGTCCAAGACACAGGGACCTCTAGGTCTATCCTCTGGAATAAATTTGGTTGTTGTCGACAGAGGGAGACTAGCAACTAACAAGGCAATGATGTTTCCTTGATAGGAGCAAGAGGTGTAGAAACTGAAGTGTGGTAGTACTGATGGTAGGACTGACATACTTGTGGGGATGGGGAGTAACTGGGGTCATATAGTGGGTAGACTCAAACTTCCTTTGTTCAGAGCATGATGACATGGTTGACCTGGCAGAATAGGGAACTGACTTGTAGGTGTGGGTATCATTGCTTTTAAGGACTGAAGGGTATGTATTGACTCTGGGGGGGGGGGTCAAGCTGATGGGTGCTGTCGAGGGATTGTCGGGGTGACATACTGCGGAATACTCTGAACAAAGGCGACCATAATGGGGAAGCTGCCCTATGAGTAGACGTGATCTGTTGTGGCACCAAGGGGCACCATTGGGACCTTCTTCATAGTTTTAATGAGCTCCAAGAAGGGATAAAAGTGTGCTCTGAAATGGTACTGTCCTGTGGATTTTGTGAGCCCAGGACTGTTCGTGCTCATTGGTGCTTTCATTTTTAAGGAGTCTGAAAGCGATAAGAAGACTCTGCAGTGGTTATGATTACTGTCCTGTTGGTTTTACGAGCCCAGAATGGTGATTGCTCATGGTCGCTTTCATATTTAGAGAGTCTGAAAGCGGTAAGGGGACTCCATTGGTGTTCTTTTTCGTAAGTTTAGTCTCCAAGGCCCGAAAAAACATAAAATGATGCAAATGGAGAACTCTTCTAGCCGATGTGACTAGAGTATTCCTTTTTCGTAATTAGTCTACAAGGTCCGGAAAAGGGGTAAACTTATACCATGTAGACGCCCTTTCAGATACGTTTAGCAAGCATGAAAGGAAGCAAGATTGCTCGACGATCTTTTCATTGTTTTAGGAGTCAGAAAAGAGCTTAACAGAAACTCCCTAAGTGCCTTTTTTGTAAAAGGGATTGCTCGGCCCGAAAAAGGGATAAAACTTATAATGACCAAAAAGGGATTTATGGGAGTGAGAAAATTTCTCAAGCGTCATCATGTGTGCGGGATACTGGATCCGGTGACATAAAGATTGTCAACAAGGGGTAACGGCCATTGTGGCACACAAACCGAGGTGATGGGTGACATTTTTTAAAAAATGCCCAAGAAATCTGGAGGTGAGAGTGAGAAATGATCTCAAGCATCATCACGAGCGCGGAAAACTGAATCTGACGATATAAGGCTTGTCAAAAATGGACGACGGTCGATGTGGCATGCAAACCGAGGCGACGAGGGGGCATGGAAAAAATGCCCAAAAAATCTAGATGTGAGAGCGAGAAATGATCTCAAGCATCATCACGAGCGCAGAAAATTGAATCCGGCGATATATGACACGTCAAGAACGGACGACGGCCGATGTGGCACGCAAACCAAGGCGACGAGGGGGCATGGAAAAATGCCCAAAAAATCTGGGTGTGAGGGCGAGAAATGATCTCAAGCATCATCACGAGCGCGGAAAACTGAATCCGGCGATATATGACACGTCAAGAACGGAGGACGGCCGATGTGGCACGCAAACCGAGGCGACGAGGGGGCATGGAAAAATGCTCAAAAAATCTAGGCGTGAGGGCGAGAAATGATCTCAAGCATCATCACAAGTGCGGAAAACTGAATCCGACGACATAAGACTCATAAAAAATGGACAACGACCAATGTGGCACGTAAACCGAGGCGACAAGGGGGCGTGGAAAAAATGCCCGAAAAATCTAGGCGTGAGAGCGAGAAATGATCTCAAGCATCATGACAAGCACGAAAAACTGAATTCGGCAATATAAGACTTGTCGAAAATGGACAACGGTCGATGTGGCACGCAAACCGAGGTGAGAAGACAGGAAAAAAGGGAAAGATCTATCATGAAGTACTGTAATGGACGGTGGTTTCCATTCAGTTTACTATGGGTAATATCGCTTGAGGTACAACCCATTGAGTGGGTTGCGGAGGGGGTTTCCTTCTGAATCGGTCAGAATGTATGCCCCTTGTCCGAGGCAAGTGTGTATAATATATGGGCCTTGCCACATGGATACAAACTTTCCTTTTCCAGTTTTGTCGTGAGCCTGATCGTAGGCAAGGACAAGGTCCCCTTCAGAAAAAGTTCTTGGATGGACTTGTTTATCATAATTCAATTTGGATCGGTTCTTGGTTGCTTCCATGGTTTGAAGGGTATGTGCCGATCTTCATCGGCCTACTCCAGGAGTAGTACGCGTTGCTCAATTGGGGCAGTGTCCGGCAGGAGTTCAACGGCCATATGTAGGGTTGGAATCTGGCACTCAATGGGGAGGACAGATTCGACCCCATGAACTAAGTGGAAAGGGGTAAAACCGGTGGCGGTTTTAGTTGATGTGCGGTATGCCCATAGTGCCGGGAAGAGCATGTGGTGCCAATTTGACTTGTGTTTGTATACAGTGCACTGGAGGATGGTTTTCAAAATTTTGTTTATTACTTCGACTTGGCCATTTCCTTGGGGGTAGTAAGCAGATGAAAAATGGTGTTCAAATTTCAGTAAGGTTGATAGTTCTTTCCAGACGACGTCTTCGAAGTGAGAGCCGTGGTCTGAGACAAGTTGCTTGGGCACTCCAAAACGCGCGATAACGTGGTTGAGGAAGAACCGCGCTGCGGTCTCGACTGTGCAATTGTAAGTTGGCATGGCCTCCGCCCACTTGGTGAAATAATCTACGGCCACAATAATATGTTTGTGACCGCTGGCTGATGTGGGATTGCAATCAAGGAAGTCAATGGCCCATTTGCAAAATGGTCCGCCGGTAACGACTGGATGAAGGGGGGCGGGTGGGGTTCTTGCTTTGGGGGAAAAAAGTTGACAGTTTTGGCAATGTTTGACTGCGGTGATGCAATCAGTAAATAATGACGGCCAAAATTAAACTGCACAAATGATCTTTTGGGCGGTGGCCATGCTGGAGAAATGGCCTCCGCAGGCACCACTATGACAATCATTGAGGACTTGCTCTGCCTCGCTATGGATAGGAAACGTCGTAGGATGGTATCAATGATGCGTCGATAAAGTACATCCCCTAACAAGAGGTATCGAGGGGCTTGGTGACGTATACGACAGCGTCCATCACGATCGATGTGGGGTTGAAATTTCTGCATGTGGAGGTAAATTAGGATGTCACCGTACCATGGGTCGTCAGATGAAATAATGAAGATGTGATCATCAATCAGATCCGTTTGAATAGCGGGTGATGACGAAGAGGATGGGAGGTCAGTGATAAGATGGGCAAGTGCGAGGGCTTTGGTGCTCTTGGGAGTTTTGAAAGTGAGGTCATACTCCTAGAGGATAATGACCCATTTAGCAACACGACCTTGTAGGATCTGGTGGTTTAGGAGATAGACCATAGGGTTGGAGTCGGCAACGACTGTGGTATGACCGAGTAGAATGTAGTGTCGCAATTTTTGGACAGAAAAGATTACAACTAGGGATAATCTTTCCTCGTATGGGTAACGTAGGGGTGGGCCAGACAAGGTCTGGCTGACATAATAGATGACATGTTCTTGGTGGGAGGCATCTTCTTGGACCAAGACTCCGGACACGACATGTTCAGATGCCGAGATGTAAAGGATGAAGTCCTGAGAGAAATCCGGAGGGGAGATTAAGGGGGCTTGTGTGAGAGCTTTCTTGAGGGCTTCGAATGCCGTGTCTGCTTGCTCATCCCAAACAAAGGGTATGTGGGTGCGAAGTAGGCATAAGAATCCGTGAACTTTGGTGGCGTAATCAGGCACGAAGCTATGAAGGAAATTGGACCGCCCTTGCAAGCTCTGGAACTGCCAAAGCGTGCGCGGAGAGGGAAGGTCTAAGATGGCTTTGACTTTCAGGGGATCAACAGTAATTCCATCCTGGGAAACAATGAAACCCAACAAACGGCCTGCAGGAACGTAAAAGACACACTTGTGTGGGTTCAAGCGGATTTTATATTTGCGACAACGCAGGAAGACTTGCCAGAGGTCGTTAAGGTGGTCTAATCGTTTCTGGGAACGAGCTGTAAGGTCATCAAGATAGACCAACAGGATATGGACCAAGTCGTGAAAACAATAGGTCATGGCCCGCTGGAAGGTGGCACCAGCATTTTTGAGGCCGAAAGGCATGACATGATAGGAAAAGGTGCCCCATGGGGTAGTAAAGGCGGTCTTATACTGATCCTCCTTACGAATCTGAATCTGGTTGTAGCCGGAAAAACCGTCCATGAAAGATAGGACTTCATGTCCCGCACATGCATCAATGAGTTGGTTAATGAATGGCGTGGGGAAATTGTCTTTAGGACAAGCGCGGTTTAAATCACGAAAGTCAGTACATACTCTAAGGGTTCCTTGTTTTTTGTTGACGGGAACGGGGTTTGAAACCCATGTGCTATAAGGAATAGGATAAATGAATCCTGCTTCGCGAAGTTTCTCAACCTCGGCTTTAACAACGAGGAGCTTGGAAGGATGAATGGGTCACTATTTCTGACGAACGGGGGGGACATCAGGCCATGTGTCAATGTGGTGCTCTATAATGGCGGGGTCAAGACCAGGCATTTCGGTATAGGACCAGGCAAAGACATCACGGAATTCTTGAAAATTTTTTTTGTATGCCTGAGTCTCCGCTTGAGTGCAAGATGCACCCAGTGAGATGAGCTCGGGTTTCCCAGGTGTGGTGGAAATGTCTATTTGTATAATGGGAGAAATGTTGGACATGTTCCCTTCTTCGAAGGCGTCCGGGGCTGGGATGGGGTCGTTTAACCAATCGACCTTAGTGGGTATGAAATCTTTCGATTCGACCGATAGCTGATTAGATGTAGAGGATGTAGATGCTTCCGGGAGGAAGTATGAGCAATGATGCATATCGTCCCAAGGGTAGTCGGGTGCAGTGAGTGTTTCCAAAATTTGCTCATCAGTTTGGAAGTAATCAAACCACAAATCAAGGGGTTCTGGTTTGAAAGTCGTAGTCGAAGAGATCATATAAATGGTGTTAGTCTCTTCGGATGAGGATGATGCGAGAAGGTAGATCTCCTCGATGAGGGGAGGAGATATTTCCAAGTCGACGTTATTCAACTCATACAATGCTACTCTGTAATCTGGGATATCAGGACAGTGGTGTGAGTAGTGACCGTAAACACCGCATATGGTGCAAGGGTGGTTGGTGCGCAGTGATTTATCTCGAGGCTTGGGATTTGGGTCGAGTTTGACAATCGGGATGTTGGGGTCGTCATCAAGCATTTGTATGTGTTCCTGTAATGCAGGTAACTGTGGACACTAATGGGTTGGATGGCCTAAATCATCACACAACAAGCATTTAGGAGGAGCAAAAAACACGGAGGGAGGTTTAACTGCTTTGGGTGGGGGTACCGCAGTGTATGGTTGTGGGCCTCTACCCCCAGTGGGCCTGGTGAGAGGAGGGGGATTCGTAGATGACGAAGGAGTAGTGATACCGGGAGGTGGTTGGGTAGAAGTGACAATGCGTTGCACTGGCTGCAGGATGACATTTGGTGTCGGCGGGGGAACGAGAGGCAAAATATACCACACGGGTAATCCCAGGGTTAACCCAGGGAGACTAAGGGTAGCCATAACCGGAGCACTTACTACGCTCGAAGGAGGGAATAGAAAGGGGATTGTGTGGATGGGTGTGACACCAATGTGACTAGGGACCAATGGTGGTTTAGGTAACAAGGAGGGTTGATTACCGGATGTTTCTGTATTCTGTGAAAGAGTACAGAGGTCTGCGACGTGGGTTTCCAGTGACGGTGGTGGAATGGACTGGAATGTAGAGGTCATTGTCGCCTCGGAGTAAAGTCCGGGTCCTACTGAGGAAATGACTGAGGTAGTTGCACCACAAACAGGTTGTTCAACCATGGGGAGAACATTTTCAGGTGCAGCGGGGGCCTTGGGATCGTAATAGGTGTTGAGCCCAGAATTGGCCCTTTTTCATCATCTTCAACCAACTTTCCTGCCCCTGTCTTACACCATTTATCATGCCAATTAGACCTGTTGTCCTCACTTTATCTCCCAAAATACCAAGGTATGATTAGTTATTGTTTTATCTTATTAATGCTTATGATTGTGATAATTGAAGTTGTGCATCTCTCAATTGTGCTAACATGTTACGATTTATGAAGGTAGTTGAGATAAATGGACTGCAGGAAGATCGGGGCTGAACAAGTCATGAAGGAAGGGATGTTCGTTGCTTGTAGAGGATCCTTGGGACTCGAATCATCAATCAAGGCACAGCTGTGACAGGGCAGCTGTAACAAAATTCGTTATCTTAAGTATGTTGCTGCTCGAGTCTAGCTGTGAGCTAGAAGGACCGCCACTCTTGGGTCAATTAATAACTTTCTCATATTTGGATGTTTCTGTTCTGCCATGCATTGTAACAACTAGTTATTTAGGGCGCCTGAAGATCAGAGATCTTCATGGTTGCCCGATTATAGGATTAGATGTTACGATTTGTATGTATAAATATGGGGAGTTGCCTCGACCCAGGGGTTGAACAGCAGACAATTAATTTATTGTATTAGCAGCTGAGCAAAACTGTGTACTCATTCTTCTGTTAATATAAGGGGTTACTTCTGAGCTAAAGAATTGTGTTGTTCAGCCAACGTCTCTGTGTGAAGGCTGGGCCCGTCTTCCACAGAGATTGCTGAGTTAAAATAGGATTTTGAATTTATTATTGTGTGATGCTTTGTTCTTTCCTTTTGTACGCAGTAGCAATATTTATTGTGTGGATTTCCAGTAAAAGATTATATTTCTGTGAGATTGGTGAATGGTGTAGAATAACAATCGACTGAGTAAGGTTTTCTTTATGCATTTCAATTGCTGTTATACACAGCCGTGTTCATCTTACAGCTAAGTTGTGATCCCATGAGCCCTTACAATTTATCTTTCCTGTTGTGTGTTGCTTGATTTCCATTCTGCAATTTAATTTCTTAGAACAGTTGACTCAACCTTTTGCAATTGGATTTCTAGATTAATGTTCCGTTTATGTTTTATGATTTCCAGATTGATTAGATCAGACAAGTGATTGTTCTAGAATACGAATGAGATTTCTTTTCTACAATTGTTGATTATATCTGATACCACTTCTCCTTAATGCATGATAGAGAGGAATTGTAGTATAGCAGTTAGAAGGAAATTGGGATTGCATAGATTTTTGGGGATGAACATGGATGATAGAAGATAAAAGTATTCACTTCTAATGGTTTGGTGTTTAAGCATATATTGTGCACTTATCCTTTGAAAAAAAAAGACTTTCTCGGGTTGACAATAAATTTCATATGCTCTGTGTGTATTGGTAACAATTTATCTACATATAGAGTGCTTGACATTTTGGCGCCGTTGCCGGGGAAGGATAAAATTAAACATTGATCATTAGTTGCATCTGGTAATTAATTCTTTGCTGAAATGATTTGGTTTGCATGAATACAACGAGGGTAAAATGCGATCACCTCCCAACTCCCAAAACCCCACAAATTACTAACAGCGCAGGTGGTTTGGGTCGTGGTCGAGGACAACAATTGGGCAGAAGAACATTCATCGACGATCTTGTTGACAGAACTGATTTATCCACCAAGGCTCGTCATCAAGAAACTCCTATCAGATAAAACCCTGCCGGTTCTGGAATGCCAACGTCCATGGTGGAGAATACAGGAGCAGTTGTGACTCCCTCATACACCCCTTCTAAGGAAGGAGCAGCTGACGCAGCTGTCACAACTGAATACGCAGCTGTCACAACTGAAGAATACACAGCTGCTACAACTGAAGAATACGCAGCTGCTACAACTGAAGAATACGCAGCTGTTACAACTGACGAAAAGAACGCAGGAACAAACGAAGAAGAGGATAAAGAATAAAAGATGGATAACAGACATGATAACGAAGAGGAAGAGGCGATGGTAGAATACCATCATGAAAATCACTCCCTGCCAGAAGGAACTATGGCTACATTACAATTTCCAATTCAGCAGCTAGAAGGGACAGCTCCTATGAAGAACATCTCAGCATCAGTGTTGCCTCGCTTCCATGGCAGGGCAGCAGAAGATCCAGATGAGTTCCTTTTTGAATTTGATATCCTCTATCGCAGCTATGATTATGTCACAGATGCTCAAAAGCTGAAACTTTTTCCCGCCACCTTGAAGGACAATGCATTATGATGGTTCATGAGCCTTGGGGGAGGAACTGTTGCTAATTGGAATAAGATGAAGCAAGTATTCCTAGAGAAATATCAAGAATATTGCAACACCAGGGACAAAAGAGGAATTATTCAAGATGGTGCAGAAGGAGGATGAAAGTCTGGAGGATTTTGTAGAAAGGATGCTGTACAATGTGCAGAGAGCTGGGCAGACGAACATGGGGCTAGATGTGCTCAAGATAATCTTACTTCGAGGGATCAGGGATGATTGTTTAGACATGTTAAATTTGTTAGGA
Source organism: Larix kaempferi (assembly GCA_027924585.1). Lineage (NCBI taxonomy): Eukaryota > Viridiplantae > Streptophyta > Pinopsida > Pinales > Pinaceae > Larix > Larix kaempferi. The sequence continues at coordinate 1,211,293 of BSBM01000328.1, forward strand.
AAGGGAGATATCTCCAAAGATCCTTTTGAGACGATTGTGGAATTATGTAAGAGATACTCTAGGGGATCTTCCAGGAACAATAAGCGGGATAAACGGGACAAGCTGGAGCGTGATGTCTTCGACAGAACTCAGAAGTCATCCAATGGAGGAGCTACACGTGCAGAGATAGGCAATCTTCTTGAAAATTTTAAAACAAAAATGATGAGCTCCATCTCTTCAGAGATTGATGTCCTGAAGGAAAAACAGAAACAAGCAGTGGAGGATCTCACACTAGGTGTGTTCTGTCCCCGATGTAGAAAAAATCATCCACTAAAATAATGCCCTCTTGACAAAATACAAGTATGTCAGTTGTGTGAGCTGAACCATGACATGAAGGAATGTCCCACACTTCCTCAAGTGAAGGCTGTCCTGTAGGCATCAACTCCAGAAATAGAACCAGCTTATTTCATTGCGCAGAAGAAACCTTGGCAGCCTCGAAATCAAGGTATGCCTCCGGACTCGTTTCCATTTTTGAATAATATGAACAATTGGAATAATAATATGCAAAATGTGAATACACAATTCCCTTCAAATTATGCTCAGTGGAATCCTTCTCAACCTGCAATGCAAAATTATAACTCATGGAGTCCTTGGGCACAACCACCACATCAACCTATGTCGTGGTCTCCTGGATGGAGAAACTTCCATCCTGGGAACCAGTTTCCTCAACCATCTCCACCTCAGCAGTTACCATATTCTCCTCCATATCCTCAATTTCCTCAATTTCCTCAATACCCACCTCAGTAGTCGCAGCTTCAGCTGCAGAATAATCATGTTCCTAATATACCAATACGGCCTCAGCTGCCTGCCCAACCCAATCCTAACCCAAATAATAAAACAATCCATCAATTGGAGACTGTCAATATGTCGGCCTACTCTCTTTTCCCTGTACCTTGTAATGATATTCGTCTACGATCTAGGAAGATAATAGAACCTGTAATTACAGAAGATATTCCACTTTCTGTGCATGAAAAAGGAGAGAGTTCACAGCATCCATCCGATCCAGTACCTATCACTGAAGGTGCTGAGCATCCCTTAGATGGGACGGCTGAAACATTAAATGAGAAATCAGATAATACACAGCCTACCCAGCTGGTAAGGAAACCACCATACCCTGAGAGACTCATGCTACCAAAAATAGGGGGGCAACCTCAGTTCAACCTCCTAGGAGATTTGAAGAATCTTTATGTTAAAATCCCCCTTCTTCAAGCCCTTCAAGACGTGCCTATTTACGCTAAAACAGTTCGGGACCTGTGCACTAAGAAACCAGGGAGGAAACCTAGAGATCCACCCACTGTTCATGTCATAGGGAATTTATCTGCTTTAATAACAGGAAAAATCCCAGTGACCAAGTATGACGACCCTGGCAATCCTACTGTCACTGTACATATAGGACAAACGCAGATACCCAATGTGCTAGTCGACTTAGGAGCAGCGATCAATGTCATAACAATTGAGACTGTGCGGAAGCTTGGACTCACTAATTTCAGTCCGACCCCTACCATTTTAGAATTGGCAGACAGATCCACAATTAGACTCGAAGGGATTCTGGACGACCTTGTCATCTCAGTAGATTCGTGGGAATACCCTGCTGACTTTTTGATATTGCAACCAAAATCACAGCTGGGAGGACATCCATTGATCCTGGGGAGACCTTGGTTGGCTACATCTGATGCTTGCAACAGCTATCGATCGGGGTCCATGACTATATCTGATGGTATGGAAACCAAAAACCTCACCCTGTATCCTCCAGCATGGCCGGGCCTAGAAGCTGAAACTTCCCTTTGGATAGAACAGGAAGAGGAGGAGGATGTTCAGCCACTATTAACAATAGGGAAAGCCTTAACTTTTAAAAACGAAACAGAAGACGATGCCATCAGCAATTTCATTAGCGAACCTGCTTCAGTGGATAAAGAAGTCTATCAAATCTTGAACATTACCCTTGGTAAGGAAGAACAAGAAAATCTTATGGAGGAAACATTGGTTGGTGATACAAACATAATCCCAGTTTTGAAGAATTCAAAAAGCATTCCTATTGAGGTAGAGCCTGGAAGAACTTTGAATATCAACCCTGATCTCTCCTCAGAAGAACAGATGCGCCTAATCAGTCTCTTGAAGGAACGGAAGGGGGCATTCGCCTGGGAGTATACAGACATGAAGGGTATCCCTTCTAATCTGTGCACTCATCATATTTACATTAAAAATGACTCCCGGCCTGTATGTCAACCCCAACGACGCATGAACCCCAATCTGAGGGATATAGTGAAGGAGGAAATCCAGAAACTCTTGGAAGCAGGATTTATCTACCCTATTTCAGATAGTGAGTGGGTTTCCCCACTTGTAATTGTGCCCAAGAAAAATGGTAAATGGAGAGTCTGTGTTGATTATAGGGAGCTGAAAAAAGCTACACAAAAGGATCATTTTCCTCTGCCCTTTATTGACCAAGTACTTGATACCCTATCAGGGAAGAAGTTCTTCTCCTTCTTGGATGGGTTCAGCGGGTACAACCAAATTCAGATTGCTCCTGAGGACCAAGATAAGACCACCTTCACTTGCTCCTGGGGAACGTTTGCCTACAGGGTGATTCCCTTTGGTTTATGTAATGCACCAGCAACGTTCCAAAGAGCTGTAATTGGCATATTCTCTGAATTGGTTAATGATAGTATGGAAGTCTTTATGGATGATTTTACTCCCTATGGCAAGGATTTTGAGGAAGCACTGGAAAATTTAAAGAAGGTTTTAATTCGCTGTGAACAAGCTCGCCTTTCATTAAGCACTGAAAAATGTCATATGATGATGAGTGAGGGGGTGGTATTAGGACATTTCATCTCTACCGATGGCATTCAGGTGGATCCTTCAAAAATTAAGGTGATAAAAAATATACCTACTCCTTCAACACAGAAAGAAGTGCGAAGCTTTCTGGGACACGCTGGATATTACAGGAGGTTTATAAAAAACTTCTCCAAACTTGCTTCCCCTTTGTTTTCATTGTTAATGAAGGATGCACAGATTGTGTGGAGTGAAGCATGCCAGACAACATTTGATAAGCTTAAAGAGAAGCTGTCCACAGCCCCTATCCTAAGGGGACCCAATTGGACCATACCCTTCCACATTTCTTCAGATGCTTCTGATACTGCCATTGGAGCAGTACTAGGACAGCTGGATGGTCAAGTACCTTATGCTATCTATTATGTTAGTAAAAACTTAGCCCCTACTGAACTAAATTATGCTGTCACTGAAAAAGAATTCCTGGCTATTGTTTATTCTATTAATAAATTTCGGCATTACATTACTGGGTATCCTACATTTGTGCACATTGACCACTCTGCCATTAAGTATTTGATGAACAAACCTGTCACCAATGCCAGAGTAACCAGGTGGCTCTTGTTATTACAGGAATTTGATATTACCATTATAGATAAACCTGGAAAAGAAAATGTTGTTGCTGATTTTTTATCACGTTTTACTAACAGTGATGACAGTTCGTCTGTTGAGGATTCTTTTCCAGATGAGCATCTATTTGCACTCTCAGCTCATTCTCCCTGGTATGCGGACGTTGCTAATTATTTGGTTGCAGGAAAGCTCCCGCCACATATGTCTAAACGAGAGAAGAGAAAAATCATCCAGCAAAGTGCCAGGTATTGTTGGTTCAATGGTCATCTCTTTTACACAGGACCCAACCTTGAGATCAGGAGATGTGTACGGGAAGATGAGATCTTTCATATATTGAAGGCCTGTCATGATGAACCTTGTGGAGGACACTTTGCAGACAAAAGAACAGGGCATAAAGCGTTGCGAATGGGCTACTATTGGCTGACACTGTTCAGGGACGCTGAAAGATATGTTCAGTCCTGTGACAGCTGCCAAAGGATGGGCCAACCTAATAAGACAGATCAAATGCCTTTATAGCCCCAAGTGGTACTAGAACCGTTTGATAGATGGGCATTAGATTTTGTTGGCCCTATCATCCCCCCTTCCAAACAGAAGGTTTACATTCTGGTGTGTACAGATTACATGACCAAGTGGGTAGAAGCTGTAGCTTTGGCTAAGGCTAATGACCAGGCGGTGATTGATTTTCTGTACAGTGAAATCTTTACCCGCTTTGGGGTACCAAAGGAAGTAGTCACTGATGGGGGACCGCAATTCATATCACATCAATTTGAGTCCTTGCTCCGGAAGTATCATGTGCAGCATAGGATAGCTTCACCTTACCACCCCCAGGCCAATGGTCAGGTGGAAAGTACTAATAAAGTTATTGAAGCAATCCTTACTAAAACAGTTAAAAGTCATCGAAAGGATTGGGCTGACAGGCTTCCAGAAGCACTGTGGGCATATCGCACAACTTGGCGCAACACCACAGGGTTTTCTCCTTGAGTGCCATCTTTCCAATTGAATTTGAGATCAAGACCCTAAAAACATCCACCGAAATGAATCTAGATGTAACAGAAGCCCATAAGAGAAGATTGAATCAATTAAATGAACTAGATGAGAAACGGTTAGCTGCAGTAGACTAGACTTTGCTTCTCCAGCAACAGAGATCCAACTGGCATGACCGATTCATCAAAAAGAAAATCTTCCGTGAAGGAGACTGGGCACTATTATACGACTCCAGATTCAAGAAGGATTTTAAAGGAAAATTACGTACAAGATGGTTGGGTCCATATTTGGTCGACAGGGTATTTGACAATGGCACTGTTCGCCTGGTGACCATTGATGAAAACCGGATACCATTACTTGCTAACGGCCACAGACTGAGACTGTATCGTAAGACCATTTCAAAAGATGCATTCATTTCACAAATTGCCGCCAATCCAGATTATCAGTTGGCACCAGAGTAGGAACTTTTCTCTACCTTTGCCAATCCTTAAACTGAAAATTGTATTTGCTGTACATAAATAATTTCCTGCTGTAGCATATAATTGTTGTTTTCTTTTCCTCTTTGCATTTGATCTTTTCGTTTGCTGTCATTTTTCAGAAATTTTCAGGGAAGCACCAGGAGAATGACCAGTTTGGGCTTGTCAAGCGAAAATATCCCTGTGCTGTCCTTGCTAAAAAAAAAAAAAAAAAAAAACCAGCAGCTGCGACATATTTTCCGGTAGCTGCAACATCTTTTTCGGCAGCTGTATATCTTTTCCGGCAACCACGTTATCATTTCCCATCAACCGTAAAAATCCTTTTCCCCGCGGCTGCAACTCCTTTCTCCCACCTGCCGTCAATCTTTCCCGGCAGCTGCAACATCTTTTTCCGCAGCTACCACCTCATTTTCCAGCGGCTGCCACCTCATTTACCAGCCACTGCCACCTCATTTCCCAGCAGCTGTAAGATCCTTTTTCCTGCCTGCCGTCAATCTTTCCTGGCAGCTGCAACATCGACGGATGCAACATCGGCAGCTGCAACATCTTTTTCCGCAGCTGCCACCTCATTTCCCAGCGGCTGTCACCTCATTTCCCAGCATCCGTAATATCCCTTATCCCTTTTTCCGCCTGTCGTCAACCTTTCTGGCAGCTGCAACATCGGCGACTGCAACATCTTTTTCCACAGCTGCCACCTCATTTTCCAACAGCTGCCACCTCATTTACCAGCCACTGCCACCTCATTTTCCAGTGGCTGCCACCTCATTTACCAGCCACTGCCACATCATTCTTCCCGGCAGCCGTTAATCCTTTTTCCGACGGCTGTGAATCATTCCCGGCAGCTGCCATTTCTTCACAGCGGCTGCAACATAATTTCCCAGCGGCTCCGTTATCATTTTTCGTCGACTGGTAAAATATTTTTCCCGGCAGCTGTGAACTTTTTTCGATGGACGTGAATTATTTTCCGGCAGCCGCAACCATTTTCCCGTAGCTGCAACATCATGTCACAACGGCTGCAACATATTTCCCACAGTCGTAAAACTTTTCCCGCCAGCTGTAATTTTTCCCGCCGCCGTAAAACTTTGCCGTGACAGCCGTAATTTTCCCCGATACCGTAAATTCTTTCTCCAGCTACTGTGAAATCTTTTCCGGTGGCTGCAACTTATTTCCCGGTGGCTGCAACATTTTTTTTTTTTTTGGCAACTGCAACATATTTTTCATCGGCTGTGCTATCATTTTTTTGGCAACTTGCAGTGGTAACTCCAGTGTTAACAGAAGAATTGTTCCAAACTTGCTAATCATGGTGCTGATTCACCTCAATCGTGCCAGCGAACTCATCATTCCGACCCCGAGGACGCAATGGTTTGTGTTTCACCGGCGAAAGAAATTATTGCTTTATCCGAGTCATCATGATCACACGTCTGACTGTGCACGAGTTCGGCTCCGTGACGTCACCAACTGCATGCTCCACCATTTTCCGCAGCTTTCCGACGCACAGTTTTATGAGGTATGGCTTTCATTTATCATGTGATTAAGCATTGATATCATTTAAACGATATTGGTCGTACCTTCACTCGTACCACCATTTATACCTGATTAAACCTTTCCCTCGTACGACGTAAACACTAATAACTGCCACCTTCCCCAATTCGGCATGGAAATTTCAAACGCTATTCTGTACTCAACTTTCCAAATTTGCTCATTCGCTCAACATCTCCGCTCAACGATTCATGCATCCTTTGTGCTGCAACTTCCATTCTGGGATCCTGTACTCTGTGGAATAGCAGTTTCAGCTTGCAGCCAGGACCATGGGGATTCCAGTTCGCCATGAACCTTTCAATACCCGGGAACTCAGGCGAAATCTTCAAGTTCTTGCCATTTTTCAAGCTGCTGGCTGGCTCGAATTCTTTGAGCGATTGGACGGGTTTGATCGGGACATAGCCCTGCAATTTGCCTTGAATCTCACTAAAACTCACTCCACGGTGTGGGGGCTGTGTATAGACATCTCTGAGATCATTCTATCCGAGGTTACAACCATCCCGATGGTGGGAAAACCATGGTTTAACTGACGAGTCCCTGCAACGGTTGCACGAGAATAATTTTTACTTCCAGGGGAGCAAGTTGAAGCATCCAGGAGAGGGATTGCACTGAACTCACTGCTGCGGCCATGGGACCAGGTTGCTATCTTCCTCAAGAAATACATTACTTGTGAAGGTAGATATCAAACTGTGTATAACTTTGAACTTCCTTTGCTTTCTCAGCTCCGCCATGGCATTTTATTGAACATTCCATTTTATTTATTGCACGACTTGCGTCATATGGCGACATTTGTTCAGTCTGCCAAGCACCCACTTTCCTCTCTCACCCACCATGGCCTTATCAAATTAATTATAGTAAGAACCCTTGCCCAACATAATATAACTTGGGAACAATTTATAACCCGACCATAGCAACCTGTTCCCTTGAGGGTCATCCCATTACAGCAATTACAGGTTCCACCACAACAGGAGGACCGGAGTTCCTCCAGTGAAGTTGGGCAGAGGGATGAAATGGGAGAAGAACAGTAATCGGGGGCATAGGCAGGACCATCGGGGGTGGGTGAAACCACAGTAGAAGAACAGCAATCGGGGGCACAGGCAGGACCATCTGGGGTGGGTGAAACCACAGTAGAAGAACAACAATCGGGGGCATAGGCAGGACCATCCGGCGTGGGCGAAACCACAGTAGAGGAAGAACAACCAGGGGCACAATCAGAGCCATGCGGGGGAGATGAATCTCCGGCACAAGCAGAACCAGTGGGGGATGACACTTCATTTGAAGCAGAGCAAGGGGAGGCACAAATAGAGACATTAGGTGATAGTGTAGATGAAACCTTTGTGGAAAACCTAGATAACAGGACAACTCTGACAGCAGAAGGTGAAATTGGAGCAGCATCAAATGCTGCGACAATGGAACCTGAAGATGACGGAGCCAGGGCAATGGAAGAAGACATTGAGCTGGTAACAATTGAGTCTTCACCTGAGTGGGTAGGAGGAGGAGCTTTGATTGAAGAAGAACAGCAGGAGGGGCAAAGAAATATTCCTTCGACCTCAGCTTTGGCTCCCTATGTCCCAGCTCCACAGAAGGAAACACCACAAAAGGAAAAACCACAAAAGAAAACGCCACAGAAGAAGAGAAAGAGAGCCACCAATGAATTTAACCTAAGAGCACCAATCAGAAGGAAAAGAACTCGATCTGCCACAGCAGCAGAGGCAGCTAGGAAAAGATGTGCAACCTTAGAGACACAGGTTGAGCCCCCAATCCTTGCACCAAGACTGATGGATGCTCCACAAAGGCCAGTGGAGGAAGAACTTGGAATTGAAGGACTTATGTATGAGAACGCAATGCTAAAAGAGGACCTCCAAGTACTTAGAAGGGAGTTGGAAACTTGGAAGGAAACCTGCAGAAAACAGGGTGAAAGAAAAATGTACACATTGATAGAGGCTGCAGACCAAGTGGAGGAATCAGATTCTGCTGGAGCTAGGGAGGAGGATGAACGAATAATCCGCCCCACCTGTGGAGAAATCTTTAAGGAAGCAGGCCATAAAATTCTACTTAACACTTACTCAGCACAATAGCCTGTGGCCACAGTAGGGAAAGCAGTGGAAAAAGAAGGTGCTGCCACACAAGAACCAACACTTTTAAACATCCTTGCTGAAGTTGTTACTTCCCATGATGCAGAAATTATGGAACAGGTAGGAGAAGAACACGGGATGGGGGATGCTCTGGAGCTTATAAAGGAATATAGTGAAACCCCAGAGTGTTCCCACGATACAGAGATCATAGATTAGATGGGAGAAGAACCTGGAATGGAGGTCACTCTGGAGGCCAATGAAGAATTCCATACTGTGACCCCAGAATGCTCCCAGGACACAGAAATTTTGGAAGAAGTTCAAAGGCAGGACAGTGATAAACTGGAACAGGATGCTGTAACACAAGAACCAGCAAACCTGAATTTACTTGTCCAATCAGCCAAACAAGTGGGAGAAGAACCCGAAACAGAGGACACTCTGGAATTCAATGATGAACTCTGGGTTGTAACCCCAGAGGACTCCCATGACACAGAGCTCCTAGGAGAAGAATTGCAACAACAGGAGGATGAAGAGGCAAGCCAGGATGTTGCTACATAAGAACCAACATCCTTGGAAGCTGCAACAGGAGCTCCTGAATTTCATTTAAAAGATAAACCTGGAGTGGATTTCATTCCCGATACACAGTTGGGAGAAGATGAACAGGTACAGACACCATGCTCAGGTGACACCGAAATTTTGTAGGATGAGCTGCACAATGAAAAGGAGATCCAATCTCAGCAGTAGAGGGATAAGGAAGACACTGTTACACAAGAACCAGTGTCTCTAAAAGCAATGATGGTAGCTGCTGAAGAAATCCTAAAGGATGTTGCTGTCACACAAGAACCAGCAACCCTTTTATTAAATTTAGATGTGCTAGAAGACACTGCCCCATAAGAACCAGTGCTTCTTCCCCCTAGGAATGTTATTGATGTAGATTCAGATTAAGGATGGCCCTCTAAGCTCTCAGGCACAGCATAATGAGACTGCAGGAAGATTCCCACTACATTAGTTGCATTTCCAGATACCAGCAATTAGCAGTGGAAGGGGAACAATGATGAAGGAAGATGTTGGGTTACCTCACAGAGGCTGCTCAAAAGACAGATAAGGTACCTGGGTTTCCTACAATTCTTTTCCTCCCCATGGATAGAGCTCAATACAGGATTCAGATTGTAAATAATGCAGGTTGTTGCATGAGGACATGCAACAGGGTAGTTGGGGGGAGATGTTGAGCCCAGAATTGGCCCTTTTTCATCATCTTCAACCAACATTCCTGCCCCTGTCTTACACCATTTATCATGCCAATTAGACCTGTTGTCCTCACTTTATCCCCCAAAATACCAAGGTATGATTAGTTATTGTTTTATCTTATTAATGCTTATGATTGTGATAATTGAAGCTGTGCATCTCTCAATTGTGCTAACATGTTACGATTTATGAAGGTAGTTGAGATAAATGGACTGCAGGAAGATCGGGGCTGAACAAGTCATGAAGGAAGGGATGTTCGTTGCTTGTAGAGGGATCCTTGGGACTCGAATCATCAATCAAGGCACAGCTGCGACAGGGCAGCTGTAACAGAATTCGTTATCTTAAGTATGTTGCTGCTTGAGTCTAGCTGTGAGCTGGAAGGACCGCCACTCTTGGGTCAATTAATAACTTTCTCATATTTGGATGTTTCTGTTCTGCCACGCATTGTAACAGCTAGTTATTTAGGGCGCCTGAAGATCAGAGATCTTCATGGCTGCTCGATTATAGGATTAGATGTTACGATTTGTATGTATAAATATGGGGAGTTGCCTCGACCCAGGGGTTGAACAGCAGACAATTAATTTATTGTATTAGCAGCTGAGCAAAACTGTGTACTCATTCTTCTGTTAATATAAGGGGTTACTTCTGAGCTAAAGAATTGTGTTGTTCAGCCAGCGTCTTTGTGTGAAGGCTGGGCCCGTCTTCCACAGAGATTGCTGAGTTAAAATAGGATTTCGAATTTATTATTGTGTGATGCTTTGTTCTTTCCTTTTGTACGCAGTAGCAATATTTATTGTGTGGATTTCCAGTAAAAGATTATATTTCTGTGAGATTGGTGAATGGTGTAGAATAACAGTCGACTGAGTAAGGTTTGCTTTATGCATTTCAATTGCTGTTATACATAGCCGTGTTCATCTTACAGCTAAGTTGTGATCCCATGAGCCCTTACAATTTATCTTTCCTGTTGTGTGTTGCTTGATTTCCATTCTGCAATTTAATTTCTTAGAACAGTTGACTCAACCTTTTGCAATTGGATTTCTAGATTAATGTTTCGTTTATGTTTTATGATTTCCAGATTGATTAGATCATATAAGTGATTGTTCTAGAATACGAATGAGATTTCTTTTCTGCAATTGTTGATTATATCTAATACCACTTCTCCTTGATGCATGATAGAGAGGAATTGTAGTATAGTAGTTAGAAGGCAATTGTGATTGCATAGATTTTTGGGGATGAACATGGATGATAGAAGATAAAAGTATTCACTTCTAATGGTTTGGTGTTTAAGAATATATTGTGCACTTATCCTTTGAAATAAAAATACTTTCTCGGGTTGACAATAAATTTCATATGCTTTGTGTGTATTGGTAACAATTTATCTGCATATAGAGTGCTTGACAATAGGTGAGTTGGTCGACCTTGACCACGCGGCCCTCATGGGGGAACTGCATGGTGCGAAAAATAGATGAGGCAACAGCCCGCATGGCATACATGTAGCTGTGGCCAAGTAAGAGGTTATAATCGAGCTGGGCGTTGATGACCTCAATGTCAATGAGTACGGTTTTACCAGCCAGCTGGACGGGGACATTAGGTAAGAGACCTTGGGGTTGTGCCGAATGGCCGTCGTAAGCTCGCAACACAGTGGTGGACTACTGGAGAGTAGGAGATCCCAACTTTTGCCAAATGAATGTGGACATGACGCATGTAGAGTCCCCTTCATCGATAATGCACCGATGGATGACAAGATTCCGAACGGAAACGAAAACTTGGAATGCTAAACTGGAAGGCAGTCGTGGTTCAGACTGGTCTGAATTGAATGCGATCAGTTGTGAATCGTTGGGGTCAATAGTGCACATGGCAGAGAGCAAAGTCTTGCGCTACGAAGGACAGTTTTTTAGGACTTCTAAAGCAGACATGGCTACAGGAGATTGGGCTAGGTCATCTACAATGTTGTAATTTGACGCAGCGCTAGCATTGGGGTTATTATTGATGTGACGAAGTGGGAAGCGAGGTGCTTTGGGAGTGCCATCAAGTGGAGTCGGGGGTATACGTAACGTCTAATCTGTGGGATTAACGTTAGTGTTCTTGTTGGCGGGAGGGGCTTCAGAGGTGGAGCCATATTGGTTCCGATAGGTTTGGAGGTTGGCATCAGTAGTTGACATCATCAACAAGTGGTGAGTACCTGAATCAAACATGGGTTGATCAGGAGCGGCATAAGTGATTTGTTGTGGTGGGGCGTTGTTCTGAGGGGGAGCTAACGGCTGAGTGTTCACTACGCCTTGGGTTGGAAAGGGATTTTGCAACACCAAAGGTTGATGTTGTGGTGGTGGAGGGTTGGGTGGCGACTGAGGAGCTGCTTGCCCCTGACGATGGGCATCGTCAGTCCAGAGTTGTCGAGCTCGCTCCAAATGTGGGAAAGCATGTGTGTAATGACCATAAACCCCGCAAATAGAACAAGGATGATTTGTTCTAAGTTTATTGTTTTTGGGATGCCTGGGATTACGATTCGGATTCTGGTTGGGAGGAACAACGTTATTATTTTGGGGAGGATTGGGAGGTGGAGGACCTTGATGTTGTTGTTGGTTGTTTCCGCGGTTACGTCCTCTTCCACGATTCTGTTTCCCTCCCTGGTTGCGCTGGTTGTTTTGGTGCTGGAGCTGGTTGTGCTATGTGTACACTTTCCCTTGAGTAGTGGGAGGATTTTGGTTCACCGCAGGTGCGGGAGCAGGTTGTGGTGGATAATAAACCGGTGGGGCTGGAAGTGGACTAGATACCTACTGGGGTTGTTGGTAACCCTGAGCTATTGGAGGTGTTGGGTTAGCTATCACAGCTAGCTGTGGATAATACACTGGTTGAGGTGCGGCTGGGGGGGTGTATGTGGGTGGTGCATGACCAAAGCACTGAGGTGGACATGAAGGTCCGTGGGTATGGTGGTGATGTGCCATGGGAGCATATGAATTGGTTGCTCCAGATTGAGATATAGCCCGCGAAAGGTCGGGACCATGGCTAGGATATGCAATGGAAAAGGGTTGGGGTTGCGAGGTCATACGACCAATGATGCCATCAACGGCATGGGATGCCCCCAACGCATCATGTTGGGATGACTCGCCTCGAGGGGCATCTGGTATAATGGTATACAGATAACCTGATTGGGCGTAAATGAGGTCAAACTGTTGGGCTTTGAGGATGGCCTCTTCTCCAGACTGGGGTCGTTCAGATGCCACATCCTTCGCAATGAGAGGGAGGAGGGATTCGAGAAACCAATCTAAGAAGATACGGTCGTCTAACTTGATTTTGCAGAGGCTTCGGCGTCTACGCCACTCATGAATGTGGTCAGTGATGTGGGTGGCCGTGTTCTGTCTGCAAGACAGTAGGATCTTGACTCCCGCATCATAGCGGAGAGGTAACTGGAAGAACTGCAGGAAGCTCGAGGCAAGGGAGGTAAAGGTGGCATGGGTCCCATGGGGTTGCTCGATATACCACTTAGATGCAGAGCCAGTGAAGGTGCGCTATAACAGACGGAGGCGGACATAGTCGTCCACTATAGAGTTGGAGGAACACCATAGATGGAAGGACATAATATGATTATGGGGGTCCTCACCTGCCTTGCCCTCAAACTTAGGGATGTCGGAGGGGAGTTTGGTGGGCATCAGAGGCCACGCAGGGTCGTGTCTGATAGGATCATTGGTTAACCTAGCTAAGTCTGGTAAGTTCAGACTCGCCATGTAAGGTAAGGTAGTAGATGGATGTGAAATGAGGAGCCCCTACCACCTTTCTATAGGTTTTGGTGGTGGGGAATACCATTTGTGGTTTTGTGGAAACCAATGGTATTGACCAACATGGTTTAGGTACTTTTACCTCCTTTTTCCCTTTTTGAATATTTTTATTATTTTTATTCCCTTTTTAATATTTTTGGGAATTTTGGACCCTTTTTGAGGGTTTTTTATGCTTTTTTAGGAAAAATAATCTTTTTGAGTGGGAAAAGGGGTGTATTAAGGTCTTTTGGTGACCTTTTGTTGGCTTTAGAGGCTCAGATGGTGGAAAAAGTGGGCAAATGGGTCATGTGAATAAAGGAATGAGCTAGTGAGCACTTTTTGGGTGTTAACACCAACTTATCAGCATAATGTGATGGTGTGGTAGGGTTTTCTTTTTCTATATAAAGACATGGAATGATCGCAGGATGGTGTTTCATGGTGCATGGATTGGATATATAAATGATCCTTTTGGGATCTGGTGATAGGGGGAAATCACGATCATTGTAGAAGCACAAGTCGAACATAACAGTTTGGGATACATAACACCTAAATCGTATGTGTAAGGGTTGAGTAATGATGAGTGATTGAGAAGTGTAATTGCATGGATGGGATCGTGGAGTGGCTAACAGTGCTGCGAAGATGAGATGGTGGAGACTTAGAATGATGACCCATTGAATGACATGAATCAATTGAAAAATTCACATAAGCAGGTTGCAATTCTATATATATGATAAGCCAACTGCATTGATATAGCATGGCATTGGTGGCAGATGAGATAGAACTAGTGGTTCAACACAACCATAATGGTTTGAGATAAATTTCAATGAATTGAACTAAGAAAAACCCAACTAAGAAATAAAAAATAGAAAAATCACTGTATTGAAAGAGAACCTAGCTCCTAACTAACTCACTCTCGGTGATAGGAGTGGCTTCAACGTGCACCATTCACCCAACCTAGATGTAGGATACCATCATGTTGAGTGAGATTAATAGCTCCATAATATTTTATTTGTGCAACAATGAAAGGACCTAACCAATACATTTTGATTTTGCTTGTATGCTTCATAAACTTGTTTTCATATAGTAGCACTTGGTCACCTTTCTTAAAGTGTTTCTGATTGATATTCCTATCATGCTAGGATTTCTGCCACTCTTTTCTCGTGTTGCGTGATAGTCAACCAAGAAGAGAGATTCTTCAAGTTCCATAAATTCCATAAGAAGTTCTGCAGCTAATGATTCCTCCGTCATGTGTGTTTCATGCTTGATATAGAGACTTGGAACTAAAATTTCTACTAGAACAATTGCTTCTCTCCCATAGACCACATAGAACGATGTTTTCTTATGCAATTTATTTGTAGTGGTCATACATGCCCATAAAATAGTTGGTAACTGATCATCCCAATCATCCTGATTTGTGCAACATACTTTTGCTACCTTGATATCAAGGATTTTATGAAAATATTATACAACGCCATTTGCTTGTGGGTGGTATGGACTTCTTTTGTGGTGTTGTATCAGGAATTCCCTTTTCAGTGCTTCAATGGTGGTATTCAATAAGTGCTTACCCTGGTCACTTGTGAGGCTTATGGGACATCCAAACCGAGTGATTATGTTCTTGTAGATAAATTGGGTTATTTTTTCTATGGAATAGTTGCAGATAGGTGCTTCTTTGGGCCATCTGGTTAAGTAATTGATTACTGTGATAATATAATGGGATTTAGAATGCTTCACTTGTGGAGTAATAGGTTCCATAAAATCAACCATCCATTTTTCAAATGGATGCAATTCCTGCACTAGTTGGATTGGAATTTCATCCCTTTGAGAAGGCCTACCGAATTAGTGGCATAAATCACATTTCCTAGCGAATTCCTTATAATATTTGAACACTCTAGACCACCAACTTCCTTCTTGTCGTATCTTTTGTCCTGTAACTTTTCTTCTAGCATGTCAACCCACAACAATGGCATGGAACTCCCACAAAATTATCTATTTCTCATGATTTAGTACGCAACATTGTAAAATCCCATCCATTACCAAATTATACAGTTGTCTTGCAATCAATTGATATTCTATATCTTGTATGACCATGTGTCGTTTCTATGTTGTGGAATAACTGCTGGGTGGCTTCCTAGTTATGAGAAATAATGTGATCTCTTCTAGGTGATCCAGAATTGCTTCTACTCTAAAGAGAATTGCATCTAGTATTTGATCATCAACAGGTCTATCCGCTTCTCTAGACTTTATCCACAAGAGGTGATCATGTCCATGATTATGCCTCCTGAGGTTGACTATGAATTCAAATGAAAAATCCTAGAATAAAAGTATCCATATTCATATATGGCCTTCTAAAATAGGTTTGTTCACCATGTATTCAAGAGATGAATGATCTGCAAAGAACTTAAAGGGTTCTCCCAGCGAATAGCGGTGAAATTTCTGTAAAGCATAGATCATCACTAAACCTTCCCTCTCTATGGTTGTATAGTTGCACTAAACTTGTCATAGGTTTCTATTAGCAAAATAAATTGGATGATCCATCTCGCCTTCCCTTAGTTGAGAAAATATGGTGCAAGGAAAATGATTAATGTGTCAACATATACATGGAAATTCTTTTTCCATTCGGGAAATGTTAAAATAGGAACATTAACCATTCTTTCTTTTAGTGTTGTGAGTTCCTTTTCACAATATTTAGTCCACTTGAAAGTTTCAAATTTCTTTAGAATCTACTCTAAAGGTGTTGTGATAAAGGAATAGTTTAGTATAAACCTTATGTAGTACCCTATATGACCTAACGTAGATTGCAACTACTTTGTTGAGGTTGGTTCCTTTAGGTTCACAATTGCTATAATTTTCGCAATGGTCTATCAGAACTCTATCCTTGTAGACAATATGTCCCAGTAGTTCAAAGAGATCTGCATTTTCTATAATTTTATGTAGTCTTCTGATGCAACATAAGGTAGCGACTTTTCATTGCAATTTCTAGCGCTTCTGCTTGATTCACTACCTTATGTTGCATCAGTGGCCCACGAATGTGTGGCACCAACCATGCGATAAACCACTCTTTATGCTACATGTCGCTCATCCCGAAACTCACCTTCACCATTAATGTTTATACCGCTAGTCGAATTCCCATACTGATTCATTTGGAAATTGCTTGATTTCCTTGAGCTCTGTGATGTATTGTGACTCAGATTTGGGTTTTCTAAATTCATCAATCATTCCTGCCTTGATCTACGGAAGAGTTTTGTTTGTATTTCCTGTTAGTACCTTAGTAAATTTCATAAACCAATCTAGCGCACAACCCCGGAGGGTCGTCGCTGGATGTCCCTTTTTTATATTTTCATATTGGACCTGCTTCACAATCCATACCGCTTCACAAAAAAACCAGTATTGTTCTGGATCCTCGGTCCCATTACCCTGGAAAGTTGGCATTTTTGCGTCGTCACCCTCCATTCTTTCGCTCCTTCTGTTATTATTTACCGATGCGGTACTCTTACCGTTGTTTTGGTACATAGGAGAGCTCTGTGAATAACTTGTATTTCTTCCTACAAACTTTTGAGTAGTGCGTGGAGTTGAAGGTACATTGTAGCTTAGGATCCATCCCTCTTCGGCTTCTGGGGTATCCTGTTCACCTTCTTATTCATCGTAATAAGGTCGCTTAGTCCCTTGTGGTCCTATTTCATAGTGTTCCATTCCGGTCCCCTCAGGAGACTCTCTCTTAGTCCTCCTCTTCTTCTCTGGTCGTCGGAATATCGCTCCACTTCTCAAGGTACCACAATCTTCCTCAACCTCCCTTAAAAATTCATCATCGCTCATGTCCATCTACCCTGCATATTTCTATCGGATCCGCATTCATGTGGTACCCACAACTTCCGCACACTGATCTTCTACTCGTCGGAATTCATCCTCAGTATTGCCTTTTCGTAGACGAGTATCTTAATCCACAACTTCAGCGATAGTAGGAATATCCCTTTAGTTCCTTTGAAAAATTTCCTTTCTATGTCGCTATATGATTTGATTGTATCAACGACAAACTCAGTGATGTATCCCTCTAGGATACTGTCTACCTAGAAATCGAAAGCCCTTAATACTCTATTGTTGACTTGTTTTAACTGTTGGATCAGTTCTGGCGTCTAGTGGTTAGGTTCACCTCCTTGGCAATTGTTCTTCTAAAATGTCAGCTACACTAACCACTCGTGCAACAATGCCGGGAATTCATAGAAAAACACCTCGTGAATATCAGAATAGATATGCTTTTGCAGCCAGCTACTTACTATCTTCCCAGGGTTTCGATTTTATCCTTCCATGAATTCTTCTGTCCTCTTGTCAAACCAATCCTAAATATGTGGTTTCGTCGAGTGCCACAACATGTCCTCTTCTTTCTTCTTTAGGGTCCCGACAACAAAACCATTTGCTAACATAGTTCTGTTGACAGGGTTTCACTTCACACTGCTGTCAACAACCACCAACCAAACACCCTTAAACACCGGCCCAGAAAGGTTTTACCCTTCCCAGCAACACTCGTGGAGCGAGTGAAGTCTCACTCGAGATGATTAAGGGGGCTGTAGGAACTAGGTTTCCGCAGTGGGGGGAGGACATGCATCTATTGTCACTCTATCACTACAGAAACTAGAGATTGTATCTTCTCATCATGATTAATAGTACATACATTCATTCACCATTCACATATTCAAAGTGTAATCGACATTCGCACTAACATAGTAAAACTAGCAGTCGTATCAACATAACTTAACCAACAGAACTTTAAACATATCACAACTAGCAATCCCATTCATCATTCATCAAGGACATAAACATAAGAAATAACCATAGCCGAAGATATTCATGCATTAACTAATCAAAAACCTTTGGTACAACCTTCGTAGGGATAGTTCCAAACCACTTATTGCGGATCCATACAAGACTTGCCGAAAACAGAGCAAAACATCACACAAATCATCTGCTTGTCTCCTTCTTAGATTCTTAGATAAGATTCCCTTGGGCTTACAATCATAGTCCTATTTATAGCCAACTAAGGTGGTTACAGAACGGTCCAAATGACCCATAACTAACTAAACTAATCTTGCACTTTCATCGACTCCTTGTTCTCCGCGAATGGTGCTTTCTTCCGTGGATGGTCCTTCTCGTCGTTGTCGGCTTCCGCACTTCATGCGGTATAACCCTGTGCCAACAATGATTGTGTTGGGATCAATTGTTCCTAGAAAGCGATGTCTTAAATAATTGTGTTGGGATCAATCGTACCTAGACAAAGATGTCTTAAATGATTATGTTGGGATCGATTATCCCTAGACAGAGATGTCTTAAATAATTGTGTTGGGATCAATCGTCCCTAGACAGAGATGTCTTAAATGATTGTGTTGGGATCGATTTTACCTAGGTAGAGATGTATTAAATAATTGTGTTGGGATCGATCGTCCCTAGACATAGATGTCTTAAATGATTGTGTTGGGATCGATTGTCCCTAGATAGATATTTCTTAAATAATTGTGTTGGGATCGATTGTCCCTAGATAGAGATGTCTTAAATGATTGTGTTGGGATTGATCGTCCCTAGACAAATATGTCTTAAATGATTGTGTTAGGATTGATCATCCTTATATTGAATCCCAATTTTTGAAAGGAAGGATTGTCTATGAGTGTTGGACTTAATCCATGGTTCTATATGGAAGGATTTTCCATGATCCCAGTTTCGTAAGGAAGGATCACTAGTGGTGATGGATTGAATCCTTGGTTTCGTAAGGAAGGATTGTCCATGATCCCTAGTTCTAAAAGGAAGGATAATATGTGTGTTGCATATGTTGATTCTCCTAATTATGTCCCAGTATTGTATATGAGGATGCTCCAGTGTTGCAGATGATGAGGTTCCGGAATGCTCCAGTTCTGTAGATGATGATGTTCTAGTATTGAAGATGAGGATGCTACAGTCCTGCAGATGATGATGTTCCAGTACTGAAGATGAGGATGCTCCAGTGATGCAGATGATGATGTTCTAGTACTGAAGATGTGGATGCTCCAGTGATTCATATGATGATGTTCCAGTACTGAATATGAGGATAATCTAGTGCAACAGATGATGATGTTCTAGTACTGAAGATGAGGATGCTCCAGTGCTGTAGATGACGATACTTCATCTCTATACTGAAGATGATGTTGATGATGTTACAACAACTGTTCTAGTTGTTGATGATGTTACAACAACTGTTCTAGTTGTTGATGATGATGTTGAAGAATTTCTAATGATTTATAGATGTATCAAATGATGTTTTTGTTGATATCCTCCTCTCTCTGATGATGTTGTGAGAGTTACACATGACGATGGAGTTGTTAGTAGAATACCCTTCTTGTTAAGGGGGAGTGTTAAATTAAAGTAACTTCAAAGAATATTCTACTTGTACTTTATTATTGTAACTCAGTCGGGGATGTTTTACCTCCTTAGGGGATGCAATTATTATATTTGGTCATGTAAAGGCCATGAGGTTAAACCTTCATTGTAAGTCAGGTCGTTAGCACCCAAGTGAATGTAATATAAGTGGTAATTGAGTCTCCCTGGATAAGTTGTCCCAATTAGGGTTATTGAGGCCTACCTAGATGAGTTAAAGGTTAAGTGAAAAGTAAAGTATAAATAGAGGGATATATTCCCTCATTTATTCACCCACTCACTTGTGTAATTCACATTAGAGGAGAAAGAGAGAGATCTATGAAGGAGAAGGAGGAGTGGCTTGAGTCCAGAATTTGGCATTTTTGTCTCTCTTATTTGTGAGACATATTGTTTGGGGAATTGTACTTGATCATCTATATTGAGGAAGTTATTGCTGGGTTTTCTTCCCCTTGAGGGTTTCCCAGGATAATTTTTTTGTGCTTTGTGATTGTGCATCTTTCAGACATCCTTATTATGTTTCTATTGTTAATAATGCATTGAATGCCAATGAATTTGCAATATAGTCTATGGTAGCATATAATATTAACATGGTATCATAGTTAGCCTGAAAAGAGCAACTTTCACAAGGTAAAACTCTCTCTCTCTCTCCGTAGAAGTGAAAAATTAGGGCTTCTCACAAATTTGGAATTTTGGAGTGCAATTGGCATAGGAAGGTGCGCCTCTCCAAGATCGAGATTTTGGTACCGAGATCAAAATTTTTGAGTGGGTAAAACTACCAGAAAGTCAAATCCTAGTTTTACTTTGGACCAGAAACTGCAGAAAACCAGAAAACAAAAAAAAAGCCAGAAACTGTAGTTCATAATTTCGCAAGTCAATTTTCAAGGGTGAAATTTTGGAATCTTTATAAACCGATTGTACTAGCATACTCGCCTCATTCAAGTGCATCTTTTGGTGAGTTCGGTTTTTTATTTTGAGAAATTTATTTTTTTGTTATTCTTTTCTCCCCGGGTTGATATGACACCAAGCACCAAGCTTGATGACAAGTTGGAAGGCATAGAGAACTTTCCTTCTTGGAAGTATAGGATTGGACTCATTCTGGAAGAGAATGATCTTATCAAGTTTATAAAAGAAGTTGTACCTAAACCCGAAGAATCTGGAGCTAAGGAGAAGTAGAAGAAGGAGAGCTATGAGGATCATAGCAGACTCTATAAATGATCACTTGATTCCTCAAGTGTCCTCCAAGAAGACTCCAAAGGATATATTTGATGCCTTAACAAGAATGTATGATGGAAGAAACATAAATCGGAAGATGAATTTGAGATCTCAACTCAAAAGCACAAAGACGAGCCAAGGAGAATCGATCTAGGAATACTTTACAAGGGTTTCCCAATTCAAGGAACAACTAGAAGCTATTGGAGACACCCTTGATGAAGATGAGTTGGTGATGAATTCTCTCAATGGTCTTACTAGACCTTGGGACTCCTTTATCCAGACAATGTGTGCTATTCAAGGGGAGGAAGGGGATGAAAGAACAAGTTTCGTTTAGAGCCCTCACATAGATAGGATTCACAAGTATAATCATTGGCATTAAGTTTATGAATAAATGAAAGTGTGATAAGATATATCTAATAAATGCAATAACCCTTTCAATACAAGAATTTTATCCTATAATTTAATGAAACTAAATGTGACCTATCTAATCATGTGTGCATCTATCAGTAAAAGATAAATTGATTAACCATATAATTGGACATGATGATATGAATGCATAATATTTACAAAATGAAAATTCTTATGCAATTAGTTTTTTTAAAAGAGGAATTTAGTCGTTAGCATGAAAATGCATCAACAACTAGGTTCAAGTGAAATTAAGTAGCTACATTAAATACACTAAGAGAAGTCAACATAGTCATCTGATTTTGAAATTTTAAAATGCCTTTAAAAATCAACGTGAGTAAGATTGATTCAATGAAGATGAAACTTTTTGTTTTTGTCATTAGTATAAAAATGAAGTAATAATTTGTATTCACCTAATGGCGAAGCAATTTTGACATCATTTAATGTTATGCAAAAAGAAATTTGTCATTTCATTCATATTCTTAATTTTTTAAAAATGTAATCAAATATCCAAGTTCATTAATGAAATGATACATCATCATAAAATCCTATGACTAAGGATAAAAAAGTAAAAAGTTTATGTACAAGTTAGTACAAAAATTAAAAACTATTTACAATCCATTTTTTCATAATATATAGTTTTTTCCAGGGCATAAAAAAACATAAAATGATAGCAAAGATGAATGTAAAAGAATGGGGGAAGACACATATATGCCCAAAATCATATTTTTATTAAAAGATGAAATTTGGTAGTCATTAGTACAATAGGTTGTGGCCGGTTCAACCCTAATAAAGAGGTTTCCAAGACCCTACACAATTCTCAACAACTTAGATTCACCCGGGTGAAACTGAGATAGCGGGAGTACTCGCCACTTAGATTGTCATGTAGTAACCTACACGCATGAAAACATCAGTAGAGAAATATACATGATAGAATAAAAATATGTACAGGAAAATAAAATGTACCTCCGGCGGAATGACACTCTGCCTTCACCCTAATGGATGGACCTGGATTGTAGCCTTACCTGCAATCACCGGATGTTAGGATCATGGACATCTGAGTATGAGGGAAAAAATGTAGAGTAGAAGCTAGCAATACCCACCTCTTGCCTCCGATGTCAAATGGATTTTTTTGGCATCTTAGACGAGATTTTAAAGGTCGTGACAAAATAGGTGAAGTGCCTCAGCTTCCATGAGGGAAGGTAGAAGGATTTGACAATTGACAAGAACTAAAATTTGTTGCATATCTTGATGTTCCAAGTGCATCTGAATGAGGGTGAGCCACAATAATGGACACTCACCCTCATATGCAAAAGGAAATATGAATCACCTTTGAGAGGCTTGAGTTGATGTTTTGCTTCACCTTAAATAGTAGCATGAATCAACATTCGTCCTTTGCACTTGGTGTTGTATTATGAGTTTTTGCACTATGGTAAATGTTTCCCCACACTTTCTAAAATACATAGTCTTATTTTGATTCCCATATCATAAGTGAAATTCACCCTTAATGAGCACTTTCAAAAATATTGGTAATGTGATACATATACATGTGACAATGCGAGACCTATACATGTGAGTAAACAATAAGCCATTTTTACACACTTACAGGAGTCAATTGAACTTTTAAATAGATATAGTGTGAGGAATGTTATTCTCAACAATATTTGACAAGGAATTTTAAAGCATAGCACTTCTTCAAGTATCACTCTACATGTCTTAATGAATGCAAAATGTGCAGTTTCAACTTTTCCACCGCTTTTTAAACAAGCACCTTCCATCTCGATGCATATTGCTCAAAATTCAATCGTAAAATAAAATAATCTTGTGTAAGTGAAATCACAAAAGATTCTTACTTCTCTTTTATTGTTGAACCTCCTCCAGAACCTTTCAAGTGTCATCCGACTTATGCTAATGAGGTATGAACTTCTAAAAATAGTGGGCCTAACCATGCAACAAATGAGGAGATCCATGAGCAATGCATATGTTGAAGATCCTAATAGTCATCATGACTTTACTTTACCAAAATTCTTACTCATCCATTCCAATACTCATCTCAGAGATGAAAGTCGCCATTCTCTAGGTCACCAAATGAAGACTGAGACTACCTATGCACTTTATTGATTGATTCGTAAGGTGCTCATGTGTATTTTTTATCTTTATGTTTATACTGTGCACTCCCTGGTTGTACCTCCTCTACATGTGGTGGCATCTAGTTGTGCATGAAAACATGGAGTCTTCTTGCATGAATGGAGCTGCTGTCGTCTCTCCTAGATAGAGATGTCTTAAATGATTGTGTTGGGATTAATCGTACCTAGATAGAGATGTGCTAAATGATTGTGTTGAGATCGATTGTCCCTAGACAGAGATGTCTTAAATAATTGTGTTGGGATCGATCGTCCCTAGACATAGATGTCTTAAATGATTGTGTTGGAATCGAGTTTCCCTAGGTAGAGATGTATTGAATAATTGTGTTGGGATCGATCGTCCCTAGACATAGATGTCTTAAATGATTGTGTTGGGATCGATTGTCCCTAGAAAGAGATGTCTTAAATAATTGTGTTGGGATCGATTGTCCCTAGACAGAGATGTATTAAATGATTGTGTTTGGATCGATCGTCCCTAGACAGAGATGTCTTAAATGATTGCGTTAGGTTTGATCATCCTTAGCCTGAATCCCGATTTCCGAAAGGAAGGATTGTCTATGAGTGTTGGACTTAATCCATGGTTTTGAATGGAAGGATTTTCCATGATCCTAGTTCCGTAAGGAAGGATCACCAGTGGTGACGGATTGAATCCTTGGTTCCGTAAGGAAGGATTGTCCATGATCGCTAGTTCTGAAAGGAAGGATCATATGTCTGTTGCATATGTTGACTCTCCTAATGATGTCCCAGTACTGTATATGAGGATGCTCCAGTGCTACAGATGATGAGGTTCTGGGATGCTCCAGTGCTGTAGATGATGATGTTCCAGTACTGAAGATGAGGATGCTACAATGCTGCAGATGACGATGTTCCAGTACTGAAGATGAGGATGCTCCAGTGATGCAGATGATGATGTTCTGGTACTGAAGATGAGTATGATCCAGTGATTCATATGATGATGTTCCAGTATTGAATATGAGGATAATATAATGCAACAGATGATGATGTTCCAGTACTGAAGATGAGGATACTAGTGCACTACAGATGAAATTGCACATTTGTCGAGCTCTGTGTGCAGATTTTGACTATATATTTTTGGAATAGATCTGTTGTTGTTTTCTAATTTTAATTCATTTTTAACTGCACTCATGTCAAATTTGTAAAAAACATAGGCCATTTATTTGGCCTATAACTTTTGATTGGCTTTCCTATTTCGAGAATGGAAAAGAACCCGCACAAGAGTACAAGAAGACCTACAAGCTATTTTTTTTTTTGATTATTTTCAAACCATGATATGGTGGACCAACTGTTGACCATGTCGTTTTAAGGCTTCACTGAATTTCGTAATTTAAAAAAAAATATAAAATTAACTTTTAAATTTTGGAAAAATAGCCTCGCACAAGATTTGTCTGTTGCCTACGCCGCTACATATTTTTTTCCTCATAAATTGACAATTTACATAACAAAGAGGTGGCTCAACTAGAACATGTGCATTATGTTTTAGAGAAAAAATAACATACCAATCTTAAAATAATGACATTTTGGGGTGGTTATACCACGTTTCCATAAATAAAAGTTATAGATTCTGGAAGGTCATCCGTTTTTATACGTTTCATCTTTTTACACCTAATTCGAGAAAGTTTTGTAGGTACCTCTAATAATTCATTTTAATGATAATATTTATTTTTTTCCATCATGTCATTGCAACTAACGTGTCATAATTGGGTATCATTATCTTGCACCATCCCTTGAGCTATAGAGTTCGATCAAGGGTTTTCTCAACCCTCAATCAATATTATAAATAGCTCAATCAAGTACTTGGTTAAGCCCTACAATATGAATATGAGACTCCAACATACCTTTGTCCACTAAGTATTGGAAAAAAACATATCTATCATGCAAGGGCATGTATGCATTGAGAAGGTTTATTATTCCATTTGTTATCATGAGAACAAAGAGACCAAGATGCATCAAGGTTATATTTTATTATCTTGATTAGGCGAAAGTGCCCTTACTAGGTCATGACTAGGCCTCTTGATAGACTTGTTGTACTAATGGGTACCCGCACGAAGTTGGTACCCAAAATGGCTGCAACAGCAGCGCGTGAGCGGAAAAAACAAAGCGATGCGCACGCGTCGCTGCTTCGGCAATGCCGAACGTCCATGTGGTTGAGCCCACGTGGAAAAAAGGGGTGCACACGCGTCATTGATGCGTACTCACAAAATAGCGTGCACGCATCAATGACGCATGTGTCCCCCTGTTTTTTATAAAAAAATAGAGCTCATTGGTTTGTCATTTTCGACAAACCCATGAGTGCACAGAGCATACCGCGAGTGCAGAGTGGCACCCTGCGAGCGCGTCCTAGAGCACACCAAAGCCAAAAAATCGCCCTACACCTCCTTGCCATCAATTTCTCTAGGTAGGTGCTCCTCAAAGCACAAATTTGTTGTTATTTTTGTTTTTTGTTTGTTTTCCAATTCAATTTTAATTTAAAAAAAAAATTACAATGCATTAAAAAACCAAGAAAATTTCATTGCAAGCCATCTACACCTAACAAGATGTCAAACACACCTAAACCATCTGATGAAACCAATGAAACTCGACCTTCAGAAGACAACATGGGAACCGACAATGAACCGAATGAAAATCCCAAAGATCAATTACACCAAGATTTAAATCAATTGAGGGCACTAAGTAATGAATTGAATAGCACCAAGGAACCCTCTCGGGTTTCCTCGGCTTCATCATTGCAAAACATTATTGAATCAATCAATATTGCACACAGTGAGATAACAAAATTGAGCCAATACAAGGCTCGAATGAGGGAACACTACTCCACTGGGTTGTCCAAAGAGCAGATAAAAGACCTCAACATCACCAAAGCCTAGTTTTATAGCAAGTTCATAGTTCCCTCGACAGGACATCCTCCAGCTGTGACGAGGCCTCGGGTTTGCATGGACTGGTGCATTTACCAGCCATGGAGAGATAACTAGAGAAAGAGGTGGTTCATGGTGTTTGACAGGCCCCCGTGCAACAATTTGGAGGTCCCACAATATTTCCTTCAAAAATTGTGGGCTGAGTTTGAGCTAGGGTACCATGTCAACTATTTTGACATCACTGAGTTTTAGGGTGTCGGTCTTGGCTCTTCCCAAGATGGACCTCAGGTGCACTGCAACCCACTTAGAGAGCCTCTTGCACCCAGGAGAGAGCCAAACCCCCCTCCTCAGCCACCCAGGTTTTGTAGCGGCCTAGATGAGATTCATGACTCTGTCAGACATGCCACACATGACTTGCTTAGACATACCAAATTTGTGGCCATGTCTTCATAGAGCTGGGAGGACATCGATGAGACACAGACAGCTGCACAGTCTATGGGTGGTGGCCGGGACATGCCAGGTACAAGTGGAACCCAAGCGGGGCCTTCTAGTTCTGCTGGAACAACGGTACATCGTTGTTCTCACTGTGGTCATTCTTTCCATGGTGATACGTAGTAACATGCCACAGGGAGCTTCATGGATCAGGTTTGCTATTGTTTTATTTAATGTTAAAGTATTTGCTGTATTTTATTTGATATCCTATTGTTTAATATATTTAACTTTGAATTACACATTGTTGACTTTATTTGTTGTAATGTACAGTTATTTGGTGCCAGGTCTCCATCCCCCAGGTGGAAGGACATCGGTTCCTTTGACCTCGATGGAGCCATGGCAACAAAAGAGGAGATTGCAGCACCATACACACAGGTAACTTCTTTACTTTGAATAATTAGATCCTGTTACTAGTAATTTGTGTTCAATAATTACAAATTAATTAGCACTGAGTAATTACCATATTATCATCATATTTTACAGTAGTGTTTATCATATTGTCCAAATTATTTGAGAGCTATAAATTCATATAATCCAACCAAAAAAAAATGAAACCTTATAAAACATGAAAACCTAAGAAAACTAGAAACATTTGTCCATGTTCACCATAGGCATCCTAGACCTCTAATGATTATACAACTGGGAGAGAAATTTCCAAAATTTGCCATTCTTACTTGACCAATGATGAGCCCGCAGCTGGGATTTTGGTGATGCCTGCAGTGTCCTTCATCCTCAAACTACCATCCAATGCTTGCTTGCTCTTCATGTTTTTTACCAATGCCATGTGTGTTATTGTTGCTTTGCCATTTGTCAGCATGTCATCCAAGTTATCTTTTCCATGTACTCTCCTTGTCCAAATCATCTTCAAATGACCATAGTATGGGTCATTTGACTCTTGGATCAATAGGTGTGCCAATGGCTCCAATGCCCATCACTTTGTCCACCAAATCAACCTTTGCTGCCATGCGCTTATGCCATGTGTTCTTCAGGCTTAAAATTTGAGAATATATTACCATGGAAATTATCACTTTCTCCCGTATTCTACTAATAGGTTCTTTTAATGGTAAAGGTGGTCAAATCACTTCTATGCTTTTGCTAACTTTGTTGCATCAATTGAGTTCACTGAGATGTTGTACTTGTCACTTTTGCATCCACCGAGACCAATAGGAAAACTATTTATTGCTATGAAGTTTCACTACATTTTGCAAAACTCTTGGGAAAAAGAGAATCATAGTGGCCAAGCTTCTAGAAATTCAAGAACCTGATGTTTCTCATGTCCTTATTACCCTAGTTTATTATCAAGGGATTTCCATTTTATTCCTATATTTGAGACTGAAAGTAATCATACTACTACTCCTAGAACATGTTATTAGGAAAGACATATAAACAACATAAAACAGCTTATCACATGTATTGTCACTAAAGTTTTTGGAAATGATGTAAGGCCCTTAAGGAAAAGTGATAATCTTACAAATATGGTCTATGGGGCCTTGCTATTATCTTGATTCAAATTCAACTTGGTAAAACATTTGGCATCAAGAATACTCATTTAACTCATTTCACTCAAGATTTCTATGATTTCAATCAAGTGATATCATTCTGACAACATAGCTATTCAATCAAGAACACATAATTACTCATTCAATGCAAAGGAACATGGCACATTCAAGCTTGTAAGTAAGTTAATCATGAAAAATATTTCTCTTTCTTCCTTTTTCTATCGATCAACACTCTAAAGTGTATTAAATAACATGCACACTAACTTAATTGCTATTTAGCACCACTTTGAAAATTGAAATAATGAGATTCCATTTTATTTGATGATGTAAATGTTATGGAAATAAAGGGACTCAAGATCCTCACTCTAGGGATGCAAATACTTTTCCACTGGGTGAATCAAGCTTGTAGGAAACTACAAATCTATAAGAAGACATCAAAACCTAGGAACTCTTCATCAAGAACCCAAACGCATTACATAGGTTTCCAATTCAAATTTGTAAATGGACATGAATTCCATTCACTTATGAGGCATTGCACATCTCTTTAGGGCCAAAGGAAAATCTCACCTACTCATGGGGATGACTCTAGAAAAGGAAAATCTCACCATGTCACCTTCTATGCCCTGTCACCTTATTTAATTTTAATTTCATGCCATGCCACCTTCTATCCTTTCATAATATTGAATATCAATGACAAATTTTCCCATCAAACACTTCAAGCATAAATTGTCAACCTTCTTTGCCACATTATCTTCAATGAATGACCACATAATGGGTCATTTGTTCCTATCATGGGCCCAATCCATTGTGGGTCAAAGGACTCGATCCCCACAACCATGTTCTTTACCAAGTCTTGAACAAATGGACTGCACCAATACAATAAAAACGTTATATAATATCCAAAGCCCATCAAACCACTATCATCTAACTTGAATATAAATTAATTGCAATCATGTTTTTTAAGTACTATCGTTGTCATTCTCATTGGCATTGTGTTTGATATTGTTAATATTGTTTTTATAAATTCAGTCTAAAAATTGTAGTCTTCGCACAGGTGTCCGCAGGCTCCAGTGACTAGCCACCGCCACCGGGGACCAGTAGTTCTCCATGTGCGCAAGTATCATGTGTATTAAAGCATAAATTTAATTTCAAATATTATGACTTGTCCGTGTATATTTATATTTTTCTATATTAAACTATGAGGTTATAAATGTATATGCGGGTGCAAGCACCTCGGCCTGGCAGTGTCGTTATTCTTCCCTCCCCAACCTTTCAGCCACCTTATATGCCAGTTGTATCCCCTGGTATACATGCCCCATTCCCCAACCCCTTCCATCTATCCCCCCCTCCTATATAGCACCACAGTTCGATCCGACTCCCCATGACGTTTCATATCCAGCTCCACCTCCGTATCAGTTTCCCATCTTCCCACCCTCCCCCATCCTACCACAGAAAACAACCCATCCACAGTCACCCATCCCTATACCGCAACATAGACCTCGACCCCCCCCGACAGCCCCCCACCACACTCGCTTCCCCTTCCAGGGTGCCCCGATCCATACTACAGCTAGCTGGGGTTTATATCCCTAAACGTCCATCTCCACTTCACCCACCCTAGTCCATGCCTCCTTCTGCCACCCCCCCTTCTTCCACTGTTCCCTCTAGTGGTGTAGCCACCGTCGATGTGGCTACATCATCCCCTTTACCATCCACCCTAGCATTGGAGCAGGCTGTCCAACTGGCTGCTCCATCCGCCAGCCCCGAAGACCAGTCGATTGTGTTCACGGTGAGATTGACTAGTTTATGAAAATCTTGTTCAATTTTAACCAAAATTACTATATGAATCTAGTTTCAACATTTATCTGACTTTTCTAAATGTTACAGGGTGGCATTGCTGAGAGACTAGGATCACGGAGGAGGGAGACTCCCTCATGACTTATAGTCTCGCATGCGGTGAGTTATCCAAGATTTGAAAACTATTTTTATTTTGAAATTATGTTTTATACTTGTATAATTGCCAGGAAAAGTTGACATATTATTGTTGTCGTTTCAGGGCTCAAAGGGACATGGTCCAAGATGCTGGAAGGACCCAGCTTCCTCTAGCATGAAGAAGAGGAAGATCAATTTTGGAGATGCACTTGGGAGATCCGAGGGTGGGTACGAGGATTGAGAGACCCTCCTATGTACACTAGCCACGATGTGGCATTTTCGGCACGAGTTGCCATATTTTGTATAGGGCACCATGGGCCATATTTTGTATAGGGCATGAGTTGCCTTTTTTTGTATGGGGCACAAGTTTCCATTATATAGACGTTGGGAACGATGTTCCATTTTTCCAAAAAGTGTACATGATTGGATCATTTTTTCATATTAATAGATGGATATGCACTTGTCTATATGAGTTTGTCTTTGATTACATTTTTGCATACATGATTTTGTCTTCAATAAGAATGTTAGGAACCCATATCTTTACTTTGTTAGTATGTTGTTGTTGGATGCATATGCTTTGTAAGTCGTCCCATAGTATTTGTTGATCAATAGTTTGTGTTATTGTTGTTGGCGCATATGCTTTGTAAGTCGCCCGTAGTATTGTTGATCCATAGTTTGTAACGGCCCATGGTTTCGACCCATAGTATTGGCGCCTAGAATTAGTATATAAGTGTGTGTTGAGACCTATGAAGGCACCGTGAAGTTATTTGTATTGAGCTTGCTCAAAGGAGGTTGCCCCCTCGAAGTGGCCTGTGATCAATACAAAAGTGATTCTGAGTTCTGTCATTTCTGCTATTTCGCGTATTCTTGTTAATTAATTGTTGCAGGTGCCTCACATCTGGTATCAGAGCACTTTCTTGGGCTCGCTGGGTGAAATTTCTGCCAAAATTTTTTTCACATCTGTTGCAGGTTCGGATTTGGGAATAATCCCTATCCGCTTAACTGTGGGAAGTACTTGGGCATAAGCCCTAAAACTCATTGTGAGGAGTACCACAGGAACCCCGAAGTAGCTAGCCCATTGAGAGGACCTGCCGGCGAAAAGGGCAACGACCCTTACCTGATTGACTAGTTCCCACCCGTGAGGTAAACCAAGAGCTGTCGTTTGTGGAAAAGCGGTTATCAGTTTTACCTGAGCCGTGGAGTGAGGGGTACTGCCCCAATACGCAAGCCGTCAGACAGCATTGGTGGCCGAGTGAAAACCCTGAACTGTTAGGAAGCCGCACATACCTGGGGTCCATATCTACTTTCAGCTGAACTATTGTCGATCACTGCTGCGCCGTTTCAGATTCATTTTGCAAACCGTTCCAGATCCAGCTGTTCGGCGTTGTTCCAGAATCCTTCGAACCGGAGATCCCATTCTGCAAGCAGAGCCGTAGCCGCTCCAGTCTGTAAAAAAAAAAAAAAAAAAAAAAAAACCGAGCCCTAGCCGCTCCAGTCTGAAAAATAAATAAATAAATAAATAAATAAATAAATAAAAAATAAAAAATAAAAAATAAAATAAAATAAAAAATCTGTTTTTTCTCCATATCTCCCTTGTTTTACCTCTGTTTTCCTTGAAAATTTCAGGGAACCCCTGTCATTCCATTCTGCATATTTCATCCCTAAGGACCCTATCCTCAATTCCCTTTCCTACAGCCCGAAATCCCACATTTGTCTATTTTTAGGGTTTGCCATAACTTCCTCAGATTTCACCCAATCACCTTCAATTTTTACCACAGAGTTCCTTTCTGAATTCTGCTTCTTTGTTCCCCTCTGCCAAATTTTCCCATCCTTTCACCCCGCTGCTGAAATCCTCATTTTTGCTCCCCTGTCTATCCAACAGTGTCCAAAAAATGAGTCAAACCCCAATTACCCTTCTGATTTTTTCTCAAATCCAAATTTTCCTTTACTGAAGTAGTTCCTGTTTTTGTTTTCCTACCCAGTAAAAAAAAAAAAAAATAAAAAAATAAAAAAATCCCTGGTTATGGTTGTCACCCGTGCAGGAGCAAAAACCATGGAGGAAGCCCTTGCAGCCATCCAAGCCAAACTCCAGGATCTGGATGAAAAATTTATTGGTCTCCATCTTGAACATTCAGCTATGAACAACAAACGGTAGTCCGAGTCTTTAGTAGACAATGGGTTCTCTTCTTCCAGCAATTTTCGTGGTCCGAAGCTTGATTTTCCTCGCTTCAATGGTACCGATCCAACTGGATGGATCTATCGTGCAGAACAGTATTTCAGTCTGCATAATACTTTTGATGTCAACAAAGTTCCGTTGGCATCCTTTCATTTGGAACAGGAAGCTCTTCAATGGTACCGTTGGTACATCAAGGCTCATCCAGAGCCCAACTGGCCAGACTTTTGCCAGCTCCTTTTGCAACGATTTGGTCCTAGTGCTTTTGATGACTTCACAGGAGCCCTCACTAAACTTCGCCAAACTGGCACTGTGAGAGAGTATCAAACCGAATTTGAGAATCTAGCCAACTACACCGAAAGATTGTCTGATGAATTTTACCGGAGTTGTTTTATCAGTGGTCTAAAGGATGCCATCCGCTCTGAGGTCAAAATGCTCTGTCCCAACACAATGATGGAAGCACTCGGGTTGGCTAAATTGGCAGAAGACAAGATTGCAGCCCAACAACGCTCCAAGCCCACTTTTGTTCCTTTCCGAAATATGGGGTCTCAGCGACCTCCTATACCGCAGGCTCCTCGACCGACTCCTATCAAGCGTTTGTCGGAAACAGAGATGCAAGCACGCAGAGAAAAGGGTCTTTGCTATAATTGTGATGAGAAGTTCACTCGGGGACATAGATGTGTTCAGCAAAAGCTCTATCTCCTGGATGTGGAGTCTCCGCCTGCCTCTGAAATGGGTGACGAAGATCCAGAAACACTGGATGCTCCGGTCGACATTCAGGAACCGCCTATTGACCCTCCGTCTCAGGATGACCAGCCAGAGATATCTCTCCATGCTTTAGCTGGAATCACCACCCCCCAAACAATGCGGGTCAGGGGTTACTTCAAGAAGCTTCCTCTTACAATCCTCATTGATTCTGGTAGCACGCATAATTTCATTGACCCTCGGATCGCCAAACAAGCTGATTGTTTTATCCATCCGTGCTCCAACTTTGAAGTCATGATTGCCAATGGGGGCACCTTACCTTGCAAAGGGAAGTGTCGAAATGTGCGTATCTCTATGGGAGATTATACCTTGCGCTCTGACATGTTTTCCTTGCCCTTAGGCGGATGTGATGTGGTTTTGGGCGCTCAATGGCTACGCACACTCGGCCCTATCTTATGGGATTTTGCTGAACTTTGGATGCAGTTTTCCGAGAATGGACACAAACACACATTGACAGGATTACAACCAGGTTCTCTCAGCATCATCAGTTCACATTGCATGGAAAAACTACTCAAGAAGAATTCACATGGTGTCATCGCTCAGATCCATTCCATCCAGATGCAACCATCAGCGGTCTCCACTACTCCTTTGGATCTACAACAAGTTCTGGATCGATACACAGGTGTCTTTGCTGAACCAGTGGGATTACCACCTTCCAGGCCAGAAGACCATCGTATTCAGCTCCTTCCTGGCAGCGCTCCTCCCAACATCAGGCCCTATCGCTACCCATTCCACCAAAAAATGGAGATTGAAATGCTCGTTCGGGACTTATTGAAGCAAGGTATTATTCGCCCAAGCACTAGTTCCTTTTCTTCTCCAGTTATTCTCGTCCGCAAAAAAGATGGGTCATGGCGCCTCTGCATTGACTTCCGAGCACTTAATCACCTCACCATCAAGGATAAGTTTCTAATTCCTGTTGTTGATGAACTTCTTGACGAGCTTCATGGGGCTCACTTTTTCTCCAAGTTGGATCTTCGTTCTGGGTATCATCAAATTCGGGTTCATGAGGATGATATTCCTAAAACAGCTTTCCGCACACATGATGGCCATTATGAGTTTTTGGTCATGCCCTTTGGCCTCACTAATGCTCCTTCCACATTCCAGGCCTTAATGAATAAAATATTTCGACCATACTTGCGGAAATTCATTCTGGTATTCTTTGATGATATCCTCATCTATAGTAAAACATGGGATGAACATCTCCAGCATCTGGATCTTGTCATGCAACTTTTCTCTGACCATCATCTCCATGCCAAGCAGTCTAAATGTGTTTTTGGACAAAAGGAAGTTGAGTATCTCGGGCACATTATCTCAGCACAAGGGGTTCGCGTGGATCCTGCCAAAATCGACGCCATGAACAATTGGCCACGTCCTCAGACACTCAAGAGCCTTCGTGGTTTTTTGGGGTTGACTGGCTACTACCGCAAGTTTGTCAAGGATTATGGGAAGATTGCAGCTCCATTAACTGCTCTATTGAAAAAGGATGCTTTTACATGGACACCTGCTGCTCAGTGTGCATTTGACAAACTAAAACAAGCTATGTGTACTACACCTGTGCTAGCTATGCCCGATTTTTCCAAGCCCTTCACTATTGAGAGTGATGCTTGCGGCAATGGACTTGGTGCTGTTCTCCTTCAAAATGAACACCCCATTGCGTTCACCAGCAAAGCCCTTTTAGGTAAGAATTTAGCTGCCTCTACCTATGAGAAGGAAATGATGGCTATTTTGCATGCAGTACAGAAGTGGCGTCCATACCTATTAGGGAATCATTTCTGCATCAAGACTGATCACCAGAGTCTGAAATATTTCTTGGACCAGCGTGTCTCCTCCCCGGCACAACAGAAATGGGTTAGCAAACTCATGGGTTATGACTATGAGATCACTTACAAGAAGGGTAAAGACAATATTGTGGCAGATGCTCTTTCTCGCACATTTGGTGCCTAAGGTTCTCTTTCAGCTATTTCTATGCCTGTTCCAAATTGGTTGCAATCTGTTCAACAGGGTTATGTCAATGACTCTTCCTTATCTCAGATCATCCAACGCTTGACCAACAACCCTTCTGCTGTACCACATTACTCTTGGGATGGTGCTTCTCTGCGATACAAGGGTCGTCTGGTGCTTCCCCAGAGCACAGATCTTCAACAGGCTGTCTTCTATGAACTCCATGCTTCTCCATCGGCCGGGCACTCTGGGTTCCTCAAAACATATGAACGAGCACGGCGTAACTTCTTTTGGCAGGGCATGAAAAGGACAATTCAACAGATGGTGGCCGAATGTGATACCTGCCAGCGCAATAAGGGGGAAACAACACTCGTTCCAGGATTGCTTGAACCCTTACCCATACCTACACGGATTTGGACAGATATTTCTATGGATTTCATTGAAGGGCTCCCTAAATCTGGCGGGAAGACAGTGATTCTCGTTGTGGTTGATCGCCTCTCCAAATATAGTCATTTTTGT
This sequence comes from Larix kaempferi, assembly GCA_027924585.1. NCBI lineage: Eukaryota > Viridiplantae > Streptophyta > Pinopsida > Pinales > Pinaceae > Larix > Larix kaempferi. Next base: position 1,247,144 of record BSBM01000328.1, read on the forward strand.
GCTCTCAGTCATCCCTATACAGCCTCCTCAGTTGCTCAAATTTTTATGGACCAGATCTTTCGTCTTCATGGCATCCCTTCTTCCATTGTCTCGGATCGTGATGCGACTTTCACTAGTCATTTTTGGACAGAACTATTTCGCCACACTGGCACCAAACTGAAGATGAGTTCAGGGTATCATCCACAAACAGATGGTCAGACTGAAATTGTCAATAAATGCTTGGAAACTTATCTTCGTTGCTTCACCTCAGAACAACAACATCAGTGGGCAAAGTGGCTCCCTCTTGCTGAATGGTGGTACAATACCTCTTACCACACTGCCTCTAAAATGACCCCATATGAAGCAGTCTATGGTCAAGCACCTCCAGCTCTTCTTCCATACACCCCCACCAGTTCACTAGTTCAGGAAGTTGTTACGGTCCTTCGCAACCGCGATCAGATTCTTCACATTTTACGGGACAATCTTCACATGGCAAGAAATCGTATGAAGCAACAAGCGGATCAGCACCGTTCAGAGCGCACTTTTCAAGTCGGTGATATGGTTTTTCTTCGTCTCCAGCCGTACAAACAATCCTCCTTGAAACTCAAAGGGCGTCATAAGCTTGCTCCAAAGTTCTATGGGCCATATCAGATTCTTCAGAAGATTGGGTCCGTTGCTTATAAATTGGAACTTCCTCCTTCTTCCCGCATTCATCCAGTCTTTCATGTCTCTTGTTTGAAGAAAGTTCTTGGCACCAACATCAGCGGCCAAACGATTTTACCCGAACTGGATAATGAAGGATCCATCCTTTTGGAACCAGAGGCCATCCTCAATTGGCGCACACGTCAGCTTCGCTCTCGCTCTATCACAGAGTTCTTAATTCAGTGGCACGGCATGCAACAAGAGGATGCTACATGGGAACCACTCCTTCAGATTCAACAACAATTTCCACATCTTAAGCTTTGAGGACAAAGCTTTTTTTAAGGGGGAGGGGATGTTAGGAACCCATATCTTTACTTTGTTAGTATGTTGTTGTTGGACGCATATGCTTTGTAATTCGTCCCATAGTATTTGTTGATCAATAGTTTGTGTTATTGTTGTTAGCGCATATGCTTTGTAAGTCGCCCGTAGTATTGTTGATCCATAGTTTGTAACGGCCCATGGTTTCGACCCATAGTATTGGCGCCTAGAATTAGTATATAAGTGTGTGTTGAGACCTATGAAGGCACCGTGAAGTTATTTGTATTGAGCTTGCTCAAAGGAGGTTTCCCCCTCGAAGTGGCCTGTGATCAATACAAAAGTGATTCTGAGTTCTGTCATTTCTGCTATTTCGCGTATTCTTGTTAATTAATTGTTGCAGGTGCCTCACAAAGAATGTTACGGAAAAGTTCTCACATACATATAGATGTTATTTCTAGACACCAAGTGACCTCAATATGAGTCCCTTGTATTTGAATGGGTCTTGCATCTTTTCCTTTCAGCAACAAGATACCTAGCCAAGCAAACTAAGGAGTGATATTTACATTACAAAGTGTTGTAACTTTAGGGCTACAAACAAATAAATAGGAGATGATGATTTCTTCCATACTTAACCTTGTAATGGTTATAATAGTCAATTCTAATAAGCATTGCATCACATACTATATCAAATTAACCTAGATATATGAGAAGTTCATATGTGTGCTTGGATGGAAAGGTTAACAATATCACTTGAATTAGTTCAAACATGAGGGGTGTGCATAGGTGTAATTGGATTGAGCAATAAAATAGAATTGTTAACGTAGTTACATATGGATCAATCTTTGTGTGTTAGTATGTGCCTTTAATGAAAGCATGGTTAATGTGTTGAACTACTACTTGCACAAGTTGGCATAGACCCTTAGTGTTAATAATGTCTTCAATGTTTTGGTAATATTGTTAATCATTCTTTGTAATTTAAGTATCTTGGATTGTTTGATGTTAAGACACATAACGAACGTAGTCAACCCAATGGTTCAAGACATCATTTTACCCCATGATCCATGGAAGATTCATTGGAGTCATATGAACCTCATTGTCATCACCTCAACCATGGTCAAGATGCCAACATCCATCCTTAGTAGTCAAAACCATCTTCTTCGTCACCACCATCACCATCACCATCACCATAATCATCATCTTCATCATCATCATCACCATCTTCATCATCATCATTAACTCTAACTCTAACCCTAATCCAATTTCCTTCTATAACTCTAGCCCTAACCCTCACCCAAACCCTAGCACTAAACCATCTTCTTCATCATCACCATCACCATCACCATCACCATTTCCATCACCATCATCAACAACATCTTCATCATCATCACCATCTTCATCGTCATCATTAACTCTAACTCTAACCCTAATTCAATTTCCTTCTATAAATCTAGCCCTAACCCTCACCCAAACCCTAGCACTAAACCATCTTCTTCACCATCACCATCACCATCACCACCATCTCCATCATCATCATCACCATCTTCATCATCATCATTAACTCTAACTCTAACCCTAATTCAATTTCCTTCTATAAATCTAGCCCTAACCCTCACCCAAACCCTAGCACTAAACCATCTTCTTCATCACCACCATCACCATCACCATCACCATCATCACCATCTTCATCATCATCATTAACTCTAACTCTAACCCTAATTCAATTTCCTTCTATAACTCTAGCCCTAACTCTCACCCAAACCCTAGCACTAAACCATCTTCTTCATCATCACCATCACCATCGCCATCACCATCATCATCAACGTCTTCATCATCTTCTCCATCTTCATCATCATCATTAACTCTAACTCTAACCCTAATTCAATTTCCTTCTATAACTATAGCCCTAACCCTCACCCAAACCCTAGCACCAAACCATCTTCTTCATCACTACCATCACCATCACCATCACCATCACCATCATCACCATCTTCATCATCATCATTAACTCTAACTCTGACCCTAATTCATTTTCCTTCTATAACTCTAGCCCTAACCCTCACCCAAACCCTAGCACTAAACCATCTTCTTCACCATCACCATCACCATCACCATCACCATCACCATCTTCATCAATCATCATCACCATCTTCATCATCATCATTAACTCTAACTCTAACCCTAATTCAATTTCCTTCTAGAACTCTAGCCCTAACCCTCACCCAAACCCTAGCACTAAACCATCTTCATCATCACCACCATCACCATCACCATCACCATCACCATCATCATCACCATCTTCATCATCATCATTAACTCTAACTCTAACCCTAATTCAATTTCCTTCTATAACTATAGCCCTAACTCTCACCCAAACCGTAGCACTAAACCATCTTCTTCACCGTCACCATCACCATCATCATCAACGTCTTCATCATCATCACCATCATCATCATCATGAACATCTCCATCATCATTGTCATCTCTAGGTTGCAAATTTGACCCCAATGTAAAGGCCATGCAAATTTTCTCAAGGGGGAATATCTTGTCTGGACGCCCCCAGGCATGCATGGCCACCGTGGACAAGTCCACAATGGCCACGTGGACCTATGGGAGCCGACGGAATCAAAGTCAGTTCGTTGGTTTGGGTTTTGTGGCCCCGGAGCAAATCCCCAAAGTGTCCTTGAATGTCCCCAGGGTGCCCCACTAGAATGCCCGTAGCAGCCAAACCGTGGCTCCGTTCGTGAATCGATCAATTCCGGTGGGTCCGGGACGCTATGTTTCAGCTAGGGGACCCCCCATAGCATGCCTCGAAGACCTAGAAGTGGTGCCAATGGGAAATCTCCAGAGCTAGGGTTTTGCTCAGTGATGGCCATTCAAAAATTGCTCAAGGGGGCCATTTCTTGTTCAGAGGCCCCCGAGAGTGCATGGCCACCATGGACAGGTCTACAAGGACCACATGGACCTATGGTAGCCAACGGAATCCAAGTCCACTTGCCAGTTTGCGTTCCGTCGCCCCATAGAAAATCTCCAAAGTGTTCCTCAATGGCCTCGGGTTGCCCGACTAGAATGCTCATAGCACCCGAACCGTGGCTTGGTTCATGAATCCATCAATTCCAGTGGGTCCGGGACGTCGGGTTTCAGCTAGGGGACCCCCACAGCGTGCCTCAAAGACTTGGAATCGGTGCTAATGGGCCATCTCCGGAGCTAGGGTTTTGCTCAATGATGGCCATTCCAAAATCGCTCAAGGAGGCCATTTCTCGCCCGGAGGCCCCCAGGCATGTGTGGCCACCGTGGATAGGTCCACAAGGGCCACGTGGACCTGTGGGAGTCGACGAAATCCAAGTCCGCTCGCTTGTTTGGGTTCCATGGCACCGGAGCAAATCCCCAAAGTGTCCCTGAATTTCCCTAGGGTGCCCGACTAGAATGCCCATAGCAGCCAAACCCTGGATCCGTTCGTGAATCCGTCGAATCCGGTGGGTCCAAGACGCTGGGTTTCAGCTAGGCCCCCCCCCACAGCGTGCCTTGAAGACCCATAAGCGGTGCCAATGGGCCATCTCCGGAGCTAGGGTTTTTCTTAGTGATGGCCATTCCAAAATTGCTCAAGAGGGCCATTTCTCGTCCGGAGGCCCTCGGGCATGCGTGACCACTGTCGACAGGTCCACAAGGGCCACGTGGACCAGTGGGAGCCGACGAAACAATTTTGCTCGCTGGTTTGGGTTCCGTGGCCTCGGGAAAAATCCTCAAGGTGTCCCTAAATGGCCTCGGGGTGCCCGAATAGAATGCCCGTAGCACCCAAACCGTGGCTCGGTTCATGAATCCATCAATTCTGGTGGGTCCGGGACGTCGGTGTTTAGCTAGGGGACCCCCCATAGCATCCCTCAAACACCTAGAAGCAGTGCCAATGGGCCATCTCCAGAGCTAGGGTTTTTGCACCCCTTCAAGGGCACTTGGGGGATTTGTCCCAGGGCCATGGAACCCAAACTAGCGAGCAGACTTGGATTCCATCACCTCCCACAGGTCCACGTGGCCATTTTGGACCTGTCCATGGTGGCCATGCACACCCAAGGGTCTCCGAACAAGAAATGGCCCCCTTGAGCGAATTTGGAATGGCCCTCACTAAGTAAAACCCTAGATCCGGAGATGGACCATTGGCACTGCTTCTGGGTCTTCGAGGGATGCTGTGGGGGGTCCCCTAGCTGAAAATCGGCATCTCGGACACACCAAGATCGATAGATTTTCCAACGGAGCCATGGTTTGGGTGCTATGGGCATTCTAGTTAGGCACCTTGGGGCCATTCAGGGACACTCGGGGGATTTGCTCCGGGGCCACGAAAACCAAACCGACGAGCGAACTTGGATTCCGTCGGCTCCCACACATCCACATGGCACTTGTGGACTTGTCCACGGTGGCCATGCACACCGGGTAGCCTCCAGACGAGAAATGCCCCCCTTGAGCAATTTTGGAATGGCCATCACTGAGCAAAACCCTAGCTCCATAGATGGCCCATTAGCACCACTTTCGGGTCTTCGAGGGATGTTGTGGGGGGTCCCCTAGATGAAACCCAGTGTCCCGGCCCCACCAGAATCGATGGATTTGTGAACTGAGCCATGGTTCGGGTTCTATGGGCATTCTAGTCGGGCACCCCCGGGGCCATTCAGGGACACCTTGAGGATTTGTCTTGGGGCCACGAAACCCAAACCGGTGAGCGGACATGGATTCCATTGGCTCCCAAAGGTCCACGTGGCCATTGTGGACCTGTCCACGATGGCCACGCATGCCCTGTGGCCTCCAGGAGAGAAATGCCCCCCTTGATTGATTTTGGAATGGTCCTCACTAAGAAAAACCCTAGCTCCGTAGATGGCCCATTAGTACCACTTTCGGGTCTTCGAGGCATGCTATGGGGGGTCCCCTAGCTGAAAGCCGACATCCCGGACGCACCACAATTGACAGATTCGCGAACCGAGCCACGGTTTGGCTACTACAGGCATTATAGTCGAGCACCCCGGGGCCATTTAGAGATACCTTGGCCCAATTACTCGTGGATGCAAGCTGGAGAAACTTCAGAGAGCCTCATACCCTAATGATTTTGCCACCTTCATCTACTAGGGGAATATTCTTGCAAATACTGGTAAGCTCTTCAGGCCAGACATAGTTATTTGCAAATGAATAGTGCAAAAAATGTGCAGTGGTGATAATAATTTTACTATCTGTTGAGTCTGATACTACATCCAGGAGCTGCTTAGCAAACTTTGAGATAGAAAGCTCTGTAATTTTAGGATACTGATTCAACCACTCATACAATTTCTCACCTTCTCGAGGATCTAAATTTATAATTTCCTTCTGGGTAGATTCAGGCATGGAATAATATTTGCCTTCGATGATAGAGGTGAATTACCACTTATCAGAGCACAAAATGCTGAACAAAAGGCTAATGGAACACAACGAAGGATTCCCTGGTTCCACTTGTTATTGAAAATGATACTTTCTCTTGACGAAACCAGTAAAAAATATGCCTGTATTATAAATGGAAATCCTATTACAATTTTCGTCAAAAGAAAAGCATAGATAGTTGCCATATTTCCTTCTGTAAGTCACTCACCCATCAGAAAAGCTAATGTAATAGCCCATTTCCCAACATCTTTCCTTTGCTCAAGACTACACTCGTTTTCCACGGGAAACTGCTGCTTCCACATGTAATAACTACATTGTTTTGTCGAAAATTGATCTTCTTCTACTGACAAATGCAAAATGAAGGATTCATTGTCATTGCTACTTGAAGTTCTAAGGTCAGTTTCTCGTAAAATAGAGATTGTATAAATACTGTTAAGATCAATATGTTCCAGCTCACGAACTGAGAGCTTCTTTATCTTAGACATAAACAAAAGAGCTTCAGGATGAATACTAGAGAGTTGTTGCTTTACAGCTTCAACCTTCTCAGGACATAGGGGTATAAAACAAGCCATAGAATGAAGACCGTGGCTCGGATCGACGAACCTTTGACTCTGTTGGATTCAGGACATCTGGATAGTGTTAGGGGTGCCCCTCTACTTCGGTCCAATGGCCCTGGTGTCACCTTGTATGTCCATCTTGGAAACTAAGGTTTTGCTCAGTGAGGGAGTGTGTAATTTTTGCACACGGGGGTCAACTTTGCAAAATCGTCTGCCGGGCACTTACGACTAGCGCTCCCAGCTGGAACCTCCCTAGTCACACTTGCAGGACTCCCTAGAACTTGTTTTTGCTACACAGTTGGACTTCTATGCTCCCGATAGGTATCCAGCAGGTGTCCCTAAAGGCCTTTTGGATGCGAGATGTAATGAGCCATAGAATGACGACCATGGTGTTGATGTATATGTAACTTCAGAATGTATTTCACCCATGTATTTCATATATGTATTTTGTACTCCTATAGAGATGGCATTATCCCTCTATACGGAAGTGTTTCTATTCCTATAGAGATGTTATTATTCCTCTATACAGAAGTGTCATCATTTATATTGTAAGTGTCGTAACTTATACTTGATGGGTTATTAGACCACCTTGTTGGGGTCGGCCCTGTATAAGTCATGTGGGTCGAAGGGTTATTAGACCACCCTATTCGGGGTCAGCCATGTGGGTCAAAGGGTTATTAGACCACCAAGTGTGGGGTCGGCCCGGATTAAGTTAACCCTGGGTTAAGCTAGACATGTAGGCCCCATTAGTTTATTGGGCAGGACAAAACAAGTATAAATAGAGATTGGGAGATCTTTATTTGATCATTCATTCACACCCTTCTCTCATTAGGAAAGTGGTGCACTTATGAGGAGGAGGCTCTGTTGCTAGGAGAAGACTATCTCTTGTATTCTGGTTGTATCATTGCTCTATCTATCCCTGAGGAAGTTATTGGGGTTTTTCACCTTTATGGTTTTCCCCAAGTAAACTCTGTGTCTCTTGTGTGCTGGCATTATTGTGTCCATGATTGATATGTTGTAGATTTGCTGTACATGTTTTTCTCTCAGTTAAGATCCTAGATTAGATTGAAGTAAATTCTAAAAATTTAACATGGTATCAGAGATAGCCTGAAAGAAGGTATGATATGTATGACACTTGTTGCACTTACGATGCTAGGGCTTGATATAGCAAAAACCAGTCATCGTAGAACTTTTGCTATAAATCCATTTTGGCAAAGTTTTCAGATCTAAAACTTTTACAAGTCGAAGATCAGATCCCCATGTACCTTTTTTCCAAAGGACAACTTATAATTCATTGTACTTTATGATTTATGATCTGTACAATATAGGGTTTTGGCCTCTTCTAGATCTCAGTCATAAACAGGTGACCTCGGAAAAAAGGTCATAACTTGGGATAGGAAGCTCCAAATGAAATTTCGTAAAAATTGATAGGTAGTACACAGACTTTACTATCTTAGAAAACGTTTTCAGAGGCCAAAGTTGAACCAGTGACACGTGGCACACCATACAAGTTCACTCTCCTGTTTTATCCCATAAACAGGTCACGTTGCGACACTTGGAATAACTCTCTCTCAAAGAATCCAATTGAGGTCAGACCTATCAGGATGGAAATATGACAGGTCGGGCTATCTCAGGAAACATTTTAGACCATGTGGATCGAAAATTTTGGAGTTACACCAGAAACAATCAGGTACATATTTCTATCATAACACAATTATTTTTTAGCACCTTCATTCATGGCTTCCAGAATTTAGGGTTTCGGAGAAAGTTGGAATTTTTGTAATCGGAGACTATGGTTGAATGCCACTCATCAAAATAGAAATTTAGAGACCAAGTTCACAATTTTTGGTTGGGAAGAAGACCGGGCTTGATTAGACCCTAGCTCGGGACTTTGATTGGAAAAGTGGAAAATTAGGGCTTCTGCAAAAATGGGAATTTTTGAAATCTGTGACCACAGCTGGAAGCTCCTCAGAAAAATAGAAGCTTGGAGCTTTGGATCAAACCTTTTGATTGGCAGAAGAGTGGGATTCATCAAACCCTAGTTCAGGTTCACGTCCAGTGAATCCGAAAGTTTCAGAGGCAAAATTGAGGAATGAAACTTTGCAATTTTCAAATTCTGAATATACCAGCTTGATCAGCTCATCAAGGCGCATATTTCTATCCTTTCAGAAGTTTGAAATTCAAAGTTTGAATTTTTGGGGTTTCTCTGACAAACCATAATCCAACTTCAGGTCTAGTTCTTGCAAATCAAGTGGATTGGGTTAATCTTAGAAGAAGATGGATTGGTCACCTGCATAAGTGAAGAAGTTCATGTTTCAGAGGGAGATGAGGCTGAGGCCTTACATAAGAAGATTACAAGCGATCTCAACAGGTATGACTCATCGAGGTATGTTTCAAGATTTGTTCGTGATTAATTTTATGGTATGTTTGACTTCATGTTATTACGGTTAGTACAATCTTGCTTTTAGATTTGTCGTATCGCCTTAACAAAATTATGAATGCATGGTAGAAGATATTCATTGGTTAGGGTGTTGACACTTATGATTGTACTAATGCATTATGGTGTTGTATGAGGTTTATGTTGTCTGCTAACATAAAAGGTACACCAAGAAAGACAAATCATGTTCTACTTCAAGAACATATGATCATGGTGACATGAAGACAAAGATTCATCCATTGTCATGGATCACATAGAAGATCTACTTACGAGGTATGTATAACTTGGTTCTACAATGGTTAACTTATTAGACATTCAGGTTACTAGCACAAGACACTGAAGAGAACCAGAAGACATTATGTGGGTATGTTAGACATAACTAGCTAGCATGCTAATCTAGGTATGTTTTTCCTATATCAAGCTAGAATCCTATCTTGTGTTAGGATCTTATACTGTTGTGTTGTTGATAATGATTATTCATGAAATCATAGGTTTGAATAGTCATGGTTGTATGCATATTATGTTTCTTGCCATAATTGATGATATGACTAACCAAAAGAATCATGAAGGTATAGGTTTGAGTAATCACGGGTTTATGCATTGATGATTTAACTAATAAGAAGAGTCCTATGATCAAATAAGAATATGCATGAGTAAAATAATACTTCCCTGAAACCTTGAATACTAATGTTTATTATCTGTGAATGATCATGACTATACATGTTTAAGATTATTGTGTTTTGATAGTATTAAGATTATACTAATAAATGTGTGATTATGTATGAGACCTCAAGGATAACACAATGATGATACTAATAAGCATGCATAGTGATTAAGGATGGATATAAGTTCAAGGACAGGTAATCTAGGAAGCAAAGATCAAGAGAGAGCACACTCCAGTTGTTCCTGCAAGAAAGCAAAGGAGCACACTTCAGTAGTTTCTGCAAGGATGCAGATATTCAGAGGGAGTTGATCACTTCTCACAATCCACATCAGAATGGAGTTGCAAAGATTCAGAGGGAGTTCACCCAACAACCAAACAAAGATAAGTATTTGAATTGTCATTTCTTACATAATGTTATTCAATGCTATATATGCTTATGTTCCTAGAATTAGATTGTGTATTATGCATATTAGAATAGTTGCATTGATGAGCAGTATACTACTAATATACATGGGTAAGTGGCCTATGGCATTGTACAACATTCCATTGCTACTTAGCTAGAATGAAACCTCTTTGCTGACATGTTAGGAGTTGTGCACACTCTTAACAATGTTCTAGTAGAGATTGGAAGGCATCTAGAAAGTTACAGAATATGGATATATGTTGTATTGAATCATTGGCTAAGATAATTGCATGACTGTATGACATATTTATTTATGTGTAAGAATTTGTTCTGAAAACTATGGGATGTTTTCTAATCATGCAATTTAACTTGTTGTGTAGGAAAGATGGTATAACATCACCTACAAAAGAAGGACTACAACATTTGTTCAACAACAAAGTTATCTATTGAAGATCCCAGGATCTGGGAAGAATGCCATGATCGAGGAGTACCAGTCAATCATGAAGATGTTTGCGATGCAGTCCCAAAGGGTAGTCTGTAGTGACTTCCAAGAGGATCTACAAGATCAAGCATGCTGCAGGTGGTAGCATAGATACTTTTGCTCCTGTATCCAGATACACTTCCATTAGATCAGTACTTGCTCTGGCTATAGTGATGAAATGGAAGATACACCAGATGGATTTCAAGACAGCTTTCTTGAATGGTGTAGTTGAAGAAGAAGTGTATGTGGAGCAGCCACTTGGTTCTGAGACACATGATAGGGAGTCATATATGTGCAGAACTTGGTATGGTAGGATAGACAGCTTTCTATCCAGTTTGGGCTTTACCAAGAGCAAAGCGGATTCTAACCTTTACTACAAGGTTGAGGAAGGAAATACAGTGATACTACTTTTATATGAGGATGACTTGTTTATTATAGGTGAAGATAGATTGATTGCTGACATGCAGCAGAAGCTTGCTACCGAGTTCGAGTTGAAGAACTTGGGGATGATGCGCTATTTGTTTTTGGCATGAAGGTGTGGTAGAGTGCAGATGGAATCTTCCTTGGACAAGGGAAGTATGCAATAGAGATCCTGAAGAGGTTCGGGATGATGGACTGCAAGGCTATGGCCACACCTATGGCATCGAACCTGAAGCTTCTGTGTGATGCTTCATCTGAGCCAGTTGATATCACTATGTGTCGTCAGATGATTGGGTCCTTGATGTACATGACGAACATGAGACCAGATATTTGCTTTGCGGTGAACACATTGAGCCAGTTCCTGACGGATCCGAGGAGTGTTCACCTGGTTGTTGTAAAGCATATTCTGAGGTACCTGAAGGGTACAGTTGATTATGGGCTCAAGTATGATGCGAATCAAAAGTTTAACCTGCAGGTTTATGTTGATTCAGATTGGGCAGGCAGTGCTACAGATAGGGATCAAGTGTGATCTCTTGGTTTTGCAGGAAGCAGTCTTGCGTAGCACTGAGTACAGCTGAAGCAAAGTATGTTGCAATGGATGAGCAGGTTGCAGATGTATTGACCAAGCTGTTGGCTAGAGTGCAGTTTGAGTACTTCAGAGAGAGGCTTGGTGCACTTCAAATCGAGGTTCCTTCCAAAGGGAAGTGATGAGTTCGGAAGATGCATATGAACATGAGATTTTCTGACATGGTTGAAGTGTTCTCCCTTGGTCGTGATGTAATTGCTGATCCATTTTTCACATGGTGGTAGATGTATTCTCCCATGGTGAAAAAGTAAGGGCTGGAGCCTTCCCCGAATGGTGGTAGATGTGTTCTCCCATGTCGGTGGTGTAAGTGCTGGATGATGTGCATCTGGGTTGTTCTTTGTGGACGATGAGATGATCTGAAGAGGACGATGCTATGATGATCATGAGGATCATGGATGATGAGCATCAGGACGATGCTATAGTTACTACTCTGTATATGTATATGCATAATATTGGGTGCTTGTTATGATCAGTTGGATCATTGCATCATGTTGGATGCTTGTTATGATCAGTTGGATCATTTATGTATATATGCATCATGTTGGATGCTGGATATGATTAGTTGGATCATTTATGTATGTATGCATCATGTTGGATGCTGGATATGATCAGTTGGATCATTTGTATGTATTTTGTATATGCATCATGTTGGATGCTTGGACCATGTATCTGTATATGTATCAGGTGGATACTAAGATCATGTATGTTAATATGTATTAGGTGGATACATTGTGTGGATCATGTATCTGTGTATGTATCAGGTGGATACATTGTATGATCAGGTAGATCATGTATGATGATATGTATCAGGTAGATACTTGGTATGCATCAGGTGGATGCATTGTATGATCAGGATGATCGTGGATGACGAGCTTCTCTAGATGACATGCAGCAAGATGTTGCAGTGATGATGATCAGGATGATCATGTGTACATCAGGATTATGTATGGTGAGTATCAGGATGATACTTTGTGGCCATGGATCAGGTTGTGCAGATGAGCATGTCTGGGAGATCCTATAGGTCGGAGTTGTGTACTCGTAACAGCCTAGGATGCTCTTTCGAGACATTGCTTTGGGAGGACATGTAATTTGTGCCCTGGGAGATTTCAGGTCGGAGTTGTGTACCCGTAACATCCTGAGATGCTCTTGTGAGGTTTTGTCCTATGGCATGTAATTTATGCCCTGGGAGATTTCAGGCCGGAGTTGTGTACCTGTAACATCCTGAGATGCTCTTTCGAGGTTTTTCCATGACCACATGTAATTTGTGCCTTAGGGAGATTTCAGGTCAGAGTTGTGTACCCGTAACATCCTGAGATGCTCATGCTAGGTTTTATGGTGACCACATGTAATTTGTGCCCTGGGGAGATTTCAGGTTGGAGTTGTGTACCCATAACATCCTAAGATGCTCTTGCTAGGTTTTGTGGTGGGGTCACATGTAATAAGTCCTGGAGATTTGGACAGGATGAAAAATGCCTCATATGCTCTTTAGGGTTCTTGCTAGGCAAGAGAATCTTTAAAGGTTTAGTGATGCACGTAATAAGTCCTAAGGATTCCACAGTATGGCCAGTGATGACAAAGACCTACAGGTGGTGGGCCTACATCCACTATGAAAAAGGACTGGCTCTGTAGAACTTCCAATGATGAGTAGATTCAGATATTGATTGAGATAGTAGCAGCAGTGACGATGACGATGATTCGAGGATGATGATCCAGACAAGAAGACTTGTGCTAGCAAACCTGTGTCGAGAAATACCTTCCTTGTTAAGAGGGAGTGTTGATGTATATGTAACTTTGGAATGTATTTCACCCATGTATTTCATATATGTATTTTGTACTCCTATAGAGATGGCATTATTCCTCTATACGGAAGTGTTTGTATTCCTATAGAGATGCTATTATTCCTCTATACGAAAGTGTCGTCATTTATATTGTAAGTGTCGTAACTTATACTTGATGGGTTATTAGACCACCTTGTTGGGGTCGGCCCTGTATAAGTCATGTGGGTCGAAGGGTTATTAGACCACCCTGGGTTAAGCTAGACATGTAGGCCCCATTAGTTTATTGGGCAGGACAGAACAAGTATAAATAGAGATCTCCCGGGAGATTTCTATTTGATCATTCATTCACACATTTCTCTCATTCGGAAAGTGGCACACTTATGAGGAGGAGGCTCTGCTGCTAGGAGAAGACTATCTCTTGTATTCTGGTTGTATCATTGCTCTATCTATCTCTAAGGAAGTTATTGGGGTTTTTCACCTTTATGGTTTTCCCCAAGTAAACTCTGTGTCTCTTGTGTGCTTGCATTATTGTGTCCATGATTGATATGTTGTAGATTTGCTATACATGTTGTTCTCTCAATTAAGATCCTAGATCAGATTGAAGTAAATTCTAAAAATTTAACACATGGATCCGATCAACGAATCATCGACTCCGTTAGATTCAGGACGTCCGAATAGTGCTAGGGTTTCCCCTCTCCTCCGGTCCAATGGCCCAGGTGTCACCTTGTATGTCCATCTTGGAAACTAGGGTTTTGCTTAGTGAGGCAGTGTGCAATTTTTGCTCACGGGGGTCAACTTTGCAAAATCGTCCGTCGGGCACTTACGGCTAGTGTTCCCAGCCAGAACCTCCCTAGAGATACTTGCAGGACTCCCCAGAACCTAGTTTTGTTGCACAGTTGCACTTCTATGCCCCCGACAATTATCCAGTAGGTGTCCCTGAAGGCCTTTGGGATGCAAGAAGGACTGAGCCATAGAATGATGACCGTGGCTCTGATCGACGAATCGTCAACTCCATTGGATTCGGGATGTCCGAATAGTGCTAGGGGTGCCCCTCTCGTCTGGTCCAATAGACCATGTGTCACCTTGCAATTCCATCTTGGAAACTAGGGTTTTTCTCAATGAGGGAGTGTGCAATTTTTGAACACGGGGGTCAACTTTGCAAAATCGTCTGCCAGGCACTTATGGATAGCGTTACTAGCCAGAACATCCCTAGACAACCTTGCAGGACTCACTGAAACCTATTTTTGCTGCACGCTTGGACTTCTATGCCCCTAGTAGGTATCCAGCAGGTGTCCCTGAAGGCCTTTTGGATGCGAGATGGAATGAGTCATAGAATGACGTCCATGACTTCGATCGACAAACCATCGACTCTGTTGGATTCAAGACATTCGGATAGTGCTAGGGGTGCCCCTCTCCTCCAGTCCAATGTCCCAGGTGTCACCTTGCAGGTCCATTTTGGAAACTAGGGTTTTGCTTAGTGAGGGAGTGTGCAATTTTTGCACATGGGGGTCAACTTTTCAAAATCCTCCACCGGGCACTTCTGGCTAGCATTCCCAATCGGAACCTCCATAGAAACACTTGCAGGACTCCCCGAAACCAGGTTTAGCTGCACGGTTGCACTTCTATGCCCCCGACAGGTATTCAGCAGGTGTCCCTAAAGGCCTTTTGGATGCGAGATGGAATGAGCCATATAATGATGACCGTGGCTCCGATCGACGAACCGTCAAATCCGTTGGATTTAGGACTTCCGGATAGTGCTAGGGGTGCCCCTCTCCTCTAGTACTATGCCCCAAGTGTCACCTTGTAGGTCCATCTTGGAAACTAGGGTTTTGCTCAGTGAGGGAGTGTGCAATTTTTGCACACGGGGGTCAACTTTGAAATGATGGAGTTGTTGATGAGGAACCTAGAGATGAAAATGATGATGAAGTGGTGATGATGATTAAGATGTTGATGATGATGGTGATGGTGATGAAGATGATGATGATGATGAAGAAGATTATGATGATGGAGATGTTGATGAGGAACCTAGAGATGACAATGATGATGAAGATGGTGATGATGATGAAGACATTGATGATGATGGTGATGGTGATGAATATGATGATGATGATGGACATGTGGGGTGGGAGGTCGATATCCAAAAAATCAAGCATTGACATGGGTGAGGTAGGTCTAAAGCCTCCCTCAAGGACATTTCCAACCATTAGGTGACAATGATGAACATGTTAGTGCTACTCAATTAGATGATGAAGTAGCTCAAGACAATATGGAAGTTGTTGCATCACATGAGCCACATACATATTATCTAGAACCAATTCAAAATGACACTATTGAATTGAATATGATTGAAGGTTGTCAAGTGGCAAGAAGCCTCAATGAAAAAATGACATTGCAAAGCCAAAAAACCTAGCATGAATGGTTATCATAAGCCATGATGAATATGAATATGATAAATGGAGATGTTGATGAGGAACCTAGAGATGACAATGTTGATGAAGATGTTGATGATGATGATGATGGTGATGATGATGAAGATGTTGATGATGATGGTGATGGTGGTGGTGATGGTGATGGTGATGATGAAGAAGATTGTTTAGTGCTAGGGTTTGGGTGAGGGTTAGGGCTAGAGTTATAGAAGGAAATTGAATTAGGGTTGGAGTTAGAGTTAATGATGATGATGAAGATGGTGATGATGATGAAGACGTTGATGATGATGGTGATGGTGATGGTGATGAAGATGATGAAGATGATGAAGAAGAAGATGTGATGATGATGGTGATGGTGATGGTGATGAAGATGATGATGATGGAGAAGATGATGATGATGGAGATGTTGATGAGGATCCTAGAGATTCCAATGATGATGAAGATGGTGATGATGGTGAAGATGTTGATGACGATGGTGATGGTGATGATGATGATGACAAGTCCCTCTAAGTGGTTATCTATAGGAATCAAGCATCAATCTCCAACCATAAATGAGCATGTTTTAAAATAAATTGCTAGGATACATATCTAAGAGTCTAGAAGATCTCTATGCATTTTTCCATCAAATTTGGTCAAGGATATTCTAGTATCTAGTTAGAATATATTAGTGAAAACCCTAGGTTGATGACACGATGCTTGGATAAGGGAAAAAACCCAAAATCTAGCTAGATTTGGGTGAGCATTGAGCATGGGGAATCAAATCTATGAATATGTGTATTGTTAAATATAATTTTGTTGGGTGAAGCCAATAACCAACATAATCATCATAATATAAGAGTTTTTTGGGTTGGGGATATACCTCAAGGTACCCAAAGCATGAATAAGGTTTGGGTGGGCACAAAACTAAAGAGAGAGAAACTAAAAAGATATTTGATTGATAAGGAATTTCATAGTTCCACAATGCTTTTCTCAAGTATAGATCTAAAAAATACCACCCTTGAAACTTTATGATAACTCCCTAACCAAAGTGGAAGACCCTTCTATCCATACATGGATTCCTAGAAGGTTTCAAGACCATTGTAATAGATTATGTACTTCAAAAAATTTCCTAAAACCTAGGTAATTCTAATCTTGAGAACCTATCAAAACCGCTATCTTCAAATGATACAAACATAAATAGACATTTAAGAAAATACTAACTCAAATTACTCCACTTTGATCCAAATCACATCACCATTTTATTCAACATAAAAGAGAAGCATGGAACAGTTTAATACATATAGGAAAAATAAAAAACATAGGCAAAGACATGTATGTATGTATGTATCAACAAAAAATGCATGTACCAATGAAATAACATAAAACTACACATACCTCGATGTAGAACATAACATTATTTGATGCAATTCTTTCTCTTATGTAAAGTTGACCCGCCTCATTCAATAAATCCATCTAGATCCTCTCTGTTGCTAATTGTCTCCATCAATCTCTCATGCTCTGAATGAGGCAGTTAGTAGCGTACCTTGGTTGAGCTCTTGCTTGACATTGTCTGTAGATGGATGTTTGTGTCAATGATCAAGTTTGTGAAGTGATACACCACTGAACCTGGTCTGTAATCCATGAATACATGCCCACTAGTCTTTCTTGACTTCCCATCTAATGTAAGATATTCCCCCTTAACCACCATCGAGCCAGTAGGAAATTCAATTCCTTCATCGTCGATTAATGATCCGTAGAGGGTTTTCTTACCTTGGATGCACCGTGCCAACCAATAATCCATGCCCCATTCATTGTCTTTCGGTGCAACAACTGTGTATATGTGTCCTGGTTGTACAAGATCTAAGATATGGTCGTAGTCTATCGAAATCGCTGACTGACCCTCGTCTAACTGGGTTGTTTCAACAACTGCACGTTGGTCTACTGCAAGTGACACACGATCCCATTCATCAACCCAGTCGATGCATTCGCATTCATCCCATTCGCCACTGTTGCAAGGGCTGCAAAAGCATGCAATCTTTCACGTCCATATTTCAAATAAGGGGTTGTTTGAGATTCAAACTGAATGAAATCCACATGTTCCTTGTACTATGCCGCAACTATAGGAACGCGATCAATCTATGTCAACCACTAGCCAAAAATTTCTCACCACACGTCCTGCCACTGATGATGTTTGTTGATCTCTTGCTCGGTCTAACATTGTTGCAGAGCACCATTGAACTGTGGATTCTGCATCTCGGATATGAGGTTCCTTGTCAAACCTCATCTCTTCCCTTTGTAGTGCGATTTTGATGCATGCACTAGCCCCATCATGCTCGCCTTTTCCGTGCCCGGTCTCAAAATAGTTCCAGATATGCGACACATTATAAGTATTATGCAAAGTACTAATCCATTGGAATACTCGAGCATTTTTGAACTGGCCCGCACAACCATCTGACCATATCCAATGTTGATCCATCTGTATATCTCTATCCTTCAACTGATCATAGAAAATTCGAAAACAATGTTGCACATAATGCAGATCATGGGTTCTATCATCACTTATTTAAAAATATGTCTCCTTCAATATTATCCTCTTGTCATTGCTGCTCTCTGGCCCATGCCTATACATAATATGTACCATGATGTTGACTTGGTCTGAATGGTAGTATTGATTCTGGATTTCATTTTGTGGCTAAAGGGTGTAATTTTCTGCAAAATCCACAATTGACACTATGGTTCCAACGGGAAATGTGTCCCTGCATTTTCTGTACTACTCATCTTTCCCTCATGCTACATGCACATGTTGAACATAATGCTTTGTTTTCTCGTAGAACTTCGTCAAGAAGTCACATACCGGTACCTGTTACCATGGAAACAAGGGAAATATTACAATGTGGCCTTTGGAAAAATGTATATGTCATAAATTGAACGTGTAATATGAAAAATATGCAATATTCATTTGTACCCGTGACTTCACCAATGCAATCTTTTTACTTTCTCTGACACTGTCTAATTGATAGGTCACATACTTGAAGCTCTGCATCTCCACGCCCATTATGCCAAATTCGTGCTCCTTCCTTTCATGAATGCAACAGTTCAAAAGAGAAAACCCATTGGACCTAGAACATGTCCCATATAGACATGATTTTTCATAATACTTTTGTCCTTCGGGCCTTGGACACATGATGTTGTGGATAAAGTCTCTTGATGCATTCGGTGGTAGTATGGATTCATTGCAGCCCTGCACAATGTTAGTATGCAAATCACAAAATATATGTTTATATGTGTCATAATAATATTCATATTCTACGTGGTATCTACAACAACAAGTGTTCTGATCAATGCATATACGAACATACCATGGTTTTCATTTCTCAAAGGACCTTTGGCCCAGGTTCAATTGTGTATGCTTATTCCTGAATCACTCATAGAGTTCAGTCTGTGTGGTGTCAAGGAAGTGTTTAGCATGGGGTTCACGTTTAGTAGAACCTTTTCTCAGTTTTAACATGTCTCTTTGGTTTGATGAAGGTCTAGTATGATTATGCCAAAAAATTTGTACTAACTCCTTAATAGCATCAATTAGCTTCCTATCTGCACGAGGCAACCTACCAACAAAAGTCCAACAATCGTTTCCACCTGGAGTGTCAATATTTTCTCTTATAACAGAGTAATTTTTAATAGTTTTTCTATTTAATTTGAGTATGTGAGAAGTGCGTGATAGTAGGCAACGTTGCCTTGTGAACTTGCTTACAACTGATTCCGCTAAAAGACGACGAGCCACACAAAGATATTTTGTACAAGACGTCTTCCCAATTGCATTAAATGAAGATTGGATATTTCTAACAATATGATTGTTGGCCTCTGAACTTTTAACCATTGTTATGCCCAAAATTCTCCTAACAACAGCTAAAGAACGTGACTTTAACAAACATAGCAATAATTGACATTTACCTACATCACCTTTGGATTCAAAATATTCTTTGACAATTTTGTTGCATTGCCATTTGATAGTGCATTTTGGCAACTTGCCTTCAAGCCCTGACATAGTACTATCATCCACATGAATATGTCTAGGAGTTCTTCTTCTTGCACTGGACAGTTGAGGTAGGGAGGGTGGACATGAGACGTGAATACTAGAGCTTGTTTATTGTGGTGCTTCGTTCATAGATTGGGCCATAATGGGAGTGTGGTCAACATGGTTGTGGTCTTCTTGGGGAGATTGCAAATTAAGAAAGGCTTGTATGTCCATCTCTACACATGCAACATCTCCCAAAATTCTTGTGTCGTGAGTAACTTTAGCATGACTTGTTGATGGATTGTTGTTTGGAGATTGTATTGATGTTGGAATTTGAGTTGGGTCCATTGGACGTGACTGCTTTACCCGTGGTTCTGAACAAGAGGTTGTCGTGTCAACAACTGTGTTAGGATCAGTGGTAGGATCCTAGCAATGATAGGACCATGTCTCAATCTTTCCATTCCCAACCTGGCATTTTCTCTTAAGTCATTGACCTTTTCAATGGGAAGATTCCTTCTATTTTTTTTTTTACGTTTCATGAGTTTCCCATCTCCAAAAGTCTCTTTAACACAACTATCAGGCCTACCCCTGCAAAAGAAACAACAAATAAGATATTAGTGCCATTATACAATGAACCTGACACATTCCAACATAACTTACCACTTTACAAATTAACATATACAACTACATACTATGTTGGTTTATTTGTGTTCGAATAAACATCATTATCCCTTACAATTCCAATCAATATAGATTATGTTTGGTCAAGTGTAGATAGGAGAAAATAGTGTCTTGCCTAGCCATGAATTCATAAAAAGTATGGCAGTAACACCCTACAACAGAGATGGCTAGAGATGCCTTAGGAATAGCTTGATAGTTTTTCTACATCAAATAAGGTAACCTTAATTAGTTGCATTTTTTGCTTTCTCCCTTAATGTTATCAATTCCAAATTTTGCACCTAGTTTGATTGCTTTGTCTTCATAGTGGAATGGTATATCCTTCCATTTTAGGTAATGTCCTTTACCATCATAAATTACTAGGTTATATAACACCTTAAGGAGTTGAAGAAACAACAACAAACTATTTCCTTATCTATAAACCTTGAGATGATAGAATGTGATTTTGAGTTTAAAATACCCATGGTTGAATTCAACAATGCATCACAATAGAATGAATGTATACCTTGTATTGTACAAAACCTTAAGGAGGATGCAAAGGTTCCTAACAAGGATCATGGTCTTGGGAAGGGTGATTAGGGGGAATATAATTTGACCTTTCAATGTGCAATATCTAGGGTGGGGAGGTGTTGCAGAGTGGGGAGCTAGGGACTATACCAACAATAATCATGTTGAATAAATCATGAAATGGGAAAGTCTTGGTTTTTGGAATAAAAATCATTATTAAAGGTGAGGGGATATTGTAAGGATGGTAAATATGGATAAATATTATCATATTTGGATTCATAGAGAAAGGAAAGGTGCATATACTTACAGATATCCTCATTCCATACAATGGTATTGAATAAGAAATGAGAGAGTTGAGGTTTTGTGGATGAGTTGAAGTGATATTTTTAGTCATGTTTAGTGAGTGTGTAGTAATTTTTACTAGCATAATATGAGGTGAAAAGAACAAAATTAACTTGGGAACTAATTACACAATGAGGAGGTTGCATACTTCATCTTGTCTAGTGTTCATATGAGTGTTTTTAGATGTGAACTTGGGAAATCTTCTTGTCAAATTCATTGTTGTCTATGCATGGATATTTTGTGGGCATATGATAAAAACAAAAAGGCATGGGCTCATCTCAAATCTTGTGAATGAAAAGACTTATTTACAATTCACCATACCTCTATAGAAATGATCTCCACTTGCAATGGAAACTGGCAACTTGAATGAATCCACTAGATTCCAAGACCACTGAAGATGTTTGTTAGATTCCAAGGGTGATTTTGTGTCCAATAGATCAAAGAGTGTCCAAAATATCAATGAGTGTGAGCCAATAAGAAACTTGTAAGAGCTTGAAACCTGCAGAAGAAATGAAACCCGTGTTTTTGGTAGAATTCCTGGGAAATAGAGAACTTTGTTTTTTTAAACTAGTAATAGGGATGCGCACACGTGCTTAAACGTGCGCACGTGTGTTTTTCATGCGTGCACGTCAAATGCTCACATGTGCTAAAACACGCGCACATGCCACTGTATAACGTTTACAACATTTAATGCCAAACCTTCCCCCACTTCGAAAATATTTGCATAAATTGGACTCGGTGATGAAGTTTGAAGGGTGGGTCTTAATTTCTATTTGAAGGGATTACTCTTTGCGTCTTGACACATTTGATAATCTATGGTTGTCTATGCACCTTGACCCAATTGATATTGTAAGGTGAGGATGTGCATGCATAATAATCCTTATTTATGACTATGTGATGAGGATTTAAATGGAAGAGGATGTAAAGACATGTTATTTTTATACGTATTTTGATGGCAAGTGTCGAAGAGAAACGTGGTGATAAACCACATATGTTTGGAAGGACAGAGGAAGCTGACATGATCATGATCATGCCACCCATCAAATTGAAGACAATTCCTGAGCCCAAAATTGTTTTTTTTAATTTTATTAATAACCATTGTGGTACTTTGGTTCAAATGTTTTTTCTAACTCATTGTTTCTCCATATTGTGTGCCTACTGCCACCTCTCTATATCAATGCATAAAATCAACCTCTGCTTGCTTTGTGGTTATAGTTGCATGCCATTATTTGTAGTTGCATTCCATTGAGTGTT